>OX388202.1:33750000-35000000 GCA_947578815.1 Epinotia ramella
AAGTGAGGTATGTTGATAATTACATCAGAGGCGGAATTGTTCACGCGAGCCGCAGAGTGAGCGTGATAAGAGAGCCGAGTATATAATTATCAAAGCTCACGCGTTTCATACGACGTCTTTCAATACATTTTGCGAGGAATAAATCCTTTTCATAAGATGAAAAGTTTATAGGCCTGCCAAGTTATTTTCTTTACTTAAGAGGCTCCCATACGCCAATGACCTTCGATCTGAATCACTTAGTTTTCTAATGTTTTTTGTAGCTTATTATATTAACAACAACGGCTTTAAGCAATATAGTATCCCATATTTACTTCAAACTTCATTGTTTTCGAGATATTTGGCATCAAAGTTGAACAATTTTAGGCCAAAAAACTGGTTTTCTGGCCATAACTTTTGTGTTAATTGGTTTAAAATTAAAACCCTCTACCAGTTTTTAGAGACGTCATAGACGAACCCAAATTTGTAGATTTCGTATATGTTAGATCTTTCACGTCAATAGAGATGCGAAATAAGTGTTTTTTTAGACAATGTTTAAAAAAATCATACAAAATTAAGTATTAATTTGTTTCAAAATCCGGTCAGTCAAAATGGAGATAAAAGATTGAAGAACCGATAGCCGTTTGATTTATGATTCTATCTGTAGTGCAAAAGTAGTAGATACGATTCAAAACTTGTCAAAAATCGATGAAAACCTCGGGTAGCCCCTTTATGATTGGTAACAGGTTTTTACTCACATATTGTAATCGCCAAGAATTTCCAGTGGCGTCCATTCTATTTATCACTTTTCTAGTCACCACGAGTCAACATTTTTGATAATAACCATTAACACGCATTAACAATGTTTACAAATATTTATAAAATAACCTATAATGGCGCGCAACAGTTTTTTTTCGTCAAGTTTGCGCAGTGCGCGCACTTGTGTTAAGCCAGACTTAGATGAAATCTCTAAACAGCCAATACAAAACAAAATAAATATTTTCGTTTTAAAATGTTATCTTTATTAATTCATGTAAAATGTTATCAAAAGTGAATAGTTTTACTAAATTAAACGTTTCTATATCATATCCAAAAATAAATAGTCAATTAATTAACAAAAAGAGTTTAGTCGAGTAAGAATCCATTTCCCGAGAATTAAAAAAAAAGCTGTACATTCTGTACAACCCGGGTAATTTAAGAATGCAATGCACCGTGTTCATGCATACATCTTGCTGCAAGGTGCCATAACCATAACACAACATAACACGTGTTTAAAACCCAGGATTATGAGCCTAAAAGCAACATAATAAGCAGAGATCGGAAATTCGGGAGCTTTTATACCTAAACCTTGCAAAATCCCGGAAAAAGCCAAGCAAGTATGGAGTCGGCTTAAAAATAATATTTTAATTATTTAAGTTCCGGGATTGTATAAAGCATCATGAAAAGCCTACCTTTTTTTTTAGGTTATGACTATTTTCAGCGATTTTTGTCAACATACACGTTGGTAAACAGTTTTAACGACATACATTAGACAAGGACGGAAATGCAAAAATACCACGTGTGTCGCTGTAAGTTGATTACCTATTCACTTTTGTGGGGCTATGTACATTTGTTTTAATTTATTGATTTAACAGAGATACTTACGTTTGTACCATTATTTTTAATAAAAGTTACAAAACGATTTTGGTTTGATGTTATCTAGCTGTTAGTTAAATAAATATGTGAATTAAATAATATTTTGTAAATAGGAACAACTAAAATAGTTTATTTAAATACTTTAATACGTATGTGTTCATGTTATCCTAATTTTCGGTATTCCGGGAAATCCCTGGAAATTTATTAGTAAAATTAAATTGAGTCCGCCTCCATGCTACTCAACAACAACGCGGTGTAGGTACTGGGGCCGAAGTTTAGGTATAAAAGCTCCCGAATTTCCGATCTCTAATAATAAGAGATACATTACGATCAAATGTGTTGAATAATTTCTTGACTGCTGCAAGAACTACAATCGATGATAAATATTCAGTCAAGCCTCCCGTTCTATACGGTAAAACAATGTATCTGAGCTAAAACTCATGCTGATAACATTTCGGTTACTGCGTGTCATAAAATTAAGCCTAATTTTACCGCTACCTCCCGCGGGGTATATGACGCCAACATTGTATGGACGAGTATACTTGTGATTAATTGAGTTGGCCGAATTGCATCAAAATAGTCCATTCAAAAAGCCACTCTACTGCCCAAGGTAGAAGATTCCAATTGTAATGACAGTTTTATAAGAAGTCGGCACATTAAATAATCTCAACATAATTATATGCGCCGTATGCTTATTTCACGTTATTGTTTCTCCGAATGTATCTTTGCCAAATTTTCTTTTGTCAGTACGTTTTTTTTTACTTTAAGAGTCCCATTTCACGAAGCTACAATTATACAAGTCTGAACACATGTCTGAACTCAAACGACCTAACAACGCAGCGGAAATTCAGGACGTCGTTTAGTTCCATCCAGTTTTCTTAAGATTATTTTTTATCTCTACACATACAAAAAAGAGGAAATACATAAGAATTAGTTATTTACGATACAAGTGCCGAAAATTGGAAATTCGCAACCAGTGGTGATAAATTAAAACACGACCGAAGGGACGGAAAGTGCTCTTTCCGCACTGGTGCGGGAAAGTAGCACCATATGTACAGTCAGCGTCATATAGTTAGTAGCAGCCAAGGTAGCCAAATATTTCGGTACACGTCTTTATTACTGTAAGAATAAGGGTGTGTTACGAAATATTTGACTACCCTGGCTGCTACTAACTATATGACGCTGACTGTACTGTAAAATATATTGTATGGTCGACCAAATGTATTTTGCACCGATTTCTTGAATAGAGCAGTTCGGTCAATCTGTGCAATTTACATGCTCGTCGACCATATGTCCATGCCTCGTCTATGCACATACAAGAGACGACGTCAAATATATGTATACATTTTTTGCCTTAGGTAGTCTGACTATACTACTTAAGGCTGCTGTTAACTAACAGCAAAAGTAGATGACCATTTTAGTTCCTTGTCACTTTCACAACTTTGACGCATCCCAGCTGCCGCGGTATTTTTATGTTAAGTGCGACAAAGTACTAAAATCATCATCTATAATTTCTGTTGATTGTACAATGAGATACGATGTAAAGGTGTAAACATAAATATATTTGACGTCCACTGTATATGTATTGAAGTTTCAATCATCTAATTATTAATTTTATGATGGTTCTGGGATGGGACATGCCATAATCATCTAGGCGTCACAAAACATATTCCGCTGCGACTCGCCTCGCCATTTACCGAGTTGCCCTTTCAATCCGCTCACCAATCAAAATATCCTCCATGCAGCGCTTTTTACACGCTCTCAGATGAAACTTCATACATTTTTCATATGGCAAAACCTGAATTTACCGCGTTAGCACTACCATCGCTTCAGTTTAATGTACACCTTATCAGGATGAAATAAGGATTATTGAAGTGTTTTTATATTTTAGTTTGTCTGTTTGAGTGCAATTAAAGCGCAGAAACGCACGTCATTAGCGGATCGGCAATATTCCACGGTGTTCTTGCGCCTCGCGTATGGAGTGGAGGGATTCCGAGGCGGTAATGTGATAATGATAATAAATGAGGGCGCGAGGAAGCTTGTTTAATTAATATCGATGTATTAGCTGACACGACCCGATTCCCATGTGAGGTCCTGGGTTTGGTTATTGATTGTTTTTAATAAATTTCTAGGAACTTTTCTACAGAATTTTAGAAAATTTCGGATAAGGTGCACCATTTACTTAAGTTACGAAAATAAACAATAGCGATATCGTCGTCTGCCAAATCCTGTCATCCAATGACTCAGACTTTTTATTTCAGGTTAGGATGATGGAAATAAGGAGTTGAATCAAAACATGCTCAGTCAAAGCTCAGCAACATTTGATCAGACCACCGGAGCTGTGCAACCGATTCTGATAAGATAAGTACCGACTCCATCTTATTTAGTACTTCAGGTATTTTTATTACACTGCATATTATGAACTTCATTATGATTCTAGTCGTGTACCTACTTACGTACCTACTTATGCATACCTACTGACTCCTATCAAGACGCTGCTTAAATATGGACGCCAGATATTTTAACTAGATCCTTAAATATACATTTAAATAGATACGAAATTTTCAGCATACGAGCCAGACCGACCAAAGTGTAATTACGGCTGAGCGTAATGTAAAAAATATAAGGAACAGGTCCATTGTACCTAAATCGGTAAAATAAAAAACCCTTCGAAATGCCTCAAAAGTCAAATAATGTCTATTGAACAGTACCGCGTCTATACTCGGAACCAAGCGCACGGCACAAAATAAATAATGCCATTGCCATATATTTCCACAGAAAAAGTATAAATCTTTCAAAAATGGAACTCACTTCGGTCATTCCGGCGCGAGCTGTGACCGCTCCTCGCCAATCATATCTCGATATTTATGAGTTGGCATCGAGTCCAGAGTCGACTCGAAAAACCAAAGAAATTCCCGTCCCCAATACCGCTGATCCTTTTTATGTCTTCTTCCCGTCTCGCATTTTTCGAGCAAAACTGATTGTTTACCGGAAAAAATTACGCCTGTTAGTCGAAAAGGAGCACATAAATAAAAGATGCGGTCGTTGGAGAATTTTGATTCGGTGCTTTTTGCTCTTACTGAATACCGATTGTGGAGCGAATCGATAAAAACGGAGCGATGTACGATTGAGAAAGGAACGTAGTGTCAAGTGTGGCTCGGGAGATTTATTTGAGGAGCATTACAGGACACGACGGGCAGGCGACTGACCCCCGTATACACTTTTTAGTAAAAAAATAAGTAGAACTTAACAAATGGAATAAACCAAAAGCAGGTCACCCCACTGTAAGCGATCTTTTTACGGGTTTACCTTTTTTGTAGATCTGAATAACCGTCGCTTCAGGCACCTAACTATAATTATTAAAAGTATCTAATACTAACCCCGTTAGTCCAAAGTACTAAACGTCTCTTTGTTTTCCTAAATTACGGTGAAATCACTTCATGCAACTATGTCAAAATATCAAACCAAGTCGTTAAGTGTAAAAAAATCTTCCATGGCTCGGTTTTAGTTGTGAAATTTGAAGTGTTTTAATAAGCGGTAAATTCATTTAGTCCGGCCGCCATTACCTTATACGGCATAATTAGTAGCTGCAACAACAGAGTTATTTGTGGGATCTAAAAATGCACGCGAATTCCTTTACGTACCACACGGTACGCAAGATGGACGTGTGTACTGTGTAGGTAAAATGGAGTTGTATAGTGGAATATTGTTGTGGTGCCCGACAAGTCCGACAACCTACAAGATTCGTTATTGTAATCTGAACCTTCTGGCCACAATAGCAGAATCGCTAATTGAACGAATTATTTAAGTCTGTCTCCCTACCTTCAAGTCGCTCCTCACATAATTTCAATGCACGTATGTCCGATACTTCGGTCGTAAACCACTCGTCGGCATAAAGTTACGGTCTCGGTAGGAAACATTCGTTCCTGGTACTCCAGGCTTAGTAGCATGATCCTTTTTATGGTTACGTTTAGGTGACCTTTCAGTACATTTAGGGCGCAAAACGTGACCATAAAACCTATCGTGCTAGCCGGGCTGGTAGCTACAATTTAAGAGATTATGGACATTCTAAATAATAGAAGCTAATAAAGGTAATAAATCATTATTTACTCCGACTTGAGTACCATTGTCCAATCGATTGACCGTTCATTGAAATAAGAAGTTATAAAAAGGGACTGCATTATAAATATCGCTATTTAATCAAAGACACATTGAGACATTGTCAGCAGCAAGAGGTGGTCAATAAGAAGATGCCCTTTAATTAGATCATTACCGGCCTTCTTGCTAATTATAATTAGTTACATATAACATTGTAAGACTACCGGTTCCTTACAGGTTTCACAGGAGCCGCGTGCAAACACGTGACTTTGTATCAACATGCTCAGTACCTGACGACCAAAATACATAGGTAAGTACATATGATACATACCTAATTCTATTTTAATACGGTAAATAAAATTGCTTAGGTCGATAATTGGACATATTGGTGGAGTACTATCGGTAAAAAGGATATTGACTCACAATGAAACAATGTCAAATCAATATTTTTTAAAGGTGAATATAACAGTTGATATGTCCTAAAGCTCGTTTTTATAACGTATTTGTTACGCACTTAGATCCTAAAATTTAAATTGCAATATTTGTATTGATTTGAATCTCATCCACATTTGAATCTCTAGCAAATAATCTACACATTACGTACTCCTAAACTAATATAAACAATGCGGTTATAATTACGGTAATTCGTATGACACATGAAAGGATTCGTTCAAAAGTTTGATTTAATGTCCTTGGTGGAACTTATTACAGCAGGTGCGAAAATAAACATGTAGTTGTAGACGAACACATTAACTGACATTCGCGCTGAAAATCAAACTAAACGGCAATCTACGAAATTATTAAGGAAAATTATCGATCTCCAAAATCCACATTAATTTTGCTTCATCTAATTTTGGACCAGAAAATCATTGATTAACTTTCTCAAAGACCCATTTAGATTCTGCTGGCATTTAAATATCAGCCATAGTGTATTCAAATTAAGATTGTTTTCAGAAGAGCACTATTGAGTGAGATAAGAGGTTGGAGAAGGGATCTTAGGATGTAAATTGGCGTCGTTTCCGGGAGCGCGCGCCGGCGCACGCGACTTCTCGTGCCCACGCGCCTAACACCTTTCGACTGAACCAATTAGTCCGGCGGCCACCGTTTGAGGTACTGCGGGACAGTCCCGCGATGATTTTTGGCAACAAGGTCTTTCTGCAGAGTGAAACATAAGTAATGAAGGGAACACACCAAGAAGCCGTTACACTGGTGATATGCCCAAAAATTACAAAAATTATTCAAGGTATGATCAAGATACGTCGTGATGCCATAGTGTTTACCGAAAAGGAAATAGCACGTTGTATCCACAATGTCTGCATTTAAAACCCACCAACATCATACGCCCTCAAAATTTCGAAACTCTAGTAGCTATGTTCATTTTGCAGATTTAGTAACAAGCTAGACAGAAGGAGGGCAGTTGGTCGTATAACTTTAGAAGAGCATTTCTAGAAAACTTTGTACATAGTTACCACGTCAATCAAGTTAGCTTTCATTACCTATTCCTTCATTGTTACCAATTGTTTAATAGTGTTGAAAACCGTGGTTTGCGATTCTTTACAATTAAGAAAGTATAAGGATAACAGAACCTTAATTACCAACAATAACAATACGAGTAAGTTCATGTAAAATTTTCCTAAACTTGGGAAGAAAAAGGAACAATGAAAGCTAACTTAATTGACGTGGTAACAATGTTCTTCTAGGATTGATCAAACACGACAACAAGATAAATATGAGAAATCACAGTGTGTTTTAAAAAAAATGCAAATCGTTGGTATATTTAATTAAACCTACAAATTCACAAACATTACCTCTCCATATTCGGACGTTAGGTGCCAGTTGGTCACTGCGCGAACGCACGCAAATTGCCGCATCCCCGTCAACCGCAACATTGCCGCAAGTAAAATAAAGGAATTGCTCCAAATTTGCCCGTGACGTCCACTGTCCAGCCAATTTGTGGGTTTTGCATGTCGTGTGCGAAACGGGGTTAATGGTCTGTATAACTTTTTAATTTACTGGACATTACCTACATGACAAATATAAGAAAAATATTAAATTGGCTTCAGTGGGGGTGGAAAAACTGCAGTAAATAATGACAGGTGGATGAAGTTCGCCTGTCGTATAAGATTACTTTTTTTTCTGAGAGCAATTAAGAATATTTGTATTGTATTGGACCTGTTTCATTATGTAATGAATTGATTACTAACCTGTTTATATAAATAATTATTATAACAAATAAATATATTTTAAAGGGGAAGTCTAGCCAAAGGGTCACGCCAAAAAATCGAATAAACATTAATATCAGGTATTTAAAAATATATAGAATCTTAATACTTTTTACTTCTATTCGGACAGTCTCCTAATATCAAAATTGTACAACTCCTACTCTAATGCGCGTGACCCGATCCAAGTGTTAACATAATGGCGATGATCGCGCCACGGATTCACGCTATGCGTGGCGGAATATGGATGAGAAAAATAATATATGGAAAAAAACAGACAGACAGTAAATTAGTTTGAATAAACCGAGCAAACAAAGCGAACGAAGTTCTGCGTTTCAGCCTGGTTCAAAATTGCCCATTGGCCAGCTGTTCTCTTCTACAGGTCGCATTTCTCAACCGTTTCTCGTGAAATTTAGTAGGAAGCAGGTTCGATAATTACATAGAATGTTTGTGTTAATAGAGATTTCATTCATAAAATAAATAAAAAACATACTCGCGAGGTTACAGGTGACAGAGACACTAGTCTTTTTAAATAGTCTACTTGTTTTACAAATTAGGAATTTGAGTATCTACACCTAGGAACTAACCACAATTCGTCTCGTTCTACATACCCTCCTCTCAATTTCTCAAAGGTTAGCTGGAAGAGATCTCTTATAGGGATAAGTTCGCCTTTGTACTTTGATCAATTGTGTGACATGTATATTCTTCAATTAGGTACCTATATATACATACAATTAGGTACCTATATTCCTATACCTAGATTCAATCAAAGGTTAGACCTATGTTTAACCCTTGATTTTCATGCAATCCTGGATAATATGTAACTAGCTTAAGTAGCTATCTACTGTTATACCTACGCTTTTTGTGACGACCCATTTTTTAATTTCGTGGAAGTGACTCGACAAAAAAACCGGACAGCGGGACACCTGACAGAGGACAAACAATTTTCGGCCCAACCTGAAGCATAGAACTTTCGTTGGCTTGTTCGATAAGTACCTATTAATGTATTGACCAAAGTAAGAAGTTTGAACTTTATTGTTATAGAACTTTATTATATACCTAACAGATTTGCAGGCTGTACTCAGATTTACTATCTAATTTCATAGGCATCTAAATGAAGTGAAGCAAATGATAATAATTTCTAATAATATAAATAACTAGCTTCCGCCTGCACTTCGTCTGCGTGGACCCGAGATAAAAACTATTCTATATTTTAATCCAGGCTAAAAACTATCCTCGAGCAAAATTTCATCCAAATCGGTGGCGCCGTTTAAGCGTGATTAAGTGACAAACATCTAAACATCTAAACATCCAATTTTTTTCGTTTTACCTCTCCGGATAGTTTCAAAACTCCGCAGATAAGCCTAGATCACAGCCAGGATATGTGAATCGACCAATTGGTATAATACTGGCATGTGTCTTGCGCATTTACTTTCACGCCTCGTATCCTATACCTACCCAAGCTAAGAAAGATGATGCGCTACACTTGCAGTCTTATTTATGCGCTACACATCGCACACCAATGTGATCCCAATATGTCGAGTTAAATAGACCTCTTACTTAGCTTCCGCGGTGGCCACGGAATAAAGAATCCATTGGAAGTGGCATTCAACCGATTTTCATAGAGAACCACTGTCGCCGCACGCACACAACCATACTCCAATAAAGACACGGACACACAATTGCAATACGCTTTCGATTTGTTAAAACGTACTGTGCCAATATGTTGTTAACGGTAGCAAATTATATATGCAAAATCTACTTTAACAAGTACTATTTACGGTCCAATTTAGAGTGTCAAGTAAATATTTCTTACGTCCGTTACCATATGCGTTACAAGACTTGCAAGAGACGTGGTCGTTCGGCTACTCGACGCAAGATGGCGGTGTTTTCAAAACTGGAGATGCGACCGCTTATAACTGAATAGGGATGTGGGTATGGTATGAGTTGGACTATCGATATTTTTATGATATTCATACGGTAAATATTAAGCTAAGACTTAGTTACAAATTGTTTCTAATAAAATCTTGTTTATTATATAATTAGTATTAGGTAACATTTATATTAAATTACTTTTGTTATAAATGTAGTAGCAATTAAACACAGATTTCTAATAAACAAATAATATAATTTGTTTAATTTAATACGAGCACATCTCAAATACTATTTAGAATTATTTTACCAGCACGGCTAGCACGCGACGGCGCGCGAGCTCTCTCGATTTTTCTCGCACTATCCGTCTCTCACTTATTAGACCACTTAGAACAAGAGGTATAGTGCGATAAAAATCGAGTATGTCGGGGCCGTCGTGTGCTAGACGTGCAGCAGAGTGCGGTCTAGTGAGAATTTACCGTCAAGTTTGTTCGCCGTGCGGGATAATAAGGAGGGCCTTTGTCCTGATTAATATGCTTAAGGGGCTCCCATACGCCAATGACCTTCAATCTGAATCCCTTTGTTTTATAATGTTTTTTGTAGTTTATTATATTAACAACAACGGCTTTAAGCAATGTAGTAACCCATATTTACTTCAAAGTTAATTGATTTCGAGATATTTGGCATCAAAGTTGACCAATTTTAGGCAGAAAACTGGTTTTCTGGCCATAACTTTTGTGTTAATTGTTTTAAAATGAAAACCATGGGCCAGTTTTTAGAGACGTTACAGACCAACCCAAATATGTAGATTTCGTATATGTTAGATCTTTTACGTCAATAGAGAAACGAAATAAGTGTTTTTTTAGACAATGTTTAAAAAAATCATACAAAATTAAGTATTCATTTGTTTCAAAATCCGGTGGACCAAAATGGAGACAAAAGATTGAATAACCGATAGCCGTTTGATTTAGAATTCTATCTGTAGTGCAAAAGTAGGAGATACGATTCAAAACTTGTCAAAAATCGATGAAAACCTCGGGTAGCCCCTTAAGCAATCCACAAATTATTTATAAGAAACAATAAAATATTATTATTTTAATTTCTATTTATAATTTCCTAAAAGTGGGTATCCAAAGTTTATCTCGAAGAGATCGGTCATTCGTAATCATATTTTACATATTGTATTCTGTATTTATCGACATACATATGTATAATCGGAATTCGACAAACGAGATGTCCCTATGACAGCTCAAAAGTGCTACGAGAATTCCGGGCTCTGTATATCACTCCTAAAATATAATCCTTTTCATTTTGGTTTATCGATAACAATTATCGACCTTAGCCACAGCATTTGAGTAGCGAACCTTCGGGAAATTTGCCGTGCATTTCACGTTCCGAGTAGCGAAATAATACACAGGATTATGAACTTTATTCTTATAGTAATAGAATTGATATTTCCTTGACCACAGACGCAAATTGTGTCTAAGAAATTGAAAATTAAATATTTTTTATACGTATTCTAAAATATTACTTAACGATGATAGGAAATACCTCCATGAGACCAGTTTTTTATGTGCTGTTATTGGAGCAGCTTTCAATAACGCAATACGGCATTTTCCTAAAATAAACAAATATTCACTCATGTCATACGCCGCGTGCGGTCGCTAGGTGAGTGACAATAATCTGTGCAAGAAGTATGCTTATTATTGCTCATGTTCGGCGACACGGGAACGCCCACTCACCACTTCCAATGGATTCTTTATTCCGTGGCGGTGGCATTACACAACGCGCGCCAGTCGCGTGCCCGCCGTAGGCGCAGATTCATACTTGAAACCCAAAGAGCTTATGTCTCTTTCTAGCTCCGAACTAATACGTCCTTTTCACTCAACTTGACTATGTACCAACCTAATCGCTGCCAACCTAACTGCCGCTTACATTATTAAAAATAAACACAATTTAATTGCTTCTACAGAATTCTTCGCAAATGCTTGTTTTTTTGAAAAATTTCTTTACCACTTTTTATAGGCTGTTCCAAATAAAAGAAATGTAAAATGTTACTTGCGGAACTGGGCCAGTTAATGATAATTTAAAAGGTTTCACGCTTTTTTGTCAATTTTATCAGATATTTTATACGAGAGCTCCCTAGGTAGCTAAAAAAGGCTCAAATAGTTTTTCACAGCTCGTGGCATTGCATTTATGACACAAGACATAGGTCCGACCTATAAAGATATACATATGTACCTAAAGTTTTTTAGTTGGTAGCTTTGTGAGTTAGTAGCTTTGGGGTCTCGGGACTACTCATCAGACTTCAAAAATTCTAACGAGTGCATAAGGGTACCAAGATCTGGTTGTACAATTAACAGGGGTCGCAAGGAGTCGCTACAGCGTGGATTAGAATAAAATCAGAAATCTGCACAAACACTTTATTCTGTGGCCTTTGTTATACGCGGGTGAAGCCGCGAGGGCAGACAGTCATAAAAGTATCGATACAACTTTTAACTAAATGCACTATATTTGAATGGTATACGTCTCTGTCAATAAAATACATTTTTGGTGCAAGGTTTTATTTCTGACTAAATATACTTTTTTTGCACAATCATCAATATACACGACGCGGTTATTCCCAATAATCGCTTCAGTCCCAATAATCAGATCAACCCGATGGTGCCATAATATTGCCTTATTCTCGTTCTTACGTAAGTACCTATATACCCAAATTTAGATAGATTGGATACGCTGTATGTCATATAATTGAAAAGAGTTCAATTCCTCGCATGGATAAATATTTTAAATAGAGTATCGGTACCTACACAATTTTGTGCGTCAAAATAATCATTCAAACCTTTACAAGTTACACACTAGCAGTGCTGACAAGAAAACAAACAAAAGCAAATAAAAATAAAACATCTAACTTGTCTCCCGCGCATCTGAAGTGATCCGATGCACCCGATAAATCTGTCGCAATCTCATAAAATTACCGACTCTTTATTTATGCCCTTAGCAAAAAACCCTCTCGGACCGGTTACTTCACTTTCGGAATATTTATGAGTGAACGAATTTCGGACATGTACCCTCCCATTCCTTTAGCCAGCGCTAACTTTAGTAACCTCACAAGACCCTCGGTAATCCAGATCCAATTCCGACCTTTCTCCTCAATGTTAGGGTCTATAATTCTAGTTATGTAAACACCGCGATACGAGGTCATCGTGAAATTTGGTAGGCTCGAGATGCGGCGCCTTCTGGCCACAGTAATTTATAATTTAATGAAACAAAATATAACAAAATATGACTTAATCGGCAACGGCGTCGTTGCGACGCTGCCAAGTGGACGATATTGACGCGTTTTAAAAAGCGATTCTGTTTGCTTTCGTGATTAATTTGAATTTAAAATTTATGAGCAATCGATTATGCAGTAATCGATGGCGAACATTATTCACGATACTATCGGCTTGTACGTGAACGGAGGCTCTAGTATAAGTTTTACCGAAACAAAACGTTACGACCGCGTTCGCGTTTAGCTGTCAAATCCCATACAAATTGAGGGTAAAACGCAAACGCGATCGTAAAGTTTTGTTTCGGTAAAACTTATACTAGAGCCTCTGAAAGTGAAAGATGCGGTAAAATCGTTTGAAATCGATATTTTGACTAAGAGAAGAAGACTTTCCGAAAATACTTATGGTTCAATTAGGTACTGTTATGGACCGAAGCTAATTATTTATCAATTTGTTCATATTGATTGGTAGATAATACATAGTATGTGTGTAATCAAGCAATGTAAAGTTTTAAAGCATTTTCTTTAAACTGTCACTCACTGGTCTTTGCCATTTATATACTCGTACATCCAAACCTACTACATCATATATTTAAAATTTTACATTAGAATCCATGGAAGTTTGAAAAGTATAAGTTAAGAACAGAACTATTCAATGCATGAAATATTAATACTTTTTGCGAGTAATAAATTTATCCCAATATCCTTCTGCCGAGTTTTTCTTCAAAGAGCCTATGGCTATGTTGAAACGTTTAATTTCGGTTATTTATGCCAATTCGCTAAATATATTTTGTGCATTTAATCAAATTATGAAGCGCATTACGCTGATAAAGTCATTGGGCAGGCGCGGCCCGCGGCGCGCGCAGATATCATCGGAATCAGTTCATCACTTCGCCGCGATAGAGGGTAGTGGACGCAGAGGCGATACTTCTTTGTCGAGACGGTGTTTTAGGTTGAGCTTACTTCTCCAGTGAGCACGATCCCTGGCCAATCTTATACTAGTCTTGCCAGCTATTGGCGTGCTACACCGCTATGGCCTATTTTGCGGTTTCCTCAAACACGTTTTCCCAAAAGGTAATCGGTTCTGCCATCTAATATACCCAACAGTCACTTCAACATGGGTATCACAAGACGGCCCGCGAGTTGTGTCGCGGCGACATAGACTATTCGTCTCTTAACAAGGTTGGACTGTAATTAAAAACCAGCCAAGTGCGAGTCGGACTCGCGCACGAAGGGTTCCGTACCATTATCTATAAAAACAGCAAAAAAAAAAAAAACGCGTTTGCTGTATGGGAGCCCTCTTTAAATATTTATTTTATTTTGTTTTTAGTATTTGTTGTTATAACGGCAACCGAAATACAACATCTCTGAAAATTTCAACTGTCCAGCTATCGCGGTTCTTCAGATACAGCCTGGTGACAGACAGACAGACGGACAGCGAAGTCTTAGTAATAGGGTCCCGTTTTTACCCTTTGGGTACGGAACCCGTGTAGCGCCCGTGCTCAAACATTACTCTAGCGCCCCCTAGTAAGCACGCGGTCAAAATGGAATGGTTACAAATTACGGCTCGGCGCCCCCTCTGACCGCTGCGCCCGTGTGCAACGCACACCCTGCACCATAGGTAAAGAAAGATGCCTCTGAGTCTATCTCCCCGCGACACAGGGCTGTTATTCGCTACGCGCTAATGCGGCTCACCCCACCTCTATTACTACCTACGCTTAGTTACTACGCATCGCGGTGTCAAGATATATTTGTGGGTGAGCGTTGAGGTGAGCTTAAAACGAGTTACAGAATAGGGGGGCAGCTCGTGGGCGTTCCTGTGATATCCATGCAGTATACTAATAATCCGGTGGGCTATATCGATCACGGCATTACGGATTCGATTCAATTTGATCCCTTGAGCTATGTACGGTCTGTACAAAGGTGTGCATTCCGCCCGTCAGCATTTTACTTCACGTAGCATATATTTCATTCCTTTAAGACAGTACATGTCCGACCGCCGCGGAGTGTATTCCCATTAAGCCTGCAGATTGTATCATTTCAGTTCGTTATCAATAAATCATAATTTCGGTGGAAAACAGCAGTGTTATCATTATCAACTATCATCTCAAGAGTGTGCGAGACTGTCCCGTACATCTTTATGGTCCTTCGAACAATTTTGAATCAGTGCACAGTGAATTTAAATTCTGGGACACGCCACGTGACGACGCAACGTGACCAGTGCTGTGACACTCGCATCAACGTGTATCATCATTATCAAGCAGTGACTATCAAGATCAATCAATATATCAAGATTATCAATATCAAACTGGAAGCTTTTATCAACCAGTAAGTACTGGATTGTGTGAGAGTGAACCTCGGTGCGATCGCGAATCGGTTAAGGCGGCCTCCCACAAGCGGGTCTCACCGTCTGATTGAGAAAGCGCACATATCCACGGGGAACACTTGAGCACGAAACAGCTAATATCTTCGAAAGATAGATAAGTTTGGAGCCATTATCAATCACCTATCACCAATTATCATATCAACTTTTTGACAAAATGACCAAAATTGAGGACATACTGAATACTCAAGGTCAACTTGCCATTGCTATCGAAAAGCTTTTGGTAAATTTCAAAAAAGATGGAGCAGAACGTAAGACTCCACAACATATCAAACGACGATTGGACACCCTAGAACAATATTGGAGGGAGTTCCAAACGAATCATATTACTCTTTCCGAGTTTGACACGCAGGACTACGTGTATTTTGCAGAAAATCATTTCGAGCGGGTATCAACTTTCTGCAGCGAAGCTCGTAAACTTTTGCAACAATCACTACCGGTGCCGACATTTCAAGAAGCTAAACCCATTATCAAGCCTGCTACTTCTCAGCTTAACTTGAACATGGACTGGAACCAGCAACAAGTGCCGCAGACTCCACCTGCAGAAGGTGACCTTGCGGACAACGTCCACAAGGAACAACCACCAGCCTCGGTCCCAACAATATCTAACCCAAAAATGATTGAACGAGGCAATCAAAGCAAATTGGAAGAAATGTACCGAAAACAGCAGGGCAACTTCAAAGCTTTTCAACGCGCTATCAACAACACCAAGTTAGAATTACTTACCGAACGGTGGGAATTCGAAGATGCTCTACGAACAGTGCAGGCTCGTTGGTCAGCAGTCGACTCTTTACATTGGGAGATCGACAGCGAACAACTAATCGAAAAACCCGAGTATGAAGCAACATACAACCTATGCGAACAAAAATATGACGAAATCAAGAAAAGTATCAATATCAAAATGTGGGATTCGTCGCATCGAGAAAAATCAACTCCTGCTATTGAAATACCTATCTTCAGTGGCAATTATCACCAGTGGGTGTCATTTAAGGACTTGTTCACCGAAACCATCCATAAGAACAATTCCATATCCAATGCGCAAAAAATGCAATTCTTAAAAAGCAAGGTCAAAGGCGAAGCGGAGAAACTTATACAGCATTTAAAGATCAGTACTGAAAATTATCAAGTGTGCTGGGAAATTTTGAATCACCGCTACAACAACGCTAAATTAATATTTAGTTCCCACGTCAATATCCTTCTCGGATTACCTATCATGCAACATCAATCAGCCGTATCAATAACGAGACTACACGACAACACTAAAGAATGCCTTCACGCCATACAAAATTTGGGCGTTGATATATCTACTTGGGACCCGTTAGTAGTACATTTGTTAGCACAGAAATTGGACGCCGATTCTCATAACGACTATATTGAACACTTAGCGGACCCGAGAGAGCTACCCACACTGGCAGAATTTTTGACATTTTTGGAAAGGAAGTTTACTGTCCTGGAATCCTCTCATCGAAAACAAGAATCAACCAAGCCGACTCAACCATCAAACTACGAGAGAAGATTTAGTCTAAACAAGCCTTTGTCATATCAATATCCTCGCGCTGAAAATCATATCAAAGAAAATCGATTTTATCAATCTACATCAAACAAAAATAATTATCAAGGATCGCCAGTAAATAATTATCATGCATTCGCAACTAACACCGCAAAGTGTCCTTGTTGCAATTATAATCACGATTTATTTCGCTGCTCGAAGTTTCTAGGCATGACACCTGAGACAAAACTTGCAACAATATCCGCTCGGCAAATATGTACGAACTGCTTATACAAACATTACGGCAATCCATGTTTATCAGAAAAACGATGCAAGCAATGCAACGGCGAACATAATACGATACTCCACGAGGCCTTTGTCGGCAAGAAGAAAGCTGCCGCCTACGAATCAAATACATCAAAGAACGCAGGACACGTGGCCGAAGAAGAACTAGAAACCCTACTATCAACAGCCTTAATCAAGGTCCAGTCAAAAGATGGATCCTATATCAAATTACGTGCCTTAATTGACCAAGGTGCCCAAATTTCTCTTTGCACCGAAAACGCTGCTCAACTGCTAGGCCTACCACGTCACAAATACAATGGTTCAATATTTGGAATTGGAACCAAGGAAAACAATTGCAAGGGATTTATCAATATCAAGGCCACATCGATGCACACGGATTACACTTTTAGCGCAAAAGTTTTTATAATGAATCGTCTTATCAATAACTTACCTAACCGATCATTTATCAAACCATCGTGGTCTCATCTCGAAGGTATCCAGCTGGCAGACCCCGAGTTCAACATCAGTCAACCTATAGACATTTTACTCGGTGCGGATATCTACTCGAATATAATTTTAGACTCTATTATCAGAAAGGACGAAAACACTCCCATAGCACAGCAATCTCATCTCGGATGGATTTTATGTGGCAACATGAAGTCATATCACTGCAATGTTGTTGTGAACAACCTCGAAGATATCAGTAGATTTTGGGAAATAGAGGACATTGCTGAAACATCGGACGACTTATCATCAGAGGATCAATACTGTATCAATCAATACAAGTCCGAAACAGTTCGTAAAACAAATGGGCGCTATGTGGTACGTTTACCCTTCAAACCCGACATTGAAGAAAAATTGGGAGAAACGAGACACAAGGCTGCGGCACAATTTTATCAATTTGAGAAGAAATTTATGAAGAACGAACAATTATCAAAAGATTACAAATCATTTATCAACGAATATTACGAGCTGGGACATATGCGCGAGTGCGAAAGAGACACAAAACCTAGCAACTACTTACCACATTTCTGCATTCATCGCGCTGAATCAGTTACAACGGACTTGCGCGTAGTTTATAATGCGTCAGCACCTTCGTCGTCGGGCTACAGCTTGAATGACCTGATGTACAGTGGGCCGAATTTACAATCAGATTTATTTACATTGATTTTGAGATGGAGACAATAAAAAATAGCGTTGACCGCGGACATTGAAAAAATGTTTCGCCAGATACTATGTAACGAAGAAGATCAACTTTATCAAAAAATAATTTGGAGAAATCACCCGAATCAAGCACTGCGCGAATATGCTCTTACAACTGTTACATATGGAACGAAACCAGCTCCCTTTTTGGCAATGATGACTCTTAAACAATTAGCCATGGACGAAGCGCATCGTTATCCAGAAGCGGCGAAAATATTGGAACATGATTTTTATATGGACGACCTTCTTAGTGGCGCGCACAGCATCGACGCAGCAAAAAAGATGCGAACGGATCTTATCAACCTCCTAAAGGCAGGGGGTTTCAACTTGCGGAAGTGGTCGTCCAATCACCTTGCATTACTGGAAGATATGAGCAGCGCAAAACAACAACAATCATTCGATTTCAAGCATCAAGAGTCTCAAAAAACGTTGGGGCTGCGATGGAACCCCCAAGAAGATGCATTTTCCTTCCAATTGAAGATGGAGCTGTCATCTACAAGCAAAATAACAAAACGCTCCCTTTTATCAGATATATCAAAAGTGTTCGACCCTCTAGGATGGTTGTGCCCGGTAACAACGAAATTAAAGTTGTTATTTCAAACTGTCTGGAAACAACCTTTAGGTTGGGATGATCAAGTACCGGAACCTATCGAAAATGAATGGAGAAGTATCAAGCAAAACCTGAATGAAATAAATCACATAAATATCCCTAGATGTTTGCAGACCAAAGAAAATGACACCATCGAATTGCACGCCTATTGCGACGCATCGGAGAATGCGTATGCTTGCGTCATTTACAGCGTGATTCGAGAAACCTGTCAGAATGCATTATCAACCCCTCCAGAAATCACTATTGTAGCTGCGAAGTCAAAGCTCATACCCTCAAAAAAGGCCGTGTCTCTGCCAAGGCTGGAACTCTGTGCAGCAGCACTACTTTCCAAATTACTTAGAACCATCACGGAAAGTTTATCAGAATACAATGTCAAATTATTTTGCTGGACGGATTCAACTGCTGTGTTGGGGTGGCTACAAGGTGACGTTCACCGCTGGAAGCCATTTGTATCAAACAGAGTACAGAAAATCAGAGAAATCGCACCTGCTGATAGGTGGCGATATGTTAAATCCGCCGATAATCCTGCAGACTGCGCTAGTCGAGGAATTAACGCCTACCAGTTAAAAGAACATGCATTGTGGTGGAAAGGACCTTCTTGGTTATCAGCATTTGAAGAAAAAACACAAGAAGTCACCTATACGACCGACCAAGATATCAAGATATCAAAACAAACAAACGTCACAACTTATCAGCAAAATGACGTCATCAGTGACTTAATAATCAAACACAGCAATATCAACCGTATGACTCGCGTACTCGCATGGGTATTGCGCGCCTTATCGAAAAACAAGCCTACAGTACCCTACCTCACCGTGTTTGAAATACGTAGAGCAAGAAATACGATCGTCAAACACGTACAGCAGGAATCATTTCGAGAAGATATAAACAACTTGACAAGACACGGGCAAGTGAAGTCAAACAGTGATATTTTATCACTTAACCCTTTCTTAGACAACAAGGGACTACTGAGAGTTCGTGGAAGATTAGGAAAGGCAAATATCGATCCAAAAATGAAACATCCACTAATCATTCCACATCAAGATCACATAACCGACCTACTTATTTAAAACGCGCACAAATTGACTCTTCATGGTGGAACTCGCCTAACCTTGAGACAGCTCAGGTATCAATTTTGGATCATAGGAGGGAACCGAGCAGTTAAAAAATATATAAATCATTGCGTCACATGCCTACGTCATCGAGCTATGAAGCAGGAACAAATCATGGGAGACTTGCCGGCAGCGCGGTGTAACCCGACTCGTCCTTTTTATCACACCGGAACGGACTACACTGGATTTATTGAGATTAAATCAAATAAAGGGCGAGGTATCAAAACAACAAAGGGTTATATTGCCGTCTTTGTGTGTATGGCAACGAAGGCCGTACACCTGGAGGTAGTATCGGACCTCAGCAGCTCAGCTTTTTTGGCAGCTCTTCGGCGGCTGGCCGCACGTCGTGGAGCGCCGCGTCACATTTATAGTGATTGCGGGACCAATTACATTGGAGCTAGCAAGCGACTGAATCAAGACTTCATAGACTTGCAAAATACTCTGGACGACGAGTTCTTCAGAACTATATCAGAAATGGAAATTGAATGGCACTTTAATGCTCCATCATGGCCAAGTGCTGGAGGTTTGTGGGAAGCCTCAGTGCGAAGCCTCAAGCATCATCTCCGTAGTTATGGGTGCACAGAAGCTCACATATGAAGAATTATCAACACTCCTGACACAAGTGGAAGCATGCCTTAACTCCAGGCCCTTGTGTTCTATCACGGAAGACCCTGACGATTTGGACTTTCTAACGCCGTCTCACTTTCTATCAAGCGGTCCAAATTTAACAATTATTGAGACCGAAAAGGACGAACGAACGAGGTGGCAACTCGTACAAAAACTATTTTCGGACATATGGAAGAGATGGCAGTCAGAATATCTATCTCAATTATCACAAAGGAGTAAATGGCAAAAACCTAAGGAAAACATGAAAATTGGAGACGTTGTTATCATACATGATGCCAATTTACCCGCTGGAAAGTGGGCACTTGGTAAAGTTGAAACCGTACACCCGGGACACGATGGGTATCTACGTGTAGTGTCAGTGAAAACGAAGAACGGAATTATCAAGAGACCCATAACGAAATTATCAAAATTGCTCGCCACACAAGAATGCGCTAAGGAAACTAAATCGGAACCCGAACCCGAAAAGGCCGCACCCGAAGTAAAAAAAACGACGAACCAAAAGATCAGCTAATTTACTGACACTTGGACTTATGTTACTGTTTACATTTATATCACCGGCACAGTGTGAGCATAGCCTTACGAGTATAAATAAACATCAAGGAGTTTATTTCGACAAGATATCAAATATGCACCTTATTCGCGACGAATGGAAGCTGATTTTTTACTACGACATGGGACCCTATTGGCAAGGACTAAAAGTATTTCAAGAATATCTCCGTACCTTAGAAAATACATGTATCAAGACAGATAAGTTATCAAAATGTGACGTAGTACTCATACAGCTACGTCATGGGTTCTCAGAACTGGAGTACTACAACAGCATAGTGCTCGCTCAGCAACTGACACGCTTGACCCGCCGTCGGCGGGGCCTTATCAACGGAGTCGGATATCTAGCGAACAGTTTGTTTGGAATGCTGGACGATAATTTCGCCCAAAAATATGAAAAAGATATCAATCTTATCAAGGACAACGAGAATCATCTGGCTTTGTTATGGAAAAATCAAACCTCAGTGGTTGAAGCTTAATATAATTTACTAAAAAGAGTAGAAGAGGCTATGGACAAGCAACACAAGATACTGAACCGTCACATTATCAATCTGGAAAAAGTTGACCAAATGAAGGCTAGCGAAGCAAGAGGTGTTCTAGCTGATCAAATATCATCGCATGATGTACACCAGTACGTCGTTGTGTTCACCGTATACGCATGGCGACGCTTACGCCTTCGGTGCTCAGCGCAGATACCTCCCGCGCCCCCCAGCGACGCATCTGCGGACTACTTCAACATTAAATATGTTGCCAGAGATGTAAACCTCGAAGATTCAAAACCACAACACAAAACGAAAATCAACGTGCAACACACCACCAATACGGGACCTCACTTATCAAGACCACAAGGATTGGACAAGGCCACGTCACCCATCGTAGGCCTGCGATTCGCTGCGCGTGGATAGCAGTGAAGCAATTTATTTTTTATAAGATATTTGTTTGTATTATAATTTTGTAAGTTTCATCTTCCCCCATCTCGCGCCCGGGAGCATGTACGGTCTGTACAAAGGTGTGCATTCCGCCCGTCAGCATTTTACTTCACGTAGCATATATTTCATTCCTTTAAGACAGTACATGTCCGACCGCCGCGGAGTGTATTCCCATTAAGCCTGCAGATTGTATCATTTCAGTTCGTTATCAATAAATCATAATTTCGGTGGAAAACAGCAGTGTTATCATTATCAACTATCATCTCAAGAGTGTGCGAGACTGTCCCGTACAAGCTAAGCATTTTAGCCCATTAGCCACGGAACGCTACGTGTGCTACGGCGTCGCGCGTAGCAGCGGTTTTCCGTTTTGTAACGGTAATCGTTTATGCCTACTGTCACTAAGGTTAATAAGCATCCGCAAAAAACATTGAAATCCATTGTAATGCAAAACATTTCCATTTGAGACCTCCAAGCCTCTCGTCGAGTCACAACTGTGACTCGACGAGAGGCTTGGAGGTCCTTTTTTTTTCGTCTATATTATAACTATAATATAGACGAAAAAAAAAAATGAAAGAATTTAATTTATGTAAAATGAAAACTCATCATCATATCAGCCGAAAGACTTCCACTGCTGGACATATGCCTCCCCCAGAATGCCAAAGTGACCGGTCCTGTCGCCACTCGAGAACCTTTCCGCCCCAACGGCCATCGGTTCTAGGTGCTATGTGCCCCGCCCACTGCCACTTAAGTTTAGCGATTCGGAGGGTATGTCGGTTACCTTGGTTCTGCTGCGGATAGCCAAATTTCTGATGCGATCACGCAGAGAAACTCCCAACATAGCCCTCTCCATAGCCTTTTAGGTGACTTTGAGCCTTCGCCTTAGCATAAGGTATGGAAAAAATCATCGCGTCATGAAAAAGGTTAAAAAACACTGTGCTTGTGCCATTCTACGCGGTATACCTACTCTAGGACGCGCCGCGCGCCCTGGGTGCGCGCGCGCACCTGCCGCCGTAATACCCGCCATTACGCAACCCGCGCGTGTTCGTCATTCCGACGACAAATTGATACCTAACCTTAAGTACTTTGTTTTATCAGCGACTTTAACTTGTCCATTATTTTAATAACTTATGCGTGTGGTAGATGCGGCTAGGTGATCGAGTGGTTTATATAAATTTTACATGGGTAGGTACGTAGTTCAAGTGTGAGTATGGATGAACTAAGGAATATATTCCAAAAAGATTTATTCAGTGGTATTTAAAAGGTTTAAAATATAAAGTTATATTCAATTTACATGCAAACTGTAAAAACCGTTAAAAATGCTTTAGAGCACATAAGTGCTTTAAAGCATTTTTAACGGTCGGTGGACGGTCGGTGCATCAACAGATTTTTGATCGTAGAATAGAATTAGTGTCACGTAACGGTTCCATCGCAGTTATGGGACCCTTATGTGATATCAAGGTGTAACGAAAAAAATCTAAACATTTTACTCGGAGATATTCATATAAGTCATGCAATAAATATTCATCATATAACGTAAATACTGAGATTTCAATATCCGATGCCATAAATTCCACTATCGCATATCCCACAGCCAGAGACAACGAACGATTACATCGCTTCGCTATCCAAGCGAAAAAGCACATCGCTCGCGATGCGCGTGCCGCTCGCTCAGCTAGAAAATCCTCGGCGCTTTCACACGCCCGCCGCCGTCGCCGGACAAAGAGGGCGGGATACGACACATGAGTGACAATTACAATGTGACGACTGCAATGAGTGGCGATTACTAATGTAAGCCGTTGATGCGATTTATAAATTAGTTTAGGTGGGATTTGTTTAGTAGGTAGTTTCAATAGCCATTTCATTTCTAATTATCTGATAGCTTTGAAATGTCGTCCTCGGTTATGATTCCGTATATTAGCACTTGGAGAGTGGTTAGACACGGTGATTTTTTGCAGCGATACAAACGCGAGTCTCACGAAAGCGTGATTTGACTGTCGCGCGACTAATAGCCTTAGATCACCTGCACGGGCTATCATAAGACGGGCCACGAGCTATCCCTCTCTTTTTAATTAGAACGCTTAAGTGACGGATAGTCTATACCGCCGCGACACATTTCGCGGGTCCTGTGATAGCCATGCTGACTCGATACTATACCGCTTTTGAAGCGCTGCAAAAAGTCGTCAGTGCGGTAAACATTAAAAAGCTAGGCCAAATATTACATTCACTGAAAGTCATTAATTCAGTGCTAGAGTTAATTGTATGACTGACTAAGGCTCAAGTTATAATGAATCGCTATCACGTTCAATCTGCCTCCTGCTGTTTTATCCCGACAGGATGTTACCACCAAAATTAAAGGAATAAACAGCCAGTACTGAAAAATAAAGAAATGATCCTCCATTTCGTCGAATTTCGACTATGTTATTTTACTAACAAGGTAGGTTATGCGTTAAGCACTTCTGTTCCAAAATAGATTTGATGCTTTGATTTTGGAAAATTGGCGACACATATCCAATGGATTACGATTTTATTTGATTCAAAGACAGGATGCATTTCTTTCTCCTTTTAATATGAGACATAAATGACGCATGATCATTTTAATTTCATAAAATTATGGTGCATCAAATAAAGTGAAACTCAGAACAAATGAATCTGCACTGGCAATGTTTGATGTAACCATGTTATTAGATTCGCAAACAAAAGTGATTATTTCATTTCATTCAATTTATGTAAAATGTGGGTGATTTAAATCCATTATGTTGTGTTTGAGTTGAAGTGGAAGCGAATTAAAGTTACGACATGTCTCTGAACCAAATGACATACGAGTATGAGTATAATACATTTTAATTTTCAAAACCCTTAAAGGAATTAGTGAAAGTTACCCAGAGTCAAGATACCTACGGGCTGCTTCATGATTACGAGTTTTATGACTAAGGGGCAATTGATTTGTTATACACAATTACATAGATAATCGATAGGTAAATGTGTGCCTACCTTTGGCCTACCTACGCTCGAACTCTCCAGGCGTAATTACGATTACGCACAGGTCGATTTTTGTAAATTTCTGGTCTATTTTCTATCAAGCGAATCTAGCTATGGTAACTTGAAAATAATTACAAGCAAGTGCGAGTTGCATTCTTTACCTCGTCCAAGGTATGGAGGTGACCTAAAATAAAATTATAAATGGAAGAAAGATTGTCGATTAACAACTTGATAGTATTATGTATATATGTCACATTTACAAAGACAGGTGCTGACAAATCATAAATGCCAATGTCGTTTTTACTAGCTCCCAGATTAGCAGAAAATTGCGCGCCAGCCGTCCCGGCTTATCCACGCGCTCATTATTTAGTGATTTAAATCACACAAATTACCCAATCACATGCTACCAATCAAAACGGAATTCAAATCATTGCACATTAGAGGGTTATTCTCAGCACGATTGCACTATTTAGTTAGGCAGGCTTAGGCCGATCGGTGGATTTTTCGATTATATTTCCAATAGTGAATTGTATGTAATTGTAATTATGCTACGTAGTTTCACTGGTTCGAAACTTGCTCTCTCAAGAAGGCTCTTTTGTTTTATGATGTAC
Organism: Epinotia ramella; assembly: GCA_947578815.1. Lineage (NCBI taxonomy): Eukaryota > Metazoa > Arthropoda > Insecta > Lepidoptera > Tortricidae > Epinotia > Epinotia ramella. The sequence continues at coordinate 33,775,846 of OX388202.1, forward strand.
AGTCGCCATCAAATATCTCTAATGCCTCGACAGTAGAGACGTGTTCAGATATTTGTGAGCACTTTCGCCGCTCCGATATATTTGATGGCGACCGTACTAGCATTTGCCCGCGGCTTCGTTCGCATGAACTTCCGTATGAACTTTCATCTCCAATTTCATCCCTTGTGGAGTCGATTTTTGGAATAACCGGCAAGTATTTTATGTTTTGATTCAGGTTATAGATCTACTTATTTCTACTCTACGCCTAAATTTCATCTAAATCCGTTCAGCCGTTTTTGAGTGATACATCCGAATATCGAAATATGTACCTAACTTTCACATTTATAATATTCAATAAATCAATAATATACATGGTAGAATAAGAAATGTACTGAGTCGATATTGTTTTTAATTACATTCTTGTCACGTTCGACCCGTCAAGTCACGCGTTCAGCATCTGTTTAGGAATCCTTACTCTATGTCCGCGTGTGGTGTCGGGTTAAAATAGCACCACCCCCTATGGGGGTCGCAACCGGCGACTAACGGAACAGGGTTCGAAGTGTGTTGTGGCGATGCGCTACGGACGTATAGGAGCTATCACTGCGATAACACATTTTGTCAATCTTTTATACCCACATTTTTGCTAAAAGTGGCACTGGAACACAAGTTTCATGTGCTCTGCCTATCCCTTTTAGGGATAAAGGTGTGACTGTATGTATGTGTGTATGTACTATATATCTCTCACGTAGTCCATTTATGCAGTAAATTTTTAAATATAGACATTCAACATTATTAATACTTATTCACTATTTCCAATAACGTATAGAACAAGTTTCCCATTCAGAATAAGACCTACGTTCAACATTGTTGAAAGCTTAAAAAGTATCTAGAATTAACATTGAACAAATGCCCATTTGACAGGTGGGTGACCAATGGTGTTGACTTTTTGCTGGGACTTGCATTCAGGGGCGGAATTCCATTGCGTCTCGTACTTAGGCCAAATACATATTTCGTAGTTAACTTTCGTTTGCGTAGATATTGTGATATAGTACCTACGTAATTGAATGTAAAATAATTATGAACATTATTCAGAAAGTTAAGAACAGTGCATTCTTAAATTATTAAGTACTAGCTTCCGCCCGCGACTTCGTCTGCGTAACCCGGGATAAAAACTACCCCATATATTAATCCAGGCTATAAACTATCTTCGTGCAAAAATTCATTCAAATCGGTTGAGCCGTTTAAGCATGACTGAGTAACAAACATCTAAACATCCAAACTTTCGCATTTATAATATTAGTAGGAGAATGACTTTTAAGTACCTAACGAATTGTACTACTACTGTAAGTAGATACTTAATTGTTTATGTTAAACATTCTACTCTTTTTAATTTAAGAGGCTCCCATACGCCAATGACCTTCGATCTGAATCCCTTAGTTTTCTAATGTTTTTTGTAGCTTATTATATTAACAACAACGGCTTTAAGCAATATAGTATCCCATATTTACTTCAAACTTCATTGTTTTCGAGATATTTGGCATCAAAGTTAAACAATTTTAGGCCAAAAAACTGGTTTTCTGGCCATAACTTTTGTGTTAATTGGTTTAAAATTAAAACCCTCTGCCAGTTTTTAGAGACGTCATAGACGAACCCAAATTTGTAGATTTCGTATATGTTAGATCTTTCACGTCAATAGAGATGCGAAATAAGTGTTTTTTTAGACAATGTTTAAAAAAATCATACAAAATTAAGTAATTGTTTCAAAATCCGGTCTGTCAAAATGGAGATAAAAGATTGAAGAACCGATAGCCGTTTGATTTATGATTCTATCTGTAGTGCAAAAGTAGTAGATACGATTCAAAACTTGTCAAAAATCGATGAAAACCTCGGGTAGCCCCTTAATGAGTTTTTTAAACATTGAACGAGCGAGCGAAGCTAACGAAGTCTTCCGTTTCAGCGTGAGCTGGACATCGGGACATTCTTCCGTATGTCCCGATGTCCAGCTGTTCTCCTCTACACGTCGCATTTCTCAACCAATTCTCGTAAAATTTTGTGACCAGAGGCTCTAGTATAAGTTTTCTCGAAACAAAACGTTACGACCGCGTTTGCGTTTAGCTGTCAAATCCCATACAAATTGAGGGTAAAACGCAAACGCGATCGTAAAGTTTTGTTTCGGTAAAACTTCACTTCTTAAAAGCCTCAGGTTCTATAATTAAGTTAATAGTTTTTTTTGTCGATTCTGTTTTACGAAATTAAAAAAAAAAACGAATAACGAGACGCTCGCGAGTTCTACAGCTTACAGAGCAGAGCTACCAGTTTATTCATAATATTTTATATTGCATAGAACCGTGGAATGAGGTTACTTTAGGAAAAAATGGGGCTACTTTGATCATTTAGAAAGTAGTATAAAAGCAGAACTTGAAATTAACAAGATTTCATCGAGTAAACAGCGAGATAGAATACTAATATATTCGCTGCCACAGTTCATCCACGAGTAAAAACAATGATTTCGGAGAAAAACCTACTTGATCGATGTCGCCCCCCGAATAAAACTAACCACGGTATCTGAAAAACGACACTGCAAAAAATTTCGTGTTTTTTTTCCAGTCCATCTGGACTGGAAAAAAACAGCAGACGGCGGTGGCGACCGAAATATCAATTTGTTTTTGCCGTTGGTAAATATTTTTCTAAGCTTTATCTCTTTAGGAATAACGCCCAAATTCGAACTATTCGAATTTTCTCAATAGCAAAACGGTGAAGGACGCCTTGGTTAAAATTACAAATTTATTTGCAGAATATGCTATTGCAAAAAGTGTTTAACGGCTTTATATTCTTACGAATAGCGTTCAGTTTTGAATGAAGTCGAATCGGCTAGCAGCAAAAAGTGACCTCCTTCACATCTGACGTCACAAAACTCTGTCGCGTATTTAACAATTTTTCCCCATCCCAAAAAGTGCTCAGCGCCGCTAAGGAAGTTTTCACTTCAAAAAACACGAAAAAAACCTTAGCAGCTTACATTCTATGGGCGACCAATTATTAGCTCAGTTTTATACTAAGTAGTCCTGACTTCCATCTCTCTCTCCCTTCAGTCGTTCACTCTTGACAAGAGCAGCCCTCGCGATACTCCTCCACTTGTTACGGTCTTCAGCATCACGGGAACACTGGACTATGGTGGGTTGTGTCGCAGCTTTTATTGAATCCGTCCAACGCGTAGTAGAACGACCGCTTTTCCTCTACCCGTCCATGGACAACGAGTCGTTTCATGGAGTTTTTGTTTCGAGTAATGTGCCCGAAATATTTTAGGATTCCATTTACGAGTACCTATGTGCATACATTCACAATAATTATTGGAAAGTACCTATACAATTATAATTATTCTTTTAACAACACCAGGATCTAAAGGTGTCCCGGCGTAATGTCCGTTTTTGCCCGAGCGGCAAAAAATGACACAAAAACCATAATGTGACATAAAAAGTGTCAGAAAAAGTCTACTAATGCGCTTTGACAGTTAAACCGTGTAGGGCGGTTAATTAAAAGAATATTAGCCTTTTTGTAAAGTGGATTTTACGGACCACTATTCGGGCTTTTTACTGGTAATGTGATACTGATATCAGAGAATAGGAAAAAGTCTTACCAACAGAAACATCTTTTTCCGAAACCCGTGACTTCAACTAAAAAATAGGAAATACAAATTAGAACTAAATTGCGTTTGACCTATTCCAGCCTTTATTATCTAATGATTGTATTATTGCTAAAATTGAATAGCGTAACATTTGCAGTCAAAAGTCAGATGACCAACCGCCATGTAGAAATACTTCTTCAACTATCTCAGATTTCACGCTATAAGAATTACGTCAACCTTAGTGATAATTTACACTTAAACCGCATATTTATATTACGATCAATTGCAAGCAATTAAGACCGTTATTCAAAGGCAGAATGTATGCAAACAAAAAATAATCCGCTGCCGCTGTCGAGTTATCTAGTCTGACACGCCTTCTATAAACTGCGCGAAATATACTCGCGCTCCTTACACTCGGGCTTATAGCGGGATCCGTCCCACTCGCACTCGCGAGAGCCCTAGAGATGAAAGCAAATGTTTTGTTGGGAAAGTGAGAATTGAAAAGCGTACGGGGATTTTCTTTGGCTGAATAAGGTTTTGCTTGCACTGAGGGGAACTGAAGAGAGGAAGGACGAGGGCACATCGATGTCGAGTGGCTTTAAATCACCTGAACGTTCGGAGATACTAAATTACGCAGGTCTGCTTAAATGGTTATAAGTTAAAAGTAGGTAAACACCTATTTAACTTAAGATGGGTATATGACTTTGTATTTTGTCTCGCAGTTTATAATGTCCGTAACGTTCAATACGCCATTCATTAAGTTATACTTATAATATAACCTAACCTATATACGTTTTAATTTCTATTATAACTGTATATTTTTTAATAAACTTATATTACAGTTACGAAATATAACCGATTCATACGATATCATGGCTGACAGAAACATAATAGATGCCTTAACGAATAACAAAACGAGCGAGCACGACAAATACAATACCTATTCATATTCGATACGTTTAGAGGAGTTCATCCCAATAATACCATTGAAAAATTACATCTTGTAGAGTTCGTTTGGATATTCGCACGTTTGGACGTATTTGTAGGGATTCCCATTCCATACAAACTTACAAAGCTACAACCTCAGACACTTCCTCTTTATACTATTATAAATAGACTAGACTTTGGCATAGAGATACCTAGTTCATAACCTTAGAATCACACAGCTTGGAGGCGCCTATAAATTGAAAGCATGTGCAAGGACCGCAATGGCATTTACATATTTCTTACTCTCTGGCGTTTAACGAAAGTATAAAATCGATAATTATGCTTCAGTTTTATTACTTTTACGATCTTCAAGTTGTTAAGATAATATCTCAATTACTTTTGTTGTGGCGCCGACGAATTTTAGAGCGAGTACCGAAGTTAGTATCTTCTTTCGCTAATTCATTTGACACATACCTAAACCTTATATTCCCACACCTCGGCCAATCATGATCCTGTTTACTTAATAGCCGACTGGTACGTACAAAATGCTATATGCGAAGTCTGTTATATGAATAATTCTAGAAAAGATTGTATATAATTATCACCTCAATTAAGTTAGCTTTCATTATTCCTTGTTGGTTACCTTTTTTTTTTAGTAATTTTTAGACAATAGTTAAAGTATAAGGATAACAGAAAATTGTTCATGTCTTGATAACAAATAAATAATTAAATATTAGGAGACAATAATCGTACACAAATCAAAATAGTCCCATTGTAAGCTCAATAACGGCTTGCGCTATGGGTGCGGGACGACGATACATTTAAGGCGCCGTAGGTTCATGGTCTTCTCTCCCTCTCACTGAGCATAAGCGTGAGCGAGATGGAAGTGCGTGCTCGGAAGCGCGGATATCATGTTTTTTAATTTTAATTTTATGGCCGTTTAAATAAATAAAAATGTAAACACTGATTTCCCTCAAACATGATATTGCTGATTTTTAGAAGCAATTTTAATATTTATAGCTTTTGTGCATAATTTGTTACGAATATTTTGAGTGTATTTTTGTGTGTTTTAGACCTATGTTCGTGATTTTTTTTCTATCGAGCGAAATTTGCTTAACCTTTTCAACGCTCTCATATTTGAATGAAGTGATCATTCACACGCCAAGAGCTGTTGCCTTATCAAAAATGACGAATCTCGTAGTGCTGTGCAAAACATTTATTGATAAAATTTAACAGCCTCGGTAATCGTACTAATCGTAGTACGGGGGGTTTGCTCATTGAAGCAATCTCATTGACATTGACGTAAGTCCTTTAAATGGTGACTTGGGCGTGTTGCTGTGAGTACAACTTATTTTACTAACAGCAACACGCCCGAGTTATGGCATAAACGAATTATTACATTTATTAACCAGTAAGTAATTTTGTTTTGTTCTACTTATACTGACCTTGATGACGTTTGAAAGAAATGGTATACAAAGTATGTCAAATGAGTAGGTATGACTACAGCAAGTAAATATTCTCAAATAAAATAGACGTGATAATGATAAAATTTTCAATAAATAAAACAACATATACCTACTTATACAGTTTATTTCATTACAATAAAAAATGCCGTTAAATATGTTTTTCAAGGACATTCATCACGGCAATCCAAAATATTACTATATTTTCCGGTGGAATTAACAAGAGCATTTTTCTTATGTTTGATTGGCGATTATTACACAAACAAGATTGTGCGTTTTCATTTTGCTCCGTTTGATATTTTCGGAAAACATCAAGTACTTCGTCCCAACATATATACGTCAAGTTTCTCAGAATGTATTTGTTTAAACATAAATCGAATTCCATTTTACGAATTTTGTTTCTTATTTACACCACTACGCCATCACTAGTACAGACTATTAACCGTCAATGACGTCATAGGCTAGCCTCTAAAGTGGTTGTTGGCGTATAAGGTAAGGAACTATGATTTCCCGCGATCATAGAGAAGTGACTGTTACGCTATACAGATATATTTTTTGTATCGACAGATCAATGTCAGTAAATCTTAATTAGACTTAAATTTTGTTTCAGTAGGTTTTATGCTAAGACGATGATTTAATTAATGTTATAAAAAATTTACTAGGGTTACAATTATTGGAAAAGACACCATCGTAACAATACTTTCACAAAAATCAAATATAAATAATAAAGATCCGGCGACAGCACTAGCGACCACTTTATGGGCTGTTGGCGTATGGGACACTGACATTATTGCGTCAAATCATATCCAAAGAATAATCCCGAAATTTTCACATTTTGAGCTGTCCAAACATTCGTCAATTCTTATAAGGAACAAAACATGAATTAATGTAAAGTTTAAGCCAGTAAAAATAAAGCAAAGCAGGTCATAATAGATTTTATTCATGATCAAAGTACAACTTTATTCCGACCTTTTTATGGGTTGTTGCCTGTTGGCGTGGTGGGCACGACAGCACTCGACCACTTTAGTGGCTCTTGGCGTTGAAAAGGTTAATCGTGTTTCGAAGCACTGATTTCCCTGCAGAAAAGCCTCAAGATAACTATTCGTATTTTTTTGAAACCATATAATTATAAACAGATGCATTATATTGTTTCAAAAACTCTGTTCGCTTAACTTCGCTGAACCTACGGCGCCTTAATAGCAATACATAGAACACATCCAAGACTCGGAAACTAATATCTATCGTACAAATATTTGCCCTTATCGGGATTCAAACCCAGGACCTTCAGCTTCGTGCGCAGCGTCACTACCCACTAGCTACACCGGTATGTAACAACAAAGCAATAGGTAATTAAAGCTTACATTGACGTAGTAACTATTTATGTACAAACTTTTCTAGAATTTTATTACCCATTTACACTTTTATGATTTATGCAATAAAATATAAACACAAATATTTGCTAGTTTCAGTCAATTTTTCAGAAAAACGCAAAGACCGTTCTCTATTAACACATTTCGAACCTTAGACCTGAAAATTAAGATTGAAAATGGCTTACATACATACTCGTATAACTGTGGTCGTACGATCGCAGACGGAATCCTAAGTGAATTTTATTAAAATATTAAGAAATTTAATATCAATTAAACGCGATGAATACAGTTTATAGTAAAAATCAACTGTCATTTGTGACACTCGTAAAAGTTTAACTGTGAGCATACCCCGATCAAAAAGGCAAGATTATGCTAATATTTTTCAGATATTACAGTAATTTAATCATAGGACGTTATATTGAATAGATACAATAATCCTACTAATATCGTAAATGCGAAAGTTTGGATGTTTGTTACTCAATCACGCTTAAACGACTCAACCGATTTGGATGAAATTTTGCACGAAGATAGTTTATAGCCTGGATTCAAATATAGGATAGTCTTTATCCCGAGTCCATTCAGACGAAGTCGCGGGCGGGGGCTAGTATAGATATATACACGTGACTTAGTTTTTAACTGTAATGCTGTGTAATTATGTTAAATAAATAAATAAAATAAAATAAATATAATCTGAATCAGATCTGTGGTTCTAACCTGATCTTATTTATTCCTCTTACTCTTACAATACAGTGATGATAATAATGGTTTCATGATATTTTTACTGCGTTACTAGAGTAAATGGTTTCGCAATGATTTGTACCCGTAAGCGTATTCCGGCAGGCCTTTTGACCAAACGATACCAGCTAATGCCACGTGAAGAAACCATCACTTTAATATTCTCCGACAAGGGCTGTTGGCAGAAAAGCGAACAGATAGCGATTACTCCAACGACAAGAGCCAGGCTTTTAAAGACATATAATAATAATATGATGAGTAGGTACTCATTCGCATACAATTTATTGTTGAAGTCGAGTCTCTTTTTTCTGTCACGTGTTTTCAGGGTAACGTCGTCTCCTGGGACACTTTCTAAAATAAGAGGAAACACAAGGGCCGTTTTTCCATAGAAACATAGTCCCCTGTTTTCTCCCTGGATAATGGCAGTAGATAAATCTATGGCTACTATTGACATGTTCCTGATCTTTTCCTTTTTTCATAAATTTATGCCAGATTTTCCGCTGTGTTCAAACATCTAAAAAACAATTTTGACTAGATTATTAAAAAAAAGGAAAACATAGGAACATGGCCAAAACCTTTCTTTGATTTTTAATAAAAAAAATAGTAAAAAGGCCAAGTGTTGGAGAAGAAATCAGGGTACTACGAAACGTTGATTTTATGTACTTTTAATAGGTAATTTCGGTCCAAGCTGCAGTTGTCTCTATCGCGCTCTGCGGGAGGAGGCTTGAGGTTGGCGCAACAGCAATACATTTTACGGTTTACTAATGTTTCGGCGAAAATTATTTGGCAAATGTTTAACTCCCAAACTATTTTTCCCATATTTTTATTTGGTCAAAGTTTTATTTCCCAACTCAACGTTTCGCACTGATATCATTTCCCAACGAATGATTTGATAAATTATTGTTAGGCAAATTATTACCTGGGATTTTTTTAATACGTCATTTATGTATTCGTCAAATGTATTGATTGGCATAACATACTTTTAGCACTGATATCATTTCGCAACTATTGATTTGATAAATTATTACCTGGGATTTTTAAAGATTATTATATTATATTATAAGATTTTTTTATGTATTCGTCAAACGAACGAACTACGAACTAGAGTGCCATAGTTTTATCTGTGCGGACTGATAATCTCCAGCGAGTCGACGCCACCCTGTCTATTTCTGGTCTGAGGGACACAAGTGAACCCTAACCTAACCGACCTAAGACAGTCCGCTTATAATCCCTGATAATCCGCGTCCAGAATAGTGCTCCGCGCCTCAGTATTTCTATGACCTTTGAAGCGCTCTAAATGGTGCCATGTTTTTGGTTGCCCAAACGTCATTTGACGATTTGTTATTTGCCTAAGCAAATCATTTGCTTCATAATAATTTGCCACATAAAAGTTTGTCGAAGTAAAATTTAGCAATATAAAAATTTTGCTAAATGAGAAAACTGCGATGTTAAGTTATGCCAACAATTGGTTTGCCAAATGAAAATTCTGCGAAAAGTTGGTTGCCATGTCAAATTCTGCGAAACATATTTCGCCGAAAAGGCAGAACCCCACATTTTACAAATACCTATTCCTCAATTATCTCGCCCTTAGTGTTTCCTCTTAAAATCCACCAAATGGGGGGTTTTGTCTTGTTAGATGTCCATGTAGTAACATTTTTTCTAAGAATCGCTGTCATATTGTCTCTTGGCTAACGCGACAACAAAGATAAATAGTTGATTGCCCCATTTCCTTGTCGATTGGGCTTAGAGGTCTCAAAAAGCACCCAGGAAACGTGCAATTTTAGTTTTTATTGCAATAACTTGTAAACTTCCTTATCGACAGTAAAAGTCCCGAAAGGCGTGTTACCAGGTGAGGGCAATTAGGCCACTGTCCAGTGTCCATCGTGTGTTTAGCCGGGCACGCACCTACCGCACGCCCTGTACCCTGTATCATTTAGTAACTAACATTTCCAATGTAACTTTTGGGTATCCCAACTGAAAATTGTCTTATAGCCTAGATTCCTACGGTTTTTTTTATGGCATTCCAACCAGTTTTAGATAGGAACAAATGTTTGTATGGGCGCAACTACTATTATTACATGATATACTTTATTACAATAATTTTATGGTTTACTATCCATTTAGCAACACTACGTTATAAATTTTCACATGAGTCTAAAACCGTGTTGTTTAACCGGTAGACAAAAAAAGTAAATAACGTTTCAAATTCTTGTAGAACATTAAACACTATGTTAAAAAGCGCGCTCTCTTTCTATCGGGGTTCTGCCTTTTCGGCGAAATATGTTTCGCAGAATTTCACATGGCAACCAACTTTTCGCAGAATTTTCATTTGGCAAACCAATTGTTGGCATAACTTAACTTCGCAGTTTTCTCATTTAGCAAAATTTTTATATTGCTAAATTTTACTTCGACAAACTTTTATGTGGCAAATTATTATGAAGGAAATGATTTGCTTAGGCAAATAACAAATCGTCAAATGACGTTTGGGCAACCAAAAACATGGCACCATTTAGAGCGCTTCAAAGGTCATAGAAATACTGAGGCGCGGAGCACTATTCTGGACGCGGATTATCAGGGCAGACAAAAATGGCTTGTCATAAGCGGACTGTCTTAGGTCGGTTAGGTTAGGGTTCACTTGTATCCCTCAGACCAGAAATAGACACCCCGCGCAGCGGGGTGGCGTCGACTCGCTGGAGATTATCAGTCCGCACAGATAAAACTATGGCACTCTAGTTCGTAGTTCGTTCGTTTGACGAATACATAAAAAAATCTTATAATATAATATAATAATCTTAAAAAAATCCCAGGTAATAATTTATCAAATCAATAGTTGCGAAATGATATCAGTGCTAAAAGTATGTTATGCCAATCAATACATTTGACGAATACATAAATGACGTATTAAAAAAATCCCAGGTAATAATTTGCCTAACAATAATTTATCAAATCATTCGTTGGGAAATGATATCAGTGCGAAACGTTGAGTTGGGAAATAAAACTTCGACCAAATAAAAATATGGGAAAAATAGTTTGGGAGTTAAACATATGCCAAATAATTTTTGCCGAAACATTAGTAAACCCTTTCTATCACATTAACCCGGCGCTTGTGGAAGCGAGGACGCAAAACTTATGGCACCTGGGACTTAAAGGTTAAAATCAATTAGGAAATCGTAACAGATGTCTCATTACAAGTGATCAAGGCATCCCAGAACATCTATTCAAGAATAACTACAACTTAGAAAAGTTGAAAAACCCCCGACATTTTCATTTCAAAGTCCAATATCTCAAAAACGGCTGAACAGATTTTCATGAAACGTGGCTAAGAATAAAATTATCTATGACACAAAAGACCGCATTCAAATCGGTTCATCCGTTTGGGAGCTACGATACCACAGACACACAGATACACAGACACGTTAAACTTATAACACCCCTCTCTTTGCGTCGGGGGTTAAAAAACACATGCGCGCTTAAATAGTAAACACCAAAATTGAACCCCCAGTCGGTAGGTGGTGCCCAGTGCGCGGTGGCGCGCGAGTGCTATCGCGGGCAATCTCCGCACCCGAGCAGGCACCCTCGAATTACGGGAATTACGCCGCACGCGACGCGAACTCTGCGGAGATGACACCCTGAACTTTTTGAGCCTTTTGATACTTTGAAAGGAATAGGAAAAACCCACATACATGGTTACCTATAGCAATTGCTAAAATTTATTTCGCAACTGTATCGTTTGGAAAAAAGCTGATTTTCTCTGAGCCATGAAATTTTCAGGATTATTATAAAACAAACCTAAAAATACAAATATTTAAGGTATTCAAGACAATTGGTTTTTTTGCCAAAATATAAATTCAGAAGACAATACTGTTGGGAAATTAAGTTAAGTGATTGCGATACATACATATATGAACCCTGAACACATTACAATCCTTTTTTGGGCAGTCGTGTAAATAGTAGTCCACAGAAGTGTATCTTTTTTCTGAGAGTTAATACAGGTTACATCCAAATCTGGTGCTTTGAAGTCAAGGCTTAGTTTTCAGAGGTTTGCTCCTTTTTTTGATCGCAGAATGGATATAGTATAGAATATAGGTATAGGAAGTTATTTATTTTCAGATATGCACAAATTTAATAATGTTAAGACAAAAGTCAGATTAAAATCATTTTTCTAACAATACACACTAGTCATAATCATAATTGATGTGAGATGACCGTACTTGCACGTGAGAGGACAGTAAAAATAATATTAAGTTCCATTAAACTACTACTAATATTGCCTTCATGTAAAAGCATTTCGTTCATGTTTAAGGCGCCGTAGGTTCAGCAAAGTTAAGCGAACAGAGTTTTTGAAACAATATAATGCGTCTGTTTATAATAATATGGTTTCAAAAAAATACGAAAAGTAATCTTGAGGCTTTTTTGCAGCGAGATCAGTGATTCGAAACATGATTAAGCAAATTTCGCTCGATAGAAAAAAATCACGAACATAGGTCTAAAATACACAAAAATACACTTAAAATATTTGTAACAAATTATGCACAGAAGCTATAAGTATTAAAATTGCTTCTAAAAATAGGCAATATCATGTTCAAAGGAAATCAGTGAATACATTTTTATTTATTTAAACGACCAAAAAATTAAAATTAAAAAACAAGATATCCGCGCTTCCGAGCACGCACTTCCATTTCGCTCACGCTTATGCTCAGTGAGAGGGAGAGAAGACCATGAACCTAGGGCGCCTTAAGCTTATTTTGCCTTGCCCTTTATTTCTAAATCCAATCAAAATTCAATCTCTTTCTTCTTCTCCTTAGCGTTTTCCCATTATGTGCGGTCAGCTCTCCTTGTCTGTCTCCTCCATTTTTCTCTATCTTGCGCTGTTGCAGCGTTAATACGCGTCTCTTTCAGATCCTTCTGAACCGTTGTCAATGAACGGCGTTGGTCTTCCGCGGCGTCGTGTCGTCATCGTTGGTAAGTTAAGGGCTACTCGTACCATAATATGATGACCATATTATGGTCATCAAGGCGGCAAAGCCAATCTATATTAAATAGTCGAGAAAAATTAAACCGCTATTTCACCTCCCGCCATTTTTCAGCGGCGAGGAGACGTCACTATATACCCCAAAATATAAAAACGTCCAAGTCCTCAGCGTGGCCGCGTACGCTTTTATGACTAGTGTGTATTATGACTAGTGTGTATTGTTAGAAAAATGATTTTAATCTGACTTTATTTGTCCACGTGAAATTTTAAAAAAACGTCCCACGCATCTGCCTTCCGTCTCCACGTACCAATTACACTGGAAAATAACGAAAACAACCGCTTTTAACAACTCTCTTACCCTCGCCATTTGTTAAAATTAACGTCCAAAAAATTACCGGAATGAGTTATTTGAGCGGTGTTTGAGCGCAATAAAGACAGTGTTCTGTTTAAAATATATTGTTGGTTATTCACTCGGTGGTTTTCGCTTCGTAGTTTTATATTATTTAATTTTAATCCAACATAACATGTATGATTATTTTCGTATGTGGTGGAACTGCAAAAAGACTCCCAAAATACGTCAATAGTCACTAGACTACTTACTAATTGACCAATTACAAAGATTCATCAAAGTCATCTACACCCTAATCTTTACTATACAAAATACCTTACAAAATATACCGGAGAGAACTCTTGACCTAAAATTTGCTATTTATTGACCTAAAGTTTGCTTTGTATTAAACCACTTTTCAGTTATAACGGCCACCATCCACCGGCGATAATCCATCTTCTACCCTTCAATTACCGCGTCAGTGCTTATCTGTGGACACAACACGGGGCGAATAGGCGAGGAGGTGCGTAATGAGCGTCCCTGGGCAAACTGCATGACCGATGTCGCTTCATACAACGCGTGGTGCAAGCTACAGGCATACAGCGCCAGCGATTTACCTATATGTGGATGCCTATGATCTTTACAGACTTCTAGGTAGGTGGCTTAGTACTTAAAAAGAACAGTCAAAGTCATAAGGAGAATCTACTATCTTCTTCCACTACAATACTAAAGAGTCATAATGATTTAATTAGGCATTACTCGACCGTTAGGAGCAATATAATACCGTTATTCTATTGCTCTTAACGGTCAGGAAAGAGCTGTAAGACAGATGTTACTTCGCACAACGTATGGTAGAAAAAAATCCACCAATAGGAATACTTCATTTCCTATTCTTACTTTAAGCACAGGGCTGTAATTGTTGAAGGCCAGTGTATGCGTGCAAACTTTAAATTTGGGGGTTTGTGGGTTCAATCCTGGCTTGTAAGACTATGATATTTAACAGTAGCTTTTCGGTGAATCATACCATACATAAGTAGGGCTCGGTGGAGCCAAAATAAGGTATCATCATCATCATCATTATCATCAGCCAAAAGACGTCCACTGCTGGACATAGGCCTCCCCCAAAGAGTGCCACAACGACCGGTTCTGCGCCACCCGCATCTAACGGACTCCCGCGACCTTTACCAGGTCATCAGTCCACCTTGTGGGGGGCCTACCCACGCTGCGCCTTCCGGTACGTGGTCGCCTCTCGAGAACCTTTCCGCCCCAGCGGCCATCGGTTCTAAATATGGTATGATACATATAAAACAAGAGAAATCTGTGCAAGTAATGCGAAGTACGTGAGCGAGAAAGTGCGTAGACAACTCTCTCGCACGAAGGCGGACAGAGGCTCTAGTATAAGTTTTACCGAAACAAAACATTACGACCGCGTTTGCGTTTAGCTGTCAAATCTTATACAAATTGAGGGTAAAACGCAAACGCGATAGTGAAGTTTTGTTTCGGTAAAACTTATACTAGAGCCTCAGGACTTGAAATGTTACGGAGGTAGTTTTATTGGAACCGGAGACCGAGTATGGGTTTTTAAATTTGATTTATTGCAGTTGGAGTCCGATTCGCGATCAAATCTCTTCATGTTAAATATCTGTAAACCGCATAATCGGTGTTTACTTCACATGCGAAAATAATCATGTGTCTATCATGGAAGATAGATGATGTGGGCACTCATAACATACGTAGATGATGGTTGATAGTACTGGTACGTAGTAATACCACTAGTCCAAGTAAAGCCTAACATTTGGCAATAACTTTATTAAAACTACGGGCAAAACTACTTTTACTGCCGATCGCAGTTAGTAACTCGAGCCCCGCGCCGGCTAGACTGGCGAGGCGCAGACAAACAAACATTATCAAGTTCCCATGACGCTTCCCAGTAATTAGCTTCACATGATGAACTTGTGTTTTTCCGGACTGCTCGGGTTACGACTTGGAACAACTTACGAATTTCCGCCATAGATAATAGGCAACTTTACCTTAGTGTTTATTATTCTCATACATGCTTTTTGCTCTTCAATATAAATTCATCTGACGCTTAACAGACATGATACTATAATATTTTTTTGCTTTTAAAACATTTATTATCATTCAATTTACAAGATTGTTTCTTGTGGCTGACATTCCTTCTCGTCCTTGCTTAAAAAAAAAGACCGGGTTGCACAGTTTTTCGATCAGGTCACGTGACATCTTACGTTGTCACCCTAAAAATGAATTTGGCGCAAATTTATAAACAATTATCAATTATTTAGGCGGACGGGCCGCGGGCGCGTTGGGTGCGACGGGCCGGGTCACCCGCCGCCGGCGGCGAACAAAATACCAATTTGTTCTTGCCATTGCCAAATATTTTTCAAAACTTTATCTCTTTAGGAATAACGTCCAAATTCGAACTATTCGAATTTGCAAGAACAGCGGACGGCGGCGGTGAACAAAATATCAATTTGTTTTTGCCGTTGGTAAATATTTTTAAAGCTTTATCTCTTTAGGAATAACGTCCAAATTCGAACTATTCGAATTTGCTCAATAGCAAAACGGTGAAGGACGCGTGAACAAAATTACAAATTTATTTGCAGAATATGCTATGGCAAAAACTGTTTAACGGCTTTATACTCTTACAAATAGCGTTCAGTTTTGAATGAAGTCGAATCGGCTAGCAGCAAAATATAAAAGTTTGTGACCTCCTTTACATCTGACGTCACAAAAATCTGTCGCGTATTTAACAATTTTTCCCCATCCCAAAAAGTGCTCAGCGCCGCTAAAGAAGTTTTCACTTCAAAAATGTGAAACGTAAAACATTTGCGGTGTTTAATGTAGGTATACTATTGCGATGCAATGCTTATTTATGGAATAGGTTAAGATGCCTAGGAACTCTTTTGCTGTTTGAAACTCGAAAGACCGCTTCGTCAGTTCATAAAAAAGAGGTTATAAATCATACTTTTACCAAACCAATAATCGTAAGTAAACCATACCTCATTATGTTCAAGTCTATAAAATATTACGGTACGGTAGTAATCTTACTTAACTATTATTGCACAAGAACATAGCACTAATGAAACGAAAAATTATGAACCAGAAGATCCATAAGCTTAGCATAAAACTTAATTGGCAAAGGCGTAGGGTCCGATAAAAACGGGGTCACATTATCACCCGTAGTCTACGAAGCCACATCCACTTATCTGTCTATTCCCGCCCCGCGAAACGGCAGCTCTGCTCCTACCAGCCACAGAGACGGTCAAACGAGACCTTATTCTGTAGACTGTAGAGCTCAATATTGAGTGAGCGGACTGTTTGTGACGTGGTTTAGCGGCGACCAGGGAAGTGTGAGCTCTTGAATTAAAGCGTGAGAGCGAAGTTACAGTTCGGTTTTTATAAGCTTTCATTGAACTTGGCGATTGCTGCCTGTTTATTTTACCCATTCGGACATAGTGTTAAATCTTGTTGTTGGATTGATTTATAATGTTGTTTTTTCTCTGTGACATGTGAGTTAGGTAATGGGCAGTTTTATTAAAATGGTATTGTTTGGGATTCAATGCTAGTCAGTTTAACACTTTCACTGCCAGGAACCCGGCTAACGGGCGCCTACGCCGTAGTCACTTTCCGCTACATACGAGAAAAACCACGGGATCGGCTACGAGCGTAGCGCGTAGCGATTCTTGGCAGTGAATGTGTTAATATGGACAATGTGTAGCTATGTTATTCGAATATTTTCTACATACTACTAATAATATAAAATAAATGCACTACGTTAACGGAACACTCATGAAACCATTATTTGGCAAATGGCAGAAGTCAATACACAAGATTTTTCCACACTGAATTACTCTATCTTAAAACTAAACCATATAAAAACCTGCAGTCAGAATCCAACCGCCACCGCCTTCATAGCTCAACCTAAGCCGGCGTAACTAGTAGGTACAGCAAGTGTGAAGAAGCCAAGAGGTGTAGCCCCCACCCGTGGGCGGGGCGACGGGCTGCCACGGTCGGCGCGCCGCGCCGTGGCAAACGCACCACGGCCCTATGCCACGGCGCGCGCCGGCCAACTGACCTCCACACACGGAACGACGTTCAGTTCCAAATTTGAAACAGTTTTCTTTTCTAAACTGCCAGTGCGTTTGGTAATATAGACGATTATTTTTGGCTTTAAAAGTATTGTGAGTTTTGTTGAAAACGCGGTTTTGTAAGTGGACAGTGTCTTCTAATTGTGTTTGACTTTTGTTAAATTATCTTGACTCTTATTTAGAGTGGTTTGAACTATGCTTCTGCTACCTGAAGATTGCTGATTTCACGAAATAAGTATTGACAAGGTAAGACATTTTTTTGATAATTATATGTGTTACTGAAATTAATTGGGACTTTCAATACCAACATTTTGATAAATACATACGAAAACGTTTTCTCATAGAAATAATAAAAAAATTAAAAGATCTCATTTAGCTCCCGTCATCCCATATACAAATATAAATGAACTTCTTAACTTACACAAGACGAATCATTGAATTAGAGCGTACCAGTAAATAATAATAAAAAATGTGTCAAATACCTCTACGCCGACGACGACGTAGACTACAGCTACAGAGCTGGAGCTACGTCTCAAAGAAAGACATCAACGGGAGCGAACTCCGACGCATCTTTATCTTGCACTAACTTCCGTCGCGTATTAGAAATAAAACAGGCGGAGCCGCGGGATGAAATGAAGCCTATATCCATCCCGAAGTTCTATTTTATGCACTAGTGAATGAACTTTTAAAATAGCATTAGTTTTTCCGGAGATTACCCGCTATATATAAATAAATATTAGGGGACAATCTTACAAAAATCGACCTAGTCATAGTAAGCTCATTAAGGCTTGTGTTATGGGTACTAGACGACGATATATATAATAGTTATAAATACTTAAATACATAGAAAATTTCCATGACTCAGAAACAAATATTCATGCTCATCACACAAATATTTGCCCTTACCGGGATTCGAACCCAGGACCTTCAGGTTCGTAGGCAGGGTCACTACCCACTAGGCTAACCGGTCGTCAAATATATACACTTACAAAGCAACAGTCAAGTGTAAAAATATGGGTGCACAACTCACTCTTAAATATGTGCCATCGCTCTTATGTCGGCGGATTAAGGTTTCGGTAAATATTTATGAGAGGATAAAATCGATAGATATTTTTGCATTTGACAATACCATATTATTTTGCAGATTTACATGAAAAAAAAATATTTATTTATTTAAACTTTACTGCACAGTAAAAAGTTACAATCACAAATGGCGAACCTAATGCCATAAGGCATTCTCTACCAGTCAACTTTTAGGCCAAATAGAAAATAATCATAGCTGGTGCGGGGTCTCGAGAATAACACAGAAATAAAGTAGGCGGACAAAACAAATTACTGGTGGTATATTGATTTAAACTTTCAGGATTCTCACACATTATTTATACTAAACGGGACTTAATCGCGTATAATTAACTTATTTATTTACCTTACTGAGGTCTCCCGACGTTTCGGATGTGTTGCAACATCCATGGTCACGGGACAACACATCCGAAACGACGGGAGACCTCAGTGAGCAAATAAATAAGTTAATTATACGCGATTAAGTCCCGTTTATTATAAATACTGGTGGTATGTTATTATTCTACCAATTACGTTTGTAAATCGATTGGGTACTACAAAACTTAAAGGCTCTTTAGAATATCGTAAACTAGCGACCCGCCCCGGCTTCGCACGGGTATACTATATTATACATATAAATCTTCCTCTTGAATCACTCTATCTATTAAAAAAAACCGCATCAAAATCCGTTGCGTAGTTTTAAAGATCTAAGCATACATAGGGACAGACAGCGGGAAGCGACTTTGTTTTATACTATGTAGTGATAGTGATAGTGAGTAAGATTTCATAGCTTTTAACAAGAAAAAAAGCGTGTAAATGTAATTGATTTAATTAACGAATTTAATGCTGTTTATGTTTAAAAAAAAAACGTTTATAATAGACGATGTTGGAGCTTTCTCTTATTTTAAGTATTTTAAAAACACAGCTGAATTAACAATGTCACTTTAAAGTCTCAGTAAGGTTTAACAAGATGAACAGAACTTTACAGGTTCATAATATGATTTTCATTGAGTCAAAATCACAGACATGTCACGCCAGTACAACTTTTGACATTAAGGCAAAAAATACCGCGGAGATGACCGCTTCCATTACCACCGAGTCTCAGTGGAAGAAAAATACACCTAGCATTAACACAGTAGCATTGGGACTACCTACTGCCCGATCCCTCTAATCCATGACAGGAGGCCTGTGCCCACCAGCGGGATATTATAGGCTGAATCATTAATTAACCCTTTTACCGCTTAGAATTTTTCATCGGTCATGCTCGTGTCGCCGCCGATACGTACCTACGTTTACGTATCTTTACTTAAACGTAGTTTGTATATTTCCACTTCTGTCGCACTTGCCAGTTCGAGTGACACAGAGGGAGATACACGAACGAAGTTCGTTTTCGTTTCGCGGTAGCGCGGTAGGGCTTGCATATGCTTGTCACTATTAAAATATATGCAAAAAGCAAATCAAAACTTTTTCTTACATATCAGACTGCGGCGAAATGAGCTGGATATTTTGTTTCCTATAAATCTGATTATGGTGGTTAATAGGTTAAAAGGGTCCTGTAACTTGAAGAACAACTGCCTGCCCACGCGGTTCCGCCCGTGATTGCAAAGAACGCAAGCGGAGCTGCGGTATAAAATATAGCCTCGGTCTTTTTCAAAGATCCATTTTCTATACCGATGCAATATTTGAAGTCGGATGAGCACTTTCGGAAGTCACCCAACAACAAACTTTTTTTTATACTCCAACGAACGAGCGAAGCGACCGAAGTTCTATGCTTCAGCTTGGGCCGAAAATCATTTGTCCGTCCGACCGGCGTCCGGTGTCTGTCCTGCTGTTCTTCTCTACACGTCGCATTTCTTAATGAAATGTTGTGAGCAAATTCGTTAATTCAAATCTATGTAATTAATTTAAAAAAAATGACAGGCGTAATAGTTCTTAAGAGCGTGTAATTTGACTTTCATATTCTCGTCTAATTCCACGATTTTAAAAAAACGTCAGTCACGAATTGGTATCTGTTTCTTTGAAGAAAATATAAAGCTGCATTTCGTGATTTTGTTTTCCCAAAAAAACCTACTTAAATATCCTGACGAAAAATAATATTCGGAAAAATTTCCGCCCCGTGTAGCGTGCGCATAAACTAGTTCTCCCGCCCGAACCGCGTTAATTCTAACTACACGTAACAGTGGGAATCATAGTGCGTGACCGTGACAGGGCGAGACGCAAGGCGGTTTCGGAGATTACTCATTACACACAAAGCTAACCTCATAGACTTTTCCTCTTTATAATATTAGTATAGATTAAAATTACAAATAAACCTTATAGATTTTGAAATGAAATCTGGTTTCAACATTCCCAGGACATTTCAACAATCATAGCTATTATACATAATGCATTGTTTTTAGGTTTAAAAACTGTCAAAGCAACACGCCAAGCCAAATTGCATATTTGAAACTGACAAGAAATAAGGTTATGTAAAAAAAAATTGGGTTGTCGTTTTTATTACTGAACAATATTTTTTTTAATAACCTAACTACTGGTTAAGAGGGTTCACATAAGACCAAACCCGTTAATATTGTCCAGTTTAAGAGTTACTTTGCCCACATGTCAGATCAGGTCGCCATAATATTGCTTTACAATGCATGTGCTCGAAAAGAGCGTTTTCCAAGCACTAAAATCGTGCGGAAAGTGCCACTTTTTCGCACTAGTGCTTTTTACTTTTCAATTTTTTTTTAATTTTCAAGTCCGTCGTCAGCCCGACAAAGAGTTTTTATTACTTGAGAAAAGTTTTACAAATATTACAATTACACGTTTTCTTTCATATAAAAGGTACATACGTACTAATAACGTTTAAAATGATTTATTAATGTTTATGAATTTTGAATTTGGTCAATAAATTAATTAATTTTTAATATTCATTTAATGTGTTTGGCTGAACGCATATCTTTCTTATGCCTTTTACAATACGACAGTATGGCGGCTTGCACATGCGCAATGCGCATATGTTGACCGCGCATGTATCTAAAAGCCCGCCATTGCTGTTTATTGTGAGTTTTGTGTAGTTATTTTATGTAAATATGTTAAAAAGGTCGAGTGAAAGTGAGTAATCAATAATAATAATAATGATTTATTGCGTTTCAATAGTGTCAGTATGTTTCTTAGAACTACGACGGTACAGTGTCTTTTTGTTGTTTAATATATTGAGTTACTCAAAATTAATTGTGTTCCAAAACCACAATACAACGGTTTTAACTTTTAAGTGAATAAGCTTGACAGCAAAAGATGTGAAGAAGTTGTTAAATGCAATTCCAGATTATAAGTAGGTACGTGACAAACTACCTGGGTTCTTCAATTTTAACCTAGATCTATTTTAAACCAACATTTCAACATTTAATATATTTCCTCACACAAGGCATAGTAAAATGTTTTATGATACACGCGCGTAAAGATGATTTCCGACTCGTGTCGAATTATACATTCGCTCGCTTCACTCGCTCATGTATAAAAATGACACTCGTCGGAAATCACCTACTTTCCACACTTGTAGCATAAATAACTATTACAGTACATATGGTGCGACTTTCCCGCACTAGCGCGGAAAAGAGCACTTTTCGTGCATATGTCGAAACTTTAAAGAGCCGTACAGTAAAACGTTGTACGATACACGTGCGAATAGTTAATTCGCAACTCGTGTCGATTTAAAACACTCGGTTGTGTTTTAATGTATCACCACTCGTTGCGAATTTCCTATTTTTGGCACTTGTATCGTAAATAACTATTGTCATCGAAGTTATACATAGAAGTTTGCCAATTTTCAGCTCCACCGGATACCGACAAATTGGCAGAAAAATGGTTTGCAAATTTTGAGTACTTAGATCTCAGGCACCTATTCACACTCTGTATAATATAAACCTGCAGAATTCACTGTAAAGCTCTGTTCCCATGGCCGCGTGCGGGTGTGACTTTTATTTGTCTAAAGCTAATTGCAGTGTGTTTCTCTCGCTCTCTGATTGTTTGTTTACGGTATTTTATAGTGTAATTAGACAATGGTACATTAACATGTTTCGTTTTTATTTTCACAAAATTTACGGACGTAACGTTACAGAGGCGCAAATGCCCAACGTTTTCCTTCAGTAAAAACAAGTTCTACTTCATTTTGACACTGCAACATATTATCAAATTTTGACTGAGCAAAATGTAGACCTACTTCCATTTTTTTACCGACTACTCTGAGGCTTTCAACTCTTTACTTTTATGACTCTATAATATTGTTCTCCCTAAATAACTTTTTAACACCATATATTTATTTACGTTCTTTGCACTTTTTCTCTCATTAATATTACATAAGCGTATGCAAGGCAATTTATGTCAAAACACAAAAAATATAAAAAATTGAATGGGTTCCGATGATGCATTTTGAATAACTTTTCACAAAGTTTTTAATTTAAACTTTGTACAGTTGGACATATTCCACTCGTTTACTTATAAAGACCTTATCATTATCATCATCAACCTTTGCCCCATTGCATGGTACAGTCGAGTTCTCCAATATCTACACAGACAACCTTTCAAAAATATCTATACAGAGACTTTATTGTTACCGACATAAGACGTGTAGATATTTTTGAAAGGTTGTCTGTGTAGATATGGGAGAACTCGACTGTATCATGCACAGAGCTACCATGTAGACTGTACAGAGCTACCATGGACGACAGCAAATAGTCTTCACTGCTAGAAATTTCACATAGTTAATCATTGGTTTGACATTTGAATTTTTCTCGTGAAATATGTTCCCAAAACGACAGCAATCTCTCAAAAACACATCAGCACCTCCGTTGACAGGGATCCCTACAGCTAATAACAGCTATCGCTCGCGAGGCAAGCGCTAAAGCACCCAAATTGCCGGCAAACGCCTTAAACATTGTATAGGTAATAAGCCCCCGAACATCCGATTTTCGCACCTTCACAACTCTCGCCCCGTAATTCCGCGTAATTAGTGACGCGTTCCGAACGCCATCTGATTGAGAACAGCATCACACTCCTACTCGCCCAAATTTATATAAGAGGGAAAAGAAAGGAGAAAGGTTGCCGTGTTTAAAAAACTAAGGCACATTTGCAGGTGGATTTTTAATTCTCGATCCTGTTTTTATGATGTTAAGGTGTACGTAGTTAGGGTTGGTGGTAAATGTATGTTGGTTGATCGGTTAAGGATGCCGGCCGCCGGCGGTAACATTTGGCGTTTTGCGCAAATTTGACAAATTATTGACAAATTGCGAAGGTGTTTATGTGACGGCTAGAGGGGAAGTGTTCAGGGAAGGCAATTGGCAACTGGTTAATAGGTAGTGACTTGACTAATTTTATTGTAAATGTTTATCATGAATTCAATGTGAAATTAAACTCTTAAAATGAACCGATTTTCTGTTATGGCTGGTTGCATCAACATACGATTCCAGATCGATCAACGCCGATCGCAAATGCTGTCTTTCCATAGAGACTTATCAAACTTTTCAAACATTCCGATTTTAACGAATATTTACTGCTTACGATTACAGACGTGGTGTGATCCGTCCTTGCTATAGTAAAATACGTGTGTCATCAAAAAAGATCATCTGTAATCCTAAGTGATTCTTAGCACCGCGACATAAGTAACTTTTAATAGGGGCGTAGACACTAAATAAAATAATCATTAATGTCATATTTTCTCGAAAAGGGATAAAAAATGTAGTCAAATGGAGAAAGAATCAACGCAAAAGGTTAAGTAATCACGAAGTTAGAAGTGTCCAAAGTTTTAAGAAGGGGTATGTTCTGTCCCTTTTTCGCAAAACGCAACTTCATTTGAAACGATGACGCTGGAAGAATGTGACGTCACAGAAGACGGCAACGTGCCGCGCTGCATCGTGTTCGGCACCCCGGCAGCATCCTATAATGTGACGTCACACACCGTTTGCGTTTTCTCTCTCTAACAAGCAATATTAAAACGGTTGTAGCTTCGTAATTGTCTGAGATATCGGAATGGGATTTTCGTCACTAGGCATTTTTTTTTGCCTTCTTTCTTTTGGAGTTATAATAATTTTCCAGTCTACACCCGTATTATTAGTACCTAACAGTGGCGGAGCGCCCATACAAGCCGATTGCCACCGAAATGCCTACAATTTATTTTTCACATCTCGTGCTCAAAAAGTTCGTCATATTAGGGTTAGCGAGCGGGGCATTTAGCCCCTAGGGAAAATATGTATACATATGTATTTATGATTTATAAAACTTTTGAATTTGACCAATCAAAACCGTTCACCGTATTACATCCACCAATCACAACTCATTAAAAAACATTTGTATTTATTTGCTAACTAACCAGAATACAGCTAGACATTAAAATCGACCAATCAGGAAACAAAAGTCATTTCAAACATTAAGTGTTAAAAAAACAAAAACAATAAACGCCTCTGACCGACTATAGCCGCGTCCAAACGTTCAGTTCAAGCGTGGTTGACTGCATATATGACATAAGCTATGAAGATTGAGTGGAATAGACTACTGTCTATCTCGCTTTATCGTATGCCCCATATGCTGTCCGCCGCGCTCGGCCGTTTGGGCGCGGCTATTAGACGGTCAGAGGGGTTTATTCGTAGTGTCAATATTTAATTTAGTATAGGTGTCAAAGCAGTTTATAAATAAAAAACCGGCCAAGTGCGAGTCGGACTCGCGCACGAAGGGTTCCCTACCATTATATATAATAATAAGTTACAATAGAATTTGTACGAAACTATTACTTCTTGAAGTATATTTTATAAGTTGGTCGACTATTACTCGTAAACGTGTAAAGCCAACTTAGCTGTGATAGTTTTCCTTTTAACTTCGTTATATGTACTACTACCATGAATTTTTTCACATATCCCAAAACAACCATTTAGCTAGCAGGGGGTGGGGACACTGGAGTCTAACAAAAATTAGCACTTTAAGGCTTAATATTTCACAAACGGATCGTTTAATCGAAAAATTGTTTCCATAAACCCCCAATATTTTTAAAAGACCTATCCAACGACACCCCACATTATGGGGTAGACGACAATAAAAAAAATCATCCCCACTTTACATGTTTTTCAAGATTTTATTTTACCACTTTGTCGGCATGACTAATATGTATATTCATGCCAAGTTACAGCTTTCTAGTACCAAGAGCCTCTGAGCTAAGCTGCGGACGGACGGACGGACGGACGGACGGACGGACATAGCGAAACTATAAGGGTTCCGTTTTTGCCATTCTGGCTCCGGAACCCTAAAAAAGGCGTCAATATTAACAATCTTTTCGCCTTGGTAATATAATTATTGATTGTGGATGGATAATCTTTGTTTTTACGATTTTTAAGTAAAAAGTAGAGCGTATAACTCTGCTTTAAAAGCCATATTACCCCTCGAACTATTTCCCCTCACTTCGATCGGGAAAATTACCATCTCGTGGTAATATGGCTTACTCTAGACCCTCGTCATACAATCTACTATTTAGGCAAGCCTATAGTTATATTATACTCTAAACTGGTACATAACTTTTTTTGTTCCGGTTTGCCCATCGAAAATTTTCACGCGCCGCCACTGCTACCTAATTAAGTTATCCTTATATTGCTGAAAATATCCGATATCCATTTGGTAGGTAGATACTTAATTAAAAAAACAGTGTAGTTACTTCGTATTTTATTTTTTGCGGAATCGACTGCTATCAGACATTTTAAGCACGAGGGAAAACTAGACCTCATTACGATAAGGCGAGGACCACGTGGCTGTTAGAAGTGCTCAAGCCACTCGAAGATCGCTTTAGGCCTCTCACAGACTGGCGCGGCCTGGCCGCGGCGGTCGATAGTAAACTCGTCATTAGCTGTCAACTTTACCATTGACTGCCACCGCAGGCCGCGCCAGTGTGTTGCAGGTTTTATCGAACCAGCGACTCCTATCGCAGACACCAACTCATACGGCTAGGCCAATTCTTCAAGCGGCGGCGGTAGTGGCAGCGGTGCGCCATACGTTGGAGCGAGACATCTGAGCGCGGCCTCTCACTCCCATGTATGGCGCACCGCTGCCGCTGGAAGTCGTGGCCGAGCCTGTAACATATCTTTCAATGCTTGGAAGCGCCGGTTAGTAACTACTGTAGGTTCATAACGGACTTCGGCCGCCGTTGCCAGTCTACCTCTACCTAGGCCAGAAAGGCAGGAACGGTTTTCATTATGAATTTAGTAACGTGATCTACAATCATTTAGGATCGGGTGGAAAAAGATGTCATGCAAAAGTTTAGTTTGAAAAAATGTAGCTATTCAAAAATCTTATTATGTGACATACACTGTGTTACCAGAAGGAGTAGGCAGAGCAATTGATATTTCATACAGTGTCAATTCTAGCAATTGTGGGCTGGAAGACGGGGATAATGTGAATTTATTAAAATCACAAAATTCATCTTCAAAGTAGGTACATTATACTCATACTTATACAAGTCAACATTATACGTATTAAAATTGTAACTTTGGTTATTAACATAGCTATTCTTATATAATTTTAGGTTTATAAACTCAAAACTATAGAACGACTGCTCAACAAGCCATGCTTAGAGTTTATTTTGAAACTGACTAGACTAGTGGCGTCTATGATGCTAATTGGCAGTTTATTGTAAACTATAATTATTTGTAAGATAGAAGGGCATTACGTGTATGGTTGTAGCCATTATTTTTATAAAACAAAAACCCAAATAATATGACTATATTCATTCATCATCATCATCATATCAGCCGAAAGGCGTCCACTGTTGACATAGGCCTCCATAGCATCATACAACGGTATTATTGGGAATATCAGTAACGCTGCGGCTGTAGCATGGATGCCATGTTATCAGATATTCCCAATAATACATTACTTATTGCTGTGGGTAAGATATCCGTCACGTTCTGACCAGACCTCGTATCATGGTCGGCCTTATCACGCGATAAGTGTCAATAGGAGCGTCGTCTCGTTCTATCGAACGGTGTCAGCCAGTGACGGACGCTCTATCTTGTCACTTATCGTGTGATAAGGCCGACCATGATATGGGGCCTGACCTCGTATCATGGTCGGCCTTATCACGCGATAAGAGACAAGATAGGAGCGTCGTCTCGTTCTATCGAACGGTGTCAGCCAGTGACGGACGCTCTATCTTGTCACTTATCATGTTATAAGGCCGACCATGATACGGGGTCAGTATGCGAGTGCGAGTGTGACGGATGTCTTATACACAACGATAGGTGATAAAATTGCAGCCATCTTAGGCGCGCCGGAAACTCTTTCTTTTATCTGACACAGTGAGATTCGAATGTCATGAAATATAATCTAGTCACGTTCACTGTCACATCGCCAGAACACAAAAACTGGTTGATTAACCACCGCCATATTCAACCATTAATTGACCAGTGTACTTTTATATAATACGTATGCAATAGGTTAATTACGCATATGCCTTCATAAGGGTAAAGGTGCAGTGACACGTACTTAAAGAATACCTCGGTGTCTACTGCACCTTCTTACCCAAGGATTACCGGAGTAATAAATCATAATCATACGTTAATGACTCGGTTAGCTCACCGCGATTCAGGAAGCATTTCTTCCTCATCTTAATGCTACAAAGCAAACGACGTTCCACTACAAGGGAATCCTTGCCTTAAATACATTAACTTAAGGAATTAAGTACAAAGAGCGGTTGATAAAGATACGATACTTTCAATTTAATTTATATTACGTACTTATTGTGTCCTCCTTCGCCCAAATCTTTAATTCGCGATGTCCATTGTTTCCAAGCTACCAAAATGACCCTGCCATTTACAAAAACCTAAATTATCTCTTATCTCCAATACGCACGATGTAAATTCGTCTGGAATTTGGTTTGCAGTCGGCAACCGTAATTTTGTCCAAACGTCTTGTTTAAATAATTGGTAATGACGTGCCTTAGGGGTTGGTGTGATTGGCGATCATGATCGGCGATCAAATGACCCGCGCATCGCAATCAGCAATCATTATATGCTCGTAAATAATTGTGCTCGTGAAAACGTGGTGTGGTCGAGCATTTTTGTGATGTGGAAGTCGTTTTGGTCGGTTAATCAGTGGTGGGTCCTCAGACAATGACATTAGTATAATTAGAGGGTTGCAAGTTTGTCTTAAATGATAATGGAAGTCCAGAGAGCTTCATTAACTGGGTTGCATGTTGCATGCATTTGTGCAGACTACGGATGGAAGGGTCGGAGAAGACCGATAAAGACGACGGTATTTAACTAAATATCAACAATACGATGTTTGACTGATAACGAAATTTAACGTTTTAAGAAAGTATGCATTGAGAGAAAAAAGAAAATATACATAAAGAGTATGATAAGAAAATATACATAAGGATGTGCATTGGTAAACGATTTTCTATGGTAACTACTATTAAATAGCCTCCATTTTTTGATCTAACTACATATACTACTATGTATTTAAAATATTTGGTATATGAAAAACTAGTTTAATGTTGATGTTATCCGAGTATTTCCGAGTTTTTTAGTGGATTGTAAGAATAAACTACATATTTTTACGGTTTTCCGATACCGTATTGCTCACAAAAAGCCTGGATCGCAGCATCTGGCATGTTAGCTTTAAGCCCATGCCCTTGGGTTACAGGCGTGATTAAATTATTAAACGAGCGAGCGAAGCGAACGAACTTCTCCATTTCAGCTTGGGCCAAAATTAGTCCGCACGCCTAGATGTCCCGCTGTCCGGCTGTTCTCATCTGCAAATCCCGTTAATCAGCCGATTCTTGTGAATTTTTGTGGGCAGATTCAATTATTAGTATATAGATCTTTTTGTTGATCTTTTTGTTGATTTTGTTGTTTTTCGAATATAAAAAAAAGTCCCGCACAGCTGCCGTCTACAGAGCCAATAGTATACTTATGTGCGGTTATACTCTTGGCTCGTCTCAATCGTTTTTTGTCAAGTTCTTAAATTCGTCCCGTTCTGCTTTCGTCACCCATTCTTCCTTCGTCACTTTCGAAGGTCAACTTTTTTAATCTTTGTTCTTTGTCTATTTCTTATTCCGGATCATTTCGGTATTCGTCAACATCTTCTTTGGGCATGTTCGATGTTAGTCTATGTTGTTATTAAACTTACTCGTTATTTGTCATGTCGTTTTGGGTAATATTATAAATTCGTATTTCTCTTATTTCGCCTCTTTTGGAATTTATATCTTTCTTTGTTGGACTCGTTCTCTATTAAGCTCGTTCGATATTTGCCCCATTCGTTATTTGACTATTTAGGTTTTTGTTTTGTTTTGTTGTTGAAAGAAAAATTGCATAATGATAATTAAGTTGTTATGACAATTCTTAACAACTTTGATTATAACTGTCTTTGAGTGGCCAGTAATGATTTATACGAGGTTGTTTTACAACTTACTATAGTCTAATCAATACTCTTTACTATATAGAGCGGACAAGTCAAACGTCTATATTTCCAGGTAATATAAATGCTATGTAATATAAGTACTAACTTAGGCGACAGAGTCAAGCTCGAAAGCACGATAAATCCAAAAACCCGCGTTTCCTCAGAGATAATCTAGACCAAGCTAGTTCGAGTACTCATTTTCAACAAAATCATTAGAGCTGTTTCCGAGTTTGCTGAAATATACATATATTTTTCAAACGGGTTCGAAATTTATGCGTTAATATCACGAATTAAGACATGAAGTTATGTAACGACAAACAACAAATATGACCTAAGATGACAAAGACTACCAGGGAAAGAGCCGAATGCAGAATGAGATGAATTAATAACTTGTCAAAAACCGAATAGGACCAACAACGAACGTGCCGAGGAAAATATCACGAATAACGCGTGAGTCTAATAACAACATCGAAAATGCCCAACGAATATGTTGACGAATACCGGAATGAGCCGGAATAAGAAATAGACAAACAACAAAGATTACCAAAGATGATATAGTCGACCCTCGAAAGTAACGAAGGAAGAATGGGTGACGAAAGCAGAACGGGACGAATTTAAGAACTTGACAAAAAACGATTGAGACGAACCAAGAGTATACCTTTTGTGTGCGTGCCTTTATGTGCGTATGTGCTAAAGGTAAAATCTGAAATAAATACATTTATTTTATGATTTATATAATTTCAATGTATGTAGATCATTCACCACGCCATTTCCCAATTGACTTGGAATCGGCGCAGCGTATCTTTATCTTCCTACCTACCTCTCTGTCGCCTAATAATAAAATAAATTCAATTTTAAAATAGTCAAGTATGTACAGTAGGTTAAAATATTCAGTATTCAAAAAAGCTGAATATAAAACATGAATAAGCTTCACGAGTATTAAAGCGTTGCCGTGACGTCTTAAATTTAAATACCCAAGTGTACGATTGGCCTTCAGGATAACGCTTTCCTGAAATTAATTAATTCAGCATTTTGCATTGTACTATTGCATGCACAAGTTAAGAAACTTTACCTTCATGATATAACATACTGCGGATCAACGATAACACGTGAAATTGAAATTAAACAAACATATACCTATAGCTGTCATAATAGCGCTAGTTGATTGGTTGGCGCGGTTATGTTGCGATCGGAAATTTTATTATTTGTCTTTACAGTATTGTTTTCTATTATTATTATTATTGTATTTAAAATGTGTGTTACGCCGTGGAATCACCGGATGGTTCCATCGGAAGACCAGCGCTGGCTACCAGGCCAGCACAACGCTGAGATGGAACCGTTTCGTGGCAATGTTGTCTTCTATTTTGTATTTTGATTTATGTGCATGTATGTGTTGTTGTCATGAATAAATGTTATTCTATTATATTGTATTCTATAGCTACAGGTAACCTATTCCATATAAGATTGGAAAAAAGTGCGTTAATCGTCATGCGATTTCAAGGAAACCATTTTGAAACCTAAATCTTTAGTGTTATTATGTTTGAAAAGCACTTAATAATCGAAATAGTACAATTTTTTTTCCCTTTGATATCCGAATTTATCCGTTAAAATTGTTATGTTATCTCGAATGAGGGTAGGTATCTGGGAAAGGTACTAAATAATATTGATAGTAAATATGTAATTTAACTAGTTCTTTCGATCGCAGCCTGACTAACGTATTTAAAGGGTTAAACGTAAAGAAACACACGATTAAATAAGTATCGTTAATTTTATGTCAATTTTGTCTGTTTGTTTGTCTATCGGTGTGTTTGTTACCAGTTCACGCATAAACGTGGTATTTTTTTTTACATCTAGCAGGAACTTGGCGTGCAAATGGTGCAACATTTTCGACCGTGACTGTACACATCACGGAATGAGCCTCAAAAGCCTTGTTAATCAACCGAAGGCTTGAAACATGTAAATTTTGTGCGGATTCATTAAAAAATTCAAAACACACGAACCTTTGGTATCAAAGTATTTCATGTGGCACGAAAATGCAAATGGCACGGTTATGCCATATTTCCCGATGTCAGGCCGGGTGCTGTTTTTGCGGCCGTTTTGGGCCCGAATGGAAGGCATTTGCTTAATTAGAGTTATGGCCTTAAAGCGTTTAAGAACCCTAATCGAAATAACCTCGTAAATAAGAACAATTTCTTCATTAGGCATTCAACTTAATGTTCATCCACATAAGGTTTGAATTGTACTTTGCGAGCAAGCGGGATACGTTTGCGGAAAAGTAGTGCACCGTAATGTATTACAAACGCGGAGTATTTCTTGCTGGTGGGTAAAGTATCGCTTTATTTCTTCGCAATTATAGCGCTGTGGGCCGTTCTTGGTTCTGTTTAATTGCGTCGAACTATAAATAAGTATGAAGTTATACGCATAGATAAATGAAATTTGTTTTATTGATGTGCATAGTGAATAATGAGAATTTCTTGTGACCCTAACAAGCACCGAACATCCACCCCTTGGGACAGGAAAAGATTTCACGATAACACCAACTGAATTCACGCGGGCGGAGCCGCAGGCATAGCTATTATAAAATACATACTAAACAATCTTGATTAGGTACTATAATAGTTACGTACGCTGTTACAACGTTAAATACAATGTTAACGCAACGCAGGTTTTCTTTTAAAATGTATTACTATCATATTTTGTATTTGTTTCATACACAAACGAACCGAATTCAAACGGAGTGCCTGTAATTCCGTAATGTTTTATTTAAAACTTAGAAGTGCTTATGAAATAACAACATTTTAAATAAATAAAAAACAAACCCTCAAAACAACAAGCACAGCTAAGAACTAAGAACTATCTCGACAGACGAGATGTTCAATAGAACCGCGCTCAAATCGGTTAATCCGTTTGGGAGCTACGATACCACGGACAGACATACAGATACACATGTTAAACTTATAACATCCCGCGTATTCGTCGGAGAAAAAGGAAATCGCACGATTGAGCGACATTATAAACGTGGATTTCATAACAAGCCTCTACACGCTCCGTAAAACAAATCTCACGAGTCTGAAGAGCGCTTTAGGATGTTTAATAGCCAATCGGTTAGTAACAAACTATTCTTAATTACCCAGTAGCGACATTAACGCCGATAGAGCAGTAAACATTTTCACCAGCCATAACCGTTCGACAGACCTGACGAACAGGCGACGACGATATTCAAATTAAATGAAACGTAAAAATATTTGGTACCGCTGTCGCACGGAATAGCGTATAAATGCTGATCAAATTCTTTAGATAGTTCTAAATCTAACGCTATCTAATCGAGATCGAGCGAAGCATCGACGGGAATAGTTTTAGCAATTAGAACTTATTGTCTAGGAAGAACGTCTAACTGTAATATAGATAAGACAAGAGTTAGAGAAAACTGTATAAAATTAACCATACAAAACGTCTTTTGACATTCGCAGGCTAACGGCGTGATATTTTAAGAAACTTATGTAACAATCTTTCATAAATTGGCTTCCCATTTGCGCGAAATTCCCCCTTTCCTAGAATAAAGTTGAATAAACTAGAATAATTTGAGAAATTAGTTTGTCACGTGATACTTAGCGAAAATGATTATTTTCAAATTATTCTGGCTTATACAAGTTTATTTTAAGAAATGGGGAATTTCGCGCAAATGGAAAGCCAATTTATGAAAGATTGTTACATAAGTTTCTAAAAATATCACGCCGTTAGCCTGCGAATGTCAAAAGACGTTTTGTATGGTCGTCGAACCACCTCAAGGTTATACAATATCTATAACAAATTTCATCTACATCTGTTTTTGCGTGATTGAGTAATAAACTTCCAAACATTTAAACATCCGAATTTTCAGATTTATAACATTAGTAGGGATAAGGCCTTCGGAATACCATTTAATATTTATTCAATCTGAATTTGGGGTCGGGGTTTGTGTATGAGAGTTCACACAGACTCACTAAAAGGACATTCTTGTGGATGTCACTACCGTGTGCCTAGTTTTGAGAATACTCGTATTATTAAAAAATACGCTAATTAATGACTTATTTTAGAATAGTACATTGTTTAACGAGGGGCGTAAGTGGAATATTGCGAACAAGAGTCTATCAGAAGCCCGACGCCGAAGGCATACACAATGTTTTTCATCACATTTGCGAGGAAACAGCAACATTTTAGATGAAATGAATACAAATCGTAATAAAAACTGCAACATGTCAGTCGTCCATTTTGTTGAATTTGACGTGACGCGCGTATGGCAAAGACCCACACACAGCTGTATGATACAGCCACGATTTGAAAACACTTAAAAACATTTTAGATAGACACTAAATAACTACATATTAAATCTGTAAATAATTCAGTTAAACATGTTTAAGTAGTTTTTTAAGTTTAAATTTATTTATAAATACGTTTTCAGACATCGTATTTGATATAAAACCTATTTGCTTTGTAACTGCCGCATGAGTGACAGATACATTTAAGAAAAAAATCATTACGCCCGTGGGCGTAACACAGGCTATTACAGCTCTATATGTCTGCGCATTATGAAGCCCTTTTCGAGCAAGTGTGATGAAAACTAAATAAATCCATCATCACATAGCGTTTTATAATTGCATCCACGGCTACAGTGTCCACAA
Organism: Epinotia ramella; assembly: GCA_947578815.1. NCBI lineage: Eukaryota > Metazoa > Arthropoda > Insecta > Lepidoptera > Tortricidae > Epinotia > Epinotia ramella. The sequence continues at coordinate 33,810,486 of OX388202.1, forward strand.
AAATGAGAATGGCCTAAAATATAATTATTTCTCCGTCTAGACCCAAGCTCGCGATCGGCCGCGCGATTGGCCGCAGAAGGTGAAAATTGCGCAAGGGCACAACACGAGCGGGAGGGTGGTCTCGCTGTGTGGCGATGCTAATGCAGCGCTATCGGCGCGCGCGCAACACGCTCGATGCGCGGGGGATGTGGAAATTGATTTTAATCCGGCCCGTAGCGTAAAATATATTAGTTTCAGAATACAGCGCAGAATAGACAAAGAAGACTCGTACTAGTGTCAAACACTTCGTCGCAAAACTTTGTATGTAGGGTAATCTCCGAAACTACTTACCCAATATCAAAAAGTCATTCAACTGTGTCATAATATATCACGTTATCCACGTTAATCCCCTAGCCTGATCCCCCAGGGGAATTAGCGACAGTTATTTTATATTTGACTAGGAAAAAATGATAATGTTCGGTTATGGCGCTTCGCCGGACGCTACCGCGTCACGCTCGCTTCGCTCGCTCGGCTCGCGCGCTGTAGGGTCGCAGTTCACCTAACAACCTAACCGTTTTCTTCCCCTGATCCCCGGCTAGGGGATTAACGTGGATAACAGCTAATATATAGTGGATATTCCGCGGGTCTGGCTTGCAAAGAACACATCTTTGCAAGCCAAGCGGCGAAGCGCGGCTTGTATTGGATAAAATCGTGGACAGATTAATAGTAATTAATAGCAGCTGCAGGCGTCCATACGCTACGGCAACACTTACCACCAGGCGAGCCGTACCTGTGGTTGTTTGCCACCGACGAGCTATAAAAACAGCATTCATATTCAGAGTGCCACCTCGTTAAATAGTTAAATGGTAATGAAGATATATACCCGGTGCGATAACAAGGCGATACGATGCGATTAATATCTCATTAATTGTTTGTTTGGATATTACACAGAAAAAAGACACAATTAAAAAGCATGCATTTTGTTTAGGATGTCTATATCGACTATATATGCAAAGTGTTCGTACTTTTGTACGATTGCGTGTACATCACGATCACGATCATTTGTTCCTTCAGCTCTCAACACAGCGAATCCTCAAACATATCAAGGGTCGGCCACGCCCATGTTACTCCTTTGGAGTTGCATGCGTGTATAGGCAGCGGTGTCCGCTTACCATCATGCGGGCCGTACGCTTGTTTGCCACCGTCGTTGTATAAAAAATCATACACGTAAAAAATATTGCATCAAAAAGGTAACGACATAATACATCGCAACACATTCTAATGCTAATCCCAATAGTAATAAATATGTATTTGTTTATATTTGGCTACTTTGGCGGCTGCTAACCTTAGGTATTTTGATGTTGACCGTACAGTACGGATTCTACTATAGTCGAAGGTCCCAAACGAAATTATGTAAAAAATACCTACTAATAATTTGATTTAAACCGAGGCTACTTATACATATACATAGATCTTGGAAATTATAGTCGGAATCGCAGGTATGTAAATAGATAAACACTACTATAACATTTCTCACTACCTCCAAATAATCGTACATACGGTATGATATAGGTAAAATACTCCATAACTCAACATAAATAACTTAACTGACAAAGTCAAAGGAAAGCCATTGATTAAGAACACAAAACTTCCGCTACAAACAAATCAGCGCCCGAGTCTGCAAATTAAAAGCTCACGCTTAAAAATAGCATAAAATTCTCTAAGAAAATAAAGGTCTGCCCACACGACACCCGATAAAGGGGGACGCACACGGCGCGAAAAGACAAGTAACTTAATTGAGAGAAGACCCGTGGGGGGTCTAGAGGCGTCGGTTTATGCTAATCAGCCTACTAGTTTGTTTTTTAACAGCAATCGCCACTGGGATCGCGGCGTTCACGTTTTGTTGGGGTACCGCGAGGGTTTTCCGACTAAGTTCGAGATGGCTTTTGCTTTTTTTAGGAGTATCACATTTTAACACGGCTAAGTATTATTTTACGCCAGGTGACATTATTTGCATAGATGCGTTAGATTCGAAAACTGACGTCAAGCCTTTTGTCGCTTCGGCTGAACTTGATTCTCGCGTACTTCCGAGGTGTCGATATACCCGATCGCGATTGGAACAAAAGAGGAGGTGCCAATGCAGCGAGCGCGTGCGAGCGGGATGCCATGATTCGATTTTTCTAGTTGTCAAACATCGATTTGGTTAGACATAGGACCTTCCGTTCTTCAGTAGGTACCGTGATAAGTAGGTAGAGCTAACTATTTCTTGGGTCAGCTTTTAGGAATTTCGTTAGGTTCATTAAGAAGATAATGATTGACAAATACTTACAATTATCTACATATACAAAGATATCTAATACTTTCCACTCATACAGAACCCTGCCTCAGCCTCCATTACCAGATTTATTTGTGTAAAGGAGCGTATAATTTAACTCTGTCGCCGGTTAAGATATCCCGCGTGGGGCCAGTGACGGGTGACCCTTACCTTACGTTCCCAGAACCGATATGGCAATTCATATCGACGGGACCCTTAACGCCAGTGCCACTTAGGCCATTATCGACACTCGTACTATAGAAATACAGTCCAAAATGACGTAAGCGCCCATCGAGTTAAGGGCGTGTTCGATGTGGATCACAAGATAAGTGACACTCAACCTTTGCTTTGCGATTTAATTAGATCATTATTAATGATGTTTTATTGAGTAAAAATTACAGTTTAATTGGGTTCTGGCGTTTACTGAACGTTGCGTTGTAATAGTTTCTGTTGAAGTTTTGCGCTATCCTTAAACGACGGGATTTGCGAAATGTTTAAATATGATTTCATCAATTAAATATCAATGCATCTGGGCTTCTCTCAACACTATTCCTTCAATCTGTTTTTCTTTACCTAGTGACTAACTCTAGGTTTATTAGTATTACTTATTTATTCAATCAATAGGTATTCTTCGTAAATCTCAACTACCTACCTGATGCAGGTGTCTAAATTAGGTATAGAAGGGCTACAATGAACAAGTAAATAAGTATGCTTATTTAAACATCAGAATAAAATTAATTAGCTACAAAATAATGGGAAGACTTTAAAAAAATGCGCTAGTCAATTAGAAAAATAATAAAATACTAGAGTTCACATTTTTAGCTCTCAATACCTAACTATGCTAAAACTGAGTAACAAACAAAACTATATTTGACTGATACTTCCCTGTTATGAGTTGTTATGGATTTTAACTTTTTATGTATTTAATGGTTTTCAAAATAGCAAAAGCACGCAGTAAAATAAGTCGATATTTTCCGAGTATTTTCGTAAGTTTTCTTTGTTTTCAATGTAAAAACATTAGATTCTATTGTCAAATTGAATACCATATTCCCTCAAGAATTTCTGTCTTCACATTTCGTTACACTGTCTAGCTAAATGTCTCTTAGAAAACACTACGCAACAATGTTAACGTCAAAAAACATCGATAAAACAAGGCCCACTTCACCAGGTTTACTTACAAAGCGTTACCATAAAAATGTTATCATAATTCAGGTATGAAACATGCACAAATTGTGTCACACGCACCTTGGGCACGCGAAACCCTTTGAGATACGAATATTATAGGTAAATTTTCGGTTTTTCGCAGGTTAAGTTAACACTTAGAGCCGGTAGTTTCCAACCATTGGTAATGGGAAATGTATTAGCTTTCGTTAAAATCTGATTGGTTTCGGGAATCTGACTGTTACCTATGGGTGACAGCTGCCGGCGGCATAATTTGCCGATTACGGCCTTAAAGTTGTTGATAAGGCCGGATTCGACTTAAGTAAGGACGTAATCAAAATTGTATGAACTAATCTTGGAATAAACTATATTCTTGTTTGGTTGAATACACTTAGACCGGATTCGCCAAACAGGAATAAGGACTTCGTCTAAGGTTAAATAAACGTCAAAATCGTATGGGCTAATCTCGGAATAAACTCTCTTCCGATTTAGTCGAACTGACGCTAGTAGGCTTCATGTAACTAGTAGGTACCTTTAGATGGAACATCACATAAATTGTCATAAACTGAAAGTGGGGTTACGTTTTTCTGAGTTTATTAGATAGACCTAATCTAAATCCTTTTTAATGTACGTAATGAAAACGAGTAATCAGTATATTGATTGTTATTGTATTATTGTTGTCCCGTGACCATGGATGTTGCAACACATCTGAAACGTCGGGAGACCTCAGTGAGGTTAATAAATAAGTTAATTATACGCGATTAAGTCCCGTTTAGTATAAATAATGAGTAATCAGTAGTCATATTAACTTCATCTCTGGATAGACATACTACTTACACATAGTACAGTTACATTACAAATAGTAGCAACTTCGTATCCATTCCAAGTATAGTCCTGCAATCAACCTTGCCACAAACACTGTTTAGGTTGCAATAAGCATAAAAAACATTAGCCTACGCACTTATTAAGTTCCCTGATTTAGGGTGACCCCACTTGGCTCGCGTCCGGCGCGGAATAATTCTGTATTTTGTCGTCTCACATTATGGTAAACAGTTTCCATAACATTTTTGTTCCGCTTGGCCCCAGTTAGGGGTAGTTTAATGCATTAATTATTCGCTATTTAGTGGTACGGGCAGGCTGGTTTACAGGTTTATTTTTACACCAGACAGGTGTCTGGTGTAAAAATAAGGAATTCATTGTATCCTTATTATTTTAAATCCAATTATTAACCCTGATCTATAAGTTTCTAATTTTACTCAATTTACTAACAAAATCGATAACAATTCAAATCAAATTCAATTCATAAATATTATTTCGGACGTACATCCATATCCTTACTCCTTAGTTAGTAACAACACTTACCTATGGCCGGTTCCAATAATCAATCCACCGATAGTTTTCCTTACCAACAGTTACATTTTGACACATTTTCTACGGGTAATCTGTCAAAATGTAACTGCCGGTAAGGAAAACTATCGGTGGATTGATTATTGGAACCGGCCATTAATGAACTATAGTATTTTTCACAATCGTGTTGTAATAGAGAGCTTTTTAGTCGAGTACCGTGTTTAGGCCACGAAGCTTGCTGAGTGGCCTAAGTAAGGTACGAGATTAAAAAGCTTGATTATGACACTATATTGTGAACAATACTTTTTGTACGAGTTCATTAAAATTAATAATTTAAGTCATTAATACGAGTATATAAGAAAACTAAATATCGTAAGTAGGTAGTATATTCTCTAGTTCGACTATTGTAAAGGCTCTTTGACTTTTCAGGTAGCAAGGTAAGTCTGGCTTCCTCTGCCATATTAGTTATTTCTTGAGGAGTTAAAGATGTTTCGTCACTGTCACTACTCATTTTCTTAGTTTTTATTTTAACTTTTTAAGTTTAACTTTGAAAAGAAAAGTTATCACATCACACCACCGGTGTCCGTAATGTTGCAGTACTGTGCTGTGATCAAGTAGATTTTTGACAGATGACGCGACGCTGCTACGTTCTGAAACGCCATAGATTGGCAATCTTGTATCGGATCGAGTCTCCTTAAACAAGGACACATTATTGAAATACGAAGTTCTATTTTCAATTTTTTTTCGGTTGTCTAGAGCGTATCGAAATGATTATTTCGATTGTCCATAGAGCATAAACTTTTTCATAAGAATAAAAGTATTCCATTGCGTTATGGTTTGCGAGGTTCTAATTTAAAGATTATAGTCGCGAGTATAAAAACAAACTTAATAAACGATCTAGCTCTACGATCTTGAAACAATATTGATGAAGGATCATCAACAGCCTACTGCCGACCAATCCACTGCAGGACTAGGGCTCCTACAAATAACGCCAATAAACGGGGCCTTCTACGCATGCTGACACTCGCACCTATTTACACCGTCGTCTCGCCAACTGGCCAGGGAGCAACTCTCCATACATTTAACTTTCTATCAAATATTTCGCAGGTAATGTCAATGTGATACTTGCCTTGCAGCACCAAAAACTAAAACTTAATTTAAAAAACATTCGATATATTTTTCCCAACACTAAGTTATGGCGTTATGCAAAACAGCTTCTATCTGATGGTGGCAAAGCGCGGTCACACTCACCGTTTCGGGGACATTATGATCTTTTATTATTGTTTTTACTTTTTACGCGTTTATTATAATAAGCGGCCAGGTTTCGATAATAATACGCTAATGTTATTTTGTTTTAGTAAATAAGATACGAATTTATATTAAAACGAGGTACTAAGAGTTGTAATGTGTAAAATTAAAAGTAACTGAAATTAACTGTGTTTTGTAATATCAAGTAATATGTATTAAACAAACTAAGATTCGCCGTCAAATAGCACTAGCATATGCGGTTTTTTTACTTATGGGGCTTTGGCTATACAAATACAGCAGTAGATTATGATCTAAGGGATGACCGCGATGACGCAGCGTATTTTATACGGGAATAGGTGAGATCAATCTTTCTGGGAAGCCGCTCTATGACCTAGCAGCAATCTTCTAAATCGCATACTAGAATGATAATATAATTTATTAAATGGAAACAGCAATAGCATAGTAAGAAGCGAGAAAATTCGTGGAAAACCTTTGCGCGTATATAATGACTAGTTGGTGGTCGCGCGCTGGCACCAAGTAAAACAATTTCCTTGTAAATCCCCGCGCGGAGCACGCATTTTAAACTGATATTTGCGTGTAAGCGCACTTTTTGTATTCATATTTTTTGGATTTTCACGGTGATCGTACGCCCGATACCATCGATTTTCCAACCAGGCACGCACCGACTCACTTAATTCTTGATTTAGTACCGCATCATATTTTGATAAGTCTTTTTAATTTGAATAAATTATGATTTAAGCGTGTTATCGCCGCGTAATAGGGAGGTTTAATCACGGGCCGCTTTCATGGCAGAATGTCACAGTTGAGTTGTTGCCATTGTGTAGCGTGAACGAAAAAAGAAAATGCTCGATAAAGATGTCGTTGTTTTTGACTTTGGAATTTAGGGAGATTGTAATGATAATTATAAGTTAGGTCTGTAATGTAAGGCCGTGTTTTGATTTTCATTTTCTTTTTCAGGCTTGGATTTCCGTCAGGATGCCTCACACAGGTATGTGGATCATAGCTTGCATGACTTTGATATATTTTAACTTCATGGCTCGTAGTTTTATACAAAACAAAAGGTAGCAGTCGAATTTAACCTTCTGGGTCTTCCTGGTTTTGTACCCATTTTTGCACTTTTCAGTGCTCCGAAGAGCATATTGAGCTAACCATTAGCAAGCGAGCGAAAAAAAAATTTGAGGGCTACATTTGTCTTAAGGTACCTACGTATAAAAAAGATTGTGAGTTGCGTTAACGCTCATAATACAACGCCTTGAAACGTAATACTCACCAGTTCCACCACAACATGCAACAAAACTAGATCTCAAAAAGAACCATATCGACAATCTCGCGGTCTCCGATTACCAAGGCCCACAACTCAGATCTTAATTAAGCTAAACGATTGACATTAAACAAGTCGAGGAGCCGACAAAATGGCGTCTTATCAGGCCGTCCACAACACAAACTTGTACGTCCGAGTGGTCGAAACTGGAACTAAGGCGGTCGCCTATCAACATGTGTGTCAACGTGCTACAGTAGCGACATATTTGGCTGTTTAAATATGTTTGCCACATTTTTGGGGTGATTTTCCTAAGCTCCTATCTCTCATGTTAGTTAATTCGGAATATATACTTTAAAACCATAGTGCAAGGTAGGATTTGATCTACAATGTAAATCAGATCGGTGTTTGTGAACGTTGCAGCAAGTTTACCTCACGCATTGAAATCATAAGCGTTTCAAAGAAGCTTCGCGCCGTTCTCGGTCCCCATTAACAGTAATTAAGGGCATCGAGAAATCTCATATCGAGATAATATCGGATCCGTATCGAACAGGCCACCCGCGCGCGTACTAATACATTATACATACTTGCCTCACTTGACGACACGGGTTACCTTTTAAATAGAATCTTTTGCTGCAGGTTTAGCTGAGAGCTTCCAATTTTCAAGGCTTTTCAAGGCGTTTTTCAATTATTTTATTATACGTGTAAAGATACCACGTGAGCAAGCCCACTGTTATCGGGACAGGCTCAATGGAGGAATAGGACTTCAAGAAATATAATAAATATTATTTTAGTAGGTACCTATCTATATTGAAGCGTCGGTTTAGGGACGAATTATTTAGTTTTCATAAATATGATATACATATACATATGGAAACATATAGATATCCACATTAAATGAAATGATTTTGATTGAATGAGATGATGAGTAGGTATCTTACTAAAATACAAACATCACCGTATCACATAAAAGACAGGTTAAAAGTTACAACTAATTCGTTTTTTACAGATTTAGAGTCAATTAAAAAGCGCACACTGCGCTCCAAAAAAGCCCAAGTGTACAGGTAATAATGAGACGTAGGTCCTTTTACCGTAAGGTTAGGCGTGAGGTGTCAGCATCTCCGGAAGCTTCGTGTGTGTCTCAACAATCACCAAATACATCAAATAATTACATTCCCCACTGGGATACCGTCAACAAATATTAAGATGCCATCTAATTAATTCCTAATAAAATATTTTATCTAGTTTTAATGCCTTTGAAGACTGAAATGCAGCGTTTAGAGGCTCGAGAGCTTGTTAAGAAGTCAAGAGCTTATTTTCATTTTGGTGCTTGTTTAATAGTCAACCTTGTTCTCGAAATGTTAAGGACTAAATTAGAAGAACATTTGGGGATTAAATAAGACTATTTGAAAGATACAGTAAAGATACAATAGACAGTGGGAAATTCGAAGAAAACACGGCGCCCGGAAACTTGTAAATTAGAATACGTTCATGAAATATCCGTGGGAATGATACATCTCACAACAGATACTATTCTAACTTAATGATACACATATGCTATTCTAACTTAGTGATACACATATGCTATTCTAATTTAATGATATACATATATTAGACTCCGCCCCTATCTGATGAGGTGATGAAGTACTATAATTAAAAATGCATTTATCTTGCATACGGGTAGGTGTAAGTACAAAATTTACACAAAATTAACCAATAACTTTTTCGTAGGATCGGTATATCGGCAATATACATTGTTCAAAGTCGTGATGTGACGTGACACTGTTTGTATGTAAGTATAAATTATAATTTGTGAACATACAAGTGACTTCAGTAATAATACTAATAATGTACTTAGGTACAGCAGACAGGTAGCAGCAGAAGTAGCTACGCAAAATAACACGTTCATAATGACCTAGACAGTCCTTGTCCTCTTGACATTAGAGTCGTGTGTAGTTCATTGTGAGCACTTGACCCGCTTAGCTACTTCTGCTGCGGACTGCATGCAGTCTAAGGGTGGCTTCGTGGCCGAATGCCACGACTAGTCTCTTGCCTGCCCCTGGTTCCTTGTTTTGTTTGCCGCGACTAGGCTTGTCTCTTCATTATTCTATATTATGTGTATAATTTACTAAAAGCAATGATCGTCAAGGATAGGACAAACGCCTTCGCCAAACGCCAAACTTAACCCTGTTCTGTACAGTAGAGACTTCCTAATGATATTTAAAATTAAAATTAAATAATTATTAATTAATTTTTATTTTAAAATTTGGAAAAAATTGTGGTCATTCTTTTCCATTGGCGAAAGTGATTTATCGCCTTAATCATCGTCATTTGAATAATTTGTCACTGGAAACATATAAATTATGGTACTTAAAATAAATTTATAAAACATTATTTTTGTCCTTTGTTTTGTATTGTCACGAATAAACTATTCTTATTCTTATTTAGTACCTAATTTTTTTTATTAATATAAGGAAGTCTCTACTGTACAGAACAGGGTTAAGTTTTCAAAATGACGGGCGTTTGTCCTATCCTTGATGATCGTAAAAGGCGTCAAAGATTTAATCACAACCCGTCAAAATCACTTCGGTAAGTTCATACATATATCTAACAAAGTCAAGTGCCAAACATCCTGCAGAACACGTTCCGTAGTTGTCCCCGACCGATTCTTATCAGATGGAGAAACCATAGCGCCTAGCATGATCAATTGCTCACGTAACTTATAATTATGATTAACAGGAATTATTAAAATCGCTGTATCCTCTTGTCGTCCAACATACGAAAATTTGGTCAGTTCTGTATTCAGTGTAGCTTAAATAATATTAGCCAAATATTAACGAGATTTCAGGGTTACTAATAAGGGGTAACATATAGTTTCCCACCATGCATGTTACATAGGTAAAAAGGTCGCGGGAGTCCGCTGGATGCGGGTGGCGCAGGACCGGTCATTGTGGCACTCTTTGGGGGAGGCCTATGTCCAGCAGTGGACGTCTTTCGGCTGATATGATGATGATGATGATGTTACATAGCCCTATTACCTATACGATTGCAATGATGACGTAGACGTTCATATTTTTTATATCCCGCTCAATTCTTGATATCATATCGTATGATATTACTGTAAAATCTCGCAAAGTGTGCTATAAATATGCCCAATCATAAATTCAGCAAGTTGCTAAATTCATTCATAATTTTGTTGCCTACTATATCTACCGGTTCTAAGTTCAGTAACGTCATAGATCGGCATATTATCATATCCCCTAATCGCAATGGGTTTACGCTTTGACTCGATAGTGGGCTCCGGAAGTCTGTTCGATTTAAACTCGGGCTGTCACGATCTTGACAATTGGATCGAGATACGGCTCATGCTACGGATGCAGGAGTAAATCGTGTGTATCCATATGGGAAGTCATGCGTTTAATTCCATCAAAGTCGTCGCGCGGTTTGACGCGTATCATCTCTCACGAGTTCACACTTATTTTGGATATTTCGGATAAGGTATTTGGTATCTTTCTATACCCGTATGTCCTACTAGGTTCCGTATAACACTGAATACCTAATATGTATTGGAATTTTGTTATATGCCGGTGTCCCACAGCTTCTACAGTTCTACAGTGGCCTCTAAACTTCCTAATAAAGGTGTCGCTAAAACACTGCTATTTTATGAGCAGCTGTCATAATCAAATGACAGCGCTAATTTGAATCTGACGTTTCTTATTTTAGGCGGTCTATACAACTTACTTAGCTGCCTAAATGCTATTCTAAATATATCGTTTTTAATCTGCCGCCTAAATTATGTCTAAAAATTAGACAATTTAGTTTTAGGCTAGTTAAGCCATGTGAACGTAGAATCGGGTCCATTATTTTGCTTTTGAAATTAAGTACCTAATGGTGAATGCACTGATTGTTTATATTATTGTACTTAGAATTGTTTTGACAAACATCATGTTCGTAAATAAATACCATGTATCTTTAAAAGGAGTAGACCCTAAAAATAATTAACCGTGGGACGCCTTTTATATATCACGGTAATATTAAGGCGCCGTAGGTTCAGCGATGTTAAGCGAACAGAGTTTTTGAAACAATATAATGCGTCTGTTTATAATAATATGGCTTCAAAAAAATACGAATAGTAATTTTGAGGCTTTTCTGCAGCGAGATCAGTGATTTGAAACATGATTAAGCTATTTTCGCTCTATAGAAAAAAATCACGAACATAGGTCTAAAATACACTTATAATATTCGTAACAAATTATGCACAAAAGCTAAAAATATTCAAATTGCTTCTAAAAATCGGCAATATTATGTTTGGGAGAACTCAGTGATTACTTTTTGATTCATTTAAACAGCCAAATAACTAAAATTATAAAACATGATATCCGCGCTTCCGAGCACGCACTTCCATCTCGCTCACGCTTATGCTTAATGAGAGGGAGAGAAGACCATGAACTTTTCGGCACCATTCTTATCCATGATAATCGGGATGCTGAACATGGCCGCTCTGTCAAGGTCATCACTTTCATCTTCTAGCCGACCGTTTACAACTGTTACAATTTCCAGTCGTAAACCTTTATTATTATTAGTCTTTATTATACATTGATAGAAAACAAAACTAATTTGGATACAGATTAGGACTGTATTTTGATGCCATATAAACAATATGGAAACGGAATTTCAAGTTTTATTTCGTCTGTAGTTATTCCCCAGAAATGGGTAGGTAGGTCATTAACAATAACGTCGTGTAGTCGTGTATTACAAATTGATGCAATATTTTCGCTGACCTGATCACTTTTTCACCGGGGTCATGTAGGGACACCACATGTGTTCAATCCTTCGGTCATCGTGCGACAATGGATCCTTTTCGCCCGCGTGCACAGATCGGGCTTTCGGCTTGGCGAACTTCAAGTCTGTGTAGCCCGGTGTTTGCCGCACCCAGTGCACCACGAATTCTTTGCCTATAAAATAAAATCGATCTCAATTGATCTGTAGTAGGCAGGTGGTTTTCATGTTCGAGGTAGATTATTAATTACTAGCGACCCGCCCCGGCTCCGCACGGGTATACTATATTATACATATAAACCTTCCTCTTGAATCACTCTATCTAATAAAAAAAACCGCATCAAAATCCGTTGCGAAGTTTTAAAGATCTAAGCATACATAGGGACAGACAGCGGGAAGCGACTTTGTTTTATACTATGTATTAGAGCCTTATCACACTTGCGATTTCCAAGCGTATTTTGTATGAAGGCGATCACGCAGCGTGTTCGCCGCGACTGATAATTGTATAGAAAACACGCTCGCAAATCGCAAGTGTGATAAGGCTCTTAGTGATGATATCGCACACACAATATTTCTTGTTTTATAAAGAAGGTAGAGAGAACTCATTAAGGCATGCCTGGATGCATCGATACTATATTGTATCGCTGTAAATAGTCACTGTGTATGCCACTCTTAAGTTTAGTGTTTGTAGTAGTGTTTGTCTACTGTAGACGTTAAAAAAGCGGCCAAGTGCGTGTCGGACCACGCACAACGAAGGGTTCCGTGCCTATTAAAAAGGTCGTATCGTTACTGAAATCTTATGGCACTTACGTCTTTTTCTTTAAGGAAGGCAGTTTTTTAGAAATATCTCGAAAATTTTTGAACCGATCTTGTTCAAAACAATTTTCGCTGAAAGAATTTAATAAGCCCTATGTCCATGATTTTTTTTATATACATTTTAAATACACGGTCCAAAAATTAGAGGGGGGGGGACACAATTTTAGTGACTCACCGAAAATTGTTTTGAACAAGATCGGTTCAAAGGTTTTTGAGATATTTCTAAAAAACTGCCTTCCTTAAAGAAAAGGACGTAAGTGCCATAAGATTTCAGTAACGATAAGACCTTTTTAATAGGCACGGAACCCTCGTTGTGCGTGGTCCGACACGCACTTGGCCGCTTTTTTGCCATTTGGCTACGGAACCCTAAAATATATCTTGTAAATGTCTTTACTTACATACTAGTTGCCTGCGCGGCTTCGCCCGCGTATTGTAAAGAACGCAGGCAATTCCGCAGGATAAAATATAGCCTACCACCCAGTAAGTCCATTCTAACACGCAGGTGAAACAACTTTTGAAATCGGATAAGCGGGTCCGAAGATTACCCAAAACATACAAACGTATAGGGCTGCAATCGCACCGACTTTTCTTATTTATAATATGTGTGGCTTTGGCTGTACATTTTTCGCCTTAATTATTACAATGGAATATGATGCTAGCTAAAAAGAAACGCATATTATTTTGCGTCGAACGTACAATAGGTAATCTCAAGAAAGTGTTCCAAACCACTTTGAACGACTCGAAAAGTGGTAAACCACTTGCTTGACTTACTGTACATAACGTAGGTAAGTAATTCAGTGTGGGGCTATTCTCTACGGATCGTATGATCAATACCAAAAGTTGTATTATGCATTTATGAGAAACCGACCGTCAAATTTCTCCAGTATATCCCGTCGAAGCGTGCCCACCGTGTAAAATGTTAATTTTTTCACAGCCTTAGCGTATTCTTCGCAGCGACATCGGTCCATTATTTATGGATAGTAAACCTATCATAAATATTAAAGCGCAAAATTAATTTGTAATCAAGTAAAAAATATGGTTATGTTATGTTTATTTTGATGACATTGACGTTTAGTTTTGTTCGTCTAAATTCTAAAAGGCACATCAAATTGGGCAATTGTCTGTCAGGAAAGAGGTCCATTGTAAATATCAGAAATGTGTTCACATAAAGTAAAGTAAAGTATTTTTTTATTAATAACATCGTCATACGTCATCACATTGTATTATAATTACATGCGTAATTTTGTTATAATATGCATAATATTACATGTATTTGTCATAACTACGTTTGAGTATATAATTGGTAAAAACGGAACACTTATTGAAACCCCTCGGTCATCTGTCCATTTTAGATAATAGTACCTGGGCGACCGAGCTCTGCTTGGGTGAAAACACTGAGAAAACAATTTGTTCCTGATATGAGACCCAGCTAGATCGATTTTTCGCCCCCGTAGATCCTTCCATTCCATAGCCGTTTTCGAGAACGTGATTGCAAATATAGATATACACGGTGGAATTTAATCGGTGATCAGGAATCCAAAAATCTTAAGAGGGGGCGCTCCGCGAAATCGGGGTTCTTAGATTGAATATTTACCTATGACAAACTAAAGCGAATGCCAGGAAAAAGAACATACCAAAACTACATCATATTTGCAATTGAATCGTCTGAACAAAACCATACAAAACCAAAATTGCCTCGATAGAAAAGAACCGCCAAAACATGTCTTATTTTTACTCAATTTCAATAGTGTGAGGTTCCCGTGCATATAAATTAAGTAAAAGTTGAGTGTATAATAGCTTTTCACATTACCTAATGAAAGTACTAGCGGGGTATTTTTATGTAGTCCCTTTTCAGACTTATTGAGGTGAAACGTATTTGGCGTATATGCCTTTTTTATTTAGCGCGATACCCTTTCTCCCGTCGCGTGTTTCGTGCGGTTCTGTATATCTTTTGTTGCCGTTCGCGGGCGGAGTCAGTCGTAATCGCTCCGCTGAGACGAGAGGACTACGTTCTGTGCTCTCACGACAGCACGATGAACATAATTATTTCAATAATATTGTGACCCAGTATATTCGTCCAGAGAATGAACGAATCATTACATTCCAGTAGATATTTTGCTACATTTTGAAATAATATATTTAAAAGTCGACCTTAACATATAGATCTTAAAGTTCAAAATACAACTATAAGATTACGCAGCGATCGGCGGGTGACCGGCTTCTTAGAATAATTTGTGCAGTACATGCAAAACTAGACGAACATTTTTCTGTCGATCGTGTATTTACTTTATGAAAGATTATCATTTATCACTATCACTATCACTACATAGCATAAAACAAAGTCGCTTCCCGCTGTCTGTCCCTATGTATACTTAGATCTTTAAAACTACGCAACGGATTTTGATGCGGTTTTTTTTAATAGATAGAGTGATTCAAGAAGAAGGTTTATATGTATAATATAGTATCCGTGCGAAGCCGGAGCGGATCGCTAGTTGAGAATAAATCCGGTTATGTTCAAAATCGATGTCTGAGAGGTCTAAATACGAATTCATAGTCAGAGATATTTCAAAAAGTGGTCGCATTATTTAAAATTTTTGAAACATTCGTTGTAAATTAATATGCGCGTTTTTTTAAAGAACAACATACATTGGCAGGCTTCTCGAGGGTGAAGATTCTAGAAATGATGTCCATTTTGAATTCCAAGATGGCGGACATTGCTTTTCGAATTTAAACTTTCGTGAGACGTGTTGAAACAATACTAATAATTACACGGTTCAACTCACGTATTAAATGTCACTACGGGCGACATGTTTCGAACTCTTCGGGAATTCTTCTTAAGGACGAGTGTTTTCGCGGCGGTGTCGCTTGAATCTTGTCGTGATTCAAGCGACACCGCCGCGAAAACACTCATCCTGAAGAAAAACTTCCGAAGAATTCGGAACATGTCGCCCGTAGTGACATTATTGACATTGTTTTTCTTTAAAGTCATCGCGGGTGTCGCTTTTAGGGTTATCGAGAGTGCAGATTCCAACAATTATTGCCTGCGAACTTGGACATTTTGATATTAAAAAAGTGAAAATAATTATGCACTTTTTCTTTAATATGTTCAAAATTGATAACTAAAGGGCCAAAGCGTCTCCATTGTCTCCAAGTACGAATCCGAGATCAGAATTGAAAAATTTGGCCGCCACACAGTAGTGGCCTGAAAATCTGACTTTCATATAGACATGATCGAAGTTTTCATAATATATTATAGTTTTTTTTTAATGCTACTAATAAATACACGGTTAAATTCACGTATTAAACGACACGACAGGCGACATGTTTTGAACACTTCGGGAGTTCTTCTTCAGGATGAGTGTTTTCGATGTTTGTTTTGAAGAAGAACTCCCGAAAAGTTCGAAACATGTCGCCTGTTGTGACATTTAATGCGTGAATTTAACCGTGGATTTATAAGTAGTATTTTAGACAGGTCTCACAAAAGTTTAAATTCGATTATAGCTTTTTTTTGCTTTAGGCTTTTACTAGCCATTATTATGCTAGCTCACAACCCTTACGTGATTTAGTAAAAAAACGGAAGGTCATATTTCAGTTATAGCTCTCGAAACTGACTTAGCTACTAGCGAAAATTATATCTTCAAATATAGGTACTTACAGATTTTGTCTTTCTTTCCACTTATTATAATTATCTATAGGTATTCATCATGTTTCATCTGACTGTCGGGGCATATACTATGCGAGAAGGAGCGGGGCAGCAATAGACGCATCAGCGCGGCAGGTACGGGGCGCGCGGGTGATTTCTGATTTTTCCCTGGCGATACGCCCCCTCTTAATTATCAATCTACACAGAAACCAATACGTGAGATCTCGTGCAATATAGCTCACAATCTAATTAATCACACTTAATTAACATCGGTAAAATGTACACTGACTGAATAAATGGACACCCTACTTTTATTGAAGGGAAGTTACTCGTAAGTGTACATACGTCAAGTGCTTGCTGGCTTTGGCGGGAAACTAGACAGATCAGACGTTTGTTATGAATTTGACAATGACAAATTGACAGCTTATTGCTCATTTATGTTTTAAGTTTCTATGGCTGATAGTTTGAAAAGAGGTATTAAACTTTTCAGACTAAACCATTAGTAGGGTGACAATAAATTTTAATTAAAATTTAATTTCAACTTAAAAATTAGTTATGATAAAAAAAAACTTGGTTCCACTTAAGAGCCTTATCACACTTGCGATTTCCAAGCGTATTTTGTATGAAGGCGATCACGCAGCGTCTTCGCCGCGACTGATAATTGTATAGAAAATACGCTCGCAAATCGCAAGTGTGATAAGGCTCTTAGTACTATATAAACGTGACCGCCATCAATTACTGAATTAGAAAAATGGGTTCCTGTTCACCGATTAAATTCCACCGTGTATACATGTATATAAATATTGCTCGTTTAATAAGTACGAGTAGTATAGGAAAACGCAGGTAAGTTACAAGCAATCACGTGTTAAAATAGGTGTGAAGTTATAATACCATCCATCGCTAATAACTTTCGTCTGTTTCAATAAGGCTTCGTGTAGATAAAAACTTTTTTTGAAAGACTCCAGCCAATCGACAAACTTTCTATCCCACACAGGAGTAAAAACAGTCCGTCCGCAAGCTCCCGTGCAACCGAACTCATCTCCAGACACCGCCGCCGCTGTAAAATCAGTCACAAGCTGTAAAATACGCACTAACTTCTGCAATATACGACCGATATGAGCACGCAACGAAAAAAAAAACATTTTACGACCCCTCGATTGTAAACCAGGGAGCATATTAGCTGTAAGCGAGCTTAAGATGCGTGCAATTCCGCTTTTAAAGGCTTCTCGAAACTTATATCATAAAATTACCTATATATTTCGTGTAATGCTTATGGGGAATGCTAGTATCGAGCCTCATGCAACAATGTGAACCCCATTATACTTTAAGTTTCATAAATTTGGTTGTTCATTTGCGAAATACTGATTTTACGGGCTAGTTAAGGGATAACTAAATCGTCGAACAAAATTATACTGCATCCCTGTTGCTGTTCCATATTACGTAGAGTACAATGTAACGTACGTACCTACATGGGCATTTAATGGTCTGATATTATAAATGTTGATTTAGGTATCAGGGGTGAGTACATTTCTGAAACTATAGCAGTGATGAAGTCCTATGATCTATAGGTATGAGGTAAAAAAAACTAAGTTTTACAGGAAAGAGTTACAGTTGACTGACTCGGAATATAATTAAAGAGGTTTATCAAAAGTAAGCACATACGGTACTCAATATATAATAATCCATACTAATTTTATAAATGCGAAAGTGTGTCTGTCTGCCTGTCTGATAACTCTTCACGTTTAAACCGCTGAACCCATTGAGATGACATTTGGTACAGAGACAGTTTAAGTCCCGAGGAAGGACGTAGGATAGTTTTTATAGAAATGGGGGTGAAAACTTGTATGCAGCTACGATTTAAATGAGTTCTACGTGGACGGAGTCTGCTGGCTGGGTGAAGGTTTGTAAGTGCGTAGCTTTGTAACAAAGTCATAGCTTTGTACGTTTTAATGGAGTAATCTCCAGAACTCCTCATCCGATTTCAAAATATTTTCGACCAGGGAACAGAAAGGACCTTCGGGAAGGTGTATTTTCTCAAACATGCAATGAAATATTGACGTAGTGTTCTTTATAATGGGCTTCGTTTGTGTCACGTTTCGGGCGCAGCGAGAAGAGAGACCCGTAATGGCATTTCATCCAAAATTGGAGGCCTAGGCCTGCAAGATAGTCTTTTTTAATTTCCATTCCACAATTTGTGGCACAGGATCACGGCGTTCAGCCATGAAAATTAAAGTTTAGTTTCTTGGAGTTTTTTAAATTATTTCATTGCATGTTCGAGAAAAGCACTATACATACCTCGGCGTGAAAGGGGTTGACAGCTACGCTCAGCCGTCTATATGTACTCGGCCGGCAACCCCTTACTTCCCGGCCTCTGTAGT
The DNA here is from genome assembly GCA_947578815.1 of Epinotia ramella. NCBI lineage: Eukaryota > Metazoa > Arthropoda > Insecta > Lepidoptera > Tortricidae > Epinotia > Epinotia ramella. Next base: position 33,829,430 of record OX388202.1, read on the forward strand.
AATGTACTATTATCCCACGACTTTGCTTCAGTTGTTTCCACCCGCACTGGCAGCTAGTATTGTATAAAAAATGAACGATGATCAAGAAGTTGGGTCATAGTAGATACAAGGCGGCGAAGTCGACATAGATCCAATAACTTCATCACGCAATCGTTTTGTTGATTTTTGTCACAACGGGGAAAATTCATATTAAACTCAAATCAACAATTAAAAAAAAACTCATTACGCAAGTCATCGTGCCGAACTTTACAGGCTCCACCTAAATAATAGACACCTAATGGACAGACTTCTAATTAACTATTTTGGCTCAGTGACCCAAAACAGGCCTTGGCCTCTGAAACGGTGCCGGTACTGCCGGTTAATGTACGGCCCGATAATCCGCGTCCATCTATCTTTCTCTCTCTCTTTTTGCAAGAGTTAAAAAGAAACAGAGATATAGTGGACGCCGATTATTGGGCCGTACATTAACGGGCACCGCTGAAACGAGACCACATATACCGATCCTGCGCCACTTCCTTCCGCTTGAAGCCTACTTCTTTAAATAAACTATTTTGGCGCAGACTTTCATTAAGAACAATTTCTGCGTGACGCAGTGGCAACTGCGGCGCTACCACGAACTTCGAAAGTCGAATTTCGGGTATTTCCATCTCTATCGCACTCCCTAACTCGAGTAACAGGGATGCATGTATTACGAACTTCGAGTTTCGAAGTTCGTGGTAGCGCCGCTGGCGGCTTCTTCATACATGCAATTGTGAGGGTTAAGGGATGGTAGAGTTATTGCGGTGAGATGAGATATACGAGCGGCTCGAATTCTTCGATGCGATACGCGCGAGCGAAATTAGCTACTGGTGTATTAAGTTAGGGGCAACGCATATTTGACAGTAGCTGTTACGTGTATAAATTGTATATATTATGTCCTGTTCTGATGTCTAAGTAACATTACTGGAGAGTTTTGTCAAAATCCGTAGTTATTGGGATTAAGAGGAATTCGTGAGGTAGAGCACAGCGAAATATCATCCCGCTCGAATTTGGAGCAGGCCAACTGGGGAAGTAGGTCCTCCGCCTTGCAGAAGACCACAGCCTAAATAACACTACTACTTTCTCTATAGTAGTGTTGTGTTCCTGGAGGTGAGCAAGGTCGCCAGAGCTCCCGAGGATGCGTTGTGTTGAGAGCGAGGGAATTTGTTCCTTTAGCTGTCAACACGGCGAATCCTCAAACATATCAAGGGTCGGCAACGCCCATGTTACTCCTTTGTAGTTGCATGCGTCTATAGGCTGCGGTGTCCGCTTACGATCAGGCGGGCCGTACGCTTGTTTGCCACCGTCGTTGTATAAAAACTTTCATCGGCACACACGTTCACGTTTACTTATTATATTAAGGCGGTGCATTGGAAATTATCGCGTGCTTTGAAACGCCGTTCTGACTAGATTAAGAAACAATAAGGTCTGATTTTCAGATAGGTATATGATTCTTGACTATATGATTGTTTATCTGATTTGATCGATACATGATTGCTTAAAATTTTCTCTATAGAAAAAAAATCCAAAGTTGGGTCTGAATTTTCCTTTTTTTACTCAGCCTACTCAAATGATATATTATTTTACGACACAATCAAGTTATTGCTATAGTATTTTATCTCATCTAAAATCTCACTTGATGAAATTTACATATAACTTCACTAAGTTAGGCATTTATCAAAATTGGTCCAAAAAAGCTATTCCCGAAGAGTGTTACATCACTTTATCTTGTGCGCGGAAGTCATCAGCGTGTCTCTGTCTAGGGGGCATGTTCGACTCAAATCAAGGCATCCCCTTAATAGCTGCCCAATTATAAAGAACGCAGGTGGAGTCGCAGGACAGAATATAGCCGTGTCCATCCCAAAGGTACATTCTACATACATATGTATACTGGTGAATGACTTTTTGTAATCAGACGAGTAGAGATTTGTACAAAAAATATACTCATGAGGGTAAAAATAAAAATAAGCCAAAAAATCGTACCTATAGTTCTACAATGGGAGTGAACACTTTAGTGTAGCTTAGGTATACATTTTCATAGAAGGCTTGAACATACCTAGGTACTTAAATTTACTCGCCGCACAATATGTCGCTCTCCGCAAAACCACAAACGTTTACCTCACTACCTTCCAATCTTTGCCCAGTCGCACAGTAGCCGTCCAGTGACAGTTCCTCCTTATCGTTTACGACCACTTACTAAATGAGATTTTATCGTTTGCCTTTTTACCTTTTTCAAGTCTCCGCTGCGCCATAACAGCTTCAAGTTAGATACGAAACCTCGGTTCAAAATGTTCATTTTAATTATAAAAAACAATTGTTACGGGGAGCGTGTAATGTAACACATAAAATTGTCGTTTCGTCGAAGCGGACTTTCGATAACTACCTGCGTACGCGAATTTAATGGAACTACTGCTTTTAGGTAGGTATATTTAAAAGTGCATATATGTTTTATACTTGCTATAGTACGAGATACGAATATAGGAACGACTTTCACCCATCTGTTTTACACTACTTATTTACCACGGTTAAACTCTCGTACTCATCCTGAAAAAGAACTCCCGAAGAGTTCGAAACGTGTCGCCTGTATAGTGTTGCATGTTTGATATGTTTCGTATTAAATAATACGTGAGTTTAACCGTGGATTTATTAGCAGTATTTTAGACAATGACTCACGTAAGGTTTCGGTCATGAAAATTAGTACCTTTGATATCGAATTTAGTAAATTAAAAAATATTTCGTTAATGGGTTGGCTATAAAATCCTGGCCGATGATTCCTTAAAGTTAAATATGCCTTTTTTTAAACACTGTCACAACAGTTTAACGAACAAATTTAATAAGTACTTATCGAAAATATGAGCCTGAGTTGACTATTTTTTTTCACACCTTTCATTCGGAAAATAAGTTTTGCGCCACGACGAGAGGGATCAAAATGCTACTTTTCTGTTCAAGCTACTTTTTTACTTTATACATTGGCATGTAGCATTTACGCAATGTGTCAATTGAAAACAGATCTTAATAAAATAATCAATTGTAATTTCATCGCAATCGATTAATAACGAACATATTTCAAGTTTTAACTTTAACAACGTTAATATGAAAATGTATGAATTTTTCGTAGTATTTAAAATCTAGTAATAAAAATGAAAAAAAAATGTTAGAACTTGTTAAGTAATTTTAACAGATTCTTTTTAAAATTTATTCATAGTCGGTTAGAAGAATAGTATGTGTCCCTCGGTAGCAAAATTATCTTCGTCTCGGGCGTAACACTTGTATCCCTCACTACGCTCAGGACTCAATACACCGCCCTCGCCGTAAATATACAATTTTGCTCCCTTGTGACACAAATAACTTTTTCCTGGCCTAAATATTGGGTTAGCAGGCATAAACTGGTGAGTCGAAACTAGTAATTCGTATTTTACTAAATTCGATATATAATACTTTTCATCAAATAAACAGATGGGTGAAGGTCGTGTCTATAGGTATTCGTATCTCCTGCGATCACCCTGTCCTGCCTAGGTGTCTACTAAAATAATATATATTTTCTAAAGCATATACAAGTACTTACTTAGATAATTTACATTAACTATAAATAAAATAAAATGTTTTGTTACTCTGAAGTTTAACTAAATTAAATTAAAACGAATTAAGTTAAATAAAATTAAAGAGATACTTTGTACTAGTCCCGTCTCGATAGCAACCAAGTGTCGGCTGATAGCTCTAGATCTAAACGATCCCAAGCGATTGCCTTTAAATTCAGCAAAAACTAAACTAAACTAGGAAACGTTCCTTAAAGCTACTAGCGCTAAAAAGAGTTAATCTAGTTCTAGATAAGTGGGAGAATGGATAAAGGATTGATTCCTAGAAGCGATGTCATTGCTGCCTCCGGCGAAGGCTATCCGTCCACCATCTGCACGGCACCAGCCCTGCATGCCATCAGAGACAGTCTTTTAATAACATTTCAACCATCCCCTAATCGAAATTGACTCTTAGACCAATAAACGTAAGGTTAGTTTTACAAGCGAAGCTTCTCGATCATTACTGTTAACTCTTTGAAAGAGGAATCGTAAAGCAAGGAAAGTAATTTGCATCTCAAGGAGTCGTCGGCGGTTTTGTACGACAATAGCCGTGAAATGGCGAAGTGGCGGACGCGGCCCCACCTTGAAGAGAACGACGTATGCTCGGACCGCGGCGGACAAATTAGGACGCTAATTTTATTATATTAAGGCGATAAATCGCGTGGCATTTAGCGATTGCTTTATTGCTTAATAATGGGCGGCGTTAACAGTAGCCGTTAAAGCATGCGTACCGATAAATAAGGTTCCTAGAACGAGATTGGAGCAGAATTCAGCGGGGATTTATTAGTTCCTTTAGGACCTTCGATTAAATAGTGTCAGGAACCGGCGTAATCGTTAATTAACATGGTATAAAATGAACCATTAAGTAAGTCATTTGTAGTTTCCTGTAGTAGTATATATTACCTTTCGGGTCCGCAGCCTTCCTATTCATTGCGATTCTCACTAAGTCCATCACAAAGTCTTTACCTTTCCCCTAGCCTACTACTTTGTGCTACTACTACTTACAGAACTCCATACTTATGTTTTCACACAAAACTTTATAAGGCAATGTAGGTAGAGTCAGCCAAGAAAGCAGTACCGCTTTCGAAACTTAATACCTATAGAAATAATGGAGTCGAAAAGTGATTATTATTATTTACACTCAGAGGCAATGAAAACGGGTCACTTCCCATGGATTACTTTACAAAGTGACCCGTTTTCATTGCCTCTGAGTGAAATTCCCAATGTGAACTATGAAGGTACGCTACCTCAGAGGCAATGAAAACGGGTCACTTCCCATGGATTACTTTACAAAGTGACCCGTTTTCATTGCCTCTGAGTGAAATTCCCAATGTGAACTATGAAGGTACGCTACCTCAGAGGCAATGAAAACGGGTCACTTTGTAAAGTAATCCATGGGAAGTGACCCGTTTTCATTGCCTCTGAGTGTATTTAATCGTATGGCGAACAGGATGACATATTTACAAAAAGTAACATACATAATCACTATAAGTTTATATTAAGGTTAATCAGCCACTTGATGGCTTCGTCGCTAAGGGCGATCAGGTCTTCGAAAAGTGATATTCAGCACTGACTCATTGCCAAGTTGCCAACATCGTCCCAAAGCAAAATGTCATCAACTGATAAAAAGTTCAGTCATTATTCATGCTAATCAGGACTACTAGGCTACTAAAGCCATATCTCTACGATCTTGACAAAAAATACGTTGTCCATAATTGGGGGTTCTGACAGGGATGTGGATTTAGCAATCAAATAAATATTAGGCCGAAATGGGACAGGTGTATACTTGTATAACGGCCCTGCGTTAGTGCAAAACGACAGAGGCTCTAGTATAAGTTTTATAAAACGTTACGACCGCGTTTGCGTTTAGCTGTCAAATCCCATACAAATTGAGGGTAAAACGCAAACGCGATCGTAAAGTTTTGTTTCCGTAAAACTTATACTAGAGCCTCTGTTTTCGATTGTTCGGATACCGAATAGTCGAGTTAACAGTTAATGAATGTTATTTATTGTTACATGGTAATTCGTAAGAAAGCATCGTTGCTTATTTAAATAAGAGTTTATTTGATAGTAGCTCTGTCTTCTGTGATAAATTAAGAAGTGATGTTTTCATATTTCAAATATATCATTTTCATTTAGCAATACACTATAACTTGGGTTTTTATTCTTTAAAATACATCCAAAGTGATTAAATGTTTTAATATAAATACGTATGTACTGTCTATTTGCGACAGTGGTTGACAGACCTAAAAATTAATGTATACCTAGTTGTACTTACATATTATTATGTTTCTGTTTTCAATCATCATCATCATCATCATATCAGCCGAAAGACGTCCACTGCTGGTCATAGGCCTCCCCCAAAGAGTGCCACAATGACCGGTCCTGCGCCACCCGCATCCAGCGGACTCCCGACTACTGTTTTCAATGCCATACAATTAAATAATAATTGTTTTTGTTCATTAATATTTAATAAATACAAGAAGTATTTATACTTATTTAATATTACGTTATTGCTGTCAGATATGCATTAAAATTAGCTGTAAACTGCAGCTTCTACTACCACCTTATCAATATGCAATGAACACCTGTTACTGCAAGGCACTAAACTCAAAAAAAGGTTTAACTACCTTGTTTGAAGCCTTAGGTGAACAATTATTTACCTATTGTCCTGAATCAAACTGACACGGTCCGCGGTGGCGGTCCATAGTAAACTTTGATTTTGAACCTTACACAAACATCAGTCTTAATTTAAATCCTTATGGGTGTTTGGTCCGCACCACAGCAGCATTAACGCATCAAAAGCGATTAGTGTCAGTAGGTACCTGTAATTGGCTCTGTAATTCTATTGTTGTGTATACTATATAATACTCGTATGTCCTAATAAATAAATATAATATGTCCAAACGAAAGAAATCAATCCTTAGCGGTACAATTAGCAAACTTCTTTAAATACCTAATTTAAATTTTGTCCACAGGGCAAGCGGGCGTGAACCAACTGGGCGGCGTGTTCGTGAACGGGCGGCCGCTGCCCGACGTGGTGCGCAAGCGCATCGTGGAGCTCGCCATCATGGGCGTGCGCCCGTGCGACATCAGCCGGCAGCTGCTCGTGTCGCACGGCTGCGTGTCCAAGATCCTCACGCGCTTCTACGAGACGGGCAGCATCCGCCCCGGCTCCATCGGCGGCAGCAAGACCAAGGTGAGCTGCAGCATGTTCTGATGCCGTGCGACCATCCGCCCCGGCTCCATCGGCGGCATCAAGACCAAGGTGAGCTGCAGCATGTTCTGATGCCGTGCGACCATCCGCCCCGGCTCCATCGGCGGCAGCAAGACCAAGGTGAGCTGCAGCATGTTCTGATGCCGTGCGACCATCCGCCCCGGCTCCATCGGCGGCAGCAAGACCAAGGTGAGCTGCAGCATGTTCTGATGCCGTGCGACCATCCGCCCCGGCTCCATCGGCGGCAGCAAGACCAAGGTGAGCTGCAGCATGTTCTGATGCCGTGCGACCATCCGCCCCGGCTCCATCGGCGGCAGCAAGACCAAGGTGAGCTCCAGCATGTTCTGATGCCGTGCGACCATCCGCCCCGGCTCCATCGGCGGCAGCAAGACCAAGGTGAGCTCCAGCATGTTCTGGTGCCGTGCGACCATCCGCCCCGGCTCCATCGGCGGCAGCAAGACCAAGGTGAGCTCCAGCATGTTCTGGTGCCGTGCGACCATCCGCCCCGGCTCCATCGGCGGCAGCAAGACCAAGGTGAGCTCCAGCATGTTCTGATGCCGTGCGACCATCCGCCCCGGCTCCATCGGCGGCAGCAAGACCAAGGTGAGCTCCAGCATGTTCTGGTGCCGTGCGACCATCCGCCCCGGCTCCATCGGCGGCAGCAAGACCAAGGTGAGCTCCAGCATGTTCTGATGCCGTGCGACCATCCGCCCCGGCTCCATCGGCGGCAGCAAGACCAAGGTGAGCTGCAGCATGTTCTGATGCCGTGCGACCATCCGCCCCGGCTCCATCGGCGGCAGCAAGACCAAGGTGAGCTGCAGCATGTTCTGATGCCGTGCGACCATCCGCCCCGGCTCCATCGGCGGCAGCAAGACCAAGGTGAGCTCCAGCATGTTCTGGTGCCGTGCGACCATCCGCCCCGGCTCCATCGGCGGCAGCAAGACCAAGGTGAGCTCCAGCATGTTCTGATGCCGTGCGACCATCCGCCCCGGCTCCATCGGCGGCAGCAAGACCAAGGTGAGCTCCAGCATGTTCTGGTGCCGTGCGACCATCCGCCCCGGCTCCATCGGCGGCAGCAAGACCAAGGTGAGCTGCAGCATGTTCTGATGCCGTGCGACCATCCGCCCCGGCTCCATCGGCGGCAGCAAGACCAAGGTGAGCTGCAGCATGTTCTGATGCCGTGCGACCATCCGCCCCGGCTCCATCGGCGGCAGCAAGACCAAGGTGAGCTGCAGCATGTTCTGATGCCGTGCGACCATCCGCCCCGGCTCCATCGGCGGCAGCAAGACCAAGGTGAGCTGCAGCATGTTCTGGTGCCGTGCGACCATCCGCCCCGGCTCCATCGGCGGCAGCAAGACCAAGGTGAGCTGCAGCATGTTCTGATGCCGTGCGACCATCCGCCCCGGCTCCATCGGCGGCAGCAAGACCAAGGTGAGCTGCAGCATGTTCTGATGCCGTGCGACCATCCGCCCCGGCTCCATCGGCGGCAGCAAGACCAAGGTGAGCTGCAGCATGTTCTGATGCCGTGCGACCATCCGCCCCGGCTCCATCGGCGGCAGCAAGACCAAGGTGAGCTGCAGCATGTTCTGATGCCGTGCGACCATCCGCCCCGGCTCCATCGGCGGCAGCAAGACCAAGGTGAGCTGCAGCATGTTCTGATGCCGTGCGACCATCCGCCCCGGCTCCATCGGCGGCAGCAAGACCAAGGTGAGCTGCAGCATGTTCTGATGCCGTGCGACCATCCGCCCCGGCTCCATCGGCGGCAGCAAGACCAAGGTGAGCTGCAGCATGTTCTGATGCCGTGCGACCATCCGCCCCGGCTCCATCGGCGGCAGCAAGACCAAGGTGAGCTGCAGCATGTTCTGATGCCGTGCGACCATCCGCCCCGGCTCCATCGGCGGCAGCAAGACCAAGGTGAGCTGCAGCATGTTCTGATGCCGTGCGACCATCCGCCCCGGCTCCATCGGCGGCAGCAAGACCAAGGTGAGCTGCAGCATGTTCTGATGCCGTGCGACCATCCGCCCCGGCTCCATCGGCGGCAGCAAGACCAAGGTGAGCTGCAGCATGTTCTGATGCCGTGCGACCATCCGCCCCGGCTCCATCGGCGGCAGCAAGACCAAGGTGAGCTGCAGCATGTTCTGATGCCGTGCGACCATCCGCCCCGGCTCCATCGGCGGCAGCAAGACCAAGGTGAGCTGCAGCATGTTCTGATGCCGTGCGACCATCCGCCCCGGCTCCATCGGCGGCAGCAAGACCAAGGTGAGCTGCAGCATGTTCTGATGCCGTGCGACCATCCGCCCCGGCTCCATCGGCGGCAGCAAGACCAAGGTGAGCTGCAGCATGTTCTGATGCCGTGCGACCATCCGCCCCGGCTCCATCGGCGGCAGCAAGACCAAGGTGAGCTGCAGCATGTTCTGATGCCGTGCGACCATCCGCCCCGGCTCCATCGGCGGCAGCAAGACCAAGGTGAGCTGCAGCATGTTCTGATGCCGTGCGACCATCCGCCCCGGCTCCATCGGCGGCAGCAAGACCAAGGTGAGCTGCAGCATGTTCTGATGCCGTGCGACCATCCGCCCCGGCTCCATCGGCGGCAGCAAGACCAAGGTGAGCTGCAGCATGTTCTGATGCCGTGCGACCATCCGCCCCGGCTCCATCGGCGGCAGCAAGACCAAGGTGAGCTGCAGCATGTTCTGATGCCGTGCGACCATCCGCCCCGGCTCCATCGGCGGCAGCAAGACCAAGGTGAGCTGCAGCATGTTCTGATGCCGTGCGACCATCCGCCCCGGCTCCATCGGCGGCAGCAAGACCAAGGTGAGCTGCAGCATGTTCTGATGCCGTGCGACCATCCGCCCCGGCTCCATCGGCGGCAGCAAGACCAAGGTGAGCTGCAGCATGTTCTGATGCCGTGCGACTATCCGCCCCGGCTCCATCGGCGGCAGCAAGACCAAGGTGAGCTGCAGCATGTTCTGATGCCGTGCGACCATCCGCCCCGGCTCCATCGGCGGCAGCAAGACCAAGGTGAGCTGCAGCATGTTCTGATGCCGTGCGACCATCCGCCCCGGCTCCATCGGCGGCAGCAAGACCAAGGTGAGCTGCAGCATGTTCTGATGCCGTGCGACCATCCGCCCCGGCTCCATCGGCGGCAGCAAGACCAAGGTGAGCTGCAGCATGTTCTGATGCCGTGCGACCATCCGCCCCGGCTCCATCGGCGGCAGCAAGACCAAGGTGAGCTGCAGCATGTTCTGATGCCGTGCGACCATCCGCCCCGGCTCCATCGGCGGCAGCAAGACCAAGGTGAGCTGCAGCATGTTCTGATGCCGTGCGACCATCCGCCCCGGCTCCATCGGCGGCAGCAAGACCAAGGTGAGCTGCAGCATGTTCTGATGCCGTGCGACCATCCGCCCCGGCTCCATCGGCGGCAGCAAGACCAAGGTGAGCTGCAGCATGTTCTGATGCCGTGCGACCATCCGCCCCGGCTCCATCGGCGGCAGCAAGACCAAGGTGAGCTGCAGCATGTTCTGATGCCGTGCGACCATCCGCCCCGGCTCCATCGGCGGCAGCAAGACCAAGGTGAGCTGCAGCATGTTCTGGTGCCGTGCGACACCGGCAGTTGCCGGTCCAAGGCGCTAAAGGTCTTTAACCTTCTGACTAATGTCATCAGTGATTTTTATCAATCACCAAATGGTTACTTAATTTGTGTCTAATGTTAGAGAAAATCGTGCTAACTTATTTATGGAAACTACGCCAATTCTGACAGCGCTAACAACCATTTATTTTCAAATAAGTATACCGATAAGGTCCGAAGTCTATTTCTAGACATAAATTGGTAGTCAAATCACATGTCTCTTGTCTCCAAATTAATTTGTTCTCTAATTGCGATAGGTAATTAATAAAAATGGGAATATAAAACTTGATCAAGAATATTACTAGTTTACTGTGAACTCAGCCATTGGTCTATGCAAAAATTAAAGATCGTAAAGTAAAGTGGTCATACGTGATATTTAAAATTTATTGCGAACATGACATTATCAAATAATTCGTTAATGGGATTGCAATTCTCGACTTCCTAGTCTATCTAGACACGATGCAGCCATGTTGTAATAGTACATTGTGATACAAGTCAGCTATGTTGATAACTACGTCAGAGGCGGGATTGTTAATAGTATAAATAAGAGAGCCGAGGATGTAATTATCAAAGCTCAAGCGTTACATACGACATTTTTCAACACATTTGAAATGAAAAAATCTTTTTCATTAAGAAGATTAAAATTGTATCGGCTTTCTAAGTTATTTTCTTTAGTTATTGATGGCAACAGGTTTTTACTCACATACTGTACATCGCCAAGAATTTCCAGTGGCGTCAATTATATTTATCACTTTTCTATTCACCACGAGGAGACAACATTTTTGATAATAACCAAACACGCATTAAGGGGGTGAATTGCCTAAAATTTCCTCGACATAAAAAAAATCCAAAGTTTGGGTCTTTATTTTCCTTGTCTTACTCAGCCTACTCAAACAATACATTATTTTACGACAGAATCAAGTTAAAACTATAGTATTTTATCTTATCTAAAATCTCACTTAGTGAAATATAAATAAAACTTCACTAAGTTAGGTATTTATCGAAATTTGTCCAAAAAAGCCATTCTCGAAGAGTGTTGCATCTCTTTTTCTCGTGAGCGGAAGGCGTAAGAGTGTCTGTCAAGGGGGCGTGGTCGACTCGAATCAAGGCATCCCCTTAATAATGTTTACAAATATTTGTGAAATTACCTATAATGGCGCGCAACTATTTTTTTTTCGAGAAGTTTGCGCAGTGCGCGCCAAAGTGTTAAAGCCAGACTTAGATGAAATCTCTAAACAGCCAATACAAAATAATATAAAATTATATTTTCGTTTTAAAATGTTATCTTTATTATAATGAATGTAAAATGCAAATTAGCAAATGTGAATAGTTTTACCAAATTAAACGTTTCTATGTCATATCCAAAAATAAATAGTCAATTAATAAACAAAAAGGGATTTAATTTGTTCAGTAGACTAAGAAGCCATTTGCCTAGAATTAAAAAAAAGCTGTATACTTATACTGTACAACCCGGTTAATTTAAGAATGCACTGTGTTCATTCATACATCTTACTGCAATGTGCCAACGTGTCTTTATCGGAATATAACCATAACACACGAGTGTCGTAATGTTATAAAACATGCGTGTTTAATACCCAGGATGATGAGCCTAAAAGCAACGTAATAAGAGGTACTTTACGAGCAAATATGTTGAAATAGTATTTTTTGTATTCGTCGATTAAAATCTGTGTAATAAGATTTCATAGAGAACACTGCAACGTCACTCTTTTCATCGGTGAATAGTCTACGTTACTTCCGAAACAACCGAAATAACTTTTTCGATACGCTCTAGATAATCGAAAAAAAAATTAAAATAGAACTTCGTATTTCAATAATACGTGTTCTTGTTTAAGGAGACTCGATACGATACAAAATTGCCAATCTATGGCGTTTCGGAACGTAGCAGCGTCGCGTCATCTGTCAAAAATCTACTTGAACTTGCTGCTGTATCCAGGGCATAAAAAAAACTACGCTTTGTGATTGGCAAGTATTTAGACACTCACAGCACAGTACTGCAACATTACGGACGCCGGTGGTGTGATGTGATAACTTTTCTTTTCAAATCTAAACTTAAAAAGTTAAAATAAAAATAAGAAAATGAGTAGTGACGAAACATCTTTAACTCCTCAAGAAATAACTAATATGGCAGAGGAAGCCACACTTGCCTTGCTACTTGAAAAGTCAAAGAGCCTTTACAATAGTAGAACTTGACAATACGATATTTAGTTTTGTTATATACTCGTATTAATGACTTAAATTATTAATTTTAATGAACTCGTACAAAAAGTATTGTTCACAATAGTGTCATAATCAAGTTTTTTAATCTCGTACCTTACTTAGGCCACTCAGCAAGCTTCGTGGCCTTAACACGGTACTCGACTAAAAAGCTCTCTATTATAACACGATTGTGAAAAATACTATTTTGCAATCGTTATATAATGTATGATTTTTCAGTCGAGTAGGTACCATGTTTAGGCCACGAAGCTTACTGAGTGGCCTAATTAAGGTACGAGACTTAAAAAGCTAATTATATAACTATTGTATACAACGAGTACGAGTCAACTGAAGTAACTGAACTAATTAAACAAACTTGGTATATCGAAAATCTAAGCCCTGCTGAATCGAAGCGCAGCCAACGGCTTTTTCTTTTTTGTAGTTGATGTCTTTTCTTTTCTTCGGTAGTCAAAATTACGGCCTATTGGTCAAATTCATTTTAGTTCAGTAAAGGCGCCACGTGATTGGTCGAATTTATTTTAGTCGTCTAAACAGTTGTAAATGTTGAGTTGGGAGCTCCATAGTAAAAAGTATGTGATTTTAGTTTGGTATACGCAGTCTTAAAAAATAATTATTAATAATGATTACAGATGTTTCTAAAATGGATCCTTACGTAGTAGATACCTAGAATATAAAAATAATAAACAATTTAGGGCAATGCTTAATTTGACATTTTATTCAATATTTTTAAACTACGAGTATATCGTTGAGTTTTGTAGTTATAATATTATGATGTTCAGCTCTGATCGAACATGCAATACGATTTTGTTAACTCAATTTCAACCACGAATCCACGCATTTCATTACAAGAATCGATTTATACTTCGATCTCCAAACCGATATCAGCAAATTATCTCCTCCGACACCTGAAATGGATCTAACTCACGCAATGCCAATCCACATAACAAAAAGCATCAAAATCAACAATGCAACCGTCGATCCGTCCGCCCGTCGAATCGGCAATCGCCGTAATTATAAACTATAAAATGACCCGGCTTTAGGCTTCTGAGACGGCCTTTCGACACGGCTGAGACGGGAAACGGAGGCTGGGGTGCTACGGTTCCGTATTTTTTTTTCATGCTCGGAACGTAAGTGAGCAAGAATTTCTTGTTTTTGTATGTTATTTCTGTGCCCATGTTAACGTTAACGCGCATCAATATTTTGACAGTATGTATAGTTTCTTAGGGGATTATTTGTTATTATAAGTACCTAGTTCAGATAACGGTCGATATTTTTTTTAGTTTTCTGAACTTGTACCTAACCCGAAAACAAACAAGATAGTCTTCATTTAATATATACAAAATTAATTTTCTGTATAAGGTTTACGTTTTATTTTCCAGCAAATAACCCTAACTTACATTTTACGTTACAACAACTTTAATAATTCTGAATGGAAAACAATTCAGAGGCTCTAGTATAAGTTTTACCGAAACAAAACGTTACGACCGCGTTCGCGTTTAGCTGTCAAATCCCATACAAATTGAGGGTAAAACGCAAACGCGATCGTAAAGTTTTGTTTCGGTAAAACTTATCCTAGAGCCTCAGGAAAGAAATAGTGCGATGTGTGACACAAATTGTGTACAAACGTCGTACAACATACAAAAACAATATACTAGGTGAGAGAGGAACTCTTCTTCTCTGGACAACTAGAAGGTGTCGAGTAGATAGTGCAGTCAATAAACCGACAACTTGTACGAAAAAAAAAACAATTTTGGAAACAATTTATAATAGCAGATTTTTTCTATGTAACGGTATTTAATTGTTAATGTAAACAATTAAATAGTTACCTAGCGACAAAATCCAACAAAATTTCAGACATTAGCAAAATTATAACTTAACTTGCTTCTGAAAAATCTAATAAAAATATGAATAACTGTTTTCATCTTTATTTTGGTTCATTTACATTTGCTCTATAATATTCAAGATAAATCATACAAAAAAAGACAAATGCATGCTTCATTTAAATCTAAGTACCTATATAATTACTTCCGGCTGGAAAGTTTGTTGGATTAAATGAATAAAGCATCTTAGAATAACGTTATATAATAAAATAAACCAAAATAAAACGCTACTATAAATGTATGTTTCTCAATACCGTATTTTTCCGTTTTTTAAGTCCCTTTTATAAAACAAACCACTTTCTAAGGAACCCAGAAGCGTTCCCCGGTAAGCGTATTCACCGCCGGCCTCCGAATTCGGTACGCATATAAAACTACCATTCGTTGCCCACAAACGGACGCCGACGTCAAAAATTGATTACAACAAAATACTACCAAATCACCGAATACTTTTATTGGCGCTGTTATTTTTATGGAAATGCTTAATTGACCGCTAATCAAGAGTGTCGATTGCTGGAGCGAATGCCGGTCCGAATGGCGGTCGTGTGATGAACCAATGTCATGATATCATCGTGAAATACTTCGTGTTTTAAAGTTCACGTATTATATCTGGGTTTCCTGCAGTGGTGCAGCGACCGATGTTTTTAGGGGTGTGATTCATATTATTATTTTTTATTTATCAGGGGCTACAATATATAAGAGAATTTCGGAATTTATCAATGACCACTCGGAATTCTAAGAATGCAATACACCTACAAGCATTATACAAAATCCTTTTTTTTATTTGTACATTGTGCTCATTATCCGACGACCGGTTAGCCTAGTGGGTAGTGACGCTGCCTACGAAGCTGAAGGTCCTGGGTTCGAATCCCGGTAAGGGCAAATAAGTGTGATGAGCATGAATATTTGTTTCTGAGTCATGGAAGTTTTCTATGTATTTAAGTATTTATATGTATTATATATATCGTCGTCTAGTACCCATAACACAAGCCTTAATGAGCTTACTATGGGACTAGGTCGATTTGTGTAAGATTGTCCCCTAATATTTATTATTATTTATTTATTTATTTCTAATTCACAGATTCCTGTGATTAGAAGAGAAATAACGAGTTAAAAATGTTTTTTAATCAAGCAATGTTGTCCAAGAAATATACTTTGATTAAATTAATAATACAGGAAAAACAACATGAATAAGCATAAATTCAGTCCTTTATTTAATTGCACGAAATAGGTACCTGCTGGCAAAATAAATCTGTTTGTTTGCACCAAATCGAATCTCACACCGAATCGAATCAAACAGAACCCATCAGAATCGGTTGCAATGTCATATGTCGGACGAAGCCTTTCGGTATGTGACCTATGCTCAATGCCTACTAATTATCCAATCAAACGATTTTCCGACCGATGTCGGTGGCTTCACGACTTCAGAACATGACTATCGCAATCTATATAATATAAAACACCATAGCATTAGGTGTGGTGCAAATGGTGCAATTGACCCACATTTAGGAGGACGACCATTGAATATGTGGTATAAAAGTCGTACAAGGCAATAAATGATAAGGCTTGACCCAATTGAAACTTCGATTCTTTTCGCACGTTTTTAGGCCTATTTTAAATTAAACACAGCAAACATTTAATTGTTTCATTTTTTAAGGGGTTTGTGTGTCTTTAAAAGAGAGCCCTATAATTCAAGAAAATATAAGTTTTCCTGTAGTGCAACTTTAATAGGTATCATCACTGGGTAGCGTTCTAAGGAAGAAGGTATGATTACTATTTTCAGCTTATCCGTTACGTATAAAACTTAAGAGCAAAATTGATTATAAATAATAACTTACATATAGTTAAACACTGTTACCGAAGTACCATAGCAAAAATCGTATGTGTATCGCAATTAAAACAAACCCGACCGCAACTAATTCCACAACGTGAGAAAACACGCAAACTTCAAATATTTACCGTTACCTCTGTTCTAATGGCGAAAATCCTGAGCTTCACAGCAATTAACAAATCCATACGAATGTAAAAGCGATACAAAGTTAACTGTTGAAGTCTGCCGTCAAACACAACACTGTAGTACTTACATATAGTGGTGCGTAGCTATAGCTATCCTAGTTCTGGTATCTGCCGACCGCAAGTTTAAGTTTGTTGAGCCGTATCATAGTTTTTCTAGATAATCGGTGATCGGTTCAGAAGCTTTAATACGCCGGTGCCACTTGATAATAATTGAACCGCCATTCCCGGAACAATTAAACTTTAACTGTTGCTTAACACGAAAGTTACAGCGTGGTTGTAATTGTTTATAATAAATAGGAGAGTCGATGTACGGGAGAATTGATCGGGATGTCTTTGATCTTCTATGTGATTTCACTATGTTTTTAAATCGTAAATCAACGTATTTTGACTGTTCGTTGTATCGATTTTCCACTTTTACTAATTTGAAGCAACTTCAATTAAACTGAACCATTATAATTACCGTTGCGTTGATTGGGGGGTGACTTTGACGTCAGGGGTGACTTTGTTCATTTAGTGATATTGCCAATTACTGTGTTGGTAAGCATCTTGCCTGATTTCTATTTACTTACCTAATAATCAAACCAAGATTAATGGTTTTTGATAGAATTCGAAGTATAATAAGGGTAGCCTCATGAAAAAATACAAACGAAGAAAAGTTAGAGTGTCTACAGGTTAGTTTACTATGTTATCGATAGTACTGAAAGTGGCAGCTATTATATGACGTTTAATTCGACGTTACAGTAAGCTTTCTCATGATTCGCCGAGTTAGATCGCCGTGTGACTCTGTTCGAGGTAATTAAATAGTAGGTAGTCGTAGGTAGTCTAACGACATTTACGGGTAACTTTACATGAGAGCAAATTGAGTTTCTAGTGACTACTTGCAAGAGATGTTGCGAAAATTGCAGTTCGACTTTAACGTGATAACGCGTATAAAAATCGTGAACCTTAAATTACCTATGTTTTCTGTGAAACTTCCACGTTATCCACGTTAATCCCCTAGCCTGATCCCCCAGGGGAATTAGCGGCAATTATTTTATATTCAACTAGGAAAAAATGATAATGTTCGGTTATGGCGCTTCGCCGGACGCTACCGCGTCACGCTCGCTTCGCTCGCTCGGCTCGCGCGCTGTAGGGTCGCAGTTCAACTAACAACCTAACCGTTTTTTTCCCCTGGGGGATCAGGCTAGGGGATTAACGTGGACAACAGCGAAACTTCAAAGATAATAGTTTTTAGCAGTATAGAGTCAGACTTCTTAGAAAAGTAATGGCCATGCCACTTTAGGGTATTGAAACGTTTTCCAAAAAATACGGAAAATTATAAATATTTCAAAGTAGGTAAGTAATATATTGGAAAATATCCAGGTAAATGCAGGCTATATATCGGAATATTTCGATAGCATCCTTAATCCGGGTAGGTAAGTTTATCAACCTTCACGTAACCAAAACAAAGCTAACAATTACCAGACCGCAGACGGTACGGTCGATCTCCAAATTACCCAAACGTTTATGGTCACTTATCAAAACACCGTATTTGCACGCCTCAAATCCCAATCTACATATGTATGCTATCTCCCGTTTTACGGCCACGAGTTATGGCCTTTATGATCGATGGCCACACTTTATGGTCAAATGGCCATAATTAGTGAGGCCGCCACAGCTCCTCTGCGCTTTATGGTCGGTGGGCGGTACACTATTGAACTCAACTTTCACAGTTCTATAATTTGTTCTCGTATTTGCACCGTTTTGGGGTTATTAGCAGTTATAAGTAATGGTACCTAATGGTTACGAATTTGTGTTCACTACTTGCGAATATTTTTTTGCATACTAAATTTCATTAAATACCATCTAATTATAACAAAATCCTTAAAAACCAATCGTAGCCATAGTAACATCAATTAAAAAACATAACGTCGAAGACCAAGGCAGAGGGAGATACCTAAGAGTGGTCTGAAATAAAAAGTTAATTAATTTCTTTACGTAACGAATGTTACGGATAGTGTCATAAGTTCACATTAGAACCAATCAATTTCTTATTAATGTTTTTTTATTGACCCTTCATTCAATTTGATCTGACACCGACACTTTTCAGGGACAAAATAATACTATTGATTACACGGATAACACATTAAATTTCGCCCGTAGTGACAATGAATACGCCGTGTATTAATTAGCAAGTACAATTCTAACCCTGAGTCACAATAGTTCCAATTTTTTTTTTTTTTTATCAAATAATTTTGCAATATTCCAGAGTTCAGCGTGGTTATTACCTTCCAGGCTGCAAGTACTCGTATCGTATTTTACAGCACCATAAAGTATACGTATTGGAATATTGTTGATATGAGTGTGACCGTCGGGTCGCCCCGCTATGGCCAATTAGAAGGCTTTCGCGCACTCGAGAAATTCCCCCAACCATACTATGTATACATACATTATGTATGGCTGGGTAGGTATCATATTAAATTGTAGAGCCATGTCGAGCAATAAATGGCTTTGCATCGTGGTTGATACGATTCAAAATCGTATGAATAGTTTGATAAATAAGGTCTAGATGGATGAGGTGAAACATTGAGAAAGAGAAAAAAAAAATCTGCGACGTATCGTATCTTGAGCTTAAAATGATTTTTTAATTTAAAATGCGTGCAACAAATGTACCCACAAGTACAATGTTCATAATACTTATTAAATATTAACGCTGGCATCGATCAAAACATAATAGCCACTATAATTAGTCCATGTCGATTATAAAACGACAGTTCAGAACATGGTTCACAATTATTCAAACACACTACACGGAACCGCACCAATTAAATGCCATCCCCACACGTTCCGAATCGCCCCCAATTTCCGGACGGAACGCGACAATTTATCCTAATAACATGTTAATACAACGGGGGTGAACTTCTACCTGAACGCGGTTTCAGAACGCTCTTTTACGTTATCTTTAATAGATCTCGCGTTCGAAATCCAAAAACATGGTCGGAAATTTTTACTATTGTTTTTTAAAGATTGACATTCGATAGGACGCGGAAAATAGATGTACGTACGTTTTATTTATCGCTTATTTGTTATTAAATAGATAATTATGAAGTTAAAAATGTCAAAGATTAATTTATTATTTCTAGTGATAAAGGTTACCAATTACTTTATCATTAAGGAGAGGTTTTAATACGATTTTATATTCGCTTACTGTAGTGGTTTGATTAATGATTCGTGTTTTGTTTACGGTTAAGCGCATGGCAAATATATAATTCTCTATGAATATAAATGGCTCAATAAATATTCCTACATATTATTGAAAAGTTTTTGATAAGCATCGCCCGCCATGACATGCCAAAGAGACATTAACAGCTCTGTCAACTAATATAACGTGAGTATGAAATATTCAATGCTGGCAACACTGGCAATGTTTAATTGCATAAGCAATAGCAACATTGAAGCGCATGAGTTGTAATTGTTGTTTTCATGAAATAATTAACATTGGGTCACCCAGGCGGTCACGCTATGCCATCGAATGTACTTTCAAACACCTATCATGTTTATGTAATTAATACACTGTCATGTTTTCAGCTGAAAATTGTATATCTCTTAATTAGTTTTAAGAGTAATAAACGTGTTTTTAAAAGTGAAATCACAACGATAAACACCTACAATACTTCAAAAACTTTTATATTGTAAATTCAAACAACCCGCCTCCGTCAAATCGAATGTGACGTTTCCAAATAATTAGGTCTTTTCCCGTCCACAATCGCGGGTCGCATCGGGTAATTTGTAACAGTAATGGTGCGATTGGTCAAGTCGGGTCATGGGAAAGGCGAGCACCTGTCAACCGCTGTCAACTATCGCGGCGTTATCTGTGGAGGCCTTAATAACCACACGTGTGGAAGGGATGCTCGGAATTCGAATGATAAAAAATATTCTCATTTTTCCGCGGTGAGTTGCTGGCTGGGTATGGTAGGTAGGTAATTGAAAAAAATAAGTTTGTAATTGTGTTTTTTACTTATCTTTTTTTGAATGACGGTAGTTTTCTTTTGTGTACCACACAATTTCCAAAGGACACCTTTGGAATTAACTTAGATATAAAATTCCTGCACTGAGTCAAAGAGTACTATGTATCTATATATATACCACTGAGTGACAAAACTTATTGTAGTTTTCTTAAGTCAGTGCAAATTTTAGGAAATACTTTTGAGTAGTAGGTACATTTTAGGTAGGATATTGTCTTAAAATTGCACACAACGATACACGGAGACAATTTCTACTTACTAAATTCTAACGAAATATATACTTTCCTTCTGGCTAATATTTAAATTACTTATTATATTCGAACCAAATTTCCTCAAGAGCACGAGTGCAAGTGGTATGTTGAAACGAGGTATTAAATTATAATTATATCAATTAAGTATAAATCTATGCATATTCCATTAAGTATTTTATGACTATAGTTTCAAAAGTAAGAAGAGTGCGTATTCGAAAAAGTCCCATATTTACGTCACGGCATAAAAACTTGTCAATATATTATCGACAACATAGTTAAGTAACCATTCCTAACCCGTATTGCAAAGGAATAAAGACCACCGGTGGACACTCCAGCTTGTTTCCCTTTGTATGTAATGTAGCATAAGACACAATGATGTATTCGGCATAGCGTCGAAACTGTCCGAAATGTTGGTTTTGTCGACGGACACGTCTGGACAATGGACATTTTTGACGAGTTTCTGCGTCCGACAATAACAGACCATTTTTACCCGATTCGTGGGTTCTGAATTATTTATAACTTAATTTATTGACAATGAGCATGGTTTACTGGTGGAGAATGCCATTTTGTATTAAGTGCGTTTTTTTTTTTTACAATTTTACCGCGTTTACGTAAAAACCGTACATGAATGGACCCGATGTTTATACTTATTATTATCACACCTTTATTTACCCCAATCCATACTAATATTATAAATGCGAAAGTGTGTCTGTCTGTCTGTCTGTAAACCGCTGAACCGATTTAGATGAATTTTGGTATAGAGATAGTTTGAGTCCCGGAAATCAACCCCTAAGGGGGTGAAATGGGGGGGGGGTGTTATATGGAGCTGCGATTTAAACGAGTTCCACGCGGATGGAGTCGCGGGCAGATGCTAGTACAGTCAGCATCATATAGTTAGTAGCAGCCAAAGTAGCCAAATATATCGGAACACGTCTTTATTACTATAGGAGTAAAGAAGTGTTACGATATATTTGGCTACTTTGGCTGCTACTAACTATGTGATGCTGACTGTACAGTATAAATCCATTGTTCCAATCCACGCGACATGCAGAATCACCCTTATAAAATGTCCTAAAATAGCTTATGAACTGCAAATATATCGCGTAGGTACACTCAAAATAACTTGGTGAAAAACACGTTAGCATTGGATCTAGGAGTTTTTGGATGTCGGTCGGACTCCAATTCCAAGTCAAAACGAATCTTGATGAAATATAATTAATATTCAGCAACCTGCCAAATCTAGTTCGTTCCAGGCTTAACCGTTAAAAAAGACTGCATTGGGCTGACATTCAAAAAATAATGACAATCAAAAAATATAAAAACAATACTAATCACGTTTATAAAATTATTAGACAACTATGTAGAAATCCTACTTATATATCCTACTATATAAATTTATAAATGCGAAAGTTTGGATGTTTAGATGTTTGGATGTTTGTTACTCAATCACGCTTAAACGGCTCAACCGATTTTAGTTAAATTTTGCACGAAGACAGTTTAAAGCCTGGAATAAAATATAGGATAGTTTTTATCCCGGGTCCACGCAGACCTAGTCGCGGGCGGAAGCTAGTACTTCAATAATTGTAATAGAAACAAAAAACAAATATGTATAGGTACAGTCAGCATCACATAGTTAGTAGCAGCTAAAGTAGCCAAATATATCGTCACACTTCCTTATTCCTATAGTAATAAAGACGTGTTCCGATATATTTGGCTACTTTGGCTGCTACTAACTATATGATGCTGACTGTACTAAACTAAGGATAAAACAAACTAAAAACGAAATAAAATATGTAGCATTGCTATCAGTGGTTATACGACTGTACGAGAATTCAGTTACTGATAGGTATTCTAAGACTAACCTTAACCAAATGTTGAAGTCTTTGACTAAGTCCCAATTTTAGTTCATTAAAATCAGGTTTTAGTAATTATTCCATTCGATTAAAAATTTAAATATCTGCGAAGGTATAGAGACGCTGCAAAAAATACGGCTTAAAACCCAAATTTCCAAAGTCGCCCCTGCATTTCAAAGCTACCCCTGCGTACCCCAGTTCATGCAGCCTTACTGAATTATATCATCAACGTAGACGCAGTAAAGCTCGCAACTAGTTCCACCACAAAAGCCAACTCCGATTGGCAGTGTGATCGCCGGATTTTCGGATTTGCACCGATAATATACCGTTTACGACGACCAGCCGGATTACACTGTCAATATTATTACTCGCTTTAATACCGTAAAGCTGCTTCATAAAACATATTGGAAATTATAGCAGATATGCCCAGTTTATCTGCCCGGTATAGTATTGTAGCCACAAATGTTGATAAGCAGTTTGTTGTCTGCCAGCGACTGTGCGTGACTGAGAGGAAATTATTACAGCACCACTACGTGACTGTAGGCTAACGAAACATCTTATTTCTCAAACTTGCAATGAAATGTTGACGTGACTTACTTCAAATTAGGTTCGGAAATACTACGTATCCGGTGCGATGAGTGGAGATGATATGTAAAGGAATTTCATACAACCTTACACACCTAGGTCTGGTAAAGCAACCTTCTTTTGTTTTTGAACGGGGGGGCGCGGGCCAGCTGCCGGCGCGGCGGCGGCGGTGCAGGCGGTGCACTTCAGAAACGTATTATTTATAAAACAAATTGACTACTTACTTTTTTTTTTATTTCATGGCAAGTTTGAGAAAAGCACTATACAAATCTCGGCGAGAAACGGGGTTGCCGGCCGCGTATCCCTATCCGGTCTCGCTACGCTCGGCCGTCTTTATCTACTTGGCCTGCAACCCTTCGTTTCCCGGCCTCTATAGTAATGTAGGTACTATTATTTTAAGGTGCTCCTAGCTCCTAATGACCTTCGACCTGTAACTGTTGGTATTTTCGTGTTTTTTATAGCTTATCGTATTAACAACAACCAGGTTTACCGAAATAGTATTTCATATTTACCTACTTCAAAACCCACAGTTTTCGGGATATATGGCTCCAAACTTTGACAATTTCAGCCAATAAACGAGTTTTTTGGACGTAACTTTTGTGAAAATGAGTTCAAAGTAAAAATCTCTCGTGGGTTGTTAGAGACGTCAATAAGGAACAGTTATATGTCAATTTCATATATACAAGTGCATAAACAACATACTTAAATCGAAAATAGAGCTTTTTTGGACCATGTTTGAATAAATCATAAAAAATAACTATTCATTATTTTCAAAAAAACTCTCGTGCAAATGTAGATAAAGGATTGAAGAACCGATAAGTGTTTGTGCCATAAATATATCTATTTTTTACGGAGGAATATCAAAAATAAAGGTGAAGTATTTTTACTTATACACATAATGAATAGTGGCCGTTTGAGCTGACCCCGTATCATGGTCGGCCTTATCACACGATAAGTGACAGGATAGAGCGTCCGTCACTGGCTGACACCGTTCGATAGAACGAGACGACGCTCCTATCTTGTCACTTATCGCGTGATAAGGCCGACCATGATACGGGGTACTGCTGTACGTACAAGTTGCGCACTTCAAAATTGTTCTTTTTTTATTTCGAAAAACGAAATCATCAAAAACCGTTTATATAATTATTGAACCGGGTCACTAAATTTCACGAGAATCGGTTGAGAAATGCGACCTGTAGTGAAGAGGAGAACAGCCAGACATACGAAATAATTCTGGCGTTCTGTCGTATGTTGTCCGGATTCGTTCTCTTCGCTCGCTCGATCAATGAAGTGAAATTTGGGTCGGGTCGTTTCGTTGACATCCCCATTTATAATTAGATAAATACCGTTTTTCATACCATGACGGTGGAAAACAAGCATACGGCCTGCCTGATGGTAAACAGACACCGTAGCCTATGCACGCTTGCGGGTCCAGATGAGTCACATTCTCGGAAGCTCTGGCGCCCTTGTTCACCACCAGATACACAACACCACACACCTACTCGTACAGACAGACCAAGTACCTACACCAGTACTTATACGTATTCGCAAAATCTACAGTAAATACTACTAGGAGACAAAGTTAGAGTAGGTATATGCAGGTTCAACTAGATTTTTACAGCACGTGGTGGGTACTTGCAACTACTTCGTTTTTTCTCGTGTCGATGGTCTTCCTCGGAGCAGCGGCGCTACCGCGAAAATCGAAACTCGAAGTTCGTACCTATACATGCATCCCTGTCAGTCGAGTATTGTAAGTGCGATACAGATGGAGACACCCAAACTTCGAAGTTCGTGGTTATAGCTCAGGTGTAGCTGGGCACGCTGGAAAAGACAGCATATGCACCATAGTTTCAGGAGTCGTCTCGCCCACACACCGGGCGACTGACCCGCTCAGGACAACTACTATGAAGTTAATATACTGCTTATAATAATATTGTAACGAAGTGCTTCGACATGTCATTCAAGCATACTCGTATAAGCGAGCGTAAGCCGACTGTAAACTTCTTACTTAATGCTACGGATCTAAATTACACTTTTACGATTACAGGTCCAAAGCGAGCGAAGCTAGAGTAGTGAAAGAGTTAAACCTTCCTATGGCAAATTTCCTTGGTAATGCCTTTATGCATAAACGTCCATTAAGTCTATTTTAGTTAAAATGCGGTTACCATTCGTTTGTCCTTATGACTTTGATATTTATGTATGTGATTGTTACTAAACTGTAAACGTACAATTACTATAATTAGCTTATTTATTTAGCTGCCTCTCTAAGGTTTCAAGGATGTTGTGACACATCCGAAAAGTCGGGAAACTTTAGAGATGTAAATCAATAAGCGAATTAAATACGCGATTTATTCCCGATTAGTAACAATAATGCGTGAACATCGTGAATGTTTAAATCAGTAGCTATACCTACATATTTATTTAACATATTTGTGTAATGTGTATGTATTAAGGAACATAACGATTTTAGTTGACAGAAGCTTGTTAAGGTTTACGAATAGGTACGGGGGTTAGAGCTTAACACTTTCACTGCCAGGAACCCGCTTAACGGGCGCCTACGCGGTAGGCGCTTTCCGCTACATACGAGGAAAACCAAGGGATCGGCTACGAGCGTAGCGCGTAGAGATCCTTCGCAGTGAATTTTATTTATTTAAGGTTCACCTACAATTGTTGACATCGATACATTGAAAACGTACAAGCTAATACATATAAGGAGTGGTGTCACAATTACTTACAGGTAAACACGGCATGCAAAACAAATATAAGTAAACAACTATAAATAGCTTTTTCCTAGCCTTTAACTTATTTTCTACTTACTTATTTGTGTGAATAAGCTTAAAAAACAATTTTATGAGACTAAAGAAACTAACTCGCCATGTGCGAGACAGCCGTTGCGGTTGGACTGCGTTTTCAGTTCATACCTTTTTGACTATAGGTAGTAAGGGTCAATCAATAGTACTTATAGGTTGTTTTTATGTGTTGCAATAGGCATGATTCCTACGGTTTTTTTTCGATGCCATTCGAACCGGTTTTTAGAGAGGAACAAATGTTTGTATGGGAGCAACTACAATTAAAGTTATTTGATAATTTATTATTATTATTTATTTTGGCTATTTGCTGCTTTGCTGCCTGTTTGGCAGTTTTTAATTTCATGTACAATTTATGAATGTGTGTTCTTTTTTGTTTATTAATCTTAATTTCAATTATAAAAATTTATTTGCTTGCATTGTTATGTGTTTAGAGCAAATAAATACTTGATTATGATTATGATTAAAGTACATGAAAAAAATAGTCAAAGATGAGCCTCGCTGACGTCAGCCGAAACGGTTCGTACTAATTGTCACAGAAGTATTATCACCGCTGGCTATTCGTACTAATCGTTGTATGGAAAGTTAAGTAAATCACTGTTTAGGTCATTAATAGGTGTCATACAATTATGTTTCTATAAAAGCGCAAGGATGTTCTATTGGTAGCTTTAAAAAAAATGCATATTATAAACTACAACACACTATAAACTTTCAAGGTCCATTCTTTTTATGACTTAAATTATATTTTAAATTTATACTTTATTAAAATATTTTGATGGTTTACTAAATATATCCATTTAGCAATACTAAGTTACCAATTTTAACATGAGTCTATCTATAATCTAAAATATCTAATTGTTCTACCACAAGTGGCTCCGTCAGCTGTAGACTCCAGAGCTCCCGAGGATGCGTTGTGTTGAGAGCGAGGGAATTTGTTCCTTCAGCTGTCAACACGGCGAATCCTCAAACATGTCAAGGGTCGGCAACGCCCATGTTAACCCTTTGGAGTTGCATGCATCTATAGGTTGCGGTGTCCGCTTACCATCAGGCCAGGTTTGCCACCGTCGTATAAAAAAATAAGGAATCGCACCTCGCAGCCAGTCTTTCTTCAATTTTTTTTGGAGAAAAGCCGACCATTTGGACATACGAAATAATTTTGGCCCAAGCTGAAACGGAGAACTTCTTTCCCTCCGCTCGCTCGTTCAAAGCGTTGTAGCACATATGTCGATTTTTAGTTCTATAAGTGACCGCCCGAAGCGTATTGTATAGATTTTTCATACAAATAATTTACGCAGTCGAGTCGCTAGCGACTAAAGTAAACGCGATTCACTGTAAACTCATGCTAATGCTACTGTCAGTTACTTTAGCAAGTGACTGCAGGTAGGTTTTACGTAAGTTAGTGCTTGAAAAACCTATTTTCGTACCCTATTTAGCACAAATATGTTATTAGTAAATGGATAAATTTTATATCTTTTTCACAGACTTCGAAAACAGGAGGAGGTTCTCAATTCGGTTGTATTTTTTTTTTTTTCAATGTTTGTTACCTCAGAACTCCGTCATTTATGAGCCGATTCGTAATTTTTTTTTTTGTTTTTAAGTATATGCTTCCAGATGGGTCCCATTTTTCTCAAAAATTCAGTTGGATGATGGGATCCATGAGGAATTGAGGAAACTCCTCAATTATATTAGGCACACGTGTAGTGATTTTGGTAGTTTCTATTATAAGTCGTGTAGGTATTTACACGCGGAAATAATAAATTTGGTGGAGTGGAATTGATGATGAAGACCACAGATGACTTATGGAATTCCTCAATTATGTACTTAAAACTATACAGAAGTATATCACGGATTCTGATAAGATTCCGTTGAAACAGCAACTAATGAAGTGCCAAAGGTGATCCTTGTGGAATTGACGGAAGTCCTCAAATATTATCGGCCCACATACAGCGATTCGGTTTTTTTCTTTAATAATCAACGCATTTGCTCTCGGAAATCAGTTCATGTGGTAAATTGGAAAAGAAACGTGGAAATGTTCTCGTGGATTGGCGGAGTACTAAATTGAAGTCGGTTAAAACTTTGTTTTGAAAGTAAATTACCTATTCATGGTAAACTTGCAAATAAGATAAAGGTAAGGTGATTTTCTAGTTAAGCAAAAAAAGTTTGGATATGTAGGTATGCCCAAATAAAATAAAAAAGCTTGTATGATAAGTGCATTAGAAACGTTCAGTAAGTGATACAATGTAAAAATTGCAAAATGACAGCGCAAAAAAAACGGACAAATGCACAACAAACAAAACAAAAGCACTCAAAGCACGCGTAATGATCGAAATCCTTTCGTTAACTTTAACTGGCACCCAAAGTATTTAAAACTTGTACGTTGGACAGATATAAATAAATTATACATCCATAATGTGAGAGGAATAAGGTCGCATTTATTCTCGGTATGATATCCGAGGTGAACTCAAAATGTAAAAATAAGACCCTGGACTTTGATATCTTCCCGGCAGTTCCAACCTTGATTGATAGTCTTCCGGTAATCTTGGAGCCCTATTATCATTCCTTAGCCTAGGAAAAATGGGATGTTTGAAGAAGCGATCAAGCGAACGAAAATCTCCGCTTCCGCTTGGGCAAAAACTCTTTCATATGTCATGCGTCTGTCCGTCTAACCTCATCTACAGGTGACGTCTCTCAATCGATTTTCGTAAAAATTTTTGAGCAGGTATAATTATTATACAGATTTTTTGTCGATTCAAAAAAAACATTTTTTTTTCAAATGTTTCTAGTTCTGCGTAGGTAGAGCCAGAAAGGATACCTACATTTCATCATCTCTGATACAAACTTTACAATTTATCTTGGTATGAAACAAAAGGTTCTGTGAGCTGTAGAATTCGCGAAACGACCTTTAAAAAAAAACGAAAAACTGTATCGTCAAAAAAAAATTGAATAGAATAAAATAGACGTCTTGCTCATACTGAGACTTCGTTAACTTCGCTCGCTCATTCAAATAAAATACGTTTTCTTTTCAAATTTCAAATGAATACAGGACATTAAGATCAATATTCCAAGGATCCAGTTTATTGCACAAGTCATAATAGCCTCGCGAAGCAGGTCAGAATGACGCGCGATACAGTAGCATTCCCGCGCCGGCGTCACGGAGCGCCGTTCACCGTTTTTGCGGCGCACATCCATCATGCCTTGACACATCCAATATCGGTTTTTGCACCACAAGATGGCGTAACTGTCCACAAACGCGTGGACGATTAGTGATTCTTATTACGGATTTCTATTAGACTTTCCACCTTGATGGGGTGAGAGATAATTTGCAGGGCGTGCGACTTTACTTTAATGACTATAATGGCACATTGATTTGATATTAATTCTAGAGGTTTCTCCGCTAATGCGACAGGTGTTTCGGTAGTCTAGTTTACGGAAACAAAAAGGTACGTAATTATGAATGAATGATTGCGCTCGCGTCGATGTCAACATAGCGGTGATTCAGCTGGCTCGTTCCGTTCGGTGCCAATGTTGTCTTGTTTTAAGAAGTAATTAACTATTTGCTCCTATAAATAACGATCACTTACTTATTTATTTTTAAATTTCATTACACAAATCAAATGTGTAAAGGCGGACTTATTCCTACAAGATATTCTCTACCAGTGCACAGTGGCATTGAAACTGAATATAAGGCAGTTTTTTTCGAAAAAACTTCTTGCTATTTATTATAAACCGAACATCGATATAATTATTACTTAATAAAAACCTAGTATAGTTAGCCACATTAAATATACCTATATCTCATAATTAATATCATATTTTATTCTATAATAATTCTATTATATTTATCCTATTATAATATCATAATTCATAATTAATCTGCAATCAGACACTGCCGCGCGTAAAATTAAAAAACTGCATGTGACCACCGAACGAAAAAACCATAGAATTTTCTCTCGCTCCTTACAAATTTCTACCCAAACACGTGCCCAAAACCTGGCATCGTTTTGACACGCCGCCCCCAGCCCCTCATAATGACAATTTCACCCATTCTGTGGGGCCATTTTGCGGGGCTATAGGGTCATTTCGCTGGTTACGCGACCACCTTCGGTTAGCGACCACCTGAAGGAGAAGGTTTTTTCTATTGAAGATAACATCAATTCTACACACCCTATTGAGACAATTACTTGTACATGCATTTGTTTGTTGTTTTAGAATAGAAATCTACTAAAAAACCGAGAAAATATCCTTTCAGTTCACCAACTCAGCTTAAGTGGTCGCCCACCGGCACATGAAATTAGGTGGTCGCTAACCGGCGAAATGACCCTACTTAGACTTCTATGGTTTTTTCGTTCGCTGCATGTGACAACGGCAGGGCGAAGTGTTTTCTTCGTGAAGCAGCACCGATACATCCGGATTCTTTTTTTTAATGGCCAGAATATGAAACACTATAGGTATTCCCGGTAACGCTGCGTAATCGTAAGTGAGGCTACTTAGACCGCGATCATGGCACAGCGTAAATGACCATGAGATAAAGCGCTTTTTTGCTGTCATCTGTTATACTTTAACGCAGATGAAAGTTATACTGCAGTTTAATATATACACGCAGTCTGCGAAACACGAGCGAGCGAGCATGACAGGATTTTTTCATTGTACTGTACTTTACTTCGCAAATACAGAGATGTTCGTATGGGGAAACTCTTAGCAGGAAATACCCGTAACCCCGTAGAAATTTGTGAATTTTATTTTTAACTTGTTGGAACTGTCAGAAATAATTAAGTAAAAAACATTCCGTTGGAACCATTTCCTTCATCCGAAATATCATCTGTTTGATTGAATTTACGAAATCGAGATTAAAAATCAATTACACCTATTTTTTGCCGAGAAAACGCTTCCTCGCACGCATGCGTGCTTTTAAAACATAATTACGGTACTCTTAAGTAGTCTGTCAAAGTTAATGTGTAAATAGTAGCCTTTGGGATTAGGTGTGGTAAAGTATCCCTTTTCGAGCGAAGGCGTCAATTTTGGCGGGAAACTAATAATTACGCCATTAGACGCTCAATCGATATCCTATTGAACGCACAATTTTAGCGCCACATTTTTTCTTTTTAAATCGAAGGGTGCGTTCACGGAGTAATCTATAATTATTTTTGATGCGTTCGAAATGCATGTCATAATATTTTTCAAGGCATATTTAATTGCCATCGCATATAAGTGGAACGTTACTTCTTTAAAATGAATAGTTTAGTAATTGTTCTTTACTCCTTACAAAGAAAATAATAGAATATACCTACCTACGTAGCTACGTTACTATAAAAATACTTATAAAAATTACATTTAGTGTCGGAATTTTAATTACAGTCCCGTATCTTTACAGCACTTCATGTCCGCAGGTAATATTGGTGTGTTGGTATTAAAAGTGTGGGCCGTGCGAACTCACAGGTGGCCTGGGTAATGACTTAGCTTACCGCGCTGGCTTTGCCCATTACTCGGTATGGAGTGGACAACATATACAACTAATATTATGTATGATCGATATGGCTACCGGGTTTGTGCAATAGTTGTTTTGATAAAGTTTTCGGATTGTAATCTATGTGAGATAGATAGGATTGTGATTTTCTGGGAACGGCCGCACGTGTAGTTGTGGGTAAAAATCCCTTTGTACGGTGATAACAATTAAACGATTTATGAAGTTTAGAATGGGGTTTGAGACC
This sequence comes from Epinotia ramella, assembly GCA_947578815.1. Taxonomy (NCBI): domain Eukaryota; kingdom Metazoa; phylum Arthropoda; class Insecta; order Lepidoptera; family Tortricidae; genus Epinotia; species Epinotia ramella. Next base: position 33,861,201 of record OX388202.1, read on the forward strand.
CGGGATAGAACCCCGGAAGATTTATCCGGGAAGTCACTCCCAAATGGAGTGAAGAGGGGGTGAAATTTATTTTAATCAAAAAAAAACCGGTGGAACGTGAGTTATTCACGTTTTTTTTTTAATATTTTTTTTTTTAAAGTATGTTTACGGAATCGCGGGTATGTACAGCTATTAAGTTGTGAAACGTAATGATACCTGTTCATGATGTCAGAGTAACTAGTAAGTATAAGTTTTGCATAGAATTCGATTTATACCTATTATTTCAGTCACTAATTGCTTTTATACGAGTGCAACCAGGAAGCACGCCGCACACAAAAAACAAAACTGCGCAACAAACATGCATTAAGATCAAATGCGATTATTACATCGTCATTACAGGATAATATCGTCATGCATTCAAAAGAGCTTAAGTATGTTGGTCTTCATCATGAGTGTAATAACGTGACAATAAATAGTAATAATAGCTCGGGAAGAAATAAATACAGGTACATAGGAATACAGTTTTGCCGGACGCCGTGCATCCTGCAACGGTCCACACGGGCTGAAAACTCACGGCGGTACATATATGTATTAAGGGGGCAATTTTGCGCAAATGGACCTTGGCCCAAACTAAGCTTCAACTATTACTAGACCAAGATATACAGGGTGTGGCCTGTAATAGGAGCAAAAAATTAAACGGTGGCTTATTAAGTTAATCAGTAATTATTTCCAAGTGGTTAAATTGAAAAAAAAAATTGAAAAAAAAATAGAAAAAAAAAATAAGTAAAAGCGTACGTGTGTTCTTTTGCTTAACTGGAATGATATCCATTTTGTTTTACTTCAAAAACACCAAAAAATCTTGTAAAATTGAAAAAAAAAAACAAAAAGAATTAGAAAACCAAAGTTAGTATAATCGCAATTACGAAAGTGCCCAGTGTTCTACCAAGATAGTTAATGACTGGCATGCTACGATATCGAGATGTCGAGATCCATTACTTAGGTATCACAACTTCAGATAAGATTATTTCCGAATTCAAGAATCTTGAAACACTGGTACCTTTACAGAATCACTGCGGATAATACATAGAGTCAGCCCTTAAATTTATTGCTCCCATTACAGGCCACACCCCGTACACACGCATCCATGACTTAGGAAAAAAAATCGCTCTTTCTTTTCTCGTCTTAAACTGCAAAGCAAAACGCGTCTTCTCAAGACTTTACAGGGCTAGGCTAGTAAACGATGACGGGTTAGGTATCTGTTATTGAGAAGTATACAAAGTGGCTTAGATAAATATATAGTATTCTAACAAACGCCTTCTTTTCCAGCAAGTCGCGACCCCAACCGTGGTGAAGAAGATTCTCCGCCTAAAGCAAGAGAACCCTGGGATGTTCGCATGGGAGATCCGGGATCGACTGCTGAGTGCCCGCGTTTGCGAGCCGCACTCCATCCCTTCAGTGTCCTCAGTCAACAGGATCCTGAGGAACAGCGGGCTGGCGTGGAGCGAAGATGAGGCGCGGAGTGGCCACGGTAAGGCTAAAAACTAAACAGTTTTCGAATTTAGAATAAACAACTGAACAAGTCAAGCTCACATAGAGATGTAAAACTGTTTGTTCTCTCTGCAAACCTCTTTTGAAAACTATTTATCTTGCTCTAGCAAACAAATGTTTCTTCAGATAATCAACGGTGGTGCTACTAGGTGGAAACGCGGGTCATAGATCGCTGCCAATATTAAAAAAACGTGTAGCGCTTAACCGTACCTTAACTACTTACATATCTTTACCCGTACAATAAAGTATTTAAATACATATCTCTACATGAATTAAATAATCCACTTCTTATCATAGTTATCTACAAATGTAAGCAAAGAATTAACTACCTACTCATTAACCGACGATTATCGTATTTCAACACCAAAATAAAAGCAAACAACGCGACGGACGGACGTAAATTCTCAGCGCCAGGTGCGGTGCGACATACATGACTATGTCTATTTAATTATAGGAAAACAGATTGTCGGTAACCATAAAATGTCGACTAAATTAATAGGCTTTAATTAGGTTAAGATGTTCATAGAATTTTACTATCGCGTTTTTTTATAACTGAGGACACTTGTGACTTACATATACGTAATGGTTGTTCGTTTTTCTTGGGTAGTTTATGTTTTTTTTTTGTCTTTTCAGAACCCTACCCGCCGTCGGAACAGCAAAACGTCATAGATTACATGTCATTGAAGAATCTACCACCATCCATGCAGACTCAGCAGAACCCGCCATACTTCGCTCACACCGCAGTCAGGATCCCACCTCCCCAACCATCGGAACCTCTCTACGACAGGCGGCTCGCCACCTCCTGGCTGCTAGCCAACCAGGTCCAAGCCCAAGGTCTCTTGAAGCCCTACCCCATATCCCCCTGGCAGAGAATCATGATCCCTTACCATCCTGACTCGAAAAACTTTTCGCCTTACGCCATCAACTTGCACAACGATCTCTTAACCAGAATAAACCCAGAGGAGGTAAAGTCTGAGAACTCTGAGCACATTTCTGTTGAAGCCAGCGACGATAGCACGGACAAGCCTGAAGAAGAGGAAAGGAAAACGCCGCATGAGAAAGAGAAGAAGAAAAACCCTTATTCGATCGAGGAGCTTCTGAAGAAGCCGGATAAGATGGTGAATTCCAATCCTATCGTGTTCCAGCATTTTCTACGACAGCCCAGTGGGAGTATGATAGAGTACGGAAGGGAGAAAGACTCTAGTAATAGGAGTTCACCAGCTAGCTTCTGTTCCGGGCAGAGTTCAAACGATTGCTTCACGGAATCAGCTGGGTCCGAGATAAAAGCGGGCAACTAAGGGTGCCTTTGGCAATTTGTATCTGGTGACAGGCTGCTCACGTCTTCTTGTCACTTGCCATTATATGAAATGATTGAAGTACTTAATGTTTATTTAAGTCGCCATATTCCAGAAGAGATTATATGTAGGTGTTACTCGTGCATTTGCGTACGTACATATTTAATTTTCGGTGTAATTCGTTATACATGTATACATATTAGGAATGGTCCTTTTAATTCATCGAGTTTTACTCAGAAAAAGTTAATGCTTTTGCATGGGAATGGAATAAGTTATATTAATGTATGTATAGGTACCTATATCGTGGTACGTGCCATATTAAACGACGTATCGGACGTTAATCCTAGTCGCTCTTCAGTTGCAAAGAAGCGACATCAGAATTTTTGAGTATATTCGCAATAAAAACACTAACTTTAATGAACCAGCGATCAGTAACATAGATTCTTACTAAGTATAATTAAAACCTAAACAAATCTTACTTAATTTTCACCCCTATTTCACCACCAACAATAGTTGCTTCACCCTATTTTAGTGTCGATAAATAGATGTGTCGTCACATGTCGTTTTCACCTCAGTTTTGCTCCAGTTGGCAGAATTTGAACATTAAATTACCTACCACATGTAGATAAAAGCCAACAGTATTTTTTCCGAGAAAATCTTTGCATAGGTATTAAATTCTAGGTAATTAGAAGTTCCAAGCATTGTATAAAGCGTAGTTTATATTAAGTAAATTATGTTGTTAATATCGTGATTGTAAAAATATTAGCTGTAATAAGAAATAGGTAGTATAAATTAATTAGCGTACCTATAGGTAATGATTGTGTAATATATGATTCTGTGATATTGTAAAAAGTAGTTTTAGTAATTAGGAATGTTTCAAAATGTTTTTCCTTTAAATAAACCATTCATTAATATTGACCAAGTAATGTAAAGTAATTCATTAATCGCTATTTATTTCTCGTACTCGAGTAAAAATATTGCCGAAAGCTCCAGGACAATAAAATTACATCTTCTTTCCTACTATTCAGGCGACAATATGTTATTTGTTTTACTTATTTAAATGGAACAAGTTACAAAATTGTATATTTATTTATGGCATCAACAATACGAATTAATAAGCAAAAGTTAATAAAAAACAATCTGTCATAATAAGCTTTTATAGCGTTATTTGTAGTATTTACTTTTAAAATTACAAGGTTGCAAGTAGCCTAACCTGTTCAATAGACGAATGTTCAGGAAAAGTATTTTAGTCCAGTGAACTCCGGTGTTCCAGTTGATGTTTATAATTATACTTATTTCTAGTAATTTATATATTTTTTGTCGGTGATATCAATATTTATCTGTATAGTTTGTGTAGCGACACAATAGTTGTTTAAAATAAAACAGCACAATAACCAAATATTTAAAATATCACGTTTTATTTCGAGATATTCGAATTAACCCCTGCTGCCGTTACAAAGCGAACCAGAATGTAAAATATCAAATTAATACCAGAATGCAAAAGTAGACCAGGCCCCGTGCCATGGTCGGCCTTATCACACGATAAGTGACAACATAGAGTCCGTCCGTCTCGTTCTATCGAACGGTGTCAGCCAGTGACGGACGCTCTATCTTCTCACTTATCGTGTGATAAGGCATGATTCGGGATCAGAATGTAAAATATAAGGCCCTGTCCACACCACCCCGTAACTGTCGGCGTCGGATCCAGTAACGATATCGGAGGGCAAGTAACTGAATAGAAAACATGCTTACAGCAAACATGCTGCTCACACTGCCCAGCAGTGTTGCCAGATCAGATTTATGAAAATCTGTAGGGCAAGACTTCAAAATCTGTAGTATTCCGTAGATTGACACTTGAAAAATCCGTAGTTCTACAGATTTTTATTTCAATGCTTTATTCCACTTTACTGATGTTACTGAAGCTTAAGGCCTCTCACAAACTGACGCGGCCTGGCCGTGGCGGTTAATAGTAAATTTGTCATTAGCTGTCAAATTTACTATTGACCGCCGCCGCGGCCGCGCCAGTGTGTTGCAGCCATTATGGTGCCGCCCGAAATGACACGAGGCGCTATATGGACACTTAAGTCGCCTCGTGTTATGTGGGGACGCAGCCTATAATGATGTTGAAAGTTAGTAAAATGTTGCTAAATACGAAATATCTGAAATTCCGTAGTTTCCCCAAAAATTTCCGTAGGTCTGGGCACAAGGCCTAAAATCCGTAGACCTATACGGACTTTTCCGTAGGTCTGGCAACGCTGCCGCCAAGTCCGATATCGAAGCACGTTCCAAACAAAAAGTGTCGTTGTCAGATCCCTGTTAGTTACGGATTGGTGTGAACAGGCTCTTACAGTGGATCAAGCTATTTAGGTAATGAGTAAGTTTTGATCGTTATAATCTGGCCGATAATAGTTCAGTAAGAATCTGAGCCGAATCGGACCGCCCGCGACGAATATCGTTTTGTAAACAGCCAATTTCTATGTACCGGCACGTCTATCATGGGACGGCCGCAACATACTCTCTATTTTTCTCGCACTATACCTCTTGTTCTAAGTGTTCAAATAAGAGAGAGACGGATAGTGAGAGAAAAATCGAGAGCTCGCGCGCCGTCGCGTGCTAGCCGTGCAGCACGTCTATCATGGGACGGCCGCGACATACTCTCTATTTTTCTCGCACTATACCTCTTGTTTTAAGTGTTCTAATAAGAGAGAGACGGATAGTGCGAGAAAAATCGAGAGAGCTCGCGCGCCGTCGCGTGCTAGCCGTGCAGCACGTCTATCATGGGACGGCCGCGACATACTCTCTATTTTTCTCGCACTATACCTCTTGTTTTAAGTGTTCTAATAAGAGAGAGACGGATAGTGCGAGAAAAATCGAGAGAGCTCGCGCACCGTCGCGTGCTAGCCGTGCTGGTTAGTTAGCCGTTGGGCGGTTCCGCCTAGCTGCTGCTGTCCGTAGATAAAACAGCTAGCGGATCTCTGCCTCCGCCTTTATACAGTGTCTACGTTAAAAATGTCTGTCGAAGAAATCATACGCCGTGTTTATGGACAGCGGGGCGTTCGGGGGCGCGAAACGAGTCCGGTCAAGCGAGTATGGAAACACCCTACCTGATTATTTGAGTTGGCCGACCCATCAACGCAGTGCATTCGAAAAGCAACTTTACCGTCGAAGACAGAAGATTTCAATTCAATTCCGTCGTTTTAAGGCGTACTTAGTGAAATCTAAAATTTTGAAAATATTAATAAAATACTTCTACCGATCTTACAACTGCAATTTTTTTATAATATGTTATTCACTAGTTTTTGACTTCATAGAAACACAATTGCTGTAAAAAACCTCGATAGTTTTTTTTTTAATACTTAAGTCTTTTTTTACACCCTAAACCAAATATTTTGATAACTATTATGAATATTGAATATCAACACATGCTTTATACATATAATACCTAGTTTTTTAGTAGATTTAGATTTGTGCTTCATAGATTTTTAATAAGTTAAACGCACAAAAAATTAAAATTAAAAAACATGATAGATGAAACAGCGCTTTTAGCACGCACTTCCATCTCGCTCACGCTTATGCTCAGTCACTTCACTATAAGGGCGCCTTAAAATTTTTCGAACTGAATAACGAACAGAACCAAGCATAAAGCCAAACATCGGTTCCAACATTTTCACGATAATTCTAGCTCACGCTCTATACAAATGCTGTGCGCTGTGGGCGGAGAGCCACGGTGGCGCAACAATAATATAATTGCTCGACTCTGGAAAAAACTCGAAGCAAATGTACCTACCAACTATCGTTTCGCTGGAATGCTCCCAAAAATGCTCCTGTTTATTTTGTAATGTAACATTCTCTAGAGTACCTACTCATAACAAGTGAATGCTCAATTCTATAATGCACCTTAAAGCCTTGGTCTCCGGTTGACTTCGTACACCGCGCACTGCATCAAACTATAGTTAATCAGCTGCTCGAACGCCCACTTATTTCCCCTGATCCCTCGGATCAGTTTAATAACAGCGGCCACCGGAACTCCGCTGAGACAATAACCTATAATTTCTGGGCTGATATTCAAAACGCTCACCAACACCAGACTTAGTAGTCTCGGATTAAGTTTAGTAAGTTAATTCGTGCTCTACTCAACACACTAGCGCCATCGATGAACTCAATGGAAGAGCTTTTAATAGATGGCGCCAAAGTGATCGCGGTTGTAATAGCAGCGGCGCTACCACGAAAATCGAAACTAGCCGTTAATTTGCGATTTTAGCGTTTTTTCTGGTCAAATATGACTGGCTTATAGGGAAAATATAAAACATTATTAATATTATAAAATTTATAAGGCAACATCGGCAACATCTAGGTTTTGCATCGATTGCACGGCGTCGGGTGTCAGGTATATAAGGTCTTAAAGGTCTTCTAGGCTTCCTGGGTAGGCGCAGAGTGGGCACTTTTCTATAATATGTTCCATGGTTTGGTCTTCGGCGCCACAGTCGCAGAGCGCAGAATCACTCCATCCCCACTTATGTCGGCAAAAACTACATCGCCGCCCAGTTCTTAGGCGATTTAAGCGGCACCATTGTTTCCTGCGGCGGTCGGTCCTTTTATATTTGACCGTTGGGTCGAGATTTGCGGCTGAGGTTCCGTGAACTTGCTTCATCCAATCTTGTTTCCAGAGCTCTTTATGTCAAAGGTGTTTTGACTGAGTGACGCTGCCACTGCGTATGCTGGGCGCCGAGACTTGAGTTTAGACGTAAGTGGATGAATGAACTGCTGGTATAGTGGTAGTGAAGGGACCTGATATTCTCTGTCTCCCTCAGCAGTGCATTTTTGCTTCATGGCGGTGGGATTTGGCAGAGGACAGGGAGAGCCAGTAAGTGGCATGCAGTAGATTTTACAGTCCCTGTGATGCATCTCAAGGTGGCATTAAGCTTAGAGTATATAATTTGCCCGTGATGAGCATACATGTCATGATTTGTCAGCCCCAATTTATCAGAAACCGACTAATTGCTATCGTCTGGAGGCATATTGCACTGCTGATCCAACTATCAAACGAGTTGTACTGACAAATTGTATGCACATCACAATCAACACAATTTGGACCATGGAAATATTTATGATCAGCCAAGTTTTCTGTCAGATAATTTTGAAGTAAAATATTTTAAATATTATATAATAATTTGTAATTAGCTAGCCTTATTAAAGAGATTGTATTTTAAAGGTGTTATAGTGCTGTAAAAACGCGTTTTATAGTCGATTTAAGTTAAGCATTGAAGTCCTTGTATTTTTTTTAAATCACGTTTGTATTTTACTGCGAATAGAAATATCTTAGGAAATAATAAAAATATCACAATCATGAGACAGTGCTTTGGTATGGCAATATTATTTTTACTAAATGGTAAATTAATTGCCACAATGTCAGAAATTGGGGCTGACAAATCAAAAGTGATAATTGCATGGTTTGTAGAGCCCGTGAGAGCTCTGAAGCCAAACTGGCGCACTGCTACGGAACGCACGCGTTCGCGCTTTACGTCTTTCGCTTGTCAATGCAACTTTTAACAGAGGATTAGTTAACAGTGAACAATCGGTACATATAGGTAGGTAGTAAGATTATTTATTCTGTGGTAATAGGCATTTGCAGTCTTTATAATTGAACGAGCGAGCGAAGCGAATGAAGTTCTCCGTTTCAGCTTGGGCCAAAATTATTTCGTATATCCGGATGTCCCACTGTCCGGCTGTCCGGCTGTTCTCACCTACAGATCACATTCCTCAACCAATTCTCGTGAAATTTTGTGAGCAGGTATATAAGTAGTTTTTATCTTGATTCAGTTTTTTTTTTCTTAACAAAGACAGACTCACGAGTTCTACAGCTCACAGAGCCACTTTAAGAGTCTGTCAAACGAAAGTTGAACCCACTAAACTCAATTACGCGGCAACACTAAACGTCATACGCAAATATTTTGATCAACAGTGTTGCCGCGTAAATGAGTTTAGTGGGTTCAACTTTAGTTTGCCAGACTCTAGTGTACAAGTCCCTGCCGACACACTAGCTTGATCTCCGATTAGACATAGTTATTAGGTATCAAGTTACACTAGGAACTTAGTGGTGAGATGGAAGAGAGGTTGTGAACCGCGTTAGGTGAATACCTGGGTAATGGTAATGGTAGCCGTTGCGTAGGTATTCAGATTTCAACACGAACGATACTAATATTTTAATAGCCATGTAAGAGCGGTTTTATCAGCCGGTAAATTATTTATAGCAAATGTATACTAGTTTTATTCATGTAATTTGAACACCGTTAGTGTAGGTATCTGGTAGATAGGTTACTTTATAATTTACACTAAACAAAGTTTTAACCGACTTCAATTCAGTAGGTAGGGTCGCTGGTTACGCGACCACCTGAAGGAGAAGGTTTTTTCTATTGAAGATAACATCAATTCTACAGACCATTTGAGACAATTAATTGTACATGCATTTTCTTGTTTTAGAATAGAAATCTACTAAAAAACCGAGAAAATATCCTTTCAGTTCACCAACTCAGCTAAGTGGTCGCTAACCGGCGAAATGACCCTACTCCGCTTGAAGTGTGCCTATAAAATTTGAAGAGTTCCGTCGATTTCTCCAGGATTCCATCTTCAGATAGTGACCTGATCACCACCACCACTTTGTACACAAATAGTTTTCCAAAGCAGTATCTTCGAGTAATCGGGGAACATAAATATGTCGGAGAGGAGAAGTTTCATTCAGTGCCCTCTTTTACATTCATCGTGACTTCGGTCGTAATGTGCTCCACTGTCAATCTACAAATGTCATCATTGAAATACATGCGAACGAGGACATATTTGTCTCGTGAACTCGGGAGCTCATTAGTTCCGCCGTGCGCCAACAGAGGGCTATAACGAGTATTATTTGAATTAGAAACAGAATAACGGACGGTTGGTTCGCTTTCATCGAGGGAAAAGTCTGACAGAAGGTGGACGCTCTCTTGGATGGAGAATTTATCGTGTAGAGAGAATGGTGTGACGGAATACGAGAATCGAAATTGCCAGTTCAATGTATTTCACATGAATTTGTAACTATGCTGTGGAGAAGTCCTTAGTAAAGTTTGTAAACATAGTAACATCGTTTTCTATCAATGCCCGAGAACCCAGGATACGCCCACACCTCGACAAATATATAAAAAATTACAGATCCCGACGAATTGAGAACCACCTCTTTTTTGAATTCGGTTAAAAGGAACACGGTGTGCGTTCTCATTTACCCCTAGTGCCTTCTATCTAACCAATGACGATTAAAGTTTTATTAGGATGTTTTTAACATTTATAAAACTGATATATGATTCACAATTAGGGGTGTAGACACTTAATAAAATAACCAATAATATTGAATTTTCCCAAAAAAGAATTAAAAATATTGTCAAATGGAGACAAAAGTGAAGCAGGGGAGGGGATTCAATAATGATTAATGACAAAGTTATGTGTTCAAAGTTTTAAGAGGGTATGTTCTGTCACTTTGCCGCAAAACGAACCTACATATGAAACGATTGTCATTTACCATGACGTTCGCAAATCGTGACGTCACGATCTGCGAGCGTTTTCTTTCTCTAACAAGCAATATGAAAACGGGTGTAACTTCGTAATTCTTTGAGATATCAGATTGGCATTTTTGTCACTATGCATATTTTTTTTCCCTTCTTTCTTTTGAAATAATAATAGATTTTGAGTCTACACCAGTAGGTATTCTTCCAGTGAGCAACGAAAATTGTACCTACGAGTACAAGTAACTTTCATTAATGCATTAATTTATAGAGTAAGTAAGTATTTAACTTTATGGAATCCATCCAATATTACGAAACAATATTTTTATAGTAAAAAGCATTTATAATTTATAATCGGATGTATTTTTGACAAATGAATAGGTAGGTACAATCAAGAACGATGTATACCTACATCGCTCTTGGTACAGTCAGCATCAAAAGTAACTGCACAAATGAAGACGTCAAAAGTCTTTATTAAAAGGGAATAAGAGCTTCTGACGTTTTCGATTGCGCAGTTACTTTTGATGCTGACCGTACAATGATTGAATTAAATGAAATCAAAATTACACACATTCGTAGAGGCATTAGGTTTGATTACGCCGCGTGGATAATCGCTAGTGTCGTATGCAAATGCCGCAGTAATAGATGTATTATGGAAATGCGCACCGGAAACTTTGTAATTTCATACATTTTGCTTCGATTTGCTTTAGATTCGACGCGGTCGCATAATTGCTTGGCGACATACAATACTTATTTTTCTTGGATTTTATGCTGATTTCTGTTTAGCCCAAGGGTGAAATCGAATACGTACCAACCTACCTAATTAAAAATACGTTTTTCCGACTCTTTTCAATGAAATAGGTAACTGTACGGTCGAGGTCATAATAGTACATTGTTTAACGAGGGGCGGAAGTGGAATATTGCGAACAAGAGTCTATCAGAAGCCCGACGCCGAAGGCGGAGGGCTTTTGATGACTCGAGTTTGCAATATTTTTACGCCCGTGTTATACACAATGTTTTTCATCATATTTGCGAGGAAACAAATACATTTTAGATGAAATGAATACAAATCGTAATAAAAACTGCAACATGTCAGTCGGCCATTTTGTTGAATTTGACGTGAGGCGCGTATGGCAAAGACCCTTCTCTATACAGCCACGATTTGAAAACACTTAATAACATTTTACATAGACACTAAATATCTACATATTATCTGTAAATAATTCAGTTAAACATGTTTCAGTAGTTTTTTGAGTTTAAGTTTATTTATAAATACGTTTTAAGACATCGTATTTGATATAAAACCTCTTTGCTTTGTAACTGCCGCATGAGTGACAGATACAATTTAAGAAAAAAACCATTACGCCCGTGGGCGTAACACAGACTATTACAGCTCTGTATGTCTGCGCATTATGAAGCCCTTTTCGAGCAAGTGTGATGAAAATACGTTTACACTTTTGCACCTTATTGCCTTGTAATAAGGTGCAAAAGTGTAAACATATTTATGACCTCGACTGTACCTAAAGTAGTAGAATATCTATTCGAATTTGCCGAAGTTCTCTTAAGTTTATTGTAGGGTGTACTGGGCGAGCTCGGGTGAAAATACGGAGGAAACGAATTTTCCTACACATGAGACCTAGCTGCATTGATTTCTCGCCTCCGTAAACCCTATATTCCAAATTTCATCGAAATCGTTAGAGCCGTTTGCGAGGACGTGATTGCAAATATTATACATACAAATATTGCTCGTTTAATAGTATAGGATAGCATAGGATATTATATCTACCTACTGTGCAGTAGCCGCATGGTATAGTTAAGGGCATTACACACCAAGTAGTTAGTCACAACAACTTGCTATAGTTGGAATGAGACAATAATACAGTCATGCCTTTAATTCTAACTTTCTATATCTAGTTGGAGTGACAAATTGTATCATCTGTTCCACAGGCCAGGTGAAATTCATTATTATTTCAGGGACCAACTATTCTCATTTAATTATTTGTGCATGTTCAGAATTTCCGTTAAAAAGATACATAAATAATAAACGAATGCCCACGGAACATTAAAAATGCAAAAATAAAACGCAAAACCGTCAAGTGTCAACTGTCACTGTCAATGTCATAGAAAAGACAAAAATTGACAAAATACGAGCGAGAAATACATCGATAGATTAATTTGTATTGCTATAAAATATACAAAAATAAAAACGTCAAACTAAACTAGTGAATTCATTAACTAATAACTGATAAAAATCGTCAACATGATTACTGAAAATTTGACGAAACAGGTAACCTTGAAGACCACTACTTACGAGTGAGTAAACACAAACAGTTTTCAATACATTATCGTTTCAGGACGAAGAAATAGAGGCCTTAAGCTCAATTTATGGCGATGACTGGACCACAGAGAGCGACGTGTCGAGATCGTACAAAATTCGAGTCGAAGAGAACAAAAATGAAGCTATTTTATATGTTACGATGCCACAGGACTATCCTAGCCAGTCGCCTCCGAAATTCGAGTTGTCTGCGCCTTGGATGGACAGGAAAGCTAAAGCCAATCTTCATCAGTCCCTGAACGAAGTTTATTTGTAGGTTGTCTAGTTTTTTACTGGTTATCTTGGTAAGAATATGCAGGTGTTTATTGTGAGCAAGTAAGTGTTGCAGACGATTGAGACTAAATGGCGCTTCACCATTATTTATCTTACAGCCAATGTCAAGTTCCCCACTAAATATTTTACTAAGTTTTTACAATGCTACAAACTCATATTAATTTATTGTTACAAACTTCACATTATTTGATTAATATAGATACAGATATTAGAGATTGTAATGTAATAGTAGAGGAGATATACCATTTGGGGTCATAATAATTCCCACACAGACACATTTGAATTTTTTTTTAGTTCTCTGTTTGCAATGAAGTAATATCAAAAAGAGGTAGATACAAGGTAAATAGGTTAATGGCGCTTAAAAGTGGCACACTAAAACTGAGTTAATTGCACCAACTTGCCTAAGTTTTGCGTCGTCAATGGAAATATATAAACGTGTCTCAGCTGTCAGATTTGGTGGCCATTTTTAACACAGAATTTTAGACGGACAACATTACCTACACCTCTTTTTATATTACATCATTGTTTGTTTGTATGTTTTTGACATACCTACTAAAAGTGTTGAAAAATCTAAGTATGCAAAACGCGTTTTTATTACCACTATCTTGAAAGAATAAATAATACCTAATATTTACAATTTGATTTTGGGGTCATTGACTGAATGACAAAAAGTGACAAAGATAGTCATACTGAACAACTTTTCCCTTGGGACCAACCACGAAATTAGTATGACCTATAATGTGGACTAATTAATGATTTTTGCCTTTTTTAGGGAAAACATAGGTGAAACTGTTGTGTATCAATGGGTAGAGAAAATAAGAGAGATCTTATTGACTATGAAACCACCTGAAGCAGAGAAGAAGATTGTGCAAAACCAAGTTGAAGAAACTTTGGATTTATCACAGGTAAAGCACAACATAATATAATACAGGGCGTCTAGAAGGGGTCCGGTTAATGTATGGCCCGATAATCTGCATCCACTTATATTTATTTCTCTTTGTCCATGGGTTAAAACAATACAGATATATATTATAGTGGATGTCTATTATTGGGCTGTACATTAAATGGACCCATTTGGAAGATGGATCCTGGATTCCTTTCAGGGATGGTAGAGATTGTAATAATGGTCATTTAGGACCACAAGAACTATAATAAAATCTTAGTTATATTTTTAATTTAGTGCTTTTTTATGATCATACAATTAGACTAACCAGACTATCAGAATATTATATGAATACAATTAATGGTAAGGACCAAATTCTTGGCCAGCTTAACTCACTCAATTAAATTTTGTATGAGAGTTTTCCGTTGTGACACGAAAATTAACCTGGTAAACTTTTGTGTCATAACGGAACTTTTTTCACTTCTTCAGTTTGTATGGCTAACTACCGACTAAACAGTCTAACTACTGGACAAGAATTTTGTCCTTACCCATAAATGGTTAAAAATAACCTCCCTTGTTCCTAGTGTTCCTGCCAATACTGATGAGGTACAAAAGAAGAATGATATCAATAAATCATTTTATAAATAGAGATTTTAATTTATAAAAATATTTTTTGTACCTCATCAGTATTGGCAGGAACACTCTAGGAACAAGGGAGTTTATTTTTAACCATTTAATTGTATTCATAAAATATTCTGATAGTCTGGTTAGTCTGAGCTGATATCCAAATGCTCCCCATAATGCACTCTGACTGACATATCAAATGTCAATGTCACATGTGATAAGTAAGTGTCAGTGTCAAAATTAGGTAAACAGTCCTCAGCAGATTGTATTCGTGACAATTTGTTAGATTTATCAATGAAAATGTTGATGAGAAATATAGCGTTTCAGTTATCTGTTAGGTATCCGCTATTACATTCAGTCAGGCTATACATTCGATGGTCCCACATAAAGAAGTTGAAAAAAGATGCCAAGGTAACTTTGTAAGATCCTCCAAGCAACCTAAAATTGAAATAACAATATGAATTATATTATTCTTGGTATACTGTCAGTGTTGTTATTACAAGCTTTCATAAATTATCTCTGCATCATCATCATATCTATGAATCATACTGGTTGACTAGATTTTTCCGCTACCCTAAGGTTGTCTGGAAGAGATCACTTTTAGCGTTAAGACTGCCTGTTGGTTGCCTCTACTTGTATATTGATTATGTTCTGAACAGTGTTCTTTTAATAAAGCCAGACAACTCAAAATCGTCATACCTAACATCGGACCTAACATATTGTTACAAGAATTGTCAAGTAAAAACAACTTTACAGATGTCAACAGTTAGAATAGATTCCGGGTCTATATTCTGTCTTGCTTGCTCGTACATGTTCTTATGCCAATTTCCACCCGAACCTGTATACTGTTCTAAACCCTCACTGGCTGTAATTTGTTTTACTTTGTTTCAGTGAGTTTGAAAAGTTTGTTGCAGATGTTGTTCTCAGGGAAAAGGGACCTTGTTGTTGTCAATGCTCAAGCCATTATTAACTATGCGTTTATACAAATCGATGATTCATGAAGCAATAATGACGCCAACATCAAGCATCCTTTACCTGAGAATAACACAATGTTAACCAATTACTAACTCGGATTTACCCATTTCTTTCCAGTTAGATATCAACTGCCCGGAGATTACTCATGGTGAAGTGATAAAGGACAGGAAGAGTTCTTTCCAGGGTCATGCTGCTGAGGTCCATAGTATGGAAGATGTCAAGTGAGTCATATTTTTTTGCATTTTACCTGCTTTACCATCAACAACAGAAATTTGAATAAAAATAAAATGTATTGAACTTGTTTTTATTATCCCTCTGCAACCTGCATACCAGGTGGAAAATATGTCCGTATGATTTGTTCGGGCCTGGGGTCTGTAATACCCCACCTCGTCTGCGGAGGTTAAAAATTATGAACAATTTGAAATACAAAACAATGTTACCCTCAGACTAAAAAATATATAAGTCCGCTGCGCTGTGTTTTCAATGTTTTTAAACATCTAACATGTTTTGCCAATCAAAACAATACCCTATTTGTTTGCCGAAACTGACGGATGACATGTTAGATGTTTAAAAACATCGAAAACACGGTGCTGCGGGCTTAAGATACTCTAATGGCCTTATTCATAAACACTCTAAAAACCTATTTTAGCTGTAATGTCCTTAAAATTAATTTGTCTTTATATGTCACTTTGACATTTGTGCTGCTGAGAAAAGAGACAAAACATATTTTATTTGGCAGAGGTATTTTTAAGTTTTATGAATAAGGGGGTAAGATGTTAAAGATCCCTGGGCTTCATAGCAACTGCAGATGCCATCAGAATTAAGGCTAAAATTAAAAGAACGAGAGTTACTTATAGTTGGCCCAGTTTCCTGCTCAGACAATTTTTTGGGCAAAAAATCCCATTTGTTTCATTTTTAACCGACTTCAAAAAAAAGGAGGTTCTCAATTCGGTTGTTTTTTTTTTCGTTTTTTTTTTTTTTTTTTCAATGTTTGTTACCTCAGAACTCCGTCATTGATGAGCCGATTCGAAAAAATTTTTTTTGTTTGTAAGTATATGCTTCCAGATGGGTCCCATTTTTTTTTTAATTCAGTTGGATCATGGGATCCATGAGGAATTGAGGGAACTCCTCAATTATATTAGGCACGCGTGTAGTGATTTTGGTATTTTTAACCGACTTTAAAAAAAAGGAGGAGGTTCTTAATTTGGTTGTATTTTTTATTTATTATTATTTTTTTCAATGTTTGTTACCTCAGAACTCCGTCATTGATGAGCCGATTCGAAAATATTTTTTTTTGTTTGTAAGTATATGCTTCCAGGTGGGTCCCATTTTTTTCAAAATTCAGTTGAATCATGGGATCCATGAGGAATTGAGGGAACTCCTCAATTATATCAGGCACGCGTGTAGTGATTTTGGTATTTTCTATTATAACTAGTGTATTTACACCCGGAAATCATAAATTTGGTGGAGTGGAATTGATGATGAAGACCACAGATGACTTATGGAATTCCTCAATTATGTACTTAAAAGTACAAAAGTATATCACAGATTCTGATAAGATTCCGTTGAAATAGCAAATAATGAAGTGCCAAAGGTGATCCTTGTGGAATCGACGGAATTCCTCAAATATGATCGGCCCACATACAGCGATTCGGTTTTTTCTCTAATAATCAACGCATTTGCTCTCGGAAATCAGTTCATGTGGTAAATTGGAAAAGAAATGTGGGAATATTCTCGTGTCTTGGCAGAGTACTAAATTGAAGTTGGTTAAAACTTTGTTTTTAAAGTAAATTATCCTGTACAATATTCAATATTGTCCTGCAATTAATGTTTGATACTTACAGTGCCGTCCTAACAAAACTGAAACAGAACAAGAAGATAGTGAATGCGACACACAACATGTTCGCTTACCGCATCGAGCGCAAGACAGACAAGGGGACGATGATACTGCAGGACTGTGACGATGACGGGGAGACCCACGCTGGCGGACGCATGATGAAGCTATTGCAGATACTGGATCAGAAAAACACCTTAGTTGTTGTTTCCCGATGGTAAGAACTTGAACCAAAGTAATGTCACGACCAGAGATCTACAAAATACTTTAAAAAAAGTATTTAAATACAAAATGCGAATACTTTTCTAATTTAATATTTCAAATGCAAAATACTTTTACTTTTGTATTTAAATACTAAATACAAAATAGATACTTATTTTCCAAATACTTTATTCAAATAAATAAAGTAATTAAAACAAAATCGAAGTCAATCTCGTTAAAAAGCGAAGTGTAACGTCATGTTTCAATTTCAAAGTTGCAGCGCCTCTAGTGGCCATTTGCCGAATCGCTGACCCATTCACTTGAAAATTTGAGTGGTAAAGGTAATATTTCCGAAACTTAGCAGTAAAAAAGTATATTATATTTGACAAATATAAAATACATTTCGAAAAGTATTTCAAATAAAATACAAAATACTTAAGAAACTAAGAAAGTATTTAAGTACAAAATATAAAATACGTATTTTGTATTTGCATTTTAAATACAAGTATTTCAAATAAGTCACAACTCTGGTCACGACTACACGACCAGCCTCGCCGACGCCATCTTTACCGCGCAACGAAAACCAGTCGCCAACCGTCTGTGCTTATCTATGTCCGGTTCCAATAATCAATCTACCGATAGTTACATTTTGACACATTTTCTACGGGTAATCTGTCAAAATGTAACTGACGGTAAGGAAAACTATTGGTGGATTGATTATTGGAACCGGCCACTAGTCTTATTGAGCGTAGATCCAAAAACTTGAGAAAACGCAACATCTATACCATGTTTTGCTATATATGTAATTTATAAATTGAAATGTAATTTTTCAGGTATGGAGGCATCCAGCTCGGCCCAGATAGATTTCGTCACATCAACAACGCCACCAGACAGGTCATCGAGCAAGCCGGTCTACTCAAGAAATGACATTTAGCTTAATCTAATACCTAAGTACATATTATAGCAGTTAGATTTATTATAGAGTGCTAATGCTACAGAATAAACAATAGTACTTACGTACATAAGTTGCCCTAATTAAAGGCCATTATACACCTAGCAATTTGTCACAACAACCTAGAGCCGCAGCTATACGATGGATAGACAGCAAACATTCAATCCATTCACTTTGAAGGCGATTGTTGTGACAAATTGATAGGTGTATAGAACGCATAAGCGTCGGCGACGGCTAGTAAAGTAAAATTATGGCTTCCCGCTCTACCGCATAACACGTGCTCTTTCGTCCAAGTAAGGTTGCGTTTTGTGTGACACTGATAGTGTCCGGCGTATCAGTGGCGTTCGGGTTATTTGCACCTCGGAGGTGCGTGAAATGAGAGCCGAGTTTAAGAGCAATGCCCTAGCTGAGCAACTTTTTAAATCTCGAATTTTTGACGCAATGTTTCTGTCGCGCTGCTGTGGACTCCTCCAATTCGTGCGATAAGGACAACTGCAGCTCGGACTAAAAATCCCACGCAAAAAACTCAAAAATCGAGGTTTCGCTCTCGACTGTTTCCTCCTCCAAAACGCAACCATTATAAAATTTTGGGAACTGCAAGAAGAAGAAATAATCTATGCCTCTATGTCTTGATTTTTTTGATATTTTTTGTCATATTTGTATACTGCGCCTTTTTTGGCAGCCAATTAAATTAAGCCGTTTTTGCGATTTTCAAGGCACTGTAAGTTTCTTTAACAGTCGAGAGCGTTTGTATGGGAAAATCGCAGGTAGGCATTCCTCTTAATCGAAGTGGCATGATGAACTCGTCTGCTTATGCAAAAAAAATCCGAGCCATAGAAATAATTAGAGATGCAACGGATATCCGGTATCCGACCACAATTTAAATGTCCGGCCGAATACCGAATAGTGGCGTAGTGTCCGGCCGGATACCGGATAGTATTTTAACACGGAAGAACATGGCAAAGAAATAAGAAACTACGAAGTCAATTATTAAGTTCCGTTTCGAAAAGAAAAATTATAATGCCATTTTTCATTTTGCAACTCAACCGTCACAGAGCGTTTGCTTAATTTTCCGGCGGGCGGATAGCGGATATCCCGCCGTCTGTAGCGCCTAATATTCGGTATCCGGCCAAACCAATATCCGTTGCATCTCTAAAAATAATAGTTCCATTAGGGCCAGCGCGTTTTTTAAACGCGCCGTCGACGCGTGTTTGTATCAAATCACGTGTATATCGACACATACGAGCGTCAACGGCGCGTTTAAACAACGCGGTGAGCATTGGCTCAGATAGATTAGAAGAAAGTATATTCGATTTTCAGTAGCTTGACTACCACCAGGCCCCTATTTCACCAACTTGACAATTGTCACCTGGCACTGACAATTCGCCAAACATTACTTGTTCTAGAAGTTAAGGAGGACCCTATTTCACCAACTTGACAATTGTCACCTGGCACTGGCACTGACAATTCGCCAAACATTACTTGTTCTAGAAATTAAGGAGGACCCTATTTCACCAACTTGTCAATTGTCACCTGACACTGACAATTCGTCAAACATTACTTGTTCTAGAAGTTAAGGTGGTTGCTAGGTTACTTGTGGATCCAGCAATGTACGGAGCATTGTCGTTGTCAGGTGACAATTGTCGAGTTGGTGAAATAGGGGCCTGATGTATGGTAACGCAATGATTGACAATGATTTTTCGGCGGCACTATTGTTTCTTCGTTTTGGCACTCTATAACGGTCTACTCTCAAATAAAGTGGCCTTTATACCTGGCTAAATACAGTGCATCTTGCTCTAATGAGTGAGATAGTTTAACTCCCGTCCCTCAGTTGCAGTGAACTGCATTTAGCCAGGTCTAAAGGCCGACTAACCTTTTCGCCGCCACAGTAGATAACGTAAGTTGTATCTCAGTGCTATATCTATAGTGCAGGGGGTGCGTTGCACCCGGGCGCACGGTCCTAGGGGGCGCCGAGCCGAGCGCCACTCGCCTCGACTCGGGCGCTAGCGCGCGCTAGGGGGGGTGCTAAAGGGCGCTACGGTAATGATTGCACCCGGGCGCGACATGGGCTAGAGACGCCTCTGAGTCCATCTCACACACCAAAGATGTAGCAAAATATTGAAATTGAACCTTACTTGATAGCACGTAGGTTGCCTTTACGTCGACAGTGGCGACTTGGTATGCAGTCAGACCGTGTGGGGCACTAATGTACTGACTTTAAATCTAAAAATAAATAATAAAAAATATGAATTTATTATTTATTTAAATAGACTTTTGAAACAAAACTCACTAGACTTGGCCGTTTTTTTCGCTGTGTTGTTCTTGACTTAAATATTTTCTAAAAATGAACTGCTCCACGCATATATAGGTATTATTCAGTTTAAAAAAATATACTTAGGTACTTTATCCTTGTGCCCTGATCTGGTTTGCAGATCTGTTTGTTATCTACTTATTTTATGAATTGTTATCATTTGACTTTTAGTGATAGTGCAAGGTGCCTGAATTTGTTTGACTTTCGCTATCTGGAACCATTTTGGGATTTGTAATCGCCGAAAGTAAAGAATGCGAGTTTAAAATGTAAATTAATTAATTATAATCATGAGTGGGCTATTGCCCATCCCCTCTCACCCATGAGAGGAGGCCTGCGCCCAACAGTGGGACGTATATAGGCTGATCACTCATAGGTTAACTGCGGCGCTACCACGAACTTCGAAAGTCGAAGTTCGGGTATTTCCATCTCTATCGCACTCCCTTACTCGAGTGACAGGGATGCATGTATTGCGAACTTCGACTTTCGAAGTTCGTGGTAGCGCCGCTGTATGTAAGTTGTTGTCTTGTAATATAAAATCGTAATGAAATTAACAGTGTTTATATTTATTCTATTATTAAAGCCTAGCTCTAGACTAGCCTAGAGGTCTGCACGGATTGGACAATGCCTCGAGATAAACTGCCCCACAGAGGAAATTATTATATACTGAGATAGAGTCATCAGCTTCCTCTGGCTTCCTCCATGTGCTAGCGACATCTATTGACAAAATGCTCAAGTAAACAAATCTAATCTGTGCTTTGCCAGTAATGCAAAATTACTATCATAATTCATTATATTTTCCAATAACGCACAATTGTGTTTACATTATGTATTTATTTATAAATAAAACAAGAATTTCAAATCAGACCTCATCCTCATAATAATAATTAAAATTTTAGAAATACATCTGTCGAGCTATGTTCACACTAAAACATGCAAGTTTTAATGTATGGGATCTGTTAATACTGAGTGAAATGCCCCTGCACTGCCTTCTTTTTGAATGCGAGTGCACCAATTAGAAAGAGACGGTAATGTTAAGCATTGGATCCATTGTACTGAAACGCAAAACACGTACTGGGGCGTTTTTAAAAGTTCTTACTATGAAACTAGGATAGAAGTTTTGACATTATTGTTATTAAACGGGACTTAATCGCGTATAATTAACTTACCTACTTATCTCGCTGAGGTTTCCTAAGTGTCAGAACATCCACGGTCATGGGACAACTGGTTTTCCTAACTACCCGCATTTGGTCTTAATTAATCACTCACACACTAGGGTTGTCACCCGGCCGACACACAACACTAAGAATATCCGGTGATATAATGAATAATGGAGACAGACAGGACTACATCTATACAAGTGCCACCAAGTGACCAAGTGGGATTTGAATAGTACTCTGCACTCAAAACAAGTTCTAGTGAACCGAAAATCATTTGAAATGAATATTTCTGCCAAACAATCAGTTTAAATCATCATCATTTATTTAAGAGCTTGGCTCTTGTCCGTGGAGTAATTTCCATTCTGTTCAGTTTAAATATAAAACCTTATTGTTTAATTAGGAAGGTTTCAATTTAATGATTTTCTTTTCAGATAAGAAGTTTCGGTAGGCCTGAATCACACTGGCGCGGCCTGCGATAGCGGTCAATAGTAAACTTGACATTAATTGTCAAATTTACTATTGAACGCCACCGCAGGCCGCTCCAATCTGTAAGAGGCGTTCATTTAGTATAATAGGGGTGTAGACTCGAAAATTATTATTACTCCAAAAGATGGCAAAAAAAAAAAAAAATATGCCTAGTGAAATAAATCTAATTCAGATATCACCAAAGAATTACGAAGCTACAACCGTTTTAATATTGCTTGTTAGAGAGAGAGGCGGCGCCGAACACGATGGGCGCGGCACATTGCCGTCTATTAGTGACGTCACAATCTTCCAGCGTCATCGTTTCATATGAAGTTGCGTTTTGCGAAAAAGAGAGAACATACCCCTTCTTAAAACTTTGGAAACTTATAACTTCATGATTATTTAACCTTTTGCGTTGATTTTTTCTCCATTTGACTACATTTTTAATCTTTTTTCGAGAAATGATATTATTTATTATTTTATTTAGTGTCCCTATTTCAACCGTGCACATACTTAAGGCTAAGTCGGATCAGTATCAAGGTACTCCCGGTACCTAGATGGCCTCCGCAATAAAATACAATCTGGTCTACATTTATTTATTACAATAACTTATAAAAATATGTAATCAAAAATGAACTTAAATACCTAACAAGACAGTACAAAATCGGGTTCAGATGAACACATGATTGCCTATAACTATAACGTATTGTTGAGATTATGTAAGCCGGTTTATTATGGCTGGCTTTTTAATAAAGTAATTGGAATTGTAATCTAGTACAGTCAGCATCATATAGTTAGTAGCAGCCAAAGTAGCCAAATATATCGGAACACGTCTTTGCTACTAACTATGTGATGCTGACTGTACCTAGGACGGTAGAGTGCTTTTTCAATGGACTATTTTGATGCAATTCGGCCATCTGAAATAATCACAAGTATACTTAGTACCTCTTATTGTTTTTGGCGTTATCCGCTGTTTTCACTGTGATGCATTTCTTGTCCAGAAACTTTAGAAGATCCTGAAACAAAACATAATTTTGTTAATGTTAAATGTGTCATTTCTGATGAAAGTGATGAAGCTCCGGTAGCCCAGTGTTCAAGACATGCGGCGGTCGTGGGTTCGAATCCCGGCTCGTGCCAATGAGTTTTTCGGAACTTATGTACGGAACGGATTATCTACCGCTTGCTTTGCGGTGAAGGAAAACGTAAGGAAACCGGTCTAATCCCAGTAAGGTCTAGTTTTCCCTCTGGGTTGGTAGGTCAGATGTCAGCCGCTTTCGTAAAACTAGTGCCTATGCCAAATCGTAGGATTAGATGTCAAAGCGGACCTGGGGCTCTTATAGGGCACAACCGGGAATAATGCTAGAGTATGATGAAATGTGTAATTTCTGATGGAAATATCTATATTTATTGAGTCAAACCACGGGGGTAAATTTGGTGTAGTCTTAAGACTGAGATGCTATCGGACATACGGGGTACTCAATTCAACAGTTGACAGCAACACTAAAGCATGGCACTGAACTGACCATAGAATTAGTTTTAGCAACCTTCGACCAGAGATGGGCATTAATCAATTAATTTTTTAATCAACTAATTAATCGATAACAATGAACCGTCACAAAATTTATCGTCGCAGAGTTCGATTGACGATTTTAATCGTCATTTTAATCGATAAATTTCACTATTAAATCTCGATTAAAAATTGGAATACAGCACGTTAAAAAAATGGAGAACACTTGGAAATCATTCTAGTAGTAGGTATGCTGTGTGATATAAACATGTTCCAGTAACACAATATGGTTTTTACAGTGCAGTACTCTAAGGGTCTCCTAGATAAGGTTTTACGGCTTAGATGAAGTCTAGGTAGAAAATTTTAAAGAGAAAGATGTATGAAAGAGCGAGAGCGCTAATCATTCCTGATATCAATCGAGAGAAAATTAATCTAATTAATCAATCGATTAAAGATTTACGGCCGTATTCATAAACGTTCTACAAGCCCATTTTAACTAAAATGGCGTTAAAATTCGTTTGTCCTTATCTTTCACTTTGATATTTGTGTTCGTAAGAAAGGGACAAAGCACATTTTATTTACCAGAGGTATTTTAAGTTTTATGAATAAGGGGGTTAGTCGCTCGTATTTAATCGTGACTAAATTAGTCGAAACTCTTACGACTAAGATTGATCAATCGTCATTTTTAATCGTTAGTCACGATTAAGTGGGTTAATCTTAATCGTTAATCGTTAGTCGATTACATTCTGCCCATCACTGCCCTCGACGCCTATCAGTGCCACTCCGAATAATTCGGCCGAATATTCGGTTCAGCTTTTGCCGAACCGAATATTCGGCTTAGAAAGAGACTGATAGTCTATCTCACCGCAAGACAGCTCGCGCCATCTTGTGCTAACCGTGTTCTTAAATGGTCAATAGATGAAGGTAATATTAGTCAATCATCCCTTTCTTTGACAGACTCCCAATTTTTTTTAAATTTCTTATTCAAAATATACACTTATTTACTTTGTGACCGACCGAGGTCCAGCTAGGGACCAGTCTGAAAACCAGCGCCGGGCCGCGTTGCCCAGCACATGCTGAGACTGGGACCCATTGCCCACTAGTTCCTTAAGTTTATTTTTGTATAGTTTTATTTTTGTTTATTCCTTTGTATTTTTTTTTTCTCTTTTATCATGTGTTCAGGTGTACTTGTATATTTAAATATTTTTCTGTTTCTGTTTCTTTGGAGTGGCACTGATAGGCGTCGAGGGCAGTGATGGGCAAAATGTTTATTAGAATTAGAAAGAGACGGATAGTCTATTTCGCCGCGAGAAATTATGCTAAAAGTGGCACTGTAATGTAAGTTTCAGGTCTGCCTACCCCTTGTGGGAATGAAGGCGTGAATCTATCTGTGTATGTAATTTATACGCGATTAAGTCCCGTTTAGTAATAAAAGAGTGAGAATCGTGAAAGTTCAAAATAACAGCTCACTTTTGGATCGTACCTGTGCTGGACTCGCTCGTCGGGAAGGACGGTTTCATAAAGCGAATGACGACACGTACTCGTGATGTGTACTCACCTTTGGATCGCACCGGTGCCCGCTGGCGGCCAGCTGCTGTGTACAACGTCTATGTTGATGGACTCGCTCCTTGGGAAGGACGGTTTCATACAGCGAATGACGACACGTAGTCGTGATGTGTACTCACCTTTGGATCGTACCGGTGCCCGCTGGCAGCCAGCTGCTGTGTCCAACGTCTATGTTGATGAACTCGCTCGTCGGGAAGGACGGTTTCATACAGCGAATGACGACACGTAGTAGTGATGTGTACTCACCTTTGGATCGTACCGGTGCCCGCTGGCGGCCAGCTGCTATGTACAACGTCTATGTTGATGGACTCGCTCGTCGGGAATGACGGTTTCATCCAGCGAATGACGACACGTAGTCGTGATGTGTACTCACCTTTGGGTCGCACCGGTGCCCACTGGCAGCCAGCTGCTGTGTACAACGTCTATGTTGATGAACTCGCTCGTCGGGAAGGACGGTTTCATACAGCGAATGACGACACGTAGTCGTGATGTGTACTCACCTTTGGATCGTACCGGTGCCCGTTGGCGGCCAGCTGCTGTGTACAACGTCTATGTTGATGGACTCGCGCGTCGGGAAGGACGGTTTCATACAGCGAATAACGACACGTAGTCGTGATGTGTACTCACCTTTGGATCGTACCGGTGCCCACTGGCGGCCAGCTGCTTGTGTACAACGTCTATGTTGATGGGCTCGTAACGCAAGATGGCCTCGTGGAGCAGAAGACGACACGACACGTAGTTGTGGAACGCTATGTGTAAAGGCACTCGGCAGGAGTGGAGCTGGAATGAGAAACAGGTTTTTTAAAATACTACATAGCTTTGCCTGCGAACGTTTGCGTGGAACTCGTTTATATCGTAGCTTCATACAAACTTTCACCCCCCATTTCACCCGCTTAGGGGGTAATTTCCGGGATAAAATGTATCCTATGTCCTTCCCCGGGACACTAATTATCTCTATACCAAATTTCATCGAAATCGGTTCAGCGGTTTAAGCGTGAAGAGGTCAGACAGACAGAAAGACAGATAGACAGACAGACGGACACGACAGACGCATTCAAATATATTATATAGACCAATGCCCATCCCTAAGGACCATTCCGTGTGTTGACGCAAGTTTTTTTTTATCAGATGGGTAGGAGACATTACCCGTAACGTACAACCTACATACCTCTTTATAAAATTACTAGCTTCCGCCCGCAACTTCGTCTGCGTGGACCCGGGATTAAAACTATCTACATTTTATAAACGATATGATACAGAGAAAGAATATAATGGAAAAAATAAACCATCTTCGTCTGTAGCCCCCGACAGGATTCGAACCTGCGACCTTTCTATTAACGCTAGACTGCTCTACCAACTGAGCTACGAGGACAGTGACGCAAGTTGTATATTTTTCCACTATATTCCCGCTAAGACTAGCCGCCCTCTCTGTATCGAGTTATAGACTTGTTTCACAGTAAAAAAAACCTCCCTCCTTAAAAAACCTCTTTCCTCGTTAAAAATAACAAAAAAACAAAAATATTTAATTAAATAATTTGTTTCGTGAAAAGGGTATTATCTACATTTTGATCCGGGCTATGAACTTGCCGGCAAAATTTCATCCAGAACATCTGAACATCCAAACTTTCGTATTTATCCCACACAGCTCTCAGACAGCTCGCACGCCTTCTTGTTCTAACCGTGCAGAGTTCAGAAATGATATATTGTTACAAGTGCCAGGAAAGTAAGGATAACTTGCGTGAATTAGGTTAGGTAGGCGTAGTTAGGTGGTTTAGTAACATTATATTATGAAAACCCATTGCCAGGTATTTTTAGAGAAAGTTTCGTTTTTTTATAATCCTATTAATATGAGAAAGTTTGGATGTTTGGATGTTCAGATGTTTGTTACTCAATCACGCCCAAACGGCCCAACCGGGGTGTGTAACGATCGGCATAACAAATTTAGATATATTTACAGTAGATGTGACAACATTTTACATAAGTTTATTTATTTATTTAACCTTTGTTGCACAAAAGAATATCTTATGGTACAAAAGGTAAGTTCTGAGGATATAATCACTTAAGGGGCATAATAAACTTTCGATATAACAACAAAATAAATAATTTCATGGTGAATAATAATTTCAATAAGTATAAAAGATATTAGATGTAATGTTTACCTAATATAATGAAAATATGCTATAAGTATTAGTGGTAAGTATAATGTGTTGTAAGATATGAAATTAGTAAAAAGTAGAGTTATAAAAAAATCGGTTCTGGCGCTTAGTGAAATTGACAAATTATATGGTAAAAATTATCAGTTACAAAGATGAATTAGGACTGGCGCATATTTTTTTTTGTGGGTACTATTCGATTCTACTTCCCTTATATGACCATATATTTTCTTTAAAGTTCATGGAAAACATCCTCCCAGTATAGAAGAGTGACGACTAAATATTGAGTGAGTGAGTAGACTAAATGTTGTTATACGAAATGTTTTTACGCGTGTGGCATACTTTTGGGCTCTAAACTGCTTAGCTTAAGATCAAAATAAATTATTTATCGCACCATCATCAGACCAGTCGTGACTTACGCCTGCGAAACCTGGACCCTAACCCAGAGAGACGAACTTAAACTAGCAGTGTTCGAAAGAAATGTGCTCAGAAAGATCTATGGCCCCATAAAAGAGCGTGATGGTACAGTCGCCATCAGATATATCGTAGCGGCCAAGGTGCTCACAAATATCTGAACACGTCTCTAATGCCTCGGCAATAGAGACGTGTTCAGATATTTGTGATCACTTTGGCCGCTACGATATATCTGATGGCGACTGTAACTATCGTCAACGCATGAACAACGAGTTAGATGCACTCATCAAACACGAGAACATCGTCAGGTTTTGTAAGTCGCAGCGGCTCAGATGGGCCCCCACCCCACCCCCACCTTGTGTCCCACCTTGAAGGATGCCAGATTATAGGGCAGCTAAAATAATGACAAGGTGGACGCCGCAACAAAAAAGACCGAAGGGCGGCCTAAAAAAACGTTGGATGGATTGTGTGGAAGAAGATCTAAGGAAGATGGGGAAATTTACCAACTGGAAGAAGGTCGCCAGGCTCCGTGACATCTGGAGGAAGACTGTGGAGGAGGCCAAGACCCACAAAGGGTTGTAGTGCCAACGGAAGTAAGTAAGTATACGAAAAGGGCATTATATCCCTCAAGAGGAAACACAAGGGCCGTTTTTCCATACAAACGTAGTCCCCTGTTTTCTCCCTGGATAATGGCTGTAGAGCAATAAAAATTTCTCCATAAATCTATGGCTACTATTGACATGTTTCCTTTTTTTCATAAATTTATTCTTAAAAAAGATATTAACCTTCAAAAACCTAAGAAAAATGCCAGATTTTCCGCTGTGTTCAAACATCCAGAAAACAATTTAGACTAGATTATTTAAAAAAGGAAAACATAGGAACACGGCCCAAGCCTTTCTTTGATTTTTAATAAAACAAAT
The DNA here is from genome assembly GCA_947578815.1 of Epinotia ramella. NCBI lineage: Eukaryota > Metazoa > Arthropoda > Insecta > Lepidoptera > Tortricidae > Epinotia > Epinotia ramella. Next base: position 33,890,122 of record OX388202.1, read on the forward strand.
AGTTAAATAGGTCAAGTATTAGAGAAGAAATCAGGGGACTACGAAACGTTGATTTTATGTACTTTTAATAGGTATTTTCGGTCCAAGCTGTAGTTGTCTCTATCGTGCTTTGCGGAAGGGAGGCTTGAGGTTGGCGCGACAGCAATACATTTTACAAATACCTATTTCTCAATTATGTTGACCTTAGTGATTCCTCTTAACCGTTATATCGATCAATAATATATAATTTACGTTACTCACCCGAAATATTCCCATTAGAAAGAGACGGAAAGTCGATCTCACCGCGATACTTAGGGCTTAGATGCTGATATTTAGGTATTAAAAACTCACCTTTGCCTTTTCTCTTTTTTGGAAGACCCAGTCATCAGCATCACATTCTACCTTTCTAATGACAGGTACTTCTCTTGTAACCAAGAACAATTCATTATCTTTATCTGAGTCATTAACATTTTCTAGATCGCCAGGACCTATTCTCGGCGATCTTGAATATTTTCTTGGTGATTGTGACGCTTTCCTTGGTGATTTTGAAGCCTTTCCTGGTGATTGTAAAAGTTTTCTTGGTGATTTTGAAGCTTTTGGAGGTGATCTTGATCTCTTTCTAGGTGATATTGCGCTACTGGAAGATTTTGAAGAGCAAGGCTGGATAAAGTTTTCAGTTCTTCGTTTTTTGGATGGTGATGTCAATTCCTCAGTTGATTCTACATATGGGTGGGTTTGGTTGTACAAATGCGTTAAAAGTTGTATAGCTGGAAAACAAAAATATACAATATATAGACATAACAAACAAGGCCTAGAAGTATTGAGGATAGAAATTGATTCATATTCAAAATAAATTACCTCTTTTCCTTTTAAATGGCTTCAGTCCATATTTGTCCAATTCTCTATTCCTTTCTGGTGTAGACATTGATGCATAGTCCAACATGGGAGTAACATTGTCAGTCTTTACGATATATTCAGATTGCTCAGGTGTTTCTATATTGAGGTGCTTATTAACTTTTGTCCGCGGAGTTTGTGGCCTAGTATTACTTGGATTTTCATTTGTGAAGTTGGAGTGTGCGGGTTTTGGTTTTTCAACTGCTGAACCTTTTACATTAACCATTGGTAAGCTATCCCTCATAATACCATTAGGTATGCCAGTCGACATATTTCTAGATTTTCTAAAACTGGGTAGATTATCTATTACCGAAATGCCACCTAAATCAAAATGGTTGTCCACATTTTTAGTTTTATTTGGAGAACTTTCATTATCAGATAGTTCCAATACTTTCTGCCTACTACTTGAAAGTAAATCCTTATCACTAGTATTTTGTAAACCTTCTCTCAGTCCAGTATCACTATCATCATTTTCGTCATGGGTGTAATGTGGAGCATAGTTCATGTACTCCAAGGCTTCATCATAGTCTACTGAAACATCATCTTTCTTTCCGAGATTGCTGTTGTTTATTTGATGACTGTTGTTGTTGGCAATATTCTCAAGAGCTTCATTTGATTCAGATGTTTGTGTTAAATCTGCATTATCATCGTCTACTTTAGGGTCTTCAATTGTTTCATTAACATTTATCACCAGACTTTCTACAGTTTCTATTGTACCATCACCTTCCGTGTTTTTATTACTGTTTACAGATTGATTCTGCTGTTCATTATCTGCATCATTTATGTCCATATTAGCATCTGGTGATTTTGCCAGGTAATCATTTTCATTTAGTAATATTGTATTATCTAAGGATTTTTCTGATACAGCTTGTGTACCAGCAATGTGAACAACAGGTAATGAATCACCACTTGAGTTAGAAGACTGTGTTAAATCCATAAGTTCAATATTATCAGCATTTGCACTAATATTTTTTGTTTCCATGCAATATCCTGTCAAATCAATATGTTCATCAGTTTCAACAGTTTTATTTTCTAAAATACTCTTGGTTCCTGTTATCACCACATCTTCACATGATTTATTATTTTCTGTTTCTACACAATTTGCTGTTAAATCTATATGATCATCAACTTTCTGCAGTATTGGCTGAGACAAACCACCAACACATACTACTATTTCCACACTTTCATCACATAACATATTCACTGTTGTAACGAAATTTTCGCAATTCCCTGTTAAATCTATTTGTTCCTCAATCCTTTCCAATATATGTTGAGAAGAGCCCGCAACACATTCTGTAATTTCCATAAAATCATTTGATTTTCTTTTCATCACATTAGTTTGCTGTGATAGCTGAGCAACTGGTTCTATACATCTACTATAATCAATCTTTTTTTGTGACACTATATTAACACACTCAGTCAAGTCCATTACTTCGCTTACTTCTTTTGTTTCATTATTTGTAGGTTTAGTTCCACTTTCTGTCATTGTTTCATTCGGTATTTCCGCAACTGTGTCATCATCATCATCAAATAAGTCTGGGGATAAGCTTCTACTTGGCTGTTTTACTTCTATCAGGTGCTTATCTTTCTCATTTTTTACTTTGGTACAAGATTCATGACATTTTTCAATGTAACCTATGTCATCACCACTACTTACTGTTAAAAGCACAGGGGATGTGTGAATATCAACATCTTCAATGAGGTCTGGACTACACTCTATTAGTGTTTTATTTAGATTTCTTTTAACTGGGGATAAGTTAACACTTCTCTCTCGACATTTCATGCTCTTTTCCGTGAGAATATCTTTACTGTATTTTAAACGCCCACTAAGAACAATGTCCAGTTCATCTTGGGAGCATTCTATTTCTGAAAATAATAATTCAGACTTGTCTCTGTCTGGAGTTGACGGTCTCCCAGGTATGTCAGACCAATTTTTCAACAAGCACCCCATATTATTAGGGGTTTCCTCAATTAGATCCTCAACATAAAATATACTATCATCCTTTATATGTTCATATTCTATATTAGTAGACATGTTGTATATAAATAAGTTAGGTAAAACTAGATTTGTATTGCTAGTTGTAGTTTTCAAGCAATTCAAATCAAAAAGTATGTGTGCATACTTATCAGTTATAATTTGTTGCTTTTCTTCCTCACTTGCCAAAAGCAACTTGTAAGGTTTCCTTCTTTTCTTGGATTTTCTATTAGTAATAGGCTTTGTGGGAACTTTAAACCCGTACTCTTTCAGAGTTGTGCGTATGAGGCCTGTCCTTTGCTGGTTTGTCAAGGACTTTGAGGATGAGCTTGAACTGTCTGGCGTTTCCAGTGTTTGTAATGATTTTGACAGAGCTATAGCTAGCTGGAGCTGTTCAGCATCAACATCAATGCCAGATTTTTTGCATATGGAGTCAAAATCTTTAGTGTAGGCTATTAGTTCATTTTTCTGCCCCTTCAACACAGTCCGTATGTCTTTCTGGCCTTTGACTTGTTTTACCTTTTTTACTTTAGGCTTAATGGGTGCTTTCTTAGTAACTTTAAAACTTTTCTTCTCCTTAAATTCGGTAAGACTTTCATCCATAACAGTACTAGCAAAGTATTTACTTACAACTTTGTACTTGCTGGCAACAAATAAAACAAATTTTAGTATAAAATTGCCTACAATTTATTTTTTATTTATTAAAATCAATAAAATAAATTATTACATACCTATTCAAAGTATTAACACTCATTTTACACTACTTGTGAGGCAAGTCTAATCTTTGTTCTTCTTCCATGAGCTTTCTTATTTGTTCTCCTGATCTCACTGGCAAACCAGTAGATATCAATATTTTCCTCTCCACTGCCTCAATGGGATCCTCATACAGTACTTCTATAGCCTTTTTCATAGGCTCAGCATGACTAGAAAACCTGTAAACAAGATGAAATACAACATAACCTCAAACAACACTTTACCTTGTTCAAAGGTCAGAAATTTCACAGTTGAACTCACTGGAAAAATGCTCCCCATAGTATACCGAAACCTAAAATACCGGCTGAAAGACGGTTCCTAAATTTCGCTGCTGGTGTTCCTGTTATTTTCCTAGGTTTCCATTTTGACGTATCAACACCGATCGCCATTTTTATATATTTTTTAATCTGATCTTTACTATATATAGAAAACATGAACCTATAATTTAGTATGGACAGGCTATGGTAATAATAATACCACGTGCGAGCGAGCTGGTAGCATACAAATCTCGATAAGTGTGACAGACAGAGATATATCATTCGTTATCCTTGTCATAGTTCCACTTTTTTTCTATTTGGCACAACAGTTGTGGCATACAATGCTGTCAATGCTCGCGCGTGGCTGCATACGAATCCGAAATATTTAATATTATTGTGAATAAAATAGTGTCCTAAAAGTAATTTACGCACGATAAGGTATCTCGTGTTCCGTCTGTGCCAAGAAAATGGTTAATTGTTGCGTGCTTGGCTGTAAAAGCCGGTCGGAACAATGTGATGAAAATATAACCTTTCACACGTAAGTAGAACATCTTTCACTTTTCTGTATACGCAATACGTAAAAATAGCATGGTAAAATTACATTACGCTCAAAATCTTGTAAAGTTTGACGATTACAATAGAAATAACATCATTGTTTACATTGTACAAGAAAATATTTGTTAACAAATTATCCGCCCAAATTACGTAGATTGTTTATGGTAAGCTGCGAGAGGTGTTAGAATGTCTTCTCGATTTAGCTTCTTTGCAATCATTTTAGGGATACCAGCCAATACAACTTAAAAATACCCGATTTCTCGGGTAATTTATACTCTAACAAAATTCTCGTACTTGTTATTACATAACATTCGTATATAATGGATGGGATATATTCTTATATACGTATATTTACTCTGTACTCATAGTAAAGATAAGCTTTTATGTAGCGAGTAATCTCGGACTGTTCATCCGATTTCAAAAATTCTTTCATCTGGCTTTATTTAATCCTGCATCTGCGCCTCCGCTTGTGTTCTTTCTACTACGCGGGTGGAGAGGAGACGCGTGGAAAGCTAGTAATAAGTAAAGACGATCGACGGTTTAGAATGAATCATAATTTTCTATAAGCCCTTTGCTTGAAAAATTTCATGTAAAATAATATGTTTTTTTTTCTAGGTTTCCACTAAATGAGGATGCGCGTGCGCGTAGTATTTGGGTTAAGGCTACATATATATATTTGTGATCGCATTCTCGAAAACAGTTCTTACGATTTTGATGGCATTTGCAGTATAGAGGTTTATGGGGGCGAAAAATCTATCTCATCATCATATCAGCCGAAATGGCCGGTCCTGCGCCATCCGCATCCAGCGGACTCCCGCGACCTTTGCCAGGTCATCAGTCAACCTTGTAGGGGGCCCCCCACGCTGTGCCTCATAAAAAAAATCGATCTAGCTAGGTCTCATATCTGGGAAAAATCGTTCTCAGCATATTTTTACCCGAGCAGAGCTCTTTATCATTAATCTGTAATAATTTGAATATTTGAATAGTAAATGTTTTTTAATATCGTTGTGTCTCATTTCGGTATTTAGTGTCATTATTTTTCCCGCCTTAAGCCTGCATCGCGGTCAATAGTAAATTTTACAGCTAATGACAAGTTTACCATTGATCGCCGCGGCCAGGCCGCGCCAGTCTGTGAGAGACTTTAAGCCTCTCACAGACAGGCGCGGCCTGCGGTGGCGGTCAATAGTAAATTTGACACTAACTGTCAAGTTTACTATGAACCGCCACCGCAGGCCGCGCCAGTGTGATTCAGGCTTTATAATAATTAAGTAGATCAGCACGGCTATCACAGGACGCCCCGCGAGCTGTGTCGCGGCGAGGTAGACTGTCCGTCTCTTTCTAGTTAGAACGATTAGAAAGAGACGGATAGTCTACCTCGCCGCAACACAGCTCGCGGGCGTCCTGTCATAACTGTGCTGATAAGAAACTACCAGGTAAGCCGCTTGCACAAGGACTATTAATTACCTACATGTCATGTACTGTTACTAGAATCATATTTCATGTTATTAAGCTGAATATTACTAGTGGTTGCGAACAGAGCGCCTGCTAGGCAGTGAATGTGTGTAAAGCTTCAGTAAAAACTACTTACAATAAAAGCGCATTATTTAAAATAAACATATGGAAGCGATGGGGTAATTTTTAGTTACATGGCCACCCCACGGGAATCATCTACTTTGTTGCCGTCCCTCATTGTGGCGACACTTACGTCGCCTCTGTAGGTATATACTCTAAGATAGAAAAGTACTCTGTGATCTGACCTATTGTCACAAGACTAAGCAGTAAAATTTAAAGCGCTAATCAGAGTTCGTTTAGTGGTATCTGGAACATACTCAGGACCTAAAGACGTTCCACATGCACGGCTAGCACGCGACGGCGCGCGAGCTCTCTCGATTTTTCTCGCACTATCCGTCTCTCACTTATTAGACCACTTAGAACAAGAGGTATAGTGCGATAAAAATCGAGAGTATGTCGCGGCCGTCGTGTGCTAGACGTGATGGTCATGCAAACCAATACAAACTACGAGGTAGAGCGATAAAACCCCTGTCTTTTATCTCCCTCTATCTTATATGGCTTATACCACGATGCATACTGCCATGCAGGTCCTTCTGAATGCGTCTTAATATAAGGACAGCGTATTTGCGTCAAGCATGAACCTATAATTACTACTATACTATACACTAGGTATATACTCTAATGGGGCATATACATTACATGCTTAGTCAGCCCCAATTCATCAGAATCTGACTAATTGCTATCGTGTGGATGCATGTTGCGCTGCAATCCAACCGTCAAACGAGTTTTCCTGACTAATTGCATGAAAATCACAATTTGGACCATGGAATTGGCATGATCTGCCAAGTGTTTTTTTTCTCACAATATTCATTCAAATAAAATTAAACGAAAATTAAAAAATATATACTAAAGAATATTGTTTTAATATTTTACACTGTGATTTTGTCCACTTTTTTAAACCGGTGTTTCGTAACTACAATTTTATTCAGTGTGGCCAGTTAATAGTAAGAAAGTGAAAATTGCCGCATTCAAACGGTCCTGCGAAGCGGACTGCAAGATTGTTACTAACCGATGAGATAGACTATCATGAGACGGCCGTTACATACTCTCCTCGATTTTTGTGTGCTGCACGGCTATCACGCGACGGCGCGCGAGCTCTCTCGATTTTTCTCGCACTATCCGTCTCTCTCTTATTAGAACACTTAGAACAAGAGGTATAGTGCGAGAAAAATCGAGAGTATGGCGCGGCCATCCCATGTTAGACGTGCTGTCTTGCCCTATCTCATCGGTTAGTAACAATCTTGCAGCCCGCTTCGCAGGACCGTTTGAATGCGGCAATTTTCGCTTTCTTCCTATTAACTGGCCACACTGAATGAAATTGTAGTTGCAGTTGTTACATCTGAGGGGCTACCGCGAAACGAAAACGAACTTCGTTCGTGTATCTCCGTCTTTATCGCTCAAACTAGCAAGTGCGACAGAGAGAGAAATCTTCGAACGAAGTTCGTTTTCACTTCGCGGTAACCCCTCTGTACGCTACGTCCAATTATGACTTCGACATGTTGGGCTGACAAATTGGGGTAAAATCACATAATCTGGATGCCCCATAAGGCGTCAAGAGAAATTACTTCTGTTCTGTCAAGACTTTGCTGTCAAGTAAATTTAGTAAATGACATGACTCAGCCGCGAGTTTGAAATTGTTGAGCAATACTAGCAATAGGGATTAAACTATGGGCTATGGTATTTGTTTTTATAAATGGTGTAATTCGTTATTTCGTAGTTCATTTATACATACGTCAGTATCTCTTATTAGTCTGTGATTTATACGCTTACTGACTCTGGCAAAGGTCCTCGAAGCTGCCATTTCTCTTTTATAATAATAATAATAACTAAATTATGATAAAGTGCTTATTTAATTTTGTAAAAGAAAAGTAACTTCGTTTAAATTTTAGAAACATAAGTACTTATCATTTGCTGTTAGTCCGGTGTGGTTTCGCCTTATAACGATTTAAATACATACAGTAAAAGTTTAGAATCAAGTGTGATTTTAAATTTTGAGGTATCTTCAAATCATTAAAGAAATTGTGAAAATGGCTTTAGAAAACGACTTATGCGTATTGCCGGAAGGTTCTTTACGGTGTTTGCAGCAGACAGATGATGATTTTGTGTGGGTACACCAGGGAGACCTCACTCCCGGTTTTGGTACCATTTCACCACAAACTAGATATGAAGAGCACTATGAAAGAGCCACTGAATGTGTGCAAATTGGTATCACCAATAGCACCATAATGTCGGATATCATTGAAGATTTTTCACATGATCAATATTTTGATTTTGAGGCCATTGTGGAAAGAGTGAGTCACAATAGAAAATCCACCAAGCAAGGACATCGGAGAAGACTTGTTTCTTCCTCAAAGACGACTAATTACTCTGAACAGGAAGAACTTGTTCATCCTGCTTTAAACACATTTGATGGAGCTACAACTGAAATATTAAAAAGTATTGTTACTTCTAATAATTATTACAGAGGTATACTTGGAAAATTCATAAGCAACGTGACCAACTCTGTTGTTATGCATGCATGGATTTATTATAAAACTTACCCGCTGTGGCACCCAGATGTGAAGTGGGATTTCTTCAAGTATAACCGTATTTGGAAAATGTGGCGATTAGAAGAACACACAGTCAAAGTATACAAACTAAGTGAAAATGCAGTGAATAACGAGAAAATATTTCAACAAGTTCGTAAAGAAAAGGAGCACTTACTTTTACTATGTAGATTAAACTGTAATGTTCCCCAAGTAAAGCGCTGTAGCAGAAATGTGATAGTCACGGGTTTAGTTGGAGAAGAAAGGGAACCTGCTCCATCCATCGCTACAATACCCTTAAAACTTTCTCAAGAAACATACCACATTATTGTCAAAGACATGGAAATGTGGTATAAAACTTTAAGTTTGGTACATGGGAAACTATCCAATACAAATATATTGTATTGGAATAAGCAAGTCTATTATATAGGATGGTCACATTCCGTTAAAAGAGATCACTCTCTAGCTTTGAAAAAATTGATGAAAGACTGTCTTTTTATTACCAAAGTAAGTTAGTGCCTGTGAAAATTGCATTGTTTATTTATTTAGTTGTATTGACAACATTAATTTTACTTAGTATTGCAACATAGTTCTCTTCTCTTTGATATTATTGATTGCACTTGATGCTTCTTTAAACATACCCATACCCATCATGATATTATGAAATATGTTAGAAACCTAGTTTTATTTTCAGTTTAGTCGAATGTCAAAGTCGAATTTGTTTTCAGTTTTTCGAGGCAAGATTTGTCTCGGTGAAGCCTACTGAGCAGCTGTTCAAAGACATCACAGGGCTAGATGGAATCAACAAGTCTGTGTTAAGCATGATTAACTCTGTGGATCTATGGAAGAGCCAACATTTGGCAAACCCAAACAGGATGACATCTAGACATGAACCTAGCCCTGGGCGTATGTTTCGGTTTAAATGATTATATCAATCAATGGAACCAATACTAGCTGCCTGCATGTTACACAGAAACCAAGCAAAGGTGGAGGATAAAATATAGCCTTTATCCATGAGATGACTAGATCGGAGATCATCATCAACATCATCATGTCAGCCGAAAGACGTCCACTGCTGGACATATGCCTCCCCCAAAGAGTGCCACAATGACCGGTCCTGCGCCACCCGCATCCAGCGGCTTTATCAGGTCATCAGTCCACCTTGTGGGGGGCCTACCGACACTGCGCTGCGATTGGAGATTACCCCCTTCAATTGTGTAGGGACATACAAACTCACAAACTTTACCTCTTTGTAATATTAGTATAGAGTTTATAAATAAATAAATATTAGGGGACAATCATACACAAATCGAACTAGTCCCATAGTAAGCTTAAAATAGATACTTAAACATCCATGACTCAGGAACAAATAAAATATAATCAGGAATATTCATGCTCATCACACAAATAAATGCCCTTGCCGGGATTCGAACCCAGGACCGGTTTTTGAATGAGACATCAGAGGATCTTTTATCTTGTAGTTAAATTGATAAATTAAAACTGCAATGTAATAAAAAAGTAATAGTTCTTGAATCTATTTATTCTTACACTAATATCTTCCGCCTCTATCTCTGTCCCTTCTTTCAACCTCTCGTCTCTCCCTTCTCTCTCGTTCACGTTCCTTGTCCCTGTCCCTTTCCCTTTCCTTTTCTCGTTCCTTCTCGCGTTCTCTGTCTCTTTCCCTCGCTCTTTCCCTGTCTCGTTCGCGCTCGCGCTCCTTTTCCCGTTCTCTGTCTCGCTCTCGCCGCCGCTCCCGGTCTCTGCTGCGCGAGCGCTCCCGTTTGCGGTCCTTGTTGCGCCTCTCGCGATCTTTTGATCTGTAATTATAATAATTTGATTTTAAGAATTCAAACAGGACCTCCAATTTGCTGTCATTTTATTTATTTCAAGAATTCTTATTTATAAGATGTTTTTTCATGTTTACACCCTTATAAATTTAAACTTTTAATACATGCGGTTGTGAGTAATAATAATTGCGTTTTAATTGTTATTTCCTATCTTTCAAAAACTAGAGTAAGTATTTTTCATTTTGCCCATATCCTATCCTGCAGAATTTTCTCTTAACAGACTATAAGTTGTACATACGTAGGGCGCTCAATAAGTTCTCGGTATCGGCATGATTACGTCTCATGATAATATTTTTTTATTATTGGTCATACTCTTTCATACATCACATACAGTGTCACTATTCATATACTAATATATATTTGGTGGACACTGGACAGGACATAATATGGACAGGACACCTATTACGAAGTACACAAGAGAAATGGAGCCAAATAGTAACAGATTGGTATCCTAGAGACGGCAACAGGACACCGGGTGGAAGGTTCACAAGATGGGAAGACGAGTTAAAACTAACAGCAGGCCCGAACTGGAGAAGGGTCGCGAAAGAAAGAAAGCAGTGGAAATTACTGGAGGAGGCCTATGCCGTACGGCATACTGAACTAAGAGATATTTTATAATCAAATTCTGTAACCAAACAACACTCAAAGTTCAGACTAAATGGCTTATTGATTGATTGATATATTTGGTTTTTATTTACTTAAGGAATTTATATATACAATTTCTTAGTATGATGCACACATTATAATATTTATAATTACTGCCAAGTTCCAAATAATAAAAATAGTTGCAAACCTTTCTCTCTTCTTTTCTTTATCCCCCTTCCTATCTTTGTCTCGTCTGTTCTCTTTGGTATCCGGGTCATTATCATCATCGGAAGGCATGTCTTCGTCCAAGTCATCATCCAGCGCCGATACCTTCGGCTCCAACTCATTGTTTTCCTCAAGCACATGCCGTTTCTGTATCCGGGGCAGTATCACGTCGCACAAACGCTCCTCACGGAGCAATTCGTCGATGAATTCGTCTACGTGCACTATTTCGAACTGTCCTACACGATTCTGACGCCTCAATTTACGATTATCATTGAACAGGGGCTCCAGATATTTGTAACAATCTACTGAAGTTCCTGTGAGACGCATGTAAAAAGCCCCTAGTGCTCGCACGTATTTGAACTCCTCATTCTTTATAAATTCGACTACGATATCTTTTTCAGGTTGGATCTGCAGCATTTTGAGAACTAAACATAGAAAAGGAGTCGGGTAAATAAACCCACCGTGCACGCCGCCTACATAGCGTAATTCCATAGCTTTGTCCACCAGCAACTCTGCTGTAAGAGCGAAACATTCTTCTTTCCAATATTTCGAATCATATATACGTGCTCTGATGATTTTCTCTATTAAATATTGTGGATTTGTGCCGCGAATTGATTTCGCGTCCTTTACCGTGCGGTTCGCCATTTTTAGTGTTTTAGATTTTGACAGAACATTATGCCGCGTTCACATGCACTTCGTGCAGCCTGGCAATCAGCTCGGCATGCAGCCCGGCAAGCAGCCCGTACACTTCTGCCCTTCTGCGGCCCAAGCAGGCTATTCACACGCTCGCGGGCGTGCTTGTCATGCAAACATTGGAGATTTTTTTTTCTTTGGAATATTTAAGCTTGAAACCAATTATCGGACGCGTCCGGCGGACGCGACTGACGTCCGCGACTGATAAATGTGCACAGTCGAACGGGATCTAGCGAACCGTCCGAACACTCAAGGTTACGTCCACGGCTTATGTCCGATAGTTTGCACAATTCAGTGTATATTCATTATCTAGATACCGGCTGTGTGCCGCGTCCGCCGGACGCGTCCGATAATTTGTTTCAAGCTTTTTTGTTGCTTAAACGTAACTTCTATGTTGTTGGCTGCCACTGGTAACCCCCCAGAAAGAGCAAAATTTATTTCTTTGTCCATTTTTAATCTTCTGACGACTCCAATTCCGACATGTTTGTACCTGTTCAAACCGCGAGCGTGTGAACAGGTACACAAGTACCAGCACATTCACCCTTTGATTTTTGCCAAAAAACCAGCAGTTGTCCCGATCGGCGGCATGCACGAGCACGGGCACGGGCGCCTGCACATTCAGGCTGTTCACACGCTCGTGCCCGTGCCCGTGCACGTGTATATCGCTTTGAACGCGAGCATGTGAAGGCGGCATAGGCGATATTTATTTTTTTCCCCCCTGTTTGGCCTGCTGTGCGGCCAGTTACAGATATGTTTCTGTATAGCCTCATTGGGGGCCTTATGGGCCTCCCAATGGAGTTTCTGTATAGCCGCATTGGAGGCCTTATGGGCCTCCCAATGGTGTTTCTGTATAGCCTCATTGGGGGCCTTATGGGCCTCCCAATGGTCGGCATAGGCGATGTTTATGTTTCTAAAGAACTTGGTTAGCGCAAGACGCAATTTGAGTGTTGTTTGATTGATTGTATCGTGCAAACAAATTTAATACATCATTATATATTTTTGTTTTTTCTTTAGTAAGTATGCATAGTTAGCAAATCAAGCAGCCATTAGTGTATGTGTCGTTTTTAACGTGTACTTTATTCCAAAGAGAATATAAGTTCTACTTTATTCATCTCATTCTGTACACAAAATAATTACGTTTTTGAAAGTTCTTGATAAATATATTTTTTTTACATTTTAAAATAAATATTATCTTCGTTTGACCAACAAAAAAGTCTGTGCAAAAATTATACACACAGCAAAACCCTAGTGTGAAACGGAGTACGTTTTTAATTTTGACAAAACAAAATGTCATTCCATTCATGTCATTGTGACATTTCCAAATTCGCGCTTGGGTTTTCGAAACGGTCGTTGTTCAAAATATTTTCAATTCTATTTCTGCCGTTTGAACTGTGTAATATTGTGTTTGTTAGTTTTAATTACTAAGTGGCCCTTAAAAGCTGGCTCAAAATGCCGAGCCGAAAGAAAAAGGGCAACGAGGAGCCTATGGATGTGGACGATAACATGACTGCTACAAACGGCAGAACGGAAGCTCCCGATGAAGAATTCCTTGTAGACGGGGATGTGGACCGTGTTTCTGAAGACGAGGAAGGCGGAATTCGCATGGGTGGAGTGTATATACCGCCAGCCCCGAAACCCGCGTTGACTTTTGACGCTACAGGACCTCGTCTTATAATAACGCATATTGTCAATGAGAACTTCAAAAGTTACGCCGGCGTGCAGTCACTTGGACCTTTTCATAAGGTATGATTGGCCTGGCATGATTTATAGGCTCCGTAAATCATGTTTCGAACACTCCATGACGTTACTAATTCTAGTGATGCTGTTGGTCGCATTAAAAGTCCCCAGCGAATCAAGTCAACTCTCCACACAAACGGAGTTTGGTTCTCATTTTAAAACAACACGCTAGAATAACATGAAACTTTGTATACACAATGGAATCCACCATTTTTAAGTCGAAAACTAGTTTCTGTTGATAGAAATTAAAATAGAAAAAAATAGAGCCAACAGAACGGTTATCATAAAAAGTCTTAAATTGCTTCATATTTTTTATTTTACATGAAAACCAAACTATGTTTGTGTGGGAAGTCAACCATCCTGGCAAACCTTAAGCTTGCATATTGTTTGAAACACATTTTAACAGAAAGAGGGAGAGTGACCCATAAAATATCACTACAGCATTGAGCAGATTGAGCTTCAAAAATGGATAGCCCAATATACACATGTATAGTTCTTCTATTTAAATCTTTTATTTCCAGAGTTTCACTGCAATAATCGGTCCAAATGGTAGCGGCAAGAGCAATGTGATAGACTCCATGTTGTTTGTGTTTGGCTACCGAGCCACGAAGATCCGGTCCAAGAAGATCTCTGTCCTCATCCATTCATCCAGCAAGTATCCGAATATCACCAGTGCCAGTGTTGCAGTCCACTTCTGTCAAATCATTGATGGGGTAAGTAGATTATTCTTTTGTTTGGTTGACAATTGTGTGTTCCTGTTATCCCTCATTAGAGAAATAACATAAGGCTTGCAGAATACTTCTCCAAGTGTAAGATTGCAGATTTCTATCTATATGTATCAATAAATAATAAATATTAAGGGGCAATCTTTTATGTAATATTAGGACATAGCCCCTGAATATTAATATTCATTTCTTTAATACATGTCGGATGAGACAAGAATTTGGTGTACATTTATATACATTTTATTTCTTCCTCTGGGAACCTAAAATTTATAATATTATGGACACCACACACACACAATAAGTAAAATGGGTCATTTGTTACGAACCTAAATTTAGAAATATAACATAATGGCCGGTTCTGCACCACCAGCATCCAGCGGACATTTGCAACCTGTATCAGGTCATCAGTCCACAGTACTCAACACCTCCTGCTACATGGTTGCCACTCGAGAACCTTTCCACCCCAAAGGCCATTGGTTCTATGTGCAATGTGTCGCACCCACCACCACTTAAGTCTAGTGAATCGGAAGGCTATATTGGTTACCTTGGTTCTGCTGCGGATCATTTCTGATAAACCAAAAATAAGTAATTAGAATTACGAATACACAAACAAACATTTTAAGTAAAGCTTGTACAGTCAGCAGCAAAGGTAGCTACGCGCGTCAAGTGCTCAAAATGACCTACACACGACTAATGTCAAGAGGATAAGGACTGTCCAGCTAATTTTGAGTGTGTTATTTAACGTAGCTACTTCTGCTGCTGGCTGTACTAGAGACCTATAATACGCCACAGTGAAGCATTCAACAACTGAGTGGATGATAGGAGATTATGCATACCAACATGAAGGAAGGTCCATGCAGCAAATTTTTGAGGTAATTGTCTATGGTTGTCTGTCTGTAGAGTGCTTTATCTGGCAAATTGACCTTCAATTTGTTGTAAGCACATCTTATTTCTGTAACAAATTTGATGTTTTTGATGAATGTCAACACAGATTTAGAAAACAAAGATCAACAACATTAACAGTATATAAATTTATCCAGAAAGCCTTAACATTAATAAACAATAAAAAAAAAGACCGGGTTGCACTCCGGGAGTGCCGGCAGAAGTGAAAACTCAGCAACATTGTAAAAGTTTTTCGATCAGTTCACGTGACATCTTACGGTGTCACCCTAAAAATGAATATGGCGCAAATTTATAAACAATTATCTCATTCTAAATTATTTAGGCGGACGGGCCGCGGGCGCGTTGGGTGCGACGGGCCGGCTCGCCCGCCGCCGGCGGCGAATAAAATACCAACTTGTTTTTGGCATTGCCAAATATTTATCAAAGCTTTATCTCTTTAGGATTAACGTCCAAATTCGAACTATTCGAATTTGCAAGAACAGCGGACGGCGGCGGTGAACAAAATATCAATTTGTTTTTGCCATTGATAAATATTTTTCAAAGCTTTATCTATTTAGGAATAACGTCCAAATTCGAACTATTCGAATTTGCTCAATAGCAAAACGGTGAAAGACGCGTGAACAAAATTACAAATTTATTTGCAGAATATGCTATTGCAAAAAGTGTTTAACGGCTTTATACTCTTACGAATAGCGTTCAGTTTTGAATGAAGTCGAATCGGCTAGCAGCAAAATATAAAAGTTTGTGACCTCCTTCACATCTCACGTCACAAAAATCTGTCGCGTATTTAACAATTTTTCCCCATCCCAAAAAGTGTTTAGCGCCGCTAAAGAAGTTTTCACTTCAACATGCATTTGGGTTGCTCCTGGTTATTAGCAAGGCATACGATCGAATCCAACACGATATCCTTTTAGATAAGTTGTACAGAATAGGTGTGCGTGGCATTGCGCATGAATGGTTCCAATCATACCTAAAGAACAGACACCAAATTGTTGAAATTTATTTCTTTTAGGGCGATAGTAAAACCATAACAAAAGTCCGTACATCTACAATAACCAAGACATGCTCTATTCCACAAGGAAGCGTACTGGGATGTATTCTGTTTATTTTAAGTATATACCTATTAACGACCTAATTTAAACACTTGATATCAAGACCTTTCTATATGCAGACGATATTTCTATTATGTACCCGTGTGGTGTCGGGTTAGAATAGCACCACCCCCTTTCTTCCCGTGGGTATCGTAAGAGTCGACTAAGGGAGCAGGGTTGAAGTGTGTTGTGGGCGATGGGCTAGCAACCTATCACTGCGATATCACATTTTGTCGATCTTTTATACCCACATTTATGCTAACAGTGGCACTTGACACAAGTTTAATGTGCTCTGCCTACCCCTTTTAGGGATAAAGGCGTGTATGTATGTATGTATTTCTATTATATTTCCTAGCATGAACATTGATGAAGTAACAAATAACTTAAATATAATATTTGATACTATTTTACCCTGGCTTGAAGATCACAATCTGAACCTTCTTAATCTGCAAAAAACGAACACAATACAGTTTAGACCACATCTGAGAACCGCGTTAGAAATTCGCTATTCCTACCAAAAATAACAAACTAGAACCTGTCAACACCCGTCGACTACTTGGTTTTTAAACATCGACAAATATATAAACTGGAAAGTCCACACTGAGAAAATTTCAGTCATATTATCTAGATTTGCTTATGCGCTCAGACAAATATTGATTAATACCAACTTAAAAACCGCTTGATAAGCCATTCGATTCGAAGAGGGGAACTTAATAATGCAAACATCGCTTTTGAGTGGAAGCCGCCGGACGGAAGGTGGATTCGTGGACGTCCTGTGCACTCATGGCGGCGAACAGTCGAGAGTGAGCTGCGAGCAGTCGGACTGAGCTGGAGCGAGGTCAGGGACGTCGCTCAGGACAGGAAGGCGTGGCGCAAGCTTATAAAGGCCATATGCACCTCTGGGATGCCCTAGGATATCATCATCATCATTTTCAGCCTGTAGCCGCCCACTGCTGAGCATAAAGGTGGTTTTCCACCGGATGAGCGCGGATTGAATTGATTTTTTATTTGCACGCTAAATCGAACCGTACAGCTGTACTGTTAGAGTGCAAATCACACTGAAGATTATTTTCAAGCGCTTGACATCGCGGGAAAATTTCTTCAGTGTAATGTGCATTCTAATAGTACGGCAATACGTTTCAATTTAGCGTGCAAATAAAAAATCAATTCAATCCGCGCTCATCCGGTGGAAAACCACCTTAAGCCTCTCTTCGAGTGCGCCACTTATCCCGGTCCCGTGCTGGACTCATCCAGAAATGACCCGAGGTCTTGTTTACGTCGTCAACCCATCCTGCTGGTGGACGACCCACGCTTCTTTTTCCTGTAAGTGGCCACCAATCCGTTAACGTTTTGGTCCAACTACCGTCACGCTGCCTGGCAATATGTCCTGCCCAACTCCATTTGAGTCGTCGCCAGTCTCATGGGAACTTTCGGGCCACCAACGATCCGGGGCGGTCCTTTTTGTTAGTTTATTATATAACGTGTCACTAACGAAGCCTGTTGCGGATTCTATTATTGTACCTAGGGGGATGTTTGTTTGTACGCAATTGACGAAGCCTGCGTTGCGGATATTTTTATGTACCTAATCATTCTTGTTTAATAAATAATATTCAATTAAAAAAAAAAAATGAGTTTGGTTATGACTTCTCCGACGCCCTAGGACAAGAACAACAAAAACCGCTGTGTGTGCTTACCATATAATGTTGTGGGGCAGTAGTGTAAATGCTACAGACTTTTTTTTACTCCAGAAAAGATGCGTATGAGTTCTCAGTAACATAAGAAATGAAGACAGTAATGCAGACCTCACATCTCTATACTAAAAAATCTGACCATCTCATCTTTGTATATACTGGACACCTGCAAATTTGTTCGTAAATACCAAAACCTATATCCCAGACCTGATAACCCCAACTCGCACGCACACAACCTACGTCACCGCAATAAAATAATTCAAACAGTTCCCGCCAAGCTAACAATGTTCAATACATGCCTTTGCCCTATATCCATAAGGATCTGCAATAAGTTCCGCAGCCTATAAGAAATGAAGTAATATTTAACACCTTTGTCCATAAACTAAAAGCGTACCTCATTATTGAATGCCACAGCTACAAGAGTTCATGGACCATTAAATTTGAATAATGTAATAAGTAAAGGAAATATAAACCGTAAGTGTTATAAATACCGTTGTTATCTAATGTGTCTAATGAGATATATGTAGTATATATATGCTCGGCGGAATCCAACCTAATATCAGCGCTATTGTCATTACGATACCTTCCACAATATATTACAGCTAGCTGTATTACAATATAGCGGCAATCCGACGAACACATTCCAGCGGATTTTCATTCAGCGGTATTCAATTAGCCTGATCGTCAACTCGCCGTATTACAAAACAGAGCTGTTTTGTAAAACAGCTACCTGTTACGTAAAACGGCGGATTATACTATTCCACTGCGACATATATAATGTTGTTTAGGTTAGCTTAGTACATAAATATGTTGCTACACCCTAGAGGGTCCATGTCTGTACTGATTAGGTTTTAAGAACATCCTGTGAATACCATGGCCGCAACTAATAAATGAATATGAATGTATGAATTATACTGAATGATATATGTATTATAATAATGTGGAGATTATTACTAGAACACTATATTATGTACTTTTATAATTATACGAAAACTAACCACACCAATACCTAACCAATTAAAATTAACTTGATTGATTATTTATGCTTCACAGCTTGTAGTCATTACACCATTGAATTTTGACAACCATAAGGCTGTGAACACCTGTTCCCCATTGGTTCTGAGAGCTGTAGAGCTCGCGAGTATGACATAAAGAAAAAAATGTTATTTAATTTTCGAAATTTTGAACCAACAAAACAATTTGTATAGGTGGTATATTTATTGAACCTGCTCACAAAATTTCACGAGAATCGGTTGAGAAATGTGACCTGTAGAGGAGAACACTCGGACATGCGTATTTTTGTCGAAACGGAGAACTTCGTTCGCTTCGCTCGCTAGTTCAAAAAACATGCATGTACAGAGTGTTGGAAGCGTTGCTGTTGTCATGTAGGTAAATACTGTATACTCTTAATTGCACTCCTCTTATAAATGCAGCAGGTGTAAAAAAGTAAAATTAATACAATAAAATAATCAAAGTTCGTAGCTTTCCGAGTTTGTGCGTTTGTGTCTCTGGAACCTCTTATCCGATAAAAAAAGACCGGGTTGCACTCCGGGTGTGCCGGCAGAAGTGAAAACTCAATGACATTGTAACAGTTTTTCGATCAGGTCACGTGTCCGTCTTACGAATTTTCAATCTGCCGAATCTTACGGTCACGTGACCTGTTGCGAGTATCTCTCGAATCTCACGGTCACGAGACATCTTACGGTCACGTGACCTGTGGCGAGTTTCACAATTTTTCCCCATCACAAAAAGTGCACAGCGCCGCTAAAGAAGTTTTCACTGCAAAAAAAATCTTTCACTTGTCTACAGAATGGACTTTCTGTATAGACATAGCCTATATTTTACCCGCGGGTTCGTCTGTGTTGTTTGCGATACGTGAGCGGAGCCGAGAGGGCAGTTAGTGAAGTATGAAACTAGTAGGTGGTGCGGTACAATTACGATGAAAAAAAAACAACAATATTATTACACATAAAATATAAATACACATACCCACTTAAATAATAATATACATTGGCAAAAATTGTAAACTATTTGCCAATCTCTTGATTTTCATTTTGTTTTTATTATTATTTTATTCAGTCATTACAAAATTAATATACTGTACGGTATTTTAGAATAAGTTAGACTAAGACCAATTGCTGGACAGTTTTTCGTAAAAAAAATCTTGACATTTGTTCACTATTATTATAATGATATGAACAGGATCCACTTATGGTCTTGAATGTAACGGGATCACTGACGGTGTTGGACGCAACGGGTCGACTGACGGTGTTGGGCGCATCGGGATCACTGACGGTGTTGGACGCAACGGGTCGACTGACGGTGTAGGACGCAACGGGATTACTGACGGTGTTGGACGCAACGGGTCGACTGACGGTGTCGGGCGCAACGGGATCACTGACGGTGTTAGGGGCAACGGGTCCACCGACGGTGTTGGGCGCAACGGAATCACTGACGGTGTTGGACACAAAGGGTCGACTGACGGTGTAGGACGCAACGGGTTGACTGACGGTGTCGGGCGCAACGGGATCACTGACGGTGTTGGGCGCAACGAGTCCGCTGACGGTGTTGGAAGTGGGTAAACCACGGAGGCCAACTGTAGCAGTGATGCTGTAACAAATAAATAAATCCGCATTTACTTATTACAATACGTAAACACTAGTGGTAATTAAGTATAATAAATAATAATAAGAAATTACACACTATGAAACATCTCAAGGGTCTACCTACCTATTACAGTTAGAGTCAGCCCTATGAAAGGCGGAGAAGCAGGCTGAGAAACAAACAGACAGGAGAGCCAATGGAACCCTTTGGCACTTTAAAAATTAGAGGGCATTGCGTGAACCTTTATTTTGCTTGCATTCCGCATCATGCTAGTCCGCTTCATGTTAGTCTCAAATGGTGTAGGTAGGTACATAATATGTTTTGGATATAACAACCGGAAACCTTGTCTTTGGCTCACCGCGCTTAGGTAATGGCTAGTTCAGACATTCACTTTATTTTTTTTATTTTTTTTTTATTTAAAGTTCCAAATAATTTTATCGCAGAGTTTCATGTTTTATGTGCTAAAGCCATTAATGGCTTATTTAAAGCTAGAGTTCGGACTGACTATTTGCCATGTAAGTACTTACATTACCTTCACACTATTATTTTACTAAACGAGATTCAAGCACATATAATCAACTTATTTATTTACCTCTGAGGTTTAGTAAAAATATAGTGTGAGAATCGTGTAAGTTTAAACCAATATACTTTCTTTCAGTTTACTGTACCTAACGCTAATTAACAAGAACAGATCTATCACTAGGTTATCACAAGGCGTAATCATAGTTGTTACTCGACATATAATACTTGTTTACATCTTTGGTTGATGTAGGGTTGGATAGGTATAAATCTTGTATGTGTTTTGGTAGGCTATTTATTAATTTTGGAAGGATGTAATGATTAGTTCTCATGCCGTAAACGTTTTTAATTTTTGGTAGTGCATATCTGTGCTGGATAAACTCCTTAGCCTAATGTTACGGTGGTATTCATTTAACTTGGTAATGTATTTATATTCTTCCTTGAGTATGGAAAGTTTGACCATGTTTTGTACGGGAAGTACCTTGCAATATTGGAAAAGGTGAGAGTAGTCATTACTGTAAGTGAAATTTATACTGTTCGGTATAATAATTTTTAATATTGTTTTCTGCAGATTAAATATATTGGCTAGATTGGTTTTGTACCATCGTCCATAGCTGCTGAGACCGTATCGTATAACCGAATCGGCTAAATGCTAGGTATAAAATTCTTAAGGTGTTGTAGGGGATCCTATATTTCAGTATATTTAATCTTCCTAGAAGTGATCTAAGTTTGTTGCATACATATTCAGTGTGCGGTTGCCAGTTAAATCTAAAGTCAATCAATAAGCCAATGTACATATGTTCCTTTACAAAATCGATACTAGGACAGTCGCAGTTATTGCGTTGCAAATGGAGGCAACTGTGAGTATGTGCTTTAATTACCGGAATGTAAGATGACTTATTGTGTGAGGAATGGATATGCGTAGCCTTAGTTTTATCAGCATTACTTATTTCCTTGTTTGATTACAGTTTAATATTTTGATGACAGTAGTGGCACAGAACCATATTCCTAAAATCAACACAAACGCTCATACGCGTAGCACATATCGCGGTCGCGTGGCTTGGTCTATGGTCAAGGCTGTATATGTTCGAATACTTCGAATATGAAAATGTATAAGTTACTTACATGTAAATATTGCAGTCTTCATCTTGTGAGGTCGGTGGTATATTGATCACGATAGGAGTTTTCATTCATTTTTATAACAATGGGCGCCTTCATTGTTTCCATTTCCACCAGATTAAAAAAATGTCAAGTGTGACATACTCTACAGATTTTTATAGCAAATAAAATTTCTGAGAAATTGAACTAGTCTTATCCCTCGATTTCGTCTGCGTAATCGTACTTATAATCGTCATCAAGATTTTATCTCAACGTTTTCTGTTTGATCAACGTAAGGTTGAATGTTTTTTACTAAACGATACGCTTTGATCTGTCCAGTTGTGGCACTCTTTTGGGGAGGCTTATGTCCAGCAGTGGACGTCTTTCGGCTGATATGATGATGATGATGATGTCATTAACAGTGGCAATTGGGTCATACACAGATTAAGGTTCGCGTCTTTCCTGTGGACATTGTCAAAGTTAAGGGCTACGAAGCCTAATTTTTGGTTAGGTTTGTACTCTTAATCGGCATAAACGGCGTCTCCTCTTCTATATTACTATGCTTTAAAATAGTACATTGTTTGGAAGTGGAATATTGCGAACAAGAGTCTATCAGAAGCCCGACGCCAAAGGCGGAGGGCTTTTGATGACTCGAGTTTGCAATATTCTTACGCCCATGTTATACACAATGTTTTTCATCACATTTGCGAGGAAACAAATACATTTTGGATGAAATGAATACAAATCGTAATAAAAACTGCAACATGTCAGTCGTCCATTTTGTTGAATTTGACGTGAGGCGCGTATGGCAAAGACCCTTCGGTATACAGCGACGATTTGAAAACACTTAAAAACATTTTACATAGACATTTTCCATTCCTGGTCCATTTTACATAGACATTAAAGTTATTTAGTTTAACATGTTTAACTGAATTATTTACAGATTTAATATATAGTTATTTAGTGTCCATGTCAAATGTTTTACTACTTGGCCTTACACCAAGAAGTAATGTATGAAAACCCTAAGTAAAACCATTATTGTCCGCTACTCTAACTTTTTAAATTTGCTTACTAATATTAAACTGACAAAGGAAAAATTACTGCCAACCACCACTAGACTCTGTAAGCATACTTGCTACATAAAAAAAAAAAATCTGGTGCTATACTTGTGTGCGGTTGAACGTGGTGCTCGAACGGCTTGTTCAAATGGCATGTTTAAAAAATAAAAAAGGCGCAAATTACCTATTATTTAATTGATTACCTTGTATTTATTTTAATGTTAATATTTCCTCACATCGTTTGAGAAAAGTACTATACAATCCTCGGCCGGAACAGGGATTGCTGGACTCGTTGTATCCGACGTTGTATCCGTTGTGTCTACCCCAATCTCGTCCAGCAATCCCTTACTTCACGGCCTCTGCAGTAATCTACTATTATATGCACGTGAGCTCTTAAATATTGAGCACAGGAGAGACGAAATTTGTTTTTTACACTGTGTATTACCCATTTCTCAACCGATTCTCTTGAAGTTTTGTGACAAGTTCTATAATTATATACATTTGTTTTATCCATTTTCGAAATATTTAATAAATATTTTTACAGTACATATGGTGCTACTTTCCCGCACTAGTGCGAAAAAGAGCACTTTTCGTGCATATGTCGAAACTTTAAAGAGCCATATGTACAGTAAAACGTTGTACGATACACGTGCGAATAGGTAATTCGCAACTCGTGTCGATTTAAAACACTTCCTTCGGTCGTGTTTTAATTTATCACCACTCGTTGAGAATTTCCTATTTTCGGCACTTGTATCGTAAATAACTATTAAAGACAGGCTCTCGAATTGTTCGAAATAGCTACGGTAGCCTAGTGGTTCAGGCATGCGGCTGTCAAGCGGCGGTCGTGGGTTCGAATCCCGGCTCGTACCAATGAGTTTTTCGGAACTTATGTACGGAATATTTACCGTTAGCTTTTCGGTGAAGGAAAACATCGTGAGGAAACCGATCTAATCCCAATAAGGTCTAGTTTTCCCTCTGGGTTGGAAGGTCAGATGGCAGTCGCTTTCGTAAAAACTAGCGCCTATGCCAAATCTTGGGATTAGGTGTCAAAGCGGACCCCGAGCTCCTTTAGGGGCATAACCGGGAACAACGCTAGGAGAATGATGATGCTCTCGAATTGTTCAGCTCACAGAGGTACTATACAAAGGCCATTTTTACTGGTCATGAATTCAATCGAATATTATACCTAGTAAGTATATACATAAAATATATGTGTTTAACAGGTAAATATTACTTGAATTTTATCTGAATTGGGTCATTTTAGCATGAGTTTGTATTGTATATACTTACTATAGTACCCAGGAATGGAAAAAAAGAAACGGCAATAATTTATTCATAATAATAAGGATTCATTTTATAATTTCGTTTACATTTAATAGTGATAGAAAACAGATGGATTTTGACATTAAAACATGGTATATATGTTATTATTAAACGATGGATCTTGACGATAATAGAGTGATGGGTCTACAACTGTTAAGCTATATACGGTACCTACACCTGCTACGGTTACATAAGGTTGTATAGTACTACCACGATGATATGATAGGAAATCCCGGCAATTGGTATGCTCTTGGTCTTGGTATTCGTGGCAGGGGGTCTACTACAGGTGACGGAGGCCATGGGATTACCACAGGTGACGGAGGCAATGGGTTTACCACAGGTGACGGAGGCAATGGGTTTACCACAGGTGACGGAGCCAATGGGTTTACCACAGGTGACGGAGGCAATGGGTTTACCACAGGTGACGGAGGCAATGGGTTTACCACAGGCGACGGAGGCAATGGGTTTACCACAGGCGACGGAGGCAAAGGGTTTACCACAGGTGACGGAGGCAATGGGTTTACCACAGGTGACGGAGGCAATGGGTTTACCACAGGTGATGGAGGCAATGGGTATACCACAGGTGATGGGGGTAGTGGATTTACAACAGGTGACGGCGGTAGTGGATGTACCTCGGGTGATGGAGGCAATGGGTTTACTTCAGGCGACGGCGGTAGTTGGTAGACATTGGGTCTAGGGTAGCTTAGTGGTACCACATAGTATGGCAGTGGGTACACAGTGACAGCCAGACCGAGCAGGGATACTACAACAAAAAATATATTTACCTATATAGAACTGATAGTGTGTTAGTTTGTTTGTTGATTATCCTGACACTTATGAGAGTCCGGGCTAGATGTGTCAATAACCTGTATCTATGTGTTATTTTGTTCTTATGTTTTTTTTTTCACTGTTACAGTGCCTGTTTGAGATAATTCTTTTTTTAAATTGTTATATTGTGTTGTATTATTGGCATACCGGGATCCAATATTCTGCAGGATCAATCGCACTCGAAAATATTGCGGAACGAAGTTCATTAATTTGCTCTAACATTTATCAACAACGCCGTTACTGATGCAACATTGAAAAACAAACTCAAACAGCTCCTCCTAAAAATGGCCAATATATTATTGACCCACTCATAAAACAACAAGGTACCCACCACTATCAAAATTATGAAATAATGATTACTACCTACATCTTAAACAATAAGAAATGTTATGATTAGTTTTTGATATTATATTGACCTGTAAAATATGACGTTTTACCAAGAAAGTTCTGAATCTGAATAAATTTGATTGTGTTGAAAAACTTATATTGCATTATTTTTCCAATATATTTGGCATAATATATGCTGTATTAAAAATATATGCTGTTAGAAATGAATTTAGCGGAAAAAATATCTTAATTTCGTCTGCGTGGAAATTAGAATTAATTGCAAACTTGAAAATGATACGAAACTGGATGTATTAATAGTATTTTATGCAACTGTTGTATAAGTAGGGTCTTAAAACGCGAGTGGCGTGAGTTGCGATGCGAGCCTTGGCGAGCATCGCAATTAAAGACGCCACGAGCGTTTTAAGACCAAGTTATACACCGTTGCATACAATACTTTTTCTACGACTAATTCTAAATAAATAGCATTTGACTTTTCGGAAGTAGTTTTTCCGTTAGTTCTATTACTACTCACGCAATTTCTTCAGCGGTGCAGTTATTTTCTTCTTCGTCCATTTTAAAAGGAACGTATACAGTTTTCTTCAATTCACAAACACGAATCAAATCTTAATAAGTTAATTTAACTAATAAGTGTTAATTGAACTAATTTAGTTAATAATTGAGTTAATAAGTGTCTATTTCGTCTTTTAATTGTGAATTGGAACTTTGGTGGAACTCACCTCTTGTTTGTGGTCTGTTTTGTTTTTAATTCCCTTGAACTTGCCATCCGAACCAAACTGAACCCGGATCCGAACCCAAACGGATCGGTTTATATTTATAAATAATACCAATAATTGGTAAAATACGTATACACACAATTCATGATATTTTTTTTTTTTTGTAAATAATTTATGTTCTACAAATGTTTGGTAGTAAAATTTTTTATTTCGAAAAATTTGCGTATGAAGTTGGTACCACTGCAATATGGCGGCCGATTGAAAAAAAGTTAGATGATTTGACATCGTTGTAAATTGCTTTTATGAAAAATGTATGAACCATAAAATTACACTAGACAGTGCGTTTATGGGCCATAGAGCATAGAGTTTTTCGACGACATATTATCGGTGTCATTGTATTTGAGCTAAAGCCTATATAAATGACAGATAACGGTAGAGGAGTAGAAAAACATAATTATGATGTATTATACTATTTTTTTTAGTAGTAGATTATATCTAATACATTTTTTTAATATTCACACCTTCTTTAAGCATTGTATGTGATAGATGAATATAAAACCTTCGAAGTTTATTGAAAGCTACAGACAATTTGTATAAACTTTATTTTTTCTCAAACATGCAATAAAATATTGACGTTGTGTTCTTCATAATGGGCTTCGAAGTGTCACGTTTCGGGCGCAGCGAGACGAGAGACCCGTAATGGCATTTCATACAAAATTGGAGGCCTGCAAGATGGCCTTTTTTAATTTCCATTCCACAATTTCCATGAAAATTTAAATTTGATTTCTTGGAGTTTTTTTTATTTATTTCATTGCATGTTTGAGAAAAGCACTATACATACCTCGACGTGAAAAGGGGTTGCCAGCCTCATAACTATCCGACCTCGCTACGCTCGGCCGTCTATATGTACTCGGCCGGCAACCCCTTACTTCCCGGCCTCTGTAGTAATGTACTATTATATAAAATGTCTTTTGAATATGAAAATGTATATCTGACTTCATAACTAGATACTTACATATAAATACAACAGACTTCATCTTGAAGTCAATAAGAATATTGAGTAGACTAACAGTTATTATTTATGTATATAACCTCGGTTGGTTCCGTTTCAAATGAAAGTCAAGCGTAACATAAATTATTCAAACTTTATAGATTTCGTCGGAGAATAATATATTTGAAAATATAACCACTCGTTTCCCTCGAGTTGGTTTGCTCATTCACAGAATACGTAATCATAATTTTATCAGAGTTGTACTCAAGTAATGTTAAATCATGAACAATGTTTTTTTTAAATCCATTATTTGAAATAACATCCCCGGAATAGGAGTGTTGACTAGGGTAGGGTGGCCCTTAAAAAAATAAAATTTTAAATTTCAATGAGAACAATATAAGGGATCATCAACAATATCAATGAAATTTCAACTTTTCGATTTTTAAGGACCACCCTAGTGTGTAGACTCAATATTTATTATGACTTCAAAAGAAAGAAGGCAAAAAAATATGCCTAATGAATGACGCAAATTGCTATTCAAATATCTCAAAAGTTACAAAGCTAACACCGTTTAGAAAACGCTTGCAGATCGTGACGTCACGATCCTCGAGCGCGATAGTAAATGAAAATCGGTTCATATGAAGGTGCATTTTGCGGAAAAGGGACAGAACATACACCCTCTTAAAACTTTCTTTGTGATTATTTAACTTTTTGCGTTGCTTTTTTCTCTATTTGACCAAGAAAATACATCATTATTGATTATTTTATTTAGTGTCTACACCCCTTTTGTTTGTGTATATTTGAAAAGCTGCTCCAGTAGTTGGTTATATCTTAATCCTTTTTCAAGAAAATACATCATTATTGATTATTTTATTTAGTGTCTACACCCCTATTGTGTACAGTCAGCGTCATATAGTTAGTAACAGCCAGAGTAGCCAAATATTTCGTAACACACCCTTATTCTTACAGTAATAAAGACGTGTACCGAAATATTTGGCTACTTTGGCTGCTACTAAGTATATGACGCTGACTGTACATGTGAAAAGCTGCTCTAGTAGTTGGTGATATACTTGCCAATAGACAAACGCAACCGGGGACTTTTCTTTGCATGTAGTGATTTATAAATTCAATCTACATTAAGGCCTAATCTACCTACTACTGAACTTAATGTGATTTGTTCCAGTTAACGTATTCAATCATCGGTCTTACAGTTTATTACCTACTGACCATTCAGAGTCAAGGAGGAAGAAATGTAGACGTATTTTATGGTTATGTAGGCTGGTGTTGTTGCACTAATAAATCAAATATATTGAAGTTGCCTAACCATAGTTTCAAGTAAAAACTCAACACAATTTGAGGCTACGAAGTAATTTTTTACCTACTCCAAAAAAGGAGGAGGTGTTTAGTTTAGTAATTATTAGTTTTCCGTACCAAAATTGATCCAGCGGAACACTTATGCGATCACTCGGAGCATGTCCGTCTGTCACAGTCAGTTTTCTCTAAGACCGTTTGACATAGGAAGCTGAAATTTGGGTAAATATATAGGAATTTGTGGCCTGATTACAAAGTCAAAAAAGTGAAACGCCCTATGAAGCTGGCAGTTTTGGGGGTAATGAGGGGTTGAGCAATTTTTCTTTTGATTGTAAGGAACGTGTGATATTTGGAGACGGTATACAAATTTTGAGTTGTTTTTATTACCCACAACTTTGGATTACTCTACTTTCACGTTTTAATTGTTAATTAAGTGTTAACAATGCTTTTTGAAGTGAAAACTTCTTTAGCGGCGCTGAGCACTTTTTGGGATGGGGAAAAATTGTTAAATACGCGACAGAGTTTTGTGACGTCAGATGTGAAGGAGGTCACTTTTTGCTGCTAGCCGATTCGACTTCATTAAAAACTGAACGCTATTCGTAAGAGTATTAAGCCTTAACACTTTTTGCAATAGCATATTCTGCAAATAAATTTGTAATTTTAACCAACGCGTCCTTCACCGTTTTGCTATTGAGAAAATTCGAATAGTTCGAATTTGGGCGTTATTCCTAAAGAGATAAAGCTTAGAAAAATATTTACCAACGGCA
Source organism: Epinotia ramella (assembly GCA_947578815.1). Lineage (NCBI taxonomy): Eukaryota > Metazoa > Arthropoda > Insecta > Lepidoptera > Tortricidae > Epinotia > Epinotia ramella. Next base: position 33,919,689 of record OX388202.1, read on the forward strand.
AAAACAAATTGATATTTTGGTCGCGACCGCCGTCTGCGTTCTTGCAAATTCGAATAGTTCGAATTTAGACGTTATTCCTAAAGAGATAAAGCTTTGGAAAATATTTGGCAATGGCAAAAACAAATTGGTATTGTGTTTGCTGCCGGCGGCCCGTCGCACCCAACGCGCCCACGGCCCGTCCGCCTAAATAATTGTTTATAAATTTGCGTCAAATTCATTTTTAGGGTGACACCGTAAGATGTCACGTGACCTGATCGAAAAACTGTTACAATGTTATTGAGTTTTCACTTCTACCGGCACTCCCGGAGTGCAACCCGGTCTTTTTTAAATATTAGATATTGTGGTTAAGTAACTTTTTAGCCAATTTGTGGGTGTGTATTTTAACGTTTTGTTTTACGTTAGTATTCGCCCCGTTCCATTGCGATGGATTTTTTTATTGAAAAACTTCTTTAATTGGTGATTAATGTACATTTTTGGAAATCCAAATAACTGTACATGTTATTTAAATAATCCGCCAGCTACCTACGTGTCATACGATATTTATAACTTTATTAAGACCTCTTTTTAAACCAAGTTGATGAAAAAAGTTCTGTGTATACTAATTTTGAGCCGTACTTTTTTTGGCTTACAAGTAAATGTTGTTTTATAATCGTTAATTAATTCGTTGATTTGTCCCATTAGCATACCTGGGATAACTCGGGGCACTTATACTAAAGTGACGTATGTTACTGTCAACATCTAAATGTTCTACAAAATAAATATATTTATACAAATCGCTTTGTATACTGCTTCTTAAATTCTAAAAAGGTATATTTCGAAGAATTTATTTTATTTTTAAGTCAGTATTTCCACATTGGCACTAAATGTTTTATTCTAATCATTTTATATCGTTATTTATTAATTCTTAAACATTACTCCATCTTCATTTATTGCTAAAAGTACGTAATTAGTAATACATCCATGAGTTAATAAAATATTTTATTTATTTATTTATTTAAACTTTGTTGCACAATACAAGATAAAGTACAAATGGCGGACTTAATGCCATAAGCATTCTCTACCAGTCAACCATTGCCAATATTCACTTGGGCGTGACTTTTTCTTGGGCTGCATGATTATTTTGGACTTCGTAACAATCGTAGCGGAATATTACCTCATTATATTATTCTTACTCTAGCATATTATGAATGGCACTGACAGTAATAGTAGATTACTGCAGAGGCCGTGAAGTAAGGGATTGATGGACGAGATTGGGGTAGACGGCCGAGTCGTAGACGAGGCCGAATACAACGAGTCCAGCAATCCCTGTTCCGGCCGAGGATTGTATAGTACTTTTCTCAAACGATGTGAGGAAATATTAAAATTAAAATAAATACTAGGTAATCAATTAAATAATAGGTCATTTGCGCCTTTTTTATTTTTTAAACATGCCATTTGAACAAGCCGTTCGAGCACCATGTTTAACCGCACATAAAGTATAGTACCATAGATTATTTTTATTTTTTTTATGAAGCAAGTATGCTTACAGTGTCTAGTGGTGGTTGGCAGTATGTAAATTTTCCTTTGTCAGTTTAATATTAGTAAGCAAATTTAAAAAGTTAGAGTAGCGGACAATAATGGTTTTACTTAGGGTTTTCATACATTACTTCTTGGCCTAAGGCCAAGAAGTAATGTAGGGAGCCATAAACAAGAAACTTCACGTCTTCATTTCGTGATATTAACGCGTACATTTCCGAGCATGTTTGAGAAAATTATTTTTAATGACGCTTGATATCAGGTGTGATATAAAACCTTTTTATAGTAATCGAGAATTTTCAATGAGCACATTTTCACATTCATTATGTAACATACGAATTTGTTACACTAATGGTTAATGTTACCTAGATTTATCTAAAATCTGGGGCCGTAGACAAGGTTACAATCGACAAGCGCTAACGCCAATAGAAAACTAATAAAATGTATGGGAATGACAGATGTTAACGAAATGTGTTTCGTCGGCATCTGTCATTCCCATACATTTTATTAGTTTTCTATTGGCGTTAGCGTTAGTCATCCGGTGGGCAACCTCGTTCACAATTTTAAACAATATATCTAATTTGTAATAAAACTAATAAAATCCTACTAATATTATAAATGCGGAAGTTTGGATGTTTAGATGTTTCGATGTTTGTTACTCAATCACGCTTAAACGGCTCAACAGATTTACATGAAATTATGCACGTTGATAGTTTATAGCCTGGATTAAAGTATAGGATAGTTTTTATCTAGGGTCCACGCCGACGAAGTCGCGGGCGGAAGCTAGTTTATTATAACCTAAGCTTATTTTAACACGTATTGTATAATGTTGACATGTAATTTTTAGGATCAATAAAGTATGAGTATATGACTATAAATAAAATATCACTAATTTCTAAATGATAGCGTAAAACCTACCATCTGCATGCACCTTTACCGTTGGTGTAGTTAATTAATGACTATAAAACACTGTTAAGTAATTGATTTTCTGTCCCAGACTTCTCACAGCTTTCAAGATGATATTAGCGGTCCTTGCGCGTACGTATATTTCAATATTTTAGAGTGGAATCTCCCGTGAGTTTATACATATTAGATTATAATGAATATCGCTCGACATGTTGCGAATCGATTCGCGATTCTTAATCATGAGCGTTCGCGGAGACGTATACGAAACATGTCGAATTATCGAACGATATTCGTAATTTTTGAAGTAATTCGTTACATTATTATCGAATATAAGGTGCTAATATCATAAGTACCAATACTTTTAGAGCTGATAGTACCATTCTCTTGAAGTAGACATAAACATAGTTGTTAATGAAATCTTCAATAGTCAGTGATTAATACTTCTTTGATTACCTTATGGAACCTCTTGACTGGCCACTTCACTTAGTTGCAATACTGATATGTCAATGTCACGTTATTTGTTCGATGTTTGACGATGTTCACTTGACAGAAATTGTGAAATATCTTGTCAGTTTTTATACACAGCATCAATCATCCTGTGTATAAAAACAGACTGTGGGCAGAATTTTAAATAAATAATTTTTCATCACACTTGCTCGTAAATGGTGTTATTTCATGCCTGTATACAGAAGGACACTGACTTGCCTAAATCGTTCCCCCCCTGGGAACGGATTATGGATTTTCATAACTATCTAGGGAGTTATTAGCTTGTGTGTGATCTGATTGGTTTAAGCAAATCTAGTTGGCCGCGCGCCACTACAATTCTGCTCTGTGATTGGTTGAAAAAAATCTAGTTGGCCACGCGCCGCAAGAATACTACTGTACTGCTCTGTGATTGGTTGAAATATTGAAGCTGCGCGCTCCACTCGCACTGATCTGGAAGTGAAGTTGTCAATTTTGTCAATTTTTGATTGGTGCGGTTGTATGAAACATAGATTTTCCTGTCTTTTGTAGTTATTATTTCCTTGCAAATGTAATGAAAAACATTGTAACACGGGCGTAAGAATATTGCAAACTCGAGTCATCAGACTCTTCTGATAGACTCTTGTTCGCAATATTCCACTTACGCCTCGTTAGACAATGTACTTTTAAACTTTTTTTAAATTTCTATTTAAGGTTAATTTTTTTGATGTAATGTAACGTCTCGAAAAGTCTTGCTACCTAAATGATTAGCACCTTTTATATTACAAAAGATAAAAGCCGAACATAATATAAGGTATGTTTTAATATAGGATTACATAACACCCCAGGACTTTGCCTAGCAACTACCAACTGGCTAGACAAAATAATATTTAACTGATTTAAAGCCTAAAAAGTTTCTTCTTTTATACTTATTTTTCAAATTCAAATGTAAAACAAAGTGACAGAAGCGGTATTTTTTGCGGTTTTTGAGCTGTAAAAGGTAAATACTAATTTTAGAATGTATCTCGATACTTAAATTGTTGCACCACGCACAGTTTATCAAACTTGGCTATTAACTCTTATTAGAACAGTTTGTTTTCCAACGAAAATTGTCTAGGTTAAGTTAGAACTGTAACCTCAACAGAAATCTGTACTTCTGTACACAGTTATACAATAAAAATATTCTATTCTAATCAATTGTGAAGCCTGAAACACACTGACGCAGCCTGCGGTGGCGGTCATTAGTAAACTTGACAGTAATTTCGACGGTATGCTAATTTTTGGCAGCGAATCAAAGACAATTATATGGTCAGGTTGGTTAATTAGCCAAGTTTTGGTGTTCCACTTTCGAAGCGCGTATCCTATCTACAATTATTTATATTACATTATTGTAGGGTTAGATCATAAATAAAGGTATACATATTGCCATCAGGTAAATCAATTTTAGGTATTCTGTTAACCAGAGGGATATCCGAATATAAATAAATAATAAATAAATATTAGGGGACAATCTTACACAAATCGACCTAGTCCCATAGTAAGCTCAATAACGCTTGTGTTATGGGTACCTAGACGACGATATATTTAATAGATAGAAATACTTAAATACTTAGAAAACATCCATGACTCAGAAACAAATATTCATGCTCATCACACAAATATTTGCCCATACCGGGATTCGAACCCAGGACCTTCAGCTTCGCAATATAGCATTAAATAAACACGTAACTTTTTTGCTCGAATGAACTTCCATTTCCCCCGAACTTCGACCGCAGTTGTATAACATCCCAATGATTTTCCAGTGACCATTTTAGGAGTCGATTGTGTTGACCTTGGTGACTGTAAATGCAACCCGCTCGAATGCGGCCAGCCCGTCTGCGGCAGCGACTTGCATAACTACAACTGCGAGTGCGAATTGGAATGCGCCAATGAGTACGCAGCAGTGAAGATACGCAAAATGCACGACGGCAAATGCACCCCTAATTGTGGGTGCAAGCCGGATCCTAGGGGTCCGCTGTGCGCCACCGACATGCAGACGTACGAGAGTGAATGCGTGCTCAATTGCAACCACCCTCATTTGCTTCCGATGTATCCAGGGCCATGTGTGGACTAGCATCAAGAATACATAACGATTAAAAGTACCTATTTAACTGTTTTGACCTTTGTTTTCGTTTTTTGTTCGCAACAACACGCAACATCGCAAATATCTTTTCCGGGAATATACTGTAATCTATACTTCTTTTTTATGTTTGTTACTTCGGGACTCCGTCATTTATGAACCGACTAGCTTCTGCCTGCGACTTCGTCTGCGTGGACCCGCGATAAAAACTATCCTATATTTTAATCCAGACTATAAACTATCTTCGTGCGAAAGTTCATCCAAATCGGTTCAGCCGGTTAAGCGTGATTGAGTTACAAACTTCCAAACTTTCACATTTATAATATTAGTAGGATTCATACAATAAATTTTTAGGGTTCCGTAGTCAACAAGGAACCCTTATAGTTTCGCCATGCCCATCTGGCCGTCCGTCCGTCTTCGGCTTAGCTCAGTAACCAGTAGGTACATGTACAAGAGGATACACTTTTATTACCCATACATGTACCCTACCTTATTCTTACAAGGACATTTAGGCTATGACTCACTACAATTGCGTCGCTTACTCTCCTTAGCTAAATTTAGCATCGATCTAGTGCGAGGAAAGGTCGATTGTGTGGGTCTCATCGATGCATTCGTGCGTCTCTTTGTCCCTGATCGGTACGTTCGCGCGCGAAGTCACCCCTTGCTGGCCGTGCCGGGCGCGCGCACGCGGGCGCACGCGCACGATCCCATTGCGCGCGCGTTAGCGTTCCTCAACTCCGTGCTCCAAGAGCACCCGCAGTGTGATCTGTTTGTGAGTTCGACCGCGCGACTGATGATTGGATGCAGGAGGGTGGCAGAATGCGAGATGCCCGCGAGTACTATAGTTTAACCTGCTTAAGAGTCGTTGTTGTTTATGTTTTTCTTTTTATTTTTCTTAATATTACATATTTATAAGTTTGTACCGCTTTGGCCTTGCTGTTAAGGTATAAATGTTCCTATATAAATAAAATAAATAAATAAATAAATGTACTACTAGAAACCTGTAATTCGGCGATAGTAGAATAAAATCTTTAATTTTTTTTTAGGGTAAGTACCTCCCCTACAGCTGAATTGGGGATGTAATTTTCTTCTCGTGTTAAACCAATAGTGTGGGGCATCGTTGGATAGCTTGTTCAAAAATATTATTTTTCAATTTAGTTATCAAATAGATAATATTAACGTGTCTTTCAATTATATTGCCAAAATTATCTACATTATTATATAACATTTATATTAGCAAATTATATTTACACCTATTTTAATTCAAATTTACATTTTTATTTATAAATATTGAAACTATTCTTAATTAAGAATTTTTTTAACATTTTACAAAACGTGGAAATTTTCTATTTTCCTAATACTGAGGGGAACTCCATTGTATATGTTTACGGCCATATGATGAGTACCGTACCGGCTCTGACAATTTGCATAAGTATGACTAAATGTGTTCGTTAGTTTATTTCTACTTCTCAGACTATGATAAGACGTGCTGCGTGATTGGTTCTATTATTTTCAAAAAGCCAGTTGGATAATGGGATCCATGAGGAATTGAGGGCACTCCTCAATTTTAATAGGGAAACGTGTAGTGATTTCGGTATTATCTCTATTACTCGTGTAAGTATTTACACTACAAATTTAGTGAAGTGGAACTGATAATGAAGACCACAAATTCATATTATCTTCATTATCAGTTCCACTTCACCAAATTTGTAAATATAACTCCTCAATGATGTTAAGTACGCCACATATTCTGACACGATTCCGTTTAAGTAGCCAAAATGTAATGAAGTGCCAAAGGGTGATTCTGAGATCCTTAAGGAATCGACGGAACTCCTCAAATATCGGCGCCTCATATAGCGACTTGGATTTTACATACATACATAGATTCACGCCTTTATTCCCAAAAGGGGTAGGCAGAGCACATAAAACTTATGTTCCAGTGCCACTTGTAGCATAAATGTGGGTATAAGAGATCGAAAAAAGTGATATCGCTGTAATAGGTTGCTAGCCCATCGCCCACAACACACTTCAACCCTGACAGCGCAAGTAGAACGATCGAAAGTGTTACAAATAAAGACCGAGTCCTGGACTAGAACCATTGGTTGAGTTTTGAATATAAGTATTAACATAATTGTATTGACAGATACTCGTATTTACTTATACTTACTCAATAGCAGCGCAACTACAGTCTTCATGATCTAAGCGTTTGACACGGAAAAGGACCACAAAAAATTTATTCGCTTTTAATACCAATATCAGTCGCTTTGAATACCTGTATCTGTGACTAATGTTAATTACATACAAGGCATACAAGCACAAAATTGCACATCAAGGTGTAACGTTTCGTTTCACTTTCCATTTCCATCTTTCCTGCCTACCTACATTGCTTAATTATACAATAGTACATTACTACAGAGGCCGGGAAGTACCTTAGAGCCTTATCAGTCTTATCACACTTGCGATTTGCAAGCGTATTTTGTATGAAGGCGATGACGCAGCGTGTACGCCGCGACTGATAATTGTATAGAAAATACGCTCGCAAATCGCAAGTGTGATAAGGCTCTAAGGGGTTGCCGGCCGAGTACATATAGACGGCCGAGCGTAGCGAGATCGGATAGCTATGAGGCTAGCAACCCCTTTTCACGCCGAGGTAAGTATAGTGCTATTCTCAAACATGCAATGAAATAAATTAAAAAAACTCCAAGAACTCAAACTTACATTTTCATGGCTGAACGCCGTGATCCTGTGCCACAAATTGTGGAATGGAAATTGAAAAAGACCATCTTGCAGGCCTAGGCCTCCAATTTTGTATGAAATGCCATTACGGATCTCTCGTCTCGCTCCGCCCGAAACGTGACACTTCGAAGCCCATTATGAAGAACACAACTTCAATATTTCATTGCATGTTTCAGAAAAACATGGTTTGCCTTTAACAATCTGCTATTAAATGCCAAGAAAACGAAATGTGTTAGATTCTCTTTGCCTAATGTTAGACCAGTGGAAACTAGTATTTTTGTAAATGATGAGTGTTTAGAAATAGTCGGTAAGGTCGGTCGGTCGGTCGGTCGGTTATATTCTTGGGTATAACATTAGACAAAAATCTACAATGGAGTGCCCATAAAGCCTTGTTGGCGGGTGTCGGACCACGCACAACGAAGGGTTCCGTGCCTATTAAAAAAGTCGTATCGTTACTGAAATCTTATGGCACTTACGTCCTTTTCTTTAAGGAAGGCAGTTTTTTAGAAATATCTCGAAAACCTTTGAGCCGATCTTGTTCACAACAATTTTCGCTGAAAGAATTTAATAAGCCCTATATCCATGTTTTTTTTTCATATTTCTAAAATACACGGTTCAAAAATGAGAGGGGGGGGGGGGGGGGGGTGACACAATTTTAGGGACTTTCGGGGCGATTATCTCCGACTTTAAAAACTTGATCAAAAAAGATTGCTGAGAAACCTTATATTTATTTTGAAAGGCCTATCGATTAATGTGCCACACGTGGGCTTGCAATAAAAAAAAAATGACTTAGTTTTATGTATGGACTATGTAGTGGCTAACAAAATACACCTATCCTCAAAAAAATATTCAAATCCACCTTATAGTTTTCGAGTAAAATGCCTGTGACATACGGACGGACAGACAGACAGATATGACGAATCCACAAGTGTTCCGGTTTTTGCCATTTGGCTACGGAACCCTAAAAAGGTAAAGCCACAAGTACTTTGGAGTTTCATAAATTTTAACTTATAGATAATCGTAATTATAATACACTACGTCAAGAGCGCGTCAAGCACGTGTCAGGAATATTGGCCGAAAATGAGGAATTTTGTCAGGACTTTTGAAATTTGTATCTGGTAACCCTCTGTAGAGGAGAACAGCCGGACAGCTGGACATTCGGATCTGCGGACATAATAAACAATGTTGGCCCAAGCTGAAACAGAACTTCTGTCGCTTCGCTCGCTCTTTCGCGGTCGTCATTTTTACTATAGAACCTGCTTTAAACTGCCGGAGTCACATGCGTCGATTTTTAATAACCAGCCGGTCGAAAGCCAAATTTTAAAAGCGGCGGTACAATTTACGAAAAACTGTCGCATAGATAAAAGGCAGTACCAGTAACAATAATGTACTATTGACAGATACATGTGCTATGTTGTGGTATTTTTTAATTACAAAAAAACGCTAAAGTGCGTCATCTGTAAATTGTACGAAAATGATGCCAAACTTGACCTAGCAGGGTAGGCAGAAATATAGCAGAGACCGGAACTCGGGAGGCGGCTCTTTCCCCCCTTTTTTTTGTGTACTAGCAAGGGGTTGATCTCGTGGCTAGGACGCTAAATCAGCTTAGTTTGATACAAGGAACAATCGTGCCAAGCCAAGCGGCGTCACCTGAGACAAAAGTGCATAGCTACTGGTCCATGCAGACGAAGTCACGGGCGGAAACTATTTAAAAATAATTATGGAGGAGGGGAAGGCCTATGTCCAGCAGTGGACGTTGATGATGATGAAAGTAATTATTACTATAATATTCATGTAAAAATAAAAGAAATTACAACCCCAGGCATCATTAGGTATCTAGTACTTACCTCGTCTCTCATATTTAGTGTTCCGTACCAAAATTGTAATCAGTAATCAGTAATCAGTAATCAGTAATCAGTCATTTATTCGCTTAAACATGGTACAAATAGGTGGTTCTATAATATACAGAGCTACATGTTTGGTCACAACTTCACAAGGACATGCAAATATATATGAATGTCGTGTGTATCGCATGCATAAGTTGCTAATACTAAGAATTTAGGTCATTAAGGTATTCTTGAACGGAGTAATAGGCTTTGGATGCTAAAAAGTTATATAACGCAGTCTTAAATTCTTTATCGCTTTCTAATTTCAAAATATTTGCTGGCAGTTTATTGTATATTCGGGGTGACATACCTATTATGCTTTTTGATAGAAAAGCTGTTTTTGAAGCATTATAATTAATTTTCTCCTGATGCCGCAAGCTCTTAAATCTAGTATATTGGTCTATGTTATATTTGACATACAGTGATATTTCGTACACATACAGGCAAGGTAGAGTCAATATTTTAAGTTGTATGAAGTGGGGTTTGCATGAATCGATCGGTTTAATACCGCATACAGATCTTAAACATTTCTTCTGACTCTTGAACACCATTTCACGATCTGTAGCATTACCCCAAAAAATTACACCGTATCTTAAAGTAGCCGTTACATGTGCGTGGTATACAGTCAACACGGCTGATTGGTTTACAATTTTTCTTAGATTATACAATGCGTAACTAAATTGATTAAGTTTTGTACATATATTGTCAATTTGATTTTTCCATGTCAGACTACTATCTAAACTTAATCCTAGAAATTTAGTAATGTCAGTTTCCTTAATTCTTTGGTCTTGGTAAGTAATAATCAAATTAGGTGTATGTTTTGTTCGTAATTTAAAGTTCATAATGTTCGTCTTTTCAAGATTTACATGTAAGTTATTCCGGTTGAGCCACTCAATTATAATATGTAAAGTCTGATTTATATTGTCCTGATGTACATGCATGTCTGTCTCTGTAAATATCACAGTGCTATCATCGGCGAATAATACCATTGGGTGATTGATGGCTCTAGGCAGATCATTGATATATACAATAAATAGAAGAGGGCCTAAAACACTTCCCTGTGGTACGCCATAGCTTATTTCTTTAAAATCAGACGAATACGTGACCTCCTTTTTGGTCTTCATACATATCCGATCAATTTGAGTGCATTGTTTACGTCCAGTCAAATATGATTTTATAAGGTTATGAACATTGCCCCGTATCCCGTATTGATATAATTTTGATAAAAGTATGTGGTGGTCGACAAAGTCAAAGGCTTTCGACATATCCATGTATAAAGCACAGACAGGTACCCTTTTATCGATTTGTGTCATAACTGGTTTCAGTAGATCGTATATGGCCATATTTATAGATTTATGTTTCCTGAACCCTTTTTGTTCTGGGGTAAATAAATCATTCTTTTCAAAAAATTGGTACAAACTATTATAAACTACCTTTTCAATTATTTTAGAAAAAATTGGTAATAGCGCCACTGGTCTGTAATTAGACATATTATCCATTGCGCCCTTTTTGAAAAGGGGTCGAACAACGGCCAATTTTAACTTTTCTGGAAATGTCCCCTGTTCGATACATAAGTTGATAATGTAGCTTATAGGTGTAGCAATGGAAAGTACAGCTTTTTTAACGACTTTTGTGGCTATTCCGTCGTAGCCCGTACTGTTAGAATTTTTTAAAGAGTTAATAATTACGTGGATGTCATGGGGGTTAGTCGGTATCATAAATAAAGAATTCATGGAATTATATGTCAATGTCGGACTACCATTATAATTATTCGAATGAAATGACTTTGAATTAATTAGGTCAATGAAATTATTATTAAACGCTTGCGCGATTTGCAATGGATCACTAATAATGTTATCTCCATTTTTTATTTGCGTTATGCAACGTTTCGGGGTCCTTACTTTGTGTTTATTAATTATATTCCAAGTGGCTTTTGATTTATTTGCGGCATTTTGAATGAAATAGTTATTTTGATATTTTTTGGTTAATTGTATAATTTTCTGAAGCCGTTTGGAGTACTCTTTAAAATAATTACGATCAGATGGGTTTGCATTTAGTCGACATGTCCAAAGTAATTCCCGCTTTCGTTTACAGCATGTCCTTATTCCTTTGGTTATCCATTTTGGTTTGTTTATTGATGTTAGTTTTATTCGTCTATAAGGGAAACAAAGGTTATAAAATAGATCAAAAAGCTCTGAAAAGTGATTAAATGCTTCGTTAGCAGTGTTTGCCATATAAACTGTGTTATAATTTATACTGCTTACGCATTCGATAAATTTATTAATGTTTCGTGTACTCAAGTCCCTTCGAGTGATGTACCAATGTGATAACAAAGAGGTTTTTCTAATAGGGCATTTAAATATTTGCCCGGTATGATCCGATAGAGCCATTTCTAATAACTTTGCTTTACCATTGCGCACATTATGAATGATGTTATCAATGCAGGTGTTACTTTGCAATCTGGTCGGTTCCATTATTCCTAGTCTGAGATTAAAACTAATTAGTAAGTTCTTAAAGTCTATCGAGTGTTTGGTCCTTTTTAAGGTATCTATGTTAAAATCACCACAAATGATAATTTTTTTGTGACTGTAGCAAACCTTTCTTAAAATAGTATTCAATGTGTCAAAGAATGTTTTTAATTCTGAGGCATTGTTGTTCGGTACCCTATAAATACATATTATTACAATGTTATGTTCTGTGAGCTCTATTGCCGAACATTCCACAACATTTGAAATTGATTTATTACAGATGTTTGTCATTATGTCAAATTTATGCGTATTTTTCACTAATATACAAGAGCCACCGTTTCTATTGTCTCTTGAGAAGAAAGCAGCTAGTTTGAAGTTCGGAATGAATAGCTGGCTCTCATCACCCAGTTTCATGTTGTGCTCCGTTATACATATTATATCAATTGGACTGTCAGACCCCGTAAGTTCCTGTAAATTAACACTTAATATATCAGCCTTATTTATAAGTCCATTGATATTTTGATGTAACACAAATATGCTATTGATTACGAAATAAATCACTTGTATGATTGTCCTTTACAGAATGATTAGTATTAGTGTTTTCATTGATACTGCCGGTGTTGATAGATGAGTCACTGCAAACTAAATTACTCGTAGTTACATTTTTGGATGTTGGCAGGCTCTCCGAGGTTGGCCCGCTCGTCCGATTTCGTCCACACACCGAATATTGTCTACTGGTTGAATTCTGCTCGCTCGACAAGCTACGTCCGCTTGTCAAGCTCCGTGTGATCGCTGAGCTTTGGGCGCCTTTTGGAGTATGGGCGCTGTCCAAACTCTGCGAATCAGCCATAATGTTTTTATCTGCGACATGTTTAAGCGGTTTATAAGATATCGGACAGTGTTCATTTCCATTGATGTACAGCTTGTTATTTCGCATAACTGCATGCTTTCCCTCGTGTCTAGCGGTTTTTAGGCATTCACGTAGATAATATCGTCGCTCAAGTCCAATTGGTCCAACGGAACACTTATGCGATCACTCGGAGGCTGTCAGTCTGTCACAGCCAGTTTTCTCGAAGACCGTTTGATATAGGAAGCTGAAATTTGGTATTGATAGGTATAGAAATGTATGGCCTAATTATATAAATAAAGTCAAAAAGGTGTAAACCCCAATAAAGGGGGCAGTTTGAGGTGTAATAAGGGGTTTAACAATTTTTTTTTTTGGATTGTAAGGAACGTGTGGGGTATCATTTGAAAGCTCGTAAAAATTTGAGAAGGTATTTACGTTTTGAGTTCTTTTTACGATAGCTCTTACTAGTGTAAAATATGACCAAAGTAACTTTTTTCATACAGTGCTGTCCCCAGCTCTATTTCATAAACTATAGCCAACTAAGACTAGGAAATACACATGCATAACGGAAATTGTGTGTAGATGGCGGGAAAATTATCAACATGACGCTAGCTTTAATAATTTAAATTATATTTACAAATTAAAGTAAATAAAATCGGTATAGCGTCTCATTTTACGCTGGTTCTTCAGTATAGCCGTTCCTGGTGACGTACATTGCACTTCGCAGTCTGATAAATGAATATTGATATAATGAAAATACAATGCTGTGTAGCATTGTATTTCGTGTTGTTTCCGATTTGTTCCGACTGAAACCGAAAAATACCCGATGTCAAGTAATTAGACAACGCAGGTCTGGTGTTTTCAACAATTACCCAAGATCCAGTTAAAGTTTGACCTTCGATTCGGTGTAGTTGTTGCGGATGGGAGTCACTATACAGGGTGGCTCATTCAGAGCGGTCAGTATGGGAAAGTCTGAAACTATAAGATATACGAAGATCTGTTCTTAGGAACCATGTCATCGATTTTAGTAACAAGAAAAACTGCATTCATACATTAAAAAAAAACTTGTACTCAGCTCGGGAATCGAACCCGGTCGTTTTGAAAAAAAAAACGAACACTATTTCTATTTAGATATCGATTGTGTAGGTCTTAAGCAGTAAATGTTTCTATGGAACATGATGTCTAAAATGAATAAAAGGCATTGTTTTCACATACTTTAATTTATTTTAGTAGGTGTTCGAAGTGACCACCGTTTTTTTTCAATACAATATTCAACACGTTTAGGTAACGATCTTACTATTGCATTTTGTATCTTCATGTGGTGAATTTGCGTTAAAATTGACTCTATGGCTGCTTTTAGGTCTTCAACGGTGTCATAGCTTGTTTTGTACACTTCATCCTTAACATAACCCCACAAGAAATAGTCTAGAGGCGTTAAATCGGGCGACCTCGCGGGCCATTTGATAGGGCCGTTCGTACCAATCCATTTCTGGGAAAAGTGCTCAGTTAAAAAGTCTCTAGCTATGCGACTATTGTGAGCCGGTGCTCCTTCCTGTTGAAAATAAAGTTGTTTTCTTACTTCTGCTGACATTTCTTCTAGGGCCTCTAAAAGATCTTCTAAGATTGCAAGGTACTTGAATCTATCCAAATGTCTATCAAAATTTTAAACATGAGTACCTTATTATAAAGTACGGCGACCCAGCAGTTAAATGAGAATCTAACTTGACGGCGTCCTTCGTGCATTCTTAAGGGATTTTCTCGACTCCAATAGTGATGATTTTTACGATTGTACATTCCGTTGTTGAAAAATTGCGTTTCATCAGAAAATATTACGCACTTAAAATGAATAAAAGGCATGGCATGGCAGGCGAGCTGAGTACAAGTTATTTAAAATGTATGAATGCAGTTTTTCTTGTTACTAAAATCGATGACATGGTTCCTAAGAACAGATCTTCGTATATCTTATAGTTTCAGACTTTCCCATACTGACCGCTCTGAATGAGCCACCCTGTATACTAGAGGTGTGTGGTAGTTTAGAGATAGATTGTGAATAGTTTATATTACCGTATTTCCAAATGAACGATGAATTTGCATCTCGTAAAAATAAGATTGATTGTTGTCATAATCTATACCAATTTAAATAAAGAAATAACACTAACAATTACACGGTTCAACTCACGTATTCTATGTCACTACGGGCGACATGTTTCGAACTCTTCGGGAGTTCTTCTTCAGGATGAGTGTTTTCGCGGCGGTGTCGCTTGTATCACTGCCCGAGCTCGCTCCGCACGCCGAGCGGCGCGTGAAGCACGCGCCGACAGGGCGGGGGGAGGGGGGCAGTCTAGCGCTGGAGTAGTTGAGTGAGATTGCGGCAGGAGGTCATCTCCTCCGATAGACGACACGCACACTGAACTCACTGTGTCCACGGGGTTGTCACAACACACTGTCCACTTCAATTTAGGAATGATAGTTTTCCATGCTGGCGGTAACACTCAACACTCAACTCACTCAACTACTCCAGCGCTAGACTGCCCCCCTCCCCCCGCCCTGTCGGCGCGTGCTTCACGCGCCGCTCGGCGTGCGGAGCGAGCTCGGGCAGTGATACAAGCGACACCGCCGCGAAAACACTCATCCTGAAGAAGAACTCCCGAAGAGTTCGAAACATGTCGCCCGTAGTGACATAGAATACGTGAGTTGAACCGTGTAATTGTTAGTGTTATTTCAACATGTCTCACGAAAGTTTAAATTCGATTAAATAAAGAACTCCGTATTTTATGAATGTTTGTTTTTAGTGTTCTATATTTAAAGCTGATATTAACTAAAGATTAATAAACCAAATAGAGGCGCCATAGTTATCACATTATTTAGTGTTCCCATATTCAGTAGTGTGCAATAGGCATGATGCCTCATGTTCAAATTGATAACGTAGTGATGCTAAATGGATAGTAAACCATCAAATTATCGTAATAAAGTATAAATTATAAAATATAATTAAAATCATAAAAAGATATAAACCCTTGAGCCCTATAGTCTTGAAAGTTTAGATTTTTTTTTTTTTTATTGTCCAAGAGTAAATTAAAAGCTAGCAATAGAATCCTTACGCTATTCTAGAAACAAAATTGTATGACAACTACATATGTACTTAAACGCAGTATTTCGCGACCGAAATTACCTGATTTTCCATACTACAATACGATTAGTAGAAAATGTACAAATGTGACGTCACACTTGTATAGACACACAGTATGAAGCGTTTTGCGCTGCCGCCAGCGAGGTCAATCTTTGTCTCTATTTTTTAGATATTTATGTTCTTTAATTGTAGTTGCTCCCATACAAACATTTGTTCCTCTCCAAAAACTGGTTCGAATGACGTCACAAAAGAATCTTAGTCATCATCGCTATTGTTTTGCTTGTATAAGTGCGCGTGAGCATGTGCTAAACTTATTTGGCTTGGTTGAAAACCGGCTTTACTAGATTTTTCATAATGCTCTGTCTATCTTTTTTCTTGGTCTGAGGTTATCGCTCGCGGATTCGACAATTTTAAAGTTATTAACACAACACAGTAAAGTAAAGTATAACTAGCCCTTACACAACACACAATAATAAGTGGCAGTGGGCGGGGCACATTGCACGTAGAACCGATGATGGCCATTGGGGCGGAAAGGTTCTCGAGTGGCGACCACGTACCGGAAGGCGCAGCGTGGGTAGACCCCCTACAAGGTGGACCGATGACCTATGGCCCCGTATCATGGTCGGCCTTATCACGCAATAAGTGACAAGATAAGAGCGTCGTCTCGTTCTATCGAACGGTGTCAGCCAGTGACGGACGCTCTTGTCACTTATCGCGTGATAAGGCAGACCATGACACGGGGCCTGGTAAAGGTCGCGGGAGTCCGCTGGATGCGAGTGGCGCTGAACTGGTAATTTGGCACTCTTTGGGGGAGGCCTATGTCCTGCAGTAGACGTTTTTCGGCTGATATAATGATGACGCATCAATATGGCTGAATATTTTGGATTTTGTAATTAAACGATTCAGTTGAGAACTAAAAAAAAAACTCCTATTGAATCTTCTTATATGCGGGGTTTTGTTTGAGTTACTAAAACACACAAATAATACGATGCTTAATAATGGCTTCAGATTTCAACACTACAAGCAGCTTTTGGTGTTCTATATTTTAACAGTTCTACATATTGTTGACTCTATTTGGTTAAAATCTAGAAACAAAATAGCATCAAAGTACGCGGTTCTTTATTTGATTTAAAATTGGAATACCGAGCTGTAGTGGTGAATCGTATTGTTGCCTTGTACCATTCAAGTTTGAGAGCTTGATGCGAAAATTTTGAACCCGACACCTAAAAATGAGATGAGCAGCAGCAGTTTAGTTAATAGTAGTTAGCTTCAAGATCAGGAGATAAAGTATGAATCATTTAAAATAACTGAATGTACGGAACACTGATTACTGAGTTCCGACTCGCACTTGGCCGATTTTTTCTACTATGAGCTTCGATAGACTTGTTTCCACGTAATTTCTACTTATTTATGGAAACGGCACCTACTCGTAGTTTCAACAAATCGAAATAAAAGTGCTTATAAAATCTTTGTTTTTATTATGACGACCGTGCAAAATCATTTTTTTTTTAACCATTATAATAATTTTCTGGTGTTATCTCTTCTGTCGTAGTCGTAAGCCGTGTTGTGTCACCTAAGCACTAGGGTTTGCACACGGGACGTCCCGGAACCGAAAATCCCGCGATTTCCCGGTTTGTTTCACCTAGTAAAGAACGGGGACAAGAAAAAAAAAATCCCGGTTCTTTCGGGACTTTCGGTTCTTTCATTTTAGCGTTTCTTTTAAAGACTGAACTTATATTTTTGACATGTATCCAAATCTTTAATGTAATTTTTCATCATGAAATAAATAATTTAATCTAATCTAATCTAATCATAGAAAACATCCATGACTCGGGAACAAACATTCGTGTTCATCACACAAATAAATGCCCTTACCGGGATTCGAACGCAGGACCTCTTGCTTCGTATAGGCAGGATCACTACCAACTAGGCTAAAGAGGTCGTCAAAGAAAGTTTTCTTTGCAAAAGTTTTGTCGGTTTAATTCACGTTATGAACTAAGTTGGTAGGTACTTTATGATAGCCATATTTGGAAATGTGGGACACACCCCACAATATGACGATATTCCTTATACGAGGGCTGTTCCGAAACTTGTTAGCTGCTCCGGCTCTACTCATGCGATTACAATATTATTTATACCATTGTGAGGGATATTTCAGTACTTATTGAAGTGGTGTAAATACATTTTTAGAAAACGCTTAGTTGTTTTTTTTATTTTATTTTTTATACTTCGAAGCGTCGAAGCCTAACCATCAGTCATGAAAATGAGTAATTGAGTCTCCATATGTGCTGTCATTTTATTAACAGTATTTGTAAAAAAAAAAGCAATTGGTCTTTTTAGGTGCTGCTAATTACGAATCTCGACGGTTTTTTTACGTATAAATCGTTTTGATTGAGTATGATCTAATAGGTGTAAACAATGAAACTTTCATTAAAAGTAAATAATTCTGATATTTAAAAAAATGTATATGTACTTATAACATTATTTATTGATTTATACATTGGAAATATCAAAAGAAACAGAATAATTAGTCCCGGGTAAATTGAAGTTCGATTTTCAAAGATTTCAATACGAAATTCATTTAATTGTGCCTAAAATTGCCGTTTTTTCTAAGCAATTCGTAACTCCATACAAAACAGCTTTGAGCTAAAAATATATAATAAAAAATCTATTCGCATTAATGTATAAAAATTTCATGGCCATAATTTAGCATTGAAATATCCCTCACAATGCTATAATAATAGTAGTTTATGCAACTGATACATAATCAGAGGCCTTAAAATACGAGTGTGGTTTTATGAAACGAGCGTTAGCGAGTTTCATAATAGGATCACACGAGTGTTTTAAGGCTAAATTATGTACAGTTGCATACACTACTTTATCTACACACATATCATAAGTACTCTAAGATCGGTTCAGAAGCCGTAGGAAAATGACCTGCATTGCTACTATAGTGCTACCTGTAAAATATCTTTGTTGCAATCGTGGCTGCATTTACGATATCCGGCGGAGTGTGCATATCGTTCTCGGAGTCACTACTACTCATATTTTCACCTAAAATGTGAATTACAAACAACTTTTCACAATTCTACTTTCGTAGCAGCAAAAACCAACAAAGAAATGACAAAAGTAATGGCGGCAATTTGATCCTACGTCAAGACGAATGTTTTTTTAAATCATAGACAAACGAATGATGTCCCTATTCTCATGTCACTCTTGATCAAATGTCGTGCGGTTTATATTAAAAAACATACTGAATTGACGTTTCGCATCGATAACTGTTTTAATATCTATGGATACTAGAATAGAGACCCACTTGAGTTTTGACAGCTGTTCCAAATTTAAACTCATAACCTTACAAAAATCTGTACTGTAATAACATTACAGTACAGATTTTACCTACTACCACAGACAAGAAAGTTCTCATAGTAAAATTGGTTGTAATAATGCTGGTCATTTCCTACGGTTTCTGAACGCATTTTAGAGCACTAATGATATGTGCGTAGATAAATAATATTGTAATCGCATCAGTAGAGCCGGAGCAGCTAACAACTTTCGGAACAGCCCTCGTATTCCGTTTACTTGTCGTGGATACGGGAGTGAGGCGAAAACAAGAATTTTCTGACCTCGTTCGACCGCGATAACCACACGCTTTGTAGACAGTAGGCCTACACGGTCTCGCGGTAAACCGTACCTGTACGTCTAGCACAACTTGCTGACAAGTCGCTTCGCGCACGACTGAGCGTCACCTGTCTCACTCGCACCGTGCAAATTCGAACGAGGAGGGTAGATCTTTCCCGACTCGCGTCGCGGCGCGGCGTCAGTTGTGCTAGCCCCCCTGGTATTGGTAGCACCTGAACTTGTCTCCCTTGGACTAAACAAAATCCCTCAATCGCTAATCATCGGTCTAGATAAACGTAAGACCTGGGACCTGGGTGCATTCGCACGCCTGCTCACTCGGTTCTTCCAGCGGAAGACTATAACTACCAAGTTCATTCACCTGTCCAAACTATACCTTATGCTACCGCCAAGACCCACAGGCTTAGTGAAGATAGAATTCCCAAGGCCTTGTTTAGTTATGCCTCATGTAATCAATAATCCAAGGTCTTCGAGCGTCTATTCAGTTTACGGATGATGCAGCATCTCACCTCTAACAAACTTTTAAATAGTCACCAGTATGCTTACCAGACCTTTCGGCTGATATGATGATGATGATGATGCTTACCAGACAGGCGGGATCGACGACGGTCACGGCGCGCAATGTGTTCGCACGAGTGATGGCTCACGTCGAGGGCAGGCGGCAGGTCGCAGCGATATTCTGCGATCTCTCGCGCGCCTTCGAAATGATCGACCACTCGCTGCTCCTTTCAAAACTAGCACGCTACGGCTTCGAGGGCAGCTTTCTGAACATAATCGTATCGTTTCTCACTGATCGTCAGCAGAGCACGTCCGTCCTCGGCGCGAAGTCGAACCTTGAATCCATCGGAAGTTGCGCGGTGCCTCAAGGATCCGTGACGGGGAATAACCTTTTCTTAATACTAGTTAACGGCATAATGACCACGTTCTCTGAGCCTGAGTATGTTATGTTCGCTTATAACACGTATATAATTGTGAATACTGATGATGTTAACAATTTAAAAATCAAAGTAAATAGAGTAATACACCAAATTGCCAAGTGGTTTACGTCTAAATAGCATGCTGCTAAATATTGATAAAAGATTTTCAACTGCGGAAAATCAATATATGTCCGCATCAAATCGTAGTAGACAACATTATCCTGTAGACTCCGGCCTTACCTGGACCCCTCATACTGATGCGGTTTCTGACAAGCTATCATCGGCGTGCTTTGCCCTGTCAAGGCTTGCACCATCTCTGACACCTCAAAACCTGAGAACAGCTTATTACGGGTAGGTACTTCCACTCAATTCTAACTCAAAGTGTCGAGCTATGGGGCACTGCACCGGACAATATTAGGCTATTCAGAATACAGAAACGTGCTCTTAGGATAATCTCAACTAAAACCTATGACTATCAGACACAGTCATTATTTAAAGAACAAATTAATTCTGACACTGTCCTGCGTCTATATTCTAACAGCCTGCAAATATCTTCGTTCAAATCTGCGGTTATAATATATGACCCGTGGGCAGTGCAACGGCCGGAACACAAAGCCAACACCTGGGGAGCTAGCACAACTGACGCCGCGCCGCGACGCGAGTGGAGAGATATCTACCCTCCTCGTTCTAATTTGCACTGTGTGAGTGAGACAGGAGACTTGTCAGCAAGTTGTGCTAGACGTACTGTTGCTTGTCCCGCGCCGCCGACTGGCGAAGGCTCGCAGGTCACTAAATAAATACCGATGAATTTATGTTGAAGAGGACTGATGACAAAAGAAAAAATATATATGTAATTGGAATGTTAAGAATGTGAAATAGTGAAGTAAAGTACCATGAGTTATAATTTTATTAAATTTAAATACTAACTTTGATTAATTTTTAGACCTGACCAATGTATAGTCAAAGTCATATAAAATGATAACTAACCTAAATAATGTAAAATGACTTGTAGAATGAAATCTCTCAATAACTAGTATAGTAGGTAATAGGGAATATGCATGTGATTTAGAAATGGACAAAAAAAATCACGTGTAATCTATATTGCTTAATAAATATACACACATGATTATTTTTTCAAATTATCATGTTTCTATTGATAAAATAAATTGTTTAAAAGTACTATTTTTCAAATTCCCTCGCAAATTTCCAAAACGCAACGCTATTGGCGGAGCGAAACGTGACGTCACCGTGCAGGTCGTTAGTATGATTATTGAAAGTTATTCGCATTGTTTGGCCGCTGTTTATGATAAATAATCAGTGTTTTTTGGTAATTATTAAGTGAAAAAAGACTCGCCACAATGACTGAAGGCGGTTTTGTCAAGGCACAGTCGGATAATCTGCCTAAAATTGATGTGTTCATGATGACTAAATTTAATACATACTTCGCAAATATTTGTGACTTTACGTCCGCTGAACTAAGAGGAGTAAAAGCTGCAAGGTAAATAAGTTACAGATATTCAATAAATTTTCATATTCCTTGTTTTTATACTCGTGAGATTGGTCAATTAAATAATTATAACCTATTTTGGCGATTCAAATAGCTAGACTTTTAAACTACTTCAAATAGGTGTCTTTGTTAAATAAGTGGAATAAAAAACTAGTAGATATTTATCCATACTATATACTATTTTACTATACTATAACTTTATATATTATATATACTAACTTCTGCCCGCGACTCCGTCCGCGTGGAACTCATTTATATCGTAGCTCCATACAAACTTTCACCCCCACTTCATCCCTTTGGGGGATATGGGGGGAGCTACGATATAAACGAGTTCCACGCGGACGGAGTCGCGGGCAGAAGCTAGTTATATTATATATTTTATATATACTTACTTAATAATAAATTATAAATGCGAAAGTGTGTCTGTCTGTCTGTTTGTTACCTCTTCACGCTTAAACTGCTGAACCGATTTGGATGAAATTTGGTATAGAGATAGTATAAACGAGTTCCACGCGGACGGAGTCGCGGGCAGAAGCTAGTATTATATAATCAAAGATATGTAGGTACCTATTAGGAATGTTAAATGTTGAGAACATCTTTATGAACTTTAACAAACTAGGTTGTTTTCGTCAAGGCTTATAAATAAAACAAATTTGTGTAGGTCACTCAGTAAAAAGGATTAAATTCTTTTAACTTTCTTCGATCAACAGTGCAAACAAAGAAACTTAGCTAAAAGGTTTCTTGATCAAAATCAACACTCGTAGTCAGCTGTTGATCAACAAAAATCATAATATTTGTAACATTAATAACTAAAAAAATTGGGAATCAGAATAGTTTTATGAATAAGTATATAATACAATTTTGAGGTTAGGTTATTGTTTACCTATATTGTTCGCGAGTCGTAATAAAAAAGATTTTAGGTACATACATATTTAATACTCACGTCGAAATGATCTTCACAACAATATATAAACTACTCAAGCACGATACATTATCTCTCCTCATCGCCTTACACCACTTTATCCTTATATTTGCACCTTTGGGCATATGAAAATATTTGCAGTTTTAATGTGATTTTCACACATAGGGACAATACAATATTTATAATAAGCTTTTGTGTGCTCTTCCATTACAATAAGTTGATCTTGTAAGCTTTAATCACTCACATTTATTAAAAGTGTGAATCAAACACTTTGTTGTTAATTTGTTTAAGAGGCTCCCATACGCCAATGACCTTCGATCTGAATCCCTTAGTTTTCTAATGTTTTTTGTAGCTTATTATATTAACAACAACGGCTTTAAGCAATATAGTACTCCATATTTACTTCAAACTTCATTGTTTTCGAGATATTTGGCATCAAAGTTGAACAATTTTAGGCCAAAAAACTGGTTTTTCAAATAGCTAGACTTTTAAACTACTTCAAATAGGTGTCTTTGTTAAATAAGTGGAATAAAAAACTAGTAGATATTTATCCATACTATATACTATTTTACTATACTATAACTTTATATATTATATATACTAACTTCTGCCCGCGACTCCGTCCGCGTGGAACTCATTTATATCGTAGCTCCATACAAACTTTCACCCCCACTTCATCCCTTTGGGGGATATGGGGGGAGCTACGATATAAACGAGTTCCACGCGGACGGAGTCGCGGGCAGAAGCTAGTTATATTATATATTTTATATATACTTACTTAATAATAAATTATAAATGCGAAAGTGTGTCTGTCTGTCTGTTTGTTACCTCTTCACGCTTAAACTGCTGAACCGATTTGGATGAAATTTGGTATAGAGATAGTATAAACGAGTTCCACGCGGACGGAGTCGCGGGCAGAAGCTAGTATTATATAATCAAAGATATGTAGGTACCTATTAGGAATGTTAAATGTTGAGAACATCTTTATGAACTTTAACAAACTAGGTTGTTTTCGTCAAGGCTTATAAATAAAACAAATTTGTGTAGGTCACTCAGTAAAAAGGATTAAATTCTTTTAACTTTCTTCGATCAACAGTGCAAACAAAGAAACTTAGCTAAAAGGTTTCTTGATCAAAATCAACACTCGTAGTCAGCTGTTGAT
The DNA here is from genome assembly GCA_947578815.1 of Epinotia ramella. Classification (NCBI taxonomy): domain Eukaryota; kingdom Metazoa; phylum Arthropoda; class Insecta; order Lepidoptera; family Tortricidae; genus Epinotia; species Epinotia ramella. Next base: position 33,943,905 of record OX388202.1, read on the forward strand.
CAACAAAAATCATAATATTTGTAACATTAATAACTAAAAAAATTGGGAATCAGAATAGTTTTATGAATAAGTATATAATACAATTTTGAGGTTAGGTTATTGTTTACCTATATTGTTCGCGAGTCGTAATAAAAAAGATTTTAGGTACATACATATTTAATACTCACGTCGAAATGATCTTCACAACAATATATAAACTACTCAAGCACGATACATTATCTCTCCTCATCGCCTTACACCACTTTATCCTTATATTTGCACCTTTGGGCATATGAAAATATTTGCAGTTTTAATGTGATTTTCACACATAGGGACAATACAATATTTATAATAAGCTTTTGTGTGCTCTTCCATTACAATAAGTTGATCTTGTAAGCTTTAATCACTCACATTTATTAAAAGTGTGAATCAAACACTTTGTTGTTAATTTGTTTAAGAGGCTCCCATACGCCAATGACCTTCGATCTGAATCCCTTAGTTTTCTAATGTTTTTTGTAGCTTATTATATTAACAACAACGGCTTTAAGCAATATAGTACTCCATATTTACTTCAAACTTCATTGTTTTCGAGATATTTGGCATCAAAGTTGAACAATTTTAGGCCAAAAAACTGGTTTTCTGGCCATAACTTTTGTGTTAATTGGTTTAAAATTAAAACCCTCTGCCAGTTTTTAGAGACGTCATAGACGAACCCAAATTTGTAGATTTCGTATATGTTAGATCTTTCACGTCAATAGAGATGCGAAATAAGTGTTTTTTTAGACAATGTTTAAAAAAATCATACAAAATTAAGTATTAATTTGTTTCAAAATCCGGTCTGTCAAAATGGAGATAAAAGATTGAAGAACCGATAGCCGTTTGATTTGTGATTCTATCTGTAGTGCAAAAGTAGTAGATACGATTCAAAACTTGTCAAAAATCGATGAAAACCTCGGGTAGCCCCTTAAGAACCGCCGTGCACTAAGCTGCACGGTGACGTCACAAATGAGCGCGCCAAAATGGTGGCGTTTTGATCGTCCGAAAATGATAGTAATTTTAATTATTTTTTTTTAGCTTATTTAATAATATTGTGAAAGTGTTATATTTTTTTCCGGTTATATAATTACTTATAGAATAGATAAAAAAAATAAAAAAATGTCATGAATATTCCCTATTAACTCGGTTTTCGAATCCACGGCGTGTAGGAAAGCTTATAAAAAAACTCGGTAGCCGAGGCGTCCTTGGTGATATTGTTCAAAAATTACCAGTCAGAGGTATCATCCAATGACCGGTCCTGCGCGGTGTGGCTTGCCCACGCTGCACCTTCCAGTACGTGGTCGCCACTCGAGAACTCTTCCGCCTTGAGTGCCATCGGTTCTAAGTGCAATATGCCGCACCCAATGTCTCATACATACAGCCAGGTATTGTAGTAGGTAGGCTATTGTAATGTTTCTTTTTTTATCAGGAAGGCGAGGATTTCACTGTGGTGCCGAACAGCGAGATAGTGGTGTCCCGTACGGCTTTCTCAAATAACTCGTCCTACTACACGCTAGATGGCAAGAAGGTGCAATTTAAGGAGGTGGGCAAAATGCTCAACTCGCACGGGATCGATTTGGACCACAACCGGTTCCTTATTCTCCAGGTAATGTACCTATGGTTAATTAGTTGCATGTATCTACAGTCCTTCCATCGATTTCGGTCCTAGTAATTACGGTTTTTTTTTCCTTTTGCGGGCTCTGATATGGCTCACTTCTCAATGTCCACAGTAAAGAAGCGATCTTAAATGTTTGTATGACCCGTTTAGATAATTATGGAAAGAAACAGTTGTTACAATTTGGATGACAAAGTCACGAAGTTGACCCACACAGTATTAATTACTGGAAGTTAGTGTATGGCCAGGAAAATAATTACCAATAGTAAGCGATGCCCAGGCGCGACCAGCCACGCTAATGGTGGATTATTCCTCGCTCACCGCCCACCCGAGCGTGCAGCGGGGGATGTGCTGTGCAGCGCCCATCCTCCATTACGTATAAAGAGGTACAATGAAACCGTGCACTGAGGCATTTTGTTCCATGAAGCACAGCAATATAGGTTGTTGTGATTTGTGATGTCGTGAAACAAGCATTTGATCGAGTAGCCTACAATCGCTGTTCCTAGTTATATTCTCTGATAAATGTTCTATAAATTTGGTATATTAAATTATAGGCCAATGTTTCCGCATGTGTTTATTTGCAAGTGTGCATAACTTTCAGAGTTTGTATTAGACAATACTTCGGTTCTTATCTGGTCTTTTAGGGAGAGGTGGAACAAATCGCTATGATGAAGCCTAAAGGTCAAACCGAGCATGAATCCGGTATGCTGGAGTATTTGGAAGATATCATTGGAACTTCCAGATATAAGGTAAGTTTACCTGCTGGATGCATAATACTATTTTTTCTTTATATTAAATTAGTAACTCAATCTGTGCCTACCTACACAGAGAAGATGCTGCTTGGTGATGGCTTGGGCTCTCCTTGGCGCTCGACCAAGCTCAAGCAAAAATCTCATAAAAAAAAATCTAAAGAGATTTAAGTAATTACATGCTACTTAGGAGTAGATTACAAAAATTTACAGTGAATATCAAAGATATTCAAATAATTTTATTATAAATTAGGAGTTGCGAGTTCGGTGAAGGAAAACATCGCGAGGAAACCGGTCTAATCCCAATAAGGTCTAATATCGGATTTTTAATTAGGCGAACTAACTTGACAGCTGAAAATGTTTTCAGACATAGGAAAAAATAAATAGTGATAGGTTTATGTCGATACAAATATGTCGATATAATGTTGTACCTACTATAAATCTGATTCAAATTGTATTTTATCAAGTAATCATACTAAAGATAGGAAAAGGTTTTATATAATTAGAAAATAATCATATTTTAGACATCTTGCATACTTACCTTCATCATCCTCCTAGCGTTATTCCCGGTTGTGCCCCTAAAGAAGCCCTGGGTCCGCTTTGACATCTAATCCCATGATTCGGCATAGGCACTAGTTTTACGAAAGTGACTGCCATCTGACCTTCCAACCCAGAGGGAAAACTAGACCTTATTGGGATTAGACCGGTTTCCTCACGATGTACAATGTATACATCTTGTTCCTATACATTTTTGAATAATAAATCTATTTTATGTTAATAACTTTACCAGAAAAAATGTAGACATATTTATTTTTACAGTTCAAATAGGAATTTGAATTCATAAAGTAAGAACCTACCTTGCATAGTCCTTCCACCAACCGTGTCAGTAGTAGACAAGCCGGTAATACTTACTCATCTATATGTTTATACTGAAACTAACGTAAGAAAGAAATATAATTAGTCTCTCAGCTGCCTTCCAGTGACACGGATGGTGGATCAGCCTATATACATCTTATTCGTATTGGCAAATGATACAATAATAGCTCAAATAACTTCAGAAACCATATTTTATCAAGCTATTATTTAAATAACTTTTACACAAGTAACAAGAATGATAACAACACTAGTACAGAAACTGCTTTACTAAACCTCTTTTATGAACTGTTTTTTTATATATCGATATTAACAGCACTAGCGAAACTGTGGCAACATTCGTGTGCAATGAACTGTCAAGTTAGTTACCCTAATTAAAAATCGGATATTAGTTTTCCCTCTGGGTTGGAAGGTCAGATGGCAGTCGCTTTTGTAAAACTAGTGCTTTAGCCAAATCTTGGGGGTTAGGTGTCAAAGCGGCCTCGGGCTCCTTTAGGGCACAACCGGGAATAACGCTAGGAGGATGATGATGACAAATTAGGAGTTGCACCCTTAGGTACCCTTAGAACAGCTGCTAATAAAAGTGGAAGAGTTCAGCGAGCTACGCAAAGAGAAGCTGAACCGAGTGCGGCTCGTCGAAGCGGAGAAGGCGCAGCTAGAGCAGCCGATGAGAGAAGCGGTGGAGCAGATGAACCTCACCAACGTCGTCGTGAGGACCAGGAACACGCTGCTGCAGAAATACATGTGAGTCCTGTTCCTATACGTCGAGGCAGAGATGGCGTAAGTATAACAGTCGGTGAGGGCCGCGGTGGAGCAGACGAACCTCACCAACGTCGTCGTGAGGACCAGGAACACGCTGCTGCAGAAATACATGTGAGTCCTGTTCCTATACGTCGAGGCAGAGATGGCGTAGGTATAACAGTCGGTGAGGGCCGCGGTGGAGCAGATGAACCTTACCAACGTCGTCGTGAGGACCAGGAACACGCCTCTGCAGAAATACATGTGAGTCCTGTTCCTATAAGTCGAGGCAGAGATGGCGTAAGTATAACAGTCGGTGAGGGCCGCGGTGGAGCAGATGAACCTCACCAACGTCGTCGTGAGGACCAGGAACACGCTGCTGCAGAAATACATGTGAGTCCTGTTCCTATACGTCGAGGCAGAGATGGCGTAGGTATAACAGTCGGTGAGGGCTGCGGTGGAGCAGATGAACCTCACCAACGTCGTCGTGAGGACCAGGAACACGCTGCTGCAGAAATACATGTGAGTCCTGTTCCTATACGTCGAGGCAGAGATGGCGTAAGTATAACAATCGGTGAAGGCCGCGGTGGAGCAGATGAACCTCACCAACGTCGTCGTGAGGACCAGGAACACGCCTCTGCAGAAATACATGTGAGTCCTGTTCCTATAAGTCGAGGCAGAGATGGCGTAAGTATAACAGTCGGTGAGGGCCGCAGTGGAGCAGATGAACCTCACCAACGTCGTCGTGAGGACCAGGAACACGCTGCTGCAGAAATACATGTGAGTCCTGTTCCTATACGTCGAGGCAGAGATGGCGTAGGTATGACAGTCGGTGAGGGCTGCGGTGGAGCAGATGAACCTCACCAACGTCGTCGTGAGGACCAGGAACACGCTGCTGCAGAAATACATGTGAGTCCTGTTCCTATACGTCGAGGCAGAGATGGCGTAAGTATAACAGTCGGTGAGGGCCGCGGTCGAGCAGATGAACCTCACCAACGTCGTCGTGAGGACCAGGAACACGCTGCTGCAGAAATACATGTGAGTGAGTGCTAGAGCAGCCAATGAGATATGTAAATCTTAGATTTTAGTATGACCTAATGATAATATTTTATTGTTAATAGACATGAGACGAATAAACTGATAGCGGGCAAAACGGAGTTGCTGACCGAATTAATAGCCGCGTTGGCCGAGATAAACGCGAAACTGAGCATAGCTCAAGAAAACCTCTCGGAGAAGACCGCTGTGCTCACCGGAGGAACTAAGTAAGTATTGCTATTCACACATTATCAGTGTTAGGGTTAGTATCCAGTACTATAATTATTGTTAAAACATATAGTTTCTTATACTTGGTTGTAACTTATAGTTTAATATGTAAATGTGCACATATCATGACATGATACGCCACAATGTCTGACCCATCCAGGCAATATGACGAACTATCCAAAAAAAAGGAAGAGTTTACGCAGAAGCTGTCAGTGTGCAAGAAGAAAGCGGTCACCGCGCAGGCAGACATCACACAGGGCACGAAGAAGAAGAAAAATCTGGAACAACTGCTCGACCAGGAGAGGAACAAGCTCATTGAACTGGAACTGGTGAGTGTTTGGCATTTAATACCACTTCGGTGGCAAACGGCCCGCTTGCAACTCTTGCCGGGAGCCCGCTAGGTGAGGGTCTTCTTATAAGTGCTTTCCCCTACATACGGGAAAACACACGGTATTGACTACCATGCATAGCGTACCGCTATCCCCATCATATATTTACCCAGGCGTAGAGTTCTTTCTATTACAAAGGAGACAAAGACGAGGAGACACAAACTGTGGTGACTTCTAAACACGATGTTATCATATTGTTAATCAGAAACCAAGAACCACCATAAACCTACAATCTCACTTTTTTTTTAAATTGAAGGTTCCAGAAAAGAATGCCAGGGAAATAGAAGACTGCGAGAGGCTGTTGACCAGACACAAGGAGAGCAAGGTGCAGGCCGAGGAAGAACTGCAGACGGTCATGGCCAGTGTCAGGTAAAGGATAATAGGCTTCTCTCCAGTGGCATAGAGTCCAAACTCTTTCCCCACCGACTTGCCTATTTTCAGGCAATTCAGTGCCCTGTTTTGCAGCTTTTGGCAAAGAGGTAGGATATTTTTCTTCGGCTGAACTACAGATAAGTTGGACACCACGCCTCTGTACTCTACTAACATCGTTCGACTATACGGCCCGGTCACGACTTTGAGCGGCAGCGGTTTTTCTAATTCATTGCGTGTGATTCCAACTAACCACAGTGCGTTGGGCGTTTCGACCGCGCCATGAACAGATAAAACGCTTGCTGGGCCGCAATTCGCGCAATGTCCAGGTCGGGCCGATACTATTATGTTATCAAACGCTCGCTGCGCGCGGGCCATGAACTCTGAGAATGTGACACCTCTGTTGCGCTCTCTATCGCACCAATCATAGAAGGAAAGTGCAACACGTGGCGTGGCGTCAAACTTATCTGCGGCTCTAGTATAAGTTTTACCGAAACAAAACGTTACGACCGCGTTCGCGTTTAGCTGTCAAATCCCATACAAATTGAGGGTAAAACGCAAACGCGATCTTAAAGTTTTGTTTCGGTAAAATTTATACTAGCCCAAGTATTTTCCGTCGACCAACAAGTGCTAGTCCCCAGTTAGCGCGTAAAATTTAGCCATGGCGGGCGGTTCACTCCGTGGTTTCGTGGCGCCGCAACAAGTACATGAAGGCCGCCAACTTAGTTGGTGTACCTTAGTGAATGCCACGCGCTGCTACGGAACGCACGCGTTCGCGCTTGACGTCATTTGCTTATCAATTCGCTTGTCAATGCAATTTTTCACAGGGATTTGTCACCAGTGACACTTCTGTACGTAGTTCTAAAGTCCACTCAACGTGTTTGTTCAGATCCAAAACGCAAGGACTCCAAGAAACAAAAGACAGGCTGCAAGCCAAGCTGATCGATCTGAAGCGGATAGTCGACGACGCGAACAAGAACTTCAAGCTCCGCGAGTCCGAGCTCAAGATATATCTCAGCACGGAAGTGAATGAGACGGAGAAGCTGGACAAAATGAGAGAGAGCTACGAGAAGGCGGCTAGAGATCTGACGGAGAAGAAAACGTGAGTACCTTCGTAGTTTTAGTCAATTTATTGTCACGCTTAAGTTACTCATAGTAGTCCTTATGTACGATTCCCACCGACAGTCGGGCCGGAGCGCATTCTATTACATGCAAAGAAATTTGAACCGTAAAAACAGTAGTTACATTTCATATTTGAATGAATCGTGCATCCACTGCGAGGGTGCAGCTACCGACGCGGTCGTTGGGATCGTATCTGCTGTATAGACGGTTCAAATTCCTTTGCATGCAATAGAATGCGCTCCGGCCCGACTCTCGGTGGGAATCGTACATTACTATGACGGGCAAAGTTAAGGGCCAGAGGACCTGCTAGATAAGGGCAACCAAATCATTGCACCTTGCAGCTACAACTGCACGAGGCCATGACTAAGGCGGGTGATAAGAGATATGGAGGAGTCTAGTCGGCAAGAATCGGACATGTCACAACCCTTGGCATCGAGGGAACGACTGATATTGATGATCTGCATTGCTATAGATTTACAAAAATGGGAAACCCATATCCATACAAATATTATAAATGCGAAATTGTGTCTGTCTCTCTGTCTGTTACCTCTTCACGCTTAAACCGCTGAACCGATTTGGATGAAATTTGGTATAGAGATAGTTTAAGTCCTGGGGAAGGACATAGGATAGTTTTTATCCCGGAAATCATCCCCTAAGGGGATGACGTGGGGGGTGAAAGTTTGTATGGAGCTACGATATAAACGAGTTCCACGCGGACGGAGTCGCAGAAGCTAGTTTATTATAAAAATAATTTTACGTAAATTTTGATAATATCAAATGATGTAACTTAGTTTACGTTTTTTTTAAGTTTACATGAAGAGCTAGCTTCCACGGTGCCCACGAATGAGAGACAGCTCACCGACCTGCAGTCTCAGCTGCGGAACACGAAGCAGGAGGAGACCACTGTGCTGACAGAAGCGAGGACTTTGAGGTAGTATCATCGTATCAACCGAAATCTGTCGACTGCTGGACACAGGCCGCCCAAAAGAGTGCCACAATGACCGGTGCTGCGCCACCCGCATCCAGCGACCTTTACCAGGGGGGCTAGCACAACTGACGCCGAGCCGCGACGCGAGTCGAGAAAGATCTACCCTCCTCTTTCGAATTTGCACGGTGCGAATGAGACAGGGGACGCTCAGTTTCGCGAGAAGCGGCTTTTCAGCAAGTTGTGCTAGACGTACAGGTCATCACACTTTCTGGCCACGTAACATGGCTACACCATTGATTATAATAGTAGTTTATGCAATCGTTATATAATGTAAGCTTTTTCAGTCGAGTACCACGTTTAGGCCACGAAGCTTGCTGATACAATACTTTATGATATGAAATAATAATTTATTAAACAAACTTGGTATCAATTGAAAATCGCCCTGCTGAAACGAAGTGTAGTCAACCGCTTTTTTTTTAGTTTTGCGCGTTGATGTCTTTTGGAAATCGAGCCTCGTGATTGGTCAAAATTCATTTTAGTTCTGTTCACAGTTATCTTAACCCAACTCCAATGAAGTTGATTTAGATATCGCTGTCAGTCATTTAATTATAGGATAGAAGTGCTCGAGTAGAAAAATATTATAATACTTAGTCTTATTCTGCTGAGGAGAAATACAAATAATTTTAACGCTGGTAAAGTGATGTTCTTCTGGTAATATATTCGTGTGGTCGTAATGAGTCAAAAATATGAATCTAGGTCCAATTAGGTATGTATTGGCATGTTTTTATTTGTCTAGGATTAATACCTATTAGGTTTTGTTTTCATTTTCTCTGTGTTTTTGTACACGGTATAAGTTTGCCTATCTCGTTCTACCTACCTTTCTCTCAATTGCTCAAAGGTTAGCTGGAAGAGATCCCTTATAGGGATAAGTTCGCCTTTGTACTTTGATCTATTGTGCGACATGTATATTCTTTAACCTGTTATTGTGTACAATGAAGTGCTTACATACATACATACTTTCTTCATACATTATGAATTTATGCATGACCAATAAATAAACTGAGCAGCTTACTTTATATGGAACTTTTTTTCTAAAAATTGTACCTAATAAAATTATTTGGATTACTCCCGAACATATCTGCATAGCCAATTTTGAAGCTTGACCAATAACGACATGCCGACCTGTGCTGCCGGTTAAAATTATTAATATTATAACCTGTAGCTTCGTGAAAAGGGACTTTCGAACATATAATTTTCAATTTTCTCTTGATCGTCACTTGACACGCCATCATCCATCGTAGATAAAATTGGTAGTCATGGTTATACTGTACATAAAATTATATTTCAGAGCGCAGCTGGAAGAATCAAGAGCGGCTTTGAACGCGAACCGTTCCCGTGGGCGAGTGTTGGACTCACTCATGGCTGAGAAGAGAAACGGCAACATACCTGGCATATTCGGCAGGCTTGTAAGTCCATATCATCATCCTTTTACTGTTTTTCGTGGTTGTATCATTACCCAATGCCTTTTATGCTGAATGAAGGTATAAAAATATTTTCGTTGTTCTCAAAATGATCCTTATCGTCGTTAGCGCCATTATTACGCTGCGCCGTGAGTTGACGCATTTCTATTAGGTCATCGTCATTAATTTCACCAACGTCAAAGATCCCTTTTCCAGAATGACACATTTCCTTGTTACTCAGGGCGACCTGGGTGGTATCGACCCAAAATACGACGTGGCGATATCGACGTGCTGCGGGCCGCTCGACAACATCGTGGTGGACACGGTGCGCAGCGCGCAGGCCGCGCTCGACCATCTGCGGAGACATGACGTGGGCCGCGCCACCTGCATCACGCTGGAGAAGATACAGCACCTGGATTACCAGACTAGGAAGACCTTGTAAGTGTAGCGATATTGACGTGCTGCGGCCCGCTCGACAACATCGTGGTAGACACGGTGCGCAGCGCGCAGGCCGCGCTCGACCATCTGCGGAGACATGACGTGGGCCGCGCCACCTGCATCACGCTGGAGAAGATACAGCACCTGGATTACCAGACTAGGAAGACCTTGTAAGTGTAGCGATATTGACGTGCTGCGGCCCGCTCGACAACATCGTTGTGGACACGGTGCGCAGCGCGCAGGCCGCGCTCGACCATCTGCGGAGACATGACGTGGGCCGCGCCACCTGCATCACGCTGGAGAAGATACAGCACCTGGATTACCAGACTAGGAAGACCTTGTAAGTGTAGCGATATTGACGTGCTGCGGCCCGCTCGACAACATCGTGGTGGACACGGTGCGCAGCGCGCAGGCCGCGCTCGACCATCTGCGGAGACATGACGTGGGCCGCGCCACCTGCATCACGCTGGAGAAGATAAAGCACCTGGATTACCAGACTGAGATGTAGCCCGTAGGGTAAATAATATAGACGAGAGTTGGGATATTACTAGACTCCGCTATCGGCGGTGCAAAATGGTAGCTGTCAATTTCGAGCCATCCTTAGGGATGGGTAAAAAAATATTTTGAAATATGCTACATGTCGATAATTATCAAACCCCGGATGACGGGAGCAAAAATGCGTTGACAGCTGTATAGTGCGAGGACACACATTTTATATCATAAAAATCGATGTCGATAAAAAGCACGATGTACCTACTGGACTACCGCTATGATATGCAGAAGTATTAATTATTGTTGAATGTAAGTAACTGTAACACATTATAGGTCTTAGTCTATAGGAAGTTATGTGAAAAGTATCTATTTATAACTGTCATTCACTTTATCTATTTTACGATCATTCCCGGGAGTATGATATAATTATAGTACCAATGTAATTAGTTGACTGAAATGGTATCTATTATTGCTACTGCGGATTTCACTTGGTCAATCCAACGCATAGGTGACCTGCCGCGCGATCTGATTCCCTCTACCTTTCCCTGTACGACCAGCTGCTCGATGGAGACGGTGTGCATATCCCGCTTATATAGACGTGTCCTAAGTACTTCAGTATGCGCGACTGTGTTAAATTGGATAATCGCTGTGTGACGACGACCTGTTAGAGTATGGACACGTTGGCGTGGAACTCCGTCCACGAAATACCGAGTATCTTCCCCCAGCACCACATCTCCACACCATCTATCTTTCTCTTTTGTTTCCCTCGCGCACTGTGCATTTTTTCCATCGCAGTTCTGGTTAGGGCCATACGTCTTTTCACTTTATCTACGCAGCCACCGTTGTTTGAGGTTAAAGCCCCAAGGTATACATGCACCACGTCGCAGTTCGCAATTCGTGTCACTTCGGGCAAATTTTCGTTGATGCGATCCACGATCATAATCTTGGTCTTAGATCGGTTAGTGTTCAACCCAAACATAAGGCTTACGCGCTCCATGCTAAAAATTTGTTCTATAATAAGGGCAGCATTACTCAAATAATGTGGTGACATCTTGGTACCGCAAGTCTGTGATTTTGTATCCACCAATCGCAACACCATCAGGGTTGATACTTTTTCACTAGCATCAGTTGTGCTGTCATGAATTATCGTAATATGGCGCTGCGGTCTACCACTTGCACGAACGCGATGTCGACCTAGCCACATCACAATGGAGAAGATTATATAACCTTGAATATCAGGGGCCCATTGCCTGATAACTTGTAACTTCTCTTATTAGCGGAAAACTCTTTTCAACTTCTTTCATTTGAGTTGGAAATTGTTATTCAATATGCCCCAGACTAAAGACGGGTTGCACTAAAACGTCTGTAATCTTACACCGTTTTCGTGAAAATCAGATTGTATGGAAAGTTTGACAAGTTTCTATGCAATGACAGTTGCCGGCGCCATATTTAACGTTGATCGGTCTGTAATCGTAAGGCGTGTACAGATTATGCGCGGCAGCCGCGCGAGCCAGTGTTCGCGTGAACATTGGCTCGCGCGGCAAATGGACGACGGAATTTAGGTAGACCGCGGCGGCTGCGCGAGGCAAGCGATCCAGCTCGATCAGCGCGCCAATTATTTCGTTCGCTCGCAACACAACCGTCCAAACTGCGCGCGCGCCAGCGACTGAAGCTTCTTTGATGCGGGCTCAAAGACCGACAGCGCTCGGATCGCCGCGCGGCAAGTTCGAGCGCGGCAATGTTCGAGCTGCCGCGCGCGGAAACCCCGTCTCGCGCGCGATCCAATGTTCGAGTAATTGCCGCGCATAATCTGTACGCGCCTGTAAGTTGGTGCAGCCCGCCCTTAGTTTATTTCTAAATACGAACGTTTTTAGCTATGATTGATGTGTCGAGGGTGTTTTAAATTTTGGTTTCTTGTACCTAGTATTTTACATTATAATGTATTACTTGCAGCCCAGAGAACGTGCCGCGTCTCTTCGACTTGGTGACAGTCCGCGACGAGCGCATGCTGCCCGCGTTCTACTTCGCGCTGCGCGACACGCTGGTGGCCGACTCGCTCGACCAGGCGCGCCGCATCGCGTACGGCCGCACACGACACCGCGTCGTCACGCTCCGGGGCGAGCTCATCGAGATATCCGGTGGGTTTACTGATGATATATACAGAGTGTACCAAATATGGGGTGTAAACCGATCAAGGGCATAACAGGTATCGTGTTCTGTTAAGAACAATCTAAAAAAATATATTTTTGACGCAATTTTTTTTTACATTTGTTTGGAGCGTTGGCCGACTGGGGCGACCCAGTCGGCCAACGCTCCATACAAATGTAAAAAAAAAGACCGGGTTGCACTCCGGGAGTGCCGGCAGAAGTGAAAACTCAATAACATTGTAACAGTTTTTCGATCAGGTCTCGTGACATCTTACTGTGTCACCCTAAAAATGAATTTGGCGCAAATTTATAAACAATTAGCTGTTGCCCGCAACTTCGTCTGCGTAGAACTTGTTATCGTCTTAGAAAAATTATTGCTATTAAATGATGTTAGGCGCAAGCTTAATTATCGCTGTCCCAAACACACTTCTACCATTTTAAGGGATTATTTCCGAGATAAAAACTATCCTATATACTTCCAAGGGTCTCAAATTATCTGTACGGAAAATTTCATCTAAATCCGTTCAGGGATTAATAATAAAAGGTAACAGTGCGATGAGTTCGTTAGTTTAAATTGCTTAATCTAAATTAAAAACTCCGTTTTTACAAACATAAATATCTTAAGAATCATCAACAGACGTTATTTTGCTAAGTTTTTCATAAAGTATTAAAGAAAAATTAGTTTTTTTATGTAGTAGTAATTTTTTGTTATACTTAGCTACATTAGGTACCTACTGCAAATGTTTGCCAAAATCCGTCCAGTAGTTTTATTCACGTTAGTATTTTGACTAATAAATGGCTTACCATATAGTATACCAAAGGCTGACTGGAAGAGGTCAACTTTAAAGCGATAAGAGCGCCTGTTGTTGCCATTATTTATTAAGCAAAATTTTTGTAAGATGTTTCTATTTGTCGTTTAGCAATAAAGAGTATTTATTATTATTATTGTACCTATGTATGATCGAAGAATTCCCTTACTTTAAAAATTACTTGTTCCTCATACATATTTCCAAACCCTTTTAACATCCTTAGAGGATGAATTAAAAAAAACGCTCTAATTTAACCGTAGTTACACTTTCCTTACTTTAAAATTGTCTTGTTCCCCGTACAAACTTCCAACTCCTTTTAGCCCCTTTAGGGGATGAATATCTTTAAACCCGCTTATGGAATAAATATCAAAGTCTAAAACAGATGTTACAAATCTCTAACCTTAAAAATGTCTTGCTCTCCATACAAACTTTGAACCCGCTTAAGCGATGAATTTAAAAAAAAACTAATTTGTTTTCTAGTTTTTAAACAAACAGTCTAAACCCGAAGTTACTAATGTCTTATTTTAAACTTTTAACCCTCTCTTGTTTAATGGATGAATAACAATAAACGCTGGAATCGTATTATAATCTTTAAACAAACAGTCCAAAACCTAAGTAAAAAATCTCTTACTTTAAAAATATCTTGCTCTCCGTATAAACTTTGTACCCCCTCTTAACCTCCTTGGGGGATAAATTTCAAAAAACGTTGAAATATTTTTTTAGTTTTAAACACCATCTAAAATCGAAGTTACAATTGTTTTAATACAAAATACAAACTTTGCAACCCTATTTAACCCTCTTAGGTGTGAAATTTTCTTAAACGCAGAAAGTACTTTTTTTGTATTATAATAAGTAATCTTTCTACAAAGTTTCAAGTCTCTAGTTCAAAAAATAATGTTTCTCCCATACAAACTTTGCATCCCTATTTAACCCCCTTAGGGCTGGAATTTCCAAAAATCCCTTCTTATCCCTTGCCTACGTCATAAAAGGAAGCTCTGGTGTAAATTTCAAGTTTCTAGTCCCAGTAGTTTCGGCTGTGCGATGATGAATCAGTCAGGAAGTCTTCTTTTATATATATAGATTATCAATTATTTAGGCGCACGACACGGCGGACGGCGGCGGCGAACAAAATACCAATTTGTTTTTGCCATTGCCAAATATTTTTCAAAGCTTTATCTCTTTAGGAATAACGACCTAATTCGAACTATTCGAATTTGCAAGAACAGCGGACGGCGGCGGCGAACAAAATACCAATTTGTTTTTGTCGTTGCCAAATATTTTTCAAAGCTTTGTCTCCTTAGGAATAATGTCCAAATTCGAACTAATCGAATTTGCTCAATAGCAAAACGGTGAAGGACGCTTGGACAAAATTACAAATTTATTTGCAGAATATGCTATTACAAAAAAGTGTTTAACGGCTTTATACTCTTACGAATAGCGTTCAGTTTTGAATGAAGTCGAATCGGCTAGCAGCAAAATATAAAAGTTTGTGACCTCCTTCACTGTCGCGTATTTAACAATTTTTCCCCATCCCAAAAAGTGCTCAGCGCCGCTGAAGAAGTTTTCACTTCAAAAAAAATAGAGATAAAGCTTTGAAAAATATTTACCAACGGTAAAAACAAATTGATATTTTGTTCACCGCCTCCGTCTGCTGTTCTCGCAAATTCGAATAGTTCGAATTTGGACGTTAATCCTAAAGAGATAAAGCTTTGAAAAATATTTGGCAATGGCAAAAACAAATTGGTATTTTGTTTGCCGCCGCCGACGGGCGAGCGGCCCGTCGCACCCAACGCGCCCGCGGCCCGTCCGCCTAAATAATAATACATAAATAAGCTAATTGTTTATAAATTTGCGTCAAATTCATTTTTAGGGTGACACCGTAAGATGTCACGTGACCTGATCGAAAAACTGTTACAATGTTATTAAGTTTTCACTTCTGCCGGCACTCCCGGCGTGCAACCCGGTCTTTTTAAATTTTTGATGTGTTTTTGTATAAGTACATTGAAATGTTTGTTTTTGTTTACATTACAGACTTTGTTTTTGTTGACATTTCTTGTGTATGACATCAAAAACGTAAAAGCTGTCACCTGCGTGTCAAAAAACATACACAGAACATTCCTTTTCATTCCCAGCTGTGCGCGCAGCGGTTGAAAATGAAATATACCCTGTCACCCCTCACCCTCGCGGGGGAATGTTGCCATACACAAGCAATGTCAACAAAAACAAAGACTTTAATGTAAACAAAAATATCAATGCAAACCAAAAAAAAAAAAAACAAATCAATGAATATTGGCAATCGCAATGCTCTCCTGAATATGCCCTTGCCCGGTTCACACCCCCTTTACGTTACACCCTGTATATGAATGTTTGAATTGGTAAGAGCGCATACACTTGGAGTCCGTAGACTGATTGGTCTCCCTGGTCCAGGCACGATGTCCGGCGGCGGGCGCACCATGTCCCGCGGCCGCATGGGCAGCTCGGTGCAGCAGGACACCAGCGACCAGGACCCCCGGGCGCTGAACGCCAACGAGGAGCGGCTGGCTGCGCTCGAACAGAGGTATTGTAGCTCCCACTGCTGGGCATGTCTCTCACCTTGAGAGCCTGTCCACACTAGCGTTTTTGCCGGCGGTTTGCACGCGGCGAGCACGCTGCGATATCTTCGCGATTATCATTATCATTGTATGATGTCATGACTCCCGTATCTGCACGTTTGCCGGTAAATGTGCGGCCTGATCTCACACCGATGGTCTGGTCTTTAACTTCTCACGCTTAGCGTCATGTCTTGTAACCTGTATAAAAACCGACCGTATTACGTTTTTCTACCTACTGTGACGTCACAAGGGCGAATTAGTGATGTGAATTCCCCGTTGTCCGCGCAAAATCGATTCTGCAATAAGGCATTTTCTTAATATTCACGGACAACCGGCTACCACAACAGACGCGCGCGGAATGTCAGTCGGACGGCCAACTCGGAGACCGAGTTCGGACACGCGAAGTAGATGCATTTGCGTGATCTATGTATATCTATACAGGGTGATTCAGGAGACATGAGCAGGATCAACCCTACGGATTCAATAGTTTATAAGCTACTCAGTCGTACCAGCATTGGTAAGATTAACGTGAATTTTTTTTTAGTTGTGTAGGGTGACCATGATTTATTGTGAATGAAACTTTTACACAAAATGTAAAAAAAAACTGTGGGCGTTTAACTTAATTACGATGGTAAAAGATCCATTAACATTAACTGTATGTGTAGGGTTGATCCTGCTCACGTCTCCTGAATCACCCTGTATATGTTGTCATGGCCTTACTTTTATGGCAGTACAGTCGCCATCTGATATATCGGAGCGCCCAAAGTGCTTACAAATATCTGATCACGTCTCGAATGCCTCGACAATATAGCCGTGTTCAGATGTTCGTGAGCACTTTGGCCGCTCCGATACTATTCCGATTAATTATCTTATCGAACCGAACCTGTGTTTTATTAGTACATTACTACATAGGCCGGGAAGTAAGGGGTTGCTGGCCCAGTACATATAGACGGCCGAGCGTAGCGAGGTCGTATAGTTATGAGGCTGGCGACCCCTTTTCTCGCCGACGTATGTATAGTGCTTTTCTCAAACATGCAATGAAATAAATTAAAAAAACTCCAAGAAATCAAACCTTAATTTTCATGGCTGAACGCCGTGATCCTGCGCCACAAATTCTGGAATGGAAATTAAAAAGATCATCTTGCAGGCCTACGCCTCCAATTTTGTATGAAATGGCATTACGGATATCTCGTCTCGCTCCGCCCGAAACGTGACACTTTGAAGCCCATTATGAAGAACACAACGTCAATATTTCATTGCATGTTTCAGAAAAATAGTTTTATTCAGCTTTTGGAATTATGAGTGCAGTTTCACAATGAGTGTTCTAGTTGTGTTGTGGCAGCAGGTGCAGTAACTGATGCCTTGACGTGAATGCGTTTGTAACGCTACTTAAGACTAGACTACCCGCTAGGTGGGCGCTCTGCTTGTACGCGTAGGTGCTTTCCTCATCATACGGAATTCCCCATGGTATCGGCTTCAAGCGTACCGCTACGAAATCTTTGACACTGAAAGTGTTAATGAGGTTTAATCGTGTGGTGTGGCTCGAATAAGCCAGGCCAAGCCGATAAGGCCCATCCTTTTCTAAATCAATCAAAAACCTTCGAATTTATTCAGAGACTAATTGAAAATACTAAAAAGTATGAATGAAACAGGCTGTCAGCGCTACGAGGCGAGCACAGCGTGATTGAAGAGAGAGTGGTGACACTACAGCGGAACACGAGAGAGGGCAAGTCCACGCTCAACAAGCTCAACTTCGAACTGAAGAGCCTCGCCGAGCAAGTGCCTCTATTACAGGTATAAACATATATATGTAGATAAATTATCCAACTGGGGCTAGCATTAGGTGACTGCTATAGTTATTGGCCACTCTTGGCGAGACAGAAAGAAATAAGGTAATAGACGCGCTCGCATGGATGAGACAAAAATATTATCTTTGTTTCTCCCGCTTTCGTTTCAGTTTTCTACCTTGTTTCTTTCTGTCTCGCCAAAAGAGTGGCCAATTACTGAGGAGTGGCCAAAAACTGTAGCAGTCACCTATTGTTCTTTTTTTTTTTTTATTATTAATCTTGGCAGTTAGTTGTGCAAGTCGCCCAGAAGTAGAATTCTTAGCTTTCGTCTACAATATTTTTGTCGAGGCTAGCTGCAACTAAAGCTTATGGAACTCGTGATACGCCGAAAAGGCACGTTTTTGTGGAACTAAATAGCGCACTTGTAAGTATGAGTGTTTGGTGAGGAAGGGCACAGCGAAATGTCATCCCGCTCAAATGTGGAGCAGCCGAACTGGGGAAGTACCTCCGCCTTGCAGAAGACCACAGCCATACTAACACTATTACTTGCTCTGTAGTAGTGTTGTGTTCCTGGAGGTGAGCAAGGTCGCCAGAGCTCCCGAGGATGCCTTGTGTTGAGAGCGAGGTAATTTGTTCCTTCAGCTGTCAACACGGCGAATCCTCAAACATATCAAGGGTCGGCAACGCCCATGTTACTGCTTTGGAGTTGCATACGTCTATAGGCTGCGGTGTCCGCTTACCATCAGGCGGGCCGTACGCTTGTTTGCCACCGTCGTTGTATAAAAAAAATTGCATCTTGATCCCGAGGTCTAAAACCGGACCTTAAAGTCGCCGTCAATGGAATTTGCTAACTATGTAAACAAACCGCCATAGCGAAAGACAATTTCAATATGGCGGTTTGTTTACATAGTTAGCATATTCTATTGACGGCCACTTTATGTAACCCCGTTTCTTACATGCTGAAATAATAGACTGTGTCAAAATCGTCTTTAACTGTGTCACGTTATTGTGAAGGTTTACATAGTTCATGTTGCAGTACATGATTTGATTGTGATATCTAATGACTGTTTTATAAACAGAATCAAGTGAGACAACAAGAGAGCAAAGCGGCGTCCTCGCGGGTGGACGAGGGACAGAAGGCGCAGCTGGAGGCCGCCGTGGAGGAGGCCAAGGAGAAACTGGACAAGGCCAATCGGGACGCCGGGGAGGTAAGGGAATAATGGACCCTTGTAACATCGTTGATATACATAATCGACCGTGAAAACAAAAAGAGATAATTTTAAGAGGGAACTATAGCTAGCAGCTCGCGACTGACGGTAGGTACTTTTTATATGAAAATTCCATTTAGGGAGAAAACGTTTTCCACTAACTAAATCTTAACAAATCACTTTGATTTTTAAGGCGATCGCTTCAGCATAATATCTAGATTTATAGGATTTTAAGTTTTTAGGTGCCTATATTTTTTTGCAAATTTTAATTTATTAAGCAAATTTTGAAAAAAGGATAACCTACAAACCTAGTCTTTCATTGAGTCAATTTGAGATTATATTTAGAAGTGGAAAAACCTTTTCTCTTTTCGCATGGACGAGTACGTAGTATTCCAAAGGCATACTTCTCTCTTAACTCGGGCATTCTGATGTCAAGGATCGGAGAACACACTATTCACTGACTAACTCTATGAACTGCTCCTCTCTGATTCCAGATAGAGAAAGAAGTGGCCGGCGTGGACGCCCAAATAGCTGCCGTGGCCGGCGGCAGGGTCAAGGAACTACAGAAGAGCGTCGACGAGCTGTCCAAGAAGATAGACAAGGTGTCCGCCGAGATGACCAAGCTGAGGGTCGCTATTAACACTAGCAAAAGGTCGGTTTTTGTGTAGCATTTGTATGTAATCTCCTTGCCAGTGAGAAGACCACGGAACTTATAAAAGTATTAACAACTTGTCTAAGATCATCGTCAGGACGATAATGCTGAGGCGTGCTATTAACATTAGTATAAGGTCGGTTTTTGTGTAGCATTTGTATGTCTGCTTGCCGCTGACAAGAACAATGAACTTAGAAAAGTGTCAACAACTTGTCTAAGAGTGGTATTCCACTTGTCCAAGATCTTTGTCCATTGTGCATTGCGTCTCACTCACTCTTAAAGCAAAATGTGAGATGCAAATACACATTGGAGATCATCGGCAAGGTATCCACCGAGATGACCAAGCTACGGGTCCCTATTAACACTAGCAAAAGGCCGGTTTTTGTTTAACATTTTAACGTCGTTCGATTAAATCCTACCATTCTTGATTTTTGCGATCCCTGCCCTAATGGAAGAGTGTCAGCATAGACTCAATAAGGCAGCACTCCATTTGATGAATGAACCCGGTAATACTTTTCGAAAAGGCCACTTGTCATGGCAAAGTTCCTCAGTATTGCTAGTTCAGTCTAAAATTAAAACTCGTGTAACTCAATGGGCTCTAGGTCATCTGAACCTAGTTTCTCAGCGCTCACAGAGAAGAGCGGCCTGCGGTGGCGGTCATTAGTAAATTTGACATTTCCTGACGACTTTATTTTTACAGAAATGCGAAAAAATCCAAAGACAAGATAACGCAAATGGAAACAGACCTAGCGGAGACGGGCGGGAACCTGGAAGCCCTGAACAGCCAAAAAAGACAGCTCAGCTTAGACAACACTGAGCTGCAGAAGTATATTGAGGAGGTAAGAACATCTAGCTCCAATAATAAACAACTATCACTAGACTAAGATGTCTTGTTAATTTTATGTTCTTATTTGGTCAAATTAAGTTTGGCCATCTGTTTTCATCGAATCGTTCAACTTTAAAAACCGGCCAAGAGCGTGTCGGGCCACGCTCAGTGTAGGGTTCCGTAGTTTTTCGTCCGTCATAGTATTTTTTTTCAAAAACTATTCAACCTATCAAGTTCAAAATATTTTTGCTAGAAAGTTTTTATAAAGTTCTACTTTTGAGATTTTTTTCATATTTTTAAAACTTATGGTTCAAAAGTTAGAGGGGGGGGGACACTATTTTTTACTTCTGGAGCGATTATTCTTGTGAATTGGTTGAATATAGTATTTATTTATTTATTTCTTGTATATTGCGATATATATATAGGTATTATGATATTATTATATATAGATATATATTGCATATGATAGTGTGTATTATAAAAAAACACTCCCCACGTTACGTATTGGGGAGATACACTAATAAAAAAAAACACTTTATTTTACCACTGTCGGCGTGATTGATATACATATTAGTACCAAATTTCAACTTTCTAGTGCTGACGGTTACTGAGATTATCCGCGGACGGACGGACAGACTAAGCGAAAGTATAATTGACTTGGCGTCTCTCCCTAGATATGCGCAATGTCTTCTTTACGCCGATGACCTAAAGCTTGTTTATGGTCTAGAACAGCCATCTGACTTGGAATCGCTCCAAGAAGATGTTAACAGGATGTATGAATGGAGTATCTCGAACAAACTGTTTTTCCACCCTGAGAAGTGCTCCGTGGTGTCTTTTAGCCGTTCTCGTAGTCCCCTATGTGGTAATTACATGTTAGGGACGGAATTAATAAACCGCGTTGACTGTATTAAAGACCTAGGTATCATATTTGATTCGCACCTCAATTTTCATGCTCATATGAGTAACCTAGCTACCGACTGCTATCGGAGATTGGGCTTTGTTATCCGCAACGCACGCGATTTTGACAACGCGTTTGTCATCAAGATTTTATTTACCGCTTTAGTTAGGAGTAAACTGGAGGCAGCGTCTATAGTGTGGAATCCCCATGAGGTCACTTACGCCTTGCTTCTGGAGAAAATGCAAAAGACGTTCCTGAGATTTTTATTTAAAAAAATCTATGGGTACTATCCCTTCCTTTACCCGACAAAATATTTGCTTGGAACTCTGGGTTTTAACTCCCTGGAAGTGAGGCGTAATTATGCACTCATGACCGGGGCGTGCAGAATATTACGGGGGGATTCAGACTGCCCTCAGCTGGTCTCGCAGCTGTTGCACCTCCGCGTCCCTTCTCTGTCTCAGGCAAAGTTTAATTTTAGACCTCGTCATTGCGACTTACTTGCAGCACCTAAAGCGCGCACTGTGGCACACAGGCAATCTCCACGGGTTCGCGCTTTGCACTACATCAACGCACTTCTCAAGTCGGCTCCTGACTGCGATGTTTTTGCAAGTAGTTGGAGGCTAATTTGTGACAAATGCAAAAACCTTTGTGAGGCATTGGATGACCGTCCATCCTCAGTTAGTTAATAAGATTGTTTTTATGTGTACATTCTGTAATTTCTCAGTGCATTAGTATATACTGTAATGCTGTGTAATTTCGTTTAAACCAAACAAAAAAAAAAAAATTAAACCTGTATTACATCTGCGATGAAATTCAAAGGTGTATGTGAAGTCCCCAATCCGCACTGAGACAGCGTGGGACTATCCGTGCCCTCTTATCTTTAAGAAGGCCTGTGCCCAACAGTGGGACGTATAGCCTGATTTACTTATCATGTTTTTTATTGACATAATATGTTTTAGTTTGAAATGACATTATTATTTTATTATGAATATTGTTTATAATTCTTCTATTATTTTTTTGACTATTGACTATTTATATCTAGGATCCTAGATTTATTAATAATTTGATATTTAAACACATTTTACTCCTTTGACATTTGTACCATTTTAATATTATTTAAATTGTTCCTTATTATTATTTTTGTTTTTTCATTTTGCAAGTTACATATTTAGATTTTTGACTTTCATTTATATTATTGTTATTCTTATATACTCTGAAGATCTTTTTGTGAATTTATGCTATTTAATTTTCAAAAAACCGGCCAAGTGCGAGTCCGACTAAGGGTTCCGTACCATTATCTATAAAATCAGTAAAAAAAAAAGTTTTTTGTATGGGAGCCCCCCATAAATATTTATTTTAATTTGTTGTTATAGCGGCAACAAAAATACATAATCTGTGAAAATTTCAACTGTCTATCTATCGCGCTTGTAATACAGCCTGGCGACAGACAAAACGGTAAAAAAAACACGTTTGTTGTATGGGAGCCCCCCTTATATATTTATTTTATTTTGTTTTTAGTATTCGTTGTTATAGCGGCAACAGAAATACATCATCTGTGAAAATTTCAACTGTCTAGCTATCGCGGTACTTGAGATACAGCCTGGTGACGGACAGACGGACGGACAGCGAAGTCTTAGTAATAGGGTCCCGTTTTTACCCTTTGGGTACGGAACCCTAAAAATGTCATGTCAATTTTCAAAATGAAATGAATGAATCTAATCTAATCTATTTTGTCGCCAGCTCGACGAACAAATATCAGAAGGCTCGGGCGCATTCTCCGAGCTGAGGGAAGAGATAGCGGGACTGCAGGCCAAGGTGAACAAGTGCAAGAGCGAGCGCATCGAGGCCAACAACAACGTGAACAAGATGGAGAAGAGCATCGTCGACTTCAAGGCGAAGATGCCGCAGCTGGAGAGAGAGGTGAGTAGGACGCAATATATCTTTTTTTCAGTAAAATTTATAGGGACCACCCTATAAATTTTACCTTATACAACATTTTACTTAATAACAGACAGGATTTTAAAGAATACAAAGTGCATTTAACACCAATCAGTCAGGAAACCATCTGTTCAATATATACTATTATTAGTAGTTCCGTCAAAATTTAACTTTCCCAGCTATGCTAACAGGTACATCATATCATATAACAGTCAGCATCATCAGTATGTATACATTCTAGGACCTTATTGCTTAGAGATAATGTCGAAAAGTGTATACATGTTTATGATGCTGTGCGCGTACCGTATACGTATACGTGCAAGCGGTGCTAGCGAAGATCTACAAATATATGTGAAAGTTGTAACCAGCAATGTTTTTCAGGTTCTAACCGATCGAAACCTACATGCTTCGCACTTTAAGACCCAGTCAGTACAATAATGCGGGTTGATTCCATCTAATTGTCACTTTAAACAGTAATTTCATGGCATGATTTGCATGTAATTGTATGTACAGTCGACGTCAAAAATATGTTTACATTTTTGCTCCTTATTTCTATGTACCTCATTTTAAGGGTGACCATTAAAATTAAGTACAGTTATGTTTGGTATTGTCGATCAACCAAAACTAGGACTTACTCAGCTCCGAACAGGTTACTCCGCGTAGGAAGTAGATTTTCATGATAAGAATAGTAGTTAGATACTTTTCAGTGAAATTTTTGGTACAACTTTATGGTTTTACATGAACGGTTAATATAAAGCTTAATGTTACCACAGTTACGGGACCTGAAGCTAGAAGACCCGGGCATAGAAGGCATCCCCGGCATCGAGCCACCGGAGCCTCTGGTCACGCACGCGGCCGAAGACCTGGAGGCGATGTCCGTGAACGAGCTCAGGGAGAGGCTAACGGCGCAGCAGAGCCGGCTGGGCGACGCCAAGCCTAATGTCCAGGCCATACAGGTGAGAATCGCGTGGCACATGCCACAGGTGTACACATCTCAGCCGAGGTGCTTGCTGAAAAACTCATACAGATGAGTCTTTGGCATGCCCAACAGGCTAAGGATCATTCAATATCAACCGACATATACCTAATAGCCACACGTGCGGTCGAGAATCTAAAGGTTATGTCTGTCGACGAATTGAGAGGGACCTCACCTTCCAACGGCATATACACAGATAACCTCCAATAGATAGAGCCTATAAGCGATTTAGTTCGATGCAAAGGTCACCACAGTTGGCGGTAGGTGCGGGTTGCGGGGAGGTCGGTAACGGCGCTGCGATTGGCTGTTTCGAAAGTAGCGCGCTTTGTCACATCACGGCGCCAGAAGCGTAGTGATGGGACGCGTTGGTCGTTAACGGTTTTTAGCGGTGCCGCAATTAATTGTTAGTAAAATATTTTACAGGGCGTAAGTAGGTACCTGTTAACCTGGTTAAAATTTTTGAACGGCTGTCACTGTTATATTATTATCATGTTTCGTTCATCGACTATTTGGATCACCACAATAACATAAAAAAGCATGTTAATCACATCGAGTAGTCATATAAAATAGTTATTTCTAGGCATTTTACAGCATTTACTGCATTATCGTGTTTATATATGTGCCTCTGTCCCGTTCGTATTTACATACTTACTAGGAAAGGACGAATGCG
Organism: Epinotia ramella; assembly: GCA_947578815.1. NCBI lineage: Eukaryota > Metazoa > Arthropoda > Insecta > Lepidoptera > Tortricidae > Epinotia > Epinotia ramella. The sequence goes on from OX388202.1 coordinate 33,968,858, forward strand.
ATGTTTATTCGACATTAACGCGAATGTGCTAGCTCGGCTTATGAATGATATTTTAAGATTGGTATAGCTAGGTAAAGAAGACAAATAAAAACGATGTTATAAAAAAGTACATATATTTATTCAGTGTGATAAAATTAAATGAATTATTAAATCCTCATCATCATTTAAGAAGGCGTTAACGTGCTCACTAGCGCCACTGATAAATAATTGTGATTATTTTAATTTAACGATATATATTTAAATAAGGAGGCCACTACACACTATATTTTGTATTTAAGCTACACAACTAACCACTTCCGAGATCCTTCACACGTCATCGAATTCCAGCATGAGGTCCATCTCGTGACACTAGTCTTGCTCTCGAAAGACGATTGGAAAAAACCCAAATGCCATGGCTGCATCGCTAACCACCTCTGAGATACCTCAAACGTCATCGAAGTCCAGCATGAGGTCCATCTCGTGACACTAGTCCCAATAGGGATGATGACTAAGATTTTTTTGTGACGTCATTCGAACCAGTTTTTGGAGAGGAACAAATGTTTGTATGGGATCAACTACAATTAAATAACATAAATACCTAAAAATTTGAGATAAAGATTGACCTCGCTGGCGGCAGCGCGAAAAGCTTCATACTGTGTGTCTATACAAGTGTGACGTCACATTTGTATATTTGTACTAATCATAGTATGGAAAATCAGGTAAATTGTTGTTTCGGTCGCGAAATACTGCGTTTAAGTACATAGTTGTCATACAATTTTGTTTCTAGAAAAGCGTAAGGATTCTATTGGTAGCTTTTAATTTACTATAGGACAATAAAAAATAATGCATATTTTTTCTAAACTTTCAAAGGTTCATATCTTTTTATGATTTTAATTATATTTTATAATTTATACTTTATTATATTCCGATAATTTGATAGTTTACTATCCATTTAGCAACACTACGTTATCAATTTGAACATGAGGCATCATGCCTATTGCTCTCGAAGACGTTTGGAAAAAACTCAAATGCCATGGCTCCATCGCTAACCACCTCCGAGATACCTCACACGTCATCGAAATCCAGCATGAGATCCATTTCGTGACACTAGTTCTAATTGCTCTCGAAGACGATTCGAAAAAACCCAAATGCCATGGCTCCATCACTAACCACCTCCGAGAATATATTACCTATGTACGAGGGGCGTCTGAAAAGTTCTAAGCCTAAGATAGAAAAAAACAATTTACAAAAATGAACTCGTGTTTATTTTTCAATATAGTCTCCTCCTAAATCAATGCATTTTTTACATTTTTTATACAGTGCTTTTAGGCCATTCAAAAAATAATCTTTATTTTGCCCTTCAAAATGCTCCTGTACAGCCGCCTTCATCTCTTCGTCACTTCTAAATCGCTTTCACCTCAACTCTTTCTTCAAATTATTGAATAGAAAATAATCGCTTGGGGCTAGATCTGGGCTGTAGGGTGGGTGGTCAATTTCCTCAAAACCAACTTCCTTCAGAGCACGCCTCGCAACATTAGCGGTGTGAACGGGTGCGTAGTCTTGCAAAAACAAAATGCCTTTCCTTAGTTTACCCCGCCTTTTCTCAACTATGGCTTGTCGCACCTGTCTTATTAGATTTGCATAATAAGTTCCGTTTATCGTAGAGCCTTTTTCTAAATAATCGATTAAAAGAATGCCATCACAGTCCCAAAATACCGTAGCCATTAACTTAGAGGCCGACTTTTGCACTTTAAATTTCTTCGGCGGCCTTTCACCCTTTTCAATCCACTGCATCGACTCAGACTTACACTCCGGATCATACTGTCTGATCCATGTTTCATCAACAGTTACTATTCGGGAACAAACTTCATCTAAATCATCTTCGAACAATTCTAAAAACGCCCGAGAAGTTTCCACACGACGTACTTTATCGAAGGCCGTTAGCATTTTCGGTACCCAACGAGCACTGACTTTACTCATGTACAAATGTTCATGTAAAATTTCTCCGACTCTTTCTTTACTAATACCTAAGACCTCAGCTATTTGCCAAACCTTCATTCTTCTATCTTCTAATACCAGCTTTTTGACTTTTGCTACGTTTTCTTCGGTCACTACCGATATTGGCCGCCCTGAGCGGGGGTCGTCTTCGATCGATTCCCGTCCGAGTTTAAATAAGCGACTCCACTTTTTGACTGTGGCATAAGAAGGCCCAGAATCACCGTAAATAATAGCCATTTCCTCAAAAATACACTGCGGTGATTTGTCACTTTTTGTAAGGAATTTAATTACAGCACGGTGCTCAATTTTCGTAATATTCGTTGGTAATTCACACATGATGTACTTTTCCGTTGAATATCTCGAAACAGAATAATAAAAACCAGGGGCTGGAAACTTAGAAAAGAGGCGACACGCCGATTTATTGTATGGAAAGTAGTGACATCTCTGGCGAAGCGGATCGCTGTATTTAATGTTGTTGACAGAAAATGGAAATAGATGTCAGTACAATAGACCCACGACAATAAATTTTAAGATTTTGAAATGAAATAAAATATATTTATATAGTTTTGAGATTTATTAAGTATCCATTTTATTTAACTGAACATGAACAAATATCTCATTAATATGGAATTGTGTTTGTTGTTCGGCCTTTGTGGTTTTAGATGAAGTATACATACCTACGTGTCAGTCAGTAAATAAATGTCAATGTATTGTCTATAAAAACATTGAATGAAAACACATTTAAATCATATTTAAATAAAATCAAGAATATAAGTTTTAGCCACAGTATCTAGTTATAAAAATAATATCTAGGTATTATGTGTGCAGTAAATAGTTTGAGGTTGAGTAATATGCAGTGTAGATCGGTTGTACGTGGATTTGTTAAATCTGGTCCAGGAGATTTAATCTAAAGTTTTGAAGCTAAATCTCGTCCTTGTCTCGTGTTTTTTGTTAAAAAGGTTGTGCTTTGTTAAGTTCTTGTTACATAATTTGTTATTTGTTAAGTTGAATAAATACTTTTATGAATGTTGCATGTTTCACTTTTCGGATCCATTTCATAGTTGTGTGATTATTTTGAAACCTACAAAGTGACTGGCAAAGTATGAAGAGAAGCGTACTTAGGTAACTAAAATGTGATTTATATCATGTTTTAGAAACGTTTTCTTCCTAACTTTGATAGTCGCATTGTAGGCTTCAAAGTCAAAACAGAGAATACAACTTTTGTATACGTGTGTGCGTGGTGCGTGAATATGTATGTGTGCGTTAGTGTGTATGTGAAGCGTGCACGCTGCACGCATGCGTACGTCAGAGTAGTTCAGTCCACTCGCTGCTAGGCGGCTGTGGGACCAGTAATTTCTTGGTGTTGCCACTCTTTACATAAATATACTTATTATACTCTTTGATAAAAACGTGACATGTTATTTTTTAATAATTTGTTTTTAAATGGCCTTTCTAGTGGCCAGTATCATAAACGCATATATAACCTCGAAATACCTTAGGCTTAGAACTTTTCAGACGCCCCTCGTATTCATTATTAAATTCTATTTCATTCTATTTTATATGAATGAATACTACATAACAATAGCTACTTCGACACTACATATTATTCTACAATACTCTAAATTACCCAATAAATAAAATAAAACTGCATAATATCTACTCTTAAACCAACAAAAAACTTCCAGCACGGCTATCATGCGACGGCGCGCGAGCTCTCTCGATTTTACTCGCACTATCCGTCTCTTTCTTATTAGAACACTTAGAACAAGAGGTATAGTGCGAGAAAAATCGAGAGTATATCGCGGCCGTCTCATGATAGACGTTCTGTAGGTACTACAATAATATATTCCGTTCATTAACTCTGGAAGCTATAAAATAGAGCGAGATAGTAATTTACTACGTCTCCCTCTACCTCATGGCTTGTAAGACGGTTGCACTTGCAGTCCGCCACGCTGCCTCCTTGGTGCAGTTTATACCTTTAGTACATCGTATACAATACATTATCTATGATTTCTTACAAAAGAATTTTGACAATGCAATGACAAGGATATAAATATAGTCTTTGGTGAATTTTCGTATTAAAAAAGTACACGAAAGCACGGATGACTTAACGTATTGTTTCCTTAAATGAATCTGAATCGGTAAAATTCGAAAGCATCACTAGCCCATCACTAGAGTGTCACGCGCTATCGTGAGAAAGGAACAGTATATTGCCATTTCCATTTGATGAAAAGGGACATGCATACTTCACTACCTCTTATTGACCAGTGTAAAATGAACTCCGTGTGACAGAATTAAATTTACATTTATATGATAAATTTAACTTACCTGTGAAATGTCATTCCGTCGGTTGTGTAATTAGACGTTCGGGAATTTTTCCAACACCACTTCACACAGCAAGAACTTATTTTTGTCGCAAAAACATTTTTAATTTATTGGCTGTTTGACGCACGTATAGATCGCGTACCTGGTCGTTACTGACAATATGGCGCGGGGCAGCGTCATCATTGCTAGAGCATATATACAGTGTTTTTTTTAAATGGGACAGTATGGGGAAATCCGAATCTAAAGGAGATAGAGGAAAAGTGTCCAAGGAGACATTAGGTGTTTTTTTATGTAAAAAAATTTGGCTCGTTAAAATTTTTGGTCAAGCGTGAGTTGTTCTTAAAAAATTATAAAGTTGGTCAATTTTTTTTTTGACGCGGGTCGGCTCTGTTTCATGTAAGGATTATTTCATTGTATGGAAAGAAAAAAATCTGAACAGCAGAAGTTGGTCAAATTTAATGAAAACTAATCTTCATACAGTTGGTTTATTACTTGAGTAAATGTTCGATGTGGCCGCCGTCTTGTCTTATGCAGGTACGAGCACGCTTCAAGACACTTCTAGTTGCACTTCTATCGTCCGCCTTTTACGCTTAGGTTTGAAACAGCCTTCCTGTCTTAGGTTCTTTATTAAACTATCAAATATCTTGCGATTCGGTACTACACGGTCAGGATAGCGTTCTTGATACCACTTAAGTGCATTATCTTTACTGCGATAATTAAGAAAATACGCCTCAATCAAATCAACTTTATGTGAATTAGTTAACGCCATGATTAATAAAATTACAAGCAAGAACTGATTGGAAACAAAATCACAGCTGCAGAAATAACTTACGTTCCAAATTTGAATTCTTTTTTTTATAATTTCAAGACTATCGCGTGCCATGATGTTTACGAAGATTAAAAAAAATGTTCTTCTCTTGAATCATCTGGAGCTCTTATCGATTATCGAAATTTAAACACGGAATAATTTTTTTTTTTTTTTACACGCACTTGTAACAATATTAAAAGGCGAATACTGCAATTGTATGAAGATTAGTTTTCATTAAAATTGACCAACTTCTGCTGTTCAGATTTTTTTCTTTTCATACAATGAAATAATCCTTACATGAAACAGAGCCGACCCGCGTCAAAAAAAAAATTTACCAACTTTATAATTTTTTAAGAACAACTTACGCTTGACCAAAAATTTTAATGAGCCAAATTTTGTTTACATAAAAAAACACCTAATGTCTCCTTGGACACTTTTCCTCTATCTCCTTTAGATTCGGATTTCCCCATACTGTCCCATTTAAAAAAAACACTCTGTATAGGCTCGCCCTATAGGCTCTATCTATAGGAGGTTATCTGTGGGCATATAAGACGACTCGGGGACGCCAAACCGTATTTCCAGGCCATACAGGTGATCCGGGCTGTACACACTCGTCGCGACACCCCGAGACAGACCGAGAACGAGTGTGTACATGATGCTCTCACCTTGTCTCGCCTCGGTCGCGCGTTTTTGCTGCCGAGTCAAAGGGTTGTTCCGCGCTCAAATGACGCAACGAGTGTGTACATATTGTGCTCTCGACGAGTGTGTATGTACAGCCGGCAGAGTCCCGCTTGAGATAGTTTAAAAACGCCAAGCCTTATCAGAGCTACAATCACGAACATCGAAATTGGAAGTTTACGTATCTCTATCTCTATTGCACTTATTATACTCGAGGGTCAGGTATGCAGTTACACGAACTTTCAGTTTCGATTTTGATGGTATCGCCGCAGGTGAGAGTCGTGTGGCATACTCTCAAGATGGGCTCAAATTACTCATATATTTACGAAATAAAAGCTTGTAAACGGAAAGCTGTTTATTTTACCTGATTTTAATTTCTAACCTGTTTTAGAAATTCGCTACTTTGTCAGTTTAAACTGGTATTATGTGCAGGATTACAAAGCGAAAGAGGAGCTGTACATAAAACGCGCGCAGGAGCTCGACCAGATCACGGTGCAGCGGAACGAGGTGCGGAACGGGTACGACCAGCTGAAGAAGCGACGCACCAACGATTTCTTAGCAGGTGACCTACTTTGCACGTAGCACGTAGAACCTATGGCCGTTGGGGCGGAAAGGTTCTCGAGTGGCGACCACGTACCGGAAGGCGCGGCGTGGGTAGGCCCCCCACAAGGTGGACTGATGACCTGGTAAAGGTTGCGGGAGTCACGGTCACAGTCACGGGTCACTTTGACACTCTTTGGGGGAGGCCTATGTCCAGCAGTGGACGTCTTTCGGCTGATATGATGATGACCTACTTTGAGGGTTCATCTGGGAGGCGTGTGGCTTTCGTTAACAGACGTTACTGCTAACAAATAAGTTTCAGTCAACATATTCATTTTTGGTATAAACTTTTATTGCCAACTCTACTTTTCTGTATACCGTCACCAACTCGCTAACGCAACTACTCGCTGAGACGATTCCAACGAGCCCAAACTCAACGGGGTTACGTCTGTTAAGTCCTGAATTCCCATGGCCACCTTCTGTCTCCATCATCAGATCAGCTCGATGGTACTATAATACCATAAACCCAAAATTTCAGCTCAATCGGTTGAAGATATCTGCTTCAAAATTGAGTTGCAATATTCCACCCTGATAAACGTAGTATACATACTTACATACATTGCAAGTTAAATAAAAGCTACTAAAAATGTAATATGGGGTGGCGCATCGTTACTGACGATTTCTCGATGCAATTTGAGACGTTGGTGCCGTTAAATAAATCCTGATTCTTCGAGGTTGATGTCGCTACAGCTCTCCCTAAGGCTTAAGAGGAAACTGACTTAAAGATTCGTCACCCGAGCAATTGGTACTGATAGTTCAGTTGGTCAGCAGGTAGGTATTTCAAAAGGTCGCAGGGTAAAATTCTCCTCGGAGCAATTTTTTTCAATATTTCCCTATAATTTAAAGTTTATAATCTTCGTTACGGCTTAATACAAAATTCATAATCTTTTGCAGGTTTCAATACCATAACAGCTAAGCTGAAAGAAATGTATCAGATGATAACTCTGGGCGGAGACGCGGAGTTGGAGTTAGTAGACACTCTCGACCCCTTCACTGAGGGAATTACATTCAGGTAAGTTAATAAATGTGTCCCCTTATTCATAAAACACCTCTGTTAACACTTTCACAACCGGACTAAAAATGGAACAATTCACCAGAAACCGACGGAATTCGCTAGGCGTGTAAGTTCATACTACTGCCCGCCTAGCGGGCTCAGCCGGCATCTGAGCAAACATTATGAGAGATTATGGGTTCTTGGTTGCGAACGTGTTAACTAAAATTTGCCTCGTCACTTTCTTATAAACACACATATCTTGTGACGAATGTTAAAGGCATTGTAGCTAGAACGGGTTGCGTTATTTATTTTAAAGGGCCATTATGTCCAACTACTCCAAACAAGATGCTTAAGGTATTCCAATTGTCCAAGATCTTTGTCCAATATGTATTTGCGTCTCACATTTTGCTTAGAGAGTGAGTGAGACGCAATGCACATTGGACAAAGATCTTGGACAAGTGGAATACCACCCTAGAACAGAACGCTGAATCAAGTCAATTTATAGACGATCCCTAATTTAATTGTCTATGATATTTTCTTTTATCTATCAATTCGTTTGAAAGTAAGCTAATGGCTAGTAAAATTCCGTTTTGAATTGTTAAAGTTTAACGCGTGTTTCGGTATATCTGTGTCTGTGGCATAGTCGCTCCCAAACGGATGTACCAACTTGAGTGCGTATTTTTTATATCAAACTAAATCAATTATTTATTCTGCAAATAGGCTACAAGGGCACTTTTACATGTCAAACGGTAATTTACAATAAAATAATAATAATCTTACACATAATTAAAAAAGCCTTCCTTTGCGACCCACGGCCTTTTTAAAGTTGTCAGTTACGAATAAATTGAACTGGGCCAAGACGGACGGGTTATCTACCTTGAGGGTAACAATACGGGTGTAGACTCGAAAACTATTATTACTCCAAAATAAAAAAGCCAAAAAAATATACATAGTGACGAAAATCCCATTCAATATCTCAAAGAATGACGAAGCTACAACCGTTTTACTATTGCTTGTTGGAGAGAAAACGCTCGCAGATAGTAAATGACAATCGTTTTATATGAAGATGCGTTTTGCGGAAAAGGGTCAGAACATACCCCCTCTTAAAACTTTGGATACTTATAACTTTGTGATTAGTTAACTTCTTGCGTTGCTTTCTTCTCCATTTGACCACATTTCCTCATCCTTTTTCGTGATAATACAAAATTATTAATTATTTTATTTAGTGTCTATACCCTATCAGGCTGATACATTAATCGGAGGCTTTACCCCATATCCCCAGCGTCCGTCCGCCGAACAAGTCGTGGAAGAACATCTCGAACCTGTCCGGCGGCGAGAAGACGCTGTCCTCGCTGGCGCTGGTGTTCGCGCTGCACTACTACAAGCCCACGCCGCTCTACGTGATGGACGAGATCGACGCGGCGCTCGACTTCAAGAACGTGTCCATCGTCGCCAACTACATCAAGGTGCGTTCGCCCGATCAACTATCGTCTCGTATCGTGTTGCTCGTTTCCATGTCTCATAGAAATCTACTGGGTTATTTCGATGACCAAAAGCGAATAAGATGGTCATACTGAACAAGTTTTCCCATGGGACCATTCGAGGAATCGTAAAAAAAAAAATGGGTGGCTCCAGATTGAACTAAAAATAATTGTGTTAATTTCAAAATATTATAGTTTTAACTTTCGAATTTAAACTTTCGTGAGACATGTTGAAATAATACTAACAATCACACGGTTCAACTCACGTATTCAATGTCACTACGGGCGACATGTTTCGAACTCTTCGGGAGTTCTTCTTCAGGGTGAGTGTTTTCGCGGCGGTGTCGCTTGTATCACTGCCCGCGCCCGTTCCGAACGCCGAAGAGTTAAAAACATGTCGCCCGTAGTAAAACTGAATACGTGAGTTGAACCGTGTTATTGTTAGTTTTAGCTTTCTATAAGGCGACAGATATATTGCCGTCACGGATCGTGATTATTTTATGCAATCGTTACATAACGTATGCATTTTCAGTCCAGTACCACGTTTAGTTTACGAAGCTTGCTGAGTGGGCTAATTAAGGTATGAGGCTTAAAAAGCTAATTATATAACTATTGTATAGAATACTTTTTCTACAAGTCAACTGAACTAATTAAACAAACTTGGTATCTATTGAAAATCTAAGCCCTGCTGAAACGAAGCGTAGCCAACGGCTTAGTATTCGTTGATGTCTTTTTCTCTGTAGCCAAGACGACGTTCTATTGGTAAATTCATTATAGTTCAGTAAAGGCGCCACGAATGGTCGAATTCATTTTAGTTGTCTAAACAGTTGTAAAAAGTTGAGTTGGGAGCTTCATAGAAAAAAGTATGTGATTATAGTTTGGTGTACAAAGTCTTTATTCAAACATTAAGGTCGACGAGTATAAAAGTATTGTTTTCATTTCTCATGCTCTGAAAGTTCGTCTTTATGCTGTGCGTAGGCTACATAAAGTCGCTTTTTATGCTCTAGTGCATAAAGTAAAATCTTTGTCGAAGACCAAGGCAATCGGTCCAACAGACACACGAGCAACTTTAACTTTATGGAATAAACTCTTTTATTTTTATTTTATTATGTTTCGTTAATATTCTAAGACCAAGGCAAAGATACCAACAGCCAAAGTACACATAAAACTTCATGAAATAAACTTATAGTTTTTAATTTTCATTTCATTTCCTCGCAATCCAAGTGAAAAGTAGAGTGTACAATTCGTCCATAAAACCCATTTTACACTCGATTTTATATCCATAAACGTCTCGCGTAAAATGGTGCGTTGTATGCACTTGTTGTTGTTGTTGTTGTTGTTGTTGTATCTACTATTGTGTTATCCTTCCAGGAGCGCACGAAGAACGCCCAGTTCATCATAATCTCGCTGCGCTACAACATGTTCGAGGTGTCCAACCGGCTCGTGGGCATCTACAAGACCGAGGACTGCACCAAGTCGCTCACCATCGAGAACAGGCTGCCCGAGAAACCGCAGGAAGACATCGCCGTCGCATAAACACCATACTAAGGGCGAGTTGCACCTTACGATTACAGACCGATCACCGTTAAATATGACGCTGGCCACAGATATAGGTAGATCATGCAAATGCATCTACTTCGCGTGTCCGAACTCGGGTCTCCGAGTTGGCCGTCCGACTGACATTCCGCGCGCGTCTGTTATGGTAGCCGGTTGTAAGAAAATCCCTTATTGCAGAATCGATTCGCGCGGACGACGGGGAATTCACATCACTAATTCGCCCTTGTGACGTCACAGTAGGTAGAAAAAAGTGCCACGGTCGGTTTTCATACAGATTGAGGTGTTTAAGTTATCTAGTGTATATCTATATCTGTGGCGCTGGCAGCTGTCATTCCTTAGAAACTTGTCAAACTTTCCATACATTCAGATTTTAACGAACACAGCTTACGTTTACAGATGGTTTGGTGCAACCCATGCTAAGACAGTATAAAATAAGTAAACAAGATTTCAATCAAGGGTCGCCAGGCTCGACTCCATATGTACCTTGGTTTGTTTCTCATTTTAAAACGACATGCTAGAATAACATGAAACTTTGTATCCGTCATATGTAGGTCGGAAACTAGATATCGTTGCTAGAAATTAAAATAGAACAAAATAGAGCTAGTTGAATGTTTGTCATGCAGTTTATAATGGCTCTCAGTATATATCCTACTACTCCAGGCAAAATACGGTTTTGAAAAAAAATAATTTATAATAGCGTTTTTTTTGTTGATTTCATTTTAAAATGTTATTATAAGATGCTGTATTCAAGAATCCGACAAACTTTCCACCCGGAAGTAATTATGTAGATTTAAATGAAGCATGCATTGTCTTTTTTTGTATGATTTAACTTGAATATTATAAAGCAAATTTAAATGAACCAAAATAAAGACAAAAATATTTATTAATATTTTTGCTGACTTTTTAGAAGCTAGTTAATTTATCATTTTTTTGATGTCTGAAATTTTGTCGGATTCTGTCGCTGGGTAACTATTTGATTGATAATATATCTGTTACACAGAAAAGATAAGCTATTATAAATTATTTCCAAAATTGTTTTTTATTCCATACAAGTTGTCAGTTCATTGACTGGACTATACCGTGAGTTATTGTTGTTTTCCTAGTTTCATTATTGCGTGTGACGAATGTGGCGTTGAAAGGTTTATTTGAACATTAACACGTTCGCAACCAAGAACCCGCCTGGTAGTCACTCTTAATGTTTCCTTAGATGCCGGCTCAGCCCGGTGAAAATGTGAGACGCAAATACATATTGGACAAAGATCTTGGACAAGTGGAGTACCACCCTTAGGTATCTTGTTTGGAGTAGTTGGACATAATGGTCCTTTAGAATAAATAACGCAACCCGTTCTAGCTACAATGCCTTTAACATTCGTCACAAGATATGTGTGTTTATAAGAAAGTGACAAGGCAATTTTAGTTAACACGTTCGCAACCTAGAACCCGCCTAGCGGGCACTCGTAACGTTTGCTCAGATGCCGGCTCAGCCCGCTAGGCGGGTAGTAGCTATAAACCTACACGCCTAGCGAGTTCTGTCGGTTTCTGGTGTCGTATTGTTCCATTTTTAGTCCGTTGCGAGTGTTAAGCATCTTGTGAAGAATCTTTACGAGTCATAAATTATGACCTATACTTTCAACAGTGTGTATAATATTGTAATGATAATGATGTGTTGAAATGCATTGATAATAAAATGATAAGACACAATAACGTTGTTTTAAACATTTATTTGACCAATTTACAACGCTATATACAAAATACCATACAAATATTGGTTGAAATTATTTGGAATGAACGAAAACCTCGCAAGTGCATTACAGTTTGAAACTTGCTTCTTACATCGTTGTATATTTGTTAGAGATGTTCATCTAAAATAATTTCTAGTTTTACAATGATTTCTATCCAAAAATACATATCGGGTCATAATCTTTATAACGATGATGTGTATACGTGAACCCGAATGTTGCTGATAAATTAGCGAGAGAAAATATTATGTGTAGTGCTGTAATGTCTCCTGCTTAATATTGAGATATTATACGTGTTTTTTTAACCGTCTCAGAGCCGAAGCCCACTTAAAGTAGGTATCCAAAACGTACTAATCATTCGTGAAAAAAAAAATGTATTAGTTAAGCTTTTAGTAATAAAAGGTAATTAACTTTGAAAAATCCTGTATGGCGCGCGGTGCGAAGTTCATTCACCCGGTTAGAGTTTGTACCTATCTACAAAAGATGGCTGCTAGCGGTCACTGCGGTCACTCGGCTGGATGATTAAAATTAATATTAATACAAAAAAAAACAATATTAATACATAAAAAAAAACCGTTGTAATGTATACATTGACTGGGCTTCGGCTCTAAGACGGTTAAAAAACACGTTGTATAAAGAACGAAATCACTACATGTATGGTTGAGATCTTTTTATAACACTGTCATTTGAATTAGAATCTTATACCGTGGACGGTAGAATTGCTTTTCGAATGGACTACTTTGATGCAATTCGGGCTCAAATAATCTCAAGTATTTATTATCTAAAGATATACAGGGTGGAAAGAACGAACGTCACATGGACGGTTATAAAATAGCAAAATCTAGATATATAGTGTCTGTGGCTACATGCTAGGCTAGGTGTCCGTACTCTTGGGTGTAAAACTACGTTTAGACACGGAATAAATTTATTCCGTACAGGTAATCTGCCTAATAAAACATATATTTTACAGCTAGAAAAGTTATGACTTCCCAAGAGTCGGAACAAGACTAACAAATGCATATCTGTTGTAAATATAACGCACTCTTATGCATTTGATAATAGAGGATTTTTTATATAAAAAGAAATAAATACATAATTACCTGGTAGTAAGCCGGATTTCAGCTGTTGTCCACGTTAATCCCCTAGCCTGATCCCCCAGGGGAAAAAAACGGTTAGGTTGTTAGTTGAACTGCGACCCTACAGCGCGCGAGCCGAGCGAGCGAAGCGAGCGTGACGCGGTAGCGTCCGGCGAAGCGCCATAACCGAACATTATCATTTTTTCCTAGTTGAATATAAAATAATTGCCGCTAATTCCCCTGGGGGATCAGGCTAGGGGATTAACGTGGATAACGTGGGATTTCAAGTTAAGTAAAAATTAAATTAAAATGCAAATGACATCATAAATAATGTATTTAAGAGACAAAACGTGCATTATAATAATAACAATTGGAAGGACAATAGGATTATCCATAAATGGATAAAATATAAAACTAGATGACAAAGATTATGTTCAAATAATTATAATTTTATAGTATATCTCTTACTCATTCACTGCACGGGGTATAACGGTTACAGATAAAGCACCTGTCTTTTTCTAACAAATATATATTTAGACGTGCATGACAATGGTGGATATAGTTGTGTAGTTGGTTACGAGAGATTACGGTACAACTGTACATTTGGACACTTAAAAGTATTTAAAGAAAAAATAAGTTAAGGCAAACTATACGCTTAGTCGGTTTAGCATTAGCGACCGTGTAATCTACCTTTTCTCTCTTAAGAGAAAAGGTAGATTTTCTCGTGCCGATCTACGCGCGGACGCTTTGCTAGCACCGCAATTTTGCAGTCAAATTCGTATTAAATTTACAGCTGTCATGACAAAGCAACGCCAAGGAGACAAATACTAGCTCTCTGATAAATCTAAATTATTTGTCTCGCCTTCTCTTGCGATTGGCTATCGTAGCTCGTCTCTTTTGCTTCAACAATTTTTTTTCGTAAACCAAATTATCTTTAAATCTGACCGCAAAACTGGCCCGTATCAGAATCTAACTATACCAGTCCCTATTTTCATGACACTAATTTATCTTCTTCAATTCATTAATACGGGCGCCTAAGCGTTACGTCAATGAAATCGACGTCGTTTCATATCATAATACTATATCTCACTCACGAGTATCATAATTTCGGGCTTCAAGAACACATCCTTATTCGGGCTGCTATTGATCTCATCAATCACCGAAGAGTGCCACGCGAATGTGAGCACTGTCGCCGGTACTAGTCTAAGGTCGATAAGGGTCTTATTCCCGTCCTCTTCGAGCACGAGTTTGTGCCCCGTTGGCGAGTTCAGGACGAATGGCAGGTCGTATTCGAGGTTTTGTTGGACGAAGTCGTGGATTTCGTTGTAGTGTTCGTATACTGAGAATGTGCCCTGAAAGAATATGAAGATTAGAGTATACGTATATATATATCTACTCGCAACTTACATTAAGCGTGGAGTTTAGAGGACCGACTGAGGTTTTGAATTTAGGTTTCTGCCATCCAACTGCGCTATACTAATTAAGGGTATAGGATGTAGATTTTCGTTATAAAGTTACCTGCAAAAGTATCCCGTCTGGGAACCGAACCCGGATGATGGCGAATTTATATTTGCGCAACTCGCGCAGCTCTTCCTTATCCCGCATCGCCTTCGTGCGGAGCATCTGCATCTTCTCAATAGCTTCTGCCCTGTAACCACATAACTAACCTTTAAAAAGTCGGATTATATTATAGAAACAAATATCTATACTATACACACTAATGTTATAAATAGGAAAAGTCTGAGATTGTAGCTCCGTAAGTTTGTGAGTAACGGGTAATCTCCGGAATCGCTTATCCGGAAAAAATCTTTCACATACATGTAGAATGGACTTTCTGGATGGTTGTAGGCCGCCGCGCGGGCAGCTAGTTATTCATAAAACTTAACAAAGCCTTGTGAACTAGGGTGTATGATAAATGGTTTTAATCAAGGGTTCTTTCATGAAGTCGCTCTCGGCCGAGAGCTGCACTACGCATCGCCAGGTTCGGCCAAATATAAACGTTTCAGTAGTTGCTTGGGTGCAGAATGTCTGCGGTCCCAGGGCCAGCGAGTGCTGCCTCTCGGCCAAGGCGTTCTAGATTCATCCAAGGCCCCGAGTAATGCAGAACGCTTGATGTCCTCCGGCCGCATCGCGTAGAAGGACGGCGGCAGCTGCATCTTGGTGCAGGCCTGCGAGGGCAGCAGCACCAGGTCTAGTGGCACCACTCAGCCAAGTGTCTACACTGTACCTGAGCTGATGCTCTCGCTTGATGTCCTCCGGCCGCATCGCGTAGAAGGACGGCGGCAGCTGCATCTTGGTGCAGGCCTGCGAGGGCAGCAGCACCAGGTCTAGTGGCACCACTCAGCCAAGTGTCTACACTGTACCTGAGCTGATGCTCTCGCTTGATGTCCTCCGGCCGCATCGCGTAAAAGGACGGCGGCAGCTGCATCTTGGTGCAGGCCTGCGAGGGCAGCAGCACCAGGTCTAGTGGCACCACTCAGCCAAGTGTCTACACTGTACCTGAGCTGATGCTCTCGCTTGATGTCCTCCGGCCGCATCGCGTAGAAGGACGGCGGCAGCTGCATCTTGGTGCAGGCCTGCGAGGGCAGCAGCACCAGGTCTAGTGGCACCACTCAGCCAAGTGTCTACCCTGTACCTGAGCTGATGCTCTCGCTTGATGTCCTCCGGCCGCATCGCGTAGAAGGACGGCGGCAGCTGCATCTTGGTGCAGGCCTGCGAGGGCAGCAGCACCAGGTCTAGTGGCACCACTCAGCCAAGTGTCTACCCTGTACCTGAGCTGATGCTCTCGCTTGATGTCCTCCGGCCGCATCGCGTAGAAGGACGGCGGCAGCTGCATCTTGGTGCAGGCCTGCGAGGGCAGCAGCACCAGGTCTAGTGGCACCACTCAGCCAAGTGTCTACCCTGTACCTGAGCTGATGCTCTCGCTTGATGTCCTCCGGCCGCATCGCGTAGAAGGACGGCGGCAGCTGCATCTTGGTGCAAGCCTGCGAGGGCAGCAGCACCTGCAGGCCGCGGTCCAGCTCCAGCGGCACGGGCTCGGCCGTGCGCAGCGCGTCTATTAGGCTCTGAAGAATAAGTATTTGTTAAATCGGATATATAGTTGGGGTAAGAAGAGTTCTAACGCTTTTTGGTATTTCAATAAGAATTATCTGAAGACTTTTGTCTTTAGAAATAAGTACTTTAAAAGATTGTGAATACAACAATGCAGCAGACCTGGGTTGGGTAGGGTCTGCTGCGTGAAGCCGGCAGCCAGGAGCAGGTGCACGTAGCCCTTGATCGGTGAACGACCTATACAAGCGAGTCTGAGGTCACTCACCACCAAGCTCTCGACGCTAGGCACGCGCTCCTTATCGAACACCAGGTACTGTTTTCGACCGAACCCTCAGGGTTGGGTAGCGTCTGCTGCGTGAAGCCGGCAGCCAGGAGCAGGTGCACGTAGCCCTCGATCGGTGAACGACCTATACAAGCGAGTCTGAGGTCACTCACCACCAAGCTCTCGAAGCTTAGGCACGCGCTCCTTATCGAACACCAGGTACTGCTCGTCCGCGCCCTCAGGGTTGGGTAGGGTCTGCTGCGTGAAGCCGGCAGCCAGCAGCAGGTCCATGTAGCCCTCGATTGGTGAACGACCTATACAAGCGAGTCTGAAGTCACTCACCACCAAGCTCTCGACGATAGGCACGCGCTCCTTATCGAACACCAGGTACTGCTCGTCCGCGCCCTCAGGGTTGGGTAGCGTCTGCTGCCTGAAGCCGGCAGCCAGGAGTAGGTCCATGGAACCCTCGATCGGCTGCACGCGGTCGGTGAACACTCTGCAATCCCATTCACATTACTTTCAGTTGAACCTTTAACTGACAAATCCTTAAACTTTATAGAAGAACTACAAAGAACAAGGATAAAATTCGGCAGCAGACCTAGCGCAGCGGCGGCGGAAGGGTATACGCTATGGACCGGTACATAAAAAAATGGGGTGTCTTTTCCCAATTAAATTACGAAACATAACAACATTTTTATATAAAGTAATTGGCAATGTTGGTGAATGAGGGTTTTTAGAAATAAACTTGACCGCACTGTAGTAATACTGGGTGTCAAAATCCAAAGATAAATATTATGATAATTACCTATTAGACATCCTGATCTTTTGATATTTCTCTTCTTCCGGGTAAGTAACTATGTTTTCCAGATACTTGCACAACGTTTCTACACAAGTATTGATCTGAAATAAGATATACAATATTTTAATTGCAAACGTGAAGGGAACAGGTACAAATTAAAGAAAGGTACTTGGCCCAATTCATAGGATTAGGTAGTGAGTGGACACCGGGCTCCTTTATGCAACCAGGATACTGCTAATATGAGGAAATGCGAAGTAACCAGTTGAAGATTCCCTAATTCTGGCGTGTAAGAGGTGAGAGCGTCCGGTCGCGGTATTGAGCGCGTCTCACTTCTCACTGCGTGTGTTTTGTCTCTAGCACAGGATTAACGCGCGACTTCGAGCACTGAAGTTCCGTTTATATTTTCCTACCCCGCCGAGAAATAGGCGAGATTATATGTATGTATGTAAATGTATACACCTTCTTGTACTTAGTCTGTTATCAAAACAGTTACGACATTTTCCTTGATGTACCAGCAACCTTTAAACATTTCATACCTTCTCTCTGTTATCATTACAGGACTGTATGATGAGACAGGCGGTCAATCCTCTCTCTTCCTCCAATTGTTCATACAAAAATGTTTTTATTTTCGCCTTCCATTCTGCTTTAGTTACAACCTCGTTACCGATCATTGGACATCTGAAATTTATAACGAAGACATGATGCATAATAAGATAATGTTTACACACATAGCCAAGGTCGCGGGAGTCCGCTGGATGCAGGTCGTGCAGGACCGGTCATAATGGCACTCTTTGGGGGAGGTCTATGTCCAGCAGTGGACGTCTCTTGGCTTATATGATGATGATGATGAAACAAAAGAGCCGATGGTCATTAGGGCAGACTGGTCCTTGCGTGGAGACTGCGTGTAGGGTCAGGGCACCCTACCCAGCCCGGTAGAGCGATGACATTTGTTGGGCAGCGGGCAGGGATTGAATGACAAAAGCTGAAAACCTATGTTCAGTGGCGTGCCATGGGACAGGCCTGTGTCTAGCAGTGGACTGACACACACAGATGACAATGAACAAACTGTAGGAGGAATGATAATGAAAGCACATTGTAACTTTATGTTCCTTAGCACCTTGTCAACCCACCGAATTGTAAGTTTGCGATTTACATTCAATGTAGACGTGCCTCGTGCGTGTGAAGGTTGCGGGAGTCCGCTGGATGCGGGTGGCGCAGGACCGGTCGCTTTGGCACTCTTTGGGGGAGGCCTATGTCCAGCAGTGGACGTCTTTTGGCTGATATGATGATGATGAGACGTGCCTCGGCGAGCCGGCGAGCCACGCCTCGCCCTAGCCTGAGCGCTCATTGTAGACGTGCCTCGGCGCCCACGCTCTCGGGCGAGGCATGCGGCCGAGCATACGTACGGTGTAGACATGGCTACTGACTTAAGTCCTGAAGCATCACATGTTTTGATATCTATATTGTGTAGTCGACACTACTCAAAGTACGACGTCATGCATTCTTGAACGAGTCTTAAGTATCTATCGTCAAATAGGAACTTACTTGAAATACACTCCACTGGTGGCTAAATTTCTGGGCAACAACAGTTCCTCTGTATCCTTTTTTTGCACTTCACTCTCTGGTTTCGGTTCTTGCGGTTTTGAAGTTGATGCTTTCTCATTTTCGAGCTCCTTCTTAACTTGGGCCTAAAAATCAACCATAATTTAGATTGGCTTGCAAGGGCGTAGCTATAGCTTTTATATGGGGGGTTAGGGATGGCGAATGTCCAATGGGGTGCAAAATTAGCTACTAAATGTATCTAATATAAACTTTTATTCTTAAAAAAAAATCTTAAAATAAAAAGCTGATCCTCAGTGTCCTGGTATTCTTTTCATTACAAATGAGACATAACAAATGTAAAATAAAGAGCTGATCCTCAGTGTCCTGGTATTCTTTTAATTACAAATGAGACTTAACAAGTGTAAAATAAAGAGCTGATCCTCAGTGTCCTGGTATTCTTTTAATTACAAATGAGACTTAACAAGTGTAAAATAAAGAGCTGATCCTCAGTGTCCTGGTATTCTTTTAATTACAAATGAGAGTTAACAAGTGTAAAATAATGAGCTGATCCTCAGTGTCCTGGTATTCTTTTAATTACAAATGAGACATAACAAGTGTAAAATAAAGAGCTGATCCTCAGTGTCCTGGTATTCTTTTAATTACAAATGAGACTTAACAAGTGTAAAATAAAGAGCTGATCCTCAGTGTCCTGGTATTCTTTTAATTACAAATGAGACTTAACAAGTGTAAAATAAAGAGCTGATCCTCAGTGTCCTGGTATTCTTTTAATTACAAATGAGACTTAACAAGTGTAAAATAAAGATCTGATCCTCAGTGTCCTGGTATTCTTTTAATTACAAATGGGACTTAACAAGTGTAAAATAAAGAGCTGATCCTCAGTGTCCTGGTATTCTTTTAATTACAAATGAGACTTAACAAGTGTAATATAAAGAGCTGATCCTCAGTGTCCTGGTATTCTTTTAATTACAAATGAGCAATAACGAGTGTAAAATAAAGAGCTGATCCTCAGTGTCCTGGTATTCTTTTAATTACAAATGAGCAATAACAAGTGTAGAATAAAGAGCTGATCCTCAGTCTCCGCCCCGTTTGGTGGAGCATGCACTCAGGCCTCACTTAAACAGAAATGATGTGAGAAACATAAAAATTCACTATACCTGTATGGCAGCATAGGATGTATTGAACCCAGGGTTACTAGGCCTTGTCTGCTGCATTCTAGCCAAAGCCGCCTCAGCTGCAACTTTGCTTTCTTCCGACAGCCCGGTCCTTTTAACTGCTGGCTCCTTCTTCCCCGAATCCGAGCTCCTACTGCTAAGAGTGGCTTCACTAAGCCTGTGGCCGGGCCCTGCTTGCTTAAACATGGCATCTGCCTTTTTCTTCTTAAAGAAATTCACGATCTTATCAGTCATTTTAGATTCTTGGTGTATGCTCTTTAGGTAGTTTTAACTTGGAAACGCTTTCCTTCAGTTGTTCTATTGTGTCCAATGAAGCTGAAAGATTATTATAATATAGTTAAACAGATTGATTTTGTACAGTCGCCATCAGATATATCGAAGCGGCCAAAGTGCTCACAAATATCGGAACACGTCTCTAATGCCTTGACAATAGAGACGTGTTCAGATGTTTGTGAGCACCTTGGCCGCCCCGATATATCTGATGGCGACTGTATGTTGATCAAATTTTCTCTTGTAATTTGATCCTGTACACCGGAGATTATGGTGGCAGTATTTAAGATACACAATTTACAATCTATTATATAAGTGCTACTAATATAACATTACATTAACAGCAAAAATCATAATACTAACAATTACACGGTTGAACTCACGTATTCTATGTCACTACGGGCGACATGTTTCGAACTCTTCGAAACATGTCGCCCGTAGTGACATAGAATACGTGAGTTGAACCGTGTAATTGTTAGTATTATTTCAACATGTCTCACGAAAGTTTAAATTCGAGCAAAAATCATGTTTGAAAATTGAACCAGAAGAATAGAAATGAGATGCCAAAAAAAAAACTAAACTTGAAACTTAGGAAACAAGTGAACTATGTTGTAAAATCATAAAAATAAATTGTCACCCCCTTCACTGAGTCATTTGAGTGCTGGGAGATTTGCTGATGCAATAATGTACAGGTAGGAATAATAAATCTATATTTTTTATCAAATTATTATTGATACTTTCTATTCTACACTAGTTAACACTACTCTCTCTCTTACTTTCTATTCTTATAAAAGTAGGAAAATAAACAGTAGAAACAATGAATTAGGCTTCACTAGATTTTAGTCTGAAATTGTTTAAAATAGGTGATTTAAAAAATCTTCCACCTGTATTTAGGATGGACTTTCTGGATGGGTTTATGCTATATTTTACCCTGTGGATTCGCCTGCATTCTATGCAGCATGCGGGCAGCTAGTCTTATATATTTTCGGTCACAATGCCAACAATGAACAAAAGGGCACACTTTGTTAGATGCTTAAATATTAAATTTTGCGAAACCTAACCTACCTTGAATAACAGTGTTGCATTGTGCTGAAGGGGTTTGGGACCTCAATCCTCATGCAGCCTATGATTCCATGCCTATGTTAAATTAATCTCTTAAGTAGGATCCCTTTAATGTACGGCTCTGAAACCCACATCCACAAATCATTCTTGCTCTCTTTAAGCATGGCTTAAAAAAAACAGAGAATATAGTGGATGCTAATTAATTTGGGTGTACATTATAGGGATCCCAGTAACCCAAATAATATATGTTTTGGATGTACAAGCTGATGATATCTAGCAACGATGATTGAAATGCACTTCAAAGCCATATGCTAATGGATTCAATTAGCAACTTAGGTAATGATTAGGTATGTGGCACGACTAGGGAATAAGATAAAACAATGCAATTATTTATTATCATAACGTACCAACGATTCTGTCAACAGACGCGCACGGACTATATATTCAAGGTCAATTGCGAATTTATTCAAATATACACAAAAACTCACTCACCGGGTTTCATAAACCGCTCAGAAATCCGATTCCCGTAAACACGCCACGAAATGAAAATCAATAACAAAGTAAACAATAAAATGAGAACGAAAGTCTTCAGAAGCAGAAATTGGAACTCGTTGAAGTAAAAAACGCCTGCTATCTCTTCGTAGAACGATAGTTCAGTGAAATTCACAATGGATTTGGAAAAATCTTGTATCGGTAAGGATGACACACATGATCCGAAAAAGTCCTTTGCAAGAGCGAGAGTGTCCCCGATCTGAAGATATAGAGCTTCGTACAGGGTCGAATTAAAAACTGCCGTGTCGAATACAGACATCACACATATAATTTATGTATTCCGAAGCGGTTAATGTTGAATTAGAAATGTAAATCATTTGCACTGCAAAACTGACTGAACTGACGGACGACGGTGACGGATGTGTCAGTTACCTATGACAACTCAATGGCTTGTGTTGCCATACAAAATAAGTACGCGAAAACAAAAATACAAACAAACGTAGCAATTTAATGGGGTGTACAGTTTATTTGATTTAGACATCGCAAGGAAACCGGTCTAATCCCAACAAGGTATAGTTTTCCCACTGGGTTGGAAGGTCAGATGAGATGGCAGTCGCTTTCGTAAAACTAGTGCCTATGCCAAATCTTGGGATTAGGTGTCAAAGCGGACCCCAGGCTCCTTTAGGTTAGGTAAACTACCGGGAATAACGCTAGGAAGATGATGTACTTACAGATTATTTGATTTTACCCCAACATGTCGAAGTCATAATTGGGTGTGGCGTAATAATCCGACTACATGTGCATGCAATTTCTCAGTACAACTCGTTTGAGAGTTGGATCAACAGCGCAATATGCCTCCAGATAATAGCAATTAGAGTCTGGCAAACAAAAGCGTGACCTGAGAAAACGCGGCAAATTAAAAAAAAATACATATGGTATTACTAATTATAGTAGGATCTTTTTATACAGATTCCTTGAATATTTTCAAGATTATTTGGACGTATTTATGCACAAGGGAACCAACCCACACAATGATAGTTTTGAGAAAAAGAGGTTTTTGTTAAAAAAGTGTATACAAAAAAAAATCTCATGTTTTTTGGCAAAGTTGGAGTGCCAAGCGTTGTAACATGGTATTGTTGATATTTTTTTACTTAAACATGCTAAGAAAATGTAGTTTTAAGTGTAGTTTTGTCTTGAAAAGGCAATGGTTCCTTTTAGCAAAAATATATAAGTGAGGGTTGGTACCTTGTTGATTTAATAGGGACTATAAACAGGTATACAAAAAAAATATATACGCTAGTTTGAATGTACTTTATCAACAAAATGTTTACAATACAAAAGTTATAAAAAATCAGAAATATTATTATTTAATCTAATCCTTCTCAAACATCAACGCTTTAATTAAAAAAATAAGAGAAAGATTTTATCACAAAGCTTTCTTAGTTCTCGCTAGTTTCATCCTCCACTTCAAAGTCAGGTTCACCCGAAAAGCCCTCCAGATCATCCTCGATGCTTTCGTCGGGAATTAACAGAACGTAAAACTCGTGATGGCCCTGTGGAATCAGATGAAGAAGGCTCTTCAGGTCTTTAACTTTGCGTCGGCAACAAGCTTTCCTGATGGCCAAAGTGGTTCCATTAACTGCTTGGTAATAATTGATGATGCCCTACCCCGAGCACTTTTTTCATAATATCTACTTCCTTAAATTCTTCAATGAAGTTAGATCTCATGTAAATTTGAAACATTTCATGTTTTCTAAGCTCTATTTCTTTTGTGGGCAGCCATGATACTTTCGTTCCATCTGTACTTCTCTTTTTCTATTTGTAATATTCTTCTCCAACATTAATGAGGACAAAAATTCTTTCGGATCCATGCGGTGGTGTCCTGTCATGGCATTTTTTTTTCTTGCAAGTTTTTATTATATTCATATAATCTTCCGGTGTATAAATTATTTGTAGCCATTTTAAAGCATTCACTATTTTTCCGAAATCCGTATCATTTGGAAGAAAGCTGTGTCCTAATCCCAATTCTAGATATCGTAAATTAATCTGTTCAAGCATTGGATGTTCATTTAAGATCGCTTTAAGCATCAACACAAGCTTTATATTCCGATTTTGGCCGCTACATGAATCGCTCCATAAAATAAGACGTTCCCATTCATGTTAGCGAAAATATTACCAATAGAAAAAAAATTACAGAAGTTGGAAGAGTTTTTAAGAGTTTAAGGAAGTAGATATTATGAAAAAATGTAATATTCGGGGAAGGGTCTCATCTAGTATTACCAAGCAATTAATGGAACCACTTTGGCCATCAGGAAAGCCTGTTGCCGACGCAAAGTTAAATATCTGAAGAGCCTTCTTCATCTGATTCCACAGGTCCATCACAATTTTTACGTTCCGTTAATTCTCGATGAAAGCTTCGAGGATGATCTGGAGGGCTTTTCGGGTGAACCTGACTTTGAAGTGGAAGATGAAACTAGCGAGTAACTAAGAAAGCTTTGTGATAAAATCTTTCTCTTAAATTTTTTATTAAAGCGTTTGATGTTTGGGGAGGATTAGATTAGAGAATAATATTTCAAACATTTGCAGACCTTTTGTATTGTAAACATTTTGTTAATAAAGTACATTCAAACTAGTGTGTATATTTTTTTATTAAATCTACAAGGTACCAACCCTCACTTAAATGTTTTT
This sequence comes from Epinotia ramella, assembly GCA_947578815.1. Taxonomy (NCBI): domain Eukaryota; kingdom Metazoa; phylum Arthropoda; class Insecta; order Lepidoptera; family Tortricidae; genus Epinotia; species Epinotia ramella. Next base: position 33,993,452 of record OX388202.1, read on the forward strand.
GCTAAAAGGAACCATTGCCCTTTTAAGAGAAAACTACACTTAAAACTACATATTCTTGACATGATATCAACAACAAAATATCAACAATACCATGTTGTAACGCTTGGCAATCCAACTTTGCTAAAAAATATGGAAAAAAAATGTATAGGTACACTTTTTACAAAAACCTCTTTTTCTCAAAACTATTATTGTGTGGGTTGGTTTCCTTGTGCATAAATACGTCCAATTATGTCAGATCGTACCTTTAAAGCCTTTTGCATGTAACTTACATTTGGGTAATGTGTAGGTTGGTTCCATTTGGTACAAATACGTCCAATTTCGATTATGCAAACCAGATTCAATGAAGTTGGTTCCTTACTTCATATAAACTAGATTATTTTAACCAGGAACCATGTGATGTGGATCTTTGTGAAAGTGTTAACTTTTGCAGTTTTTATTATGCAAACAAGAACCAACCCGCATGGACTCTTATGAAGTAAATGAAACGTTACTGTAACGGTGAACCACGTGATATGGATCTTTTCAAATAAATATAATGTAAAATTAGCAAGTTACCATACAGCATGGATCTTTTTAAAGTTTTATGAAACAATGATAATGTGGTTTGATAACTTTATCAACGGAATCTTTTCATATGTCGAATGATCTTACGACTTTGATCTTTATGTAGGGGGTATAAGGCACATTTTTAAAGCCTTCTGCATACTTAACTCAATTTTGGGTGATGTGTGGGTTGGTTCCCTTCTGCATAAATACGTCCATTTGTAAACATAAGAAACGGTATAATCATTATCGTCAATATTATTATATCAAATAATCAGCCAACAAGGATTAAGATTACTAACCTAAAAAATCCGACATCGCATCTAAACATTGTTGTTTTTCTTGGAAAACAACTTCTTTCTCCCCTTGTTTTTGCTTGAGCTTACTGATCATAGTATGAAGCAGCTTTCGCACATTACTTTTTATTGTTTTACCCATATTACGGCAATTATAAATGCAAAATAATTGAGTCCACAAAATATTGATAGCTCTAACCAAAGACTTTGACGTGCCTTTGACAGATTAATAATGTTGCTACTTTAAAAAAAGTCCAGGTCACGCTTCCGTTTGCCAGACTCTAGTCAGGTTCTGATAAATTAGAGCTGACAAATCATGACATGTATAGACCCTTCTAGATACCCCATAAAGCAACAAATGACATAGAACCAGAGCCCGTAATTTTCATGCCGATGACATCAATTTGACGTCACGCTGCATTAGGATGATCCCAAATGGTTTTATTGTAATTATTAATCATTAGTCGTCAATCATTTTAATCATGTAAAAATTACTTCAAAAGTAATCTATTCACACGTGGAACAATTATTGTTGGTATCTACTTGATACGTGAAAAGTAAATTAAACTAGGTATTTGTTTTGTTTTTATACATACATTTTATTAAACGGTATTGTTACCACATTTCAATAATTACGTAGAAAACAGAATTCCTTCAAGTTGGACGCATAACTGAAGACGGATGTACTTTAGAGCTGAGCTGCCATAGTAACTATTGTTTGTATGGAAGTACTCTACACATCTAACAAGGCGGCGTGGCGTTAGTGTGCCATCAACAAAAAAAAGGCACCAATTTTGAGCAAAGCCCTTTGTCCAAAGGAGTACTTATGCGATCACTCGGAGTCTGTACGTCTGTCACATCCAATTTTTTTAAAAACCGCTTGACATAGGAAGCTAAAACTTGGTAAGTATAGACTATAGACCATACCAGTGTTGGGCGTAATGCATTACATTTGTAATCGCATTACAAATTAAATTACATGTAATGCAATTACGAGTAATGAATAACATTCGTAATCGCATTACCTACATTGCAATTACGAGTAATGCGATTACAAATGTGATGCGATTACAAATGTAATGCAATTGTAATGCGATTACGAATGTAATGCATTACGTACGACATTACATTCGTAATCGAATGCAGAGACATTTTTTTTTGCCAGTGGTGTCATTATAACACCTATTTAAAATGATTGTTACGTATAGAACACGTCAAAATAAGCATCTTGTACTTGAAAAAGTTTGTGACCTCCTTCACATCTGACGTCACAAAAATCTCGCGTATTTAACAATTTTTCCCCATCCCAAAAAGTGCTCAGCGCCACTAAAGAAGTTTTCACTTCAAAAGAAAAAAATAAAATTATCAAAAGTTCTTCTTTCTTCAAACCGGCCCCCCTTTCCTATAGCCCAAGGTTAATAATGAAAAATGTTTTCTTAAATAAAAGTAATTTGTAATTTTACGAAGTAATGCATTACAAATTACATTTTGTAATCTGTAATGCGATTACAAATTACATTTTGTAATGTGTAATGCAATAATTGCATTATACATTACATTTTGTAATTTGTAATGCAATTACTTTTTACCCCACACTGGTATAGAAACAGGAATTTTATGGCCTAAACACAAAAATAAAGTTGAAAAAGGAGTAAACGCTACCCAAAGAGTAAAGTAACGCTACCTAAAGAACCAGCACGTCTATCATGAGACGGCCGCGATATACTCTCGATTTTTCTCGCACTACCTATACCTCGTGTTCTAAGTGATCTAATAAGAAAGAGACGGATAGTGCGAGGAAAATCGAGAGTATGTCGCGGCGGTTCATGATAGACGTGCAGTTTTGGGGGTTGATAATTTTTTTTTGACCGTAGGTAAGGAACGTGTGGGGTTTTTGAGTTATTTTTACAATAGATGTTCCTAATGTAAGAAAGGACCAAATTTGCAACTTTTCAAAGAATGCTTTCCTCCACTCTATTTCAAAAACCATAGCCAAAGACGGCTTGAAAATACTAATGCAAAACCAAAATTCTGTGTAGATGGCGGGAAAATTATCACATAGATGCTACCTTAAATTATATTTTGTACCTAAACGAAAATAGATAAAATCGGTTCCGCGTACCTTCTAGCGGTACAACAACTGACGGTACAAAACACTGATTTCCGAGTTTCGACTCACACTGGCCAATTTTTGCTTTTCTTGAATTGGAGTCTTAGGTGCCAGAGAGCCTACCGCGAAACGAAAACGAACTTCGATCGTGTCGCAGATACGGTAAGATTGTATCTGCATATAACTGGGGAGAGGACTTGGGAGTTAAACCTACAAATCTTCTGCGCGATCATATGCACGCATTCCTTTGATGTACCGACAATTGACCGATTATGCGCAACTACAGGCGATGAGGCCCATCCTAGACAATGATATTCTCCACACAGTTAAGTGTTAGATATGGTCCTTCGAACCGGATTTTATTAGTGATGTGGCATAGGAAGTATACTTTTCTGATATAAACTAGATGTGCCAAAACACTCTCTCACTCATATTCAGTTTTCGTTGGCTTAGATACTGCATGTCTTAATGCTATTGAATCGTTGCTAGCATTACTAGGTATATGCTACGGTACCTAGCTCATTTGGTTTTATATTATACCCCTATTCTGTAACTTGTTTTATGCTCACTTCAACGCTCACCCACATGCGTATGCGTATCACCGCGATTCGTAGTAACGAGTGGGGTGAGGCACACGATCGATTAAAGAATAACAGCACATTATAGCGATAATCGGTCATTCATCAATCTACCGCAATCAGTTTAAATTGTTTTGTTTTTAAAATTTTCAACTTTTCCCACAATTGAGACGTTGGTAGCAAGTATAATAGCCCCCTATATAAAAATCGTTACCTACAGACTTTGCCAAGAACCTATTTGATACAAACAAATAAATAAATCCAAAATTGCTCGTACAGTAGCATAGGATTTCACTGATTAATGCTGCAGATCACAGGCCAAGCTATCCGTGTATTTAATCTATTAGAGCCTCAGCTGCTATGTTAAAACATGATCCTCAGATTTTGAGATTAGTATTTGTTTATTGTGAAGACCTATGAGATGATATTCACGAGACCGCAGCCATATTAACACCGTGACTGGCTGTATAGGTACTTTAGTGGTTTAGTATTCCTGAGGGGCTAGTACGCTAAGTTTTATGTCGGACATAAAGCATTCGTCCCATTCTGGCCAATATGCGAGTGCAAGAGGGACAAATGCTTTATGTCGGACATAAAACCTAGTGTGCTAGGGGGGCTGGTGGCAACATAACCAAATGCTTGGAGCCTGTGGTTCCATAGAACTTTCGCGACCCGTGATGGCGCCATCTAGTGACAGTACCCAATAATACGTAGCAAGCTTGATAGCTCACACGTAGGTATAGTACATGGATTATCATGGATGTTACATGGATTTATTATCAATTTTATTGCATTTACTAAACTTATAAAATGTACCTTTATTTTATATAGGCAAGGATGTTTGTGTTATAATTAAGGTACGTTGAATTTATTACGATGTAAAAATCATTCTATCTTCACGGTTACTGGTTCAAATGTTTCGCTCGGTACCTACTAAGGTACCTGCGGCAAATAAGGGCCGGCGTATAACAAGAGCCACTTCTACAAAAACACACTTCCAACCGATTCCTAGGTTCCGCGTACGCACACATCCTAAAGGACCAACAGGAAAGCTTATTTCCGCGGCCACGTGATCGTACGATCCACCATTTTGCCAGTACTCAAGAATGCGTACAGGTAGTTAGTCTGCGTCACACGATAGTCAAAATCTCTCCACATAAGTGAAAAAATAGGCATAAAATAACTTGTTTTTTGTAGCTGCTGTTTAATAGTAAAGCATAGTGATTAGTGTTAACTAATAAAGCTAAGTTTAATCGCTACATTAACATTTAACAATCTTACGCCCAAAAGTTCAAGCTTGGTGTCAGAGTCTAATAAGGACCACTTAAAAGGTTGGTTAGAAGGGCCAGGGCCGGCTGGAGTCGCTAATGTTAGATCTCATTAGTCTAATAAGGGCCACAATTTTTGAAATAAAAAGTTAAATTTTTCTTTGATTTGTTTAAGAGTCCGCAGCAAGCTCGATTCTTCATACAAACGTAGTTACGTCCTTACTTTAATATAACATGTCACATTATCATGAAATTCTCTAAATATAATGAGGTAAGATATATCTAGGGCTAAAACTAGTTTATGACTCTTAAAATGTTAATAGAAAGAAAATAGAGCGAGTACAAGTTTTGCATTTTTAGACCCCAGAAAGTTGTTCAGTTCGGCGGCCTACTACGACCAAAATATAGTTTAGATTGAAGTCAAAACCTATTTCCGGTGTCGATTAAACTATGCAGTTTGAAAAGAAAAAAGATTTATCAAAATTGATCTTGTAGTTTTAAAATGAGAGCGTAACTACGAAAACCTTAAAATAAATTACAAAAATTTGATGCGAAACTGCAGCGAATTACTCTAGCGCGGGGAACGGTCCGGGGGGGGGGGCGGCGGTACGCACCGCCCTTATCATAGCTACTCCTTGCCGTGCGCTTAGTTTAGTGACAATAGTGACCCATTTGCTGTGCGCGGGAGCGACGTATTGTTTTGGTGAATTATCTTCCTACGATAATCGCGGTCAATTCACGACTTGGACTGATAAAACGGATTTGATTTTTCTTGGTGATACTGGTGGTGTGTGTGATCATACTGATCATACTGATCGACGATCTGTGGCTTTCTTATGGACTTTGCATTTTATGTTACAAAAATGGATAAACCGGGTAAGTACCTACTTATATGCATTTTAGTCAAGTTCCAAGTATACAAATAAATTATATACATGTAATATGTACATATTATATTAATGTATATGAGTACCTAGTCATTAATCCTTAGTTGACGTGTTATTTAATTTATTTGGTAGGTAAACAAAATTTTAATCTCACAGTAGGTACTCATTCGGTATTAAATAGGTAGGTACCTACGTAAATATCACTTGGGTACGTCAAATCATTCTGGATATGGCTTTGGTGATATATAGTTTGATTCTTTTATATAGCCAAAACAAAATACTTACTTAGTTAAAAAATAATAATACGCTATAAATTTAAATAAGACGAGGATGAACGAACGGACTTTATACGAAAACTACCTATCACACATTATTGCTTAGAAATTTTAATTAGTTTACCTAAGTAGGTATGTAAGTTATAGTATAGTATCCTAAAGTATATAGGATAGGTTTTTTCGTCACTCTCTATAGTAATCTACGTACTTCTATACAACGCGTTAATAAAATAACGCAAAACCTGAAAACTGTTTGTTCAGAATCGAGAGTAAAATGCGAAAAAAATAAAAAATAAATTTTTTGACGCGATTTATTTTTTACATTTGTATGGAGCAGGTCGCCCCAGACGGCCAACACTCCATACAAATGTAAAAAATAAATCTTGTCAAATTTTTATTTTTTATTTTTTTCGCATTCTATGCTCGATTCTGAACAAACTGTTTTCAGGTTTTGCGTTATTTTATTAACACGTTGTATATCATAATTATATATAGAAATTGGCACTTACCTACCCTTCAACTTTTTTGATCGAGTGACCTGACAATAACAATACTAGGTAGGTATCTAAATAAAAAAATGACGACGCGACAATAGCAGTTGTTTCTCGGTGCTACTTGAACCTTGGTTGTAGGTATTTATTATTTATGTATGTACTAGGTTCTTACTATATTATGTGCTCAGGTTGGCGCTTGTCCAATTTGTAGATATAAGATGTACAAGGTACATAGGTATATTTTTCAACTAAAACTATAAGGGGGCAAACAAGCATACGGTCCACCTGATGGTAAGCGATCACGGGAGCGTATAGACGTTTATAATTACCTATAGTTATTTTTTTTTCTAGAAGCGAAAAGGTGTTCAAAGACAAAATTATGGCTATCGGCTCGAAGGAAGAAAAGAGGACCGGCTCGTCGTCAAAAAGAAAATATAAATCCTAATAGGTAAGTTATAATAAGGCTATAAATTCAAATTTCATTTATTTATGGACCAACTAGGATCATTGTTGTAAGTAGGTACTTTTTACCAAAAATAAAAACAATAATGTATGATCTTTTTTTATTTCCTTCAATACACCAAATCTTCAATGTGAATAAATATTTATAGGGTAGGTTCCTAGGAAAAAAGATCTGGATTCTAATTAGTGCGTATTTTTACTGATCATAAGATATTGGACACCTATTTTAAAAATACACACAACCGAACATAGAACCTCCTGCTTTTTTGAAGTCTGTAAAAATGACGAAGTTATGGCGCGTAGATAATCCGCGTGACTTCACAAACGTATGAACCGTGACGTTACGCGCACTTATAACTTCGACATTTTTTGTTTAGTGACCAAAAGAAAAAATACGTGTCTAATATTTTTGATCATCTATAATACGGATTTTAGAGTTACTTATTTAAAAATAGTTTAAGTACTATCACTGTAATAAGCTTGTTTTGGGAAAAAGACTGACTGTTAAGTTTCTTGCGGCGTTTCTTCTTGACAGTGGTCTCTGCAGAAGCGCTGGTAGGGCTTGACTTATAAAAGTGCCCTTGGCGGCCTACTTGCAGAATAAATATTCATTTATTTCATTTATAACAAAAATAGTGGTAGTGGTATCTGAAAATCTGCTATGCAATTATGGCACTAGGTTGTTAAAATGACAAAACCTGGTATATTGTATGTTATACTTATGTTACTAGTTACTACTACTTTTGTTGGCACATCAAAACTTGTAGCCTGTACTCTACATTTACGTTTTTAGTAGGTTAAATAATCAGTTAAAATTTGCCTAGCCGCACTTACGCACTGTATAAACTGTATTGTTATCTCGCTATGGAGATGTTCTACTGTTATATTTTATTTACCGAAATAATTTCGCCGTTGTATGAAGATATTTTACTGCGATATTTAAACTGCGACATGTATAGCTCCGCCTCCCCGCGCGCTCTCGCTTTACTGCTAGCGCCCTGTCTTCCTCTAGGTGAAACAACAACATTTTAAAGCGTAAGCGCGCGATCTCAACGCGGAGTTGAGCGGACCTTGCTGCGGACTCTTAAGATTTAAAAAGTGTTATCAACAATTTATTCAGAAAGATGAAAATTATGTTTATTTTATTTTATTTCATACGTTTTAATGCTAATTTATGTTACGATATTTTAATAAGGCCCATCGGGGATTTTCTAATAAAAAAGGATTAGCTGAAAGCTTGATTTGTTAGAAAATCATAATTGACGTCGGCGGAACACAGAAGACGGTTTGTTCTTATAACTATATTTTGATATGGTCCTTTTTAAACTGCCTGATTTTAATAAGGCTGATTTGTGACGTAAAATTATGAATGAGACTCAAAAAATTGTACTTGTTTGTACTGTTAATAAAGCAAATATTTGTCTGGTGTAATGTTTTTTATTCATATCGCTTAGACATTTAAAATATTTAGTTTTTAATTAAGGCGGCCCTTATTTGCCGCAGGTACCTTATATGTCGTCATCTACGAGTTCTTTTTAGTAACAATTATACGTTGTTCGAGTTGGGAGGCCATGCTAGTGGTGAGTAAGGTCGCCAGCCCGAGGATGAGCTGTGTTGGGAGGAAGGGACAAATCAATGACAGGTCGTCAACACGCTTGTGATCTTTATGGAGTCGAAAGCGTCCATAGGATACGGTGTCTGCTTATACCATCAGACAGGCCGTAAGCCTTTTCGTCACCGTCGAAGTATACAAAAATTTTAGGTACCTACTAATCCCGGCGCAAGATATACTAGGGGTGACTGCTGAAGTGAAACTGGTTATGAATACTTACGCTGTTGGTTAACAAGTGCGGAGTTTAAATAACATCCAGTTTTATTGGGTAGGCAGTCTGTAATAGATTATGACACGCAATGTGGCGATTTAGTTACCAATCCTACCTAACGTTTAGCTACACTGCGCGTGGCCCGACACGCACATGGCCGATTTTTTATTCTTTAAAAACAGATAGCAAAACCGCATTGTATGCACAAGAGTGCAAGAATATTTGACATCCGAACGTGTTATTAGTTACTATTTAGGGTTCCGTAGTCAACAAGGAACCCTTATAGTTTCGCCATATCGGTCCGTCCGTCTGTCTGTCCGTCTTCGGCTTAGCTCAGTAACCATTACTACTAGAAAACTGTAATTCGGCATGGGTATAGAAGTCTATCACGCCGACATAACAAAATCTTAAAAAAAATATTTTTTTTGGAGCTCCCTCAAACCTAAAGTGGGGATGTAATTTTTTTTCTCGTTAAACCCATAGGGGGTATCGTTGGATAGCTTGTTCAAAAATGTTATGGGTTTCAAACCTATTTTTCAATTTATGATTCGTTTGCGAGATATTGGGCGTAAAAGCCCAAATTTTTGTTCGAGTCATGTGTCCTCCCCCCTGCCGGCTAAATGGCTGCTACTGGGAATGTGAAAAAAATCGTGGCTGTAGTACATATAATGAATTTAAAAGGTAAACTATCACGGCTAAGTATGCATAACTAGTTACCGAGTAATAGTCGACTAACTTAAAATGTTACTTAGAAAGGCCAACTTTGGTACAAATTTGACCGACGCAACCATTTAGTTGGCGCGCGCGTGTCGATGTGTTACTACGGCGCGGCGCCTTACACGCACTTGCCCGATTTTTAAACATATGTAAAGGCTAGTCGAGACAGGACAATTTACGACCATCTGTTTTTTTTACAAGCTTTTATTTAGATTCACCTGTACCCACTACCCAGTCTCTGTAATGAAATCTTGCAAGTTTTTGACCCACTTCCCGAGATAAATTTTGGGTATAGGTATAGTTTGGATGACAATTTAATATTATGGTACCATCGAGCTGATCTGATGATGAATTCAGTAGGTACTTAACTGATGTAACCCCGTTGACTTTGGGCTCGTTAGAATCGTCTCAATGAGTTGTTGTTGTTGATGATAATAATATATACCTACAGAAAAGTACAGTCGGCAATAAAAGCTTCTACCAAAAATGAAATTGTTGACAGAAACTTATTTTTTTCTTATGTAGTATTTTCCTCGCTTCAATGAGGCGAAAACATTTGTGTTACACACAAGTGCAGTTATTTTACGTCTCGTGTGTTGCAACAATTGCTACGCTCAGGATTCTATTTTTGAAGTACTCGCTTAGCTCATGATTCTATTTTAGAGCCGTGAGCCTTATTTTTTTTTTGATGTAGCTAGCTTACATAGCGAAATAGTTGTAGCATACATAGCGATTCCGCCGTACCGTATCAACAAAATTTAATTTCTATCTCAGAAAAGACAAATCGATCTAATCTATGAATGAACCACTTACCAAAACACAACTGCGAGCAACAAATATTTCCAAATAAGAGTCACCACAGTTTTTCCTGCCAACCCCCCAATGCTCTATTTTCCGGTACGCTGTCACCATTCCACATCACTAACAGTAATTTAACCCGACGCCTACCCTAGTCACTTCCTATGACGCCCAGGGGACACTGAAAACGTTCGGATCATTTCTGCTTAGACTAATGGGGCCCTGAATAGAGAATCCCATAAAAAACATTCCATGTAAAAAAGAGGCCAAGTCTCGAAACTCTTCCACCGTAAAAAGTTGTGAGATATTTCGTAGAGCCAAGTCTCAGGCATTCTTATTAATCTTTGTTTACTTGCTAAATAGAATCCTGTAACGTGGCAATCACACATCTTTCCTGTATACCTAAATCTATGTAGTATTGTGTGATTGCCAAGTCACACAATTTTATTATGAAATGTTTTTTATGGGATCTCACTTCTTTTTGTACGTTATTGTTATCAATACATACGAATTATGAATGCAGTCCCATTCTTGCTTTTTCATTTTTTGTCCCATTCACTGCAAATATAACTGTATAATCCTATATGATTATTTATGTAGTTGGTGTATCTAGAAAACTGGACTGAAATTGATTTTTTTAGTTTTCCCTTGATTTATACACTAAACACTAATTGTATTCTAGCTTCTATGTCTGGTAGAAGTGCCTTAGACTTTTGTTGATCGGTGAGTCAGCGAGTGAGTGACAAAATTAAGAAACTTAAACTACTGGTTCAAATTGAACGAAATTTGAAATATATCGTGTTTATACAGGTGACTGAAAATTCAGGCTTCTAGTTTTATCCACAACGAAGTTATAGGGGGGGTCGAAAATGGCCTGAACTGCTTCGAGAAAAGGATGGTACGGCCGTGCCGCTGTTTTGCTCGACTTGGCCGGGGCACTACCGTGCCCCCAGATAAATATCTTATCTTTTTGAAGGAAATTATATGATTAAACTGCTCTCGCTTATCAAATACTGAAAAGAGATGATCATTATCACCACCTACTAGGTACGTATTAGATTGCTGCCGCCGAAATCATATGATGTAATTTTGTAACAGCGTTCAGTGCGATGTCGTTCTTTTTATATAAAATTTAGTGCTTTGAGTGACCAGTGCCGAAACGTAAGCAGTTCCCATTGACGAGAAAGATTGCAGCCATCTTTAGACAGCCTTGGTAAGTACCTACCTATGATATCTCGATGTCTCTTGTGTCTACGAAAAGTCGCAAAACAACTCCGGATTAGCCTCAGCGGCGCTACCACGAACTTCGAAAGTCGAAGTTCGGGTATTTCCATCTCTATCGCACTCCCTTACTCGAGTGACTCTGGACTTGGGCGTTTAACACTAGTAAAAAATAATTGAAGTGATAATGAATATCCTAAAACATAAGACACATTAGTAAGATTCCCTTTAAACCACCTTGCACGCCAATTTTGATCGCCATCTCCCCAAAACGCAGAAAATGATGCTCTACTACTTTGTGTTCTCTTCAATTATTAATCTACCAACGTTATTTTTTCTGAATAATCAATTTAAGTGGGATATCATGTTCAGCCAATAATTATAGAATGTCCTGGCCTAAGTAAAGCCAAAAGCGCCTACATACATTATCTGCTTGTGAATTTTAGTTAAAACTTGATAGTTCATTTAGGCGTTTGAGTTTACTCTGCATCGGTTGAAGTCACAAAGAAACAGCCACACTTCTGTGTTCTGAAGGAAATGGGTATGTTACCTATGTCAAATGTTCGATCGTGTCAATATAAGCCGAACCCTCTTAACGGACAAGGTCGGACCTAATGGCATTCAACCACGGGGGCCAACTTACTGCGACCTACTTACCTTTAGCTGGGAGTCTATTTTTGTCTCAGAATAATCGCTTACCAACAAAATACTGACTGCGCACCGAAAAATACTGACTGGCATATAATTTTTTTACAATTGCGCATGAAAACCGATTTTTAATGAACGATTGGCCTTTTGGCTGTGCAAATAGGAATTGTTTAGGTTGCTAGGTTTTTTTTGATGTGTCGGTAAATATTTACTAGCCTTTTTGTTTGTCGCTTCCGATCAAAGTCACATATCAATAAGTACGGCTCGCGCTTCACGCTTGCTTTTTGTGAGAACGCATCAGTAATGCTTAGTTACTGAACGCAACCTTATGCATGCGATCTCACTCTCGCGTTTCGCTGCCTCGCTCTCTCGCACGGCTAGAAATTAATGGCGGACGTTGTGTGTGAAAAGTGCTACAAATAAATACTGTATTAATTAATTATCAGTTTTATTTAATCGAGACATCACACTTTTTTAACACCCGACGCAAACAAGGGATGTTACCAGCGAACGAAAAAACCATAGAAGTCCAAGTAGCCGTATTGCCATTATGCGGGGTTGTGCGGGGTGTCAAAACGATGCCTGGCAGCCGTTTAGTTCGAACATGCGCATATCGGGTTTTAGGCAAGTAATTGGTTACAAATTTGTAAGGAGCTCGCATTCTATGGTTTTTTCGTTTGCTGGGTGTTGTTGACATGTGCATTCTCTGTGTGTCTATTTGTGGCGTCTTAGCCTCCAAATGGATGGACCAATTTGGAATGCGTTTTTTTAAATCGAAAGTCTTGTTTGTAGAGAGCTTAGCTTAGCTGTTTGTGCTAGTTAGCTATGTTTGTCGTGTCGAATGTGTTTTTACAATGCATGTGCTCGAAAAGAGCGTTTTCCAAGCACTAAAATCGTGCGGAAAGTGCCACTTTTTCGCACTAGTGCTTTTTACTTTTCAATTTTTTTTTAATTTTCAAAGTCCGTCGTCAGCCCGACACTAAGAGTTTTTATTAATCGAGAAAAGTTTTACAAATATTTCAATTACACGTTTTCTTATATATAAAAGGTACATAAATACCAATAACGTATAAAATGATTTATTAATGTTTATGAATTTTGAATTTGGTTAATAAATTAATTAATTTTAAATATTCACTTAATGTTCATCAGTTTGGCTGAACGCATATCTTTCTAATGCCTTTTACAATACGACAGTATGGCGGCTTGCACATGCGCAATGCGCATATGTTGACCGCGCATGTATCTAAAAGCCCGCCATTGTTGTTTATTGTGAGTTTTGTGTAGTTATTTTATGCAAAGAGAATATAACCACTACGTTTTATTTAAGAGTCGGCACTCTCAAAGAAGCCTTGTACCGAATTATGAACGTACTTTGTGCCAACCCACCAATACGTGCCAAAACCTACCAACATATAAAAAAGAACGCTAGGGCTTGACACTTCCAATACCTACGTTTATCGATATCGATAAATGTGCGATACGTGCTGCTGTACTATACCAGTAAACTTGAGTATTACTGGTATTAATAAAATAAAACTAAGCTATAAAATATTTTTATTTCTCATTTTCACCGCATTAACATTTCGTCCCATAGTGGCGCATTAAGATTCAAAAGTAGTATGGCATTCCTTTGTAATCTGTATTCCTTTTTATTAAAGGCACTGGGTGGAAAATGATTTCCACAAATGAACTTGTTTTCATTCAGCCTTTGTATAGGTAAATACGCCAAATGCTCATTTCTTGTTAGTTTTACCCATAATCGACATCTGAAATAAGAGGTTTATCGATAAGTTGTTCGCACACTATTCGTGTTTTAGGTTACCTGTTTGTATTTTAGACAAGAAGTACTTTACTTATATAATATTTGTACAATCAATGACTAAACCTACTTCGGACTAATTAATTTAGTAACTTTTAAAGCTTTAGTCAAGAATGATTGAAAATATCACATAAAAACATCAGTTTACCGACGTCCGGTTCAAGTGGAAATCTGGCCAAAAATACGTCAGAAGTTAACCGTCTCACACGCCTGATACCACAAACTTCACATTTTCTCAAAGATTTGCCCCCCATTTAAATAACATATAAGGTAATTTTAACTAAAACACAATAAATGACAAATACGCGGCAAACCACATTCACGACTAATAATCTGACATTAAGAGGGGGCGTATCGCCAGGGAAAAATCAGAAATCACCCGCGCGCCCCGTACCTGCCGCGCTGATGCGTCTATTGCTGCCCCGCTCCTTCTCGCATAGTATATGCCCCGACAGTCAGATGAAACATGATGAATACCTATAGATAATTATAATAAGTGGAAAGAAAGACAAAATCTGTAAGTACCTATATTTGAAGATATAATTTTCGCTAGTAGCCAAGTCAGTTTCGAGAGCTATAACTGAAATATGACCTTCCGTTTTTTTACTAAATCACGTAAGGGTTGTAATTTAGCATAATAATGTCTCGTAAAAGGCTAAAGCAAAAAAACAGCTATAATCGAATTTAAACTTTTGTGAGACATATCTAAAATACTACTAATAAATCCACGGTTAAAAAATTAACGTAAATGTCACGGCAGGCGACATGTTTCGAACTCTTCGGGAGTTCTTCTTCAAAACAAACATCGAAAACACTAATCCTGAAGAAGAACTCCCGAAGAGTTCGAAACATGTCGCCTGTCGCGTCATTTAATACGTGAATTTATTAGTAGCATTAAAAAAAAACTAATTTATTATGAAAACTTCGATCATGTTTATGAAAGCCAGATTTTCAGGCCACTGTGTGGCGGCCAAATTTTTCAATTCTGACCCCGTGTCATGGTCGGCCTTATCACGCGATAAGTGACAGGATAGAGCGTCCGTCACTGGCTGACACCGTTTGATAGAACGAGACGATGCCCCTATCTTGTCACTTATCGAGTGATAAGGCCGACCATGATACGGGGTCTGATCTCGGATTCGTACTTGGAGACAATGGAGACGCTTTGGCCCTTTAGTTATCAATTTTGAACATACTCGTATTAAAGAAAAACTGCAAAATTGTGTTCACTTTTTTTTTTATAAAAATGTCCAACTTCGCAGGCAATAATTCGGGTGCAGACTCGAAAATTATTATTACTCCAAAAGAAAGAAGGCAAAAAAATATGCATAGTGATGAAAATCCCATTCAGATATCTCAAAGAATTACGAAGCTACAACCGTTTTAATATTGCTTGTTAGAGAGAGAAAACGCAAACGGTGTGTGACGTCACATTACAGGATGCTGCCGGCAGGCCGCGTCGACGGCGTCACCGACCACGATGCGCGCGGCACGTTGCCGTCTTCTGTGACGTCACATTCTTCCAGCGTCATCGTTTCATATGAAGTTGCGTTTTGCGAAAAAGGGACAGAACACATCCCTTCTTAAAACTTTGGACACTTATAACTTCGTGATTATTTAACCTTTTGCGTTGATTTTTTCTCCATTTGACAAATTTTTTTATCCTTCTTCGAGAAAATATCACATTATTTTATTTAGTGTCTACGCCCCTATTGTTGGAATCTAAACCCGTCCCCGTGATGACTTTAAAGAAAAAAAATGACAATAATTACACGGTTCACCCACGTATTAAACGTCACTACGGGGGACATGTTTCGAACTCTTCGGGAATTCTTATTCAGGATTGAGTGTTTTCGCGGCGGTGTCGCTTGAATCACGACAAGATTCAAGCGACACCGCCGCGAAAACACTCACTTTATAGAGTAAAAATTACCTTAATTACCCAAGGAATACCACTACCTACATTTTGTTGCTTAAAAAACCACCGGAGCTATAACTGAAATATGGCCTTCAGTTTTTTTACTAAATCACGTAAGGGTTGTGAGCTAGCATAATAATGGCTAGTAAAAGCCTAAAGCAAAAAAAAGCTATAATCGAATTTAAACTTTTGTGAGACATGTCTAAAATACTACTAATAAATCCACGGTTAAATTCACGCATTAAATGTCACAACAGGCGACATGTTTCGAACTTTTCGGGAGTTCTTCTTTAAAACAAACATCGAAAACGCTCATCCTGAAGAAGAACTCCCGAAGTGTTCAAAACATGTCGCCTGTCGTGTCGTTTAATACGTGAATTTAACCGTGAATTTATTAGTAGCTTTAAAAAAAAACTATAATATATTATGAAAACTTCGATCATGTCTATGAGTCAGATTTTCAGGCCACTACTGTGTGGCGGCCAAATTTTTCAATTCTGATCTCGGATTCGTACTTGGAGACAATGGAGACGCTTTGGCCCTTTAGTTATCAATTTTGAACATATTAAAGAAAAAGTGCATAATTATGTTCACTTTTTTAATATCAAAATGTCCAAGTTCGCAGGCAATAATTGTTGGAATCTGCACTCGATAACCCTAAAAGCGACACCCGCGATGACTTTAAAGAAAAACAATGTCAATAATGTCACTACGGGCGACATGTTCCGAACTCTTCGGAAGTTCTTCTTCAGGATGAGTGTTTTCGCGGCGGTGTCGCTTGAATCACGACAAGATTCAAGCGACACCGCCGCGAAAACACTCGTCCTTAAGAAGAATTCCCGAAGAGTTCGAAACATGTCGCCCGTAGTGACATTTAATACGTGAGTTGAACCGTGTAATTTTTAATACTGTTTCAACACGTCTCACGAAAGTTTAAATTCGAAAAGCAATGTCCGCCATCTTGGAATTCAAAATGGACATCATTTCTAGAATCTTCACCCTCGAGAAGCCAGCCAATGTATGTTGTTCTTTAAAAAAACGCGCATATTAATTTACAACGATTGTTTCAAAAATTTTAAATAATGCGACCGCTTTTTGAAATATTTCTGACTATGAATTCGTATTTAGCATTTTAGACCTCTCAGACATCGATTTTGAACATAACCGGATTTATTCTCAACTAGCGATCCGCTCCGGCTTCGCACGGATACTATATTATACATATAAACCTTCTTCTTGAATCACTCTATCTATTAAAAAAAACCGCATCAAAATCCGTTGCGTAGTTTTAAAGATCTAAGCATACATAGGGACAGACAGCGGGAAGCGACTTTGTCTTATACTAGTGATAGTGATAATCTTTCATAAAGTAAATACACGATCGACAGAAAAATGTTCGTCTAGTTTTGCATGTACTGCACAAATTATTCTAAGAAGCCGGTCACCCGCCGATCGCTGCGTAATCTTATAGTTGTATTTTGAACTTTAAGATCTATATGTTAAGGTCGACTTTTAAATATATTATTTCAAAATGTAGCAAAATATCTACTGGAATGTAATGATACGTTCATTCACTGGACGAATATACTGGGTAACAATATTATTGAAATAATTATGTTCATCGTGCTGTCGTGAGAGCACAGAACGTAGTCCTCTCGTCTCAGCGGAGCGATTACGACTGACTCCGCCCGCGAACGGCAACAAAAGATATACAGAACCGCACGAAACACGCGACGGGAGAAAGGGTATCGCGCTAAATAAAAAAGGCCTATACGCCAAATACGTTTCACTTCAATAAGTCTGAAAAGGGACTACATAAAAATACCCCGCTAGTACTTTCATTAGGTAATGTGAAAAGCTATTATACACTCAACTTTTACTTAATTTATATGCACGGGAACCTCACACTATTGAAATTGAGTAAAAATAAGACATGTTTTGGCGGTTCTTTTCTATCGAGGCAATTTTGGTTTTGTATGGTTTTGTTCAGACGATTCAATTGCAAATATGATGTAGTTTTGGTATGTTCTTTTTCCTGGCATTCGCTTTAGTTTGTCATAGGTAAATATTCAATCTAAGAACCCCGATTTCGCGGAGCGCCCCCTCTTAATCAATCATACCAACCTAAAGGAAAGTATAATACGTCTATGTTTGATTAGCAAGTATGGTATTTGCTACCAAAATGCATCAGCAGGTCATTTTAATTCGATAAGATTATTTCTATGCCTCAACGTTGGTACAAAGTACGTTCATAATTTATAATACTATGAGGTGTCGATGGGCTGATTTTATGTAAATATGTTAAAAAGGTCGAGTGAAAGTGAGTAATCAATAATAATAATAATGATTTATTGCGTTTCAATAGTGTCAGTATGTTTCTTAGAACTACGACGGTACAGCGTCTGTTTGTGGTTTAATATATTGAGTTACTCAACATTAATTGTGTTCTAAAACCACAATACAATGGTTTTAACTTTTAAGTGAATACGCTTGACAGCAAAAGATGTGGAGAAGTTGTTAAACGCAATTTCAGATAATAAGTAGGCTGACAATCTACCTGGGTTCTTCAATTTTAACCTACATCTATTTTAAACCAAGATTTCAACATTTAATATATTTCCTCACACAAGGCATAGTAAAATGTTGTATGATACACGCGCGTAAAGATGATTTCCGACTCGTGTCGAATTATACATTCGCTCGCTTCACTCGCTCATGTATAAAAATGACACTCGTCGGAAATCACCTACTTTCCACACTTGTATCATAAATAACTATTCTTGTTCTAATTGAAATAGATTTGACTATGTATGCCACACTAGATATTATTTGCAGCTATATTTACTTGAACCGTCAACACATAAAACGATATTTTGTAAACGTTAATTCGCAGTTTCTATTTCTGGTGTTAATTAACAGCGTGTTGGGAGGAAATGAGGCGCAAAGTCAATATTTATCAATCTATTGAATGTTTGCGATTTCAAATCACGCAGAAGTACTTACCTATAACGACAACAATAACCTAAAGTCGCACTGTTTACAGCACAGGGGAGAGGGTAATCATCCTACTAATACTATAAAAGCGAAAGTTTGGATGTTTAGATGTTTATTGAAATAAATTAATTGCCAGCGGTGGTCAGAGTAGTTTTGGCTTATTTGTTAATCCGTGTCAATTCATTGGTCGTCATTGGTAACCCTCAGCAGCTTGCGAAACTTAATTTTAATTTTATTGCTGCAGTTGAGTTTAATGGTACTCCTATCCCGTACAGCAAAAGTGTCAATTACCTAGGTGTTTATCTCGACAACACTCTGTGTTGGAGGCCACAGATCTCTGAGGTTAGTCGGATCCCGGAAACCGGGCTTTTTTTAAAAGTTGTTATATCTGCCATGGCCTCCCAACTAGAACAACGTATAATTGATACTAAAAAGAACTCATAGATGGCGACACAGGTACCGAGCGAAACATTTGAACCAGTAATCGTGAAGATAGAATGATTTTTACACCTTAATAAATTCAACGTACCTTAGTTATATCACAAACATACTTCCGCACATACAATAAAGGTATATTTTATAAGTTTAGTAAATGCAATAAAATTGATACTAAATCCATGTAACTCGTACTCAGTCTCACTCGTAGTCAGCTTTGAAGCTTGCTACGTATTATTGGGTACTGTCACTAGATGGCGCCATCACGGGTCGCGAAAGTTCTATGGAACCACAGGCTCTAAGCATTTAGTTATGTATATTTTTGTGTGATGTGTAATATTGTCTCTAAAATACTACTTTTATATCGAAAAAATCAAAAATACTCTATTTGTTGCCCGGGAAGTCAACGCCATCTGGTGATATCTCAATGTATTACTAAAGGCTGACAGCGTCATAGCCGTGGTAGCTCGGATACTGCATCTACTGGTGTAGCTACGGGACTAAAATTGTATACAGAATTGCCTACATTAGGACGGTACGCTTTTGCTCTATGAGATTGGGTATCTGTACTTGTATTCTTTAATCTGTGTATCTGCTGAAGTCCGCCATATATGCAGTCGGTTTTTTTTGTGGTGGTAGTCCATAATTGTGGCTACGTTATAAAGTCAAAATAAACTGCGAATACTAAAGACATTAATCACAAAAAAAGAAATACGATTTTGTCATTTTCACGATTATCTTGAAACTGAGAAGTCCTAGCCTGGCCACAAATGGTTCATAATTTAGCCTTATACTAAGCCTTTTCATCGCAGTGCAAAATCAAGGTTTATATACGTTGTTTCTTTTGTTTTTTAAAGATAAAGATTATCTTAAGATTCCGAGTTTAGATTGCATTCATTTCAAAACTATGATAGTGAGCCGCGCGGGAGTTTTTGTCCTTTATTCGTGACCTCTTTCTCTATTGAATCATCCAATAAAGTTAGCCTGTCTCAAAATGAGGTCCAAGGACACACTGTGCGGTTGTATCCTAAAGGAACCCGGGCTTTGGCACCCCAGATGTGCCTATGTCAACAGTTTTACGAAATTGACGGCCATCTGACCTTCTAACAGAGGGAAAAGTGGACCTTTTTGGTATTAGACCTGTTTCCTCACGATGTTTTGCTTCACTGGGGCTCGCGACGCGCAGGTTGAAAAACACAGGACCACAGATAGGGCTGCACTATAACATTGAACCAGAACCAGCTGCGATGTCCAACAATTGCATCCCACAAATTCCGTTTGTTAATAGAGGACATTAGAAACTGAGAACAAAGAACTTGTAGGCGGCCCACTGTGTAAGTGCACATCATTGAAGCTGATACCTACCTATAAAGCGTATACTAGCGAGTATATAGAGATGATAAAACCCACTCAAGAGTGTGTGTTTTTTTTAGTTATAATTTTAGTGGTTATAATTTTTTTTTGTGTGTCGTCATTCGTAGTATATTAAGGCAGGTCCTCACGGAAGACCATGGCTGCGGCATTATGCTGAGTGTGTCCGATTTAACGTCGTTTTTTCGTATATTTCTAGATTAATTGTAAGGTGTAGCCGTTAATGAATGTGTTTTCTTCTTTCTATCAACACCTGACGAAAAAGATGCGTGTTAAAAGTAGAACATGTGTATCTGTGTGTCCATATGTCTATATATCGGTGTGTCTGTGTATCTGTGTGTCTGTCTTAGGCATCGTAGCTTCCATGCCATACGACTAAATAAATAAATTGTAGCTCCCAAACGGAAGAACTTAATATTTGAGTGTCGTTTTTAGGGTTCCGAACCAATAAGGTAAAAACGGAACCCTTATGGTGCGACTCTGTCTGTCCGTCTGTCTGTCACAAAGTTAAATATCTCAGGAATTACTAATGCTATCCATTTTAAATTTGGAATAATTTTAAAGAAAGTTAATCCACGTGTATGGATCATGAAAAAATTAAATATATATTTTTAATATTTATCTAAAATTACGAATAAGAGGGGGGGGGGGGGGGGGATTCAAAGTTTAGCTACTAGGTCAAGTGGGGTATCATATGAAAGGGCTTGAGTTGGACATTTTAAAACAGTTTTTCTTTTTTTTTTTACATTGGTAAAATTTCGATCTATGAAGAAAAATGTAAAAAAAAACAGCATTCCCCCCCTTATCTCCGAAGTTATACAAGCGAAAAATTTGAAATTATTACTTGTGATTAAGATAAACGTAAATATTACTGGAAAAGTATATTTTTTTCTGTATCCAGCGTAAGTTTTGTTTTATTTCCAAAAATCATTTCGTAGTTAAATCTGCAATATAATCAACTTAATAAGTATTTTTTTGTTTTGAAACTCCTATAAGACTACAATAGAAGTACTCTTTCAAATAAAAAAAATTGTTTGAAATTGAATTCTGTTGTGTTGGCTTAAAATAAGTAATTTAATTTAACAAATATTGGGACATTTACTTTACCTTGAGTTAATTGATAGTTTGTACGGAACCCTCGGTGCGCGAGTCAGACTCGCACTTGACCGGTTTTTTTTTTATAATGGAATGGGCATTTCCCTTGTCTTCCAAGAGTTTCAGTCTATTCATATTTTATTTTAATCCCTATCCACTTATTTTGTCTGAAAGCACCAAGAGCGGAGAAGTCATTAAAAAAAGAAAAATTACAAATTAGTGTTTCATTGTTCGAATTTGTTGATATATTTATTGAAATTACGCCTTAATACGAAATTTGCGCTTTAACCTACTAATATCAGAATCGATATTTGTTTATTGTATCCGTTTCGTGAAGATAATTATATCGTAGACCGGATCGAAATTATTATTAGGTAAAAGACAGCCAATTTATTGCTGTATTTCATAATAAAAAAGCATTCATTAATTCAAAGCAATTCCGCCATTTTGACGTCACTGTTTGTGCAAAAATGTTTCATGTTCTTCTGTTTGTGAGAAGCTGAGATCCTTCGTTACACAGCATTATTTGAAATTATACTGGATCTTTCTTTTTTTAATTCAGAGCTTTATTATAAGTTAAGATTATATACATAAGTACATATATACAGTATGTAACAGAACTAAAGGCAAAGAAAGAGACCCATTAATGTTTAGACCATAAATATGATTATGGTGCCTGGCTTATGTAAATTTAGCATATTTTTATGGTAGTAAAAAAAAAATTATCATTATTTTATAACCTCCTGTATTATTTATTTACAATCTTATCAAATTACATAAATGTCATAAAGTTCCTGCTGCAGTGCAGTTCTAATTTAGTGTACACTCACATATTGAATGCGACGCAGTTCGATGTGTCGGCCGCCTGTACGTAAACATCTGTGCAAGCGACGATGATTTTTTTCGTATATATTTGGCATCAAATTCGGATTTTGTCGAATACCTTCGTGCGGGAAACCTCTCCGCGTACACACGAAGAGCGGTGTTCCCGTTAATCCTACACTCTCCGTAAACACGGATCATATCCACAAGTTCCTCCGCAGAAAAGTTTAAAGGCATTATCAGTATTTTTAAGTTAAATTTCTATGTAGATTTCATCTGACACACGAACGTCAAACCTCGACTTGAAGTTTAAATTTAAAGAAAAAAGTCTAATTAAGTGATTTAACCTGACCTCTTTAGAAGTAACAATAACAGGGTGACAAATCTAAAATGTCAGTGAACTACAATGTTATGCGAAATTCCTGTAAAAATAACATAAATAGTCCTAAAATTACTATTAGATACAGGAAGTGTTTCAATAACGTGTTTCGTACTGTAGACATGTGGTAGTGCGGTCATAGTTGAAATAACAGTAATCTGATATGAGGATTAGTATTGATTAGTTTGTTTACTTTAATAAACTGACGTCCTACTGTTTCTACAGGATGTTACAGGAATCTTTAACCGACTGCAAATAAGCGGACTTAAAGTCATGTTGAGATTGAGCAAATTTAAAAAAAGCGGCCAAGTGCGTGTCGGACCACGAGGGTTCCGTGCTTATTAAAAAGGACGTATCGTTACTGAAATCTTATGGCACTTACGTCCTTTTCTTTAAGGAAGGCAGTTTTTTAGAAATATCTCTAAAACCTTTGAACCGATCTTTCTCAAAACAATTTTCGCTGAAAGGATTTAATAAGCCCTATAAGCCTGATTTATTTTTTATTTTTAAAATACACGGTTCAAAAATTAGAGGGGCGGGGGGACACAATTTTAGTGACTTTCGAGGCGATTATCTCCGACTCTATTCACTTAATCAAAAAAAATACTGAGAAACTTTATATTTATTTTGAAAGGCCTATCGATTGAAACACGTGGGCTTACAATGAAAAAAAAAAATGGACTTTCAGTTTTATGTATGGAGTGCACCCCTAAAACATTTTTTTTTCAGTAATTTAATTACAAAACTATGTAGCGGTTAACCAAATACACCTATCCTCAAAATTTTATTGAAATACACCTTATGGTATTCGAGTAAAATGCCTGTGACATACGGACGGACAGACAGACAGACAGACAGACAGACGGACATGACGAATCTATAAGGGTTCCGTTTTTTGCCATTTGGCTACGGAACCCTAAAAAGCAACTGAAAGTTAATAAAAAGTATGCTATTATATTACAACATACTCCACTTTACCATCAACCAGGTATCAGCTTTGCCTTTCGTTCTGTTACATACTGTATATCCACGTTTCTAAATAAGCCAACTTTCTTGAGAGTGTGTTGACTCCTCCGTAAAGTTTCTATGACGTCACTAATGTACATACTACGAGATATCAGGATTGAGATTCTATGTACGTATGCATGTATACTGGTCTTAAATTATTAAACAGAATATTTGACGACGAAAAGGAATGAACGATGAACGACTCCCGAGTTCAGTCGCGTACAGAGACCGCGTGGGCTTAGATGCTGCAGACATCGTTACGTGCTGCGCCCATTACAGCCTAATTTTCCAATAAAAATAAATAATACACAGTAAGGAATGGTCAAAATAGCAGTCCCATTAAGCCGCTTCCTCTACATACTATGGCGGCCATTTTAGTGAAGTGACGGTACGCGTGTTCGGTCGTTCTAATTTTGAATATCGCGCGGGAAAAGTTTCTCATCGGTCATAATGCAAATGGCTTTTGTTGGTGGACAGTGTGGACTACGGAAGCATCTAAGTGTTTTTTGTTTAATAAGGTTAAATTAATTTCGCAATAACTCTAATTCCTCGTATTGTATGAAGTGAGATCTAAACAGTGGAGTGAAAGGAACGATGAAAGTTTTTAAAAAGAAACTGCGTTTCTCTATAGCTTTCGTAAAACTATAGTTTAGTACATTTTGTAAAAAGTATACGAGTGCTGTTACAAAATTTAATTTTGCAAGAGCGTTTGGAGGCCAGTAACAAGGTACCTACACTCAATTTATTATAATTTTGCATGTTAATGGGTAATAACTACCTAGGCCACCGACCCCGCATACACTATTAACTTAATTTATGTTTTACTTCATAGTTTAATATTGTATTAAATATGACGTCGTCGGATTCTAAGCGCTAAGACCTATGTAGGTATTTAAGCTAATGGAATTCTGTAGTCTCTACCTAAGTGTTACATGAACTAGTTTGAATTGGCCTAAGTACAAGTGATATACTTCCAGTCATATGAGCCATAGAAAAAAAAATACTTGTAAGTAATATCGGTGTTCCTATATGATCCGGATTCCGTTTAGTTTTGAGATCTGTATCTATATAATAGAGGTACAAATTATACAATCTCTAGCTAGGTACCATTACATTTTGTCCTATCGTATATTAGAATATATTATCGTATAGATCAACGTTGTTTCTGTGTCATTTCCCCTTTCATTTGTTTAGTCAAATAGATGATATAAGATTTTAAGTTGTGTGCGATGAAATTTGTATAATTGGGCATTTTCATTCAATTTACTTGCGCTGTGAAGCATAGCTTAAGGCCGGTAAACCCCAAAAATTCTTAGTTTTTAATGCCATGTCACACACGTCTATAGAGGATTTTCTCTAGAGGAGAAACATGCGCATTGTCGACCCGTTATGATGATTTGAGGATTCCCTATTTATAACTAAATCACACAGATGTTGTTCTCTGGAAAGTCACAAAACTCTGGGTTAAGTTCAACATAATCACATTATTTACTCCCAGAAGGTATCTAAGAACTCAATGCTTCCATTATCTTTTAAGTGTCTCTTTATCAAGCGCTCAATTTCATCATTTATATCTTTATGACTGTAATGTCATGTTTTCATAACGTTGTGCGTGTTTACAGGTAGAGAAGGTTGAGAAAATATTTTATTATATCATCATCATCATCCTCCTAGTGTTATTCCCGGTTGTGCCCCTAAAGGAGCCCTGGGTCCGCTTTGACACCTAATCCCAAGATTTGGCATAATCACTAATTTTACGAAAGTGACTGCCATCTGACCTTCCAACCCAGAGGGAAAACTAGACTTTATTGGGATTAGACCGATGACCGACCTTACGATGTTTTCCTTCACCGAATATTTTATTATATCATTCTTAAAAGACAAACCGGACCCCAATGATGTTGTGACATAGATAAGATAGGTATCTAAGTTTTTTGGTGCATTATTAATCGAAACAACTTGGGCCGAAAATCGATTGTTCGGTGTCCGGTGTCGGTGTTGTTCACACTGGTCGCGTTTCTCTACCGATTCTCGTGAAATTTTGTGATTAGGTATAATACCTAATTATACAAAAAAGCGGCCAAGGGTTCCGTGCCTATTGAAAAGGTCGTATCGTTACTGAAATCTTAAGGCACTTACGTCCTTTTCTTCAAGGAAGGCAGTTTTTTAGAAATATCTCATAAACCTTTGAACCGATCTTGTTCAAAATAATTTTCGCTGAAATAATTAGAGGGGGGGGGGGGGGGGGGGGGGCGGACACAATTTTAGTGATTTTCGGGGCGATTATCTCCGACTCTATTCACTTAATCAAAAAAAAAGGCTGAGAAACCTTATATTTATTTTCAAAGGCCTATCGATTGATGTGCCACACGTGGGCTTACAATGAAAAAAAAGAATGTTGACTTTTAGTTTTATGTATGGAGTACCCCTAAAACCCCTAAAAAATTTTTTTTTGTAATTTAATTACAAAACTATGTAGCGGCTAACAAAATACACCTATCCTCAAAATTTTATTCAAATACACCTTATAGTTTTCGAGTAAATGCCTGTGAAATTCCGTTTTTTGCCATTTGGCTACGGAACCCTAAAAACTTGACAATCCACTTTTTCATAATTCAAAAAAAAAGGCAGGCACCCGAGTTCTGCAGCTCACAGAGCGACCAGTAGGGTGTATCAAGGTTCCACGGGGGACCGTATGTAAAACAATATTTTCAACGGCACGTAACAAACACAAATATGAGAACATCATTAATGAAACATTCTCGTTGGTACCGCGTTTCGTAATCGGTGAATAAACTCACATTCTGCGTTTTTTCCTTGAGTATGTTTGCGAAATTCAGAATTCGCGAGTGTTTTGTTTTTGAACGAGCGAGCGAAGGGAACAGAGTTCGGTTTCAGGGGGCAAAAATTGTTTCGTTTGTCCGGCGTTTGCCTGGCTATTAGCTTCTCTACAGGTTGGCTTCTCAACAGATTCTCGTGAAATTTTGTGGTCAATGTAGTAGGTATATAGAATTTTTATTGTTGCTTCAGTTTTACGAAATTAAAAAAGAAAGAAAAGACAGACTCGCGAGTTTTTCAGCTCACGGAGCCACTAGGGTAAGTGCTCCAGTGAATGAACGAAACGCTGCTTATTTGCTTAAATTAAGAGTTCTGTATATTTCTAGCATACCAGGTATTTTTTTCACTGTAAGGGTTTTGTAACATTTATATCAACTCAGTCGCAACAATTACTAAATGAGAGAAGCTTAAAGTTCGCGGGCTACGGGCGTGGATGTTTTGTATGAGCCGGTAATAAGGGGACAAGTATGTCACCATTTATTTGATATGCCATTGTACTAGTTTTATAAACCTGTGACTTATGGTGTTTGGTTTTCGGAAATCATAAAAGTGAAATTGTGCTACTAAAACATCGTTTTACGTTATTCAAGTGTAGATTCTCATTTTTTAGTCGGTGTTCTATAACTAGAATTCAAAACCGCCCAAATCCAGTGAATAAACTGCAGTGTTCATTCACTGGCCACGACTGTTTTAATGTTTTCGCAATATCTTATGTTCTAGTGATTGTAATAAGATTTACTTTCTATTAACATAACCAGTAATGGCTTGTCTATCGTTGGCCCAGTGTTCGAAAAAACCTCATTTTCGAACATGAAGTTAGTTCATTCACTGGTTTACAGATATCCAGTGAATGAACATCAACCGATAATTACTTAGTTCATTTATTGGTTTTACTATTTTTTTTGGAACCAGTTAATGAAGGTACATTTGTTACAGTTTATTACTCCTTGTAGACAAAGTATACCAATAACTGCTATTCCGTCTGTTGGTATATCGATATAAAGCCAAACAAAATCGATAAACAACGATTTAAACCAATAAATAATAACTATAACTGTAGTTCATTCACTGGTTTTAGTTGTTCATTTACTAGAAAACCGTGTTCATTCACCGGTGATTTCCCATTTTTCTACCTAAAAGGTCATATAAGTTAAAATTATGGAAAACTATTGCAAAAGCACAGTAATTTAACCAAACTAGAATACTTGTTTGATCTATACAAACAGTCATGGCCTATATTAAGTATAGCTATCTTACATAAAACAATTTTTGAAATCAAAAAAATCCTTAAGCGTTCATTCACTGGTGCACTTACGTCTATGTATGGATTTTTTGAGTTTTAAAGGGTTTAGTAAGCTTCTATACAAGTGACCTTCAGCCTTCAAGCAGGCGAGTTGTCAAATATATCTAAACACAGCTTTTCACATCTCTACTCTGGTGGTTAAAACGCACCCATAATGGTGTTTTTATTGAGTCTTCGTGCGCGAAACAAAAGGCAAATTAATAAAACATTTTATCGGAACATTAAATTCCCATCTCCACGCCACTGATGCGCCGACTGATTGTCATTCCCAGAAATATTGTATTCAGGAAATATTGCCGGGACGGGAGGAATGTTACTCGATTTTAATCGCAAATTACTGGGTTGTTATTCGGAACGCGCTAATGCGCCTCACCTCACCCGTCAACTAACGAAACTAGACCTCTACCTACGCTTAGTTACTAAGAAACGCGGCGTCAAGAGATATTTGTGGATGAACGGTGAGGCGAGGTTGAAATAAGTTACAGAATAGCGGGACTGTACAGATAATATCGTGCGTCACTTACACACATTATCGAAATTGAATTTGAAATTAGCTTTGACATTGAAATTATTTATTTGCATAGACACAGTACAGGGATGTTCCGACGTATTATGGGCATGTGTATCTAGCTTGCATGCAAACGTGCAAATATGTAGGAACAATTAAATTCCAAAAAAACATTCCATGTAAATAACAGGCCAAGTCTCGAAACTCTTCCACCTTAAAAAGTTGTGAGATATTTCATAGAGCCAAGTCTCAGGCATTCTTATTTATCTTTATTTGCTTGCTTAGCTAGAGGGTAGCTTTTAAGGGCCCAGGCTCCAGGGGTCGAAAACGGCCTGAACTGCTTGGAGAAAAGGATGGTACGACCGTGCCGCTGTTTTGCTCGACTTGGCTTTAGATTATCAAGAAATAAAATAGAAAGTAAAATAACTATACAATGTCAAATTAAATAATATACATTATTTACATAATACGCATCATCATAATTATCGTAAAAGAGGCAGAATAAAATTATATATCTAAATACTATGAGTACCAATTCTAATACTACATATACTATTGATGTTCGAGGAGATACGCCTTCGCTATAAAACACCGCTCCAAAAGCCAGTTTGTTAGACTGCGTTTAAGACGCTGTCAACACCAAAATGCCCTTGAGGATTTTGGATAGCGCGCACACTGTCTATTTGTATCGGAGGAAACGTGAGCTAGTGTTACTGGGCGGCCCGGTTTTTGAAGATAGTCATTGAATTCATGTTTTTAATTGCAGACCCATACGTCAAAAAAATAAAGTCAGAACCGTTTAATGTGATTTTAAGACCAATCTTTGCAATTACTTTCTATCGAGCCGATTTCTTCCAATTATGTATCGAGCCCGTCCACGGTCTTTGAAATATGGTGAATATTAACATATATTTTATTTGAAGTGCTAGAACAAAAAGTTTTTAAAAAATACTGCTTAAATAACATCAATTTCACCAAATTAGGTCTTGTCAGCCTCTTAAGAGCCGTCACATTATTCACTGAAGTATAAAATAATTGTTAAAACTAAATCAGACGTTTCGGTGAGAGTATTATATCTTGTTAACAACTTTAATGTGAAAAGTTTAAATTGTTTTCGAACAACCGACCAAACTAAATGTTGCGGGAGAAAAGTATTCTTAACGAGTTAATATAATTTTTAGGAATTTTAAATTACTTTTAGTTGGCTGTTATAATAGCCGTAATAAATGAACGATCCTTAAAACCAGAGCCACAGAACTTGCATAAGATGGTTCTTCTTAACACTATCACTGCCAGGAACCCGCCTAGCGGGTGCCTACGCCGTAGTCGCTTTCCGCTATATACGAGGAAAACCACGGGATCGGCTACGAGCGTAGCGCGTAGCGATTCTTGGCTGTGAACGTGTTAAGCGGTATTGTGGAAAATAAAGAGGAAAAGTCTGTGAGATAGTAGGTTTGTTGTAGAGGGTCACCTCACCGAAATACTCATCCGTTAAAATAGTACATTACTTACCGAGGGCTGTAAAAGAAAGAAAGCCCGAAATCGCAGGTATTTGAGACCCGAGCCGCAGGCGAGGGTTGTAAATATGCGATAGAGGGCTTTCTTTTTTACCGCCCGTGGTGAGTACACAATTTTACGTCTTCACCTGGCCATAATTCGAGTTTTACCGTACGCCCTGCGTGCGGTAAAACTCAGATTATGGCCAGATGTGACGTAAAATATATTTCACCTCACTGTAGCGAGGACAGTGCATCATGCAAAAAACAGCTCATAAAAATTGCTCTTTATTTGTACACATTATAATCATCATCAGGTTAATTATAATCATCATCAATATAGTATATAATTTAAAATTGTAATTATTATTATGTCGTATGGCTTTTATTCCTGAAGAAATATTTTAATTTACAATTACAGTTACACTGAACGAAAATATTTACAATTTAATATCTAAATTGAGTAGCCACACTTAAATTGTAATTAACTAATTAAGATAACAAATCAGTCTACATTTTAACTCGGCAATGGACGTATCACGTCGACGTGCAGCTCCCGCTTTCATAATTATTTATCATCACATTATTCGCAACAAACATAGAAGCTGTTTAGAGCCGTATAATTTAATTTAAGTAAACTTTTCGTTATCCATGTACGGCCGTGCGAGGCAACTGAAATAAAAATAAATAAATAAATAAAATCGACCTAGTCCCAAACTAAGCAAAGCTTGTACTATGGGTTGAATGCACACTTAAAGGGTTAATCTTTTATCCGTCAATGTCTGATACCTACACGAGTCTCAGTGACAGTGTATATTGTTGTCTCTGTTTTTAAGTGCATTCAGCACAATTTCCAATTATACATCTATATTACAAACTAGCTTCTGCTCATGACTCCGTCCGCGTGGAACTCGTTTAGTACAGTATCTCCATACAAACTTTCACCCCTCATCAACCATCCTTTGTCCTTCCCGGGGACAATAACTATCTCTTTTCCAAATTTCATCTAAATCGGTTAAGCGGTTTAAGCGTGAAGAGGTAACAGACGGACAGACAGACAGACAGACACACTTTCGCATTTATAGTATACTAGGTTCTGCCCGCGACTCCGTCCGCGTGGAACTCGGTTATATCGTAGCTCCATACAAACTTCCACCCCCCCCTTCATCCCCTTGGGGGATGATTTCCGGGATAAAAACTATCCTATGTCCTTTCCTAGGACTCAAACTATCTCCCTTTCAGACCCGTAAAACAACACCCTGCTAACGCAAAATGAAGTATATTGACATATGATTTTGATTTGACAATTAAATGTAATCAACCCGCACGATTGTATTGGCCGGGTCTGAAAGGGCTATACCAAATTTCATCCAAATCGGTTCAGCGGTTTAAGCGTGAAGAGGTAACAGACAGACATACAGACAGACAGTATAGTATAGTATGTAGTATAGTATAATATATGTAGTTTAAGTATAGTATGAAAGTATGGATAGTATCAATGGATAAAATACTACACTTAATTGCACACCTGAAATGTATATAACACAGAACATAAAGGTTACAGTAGAGGTAGACCTTTGGGTAGCGGAGATAATGCAACATTATTCTTCAATTATTTACAATTAAATCTTATAATTTCCAGATTTTATTCTCAAAAGGGGTCTATCGGGGTCACAGATTGATATAAATGTTACGTAATAAATGAACAGCCCTTTACATTTCCCGTGTAATGAATGACTACTACTTCAGCTATAATGACCACAAAACAAACACGGTTTGTTTTATCGCTACTTGAACACATGTAATTAAGGTCCCTTTTTAAACGGCTGTTCCACTCATTAATGTTACGTTAAACGTTCAGCTAATTAACGGCGTTTTCGTTGTTAACTTAACTATGAAATTGTTTTGATGGGCATGGAAAGCGAGTGTTCCTGGTCATTTTCCGAATTAATGGACTTTCAACCTTATGCTAATTGGACGGTGTTTTTTTTACATGAGTGTTGTCCATATGCTTTTCAGGCAAGTAAGACTCATAAGTGTATTATTATTATAACCTTCCCTTGTCACATTAACTCATTCACTTTTTTCTGTTCTAACAATAACATTCTGAGCCTTGTTTCGAAAATCGGAATGCCTTATTGACGAACTTAAACCATAATTATGTAGGTGCTTTAAACTTTAAGCTTTGTACACATATTTAAATAATTGTTATATATAAATTAGTGTCGAAAGGTCAGACATATTGGTATATAAATATCGCGTTAGACCCGTGTACAACAATAAATTAAATATGCATAGCTATGTGAATGGTTCAAGCGATTTCTTGTGCATAATCGAGTACCATCAATGCGACGCGATGAACTGACCTTGAGATGGAATTTAATTCAATCAATAATAAGCTAATTCTGGTTTGGCAAAAACTTCTAAAAACTTAACAGCATAAAGATGAAGATATATACATATTATAAACGAAAAAGCTTAAACTTTGCACTTTAATTCAATATTCATAAATCATCAGTAAAATTATATACTTAAATACCTAATTTAGATCTCACTCTCGTTCTAACTTTTTGTCATATATTAAAAATATGTCCTTGGTCATAAACCCACCGTGCCACTTTTCCATCTTTAGAATTATCAAAACTTTTAGGGCGTAAGTTCGGTCGCAACTATTGAGCTTCTGGTACGAAATTGAACTTTGAATTCTGAAGTGAAGACATTTAATGTGTCATATCCAATGGAATATACCTATTTAAGTAGTTCGTTTTTACTTTCATGTGCCCTTCAGACGAAAACATATTGAGAGCCTTTTCTCAAACATTGAATGAAGTATTCACGTTATGTTCCTTATAATAGGAAAGTAGGGTTGGTCCTAAAACTAGAACGAAAGTGATATGTCACGACAATTTTATTAATAACAGCTACGGTGACTTATGATTAAATGTCAATTCGTCGCTCTGACAGTCTCATACCGTTATATTATATAATAAAACGTATGTATGTATAGTTAAAATGATATAAGCTGTCCGTTTAGCACTTGAAAGCTTATCTTGTGAACAATGGGACTGTTTCCTATTGTATAAGTGCATCGCAAATCCTCCGACCAGATAAAATTTCATTTCAATTTCAACCTTGTGACTTAGAGGAGATTTTATTGCTTAATTTTATCTGGTCGGAGGATTTGCGTTGGGCTTATACAATAGGAAACAGTCCCATTGTTCACAAGATAAGCTTCCAAATGCTAAACGGACAGCTTATATCATTTTAACTATACCTACTTTACTTTATATCCTGCCTGACATGTAAAATAATGTACTGTTTTATCAATAAAATTCTGATTTCTGATGTAATAATTTATGGTTATGGGTCCATATTTCAACCAAGTATATCTTTTCGTAATTGGTCAAATCATTGCTTCTAAGCCTACCTATGTACCAGGGCAATCGACACAATATAAGTATTGCAAACACATTTACAAAGACGACATGTTTGTTCGCGAAAGAAATCAATTATTGTGTAGTGCCTCTACATAATAATTGATTTCTTTTAACTGAACTAATGAAGTGCAATGACTTCTTATTTACAATATAGAATAAGGTGATTCATAAAAACTAGGGACAAGCGTAGCCAATTCAAAATGCATTGTATATTTCTACCATTATTTGAGACAGTAATAAGTTTCACATGTTATTGACGTTCTTTACTGTTTAGCTTCTTGCAAAACTAAACTTTGTATATCTAAAGATAAAGTTCTAACTTAATTGGCTGATTTACTAAGGATAATTGCAGCCAGTAGACACTACGACATATCGTAAAATAATAATATGTCTTAAAAGAACATCTGATTATAGATAACTAGCGACCCGCCCCGGCTTCGCGCGGGTACTATATTATACGTATAAACCTTCCTCTTGAATCACTCTATCTATTTAAAAAACCGCATCAGAATCCGTTGCGTAGTTTTAAAGATCTAAGCATACATAGGGACAGACAGCGGGAAGCGACTTTGTATTATACTATGTAGTGTTGATTGAGGGAAAACTGGCAATAACTGACCACTTAAGGAAGTGTCATTCGGTTAGTAGCTATCAATATTTTGCTGATGCTCTTATTAGAAGTACTTTCCCAATAATTATCTAGATACTTAACAGTTCGGTGTTCTTTGCTTTTACATATTTTTGAGAAGTGCCTGGTTTTACCGGTTATTGGGGCGGGCTGGGCAGTAATAGGCAATTTACCTACCTGTCAATATTGTTGCAGTGATTGCAAGTTACAGTGGGATATTCATCTATCAATTTTCACCGGTCACGATCAAGAGTTTGAGGATAACAGCCAGAGCAATAAAGATTGTCTCGTAGTTATAGATAGCAGGGAATCGGGTCACAAACCTGCTCCCTAGTGACCTCCAGGCCCACCGCCCGTCGTCGCGTGACTTCTGCCGCGCTATTCTGTAACTTGTTTTATGTTCACCTCACTGCTCACCCGCAAATATATCTCGACGCCGCAATTCGTAGTAACTAAGCGTAGGCAGAGGTCTAGTTTCGTTAGGTGTGACGGCGCGTTCCGAATAACAGCCCTGCTGTAGATCTGTTATAAAATAACTAGTATAGTAGTAGACTACTAGAGTAAGTAGGGTATAGTCTAGACTTCGACAGTGATTTAGGAACAGAGCCTGATTTACAGTTCTGACCGCCATAGGCTTACTATGAAATGTAAGTATGTCTCAGCTCAGTGCCGCCAACACGTTTTATGTATGGGAGCTCCCTTAAATATTTATTTTATTCTGTTTTTTAGTATTTGTTGTTATAGCGGCAACAGAAATACTTCATCTGTCAAAATTTCCATTGTCTAACTATCACGGTTCATGAGATACAGCCTGATGACAGACGGACGAACGGACAGCGGAGCCTTAGTAATTAGGGTCGCGTTTTTACCCTTTGGGTACGGAACCCTAAAAAAATAATTTATGGTAAGTACTTACAAGCTTTTGAAGCCGCCTGTACTTTTTTGCACATTCGGCAACTACTTGCTCGTTGAGTGGTTTTAAATGGGTGGGTTCGTTGAAGATTTGCAAGAATATGGTTCTTCACTATTTATTCACCCGTTTCTCGAAATCTGTATTTGTAGCGTTTCATTTATTCTATCTACCCTCACAGTTGTAGAAATAAAACTCCGCTTGCTATACAGTTTCTATATTATTAGCTAAAACGGTTAATTTTACTCAATATCAATGTTTAACCCACTCTAAAAGATATTCTTCCACTGTTCATAATAACCTCTCAGACTGAGAAATCTTAACAATATTACGTAATGCCAAAAATTACATCGATCTAACTTTTTAATTTTGTGTCAGTCAAAAGCAGCCGTAAGATAAGGCGGCAAAGGGAGTAGTACCCTTATCGGTCACGGTGGCGTCACTGTCAACGTCATCGGTATCGCCGCAGTTTAAACATTTACCCTCTCATCATTTAACTTAAAATGCCTCTGCAAAATAAAATGTGCTTTGTCCCTATCTGACGAACACAAATGTCAAAGTGACAGATAAAGACAAACGAATTTGAACGCAATTTTATTTAAAATAGGCTTGTAGAACGTTTATGAATACGGCCGCTAATAATTATATGTATTATGAGATCT
This sequence comes from Epinotia ramella, assembly GCA_947578815.1. Lineage (NCBI taxonomy): Eukaryota > Metazoa > Arthropoda > Insecta > Lepidoptera > Tortricidae > Epinotia > Epinotia ramella. Next base: position 34,029,198 of record OX388202.1, read on the forward strand.
AGTGGCGATACCGATGCTTACTCCTTGATTGTTTGTATACGTTATAAATCCCTAATTAATATGATTTGAGGCTAACACAGTAGACTGAGCAAACGCCTGCCATCTCGCTCTACTCGATGGTCCTAGTCATAAATTAACATTCACGTGTAAAGGTACGACAAGAACTGCCAACTTCCGTCCATTCAATCCGCGAAATCGCTAGTTAATCCACATCCTAGCCGATCCCAATTGAATCTTCATAGATCAAAGCGTAGGAGTCCACGTCACTCGGCATTGTGGTCCAATCACAGAGTACAATTGACAATTGTGGCTTCCTACATACCTCTACATCTACACACTTGAACATGTTCCGTTAAAAATAGAAACTTATAAAGCGTGTCTTCCATACGAAACTAAATTTTAACAACGATACATTTGAGTGTTGTAGACAGTTTTATCAAAAATAATACATTTAGGTACTGTTTGTTTTTACTAAATGGGACTTAATCGCGTATAATTAACTCATTAGTTACCTTTCTGATAAAAAAATGTAAACATAATGTGTGAGGATCGTGAAAAGTTAAATCGATATATCTATATGTAGTTTTACTAAGAGCCCCCGCAGACTGCAGACTTTAGAGCGCGACCAAACTATCGGCCAACTAAAAGTAGTAGTAAGAGCCCCCGCAGACTGCAGACTTTAGAGCGCGACCACCAACTAAAAGTAGTAGTAAGAGCCCCAGCAGACTGCAGACTTTGGAGTCCGACCAAACTATCGGCCAACTAAAAGTAGTAGTAAGAGCCCCCGCAGACTGCAGACTTATAGCAGACCAGTTGGCTCTTAAAATGCACTAAAGGTGGGATAAATCTTGTGTTGCTTAATTTGATAGGAAAAGATGAAAAAGAGACGCAATAAATCTGACCGAAGCGTGGCACGTGTACTGGAGTAGCTCTTACTTGTCCTATCGTTGTACCACCCTACTTGAAGATAACAATTAAACAAAAGATGTCGGTAATGGTTGGTTACTGGTACTTTTCGTCATTTTAGTAATCCAGACCCTTGATAACAAAGCGCAATTATTTTTAAAGCTTCTTCGAACAGCAATGTAATGCCACACACATAAAATTTATTTGACAGTTTCTGCTGAGATGATGTGAGATGTCAACTTTTTACCGATACGCGTGAAGAATTATTTTAGGACAAGAAAAAAAAATGGATTTACACGATACAAATATTCTTTATTGCTCACCAAAATTAGTACATAATAGAAAAACAGAAGTAAATTAACATAAACGGCGAATTTATCGCTAAAATGCAAAACAAGCTTTGGGCCTTATACTTTCAGCCCTTAAAAATAGCTTGAATGGAAGGAACACACAATATAGGTTATTTATGAACGTTTTATATAAAGTAAACTTTACTAATAACCACGGTTAAACTCACGTATATACAATGTCACGATAGGCGATAGGTGTCAGTCAAGCGACATTTCGCGAAAACACTCACCCTGAAGAAGAACTCCCGAAGAGTTCAAAACATGTCGCCTGTCGTGACATATGTATATGTGAGTTTAACCGTGGTTTTATTAGTAGTATTATAGACATGTCTTACGAAAGTTTAAATGCGATTAAAGCAAACATTCAGCGGTCTACATTACTTAACATTTACATAAACATTTTTAACATTGTTTTTATGTTATCAAGTCAATCACATCACCTAATTACTTTCACTGCGGGGAAATATTTACCCGTAATTAACCACACATTGATCAGGTTGCTTCCCCTCTATAACGCAACTAATGGGAGTAGTTAAATATGCTCATACAAAACAGCTAATGACTTAAGAGAAAATACAAAATCGTCGCTCATATAAGATTTGATTCTTCTTTTGTTTTTTTGATATATTTCATACTGTAATATTTTGTATCACAGTATACTGTGCAATGTTATCACTTATCATATAGCGTGTACTGTGTAACATATTATTATACTCAGTTTCTATTTGCGAGTTCCTATAATTGGCTCTGTATTGCTATTTATAAAGTTTAGCGAATATTTCATAGCTGTTGGAATTCCTTGTATAAATAAATAAAAAAAAAAGATTTATAATCGCAAAAAAAACAAAATGGAACAAAATAAAAAAATAAACTTATACATATAAAACATCACAAAACATAAAATAAATTAGTGCAACAATAGGCTCGGGCCTCAGCGTTTGTTGCTAGCCTGTACACTTGTACAGCGCTGGATTTCGGCGCACACTTACATCACGGGATACAAAATATGATAATAGCTAGCATTAAGTAGTACTTACCCACTTAATTCAGCAAATGCATTCATTGTTTAATAGTATTTCAAAATTAAAACGGGTCCAAAAGCTACAGCATACCTACAACATGAAGACATTTAAACAACGATGTACCTTTTGTCTCCGCTTACTATTCGCACTTGACCGTTCCGCAATATAGTCTATACTGTCTATAATAGGAACAACCATTCTATTAAAAACTGTATATCCATTGCATCCTTAACAATCAAAATTAAAATGTCAACCTATAAATTTCTAATGCATAAGCGGACAATCTAAATAGGTAGTCCTTGAATTTAAATACCTGTAAATGAATGACATCACACCGGCACTTACTTACCTAATTTGTAATATTCATAACACTTTAAGCTCTGAATTAATTAATTGACCAGTGACCTATACTTCTAATTAATTAGTTTTTGATAAGGATACGTTATATTACAAGCTTTATATTAACTTCCCCTGTTAGTATGGGATAAATCTTGCAAGTTAAATTTGACCTACTTCCCGGTGACCGATTGAGCTGAAATGTTGGGTATAAGTATAGTTAGGATGACAATTAAATATTATGGTACCATCGAGCTGATCTGATGATGGAGACAGAAGGTGGCCATGGGAATTCAGTACTTAACCGACGACCTAACCCCGTTGAGTTTGGGTTTGTTAGAATCGTCTCAATGAGTAGTTGATGATGGTATACAGAAAAGTCGGCAATAAAAGCTTGTACCAAAAAAGAAATTTTTGACAGAAACTTATTTTAAGTTCCGTATCTCTCTCAAGGTGCCCTGAATACCAGCGCGTTAAGCATATGTATAATTGCTACTGGCATATGCTAGTGTTAAGTGGCATTCGTTTCGGTGCATTTTCATAGTAATTTAAACACATCCTAAATAATATTATAAATGCGAACATTTGGATGTTTGGATGCTTGGATGTTTGTAGCTCAACCAATTTTGAAGAAATTTTGCACGAAGATAGTTTATAGCCTGAAATTAAATAAAGAATAGTTTTTATCCCGGGTCCAGGCAGAAGTCGCGGGCGGAAGCTAGTGTAAGTATACTTTGTTTTTCATACCAAATAAATATATTACGTTCTTTATTTCTGTCTAAGTGTCTATCTGTCTCTGACTTTTACCTATTTATTTTCTTGTACCATGATACTCTTATTTCTATGAGGCTTGGGCGAGCGTTTCTCTGATATCAATCGAATTAATTAAGGTTTAATAAAGTGCAAGTACAGCTTTGTGATGAAGTCAATGGGCTTGTCTAGACATATCATGTGCTTGTAAGCACGTTACTTACCTATAAAGAAGAGTGTAATTACGAGTAAGTATGTGGAATTGAGTTACGGCTAAATAAAAGAGTATGTTGTTGATACAAAACATCACCCATTTTGATTTACAGAATACGTTTGAAAGAGCCTACCTATTATTTTATTTTAAAAAGCTGTAATTGTCACTTTCACGAAATGATTTCATTTATCCTTTCGCATGATCAATTAGTTACCCTTCTGCTATACAATTCAGGCTGACTAAACATGTTGAAATTCGCTTCGACCCTAGTCTAGCCTGTCATAGTCAGAACTCGCGCGCGCTACAAATATTGAATCCCATACCAATTCACCATTTCAGATCAGAACTTGTCAGATATACCAATATTCATCTAGAATAAAGTAGTGGCTTCATGAGCTGTAAAACACGCCAGTTTCTTTTTTAATTTCCAAAAACTGCATCGAGAAATCTATATAGGTACCTAATTATCGAATCTGCTCGCAAAATTTCTCGAGAATCGATTGAGAAATGCGACTTTTAGAGGAGAACAACCGGGCAGCTAGACAGCGGGACATCCGGACATACGGACGGATAACGGACACTGGTAGAGAATGCTTACGGCATTAAGTCCGTTCGTTTAAAAAGATTAAATAAATAAAGGGAGATCATCGTTCGCTTCTATCGCTAAGTAGTTCAACTAATGAATCTTGAAACTAAGTACCACTTATTTCATTTCATAATAACAAAAGTTAAAACCGTAATGCAAACCGGAGTTTTGTCATTAGACACGTCTAACTGCACAATTCTCCAATTTAATCAACGACAGTGTATGTACAACAACGAACGGGTAGCCGGGACGGTAAGCCGGATGGATGGCCGCCCTAGTTGCTGGATACCCGGATAATCCGGTAAAGTCCTGGGCGTGTGTACACAAAACATTGAGCTTTTACTAAGAACTTACGGTTGCTAATGGAATGAGGTAGCTTTTTGAACTAGTAAAGTTAAAGTTAAGGATAACTTTTTAAAACTGGCGGTAACCTTCTATTGAGAAGAATGCAATGATACATCGTATGTCAAAATACGTCAGGACCTTTAAACTGCACAGGGCGCAAAAAAAATAGACATGCATATGCATACCGTACTCATAATCATATATTTAAGAGCTAGGCTCTTGTCGGTGGAGCAATTTCCAACTTTTCTACAGTGTTCCCTAATTTAATTTTGATAGATGAAAATACCCGACCCTCTATGTCCGTTCTCTGTCAGAACAAGTGTCACTGTTGCGTGACATCTGAGTTTTCCATATTACTAACAAAAATAAATGGACAGCTCCAACGCCCTCCCTACTCGCTACTGCTCGTTGAATTATAACCACTACAATTTCGAAAACCGTTTCCTTAAATTTATAGTAAGGTTTTGACTAACGGTACAATTACCACCAGAAGTACCAGGGTAGTTCGGAAAACCCGCGCGCAGCAAGATGTTGATACCCGCTCAAGCCAGTTGTCCCGTGACCATGGATGTTGCGACACATCCGAAACGTCGGGAGACCTCAGAGAGTATATAAATAAGTTAATTATACGCGATTAAGTCCCGTTTAGCAATAATTTACTTTAAAAACAAAGTTTTAACCGACTTCAATTTAGTACTCCGCCAAGCCACGAGAACATTTCCACATTTCTTTTCCAATTTACCACATGAACTGATTTCCGAGAGCAAATGCGTTGATTATTAGAAAAAAAACCGAATCGCTGTATGTGAGCCGATAATAATTGAGGACTTCCGTCGATTCCACAAGGATCACCTTTGGCACTTCAATAGTTGCTATTTCAACGGAATCTTATCAGAATCTGTGATATAATTTTGTACTTTTAAGCACATAACTGAGGAATTCCATAACTCATCTGCGGTCTTTATCAACAATTCCACTCCACCAAATTTATGATTTCCGGGTAAATACACGAGTTATAATAAAAAAACCCAAAATCACTACACGCGTGCCTAATATAATTGAGGAGTTCCCTCAATTCCTCATGGATCCCATCATCCAACTGTTTTTTTTTTTAAATGGGAAGCATATACAGCACTATAGCACTTACAAACAAAAAAAAATACGAATCGGCTCATCAATGACGGAGTTCTGCGGTAACAAATATAAAAAAAAAATGATGAGAAAAAAAAAAACGAATTCCTTTTTTTTGAAGTCGGTTAAAAATAAAATAATGTGGCACGGCACAGTCACCATATAAATAAAAATAATATCTGACATAAATTAAAGCGGGCAAAAATATCAAACACATCTTAACGCCCCTAGAAGTAGAGTCGTGTCAGTAATTTTTGTATATATTAATACTGGTACCAAATTGAAATACTCGTGGCTCTGTGAGCTGGAGAATGTGCGAATCTTCATTAAAAAAAAATTGCATTCGAAAAAGTGACTCGACAAATAAAACTATAATTAACGAACCTGCTCCCAAAATTTAGAATCAGCTGAGAAATGCGACGCGTAGAAGAGAACAACTGGACAGCGGGACAGACACCGCACACCGGACATACGAACGATTTTCGGGCCAAGCTGAAGCATAAAACTTCGTGCGCTTTGCTCGCTCGCTCGCTCGCTCGAAAATTATTGTTGTAAAAAGCAGCTCAGAGTTCAGACCAGTACCTGAGAATTCTACTCGGTAACGCACACTTGTATTTTGCACCTTTTTTCTAATACCTACTTTCCCATTTTCCCACTTGCTTTGTCGTGGCGTAGACAATTAGAACTTCACACTCGTTTCGCTAGAAGCGAGAAAATCTCTCTATAATCCTTACGAGAGAGAAATGAAAGAATTTTTTGTTCGTTCGTGCGAGGTTATTCGAAACAAGCTTTCCGAACGCTCAGGTGTGCTTCTTTGTATAGATTCATTAATAGTTTTATGTGTGGGCGAAGTAATTCGCAAGGCATAGCAATACTTACATTGTTGTAATTTTAATATTAATTTTGATGCTTAGAGTATAGATTCCTATAGACGAGTTATACGCGTTTTAAGGGGATCATGCAAGGACCATGCGTCTGGTTTAGCGACTTTTTACGAAACATGAAACAAATAACAAGAGTAATCAAGATAGACGAATTGACGAACACAATAAAAGGCTTTGATTCGAGCGCTGGCCTGGGCATTAGGGGAGTGCCACAAGGCAGTATTCTTGACCATTACTTTGTATGGTATATGTGAATGATCTACTTACCACGAACGAAAAAAAAATCTGTATTTTATTCGCTGATGATGCAATGATTATGTTCTAAGGCAATAAATTTGATTCGTACGAAACAAACATTAACACAGCTCTAAAAAGTGTCGTAACATGGCTTTTAGACAATAACCTACAAATTAATGTTAGCAAAACCAAATTAGTAATTTTTTCAGCAAGGTGAAATAGTACTACGGCTTTAAACATAACATATGTGAACCAAAGCATAGAGCAAGTAGACACCGTAAGAAGCACCGTTTTCTTACTCATTAATATAGGTAGATGAACACTTAACATGGAATAATTTAACTATATCTTGATACTAAATTTCATCACAATCGGTCCAGCGATTGGGGCGTAAAGAGGTATGAAGAGGTAGTATTAGTATGGATATTCATTATTGTGTCGCTTTTAAAAGGCTGACAAGACCAAATTTTGTTGAAATTGATATTATTTAAGCAGTTTTTAAGAAATACTATTTGTTATATATTCTATTGAAATATTAATCATATTTCAAAGACCTTGGACGGACTCGATACATAATTGAACGAAATCGGCTCGATAGAAAATAATTGCAAAGGTTGGTCTTAAAATCATCATTAAACGGTTCTAAATCTTTATTTTTTTGACGTATGGGTCTGCAATTAAAAACATGAAGTCAACATATTCATACCTAAACCGCAGACGAGTCATATTTCACAAATAATCCACACTTTTTTATTTCAATATTTATTACTAGCTGTTGCCCGCGACTTCGTCCGCGTAGAACTTGTAACCGTCTTAGAAAAAATATCGCTATTAAGTTATTGTTGGTGGAGCCTTAATTATCGCCGACCCAAACAAAGTTCTACCATCTTAAGGGATTATTCCAGAGATAAAATAATCCTATATCCTTCCAAGGGTCTCAAATTATCTGTACGAAAAATTTCATCTAAATCCGTTCAGGGATTAAGCGTAAAAGGTAACAGTGCGATAAGTTCTATATTTCTGGATAGATCTACATATTAGAGAATAAACCTGCTGTCATTTTTATGGCATAGCTAAATCATTTGTTTTGCTTTTTAGTAAGAAACCTTCATACAAAAATTCAAGTCTATAACTTTCCAAATGAACGATTTCCATACAACGGTTAGACCCCTATTTCACCCCCTTAAGGGTTGAATTTCAAAAAGTCCTTTCTTAGTACATGTCCACGTACTGTAAAGAATATATGTTCCTTTCATGCTTATAACTTTAGCGGTTTAGGAAATCACACATTACTTATGTGAACTTTCAACCCCTATCTTAACCCCTTCACGGGATGAGTTAAAAAAAAATCCCTTATCAATGTTTTTGACTGTACATTATCAATGTTTTTGACTGTACATTAGGAGCTTGTGACCGAAGTTTTAACTGGCTAACTTTAAAAACGACATGTTTCCCATACAAATTTTCAACTCTTTTTTAACCCCCTTAGGTGATCATTTTTTTAAAGCTAAGCTAAATCATTGGTTTGCTTTTTAGTAAGAAACCTTCATACAAAGATTCAAGTCTATAACTTTCCAAATTAACGATGTCCATACAACGGTTCGACCCCTATTTCACCCCCTTAAGGATTGAAATTCTAAAAATCCTTTCTTAGCACACGTCCACGTACTGTAAAGAATATATGTTCCAAATTTCATGCTTATATCGTTAGCTGTTTAGGCTGTGCGCTGTCTGTCAATAGATTAGTAACGCAAGAGTTTTATATATAGATTATCTTTTAAGACCTGGGCCGGCCAGTAACACTCGCTCTCGTTTACTCCGATACAAATAGACAGTGTGCGCCGCGTATCCCGAATCCTCAAGGGCATTTTTTTTGTAGCATTGGAGACCCAGGCATACACATGTCGCGTTTCTAAGCACTAGAATCAAATAAAATTACATCTCCGAACTAATAATAAAAAAAAGACCGGGTTGCACTCCGGGAGTGCCGGCAGAAGTGAAAACTCAATAACATTGTAACAGTTTTTCGATCAGGTCACGTGACATCTTACGGTGTCACCCTAAAAATGAATTTAACGCAAATTTATAAATAATTATCAATTATTTAGGCAGACGGCCCGCGGGCGCGTTGGGTGCGACGAGCCCAACGCGCCGCCGCGGCGCATCGGTGCCGGGGTCCGGTCCGGCGCGCCGACGGGCGGCGGCAAACACAATACCAATTTGTTTTTGCCATTGTCAAATATTTTTCAAAGCTTTATCTCTTTAGGAATAACGTCTAAATTCGAACGATTCACATTTGCAAGAACAGCAGACGGCGGTGGCGACCAAAATATCAATTTGTCTGTTATTTTTCTAAGCTTTATCTCTTTAGGAATAACGCCCAAATTCGGTTCAAACTAAGTATTCGAATTTTCTCTATAGCAAAACGGTGAAGGACGCGTTGGTAGTATTACAAATTTATTTGCAGAACATGCTATTGCAAAAAGTGTTTAACGGCTTTATACTCTTACGAATAGCGTTCAGTTTTGAATGAAGTCGAATCGGCTAGCAGCAAAAAGTGACCTCCTTCACATCTGACGTCACAAAACTGTCGCGTATTTAACAATTTTTTCTCAAAAATGGCCCGCAAAGTGAACATAACTCGCTACATATTGGAAGGTAAAGTGTATAGTTTAAGGTCAGATCTAAATTAAAAAATTAAAAACATTGCAGGCCGCCTGGAATGTTATATATAAATTCCTTTATTTGTCGAGTACCAAATTTTTTTTAAAGTAGAAACTGTCATATAAAAGACGGCACGGCTCGTATTCAGCCAATTCAACTCGTATTCTTCTGTTGCAAACACGACGTTTTTGTATGTGTCTCAAATAGTTTGCGTTTTTTTGGTGGAAAAATACACTTGCGATTCTGTTTAAAAAAAACACGGCGGGAAATCGTAAATATTTTCACGTTGTGCAACAATATTTAAAGTTTTTATAAATGTAGTATTTTTTTATTCCCCCATTTTTGAGAAAAGCACTATATTAGCCTCAGCCGGAATGGCAATTGCAGGCTTCGTATTGTAATTAAACGGACTCGCAAGCTCGTCCGTTTAAACAAATACTCAGCTTGCAATTGCCTCCTTCCCGGCCACGGCAATAATGTACTATTCCCCATCCCAAAAAGTGCTCAGCGCCGCTAAAGAAGTTTTCACTTCAAAAAAACGTAATAAAGTTAAGTGGCACAGACATTAAATAAATATTACATGATACCGATGCCGCATCTATAATGGATATGATTTATTTTATTGTGGTTTTGTAGCAGATGCCATCCGATCCGAAGCGCGTGACTCAAGGGAAATACCAGGTATTTCGAGGAATACCAGTGACGGCAATGCTGGGTACTAGCTTAATTGGTACTTAACTTTTTTGTAACATTTTATGTTTCATCAAGATAGTATTGTTCCGTTTGGATGTAATGGCTACATGCAGAGCGTGAGTCAATTTTGTGGAGAAAAACATTTCCTTGTCAGATTCTTTATTACAATACATTCACTTAAAATCTCTAGCGCTCTCCGCCCCTATAAAAATAAATGAATATGAAATACAGTACGGAGGCTCTAGTATAAGTTTTACCGAAACAAAACGTTACGATCGCGTTCGCGTTTAGCTGTCAAATCCCATACAAATTGAGGGTAAAACGCAAACGCGATCGTAATGTTTTGTTTCGGTAAAACTTATACTAGAGCCTCAGATTTATTTAAAAATCAAAGGAAACCAAACAAATGCAACTGCCCCAAATTGGATAGGTAAGAATGGTACTACTCCATTGGGGTGGCTACAGGATCATATTTAGGCAATTAGTTGGCCCCCCTTCGGATCAGATTGAGATTGCTTTTCACCTGGCCCATGGAAAAGGTATAACACGAGATTTTTTTAAACACCTTAAATGCCGGTTTTTGAAATGTATCGTGTGCTGCAGTTCCCATTCATTTGGTGTCTTATTGGGAGCAGGGAGGAAGTACCTCCTTACAGACGAACGCAACCGTAACAACACCACTACTCCCGAAAGTGAAGTACCTCTAATTTTTTCTTAACTTAACGAAAACAGCACGGCTATAACAGGACGGCCCGCGAGCTTTGTCGCGGTGACATAGACTATCCGGCTCTTTCTAAGTATTCTAATTAGAAAAAGATGGACAGTCTATCTCGCCGTGACACAGCTCGCTGGTCGTCCTGTGATAGCCTTCCAGCACGGCTATCATGCGACGGCGCGCGAGCTTTCTCGATTTTTCTCGCACTATCCGTCTCTTTCTTATTAGAACACTTAGAACAAGAGATATAGTGCGAGAAAAATCAAGAGTATGTCGCGGCCGTCGCATGATAGACGTGCAGGGTGATGTCGATCGTTAGTCGCGTTTGTTCAGCCCATTTTCATTTAGATTTAGATTTATTTATTACACGATATAAATTACAATATAAATTTGCATAAATGTCAAGATTACAAGAATTTCTACCATGTTCGTCAATTTTAATAATAAAGACTTAATGAGTCAACTGTAAATACAAAATATTATATTATTCTATCTCCCGAAAAGGATCGTCAATCATTAATTCATTACGCACAATAAAATAATATTTTCTAAACTATTTATATGTCAAAACCACATATTTAAATAAGGATTGTCACGTTTAAAAACAGGAATAATAATAATAGTTCATAACATTAATAAATATAAAGTTAACAAAAATAAATGTCAATTTTAGAAAACAAAATACACAATTAAAAAGTCATTTCCGTGTACTCGTTAACGGAGTACAGGGGGTTTTCCAACAAAAGATTTCTCAGTTTGCGACGGAATTTTTCGTCATATGGTTCATTCCTTAGATTGGCCGGTAAGTGTTTACAATAAGTGGGTCCGATGACGCGGGGGTTTTTTGTTGAAAGCGCCATGCGACGAGGAAACATTCTCAAGCGCCCAGTAGAACGGAGTTGTTTTCCCGGCAAATCAACACGTACAAACTGGGAAAACATTGTTTCTTACAAATAACAGTCAAATAAGTATTGTGAGTAGTGCGTCATAATGCGTTGAGATTTGAAGAGTTCTCTACAAGGGTGCCTATGCTTTACTCCAACAAGTGTACGGATTGCTCGTTGATTGGTCCGTAGATAAGACTAGAGCGCATATTGCGAGATAAAATATTTGTAGATAGTCCTAGTTATGAAGATAACAATAAAGATGATGAATTAAGAAATGTAGCAATTCCAACTGATATCGCGTAATGCCGCGATTAACATCCCAGCTCTCAAGAAAGAGGGTAAGCTGGCGCCGAAACGACGAGTTACGAAATATTGATTTACATTCCGACTCGATTTTAATTGCCGATGTGTAATGGAGAAAGGACTACAGACGGCAAATTAACGTGTTTGTCACGTGTTGATGAAAAGATAATTCGGCCACGTTCTATAGTTATCATCTGAAAGTGACTTTATCTTGCCTTCATCACACGACGACAGAGCTCTATGTTCTGGAGACGACTTTAAATGGTCGCTGAGGTTTTCTAAATCCCTTTAGACTACATATTTCCAAAAAGTATTTTTTCCGAAAGCATCGTAGGTAAAAAATATGTTCTGATGAAGGAATGGTTTTTCAGGATAAAGTACAAATCTAATCTACATTTATAGGGTTTAATAAAACCATCTTCATAGTATTTTATGCTTGGCGAAAACTGGCGCTCGGATTATTGATGGATTGAGTAGGCCCCCAGTATCATCGCAAATTAAATTCATATTATATGAAGTTTAGCTCACCATCGTTCACATCACAGAACAACGAATAAGTAGTGTTCTGTGGTTGACATTGGTAAGTTACATAAGTATGGATTCCTCTTCTCGATGGACGTCTCGCTTTCGTATACTTATTTGATTTGTGCAATGAAGTTTAAATAAGCAAATAAAGTCATTATCAGTTTACATTTTTTCACTTTCCTCCACTATCACATGTACTTAGACATTGATATCTTAACCCTCCCCGACTCAGTCAGAACACTTCTTTCCCCCTGTTGATCGACGGATGATAAGGAAGATATCTCATTTTATCTCCTGTGTAGTCAATTGCGTAGAAAACGTGATATTTTCTCAAGTGCCAATTGAAGGTATTATCTCTGAATATGTAAAACATCTAGAGATTAATCTTACTCGACAGATTGCATACCGATATGATCTAATTTATACCTACAAAACAATCTCTCCTCTTCTCCTCTCCTCCATGAATACCGAAATAAGAGGTGGGGGGGAGGGGGGTACCGGCACTCACGGAGTGCAACCCGGTCTTTTTTTAATAGATCTAGTAAGCTTAAATAAGCTTGTGTTGCGACTTACGATACGTCACGAAATACATAATTGATTATTTCACATATATTAGAAATATTTGCCCTTATCAAGATTCGAACATTTCGAACCCAGGATCACGAGCTTCGCAGGCTGGGACACTACCAACTTTGCAAAAGTGGTCGTCATGTCATATGGGTACGCAATATGTCGAGTCAGATTTATCCCTTGTAACTTATCAAATTCGAGGAGGCGAATGAGTACACTACACACTCACCATAATATAATCATATTCTTCATGTTAATATAATAAGTTAATAATAAATGCTCCTCCATACAGCGTTCAATTCCGAATTCACAGTCATATAAATAATGGGTCAAAATCTAGGCGTGTTTCATTTAACGTTTTAGGTAAGTACATTTAAATTAAGTTCCGGCCATACAAGTTAAATAAGTCGTAATGGATCCAACACTACAATAATGAACAACTTAGAAAAGTTGCAACTACCCCGTCATTTTCATTTTAAAGCTCCATAACTCAAAACCGGCTAAACCGATTTTGTTGAAACGTAGCTAAAAACATCTCAATCACGTCAGCTATTCGACAAAAAGCATTAAAATCGGTCCATTCATTTAGGAGCAACGATGCCCTAGACAGACACAGATACACAGACGCCAAACTTATAACACCCCCCATTTTGCGTCGGGGTTTAATTAGGTCTTAAAAAGCCTTATACTTTGGATGTGTCGCCACATGAAAGACTGAACACTCTCCATGCTTTAAAAAGTTCCGTTGCCGTGGAGATATCACGTCAAGGTATTTGAAAATCCATCACGTTCGTACAAATCGTAATTGGCTCGGAGGTCTCGCTTACAGACTGAAGACTCAGTTTACCTAGGTACGATTCAAGCCATCGGCATGGAGTAGTTGTAAGATGGGTAGTGACCCTGCCTACGAAGCAAGATGTCCTGGGTTCTAATCCCGGTAAGGGCATTTATTTGTGTGAAGATCACGAGTATTTGTTCCTGAGTCATGGATGTTTTCTATGTTTATAAGTATGTATTTATCTATATAAGTATGTTTATCGTCGTCTAGTCGTCTACAAGCTTTGGTTAGTTTAAGAGTAGGTCGATTTATGTAAGATTGTCCCGTAATTATTATTTATTTATATATTTTTGAAATATTGAAAAAAAAATGTTTATAATGATGATATGGGGCAATGGGATGCTGAATGCTGCTGCCGCCATGTTTTAGACCCATAATACAAAGTAATAGACCCTACGCAAGTTCTTTATTGGTGTCTAAGCTTACGAGAAAGAAATTTAAGTCCATGGAAATCTGGTGGCAAAATATCGCGATTAGGTTGCGTAGGGATGAGCAAAATAGGAACCTCACCTCCATCGTTTTTTTTCTGCGGTCTTCTGTAAAGTGCAGGAAAAACGCAAGGAGGATGGTGATGTCATGTAGGTAGGTGATGAAGTAGATACATTTTCTTATGGTCGACTATGCTTTAATAATTGAACTGCGTGTTAATACATTATCAAATTGAACGAGACGAAATCTTGCTGTACTTTACCCTTTTGAAATTAACCAGCAGCCGTCTACCGGTGAAGTGTCGTCATTCTATGCTAGAGCAGTACAAAACACGAGTCTACAACGTTTACAGTTTAAGTAGGAAATTGTTTCATTGTAAACGTCTGCAGAAAATCCTCCTACACACACTTGTTAACTTTTATAAATCCTAGGATTAGGAGTTAATACAGAGTTTCAGCAGGAGATCATTTTATACAGGTAAATCCATACTAATCCTACTAATATTATAAATGCGAAAGTTTGGATGTATGGATGGATGGATGTACGCTCCAATTAATCTCTAAAACTACTGGACAATTTTTTATGAAACTTTCCAGTTATGTACCTTATATATCAGAATAGGACATAGGCTATAATTTATATCAAATTTCATCCCTTTTAAGGACGAAACAGGAGACGAGTCAAAATTATAATAATATATCGCAAACAAAAATAACAAGGTCAAATAATAGTTAAATAAAAAATACAATTACAATAATGAGGAGAGAAAAAAAAAAAAAACATAAAATCAATCACACATGTCCGGCCGACACTTAGCCGGTTTTTTATTTATTTTATTGTTCTACTATGTAATCTCAAGTATGTAATGTATTGCTTATACCATAAGCTATTTGGAATAAAAACGTTCTCCAAAGACCATTATAATGTAATAACATCATTATTCATTCATTATTAGGACGTTCAAGAATAAGCATATACATATACCATTACATAATATTAATCTTATATGCACGAATTAAGACCGAGTACCTTATTATTTACAGAAGTCAGTTTCAGAGCATTCAAATTTATACCTTAATGTAATTAAAATAGAAAAGAATATACATTGATAAATTTGAAGTGATCTGCGCTGCGCTCCGCCGGTTGCGCGGGCCTTAACAGTGAAAATATAAAAGAAAACGAATTGTTAAAACGGATGACAATTAGTTTACCTACTCAAGAACATGTATAACTATTACTATATTATTTTGACATGAATATCATCATATCAGCCGAAAGACGTCCACTGCTGGACATAGGCCTCCTAGGTGATATGAATTAATTAAAAGTATTATTATATGCTTCTGTTACACTATTCAATTTAATCGCCATCATTCGTCATCAATAATTAAGGTACGAAATATGTGACTGTGACGATCACTTTATTTAGTCGGATTATAATATGGAAACATTCGCATCGGCCCGGCACGACGCACGACCCGTGCTTGGACTGTGTACTATTGAGTCATCCTTTGCACAAAAACTTCACTACAATTTAATTTAAGTAGAATGATAGAGTTGATTGTTTTCAATAAAATAAATGAACGTTGAAACGTAATGATTGAGGTTTGATGACCGGAAAAAATGGGTTTTTCTTACCTGCGGAAAAACACCTTAAGCCCGCATCAGACCTCTCACAGACTGGAGGGTCAATAGTAAATTTGACAGCTAGTGACAGGTTTACTATTGTCCGCCGCGGCCAGGCCGCGCCAGTGTGATGCGGGCTTCACACTGGACCGGCCTGCGGTGGCGGTCAATCATGAACCTATGATACTCTGGACAAGCTATGGTAATAATAATACCACGTGCGAGCGAGCTGGTAGCATACAAATCTCGATAAGTGTGACAGAAAGGGAAATATCATACCTTGTCCTTCTCATAGTTCAATTTTTTTTTATTTGCCACAACGGATTTAGTACGAAGTTGTGGCACATTAAACCATTACCCGTCCAAATTGAGTAGGTTGTTTATGGCAATTCATCAGCCATTTTAAGACCAGTTCTTAATTTAGCTGCATAGGAGCTTTTCCGTCCCTCGTTGTGGCAACACGTATAGCCTGTCCTGAGTATCATAGGTCCATGCGGTCAATAGTGAACTTGACATTAGCTGTCAAATTCACTATTGACTGCCGCAGGCTGCACCAGTCTGTGAGAGACTTTACGTGTAATAAAGTGTATCACAGACAATTTTACCTGTAGCGTTCCTTTGTGTAATGGGTACGCCTGTTTGTTGCCATCATTAGGTACAAAATCTATGAAAAAGCTGCGTTTGTCGAAGCTTTTTCCGCTGCGGAATTCCGACCGCACAGGTTCCGCGACGTAACGCATGTCTGTTGTACTGTGACAGAGTTTCTATGAAGTAGTCTGCAGTGGGAACCATCATCATCATTATCATCATATCAGCCGAAAGACGTCCACTGCTGGACATAGGCCTCCCCCAAAGAGTGCCAAAGTGACCGGTCCCGCGCCACCCGCATCCAGCGGACTCCCGCAACCTTTACCAGGTCACCTTGTGGCGCCTACCCACGCCGCGCCTTCCGGTACGTGGTCGCCACTCGAGGACCTTCCCGCCCCAACGGCCATCGGTTCTACGTGCTATGTGCCCTGCCCACTGCTACTTAAGTTTAGCGATTCGGAGGGCTATGTTAGTTATCCTGGGCTCTTTTCCGCAAATCGACATCCAGTGTGCCTATTTTACGTGAATTTGTGGGGTAGCGCTACTCTATCCACCCCAGCTCCTCCAGAAAGTTGGTGAGTGCCTTTGTGTTTATGATTGCGTCCCGTAGTGTGTCTGGAGACCCTAGGTGCTTTTTCCTGTATACTTCTACCTGCTTGCAGTCCAGTAGAATGTGTTTGGTCGTTTCTTCCGCCTCCATGCACGCTCTGCACATGGGGCTGTCTGTGATACCCATGTTGTAGAGGTGTCTGTTCAAGGTATTGTGTCCTGTTATTATTCCTACTATCTTGCGTAGTTGGTTTCTATGTGTCCTCAGTAGTGCTGTTGTGAGTTTGTTGTCGCGTTTTGACAGAATCTCTTTGGTCTGTCTGCATGTGTCTATCTCCTCCAAGTATCTTTGGTGTAAGTCTTTGGTGTATAGGTCAAGTTGATTGTATATGTAGCTTTGTGGCAGGGGTAAGATTGGTTCTGGTCCGTATGCCGTTGTTTCTGAGCCTTTTCTGGCCAGTTCGTCCGCTGCATCGTTTCCTCTTGAACCACTGTGCCCCTTGATCCATTGTATGGTAATGTTGTTTTTATCTGCGCACACCTCTGTTACGTTTTGGTGGCATTCGTATATCAAGCTAGATGTGATGTTGTCACTGTTCAATGCTTGTAGTACCGATTTACTGTCAGAGAGTATCCGTATGTTTGTATTCTGAACTTGTCGTCTCTTTATGGCATTGCAGGCTTCAATTATCCCTACGCATTCAGCCTGGAATACCGTGTTTTGTTCACCCAGTGGTTTGGATATGTGTATGTTTAAGTCCTCCGAGAACACTCCACATGCCGTTCCCGTATTTGTTTTCGAGCCATCTGTGAAGATTCTTAGGTCTGTTTGGTTTAGTCCCTCTCTTGATTCTTCTGTTAGTGCTATGCCGTAGTCTTTCCTGAAGACTGCAGTTCTTGGTATTTTGTCAATTGAAGCCTCCATGATAGGGAGGCTTGTGATCAGTCTGTTATGGATCTTCGTGTGTGGTGTGTTTAGTTTCGTCCATAGGTTGAGGCTTTTTAGGCGTATTGCCGTCGCAGCCGCTTCCTTTTGTATGTGCATGTGTAAAGGTAGGAGTCCTAGCATTATTTCTAGTGCTGCTGTTGGGGTTGTTCTCATACAACCTGTAGCCGCTACACATGCTAGTCTTTGCGTTTTCTGGATTTTGGTAATTGCACTCGTGGTTTGGGTGCGGGGCCACCATACTATGGCACCATAGCTTACCATTGGTACTATCACCATTTTGTATAGCCACAGTATGATGTGGGGAGCCAGGCCCCATCTCTTCCCCACCATCCTTCTGCATTGCCAGAAGGCTACTGTTGCTTTGTTTAGTCTACTGTCTAGGTGTTTGCTCCAATTAAGTTTTTCGTCTAGTGTTATACCCAGATATTTCACCTCTTTCGAGAGTGTTAGTTTTGTGCCAAATAGTGTTGGCATTTCGTAGGTACCCAGTTTTCGTTTATTTGTGAAGAGAATCGTGTCGGTTTTCTTTGGGTTTACCGATAGGTCATTCTCCTTGCACCATTTCTCTATTATTTTTAGTGCTGTTTGTGTGAGTTCACATAGTGTGCTTATGATCAGGCCGCTGACCAGTATAACTATGTCATCCGCGTATCCTATAGTTAGAAAGCGGCTATTGTTTAGTTTCGTTATAGGCCGTTTACTACCAGGTCCCACAGCAGTGGAGAGAGGACGCCTCCTTGAGGGCATCCTCTTATGACTAGTGCCTGGTGGCTTTGGTTTTGGGATAGTCTTATAATTCTTTTCTTTAGCATGTTCATAATCCATTCTATGAGTAGCTGTTCGGTTTTGTGTCTTTCTAGTGCTTGTTTTATGCTGCTAAAGTTGGTCCTGTCGAACGCACCCTCTATATCAATGAAGGTGCCTAGACAGGAGTTCTTTCTAGCGAGCGCGTCTTCTATGTTTATTACTACAGCATGGAGGGTTCGGAGGGCTATATCGGTTACCTTGGTTCTGCTGCGGACAGCCTCATTTCTGATGCGATCACGCAGAGAAACTCCCAACATGGCCCACTCCATTGCCCTTGACAGTGGGAACGATGCAGCAGAATAACGCAACGGAATTCCGCTTGTACATATATTGCCGGTCTTATAGTTTTGCCCCTAGCACACTAAGTTTTATGTCGGACATAAAGCATTCGTCCCTCTCGCACTCGCATATTTGCCAGAAAGGGACGAATGCTTTATGTCCGACATAAAACTTAGTGTGCTAGCTAGGGGGTCTGCTGTATTTTAGTTCACTGTTTGAGAACACCCCAGTCCTGTTTGAGAACGTTAATTAACGTTCGAACCTAATTACAATATTACATCTATTACAATTTGGCAGTTTCCACTGCCTCAATTTTTTTTTAGAAAAAGCCTACAGGCCCCGATGTAATGATGACATGGTTTCTCATCTTTTGTTTATATCTTGGTCAATTCATGATCGCCGTCAAATCGACTTTATTCCATACGGGATTAGACAGATTGGGCGCTAATCGATGGGCGATTTTAAGGAAAACCATGTTGATACTTAAAAATAATAGTAGTTTGTTCGAAAATCATGTTGGTATGGCATCCTAGAGGTAAACGAAGAAACTTGAACGAATTTCTCCGTTGAAATTCTATTCATAATGTTCATATAGCTTGCCAAAAAAGTCTAACAACGGAACTATTTTTTTCGACCCTGGTAACTGCGTTAAACTTGTCATATGCTAGTAGACGCGATGAAGACATACTCCATCTGTGTCAAACTATTGTTGTTATTTTACCGTATTTATTAAATTTCGCGGATTTATGAGCACTCAAATGCAACAAAAATTCCATACAATGAGCAAGACAATGCGGGGTTCCGATCGGGAAGTAATTTATAATGTAATAGCTTCTGCCCGCGCCTTCGTACGCGTATAAATTATGGTTTACACATGATATTTTTATGTTTAACCATACTACTGACAAATTTTAAAATAAAGATTTTATTTCCATAGACTGTGCTCGTAACAATTCAAAGCGAGGCAATCCTTCAGAGAGTGGTCTCAATGCTAGCCCGAGGACCTAAGGCCCGAGGCCTAGCCCCCACGGTTACTCGTTATCTCCGAGTAACTTGCAAGCGAAACCTTAGGACTGAAGTCCTGAAGCCAAATTGGGAAGCAAGCGGAGCCGAAGGCTGAGCTTTTCGTACGAATTAAAGGCCCTAAGCATACTTTTAGAGAGCGGTCGCTATGCGAGCTCGGGGGCTGAAGGCCTTACTATCCCCAGTTGTCTTGCAAGCAAAACCGGAGACCAAAGACCCCAAGGGGAGCGGGCAGGCAAGCAAGGCCGAAGGCCGAGCTTTTCGTGACAATGAAAGGTGCAAATCAAGCTTTAAGATAGCGATCCGAATGCGAACATGAGGGCTGAAGGTCTGAGGGCGAGCCCTCACGGACACTTACTATCCCCAGGTGGCAGCGAAGCCAAAAGCCGAGCTTTACGTTGGAATGAAAGGCCCAAAGCATCCCTTTAGAGAGCGCTCTCAGCCAGCTGCGAGCCCCAACGGACACTCATTATCTTCGGGAGTCTTGCGAGCGAAACCTGAGGCCCGAATTCCTGAAGGTAAAAGGGGAGCCAAGCGAAGCCGAAGGCTAAGCTTTTCTGTAGGAATTACCGCTCCCTAGGCGAGCTCGAGGGCCTAAGACCCGAAAGGAAGCCCCCACGGACACTATCAATACCTAGGTGTCTTGCAAACGAAACCTGTTGTCAAAGAACCGAAGATGAGCGGTGAGGCAAGCGAGCCCTCACAGACACCTACTGCCCCGTAGGTGAGTGGCGAGCCGAGGTAAGTCCCGTAGGTGAGTGGCGAGGCAAGCGAGGCCAAAGGCCGTGCTTTTCGTTGGAATGAAAGACTCGAAGCATTGCTTCAGAAAGCGCTCTAAATGCTTCATGGACGGACACTCATTATCTCCCGGTGTCTTGAAAGCGAAACCTGAGGGCGAGCCCCCACGTAAACTTACTATCCCCAAGTGTCTTGCAGAGATCAACGTAGCTGGATTTTCAATATCAACAGCGACGTCGTCAGTGACTGAAGTTCCAATATAATTAGGTATCTAATGTCTAACAGTTACTATCGGTGGAGGTATCAACCAATTTTTTTTTTTTTTTGTTTAGCCGCCTAACACTATCGTACATCCCGAGATTTTTCATGTTTTATCTATATTTTGCTAAAAGTTTTGTATTTTGTTCTTTTTAATTTCTAGTAAAGTATACCTTATGCTTGCAAATTTTCAAGTCTTTAGCTCATAGATTTAAGGAGCTTCCATACAAAGTACAACCCCATTTTTTAACCTCTTTGCACCCTTTTCTGTATAATGTTTATAGCCTCAAACCTGTGGCCGAGGATTTTCTCGACAGATTAGTACAGTTTGCAACAAAATCCGTCCATAAACAGACAAACAGATAAACAGACAAAAATTCTAAAAACTGTTAGAACGTGTTCTGTTATCGATTCTAAGTATCCCCAGCAAACTTTTTGTCGAATATCGTTCATGTACAGACTTTCGATCCTCTTCAGCTTTATTATAATATATAATAAATACATAAATAAATATTAGGGGACAATCTTACACAAATCGACCTAGTCCCATAGTAAGCTCAATAAGGCTTGTGTTATGGGTACTAGACGACGATATATATAATAGATAGAAATACATAAATAGATAGAAAACATCCATGACTCAGAAACAAATATTCATGCTCATCACACAAATATTTGCCCTTACCGGGATCCGAACCCAGGACCTTCAGCTTCGTAGGCAGCGTCACTACACTACCCACTAGCTAACCGGTCGTCAAAATGTATATATGATGTATAGATAAGACATAAGACATAACACATTTATTCAGCAAAAATACAAGCGATGTCTTGCGGAATATCAAGCCGGAATCATTTTGTCGGAATTGGACAATTTTTATAGATGAACCGCTGGAATGGCAGGGTTTTAATTATTGTACTACTACTAATAAGTGTTAAATTATTAATGATTATATTAATTTATTTATTCCTAAGGCTAGAATGACAGTAAATTGATAATTTTCGCCTTATTTACATAGTGCATTTTGGACTTTGGAGGTTATGTTTACAAAACCAACTTGGTACTTGCAATATACTTGTTTAATTAAGTGTAATTGTAACTAAAGTGGAATATTTGGAGGAAGAACAAACTGCATTAGTATTAGTATTGTACCTTTACCTTAATTTTATACGTGTACATGTCGATTTACAGCAGTGTGTATGCAAATAGTAGATATAAATAGAATACTTGAAAAAAAACTGCGCCGAAAATCTTTCATAAATACCGTGAAAGTTAAGACGGCTGCGGCGAATGCTAATTAGCTGTACGAGTATTTACTACGAGTAAAGTCTAAATACCTAAAGAATGGAGTCGTTATCTTCCCTGGCAAACAAGCGCGCCACAGACTAAACATTAACAGACACTGTAGGAATACGTCCCACTGCTGGGCACAGGTAGGTTTACCAGATACAAATTTCAAAAGTCCTGACAAAATTCCTGATTTTCGGCCAAAATTCCTGACATGACCTTGACGCGCTCGTGCTCGCGGCATATTGTTATTACGTCGTGGGCCGCAGCGGGGCGGCGGAGGAGGAGGGGGCGTTCCTATTCCTGATTTCCTAAATTCCTGACATTTCCCTTTTCCGGCCGCATTCCTGACATATGTCTAAAATTCCTGACATTTCAGGAAAATTCCTGACATCTGGTCACCCTAGGCACACGCCTCCTCCCTCTCATGTATGAGCCGGAACAGGCAGTCCCGCGCTAGCCCAGAAAAATTAAATAAATACTTTGGCCGATCCTCTTCGTACATTTTTAAAACCGCAATCCAAGGGGTTGCGCCAAATATTTGAGATGTTGTTTCATATCCCCGTCTCGGTCAGCATAAAATCATGAGTTATTATTATCGTGTTCATACAGATTGCTTTACTGTTTTTTGTGTCACCGAAGCTTCAAAACCAAGTTTGACTTTGCAAGTCACTCTCGCGTCCATGGACGCAAATAATAAATTTATCTTTGATAAACAATTTGTCAGGGTGTCGCCGTCGATAGATTCGTATGGGAGGACATCATGATCATCATCATACAGAGTTAAAAACGGGCAATGACTTGATATCGTCTGTAGATATATTTTTAACTTTAGTAGGCGACTGATTTACAAAACTCCGATAGTTGAAATTGAGTTGTCTATTTGCTTTAAACCTATGACAAGTCCTGAAACTTGCAGCATTCAAGAATCTTATTGTTCACGATCGTATCTCATGCAACTCTAGAAGTCTTAAATTCGACTTTCTTCCATTGAGTTAAAGTATGCATTTCATGATCACGCTTAATTTAGATACGAGGAAGTCACACGTCCTTGTGGATCCGCTGTGCAAACGTCATAAAGACGCTCTTGTTTATTGCGGGCTTACAAGTTAGCAAACTTATCGTTCATACGCTAAGGACTTGATTACCTTTGAAAAGGGTATATTATGGCTTGGCTGGTGGTGCGGATAAGTTGGCGCTTGTGTACTCGAGGCTTTTTGCGAAGCGCAGATAGCATAGAAGAGCAAACGGCCAGGACGATTTGTTTTTGTTTTTAATATTTTGTAAAATTTTGTACGTGCCTTGGAGTAGGAGCGGTGAAGAACGGCTCCGTTCGTTTTGTAACTTGCTTCATTCACATGCATAAAGCGCGGAAGCGCTATTACATTTTGTTCTAATAAAATAAAATCATTTTATGATGTTCCAGATGATGTATCATGCAAAAATATCCATCGATTTAATCCTCTCATAATAAGTATCGAAACTTTACGTAAGACATAAGCCCGCTGACATGAGAGTGATGGGACATATACATATACTTATGAGTAAGTTGTATGCTCCCATATTTTTACACTTGACAGTGCAATACTTCACTTAATTTATTCATATCTTTGAAGCCTGTACAAAAAATACGAAAGTCACATCTCGGTCGGCATCGCGTTATTTATGTACATAAACTGATAATGTTGTGTTGTTCTCATGTGACGTCTGTTTGTGTGTTACAAAATGCTCAAATTAAAGCAAACCACTATGATGCCATTCGAACCAGTTTTTGTATATAACTATAAAATATTTGTATGAAACCAACCACAATTGGAGCACGACAAAAGGCAGAAATAAGAGTCAAAATGAAACATCGCTAGCGACCGCAAGGACGACTTGGGTAGGTAATTAGGTATACCAATTGACGCACGCAGTCGAATGCGGAAAGCGATCCCGTAGCGCCCCTCCCTTAAGGGGCTCCCGTCAAAAATCAACGAAATTTAGTAGTTTTCATTTCGACACTCGTCCTCGGTTTATTGAAGCTAGCCTTCCAGGTGCAGATATGGGAAAGTTAGATTCCTGTTTAACATTTTTGATATTGAATAACTTGAAAAATGATAATAGTGAATTAATTATCCATTTTTAAAGAGAGGTCTGTAAAAATACAAAACCGGACACTTCATCCTCATTAAAACTTTTATACACCCGAAACTCATACTTACTCATACATACTAAACTTACCTATAAATTTGATATGCGTTTTTATAATCTTATTAATTAACACAAAAGTTATGGCCAGAAAACCAGTTTTATGGCCTAAAATTGTTCAACTTTGATGCCAAATATCTCGAAAACAATGAACTTTGAAGTAAATATGGGATACTATATTGCTTAAAGCCGTTGTTGTTAATATAATAAGCTACAAAAAACATTAGAAAACTAAGGGATTCAGATCGAAGGTCATTGGCGTATGGGAGCCCCTCTGGCATGGCACTCGTTGGGTTTTTTTTTAGACAGTAGTTCTGCCGCGGTTAGTCCGTCATACCCACCCTGTCCCCCGCCTCGCCGCGGGCGTGATGCGTAAAGGCATTTCCCCAACGTAAAAAAAAAAGTATACCAATTGACACAGAGATATGACACCACAAGTGCACCCGTATCCGTACCTATTCTATAGGTAACTTTTACTTTACTCTTGGGTGATAATAATAGTATATCCCATAAAAACATTCCATGTACAAAAAAGGCCAAGTCTCGAAACTCTTCCACCGTACAAAGTTGTGAGATATTTCGTAGTAGGTACCAAGTCTCGGGCATCCTTATTAATCTTTATTTGCTAGCTAAATAAAATTCTGCAACTTGGCAATTACACAACTTTACTGCATTTTACTCAACTTTATTGGATTTTTGCATACCTAAAACTATGTAGTATTGTGTGATTGGCAAGTCACAAAATTATATTTAGCTAGCAAATAAAGATGAATAAGAACGCCTGAGACTTGGTAATACGAAATATCTCACAAGTTTTTGCGGTGGAAGAGTTTCGAGACTTGACCTCTTTTTTACATGGAATGTTTTTTGATGGGATCTCACTTCTTTTTGTAGGTTTTTGTGTTATCAATATCAATATATACAAATTATGAATGCAGTCCCATTCTTGCTTTTAAATTTTTGGTCCCATGTATTGTAGGTATATCTAGAAAACTGGACCGAAATTGCAAAATATTTTAGTTTTCCCTTGATTCATACACTAAACACTTTATTCTAAATTTGAAGCTTCTAGGCCTGCCTATGATCGGTCAATCAGTGAGTGAGTGACAAAATTAAGAAACTTTGACTGGTTATAATTCTTAAACTACTGGTTCAAATTGCATTTTTAATATACCGTGTTTATAAATGCCTGCTTGGTTACTGAAAATTCAGGCTTCTAGTTTTATCCACAACAAGTTGTAGAGGGGTCGATAATGGCCTGAACTGCTTCGAGAAAAGGACGGTACGGCCGTTTCGCCGTTTTGCTCGACTTGGCGGGGGCACTACCGTGCCCCCAGATGAAAAAATGGTTTGTAAATAGGTATATACGTCTTATATATGTGTCATACTGTTGAAGTATTTTCGAAACTTTGAAGAAAAAGAAACCCTTTTTATGATTTTGTTTTTTTTGTAATTTACAATTTATTGCGATAGGATCTCCCTATGGACCATGATGTAAATTGTAACATTTGTAACATGAGGAAAGTACCCGATTGAATTTGCATGATCGCACCTACCCGATATTACCTCACCTCCAATTAGTTAACTCAATGACAGACGTGATAGTTAAATGTTAATGCCAATGAATATTAGTGGGCCATCTAACGGAGGCCGAAATGCGACGCGTAATGCAAGGTCGCCTGCATTGTTTAGGCCCGACGCAAACGAGCGAATAACAAAAGAATATAATTTACAAATTTTGTATTCAGTTTCCGCGTTCTGTTCAGTCATACATAGCTAGATCGATTTACGTCCTCTCAACCATTACGTTGGTTACGCTTCATCTAAAGCCCCGCGCCGATTTCGAAAACTCCCTTAGGAATATTGTACAAGAAGAAACAAATATAGCTCGTTTAATAACAGACATCCTGACGTTTTGAGTCCGTACTTGACGAGTAAGTTGATATACATGTAGTTTAACCGTTTTATTAACATACATCGGGGTTTTCGGAGCGGGAATGATTTGAGAAAGAGTAGAGATAAACAGATATGTTAGTCTAAGAAAATATCTTATTATGCCTAATGAATAACTACCTCTCTGTGAGTTGTATACAATCTGTGACAAAGTTTTATTTTAATTTCCGTAAAAGTCTTATAACTTATAAGGTAACAATTAAAATAACTTTAATTAATTACCTGCTGTAAATTGAATAGTTGACACGATTTTCAGAATAAACTATTAATATTTTTTCTATATTTGGGACAGTTAATCTACGGCGTCTTGCTGTAAATATCCATTTCAAGGAGCTAAATGATCTTTCCACGTCGACAGTTGTAATAGGTGCATATTTAAATTTTTTGTAGGAATCAATTGATGCACGAGAAGTTTGAGATTGAAGTTCTATTTCCTTGCCTTGTACCAACTCATTTATAATTTTTAGTGTGCCATAGCCAAAATTCTTCTTTAACACCAACTTCAGTTTATCATAAATCTGTTTTCCTTTTACGCTCATGTTTAATTTGGAAACATCTCTATAGGTTTCATGAACTATTTTTAAACTATCGCTGATGGACAGCTTCGCATCCTGTAGTTTTTTAATAGCATTTGGGATAGTCATCAAATGATTTGCTATGAAATTTAAGTCGCTTTTTATATTTGCATTTCCAAACGCTCTTTTTGCCTTTCTAATACTCTGGGCTTCGGTGGGACTGAATGTATTTAGAACACGTTTCACTTCATCGTAATGTTTGCTGTAATACGTTGCAGCTTCTATCTAGGTTCCCCACCGAATAATTGTTGGTCGAGGTGGTAAAGGCACTCCGGGGAGCATTTCTTTAAACTTTTGTATTCTTTTAGGAGATTTCAAAAATGTCTTCTTAACATTTGCGATTAAATCATTCACATCTGGATAAAGTTTTCTTACTAGTTCAGCCACTCTATTTAAACCATGAGCCAAACATGTGACGTGCAAAAGATTGGGAAAAATACATTTTAAATTTCTTCCAGTCTTTAGCATGTAGCCCACACCGTCAGTTAAAAGTAAAAGTACTTTATTGTGATTATTATGGTTAGAAAGAAGAAAGAAAGAAAGAAGAAAGAAAGAAAGAAGAAAGAAAGAAAATACATTTATTTAACGTCACAACTTACATAATAAAAAGACAAAGAACAAGCAAAAGAAAAGGCTTAAATACGCGGACGTTAAACAGGAGCCCCACTCAGCATAAAGCCCCTGCAAGACACGGCAAGCAGAAGCGCTGATTTTCGGTGGGGACCTAACTTAAAACTATTGTAAGTGGCGGCACAAACGCCAACAACTGGTATCAATTAAGAACAACAAAAAAGAAAAAAAAAAACCTAAACAATTGACATAAGTAACAAAATAACAAAATAAAAAGAAAACATTTAATATGAATATATATATATATGTATAATTTACATTAAGACCCTATAACATTGTGAACAAAAGGCAATCAGAAAGTTTAAAAAGTTTAGTAACAAGAAGCATATATATGAAGGAATGCAGAAGGTAAGTAAAAGTAAATTAACAAATTATCAAAAATCAACTATATTGTAATTGCATTTCTAAAAAATACGCATGGCAGTTAGTCTTAAACGTAGATATTGTCCTTACAGCACGGATTGGTGGAGGAAGGTCGTTCCAGCACTTCGTGGCAGCGTAACGAAAACTACCACGAAATGCCGCCGACTGGTGCCCAGGACAAACAAGTTGCAGATACCTAGCGGATCTAACCTCCAAAGACCTTGCGTTATGCGCCCAGGTCAGCTTATTGTAAAGGTACGAGGGCAACTGGCGGTTAACTACACCAAATAAAAGAGAAGCTATATGTAGTTTTTGACGGAATGACATTTTCATAATATGATTTAGATTTAGGAAGGGTGTCACATGAGCACGTCGGGGGATGTTAAAACAGTAACGCATGCAAGCATTAGCACCCCATAATTCATCAAGAGCACTTGTGACCGTATTGGATATTGATACATTGTTCGTGCTGTCTAACCGTTTACTGGATATCAAGTGTTGAGTGCCAATGTAATCATCACGTAATGCTCCCACTATTACGTTAGCTATTTGACGACCATAATCATCCGTGGTTTCGTCAACACTCACATATATATATTCATTTTTTAGCTCTCTCCGTATTTTATTCATTTTTTCATCGTATGCTTTATTTAAATATTCCCGTCGCAGTTGACATTCCGAAGGAACTTTTGCAGTTTTTCCAAATTTACCGGTAACACAATTTTCGATAAAATCTTTAAATATCGGATTGTTTACCCGCGTCCATGGTATATTACAGCCCACAACAAATTTCAAGAGCTCACTATTGAAATCATATTTCATACCTGTATGTTTATTAGATGCGACATGTCGCGTTACACTAGATTTCGTTTGAGCGAAGCTCACATTGCACTTGGTGCAAAATAATAAAGAATCTCGAACCTCTATCTCTGGATTATTTTCTATCCACGAACGCATAAACTCGTAACGAGTTTTTTTTCTCGGAGGCATATTTGTGTTGACTGATTATTTACAGTTTTTTAAAATACAATTGCATATAAGTTTATCTACTAGACAAGCAAGGGTAACGGTTGACAATAGGTGTCTAATACAATGTCAATCTTGACGCTCGATATCTATGAAGCATTTTCTTATAAATGAATAGACTTAACTGAAGAGGTTGATAATGAATGACCAATATAAAATATGTACCTATATGTATGATTAATCTTTATTTATTTTTCAATCAATTATTCATTCGGTAGAAACCTACTAGGGTACGATCTGTTTTTAAGTAAATACCTACTCTTTGGCTAATGTCAAACGTTCCCGCTCCGAAAACCCCGATGTATGTTTATTAAACATTTTTTGTGCAATTGAGTGATTTATGGCAAAATGTAACAATGTCCTCACCCTCACCAGTGATTGTCTCCAGTGGCCTAGCGACGTCCATTTCACTGATACTGCTCTTATCCTCCGTACCTGATTTAATTCCAATTATATTAAAGAGAAAAGTACAAACGGTGGTTGTATCTTTGAAATGCTTTCGTTGAGAATGACAAAACGGACAAACCGGTGCCCAATCTCTAGCTCCAACGTATGGTATATGTAGGGCACCGCTGCCGCTGCCGCGGCCTCTCGAAACCGTGGCCGAGCCCATACTCGGATGCACAAGACTTAATGTAAGAAGGGGCGGATCACTCCGTGGTTTCGTCGCGCCGCCACAAGTACATGCCGGCTCCAGCCAGTTGCATGCGATGGAAAAGAGTGGCCACATTTAGGCTCGTTCGGCAAACCTGAACAGGGGATTTTTTAACAGGGAACCTTCTGTACGTGGTACTATTATTTATTCTGTGACGTGATAATGTAACAATGTTTTATAGAATATCTACGACGGTCGCTGACAACCAGTTTAGCCTGGTGGGTAGCGACCCTGACTACTTAGCTAACCATCCTGACCCCGTATCATGGCCTTATCACACGATAAGTGACAAGATAGAGCGTCCGTCACTGGCTGACACCGTTCGATAGAACGAGACGACGCTCCTATCTTGTCACTTATCGCGTGATAAGGCCGACCATGATAAGGCGTCATTGTTACGGATCTAATTACTAGCTAAAAAAAAATTTTTTTTCGATAACTTTACTTGCCAAAATAATCTATATAATTAACAAAACTTCACGAGAATCGGTTGAGAAATGCGAACTAACAGCTGGACAGCAGGACAGACACCGAACAAACGATTCTCGGCCCAAGCTGAAGCATAAAACTTCGTTCGCTTCGCTCACTCGTTCGATAATAAATAAGGACTCATAGTGAACCAAAATAAAATCTGCGAATAGATATACTTGTACGCGTGACGTACTTAGCTTGTTTACTATCCTATGCATTTCTTATGACTCCGTAAAACCGCTGGTGCGTGATCGACAACCGTGTTATTATCTAGATCTTAATCTAGAATTAGCATTGTAAGTATATTGAATATCATTATCTTTTTAGCACAGTAATATCTTTATACCTAAGACGTCCACTAGCAGCCAACAGAAGCTTGATCTAGTTTTCTTACAAGGTCTTAGTAAGGTACATATTATATTTAAACGTTGTTTTGATGATAATTTCATTTCATTTTTATTTTGTTGAGTTCAACAGAGAGTAGCTTTGAATACAATAATAACTAATCTAATAGTTTGTGACAAAACTAATTTTCTTACAATCAAAGCTAATGACAGATCATTCTTAGCAAATCTCGCAGACTATCCTTGATTAATCTTTCATAGTAAATAAATGCAGTCGCTAAAAAACTCCTATAATGCCACAAAGGGCAGCATAAAACCGCCATCCTCGTAAAAACTTAAATGCCAATTGCGATCGTAAGTGCGCGTTCAAACTAACATGCACGTTAACTTACGCTAAGATGCCACAGGTGATACCTCTATGGCCATTTACCGTCCACCAACCACGTGCGGCGTTCGCGGCCGCGGGTTCGAAATTCGAACGTCGGTTTAAAAATAATTCATATTTTTTTATTTTATTAATTTCACCTGCCAGTGTTTTTAATTTGAATAATAGTGTTGTGAATTTGTTTTTTTAAGGATATTTTACGGATTACTGTGAGTATTTTTTGGTTTTAAAATATAAATTTGCATGTCAACTCTCACTTTTTCCATTAGCATTTTAAATATTGATTTTTATGTGATGTAATTTCTGCATAGATTAAGCTATAAGTTATGTCAAGTGCGGTCCGGTTTGGGATTGCCTAACTGCGTTAGTGTTGCCTTGACCGCACATAAAGTGTATGCACTTCGTTTAGACCGCGAAACACTAAGGTACTGCAAGACTATAAATATTGCAAAATCGTCTGCTCTTAATTGTTTAGTTAATTGTCTGCATGTATGTATTATCGCGAAATTTAGATATAAGTAATTAATCACTGTAATATACCTAGGTTAAGTTATACTAACAACATATGGATGTATAAAAAAAAATGGTCCGAAATAAAGCTATTTATTATTATTATTATTATTAAAATTATAACAATTCAAATCAAGGAAATGCTTTGATTAGAATATTTAATTAAAATTTATAACACAAAAATTTGCTTTGCCATGTCGCGAATTTTCAATAAGTAGTTTTAAGTTTTCTTATAAACTGCAAAAAAAACAAATTAGATAAAGACGTTAAATCAAGAAATGCAACTAGTTAAATTTACATAATATTAAAGACTAGGCATCAAACATTGTTAAATTTTCAGTAAAGGTAAGGTAAATTATTATTTTAAGGTAAATTTGTATTTTTTCCATATTGGTCAAAACATCCTATTTTGGACAAAATGATCCTAGATCATAATATTTTATTATTCATACATATATAAATTCCCGACGATAGGTATTCTATGTCGATATTAACCGTCAGAAAGACGTACTTTCTGAGCATATGCATTATAAATAATATTAACATATGTATATTATTTTATCTTACCTACTTTAGCTATATAATTGTATAATAGTTTCAATAAAATACAAATATTATATAATAGATCAACCAAATAACAACACAATCATGACACTTAAACTAAAACATAATTTATTTAACACGGTAGATAAAGAGCATCATATCAACAACAATAAAATTATCTAGATTGTAGATACATCAAATACAAACAGCAAACAAATACTTAGGTATACCTACCACGTAAAGTCGTGTATTACCAACTTTTCTTATAAGAAAACTTGGTAATACACGACTTCACGTGCATCGTTGTTTTTTACTTAAGTGCCTACATTACACCTGACTACGTTATAATAACAACAATACCCATTCTTTTTCTATTGAATCCTTCTTTTAAAATTATCAATTCAAAAAAAGGGAGGTGTGTATGATTTTCAGTTGTAGGTTCATCATAAGTTTTGTGTTCAAACTAAATTGAATAAGTACGTCGAAAAGCTAAATTTTTCAGATTTCCGATAGTTGCCATCAAAACTTCAACGAATCTTTAGCTAACGAACGAGTGACGCCTTCGGTATTCCTTTTGGCGATATAAAAAACAGTTGCGCCTGTTAAGCTCACACCAGCCTTTGCCGGAGATGAAGCATTCATCCCTGTCGCATTTACACACTTGCTAGTAAAGGAGGAACGCTTTATGACCGACATAAAACTAGTCTAAACCGTAAACGCTTACTAGTTAGCTGCAGACTTGCGATCACGTTTATGTCCACTTCATATAACTTTCGTCCTTACCGTCCTGTCTGATTCTGCGGTAGGAGTAAATATGCCAGTGCAAGAGGGCCAAATGGTTTGTCGGTCACCGTTTGTGCTAAGTTTTCATACGTTAACCACAGATTAAGAAACCACAAACTGAAACTAGAGTCTATTACCGAGTAAATATCTGCAACGCAGGCTTCGTCAAGTGCTTACAGAAACACATTTTCCTAGACACTCACATAATAATGATACAATCCGCAACAAGCTTCGTCGACAATAAGTTCTAGCCTAACGAAATGGACCGCCCCGGATCGTTGTTGGCCCGAAAGTTCCCATAATACTTGCGGCGTTGCATTATGCCGGTCTCGTAATGGTCTTTTCTCTAACATGCAATTAAATATTGACGTTGTGTTCTTCATTGCATTGTTGTGTTGTGTTGTGGGGGCTTCAAAGTGTCACGTTTCGGGCGCAGCGAGACGAGAGACCCGTAATTTTTGGCACAGGATCACGGCGTTCAACCATGAAAATTAAAGTATGATTTCTTGGATTTTTGAAAATGTATTCCATTGTATGTTTGAGAATAGCACTATACATACCTCGGCGTGAAAAGGGGTTGCCAGCCTCATAACTATCCGACCTCGCTACGCTCGGCCGTCTATATGTACTTGGCCGGCAACCCCTTACTTCCCGGCCTCTGTAGTAATGTATTACAGTCACCACAAACGATCTCTCCATAGCAATGTTTAAATCGTCTGAAATAGACGCAAAGGCCTGATGATGAAGGATGAAAAATCAAATTAAACACCTCCAAGTTGCCTTCAAAATTCAAATGACATTCTCTACTCACGACTATATGAGCAAGATTTCGTCACTGTGATTTTCTTCGAGTTATCCGCTAGTGGTTTCACAACTAAATATCTTTTAATCGCACGCACTCGAGGCCGCTCCTTCAATTCGTGCAAAGGCATATACATATATCTTCTATTACTTATATACTTGACTATTAATAAATTAACGAGAGACGAGTGTCTGTCTGTATACAGTGCAATAGTTTTGTTTTATTTACCACTAGCTTCCGAGGAACCTCGTCTGCGTGGACTCGAGATAAAACTATCCTACATTTTAATCCAGGCTATAAACTATCTTCTTGCAAAATTTCATCATTCAGCTGTTTAAGCGTGATTGGTTAACAAACGTCTAAACGTCCAAACATCCAAACGAAAAAAAAGGTCAGAAACTACAATATCTATCCCCAATGGATTTGTTCCTAAGGCTTGCATTGCGTTCTGTAACGTTTCAGCAACCTAATAGGGGCTATTCATTTATTACGTAAGACAATTTTAACCACTCTCTGACCCCCCCTCCCCCTAGCGTAAGAAAATCTATATGACTGATGAACATTTTCCTTGTAAAGTAAGACATGTTCGGACCACCTCACCTCCCTCCCAAATTGTCTAACGTCGTCTTCAGATACTCTTATGCCGGCTGTACACATTGGGCCAACTTTGGCGCGTGAGCAGGAGGCAGCTATGTAAACGAAAGAGATCGAATTATAGCCCTCTCCCTCTAACGCATAGCTGCCTTCTTCGGCTTTATAATCTATCATTTGTCCGATAATCTTAGCACCTGCTAGGCTAGCAAGATCGCGTTTGATCGCGTGAGATCCTGCTACAATATTACAACACGTGACTGTAGATATTCATAGATATGACAGGTTAGCCTAGTGGGTAGCGACGTTGCCTACGAAGCTGACTGGCTACTAGTCCTGGGTTCGAGTCCCGGTAAATGCAAATATTTTTGTGATGAGCATGCATATTTGTTTCTGAGTCTTGGATGTTTTCTATATAAGTATTTATGTCTATTAAACATAACGTTGTCTAATACCCATAACACAAGCCTTATTGAGCTTACTATATGGGGCTAGGTCGATTTGTGTAAGATCGTCCTTTAATGCGAAGTGAACCACGGTTTGCTTCGAGACATCAAAGCTGAGTGACGACCTTTTTAGCACCTATCGCAATGTATCATTCTTTAATATCTGTGTGACTGAGATGCTAAATAAACGTTCTTCTTTCTTCTTTCTTTCTTAATATTTATTTATTTATTTATAGAGAAATCGCGACGAGATTCTTAGTTGCTACTTTATCATTGGTTATTACCGAGTAACAAATTATAAATTTCGAACTATTCGAGGTAATAAAACCAATATAGCCACAACGTAATCAATGTTAATCATTTTTTATGGGTACTAATATCCTGATCCGCTTCTCGAAAGAAACACGTCACAAATATGTGTACTGCTACTGCTCATACATAATTACTACATTAACCATAAACCCGTAGGTAATTGTCACACGGATTTTATCAAGGAACTAAAAATATACCTTTTGGAATAAGTTTAAATGCATTAGTTCAAATTTGCGTACCTACCTACATATTTTAGGGTTCCGTAGTCAACTAGGAACCCTTATAGTTTCGCTTTGTCTGTCCGTCCGTGGATAATCTCAGTAACCGTTAGCACTAGAAAGCTGAAATTTGGTACTAATATGTATATCAATCACACAAAATGTCTTTAAACCTAATCACGCCAACAGTGGTAAAATAAAAAGTGTTTATTTTTTATTTTTATTAGGGTACCTCCCCTATACATAACGTGGGGAGTGTTTTTTTTTTCATTTCAACCCTAACGTGTGATATATTGTTGGATAGGTATTTAAAAATGACTAGGGGTTTGCAAAAATTATTTTTTGATAATGTTAATATTTTCGGAGATAATCGCTCCAGAAGTATAAAAAAATGTGTCCCCCCCCCTCTAACTTTTGAACCATAAGTTATAAAAATATGAAAAAAATCTCTAAAGTAGAACTTTATAAAAAAATTCTAGGAAAATTATTTTGAACTTGATAGGTTGAATAGTTTTTGAAAAAAATTACAAATACTACGAAACGTGGCCCGACACGCTCTTGGCCGGTTTTTTTTTTATAGCTGATACTTATAGGTTACAGTTACGCATGGAACCTGACTGGTTGGTTTAAAATGATTTTTTTATGTATGTAAAAAATGCGGAAGCTTTTATGGTGACTCATTTGGTAGTCATTAATTCGACCTGGTAATAAATTATGGTTTCAGAATAAATTTAATTGTAATGAATATAACGTAGTCTTGTGCGAATTGTGGTATCTTCAAATTGACAGAAATATGGCACTTCTTGTTGCTCAGGCAGAAATTAGGAAAATATTTTTAAAATAATACCTACTAATTTAAGTTGGCCGAGTTACATCAAAGTAATCCGTTGAAAAAGCGACTGTACCAGCCAAACTAGTAAATTCACATTTCAATGACAGTTTTGTAAAATGTCGGTCACCTTAAATTATTTTAACCCGCTAAACCACTAAAAAAATACTGTCGGCGAATTTATTTACATACAAAAAAATCGCCCTCGAAATTATTCTGAACGCACTAGTGGGAAAAGCATTATTGTGAGACAGAACAATAACGTACGGACTTTATCCGAAGTGCTATTTTATTATATACCTGTATATGGTTCGCAACATATATTACCTATACATATAGCCACCCGGTTCTTTAGCTGTTGCGGTTACAAGCCGGATCTTTAACCGGACTTTTTAATTCGGATTATGGCCCCGGATCTACGTGATAATGTGATATTCAAGAACATGGTATTGCTAGTATTTGTTATAGTACCTACCTACTCCTAGTGCTAGTACATTGCGAGAAATGAGGATATTCAGGAAAATAGAGATAAGATAAGAAGCTTCAGATGTGCAAGGTACAGAAAGTTTCCAAAAATATGCGAACCTTTTCCAAAATTTTAAGGCTCCGACTATATTAAGAAAGATTCCATTTTAGGAAATTATCTAAAGGGAATATGATAAACTAGCTTCTGCCCACGACTCCGTCCGCGTGAATTCATCCCCATTTCACCCCTTAGGGGATGATTTCCGGGATAACAGCTATCCTATGTCCTTTTCTATACCAAATTTCATCTAAATCGGTTTAGCGGTTTACGCGTGAAGTGGTAACAGACAAATAGACAGACAGACATTTTTGGATTTATCATATTAGTATAGATTTACGTGTGTTCCTCCGTCGACACATAGGCTGCCTTTTATGATTGTAAAACTTTTTTTCTGTTAGTTTTCCGTCGTTGGGTTACACATATTATTTCGTCGTATTTTAGAATTGTCTTAGGAAAGTTTAAATTCGATCTCTAGTACGGATGTTTAGTACAGTCAGCAGCAAAGGTAGCTACGCGGGTGAAGTGCTCAAAATGACCTACTCTAATGTCAAGAGGACAAGGACTGTCTAGATCATTTTGAGTGTGTTATTTTGCCTAGCGACTTCTGCTGCTGACTGTACTGCAATAGCCCGAGAATTACTGTTAATAATATAAACAGTTAAAACCAATAAGCAGTGCGTTTATTCCGCACACAGTAAAGCACTGGGCAATTTATTCACACCTTTGCAAGCTCCCGTTAGTGGGCAGCCGACTGTGCGGTTTTTTTGTTGCATTTGCGTTTTTGCCAGGAATCACCGCCCGCGGCCCACTGGGCATGCGGACGTAAAAGTGCACAATGGTGCTCAATCTAACGCATACGCTTCCAATTTCGATTTGGTTTCCATGTGTTGTGCCGTCAAGGGCCGCGATTCCGATGTTTTTATTATAGAAATTGACATCCCCAGGATATCGCTTTACTCGTCTCTTTTACGAAACTGTATATTCGCTAATGAAATTACGCTTTTTACTTATAGTCATAAATCCCGCTCGCGGCAAGAAACTATTTAATTTTTCACTTAAAAAAATACGCTTTCGGACAATTGACTCTTCAGAATTATGTACCTACAGTTAGGGGTATTAATTAATATAATTACATAGATTTATATATGTAGCCATTAAAAATAGTCCTGTACAGATATTCATGTACTTACCTATAGATAATAATACCCCTGACTTTTCCTAGTGTACCACTCGGCGCTCGTGAATACAATTGCAAGAGCCCATTGATCTCAAATGGGGACTCGAAACGTATGTGTTATATAGAGCCCCTGTTTCAATGCGATTTACTCCGTATTGGAGGAATTGAAATTCCTTTGTGCACGGAAATTATTGGTAAATTATAGAGTAAAAAAAAAAGAAGATTACCCTCCACACACCAAGCATAGATAAGAACCAACTCGACTGACATAACTTTTGATCCGTTTGGGAGCTACATTGCCAAAGACAGACACCCTTGTCGAGAGTAAAAAACACAAACAAGTCAAAAATACCAATCACAGTTGGACAAAAATTATTGTTTTACCCCGTGTTTTTCAGTTTGTAGACCACTCTTTAAAAAATATACAATAATCTACCGTTTAAACATAAATTTTAAAGCACATTAAATAAGGTAGTATTTGCAGTAATTTGCATGTGAGATACGAGCATGCAAGCATAATAAATCGGCATGTTAGTTTAAGACAATATTACGACGTACTATCTAACGATTCCGCGTCGTTGTGTGTTGAATTTTATAAAGTTACCCACAAAGCTTAAATTGGCTCGACCGACTCTGTAGTTAAAACCTTTGCAGTTTAAAATGTCGACTGCAAAGGACTAATATTAGTGGAATACGCGTGACCGGGTCATTTCATGGTGCAATTAAAATTTACACGATTATTAGTTGGTTTTGTTTCGGTAGATAATGACCGTGTTTATTAGCCACAACACATTTAAATACAGTTTTACTAATTGTTTTAAACGTTTGCTCTTAGAAGGTACAGCGTGTGTTCTACTGAATGGTCTTTAGGTCCTCGTCATCATCATAAACTTAAGAGCCGGGCTCTTGTCGGTGGAGTAATCGCCACTCTGTTCTTCTCTCTGCCACTAGGTCCTATACGGTAATATTTATAGTACATTGTTTAACGAGGGGCGTAAGTGGAATATTGCGAACCAGAGTCTATCAGACGCCCGATGCCGAAGGCGGAGGGCTTTTGATGACTCGAGTTTGCAATATTCTTACGCCCGTGTTATACACAATGTTTTTCATCACATTTGTGAGGAAACAAATAAATTTTAGATGAAATGAATACAAATCGTAATAAAAACTGCAACATGTCAGTCGTCCATTTTGTTGAATTTGATGCGAGGCGCGTATGGCAAAGACCCTTCGGTAAACAGCCACACACAACACAAAACACTTAAAAACATTTTACATAAGACACTAAATAACTACATATTAAATCTGTTAATAATTCAGTTAAACGTGTTCAGTTATTCAATAAATACGTTTTCAGACATCGTATTTGATATAAAACCTCTTTGCTTTGTAACTGCCGCATGAGTGACAGATACAATTTAAGAAAAAAACCATTACGCCCGTGGGCGTAACACAGGCTATTACAGCTCTGTATGTCTGCGCATTATGAAGCCCTTTTCGAGCAAGTGTGATGAAAAATAATTTTCACACGTGCTATTCAGAAAAGACTCATTGTTGCCCTCTAATGCCCTGATTTCACGGCATCAATGCGCATTTTTTCAAAGTACCTATATGTATTATATTTTTCCTCCCCGATACTGCTATTCAGAAACGAGTCATTTTCACATTTATATTTTCCTCATAGAAGGTGTGAAAAACAGTATGTGTCACTGGGTAGCAACAGTAGATTGTATTAATGGTATATTGTGACGAGGGTGACTGATTGAATCCAGAACGAAGGGAAGGATTCCAGAATAGAATCCCGAGCGTAGCGAGGGGTTCTAACGTGGAATCCTGAGCGTAGTGAGGGATTCAAGCAATGTCGCCTGAGGTATAGATAATTTTGCTACCGCGTAATACACTCTTCTTTTCACTCCTTCCATGATCATAAAAATCACGATAATTACAATAAATATTTAATTATAAAGATACAAATATTATTGGACGGCGGACGGCGGAATACCGATCCCTGCGTATTTTTCAATGATCTTAACATGTTTATCCTGGACGACAAATTATCTTCTTATCCGTTTTAGTTTTAATATCAACCCTTAATAGTTATACTTATGTGTGCAAATGTTTTTGTATATCGACCATTATTTTAATAGCCAGCAACTCCGAAGATGAATGCTGCCTGCATAAAGCATTGTCAATAGCGAAACTTGGTGCAACGAATAAATTATTATGATTATGAGTAACTTTACTATAAGGGTTATTATGGAATTGTTTGACAACGGCACGTTCAGAAAGTGCAAGCCATTACAACTAAATTAATTTAAATCTATCGGTAGGTATTTATTTACTTACTATTACGGCGAGAAAACTGTGATAAGGCGCGAAAACTATGAACATCACCATTTAAATAAATACATACATACATACATTCACGCCTTTTTGTCCCAAAAGGGGTAGGCAGAGCACATGAAACATATGTTCCAGCGCCACTTTTAGCATAAATGTGGGTATAAAAGATCGACAAAATGTGATATTGCAGTGATAGGTTGCTAGCCCATCGCCCACAACACACTTCAACCCTGGTCCCTTAGTCGACTTTTACGACACCCACGGCAAGAAAGGGGGTGGTGAAATTCTAACCCGACACCACACGGGTCCCCATTTAAA
The DNA here is from genome assembly GCA_947578815.1 of Epinotia ramella. Classification (NCBI taxonomy): domain Eukaryota; kingdom Metazoa; phylum Arthropoda; class Insecta; order Lepidoptera; family Tortricidae; genus Epinotia; species Epinotia ramella. The sequence continues at coordinate 34,069,675 of OX388202.1, forward strand.
TAAATACCTAGTTATATGTTCATGCCGGCTCCCACTTTAGGCGTGGAATATAGTACTCCAAAGAGTCTAAAGAGTAGAAGCTGAAGAAGAAGAAGTAGAGCTGCTTATATTTCGACTAATTCTTGAAAACGATATTACACCTTTACTATTATTCCAGGCGGTTTCATATTAGGCGCTCAAATGCTTTGCTAATGAGTTTAATGACGTTTATTGCTTCCATTTTAACAAACTCCGGTGTTAACGTATCATTTCCACTTGAACTGGATGAAATCATCATTGTCATGCGTGTCATGTATGTTTCGCGGGCTTGTTTGTTCCATGGTCTTAAACTTCTAATATCAATCAATATATTAGAAAACGCTACACGAAGAAAAAACGCGGTATTTAAAAACGCTCAATGTGGCTCAATGAAAGTGTCTCCTTAAACACGCTACTGAAATTAAGTATTGACTCTGGCCTCGCTTTGACCCCAAGTGTTTTTACAATAATGTGTTTAAAGCTTTCTTCTCTATGAGGTCTATGACTAGCGTGCAGGGAGCAATACTGAATTTTGCTCCCTTGGGCAAAAAATGCAGCAGGATCAAAATCAAGTTTTGCTCCCTATAAACGGGCTAGAAAATACTTATTTTCGAATAGAAGGAGTGAAAAATGATTTCCATCTTAGGCCCAAATCAATATACTGCCCACGCCGTTAATATATAATTCTACTCCCTTGAGACACAATCTACTATTTCCTCATATCGTCAGGTCTAAAATTCTAAATATACTGTTGGGATACCCCATTAAAATATGTAAGGTAAACATCGCAGTATTCGACACTACCCTATTGGCTGACACTTTAGGTACGGTAACAGTGAGCTGTACCCAGTCAGTACAGATTGTTTACAGTGCACCTACATTTCAATTAGTATAGCACGCATGCCTCCCCAACTCCCACGTATTATAACACTAGTGCTAAAATAATACTGATGATAAGTAAGGAAATCTAGGCAACATCAGTAAGCTCTCAGTAAAGTATAAAATGTTGTATACAGATTCCGCCGCGCAGAAGCAGGCTTCTACTAATTATAAGATTAGATTAAACATTTTGTCATTAAAAACAACTCTTTAATATACTACTTAATATTAAAGAGTACCTACTGTGAATTTCGTCCCTGTTATTCAATTGATTATAAGTTTCAATATGCATGAGGAGGGGTATTGATAATAGCTTCATCCGTTCATACATATTAATTTGGCCAAATATGTTACGAAATTAAAAAGCTTCCTGCAAAGCTTATGTATGCTTAAATATGCTACTTGCATAGTTGGTTAGCGGCGCCCCATGGTGCCCGAATTCACACACGATTGTGTGGTAATAGAAAAAATATTTCCAATTTTCGTTCAAACTTGTATAAAACAATAATAAATAATGATAAAAAGTATTTATTGAACTTCACCACAAAGTAGACAGTTTACAGTCATTAATATTAAGGTTATTATGTTTAGTCACATTACTTGTGCGGAGGAGACTGGTGCCCGAACTAGGGGAAACCTGTATGTCGGGTCACCGTATCATGGTCGGCCTTATCACGCGATAAGTGACAAGATAGAGTGTCCGTCACTGGCTGACACCGTTCGATGGAACGAGACTGACGCTCTATCTTGTCACTTATTGCGTGATACGGCGCCGTCCATGATACGGGGACAGGTCTCCAACTCTCAGATGGTTATAACAACAATCTTGGAAATCGATTATACAATCCAATATAATCAATTGTTTAAGATTGCTTGAAAGCGAAAACATATCGAAATTAGTTTGAAAAGAATAATGTTAATAGAAAATAAAAATAAATAACTCTACATTTTCTAAGAAGCAGCCAACTTAGTGTAATTTGTATGTTCTGGCAATAAAGAACTTTGCAAATGAAATTAATTATGTAATTTAGTCACGATAGTCCTTGGTTAGGGTTCAGTCTGAATAATGAATAGAACACCAATGAAACTTTTCAAATGCATTATTTATTAAATAAAACATACTTTATTAAAAAATACAGCCAGATACTTTTTAAGTCTGCTGGGTTGGTTACGAGCGCTCAAAAGGGCTTTAATTAGAAATAATCGTTCGAGGACATTCTTGATTATTGCGTTGGTACACTCAACAAGAATATCAACTCAAGAGTTGAGTCGTAACTCAACTCGAGACTAGACTGATTTGTTTGTGTTTGTATGGTAGGTACTTGAAAAATGAATAGAATAAGTACGAGTATGAATTGTTTGGATAGTTTCCACATTATAAGTGTTTATTAATCCTATCATAAAAGATGCTGTTCAGAACTGATAAATCGCAAAGAACAGTTAAGCCATAAATGAGCTACGTGATGTTTAGAAACAAGTTTTAAAAGAAGCTACTATTAATATATATATATATACGAGTATATGGTGTAGATAAGATTTAATTACTAAATTGGAAAAGTGTAAAATCGTATCTTATAGATACAAATACAACACAATACCAATACTCTTCATTCCACACCTCAAGGTACTTCTTCTACCTACTTCCTTCTTTATTACTTATATGCTCTGCAGCTCTACACTTCACTTTAAGTAAACGTTCCGAAGTTTAAGAAAGAAAGAAAGAAAGAAGACATTTATTCACTACGCAAAAGACACACAGAGACAAAGGGAGTACAAATACAATACAATTTACACATAATGTGTGTGTCTTCGCGTTTGACACCTACCTAATAGTTGATACCTAATGTTCACCTCTGAAACACTGAGTGTGTAAAGTATTGTATACTCCAGGAAAAATACGGTTTTGAAAAACATACAAGTTGTCAGTTCATTGACGAACCTGGAGTGCGATTTTTGAATCTCACTGGTGATATCAAAGTCACCGGTGATTAAAATTATCACCGATGACTTTTATGTCACCATTTTCCAAGAGCCGTATTTTTGAAAGTCACACGCTGTTTACCAACATGCAGAAATTTTACAATGTCAGTCAGAGACAATCTTCCCGTTACGTTCCTTTTTACGCAGATGTTATAGTGTTGTCCTTGATACCGGTTTTTAGGGTTCCGTAGCCAAATGGCAAAATACGGAACCCTTATGGATTCGTCATGTCTGTCTGTCTGTCCGTCCGTATGTCACAGGCATTTTACTCGAAAACTAGAGTGTATTTGAATACAATTTTGAGGATAGGTGTATTTTGTTTGCCGTTACATAGTTTTGTAATGAAATTACAAAAAAAAACATTTTTAGGGGTGCACTCCATACATAAAACTGAGTCAATTTTATTTTTCATTGCAATCCCACGTGTGGCACATCAATCGATAGGCCTGTCTAAATAAATATAAGGTTTATCAGCATTTTTTTTTGATTACGTGAATCGAGTCGGAGATAATCGCCCCGAAAGTCACTAAAATTGTGTCCCCCCCTCTAATTTTTGAACCGTGTATCTTAAAAATATGAAAAAAAAAGCGCCAAGTGCGTGTCGGACCACGCACAACGAGGGTTCCGTGCCTATTAAAAAGGTCGTATTGTTACTGAAATCTTAAGGCACTTACGTCCTTTTCTTTAAGGAAGGCAGTTTTTTAGAAATATCTCAAAAACCTTTGAACCGATCTTGTTCAGAACAATTTTCGCTGAGAGAATTTAATAAGCCCTATGAGCATGATTTTTTTCATATTTTTAAAATACACGGTTCAAAAATTAGAAGGGGGGGGGACACAATTTTAGTGACTTTCGAGGAGATAATCTCCGACTCTATTCACTTAATCAAAAGATTTGCAGACAAACCTTATATTTATTTTGAAAGGCCTATCGATTGATGTGCCACACGGGGGCTTGCAATGAAAAAAAAAAATTTGACTTTCAGTTTTATGTATGGAGTGCACCCCTACAAAAATTTTTTTTTAGTAATTGATTTACAAAACTATGTAGCAGTTAATAAAATACACCTATCCTCAAAATTTTATTCAAATACATCGTTAGTATAAAAATCGTTTATAGTTTTCGAGTAAAATGCCTGTGACATACGGACGGACAGATAGTCAGACAGACATGACGAATCTATAAGGGTTCCGTTTTTCGCCATTTGGCTACGGAACCCTAAAAACTGCCTTCCTTAAAGAAAAGGATGTAAGTGCCATAAGATTTCAGTAACGATACGACCTTTTTAATAGGCAGGGAACCCTTCGTTGTGCGTGGTCCGACCCGCACTTGGCCTCCTATTTATACTATCAATAAATCGTCGCAATCACAAATATCACAATCGAGCCCCGCTGCTAATTCTTCCGAAAAACATACTTTGGTACTTTTGGCAGATGTCACAAACGTCAACTGTCAAAAACAATCGCATGGTGATTTCAATTACGAGTGGGTAGGGGCACTCGTAAATCGATATCATAGGTATGACAAATGTAAGTCACCGGTGAGTTTCAAAAATACGAACTTTCGGAAATCACTCACATCGGTGAGAATTAGTCACTTGGTGAGATTCAAAAATCGATCCCCTGAACTATTGGACGTTTACCTCACCTGAGTTTGGGAAATTAACTTATGCTGAAATAGCTCGTTATGTCAATAATTCGTTTTAACAATATGATTTTTTATTCAAATATCGCTTGTTGGTCCGGGCCCGGGCAAACAGCATATACTTAGCGGCATATCGAGCCAACATAAGGGTGCGAGCGACACAACATTTTGAGCATAATGTACGATTCTTACCGACCGGGCCGGGGCGCGCCTGAGCACATTTTACTAGTTGCCAAAGGAATTTGAAGCTTTGATACAGACGATACATTTCATACTTGAATGGACTTGCGACCCGATCGGCCGCGGACGTGGACAGCTGTGCTGGGCTGTCGTCGCATCTGACCGGCTCCGTTTGGCTATTGCCTACTGCATTCTAAACACTCACTACCAGGAATCCACCTAGCGGGCACCTACGTCGTAGCCGCTTACCGCTACTGAGCGGAAAAACCACGGAATTGGCTAAGAACGTAGCGATTCTGAATGTGTTAAGACGCGGTTGGCTACCGCCGGGTGTTCGTGCATCCGTTCCGATGCGGCGCCAGGCCACCCGGCCCGGCCCGTTCGGTGGGGAGTGTATATAATAGCATTAACAGACGATCGAACGGTCCGGCGGACCGAGAGGGACACAGTTATCTGAAAGAATCAGAGGGATATATGACTCTCTGATTCTTTCAGATATGTGTCCCTCTCGGTCCGCCGGACCGTTCGATCGTCTGTTAACGCTATTTGAGTCGCCTTAAAAGTTATGTCCCTCGAAAAATTCAAATACGCAGGCCAAGAGTAAAAAGGATACACTTGTTTTGGGCACATATTTTGCGGAGAACCTTCGATGCGGTCCCACTCGTAATATACCGGCTTTATCAAGCATTGTACCGAGTTCACTAGTAGATAAATAAATAATTACCTAAAGTAATCAAACAAAGCTATACTTAGCACTTTTGGTGGCGTAACACCGATAACTTTGGCACTCTTTGGGGGAGGATTTCCAGCAGTCTACGTCTCGGCTGATATGATGATGATAATTATATTTGAAAACACAATATTAAATGTAGTTTATGGCAATGCGAGTCTTATTTGGGTTTTTGTTTGAAATGTGACTACTTAGATATTATCTTATTATTTCAATGAGTAAATGCATCAGCATTTTTAAATAGGTAAATAATTTTAGCTGTGACGTGTGAGATAATAACATTGATAACTTCATTTCAGTTTTTGATGTGATATATGTAGTAGTAAGTACATACTTATCGTTTATTTACTGAAGCTGTATCCCGATGAAACAGGGTATTGGTTATAATACATCCAATGTTAAAATCGAATCAAGCCCTTCCACTAATCACAATTTTACAATGTAACATTTTATTGATGGAAGATACATACAGTGTTGATAAAGGCCAAAAACACATACAATCAGAATTTCAGTCCAGTGTCCCTTAACACTTTTAGTGCCAGGAACCTTATACGAGTAGGTGGGCGCGTAGGTAGTTTCTCTACATGTAGAGAATGTACGTACTGACTTGACTGACAGTTGACACTAACAGTTTATACCGTACTGAGCTTACAGAAACAAATGCAAAGAGGCCTAGAAATAGAGGTATGTGACCGACCAGCAGGAGTGGGAGGAGATTTGTGCAAGGTGCCTATAGAGACGGAACCATAAAATAACCGACGCAATTATATAAGAACGGGGTAGGGAAACGAAATTAACCGCCACGGTCAAAGCCACAGCCTTGAGGAGCGATGGCGCGTGAAATGAATGCTATTGTTTATTCCGGCGTTTCAGAGATATGCTATTTAGAATTAGTGTCATTAATGCGTACTATCGCTTGAACGCTTGAGGGTCAAAGAACAGAAGTCCACGAAACGAGCATGGTAAATTATTGCTGGATCTGCTTTACACTTAGTTCAAAACTGATGTGATTGTGAGTGTGTCCGCTCCTCACGTTTGAGTATTGACGCAGGTAAGCTAGATCGCAATCTTTTATTTTATTTTTTAATTTGCAAACGAAAATATTTAATGTGTGTACCAGTCAATGCAAAGCTCTTTCAGACTTCCCAGTATGGTCGACTTTCCATACAAACGTAGTTCGGTTATCATTTTAAAATGGCATACTGGAATAACATGAAACTTTGTAACACAATGGGATACGCCATAGCTATGTCGAAAACTGATTTCTGTAGCTATAAATTATACTATAAATACAATAAAAAAAAAGCAATTAGAGACTTTGTACGAAAATCGTTCTTCTCGTTCTATTTTTTTTCTATTTTAATTTCTAGCAACACAATCCCATTACGCATACAAATAATTATGTTATTCTAGCATGTCGTTTTGAAATGAGATCCAAACTACTTTTGTATGGAGAGCCGAGCGTCCTGGCAACCCGGAAGTTAAATAATAATTAAACATATAACTATATAGGTGACATCCCACAGAATTGTTGAAATACTCATATCCGTCTCAGGGCCTACAGACAGTTGAACGATCACTTTGCATCAATCAAACGTAATTAAGTACGCTGATTCACTTGGCTACTTGTTTAACAATTCAATCACATTTACGTCCGTTAGCCTAGGTAAGTTACTCGCAATACAGTATAAATTCCACCATTCCTCGATAAGCTGCAATGTGTAAGTCGCAGAACATTATGAAAAGTTAAGTAAGTTTTCTTATAGTTTGTATTCCGGTAAGATCTCTTAGAAAATGTTCTAAAATTACTTAGAATTTTCTCCATTTACAACATTTAAGCCGATTCATTACTAGCTATATGCCTTCCTTACTAGTTTTCTGTTAGCTAATCTAACTTAACATATTAAAGCAATTAATACAAGTCGATACTATAAACACTGATTTCAGCAGCGCCTTCGATAAAGTCGATCACGCAATTCTTTTACAGAAACTTCATCTTTCGGGTGTTGAAATGAAATGACAATTATTTATTCGTAACAAACAAATAAGTAAGTACAAATATGTTGGTGGTAATTGGTTGAAATGGTTCAAATCATATCTCACTAATAGGCCCCAAACCGTTACCATGTATGGCCACAAATCGGTAATGTATCATGCAGCGTCCGGAGTCCCGCAAGGATCACACTTGGCACCAGTACTCTTCCATAATTTATTAATGACTTAACGGATCATATTAAACACTCCAATTACTCACTCTATGCAGACGACTTAAAAATTTACAAATGAGTCTCGTGTGAACTCGACGCAAAGTTTATACAAGAAGTTATTAACAACGTAGTATCTTGGTGTAAACTGAACCGTATGACTCTCAACGCGAAAAAGTGTTCTTTTATAAAGTATCCCAGAAATAAATAACCACTTGTAAATAGCTATAAGATAGGCGGCGTCGATATATCACAAGTAACAGAAATTCCGAACCTTGGCGTATTACTTGACAGCGAGCTAAAATTCCAAACTCATATAGACGCAATAGTAAAAACAGCTGCCCAGATGCTTGGTTTTATTAAAAGAAATTCCACTGGTTTTAATCATCAGCAAACTAAAATCATCCTAAATAACACATTAAATAGTACGTAGCCATCTCGAATCTGCCTCAGTCGTTTGGAATCCTTTCTATCATATACAGTCGCAACGTATTGAGAGTATACAAAGGGCGTTTACAAGAAGCCTTGCGTTTGGTACCCCCGGATTCTCCCACAGAAACCCATACAGCAGTCGACTTGCCAAATTTAAAATGCACAGTCTTCGTGATCGTCGCCAGTTGTTTGACCTCTGCTTCCTGCACAAGGTGTTGAATGGCCAGGTGAAATGCAGCAACTTGGTCGAACGAGTTTCATTTACCGTGCCAAATAAGTACCCTCGGCAACCTATAGCAAAACCCTTTTCAGTTCCGGTAACAAGGACGAACCTTGGTTTGCAGTCGCCCCTGTTGCGTATATGGGCTAGCTATAATACCGCCATGAGCAAAACGCATTGCCTCGACATTTTCCATGGCAATCTGCCTAAATTTTAATCCAAGGTGTTGCCGAACCCAAAATAATTATTTTTGCATTCCGCTTAGTTTGTAATGTCTGTGTGTATAATCTATTTTGTTTCATTAATTTATTCATTATTATGTATCTCCGATTGAAATTCACGAGACGAAACCCGGTCATTTGGAAGGCGTGCGTGGGGATATAGATCCAACACGTAGAGGCCCTTGGAGACGAAGTTTAATGTTATGTAATACACCTGCTAGAACCCATTCACGGGTACATCGGTAGATACCCGTGAACCGGTTCCAACAGGCGTTGGGGCTATTGTAGGTAAAATGTATAGAGAACTGGGTCTATGGTGATGAGATATGGGTGGATTATGAAACTGGGCTATTACAAAGAGGTCCGGACACCTGCCATAACATTGTCGCGCACAAAGTTATCGAGGCAGGCGGTGACTCGCCGCTCATTAGATGGGCCCCTGAAATATTGCCGTCGTAAAGACGGCCAGGAGCAACACCGGGGTGAGCGGCTCAGAGTGGTCGAGAGGTGGTGCTGCGCTTTCTCCGAAGTTACTCGCGGCGTTATGCCCTTTAACACTTCCACCCCTGGAGCATATAGTTCTGACGACTCCTCTCTGGACGGCTAATGAAGGCAAGCCAGAGCTGAGAGTCCTGCGGGCCCCCTTGGGGTTCCACTCCGAACAACGAAGACACGCCGGAGGCGTAGGCCCTGACCGACTCTCGGGAGCACTCGGGTCCGTAGGTTCGTTACTCCCCAACAGCTCGCCACAAGCTGCCCTGCGGTAATTATTATTATTATTATTATGTCGTTGGGGTGGAAAGGTTCTCGAGTGGCGACCACATACTGGAAGGCGCGGGGTAAAGGTCGCGGGAGTCCGCTGGATGCGGGTGGCGCAGGACCGGTCTTTTTAGGACTCATTGGGGGAGGCCTATGACCAGCAGTGGACGTCTTTTGGCTGATATGATGATGATGATTTTATTGACATAGTTAATGATTTTACTAATTTTATTCCAATAATTTTGTAAATTTTGTTTTGTTTCGTTAGTCAAAGTAAATAATTGATGATTAGTTATTTAATATTTTAATTACTTCTATTAATGTAATAAATACAAAGTAGAATCGCAATTCAAGATAATTTCTAATCAAGTCTCTGCTACCGCTGTGTACTTCCTAATTAGTCAATGCTATGTACTCCGTAATTGTCGCATAGGTATATCAGTAGTAAATATCTTTTAAGATTAATTTAAGTCCATGATGTAATATATGTATGTGATGTGGATGTACTTATATAAATAAATAAATGTCGGGATGTAAAGCCGCTCTTTTCATTATTTAATCAGATCGATTTAAATGTACAGCTAAAGCTCTGTACACACACATAATACATATACGCACACATAACGCACATACATACGTTGCATTGAATAATGCAGGAGTCGAGATGTAGAATTTAAACTGACGATGTCACGCAATCTCACGTGTCGAGTTACGCACAAAATATAGGTACTGGTATTTATAACAATATACAGTCGCCATCATATAAATCGGAGCGGCCAAAGTGCTCACAAATATCTGAACACGTCTCTAATGCCTCGACAATAGAGACGTGTTCAGATACTTGTGAGCACTTTGGCCGCTCCGATATATATGATGGCGACTGTACCTAAAGGCAAAAATGAAGCCCGCATCGTCCCTTTAGTTTAAGGGACGATGCGGGCCTCTGATAACGAAATGTTTACGATAGTAATAATTCATGTAATAAGTATTAAAAGTTAGTATAAATCAAACATAATTCAGAAACAGGAGGATAATATGGTCCGACTTTTTTGAACAAAAAGATGATAACAACAATGTCAATGTGTCGTTTCCATATGCGTATGGTACCTTCATTTTGATAAGCGATTAGTGCGAGTTCATGCATCTGCTGCAACTTCGAGTAGAAATTGTATTCGTTCACACTACATTATCACGTAACTTTTCAAACGCAATGCATGCATACGAGTATACATATTTAAAAAAAAATGCCCCGCAAGCCACCATAACAAGTGAGCGCGACAGAAACAAAAAAAAACATACGCGCAAGATATGCAACACATCCATACTAATATTATAAATGCGAAAGTGTGTCTGTCTGTCTGTCTGTCTGTCTGTCTGTCTGTCTGTCTGTTACCTCTTCACGCTTAAACCGCTGAACCGATTGCAATGAATTTGGGTATGGAGATAGTTTGAATCCCGGGGAAGGACATAAGATAGTTTTCATCCTGGAAATCACCCCCTAAGGGGATGAAATGGGGGGTTGAAGTTTGTATGGAGCTGCGATATAAACGAGTGCCACGCGGACGGAGTCGCGGGCAGAAGCTAGTAGAATATAAATGGCACTTCCTCCACTTTCCATTCCAGTACCATCCATTTAGTACTTAAATCTTCTATAAGCAATGGGAATTCATAAGTTTATGGGACTTTTTTGTCACAAAAGAACAGCTTAATATCCGATTTCAGTACGTCACACACGTACCGTGACGAAATGGCTTTTTGCTGGCTCGAAAGGAAATTCCGAGGCGAACTGGCAGATTCTTTGAGAATAGAATGCTTGCAGGAATGTTGACTTATCGGTTCTCTATGCTTGGATCTACAAACCAGTACAACAATAGTTAGGTAACTACTTCAAAAATAGTAGGTACAGATAATGGGTATTGGGTAAAGAGGGGAAGTTGGGAGTGGGGTTTTTTTGTCTTATTTATTTTCATAGATGCACACAAAACAGTTTGATCGTCGTTTCAACTTGCTACTTATTTTTTACAAAGCCAAGTCCTGGTATCTATCAGGAAAATGAAAAGTGATTTTCGTTTAGAATTTTCGGTAAACGGATAGATATGTCGTACGTAAGTGATTAAATCTCGAGTATTTACCTACCTGCGGTATCCTACTGCGAACAATAACAGCTATCCACGACTCAGTTCTAAATGACAGTTTGGCTACCACCCAAAAGTGAAGTGAAATCCCACAGGGTTCATCCACATACGCTTCAACCAACTTATCCTTAGCGTAGTACAAACTAATATAGACCTTCCGTGACTGTAATAAAGACTTCTGCAGATGTGATGTGTTGATAGGTGATCTCTGGTTTTATAAAGGTGTATCAGAGTTAGAGATAATCGTCGGTTGCATCATTTTGGAGGCAAGACCGAATAGATTTATCTGAAGGACGTCTCGTGCTTGCGCTGATTGTTAGGATGCGGGTAGTCGCACATCGAATGCTAATGTTTGTTTATTAGCCAGTGCTTTTCCACAATGGCCAATGCGTGTAACAAATTATAAACTTTAGATATTTTCTTCAGTCACTTCAAATTTTTGTGCTGGTATACCGTTGTGTTGTAGCGATCATTGGACAGGCATATGTCTATCAGAAAAATACTTTGGCTGATATGTTGATGACTTTGAAGAACATCTTGGCAAGGTGCAAAAAGAACACCTTAAGTAAGGAACGAATTCCTTTTATGCAGATTGTGAAAATGCTGTTTTGGGCTTGATATGACGGCTCAATAACAATATAATACACTCAATTATGTCATCTAACAAAAAAGTTCACATGACAACAGTTGTAGATGGGAAATGGCAAGAACATCACAGTGATAATTAATGCGAATCCAATCGGAAATAATACAAAGAACAGTAAAAGAGCGTGTTTACAGGCGATTAGGCCGGATCGATCTGAATTGATTTCTTACGTCGATACGATACGTCTATCAAGCGAGTTTATTCTTATGTTCTGCGTAAATGAAATAAATGAATTTTATTCTGCAAAGTAGGCCCAATACAAGGCAGATTTAAAAACAAAAAGAAAGAAATCCTCGGGCATGCTTTCTTCTAGGAACTGTGTCATCTAGGTCCCTAGATCAAAAAAAAAAAAAGGTCCCTAGGCGTGATACAATGACTAAGTATTAATTTATGAATGGTTAAGCTATTTTGCGCTCTAGTTTGGGCCATGCATGTCTGTCAGTTACGAGTACTCAACCCCATAATGTTTTTTTCAAGTAATTTTGAAGAGCTGGAAAGGGCGCATTAGCTCGGAAGAGCGTATGTTAACAATGCATGCAAAATTGCAAACATAGATAATATTTCGAGATATCAGCAAAGGGGCGATTTTTTTCTTGTTGACGATATTTATTTTATCGACAGATATGGATGAAATTTTGTAGAATGGATGACCTGTACGTCTAGCACAACTTGCTGACAAGCCGCTTCTCGCGCGACTGAGCGTCCCCTGTCTCATTCGCACCGTGCAAATTCGAAAGAGGAGGGTAGATTTTTCTTGACTCGCGTCGTGGTGCGGCGTCAGTTGTGCTGCCCCCCTGCAGGTCTGGCATGGAACGGCCGCGACATACTCTCGATTTTTATCGCACTATAGGTACCTCTAAGTGTTCTTATAAGAGAGAGGCGGATAGTGCGAGAAAAATCGAGAGCTCGCGCGCCGTCGCCGTCGCGACTGTTAATTCTGTACAATCTGCTACAGTACCCTACAATTTTATTCTATTGAGCGACAGCCAACACTTAATGAGATTTTCGAAACTCAGTGATCGGATCGGATCCGTAGGATCATTCACTAGCTATAAACTCAAAGATTATAATAGTTACTTGTTATGTATACAACGTGTTAATAAAATAACGCAAAACCTGAAAACCGTTTGTTCAGAATCGAGAGTAGAATGCGAAAAAAATAAAAAAAAATTTTTTGACGCGATTTATTTTTTACATTTGTATGGAGCAGGTCGCCCCAGTCGGCCAACACTCCATACAAATGTAAAAAATAAATCTTGTCAAAATTTTTATTTTTTATTTTTTTCGCATTCTATGCTCGATTCTGAACAAACGGTTTTCAGGTTTTGCGTTATTTTATTAACACGTTGTATATTGCGCAGAATCTAGAGTTCTCTACAACCCACCAAATTTTCTCGAATTCTGTCAACAAAAAAAAAGCGATAATGATCGAAAATTCGTCCCAAAAAGGCTTTGAAATTGGGACCAAAAGTCCATAAAGCGGAAATTTTAGGGTTTAGAGGGCTCAAGCGGACAAGCACTTGGTCAAGTTGGTCAATATTGACTTGCAAGATTTGACCCGATCAAACAAACATTCCAGTCAATAACAGCTTGTAAACCTTATTGCTTCCTAGTCTACGTATTACTGACACTACTAATTATTCAAAAGGCACGTTCAAAAATAGACAAGATTGCATAATTATAGACCACTTACACGTTGCGACAACAATGCCCTCATAAACAGTAGCTTCAATTCATTGACAATTTTTTCACACACTATGCTAATGCATCTCAATGTCAGGTGAATCACTATTACGACATAATCAGCTGATCAAACCAGCGTGTTCGACCTCTCATTCCTATAGATATGCGTATAGAAAACGGGTCAACGTGATTTGGTGCGCGTACGCACAAAGCGATGGCATCGCGTTATAAAGGTATATAGTACAGAAGGTTCACTCTATACAGACGTTTGTTCATACACTTTTACCAGGATTCTCCTACTCTAATATTAATCTCTATCTAGCCTATGTATATCAACATCATAAAGGAGCGACCACACCGGTGCGTTACGCTGCGTATACGCGTTGACGTGTCGAATGCGTCACGTATTCTTCATACATTTTGCTGCGTAAACGCAAACGGTGCGTTAGCGTATTTTGAGCAGTGGTGTGGTCGCTCCTTAAAGAGGTAAAGTTTGCAACTTTGTACCTACGGAGTAAAGGGGAATTTCAGGATTCTCCCACTCTAATATTAATCTCTATCTAGCCTATATCAACATCATAAAGAGGTAAAGTTTGCAACTTTGTACCTACGGAGTAAAGGGGAATTTATCTTCTTTGCTTCAAGGTTGACTGGTAGAGAATGCTTCATAGCATTAAGTTCGCCTTTTTTACTATTAGTTCTTTTGTGATATAAAGATTAACGGCCGTATTCATAAACATTCTACAAGCCTATTTTAACTAAAATGGCGTTAACACTCTTTTGTCTTTATCTGTCACGATGACATTTGTGTTCGTCAGAAAGGGACAAAGCACATTTTATTTAGCAGAAGCATTTTAAGTTTTATGAATAAGGGGGTAAATAAATAAATAATCACATCATCGGATTGAAAACTACCAGTACCAGTACTTCAAAATGGATCCTCAAAATCAATATAACCTTGTATTATTATCTCGTTGGGTTTTTTTTGTAAAACCGGGAACACCTAAAAATATAATTACCTATATCCGCACACCTTTATTGTAACAGTAAAAAGCTTTGTGAGCGTTAGTCCTGTGGTACACTAAAGATGGAGGATAAACCTCAGTCGCCGCACACCGTCAGCACAAACCACTTAAGACGGTGCAGTACAGAAACAGTGACAGACGCCGTTCCTGACTGACTCAACTAACAAGTTGTGTTGTGACTGACGCAGCGTTGGTTACTCGAGTGGTCCCTCTGTTCTGTGGCTTTGCGGCGCGTCATTGACACACATATACGTTGACGTAATTGATAGTCAGTGACGTGTTTCGCAGTCGTGTCGTTGTCACGAGCGATACAGTTACGGTCGAGATCGTTAAAGTAACATTAAGTTGCGGTGTTTATAAATTTTGTTTTACTTGCGTAATCGCCATTCGGTACAGGTGTCTACTTTGCGAAATTAAGAGTTTTTTTTTTCTCTTCGTCGGACTTGGGTACAAACAAGCAAATGCTCGAGTTGAATTGTATGTTTATCTATTATTTTATGCATATTACTATGTACTATAAAAAAAATCAAGTACATGAGTTTTAGATTGATTAAATATATTTTCTGTAAGAGGTCAATTAGAAATTATTCCACACTCTCGACACAAAGGCCAATATGCCTGCCATACCTTATAGTCAACTTTGACATAAGTATTTAAAAACAAAATGCAAAGTTGTCATTTGATAGGTACAGTCAGCAGCAGAAGTTGCTAAGCAGTTCTAGTGCTCAAAATGATCTACACACGAACTCTAATAAATATAGATCTGTGAATAAATAAGGATCTGTGTAGGTCATTTTGAGCGTTTTATTTTGCTTAGCTACTTCTGATGCTGACTGTACAATGTCGTTTGACAAATGTCACTTTTTTGGCAACGGCTTGAATTTTTTTTACAATGTGCGTGCCTTTACAATTTATAATAAAATAATAAATATTAGGGGACAATCTTACACAAATCGACCTAGTCCCATAGTAAGCTCAGTAAGGCTTGTGTTATGGGTACTAGACGACGATATATATAATAGATATAAATACTTAAATACATAGAAAAACTTCCATGACTCAGAAACAAATATTCATGCTCATCACACAAATATTTGCCCTTACCGGGATTCGAACCCAGGACCTTCAGCTTCGTAGGCAGCGTCACTGCCCACTAGGCTAACCGGTCGTCAATTTATGGAAGAGCAAAGATCGTGACAATATCTGCTTCACCAGTCATATTTTTTTTTTTTGTGATTTGTCGCGCCTGTCAGCTTGGTGAAATAGGGGCCGGGAACACAAAACCACTTACTTAGAAAGCAAGTACTAGTTAAAAGGACTGCGGTGTTCTGTAAGATGGAGTGTACTTCCTCAGTATGGCAATCCAAATGTGAGCTCGATGACATGCCGCGTCACCAAACAATTTCCTTTTTAACCCCCGGCGAAAAATAAGAGTGTTATAAGCAGAGATCGGAAAAATTTGCGACATTGTTTGCAATTATGTGGACATGACTCCAAAATTAATCAAAATGTTAATTAATTATTCATTGAAATATAATTTGAATTATTGGAGATAATAGTTTATTTATAAAGTGCTTATAAGCACGTATATACTATAATAACTTTAAAAAAAATGACGTTACGACGACGATGAATTACATAAATAATTATTAGCAAAAGGTTCGTATTTAAAATGGGTATCGTTTCCGTAAATATGTATATATAATAAATAAATAACGATTTTAAACTGACACGATTACTTACACTAAAAAAAAAATTGAAAAAAATACTGATATTTTTTTTGAATAAACCTATACTTCAACAAACTTTTGTATTTATTGACTAGGAATCAAATTATATGTCAAGTAAAAAATTAATTAACTGAATAACATTTTGATTGATTTTGGAGTCATGTCCACATAATTGCAAACAATGTCGCAATTTTTTCCGATCTCTGGTTATAAGTTAAAAATGACATGTGTCTGTCATTGATTACATGAACTGATCATTTATTCGAGACAAACACAGACTATTAAACTAAAAACTATAAACAAACTAACCAAGTACTTACCTACGTAAAAATGTGTTTGTCGCGAATTGGTCCCGCCTCAATATAATGCTAACTCACGAGCCAGCGCTGGTCTTCTGGCGAGACCATTTAAATAAATAAATAAATACATATTTGCGGACAATCTTACTCAAATCGAATTAGTACCAAACTAAGCAAAGCTAGTACTATGGGTACTAGACGACGATAAACATACTTATATATATAAATAAATACTTTAATACTTACAAAATATCCATGACTCAGGAATAAATAAATATTCGTGATCATGACACAATAGATGACCTTACTGGGATTCGAACCCAGGACCTCTTGCTTCGTAGGCAGGGTCACTACCTAGGCTAAAGTGGTCGTATTTGTGGGCCGCGTTCTGTTGCCACGGCCTTAAGAATCAAACCGAGTTCATATTTTTTTATCGAATGTTTTGTCCGGCGAGATGGTCCTGTCGGGGGTGTTTAGATTTTTATTTTTTTAATAGTTTTTAGGGTTCCGTAGCCAAAATAGCAAACGGAATACATCGTTTCGTCATGTTTTATTATTTCTATAGTCAAACGTGGAATCCTTTTAAGTGGTCGTGATTATTATCATAATTGTGTAAAATGTGTAGCAGTCTTTGTCAGTATGTAACTGGGGCAAAATACTTACGTTACTACATAAAAGTAAACCTGATTATGCTGAGGTCAACAAAGATAATTGATACTTGCAGATACACAACACTATAACAATGTTACAAATCCTGATAGACAGATGGACACTATCGTCTATTGAGCCTTGTAATACCCTTGTGCCCCGTTGCTGAGCTAGATCTCCCTCTGTGCGATCGGGAGGCCTCCCATCTACAGCTGAGTCTACCTACTTACTTCAAAAGATACAATACTGTGTCAGATACACAGAATTCGAAAACATTGTAACATAATCCCGGATCCTTTTGAGCTCAAAACCCTGTAAAGCTATTGGCTGCGGTGAGCTGCAGAATTCGCAAGCTTGACTTTTCTTCAAAAACTTTTCTTTTTCAATTTCGAAAAAAGATATGTATATAAATCTATATAATTATGGAACCTGCTCACAAAATTTAACGAGAATCGGTTGAGAAATGCTATACATAGGTACAGTCGACAACACAGCTGACTGCCCATCGGAAATCTAATCTGACCTTAAGTGCATTGTAATAAGGTTCTAGGTTTTGACGGTATGGTCAGTTAGCTGTGTTGTCGACTGTACGAAATAATTTTGGCCTTATATTATGTTCCAGAAATGTTTTCTTGCAGAACAACGCATTATGTTTTTTTTTGTGTTTGTATTCATATTCGGGTTGACTTATTTTAAATAGGCACTATATCATTGTAATAAGCTTTTTTAACCCCCGACGCAAACAGAGGGGTGTTATTTGCCAAAAAAATACTGCCTGTTGAGTTTGTTTCGGCGTTCCTTCTTATCAGTGGTCTTCTTTTTCAGAAACCTTGGTAGAATTTTGACTATTATTATTTCATTACTCACTCACACCAATCTATCTGTTGTGTTGTTGTGTGTGTCAATGTCACAATAGCATCCCACCTTATCGCTCATCTGCAGTACCTAATGGAAATGTCCCGGTGTTTGACACCAAGCGAACGAAGCTCCCCGTTTGAGCTTGGGCCAAAATTCCTTCGTGTGTTCGGCTGTTCTCCTGTACCCCATTCTTCAACAGATTCTCGTGAAATATTGAGCAGGTCCAATAATTATAAAGTTTTTTGTCAATCCAGTTTTTTGTTTTTCATATCGCGGTTTCTACAGCTCACAGAGCCTCTAGTTTCTAATAGTTGACACCTGTATTATTAGGGATTTAGATGCTGAGATATGTAACACACACTCGCATGTAAGTGGGGGTCAATCTTGTATATTTACACGCATTGTCAGTAATGTTGCGAATACCCCAGCTATTAAGAGGCTGACAAGACCTAATTTTGTTAAAATTTTGTTAATTGAGCTGATTTTTAAGAAAAACTATTTGTTCTAGCACATCAAAAAAAAATGTTAATATTCACCATATTTCAAAGACCGTGGACGGACTCGATACATGATTGCACGAATTCGGCTCGATAGAAAATAATTGCAAAGATTGGTCTTAAAATCATCACTAAACGGTTCTGTCTTTATTTTTTTGACGTATGGGTCTGCAATTAAAAACATGAAGTCAACATATTCATACCTCAACAGCTAACGAGTCATATTTCACAAATAATCCACTCTTTTTTTTATTTCAATACTTATTCATTATTATCTTCTAAGACCTGGCCGCCCGGTAACACTCGCTCTCGTTTACTCCGATACAAATAGTACTCCAGGCAAAATACGGTTTTGAAAAACATTAATTTATAATAGCGTTTTTTTTGTTGATTTCATTTGAAAATGTTATTCTAAGATGATTTAGTCAAGAATCCGACAAACTTTCCACCCGGAAGTTATTATGTAGATTTAAATAAAGCATGCATTATCTTTTTTTGTACGATTTATCTTGAATATTATAGAGCAAATGTATATGAACCAAAATAAAGACAAAAACATTTATTAATATTTTTACTGACTTTTTAGAAGCCATTTAACTTATCATTTTTTCGATGTCTGAAATTTTGTCGGATTTTGTCGCTGGGTAACTATTTATTTTATAATATATCAGTTATACCTAAAAAGTAAGCTATTATAAATTATTTCCTAAATTGACATTTTTTCCATACAAGTTGTCAATTCATTGCCTGGACTATAGACAGTGTGCGCCGTATTCCGAATCCTCAAGGGCATTTTGGTGTTGACAGCGTCTTAAGGCACATCACACACTGACGCCACATCCCGCTGCGACGTGCCAGGCTGCGTGCAAAATTCGCCGGACGGGGGTGCGGTGCAGTGTTAAATATCGTGCGGAATTTATATAGGTACGAACTGAGATACTGGCATACAACGTTACGAACCGTCGCTCCGTCAGCCGCATTCCGCGGAATGCGGCGGCAGTGAGATAGCCGCCTAAGAACTAAGCACTAGAATAAATTTATGTCTTAATAAATATTTACTAGGCACATACGGACGTCTAGCTCATCTTATTGATCTAATACTTACTCGAACTATATATTTGCTCATCGAGAAATAGTTGTGAACTTAGTATTTCTGCAATTTTCCTCAGCATTTTATATGGAAAACTCTCCGAGTTTTAGACATATTAACACATTCGCTGCCAAGAATAGCCGATCTCGTGGTTTTTTTTGTATGTAGCGGAAAGCGACTACGGCGTTCCTGGCAGCGAAAGTGTTAAGTTACTAGCTACCCGGAATAGAAACTATTTTATATTTTAATCCAGCCTATAAACTATCTTCGGGCAAAATTTCATCCAAATCGGTTGTGCTGTTTAACCTTTTCAACGCTCTCATATTTGAATGAAGTGATCATTCACACGCCAAGAGCTGTTGCCTTATCAAAAATGACGAATCTCGTAGTGCTGTGCAAAACATGATTAGATAGATTTTATTCATGATCAAAGTACAACTTTATTCCGACCTTTTTATGGGTTGTTGGCGTGGTGGGCACGACAGCACTCGACCACTTTAGTGGCTCTTGGCGCTGAAAAGGTTAAGCGTCATTGAGTAACAAACATCCAAACATACAAACTTTCGCGTTTATAATATTTATTATTAGTAGGATTCTAATATTTCCTCCGCAGATTGTGAAATGGATAGTCCTTATAAGTATCAGTTTTATAATTACATTTTCTTGCATGCTTACGGAAACATGCAGTTGTTTTTTACGCGGAAATCGTTACACTAATGAGGTACCTACGTTGAAACAGTGAATCAATGGGTTAACCAAGGTGACATGTGTCAGCAGCTGCAAAGAAAATAGACATTGGTCTGGGGCCTGCACCCGTCAAGCAGTCATTTGATTTATTATGCCAATTAGTGACAAATTAAAAAAAGATCACATTCATCACATCACAACGTACTAATTATAGAGGTACCTACTGAGAAACGCAAATGCCTCTTCTTATTTTTAATAGTTATCTTCGTCAATATCATATTATTATTATTATTATTGTAATTAAATCTTAACTCGATTGGATTTCGGGAAGTTTTTGCCTAAACTAGCAAAGTCACTAATATAGTAAAAAAACCTTGTAATAGTTAATACATTGACATTACCGTGGTATTCAACACACCTATTGCTAAATGATAATTGTGCATAAATTGTGTATTCAAACGTTAAAAATCAAGTCTGCCCGCATACGGCATCTATCAGATACACAGCTGAACTATATTCATGTTACTGCTTAAAACAGGCCACTTTGAACCCAATTGCCTTACCATTAAGAGCGACATATAAAATTGGCTCGTAAAAATGATAATAACACTACAATAGGACCTTACAGACTAACATGCATAAATTATTAACGTAAAATACAACACTGCGATGTTTTGGTGTCAGGTAACCGACCGCGAAAACACCAGAACTTGACTCCCTTCGGCCAAAATTCTTCCTTAGTAGGAATTAAAGTTCACGTTATGGCGAGATTCCACCCTCACGACCCTCAGAATGAATCTGGTCTTCACACACACATACTCCACTACTTGCTCTGCCTTCGTAGTGTAGTGCAGCCGGGACCTGCACCATGCATCACTTTCAACCCGCTATTAAGATAAACAATGACCTACGAAAGAGTATGAGAGATGACAACGAGGGCTAGTAGTTATAAAGCGTACCGACCTATTGTCTAAGATAAACAAGTATCAAATTTGACCACCGACTAAGCATGGTTCTTACGCAAGATAAGCGAGTTTAATTAAAACTAGGAACGAGTAATTAGATGAGTTTAAACTGGTTGTGAATCGCACTCATCGGAGGAAATCCCCGAGCGTATATCGAATGAACTTTCCAAATACGTTTATCTTTAGTTATTAGCGCTAATATGCGGTTGCGGGAATCCCTGACGCGGTCTCATCTTCAGTGCACAAAACCCTTTAAAGTATGTTATGTTTATACAACGTTTTCCTTTACTTACCGAAGTATGACAATCATTTAAACGAATGTTATAAATATTAATTTTATTATAATAGGGTAGTTTCCTCATGAAAATATTCATAACGTAGTGCTATTTGGATAGTAAAGCATGTAAAGTCGCCGTCAGTGGAATTTGCTAACTATGTAAACAAACCGCCATATTAAAAGACAATTTCAATATGGCAGTTTGTTTACATAGTTAGCAAATTCTAATACTGACGGCAACTTTAATTACCTATTGCAAAAACGTGTAAATTGCAAAATAAACAAAATCATCAATATAAATTTAATTTAACACTGCCAACGCGTACACTTCATAATTTTTTTTTTTTATGACAACTATGATTTTCTATACAACGATTAGTAAAAATAGAAAACGGTGACGGCATACTTCTGTGTCAATTAGTATGAAGCGTTGCGGCTGCGGCCAGCAAGGTCCGTCTTTGCCAATTTTTTTGTCAATTTATGTCCTTTAATAGTTGCTCCAATACAAAAATTTGTTCCTCTCTAAAATCCGGTTCGTCGAAAAAAAACCGTAAGAATCATGCCAATATCATAACGGCCGCTACGGTGGCCTAATGGTTCAAGCATGCGGCTGTTAAACGGCGGTCGTGGGTTCGAATCCCGTACCATTGAGTTTTACGGAATTTATGTACGGGATATCACTTGATATTTACCGTTAGCTTTTTGGTGAAGGAAAACATCGTGAGTAAACCTGCATACATTTAAGAAGAAAAACAAATATGTATGTGAAGTCCCCTCTCCGCACTGCGCCAGCGTGGGCATAGATAAGAGTGTAATATGAGCGTGGGGACTATTGCCCGTTCCCTCCCATCCATGAGAGGAGGCCTGTGCCCAGCAGTGAGACGTATAATAGGCTGATGATGATTATAATTATAATTTTATGATTTCTTCCTTTGATTCGCGACCATGGGGCCTAAATGATAGAGACTATCTGATACAAATAGTGACGAATGTTTTAGGAATATTTTCGGTATGATAAACGACATAATAAAACACACGTTACTTTCCATCAAGCGGTGTCTGAAAGAGTATCTTTATACGCGATTTAGCGATTGTCACTTGTTAATTAAAAACCTACAAATGTGTACCTATTCGTGTTTGGGTAAGGACCAAATACTTGGCCAGCTTAACTAACTCAATAAAATTGTCTATTAAGGGGCTACCCGAGGTTTTCATCGATTTTTGACAAGTTTTGAATCGTATCTCCTCCTTATGCACTACAGATAAAATTATAAGTCAAACGGCTATCGGTTCTTCAATCTCTTATCTTCAATTTGGTCCACCGGATTTTGAAACAAATGAATACTTCCTTTTGTATGATTTTTTAAAACTTTGTTTAAAAAAACTCTTTTTTCTTATCTCTATTGACGTGAAAGATCTAACATATACGAAATCTACATATTTTGGTTCGTCTGTGACGTTTCTAAAAACTGGTCCAGGGTTTTCATTTTAAACCAATTATCACCAAAGTTATGGCCAGAAAACCAGTTTTTTGGCCTAAAAATGTTTAACTTTGATGCCAAATATCTCGAAAACAATGAACTTTGAAGTAAATATGGGATACTATATTGCTTAAAGCCATTGTTGTTAATATAATAAGGTACAAAAACCTTTAGAAAACTAAGGGAATCAGATAGAAGGTCATTGGCGTATGGGAGCCCCTTAAAGTTTTCCGTTGTGACGCGACAATTAACCATACAATTATATGGTTAATTTTTGTTTCACATCGAAACTTTTTTCACTTCTTCAGTTTGTAGGGCTGACTACCGACTAACCAGGATAACTGGCCAAGAATTTGGTTCTTACCCTTTTACAACTATCATATTCGTAGGCTTTTAATTAAGTATTTGCCCCGATTTTATTAAATACTAAAACCCGCGGGATAAAATATAGCTTATGACCTAACCACCCAGAAATTCCATTCTACACACAAGTGAAATAATTTTGGAAATCGGATAAGGGTTCCGGAATTTACCCTATACATACAAACCTACAAACTTATAAACTTACAAAGCTACACTCTTACAGACTTGTCGTCTAGTACTAGTATAATAGATATCCTGTGACGTTTCGAGCCTTTCTCCAGCACTCGCACATTTTTTTTTTATTTTTTTTTTACCCATGACATAAATTTATTGTTAAAAATTTACAAACAAATATAATAAGAATAAGAATTGTTTATTGCCACATAACACATCCATTACATACGAAATTAAAAATATTACAAAGAAGAAAATTAAAAAACTAATATTAATTTACAATATGTTGGGCAAAGGGTTTCCAGTCTCAGCGTGTGCCGGGCCCAGGCGCCTGTGTGCACGTGCGCGCGCGCGTGTGTGTGTGTGTGTGTGTATGTGTGTGTGTGTGTGTGTGTGTGTGTGTGTGTGTGTGTGTGTGTGTGTGTGTGTGTGTGTGGGTTTGCTTACATGAAACAACGTTGTTTAGGGGGAGGGTATCCTTCGCTCTGCTTTGCTAATAACACATACCTATTAGCAAAGCAGAGCGAAGCGAGCGTACACACATATTAGCCTAATTATTCAATTTAGTTTGATGACAATGATGACTCTCATGTCTCCAGCCATGTCCATCTCAGCTATGTATGTAATCCACTGTTAAATGATGATGAGCTCTAGATTACTTTTTCGTTCGATAGTTCTGGAGATTTCCACCGTGAACTGTTTTCCTTTTAAGTGAATGTGACCTCTGACGTACGAACACCTGTCACTTTGAGTAAACTGGTGTCTTTTTTACAAAGTCGAAATAATGGAACAATTCTTAGGTACTTCCTATTCTATTTGACATTATTGCGTATTGCACTAAAAGAAGAAACTCGTAACGAGATATTTAAGAGACGACTAAGAAACTTTTTATTGGAAAATCCCTTATATTCAATAGATAAGTATTATGACATCACAAATTAGAGTTATTACTTATATTAAATTGTATCTTTATTGACATCAGAATTGTATACTCAATTTGAATTCGTTTAGGTATTCTTAAACCAATGACGACCCGCATACGGTGATTTTATTTTTATATCATTTTGTAACTTGTTGACATGTACCTATGTCAATCATTCATTATGTTTAAAATATTTGTTATTATAATTTTTATTTAATTATTTGTTATTGTTTTTAAAATTTAATGTAATTTTAAATGGAAAATAACTGACAATCACAATATAAATTCCTAAAAATGATTAAGTGTAATAGTTTTAAGTGAAATTGTATATTGTGAGATAAATAAATCATATCATATCATATCATATGAATCATGTAACTTACCCGGACTTTTTTTCATTTTATATTTTTACTACATTTTTAATCCTTTTTCGAGAAAATAAGACATTGTTGATTATTTTATTTAGTTCCTACACCCCCATTCAAATACTGATATTCCATACTATGCTGACAATGGCTTAACATTTGAGTAAACATTTTATTTCTTGTTAAATCCGGGCTGCGATTCCACTTTATATTTCCCTAGGATATCGCTTTTGTTTCGTGTCTCTTGACATGAAAGTGAGGATTTCCCTAACACATGTCGAGGACGTGTCACCGCGTGTTTTTCGAATTGCATCCCTTGAATAATGCACGTTAAAGTTCACTATCGTGTAAAGAGTACGAACGCGTGTATAATTGAAACGTGTGTTAATTACCATAAAGTGCAAGGCTGCTCTTGTGTTATGCTTTTGTCAGATGCTCTTCATTTTTCCGTGCGTAATTTGTTCAATCCATACTTAATATGTATTGTAAATGCGACCGAATAGTTATTTACAGTACATATGGTGCTATTTTCCCGCTCTAGTGCGGAAAGAGCACTTTCCGTGCATATGTCGAAACTTTAAAGAGCCAGTGCCGAAAATAGGAAATACGCAACGAGTGGTGATAAATTAAAACACGACCGAAGGGAGTGTTTTAAATCGACACGAGTTGCGAATTAGCTATTCGCACGTGTATCGTACAACGTCTTACTGTACATATGGCTCTTTAAAGTTTCGACGTATGCACGTAAAGTGCTCTTTCCGCACTAGTGCGGGAAAGTAGCACCATATGTATTGTAAACACTATTTGCCTGTTACCTTTTCACGCTTAAACCGCTGACCCGATTGAAATGAAATTAGAGGGAAGATAGTTTGAATTGTCCTGGGGAAGGACATTATTAGGATAGTTTAAATCCTGGTGGTGAAAGTTTGTACGGAGCTATGATATAAAAGAGTTCCGCGTGGACGGAGTCTCGGGCAGAAACTACTTAGTAACACTTATTTAGTTACGAATACCCAGTTCTGCAGTGTACATAATAGTTTTTATTTTAATATGATGGTAACTTAACCCTTTAAAAATCTTTGAGCTCATCTAGGTCACAATGATCCGTCAACAGGAAATGCCTTCTGGGGTGTTGACATTTTGGAAGAGTCAAACAGTCTGAATTTGGACAAAGGACTGTTCTGGATTTTTGAACGGTCCTGCTTTGCTCGATGAATGTGTTTGAAATAAAATCTGCTTTCAATCAAATATATCTAGTCGCATACATATTTTAGTAAGCTTCAAATAGGCAGCAAGTGGATACTAATTCAATACAGTGTTAGCTACTATCTTTATTTTATTTTATTTTATTTAAATTAAATATGTTGCATACATTTTAATTACTTATAATTAATATTTTGTTTCAGGCCCTTCACAATGTATCTTCTCGCAAGCAAACATATCTGCCTAGTGGCTTTTGCGGCGTTAATTTTGTGTAAGTACATTTTATCGATTTTATAAATTAATATTTTATGAATAAGAAATAACTATACAGTTGATTATTGATTATGCTATCATGTTTCAAGAGCATCTGCAATTCACGAGCACTCTGTAATTTTTTTTTCGGTTTACTTTTTTTTATTGACTGTATCGGCACCGAAGTTGAGGTCACGCACTTCATTTTTTGTACCGATAGCAAGGTAGGATGCAATATTTATTAAAAGTTTCTTCAAAGTATTCAGTTTTTTTTTTGTATCCCGTTCAAATAAAATTTGTCTGACAACCATAACCTTGTAATAAATCCATATGAAGCAGATGAAGAGTATATCGAATGTCTAGTTAAAAAGAGCATATTTTTAGTATCGGATGTTTTTTTGTGCACTTAAATTCATTCGTTCCTTCACAATTTTTTTTTCCCTGTTTTGCCTACTGTGCGGCCAGTTACAGATATTTTGACCACTAGTGAGGCAATCGACCGCAGTGTCCTCCTTCACAATTTTTAATTGGCATAGGTATATTATTCTATGTAGCTGTATTTGTAATCATCCACCTCAACTCTCCTGCCGATACCTACACTTTTTTCAGTCATCACTACTCGAGTTTTGAATGAACCGAACACCCGCCGCACACCGTTTTATCTAGTGTAGTTTTAGAGTCTTTATGGCCACTTTCCGGTTCCATCATCAGATCACCTCGGTCGTGCCTTAATATTGCATTGTCGCCGAACTTACATTAGTTTAGTATGGATTTCAGCTCAATCAGATAAAGCGAGTGGCTGAAGAGAACGATTTTTCCAGACATGATACCCAGCTAGATCAATTTTTGTCCCCGTTAAACAGTATATTCCAAATTTCATTGAAATCGTTATATCCGTTTTGGGGAACGTGATTTCAAATATATATACAAATATTGCTCGTTTAATGGTATAGGTTATAATATGTATACATAGGTTTATGCCAAAAGTGGTACTTACTGGAACATAAGTTTCATGTGCTCGGCCTACCCCTTTTAGGGATAAAGGCGTGAATGTATATATGTATGTATGTGTAATAAATAGTATAGGATATAGAGCTTGTAATGAAGGGTCTAGTGCCGTGGGGTCTAGCAAATTGGGAGCACCCGTGTGGAATCATTACCCTAGCGCCCTCTAGTAGGCCGGCGAGCGCGGCGAGTGGCGCTCGGCGCCCCCTAGGACCGCTGCGCCCGTGTGCAATCATTACCCTAGCGCCCTCTTGTAGGCCGGCTCGTGCAGCGAGTGGCGGTCGTCGCCCCCTAGGACCGCTCCGCCCGTGTGCAATTTATACTCAGCACCCTCCAATAGGCCGGCTCGTGCGGCGAGTGGCGCTCGGCACCCCCTAGGACCGCTGCGCCCGTGTGCAATCATTACCCTAGCGCCCTCTAGTAGGCCGGCTCGTGCGGCGAGTGACGCTCGGCGCCCCCTAGGACCGCTGCGCCCGTGTGCAATCATTACCCTAGCGCCCTCTAGTAGGCCGGCTCGTGCGGCGAGTGGAGCTCGGCGCCCCCTAGGACCGCTGCGCCCGTGTGCAATCGTTACCCTAACGCCCTCTAGTAGGCTAGGTCGTGCGGCGAGTGGCGCTTGGCGCCCCCTAGGACCACTGCGCCCGTGTGCAATCATTACCCTAGCGCCCTCTAGTAGGCCGGCTCGTGCGGCGAGTGGGGCTCAGCGTCCCCTAGGACCGCTGCGCCCATGTGCAACGCACACCCTGCACCATAGATACAGCCGCCTCTGGTGCAGTGCTATAATTTACTTTAAAAACAAAGTTTTAAGGTTTTAACCAACTTCAATTCAGTACGAGTAGTTTGCCTTATTTGAAGAGTTCCCTCGACTTCTCCTGGAGCACATTATCAGATCCTGACATGATGACCATGGGACAACCTGGGAAGGATACCTTTACAACAAAAGAATAATTTTCTAACTCTGTCCAGGGTATTTGCACCTCTTCCTTTTTTGAAGCCGGGTAAAGAGACAACGTGTTAAAGCATAATTTTATTTTCTTAGAAAGATTAATGGAGGTATTCATACCTACGTGATTGACACTGATGCATAATTATATACATTTTCCTTTTAAATGATTTCCTTATTGATCTATTATCTACAAAGCGGCTAATCCAATGTCCCCACAATCGTACCAATATGTTATACGTACCTAGGTTATGCGATGTAACACATAATTATTACGTCATACATTATTTCATTATTTTCCACTTAGATAATGCAATTCGAATTTTTAGTATGTTTCATTATTTCTACTGTAAATTGGACAGTCTACTTCAAAGACTAATACGCCACGTACACGCACATGTTACACGCACGTTACACGTTTTTCGCCGTATTACAGTCGCCATCAGATATATCGGAGCGGCCAAGGTGCTCACAAATATGTTGACACGTCTCATTCACAAATATGTTAAGACGTCATTGTCGAGGCATTAGTGACGTGTTCAGATAATTGTGAGCACTTTGGCCGCTCCGAAATATCTGATTGCGACTGTACAATAAAATAAAATGCAATACTGTTAACATATCCTATGCGTCGACCGTCAGGTTGTCGGTAGAGATCACTCTTTATTGATAATATTACCTGTTGTTTTCCTCGACCTATATTAATTGTGTTCTGTTCGGTGCCGTCTTATTTTATTGAGGTATGTGCAATAAAAAGTATCTTATTATATTGTAATGTACGTTATACACAAAAATCAAACTGATTAATTTAAATTCAGTGTCTTAAGGGTCGCCGGGACTGGACGCGCGACTTTCCATACAAACGTAGTTTGATTCTCATTTTAAAAGTCACTTGTTATTTTACCACTATATTTCTATTATAATTAAATTTAAATTAAAAGGAAATAAAATAAAATTGAATGCTCCGAGCCGAAGTTGAACCGGTGAACACAGGCATTCATGGCCCGTCGCTACTAAACAACTGATCTATCGGGACAATCCTTCTCGGCCACTAAATGTTTCAATGAGTTCCTTCTTACAACGCCTTAGGGAGGCGTGTAGCGACCTCTACCAGAAAACTTAGGCTTCTTAACGGCACCAACGTCTCAAATTATATTGAGAAATCTTCAGTAACGATGCGCCACCCCATACTAAATTAATTTTGTATGAAGCAGTAACGCTGCTAACGAAATTATAAATTTAAATTAAAGGAAAAATTGAAAAATTAAAAGTTGGATTCTATTATAATTTATAGCAGTAACCTAGATATGGCGGATCCTACGAGTATTTTGCAAAATAGTTTCATGCTATTCCAGTATGCCGTTTTAAAATGAGACCCAAACGACGTTTGTATGGAGAGTTGACTTGAGTCGACCGTGATCTTAAATATTTTTTTCCGACAATTCAGAAGCATTCTCAAATTATCACTGCCTTTTGATTTGCAATTGCACACTGCACAAAGCTAAACTGCACTCAAAAACAAGATCGTAGAAATCTAAAAACCAGTTGTAAGTACTTTAGATTATTTGAGTTGGCTTAATTGTATCAAAGTTGTCCATTTAAATAACAACTCTACCGCCCGAGGTAGAAGATTCCAATTCCAATGAGTTTTATAAAAGTCGGTCAGGCGGACCGTACGCTTGTTTGCCACCGTCAAAGTATAAAAAATAATAATTTTAAACCATCTGTAGCAAAGCGAATATTAATGAGTCTTAAAATGCAAGTGCTGCTTCATTTCAATCTCAATATAGAAACGAATGCTCAAAAAATACAAAACTAGCCGCCAAAAAAAAGACAATGATTGTTTTGCAATCAACCTTATATGTATTGGTGTTTACCAGAAAAATCACTCAAGATTCTCTTAAAATAAAACACAATAGTCATGTTTCAACGCACGATTTTGCTCTTGTAATTGTTTTCTCAGTCTATTGTTGTTTTTATAAGATTCGGATTAACAAGCTGTCCGAGGCGATAAAGTCGTGCAGTGGAAAATATCGCGTTCCTCGAAATGCCGTTCTGTCCAGATTAGGAAACAAGAAGGGAAATCAAAAGATTAAAAAAAAAACCTAACGGCTTTTTTCATTAGCGGGCTAATGTGGGAACCTCAAGTGTCTGACGTTCGTCGCAGAGTGACCAACATTTTCTTCCTGTCAGCACTAAAATTCTCCTAGTTCAAGCTGTCATTCTGCCTATTATACATTATGCTGATGTGTGCTACTCTAATATCACCCAGGTTTCCCAGGACAGACTAGAACGTCTACTTAATAACTCCAATCAGATTTATTTTCGGACTTCGTAAATATGACCAAGTATCAGTTTTTCGCCGTCAACGTAAATGGCTCCCCATTCGTAAACTAGGTAATTACGAGTTCTCTGTTTTCCATATTATTCGATCCTGCTGCGCGTAGCTATCTTAGGTCAATTTTTTTTGTAACCGCTCGACCTGGTAGTACTCTACGCCAGTCCCGAAGCCAGCTCGTAGTCCCCTCTCATTGCACTGTTTATGAGTTCCATGCCATTCGGCTTTGGAATGCGCTCCCGCTTACTATCAGGCAAGCATTTTCTCAACGATATTTCTGGTTAGCTTAATGAAATTGCACTGGGTATGCAAAGTAATATGTATGTATAATTTATTTTATTGTATTTATGTAAGTAAATGCATTTATTTATTGTATTAGGAAATGTATTTTCATTAGCTACATATACTTTTCATTTGTGTTTTTCTTGATCAACTGCCTGCACCTACGAGTATAAGCTTTTCTGTTTAGCCCTGTGTAACCAGTCAATGGTAGAGAATACCTTAAGGCATTAAGTCCGCCATTTATACTTGTTATCTCTGCAATAATGTTTTAATAAATAAATACAAACGCTCGAAAAACATAACCCGCCTTCTGAGACAGTCGGGTCAAAAGGACTGATTCGTATATGATTCTTGACTTTATGTTTGTTTATCTGATTTAATAGAAACATACCCCATAGAAGAAGAAGCCCATAGTCGACAATTTTTTTTTTAATTTTTAATCTGTCCACGCAAACGATACCTACACATTTTACGACGCATTCAAGTAAAAATGATAGTAACCTACCTCATCTAAAATTTGACAAAAATGGCGATTCCTGAAGAGTGTTGCATTTTGTTTTCCCGTGCGTGTGTGTGTTTCTTACAAGGGGGCGAGGTTTTCGCAAATCGTCTTGACCGAGGCTTCCCCTTAAAATCACAACTCTACTATACAAAACAATATGCGAAAATACGGTTGAACAATGTGAAAATAATTTTCCGTGACGCGGCATTGTTCTCTGGCATATTTTACGTTTTAATACCCGACGCAAACGGGGGCATAACTTGGAGGCAGACAAAAGTTTGTCTGTCTGTGAGCGTTTTTGTGACGTCGCACTTCACAGGCTGGAGAACAATTTTATTATGCTTACTCAATGTTTAGAATTACTATCGAAAACTCCCATTCAGTGGCGGAATGGACAAAGAAATCCTGTGCACGGACGGCCCGCGGGCTATGTCGCGGCCAGATAGACTATCCGTCTCTTTCTGACTAGAACGCTTAGCAGGAGACGGACAATTAATGTCGCCCCCAGACCGTCCGGTGATAGACGTGTTGGAGTTGCAGGCGCCTATAGACTAAGGTAACCGCTTGCCATCAGACGGGCCGAATGATTGTTTGCGACTCATGTAGTGTGATATCCCGCTGGTAGTGCTGGTAAACCTTTGGAGTACACATTCACTGCCAAGAATTGCTACGCGCTACGCTCGTAGCCGATCCCGTGGTTTTCCTCGTATGTAACGGAAAGCGAATACGGCGTAGGCGCCCGCTAGGCGGGTTCCTGGCAGTGAAAGTGTTAATAAAAACACATTCCATAAGCTACTTCAGTCCGGGTAGGTGAGATTTATTTTAGAGTGAAGTTTGTATACCTCCGATTTCTCCTCTATTAGCTGTTCAGCTGTTCCCTCGATCGTCTTTCCTAGTAAAATAAAGTAGGAACGGGGCGCGCCTTAGCGGATTTAACGATCTATAATGCTTTATAAATATTGATGTCCAGCACAATCACGATTGCACGATGCAATAATGAGTGCAATTCAAATCAGTGAATACCACACACCTTGGTAACAAGTGTTACTGTGATATTTTTTTTGCATAGTTATGCAGGGGTCTAGAAGTACTTATATAACTGATTGGATGATTAACAGTTTACTCCGTTTTGTGCGGTGCGATAGGGGTACCTTTTTAACGTGTCTCATGTCCCACGTCATAAGTGAAGTCTCATTTTACCTTTTGTACCTATCTACTATAGGTCGACCGCCCTATAAAACTTCACTAAGTTAGGTATTTATCGAAATTTGTCCAAAAAAGCCATTCCCGAAGAGTGTTGCATCTCTTTTTCTCGGGCGCGGAAGGCGTAAGCGTCTCTGTCAAGGGTGCGTGGAATCAAGGCATCCCCTTAACTGATACGGTGCGAACTGAGAGGGTTACCCTTTGACGTCTCCCCTCGCGCCCACGTCACAAATGACGTGTCATTTGACCAGTCGGCCATTGACAATTAAATTCAGATCCTTATTATTTTATGCAAAAATGGATTAAACGATTTTGAAACGCACGCTTAACGAAATGTTGTAGCGAGACAAAATTATACAGCATATTAAACTAGTTTTTGCTTGCAACTTTGTTTTCGTATCATTTTATCCTTATGATTTTTTGTTATAATTTTTCAGGGACTGTTTGTGTAGAGTACGGATTATTTTTCAAGAACGGATCTTATGTAAGATCGTCCAGCAAAGAAATTGTTTAGCCACGTGCCACAAATGCCTTGAAATGAAAGGTCATGTTTAGTACTTTACTCAAATAGTGACTATTGTTAAAGTAGTCTGTTTTAAATACAAAGTCGTCAACATTGCTAAGCAGTATTTTTAAATATGGACGTCTTTTGCTTAGACAAAAAGCCAGTTTTTGGTTGAAAAAGTGTTGACGTTTACTGAATGGAATAGAATAGAATAACATTTATTCATGACAACGACACATACATGCACATAAATCAAAATACAAAATAGAAAACAACATTGCCACGAAACGGTTCCATCTCAGCATTGTGCTGGCCTGGAGGCCAGCGCTGGTCTTCCGATGGAACCATCCGGTGATTCCACGGCGTAATACACATTTTACACTTGCACTAAATTAGTGACGGTTTAGAAAATTAATCCGTA
This sequence comes from Epinotia ramella, assembly GCA_947578815.1. Classification (NCBI taxonomy): domain Eukaryota; kingdom Metazoa; phylum Arthropoda; class Insecta; order Lepidoptera; family Tortricidae; genus Epinotia; species Epinotia ramella. The sequence continues at coordinate 34,103,441 of OX388202.1, forward strand.
CAATAACAAAATTACCTTTATCAGTCGTTTATGCGTGAAATATTTTTTACACAATTTTTGACAGTCATTGTTGAAGCGATAATAATACTGGAACAATTTGTAGAGCATCCGCTGTATTTCCATATAATCAACCTAGTGCGTAGGTACTTCAGGTGTTAATTAATTTTCTCGCCCCACTTTGTCGGGATGTTCAGTATTCATAAAATTCTGTGTGCATCGTTCACATTAATAGGGTACCAACTTTTTTTTTGCTTATAAATAAAAGAATTTGAAAATTTCGTAAAATTTGGGGGCTTCGACAAACTGACAATACAGTTCATACGATTCGGTACATTTTTTTAAATACAAAGTACATAGCTTTTAATGTTTTTATTATAATTTGTAGACAAGTTGGAAATATTTAACAATAAAAAGCGAAAGATTGTTTTTAAAATAGTTGCTAGAAAAATATTTATCTAATCGGAATTTACTTTTGAAAACATATCATGTTAGTTACAAGAAATCCCCATTGCGTATCTTCGTTATCAGGCGCAAAAATTGTAAACAGCATAAACAGCGTCTACTCTTATGTATTGTAATGCGATAAAACATGTTTTATATGCACGAAAGCTTTACCACAAGAAAGTCGATTTTAATTTTAATCAGTCTGTAAGACCCATTTGTGTCAGTAATTTTAAATGATCCTATTGATCGTACCTATAAATCTCAATCACTGATTGTAATAATCACGAGAGCCAAAACCATAATGTTATGTTTACTGGCTATCTTAGGAAAGAAAAACCCGTTTCTGCTCCCACAAATATTTATTTGCCAAAGAATACCGAGAGTTATCTTCTTAGGCTGGGCCTTTACACCTAACCTAACCTTTTTTTTTTTTTATGGGGGAAAATCCTCATGGATACCACCGCGCCACGGGGAGGTGCGGAGATTATGAAAGACTCTTACTGACTAAAAACCCCCGGGTGTCCCTCTTAGCCGCTGTTCGGCCGAGTTACGGGGAGGCGTTATCGCCATTCTTCCGCGACTCGGCCAGCGGATGTCCGTATTTGGACCCAACACCCAACACTGGGGCACACATCTGTGTTACCAGGCAATTGTGGTAACAAGTTACCCGTTGAATTAAAATCACTCACAAATGCTGTAATATTTAGAAATAAGTTAAAGGCTTTCTTGCTTGAGAAGTGCTACTACTCGGTAGAGGGATTCTGTAATATAAATAATAATGGAATGTAAATTAAAGAATTCAAAATTCCCGTAGTATTGTCAATGGTTTTTCTAGGCATATCCTGACATTATTAATTGCTATATTTTTTTTTACCTCGGACATGTTTATATAATGAGTGTTATGTCATAATGTCTTAAAATAAATATTACCTATCTTAGATTTAAGTATTGTAATGTTTTCAGAAAAAAACTATATTGTACTTGAATAAATGAACTTGAACTTGAACGTTTGGTAAGTAAATGGATTTCGTTTGATAAATAGTTACATCATTGTATAAAGCTTACAATAGGGCTAAATCCATTGGTGTAAGAATATCCCCTATTTATTAGAATACCATTACTTATAAATGTAAAATTAGTCGCAAATCCTGCTATAATCATTTGGATAAAATTTACTGTTAGTTAGTAAGTAATAATGGGCATTTTCCGGAAATCGACATCCAATGCCTATTTTGCGTGAATCGGTGGGGTAGCGCTACTCTAAACACCCCAGCCCCTCTAGAAAGTTGGTGAGTGCCTTGGTGTTGCTGACTGCGTCCCGTAGTGTATCTGGAGACCCTAGTTGCTTTTTCCTGTATACTTCTACCTGCTTGCAGTCCATTTCTTCTGCTTCCATGCACGCGCTGCGCACGGGGCGGTCTGTGATATCTAAATTTACTGTTTTGACACACCTATACTGGTTATTACGGGTTAACACATAGAATACGTTTTATCCCGACAACCATCTCTTAATGGGGAACTGGGTCCACACAGACGATGTCACGGATGAAAGCTAGCTATTTAGGTTTATACACCTATCTATTAAAATAGTGTAAAGAATGATATTAAAATACGTATAAGCTCTAAACTAACTACCTAATAAAAGGGGAAAAAAAGTAAAACTACGAGTACATCCTGCTCTGCGTCAAGCCCGAACCAAAGGTCCCCAAAATGCTTGCGGCATTGCCTCGCTGAAGCTGAAGCAATTGAGACCTGTTGGACGAGCCATGACCCAGAGTGGGGGTCAAGACCCCTCTCCCTTAAACATCTGCCTAACTCCTTCAACTCCTTGCACAGCCCGAGAGCCTCACTGCCCCAGGGCCCAGCTGTCTCCACAGCAACCGGAACGAAATCATAAATTGGTTCCAAGTTTGTGTCTTTGAGCATTTTCAGCCGCCGAACCAGCTGACTTAATTGTGTGCCTTAGATGCTGCAAATGTGCTAACACAAGTGGCATCCCATAGAAGGCACCGACCTCTCTGCCAAGGAACCAACGTCAACCCATCCGGTCTTTTCCCGTCAGTCCAAGACAGACCCGGGGGCTCCAGGATGCACCCGTTAGCTGACACCATTGCCCGACGCACGATCTTATTGATAAGTGTGAACTTGCACCAAGTGCGCTCGCACTTTTACAAGAAAGATAGGGTACGTGAGCCACCTGAGAGCGCACTTGAGAGTAGAAGAACAACACTCTACTAATAATAATTGTTAATACCAAAGCCAGAATACGCAGTCGCTGTGGCCGAAATCGGTCAGGACGACATCATCATCATCATTATCATCATCCTCAGGGAGTCGTTGTCGAGCAAAGTGCCGAGTTGAGGGGGCAAGGCATGCAGCCACCCCGGATTCGGGCTTTGTGAGAGCTTTGAGACGTGCTAGGTCAGTTTCCGAGGCATCACTCAACAAATGAGAAAATGTTTGCTGACATAGAATGTCGTCCCATCCTCTTTGGACCGTCAAGCTATCCGGATGATCATTGGAACATATTGTCGGCCACTTAGCCAGGGCCTCGGTTACGAATGGAACTCGAATGCTGCTGCCATCAAATTATAATATTCGAGCAACAAGATCCGACGAACCATGTGCCGACGCTAAAAAGGCTACCAGACCTATGTCCTGGACCCGACGCACGCACCGTACCCACCGTAACGAACTGGCAGAGCCGCCTGACACGATTGTTTGTCGTCTAAACTCACATTGAGTATTGACTAAACAACAATTAGGGGACAATCTTACACAAATCGGACTAGCTCCAAGGTTTCAATAAGGCTTGTGTTGTGGGCACAAGACAACGTCTTAGGACGGCGTTTAAAATAGATATAAATACTTAATTACATAAAAAACGTCCAAGACTCAGAAACAAATATTCATGCTCATCACACAAATATTTGCCCTTACCAGGGTTCCTTCAACTTCGTAGGCAGCCTCACTACCCACTAGGCTAACCAGTCGTCTACTGAGTTATTTTTCATTGCACTATTTATTTCTTTTTTATTGCGATTTCCCTTAAAATTTAATTACACATCGTTAATAAGATTATTTATGATCAACGAGCAGAGCGCAATTCTGAAACCAGCAGCCATTGATGTGGTCCGTTAATAAAAGATTCAGTGCTCATTTTTGTCCGTCCATTTCAATAATGGCAGTATTGCGCAGTTATGGAAAAACAGTAGCTGAACCAAGATAAAGAGTAATGCCTTAATGTGCTTATACTTAAACGTTCAGAAACGCCATTTTAGTCTGAATGCTGTCGAGATTCTTTGCCTGTCACTTTTAAATTAGTCCTGTGTTTGCGAGAAACATAATGTTACTTGAGAAATGTTAATGTTATTAACAAGAGGGTAAGGCCGCGACAAGGACGCCAGGGGGTCGCTCGGGACACGGAGTTCATATATTAGTACGAGTTAAATCTATGGACGCCCACTCGATGTCCAGCTGGTCGATCACGTAACGCATTGTACGTACGTCAGGTAGGTCTAAATGTCACTTTTTGTATGGGAAAATGACAGTTGAGTTGTCCTAACGTCTTAGCGTGCGATCACCCCTGACCACGGCTTGAGTTAATACGGGTTATTAACTATTTGATGGTGCATTTCTCGCATCGCATTAGTAAATCTTCAGCCACCAGAAAGCTCAACGAATTTTGACCAATATTTGAGTAAAGCTTGAAAACAAAATGAGCATTTTTAGGGTTCCGTAGTCAACAAGGAACCCTTATAGTTTCGCCATGTCCGTATGGCCGTCCGTCCGTCCATACGTCCGTCTGTCCGTCCGTTTTCGGCTTAGCACTGCAATTCGGCATGGGTATATAAATCAGTCACGCCGACAAAACAGAAGAATAAAATAAACTATATGATACAGAGACAGAATATAATGGAAAAACAAACCATCTTCGTCTGTAGCCCCTGACAGGATTCGAACCTGCGACCTTTCTATTAACGCTAGATCGGGGTAACTTCCTCGTTAAAAATAACACGAAACAAACATATTAAATTAAATAATTTGTTTCGTGAAAAGGGTAGAAGAATAAAATCTTGAAAAATAGTATTTTATGCAATCGTTGTATAATTTATGCTTTTTCAGTCGAGTACCACGTTTAGGCCTAATTATGGTACGAAACTTAAAAAAGCTAATTATATAACTATTGTATGCTTACTTAAATACAATACTTTTTCTACGAGTCAACTGAACTAATTAAACAACCCTGCTGAAACTGAAACAAAGTGCAGCCAACGGCTTTTTCTTTTTTGTCGTTGATGTCTTTTACTTTTCTTCTGTACTTACTCAAGTGGAGGTGGAGAGGGTTTTTAAAATTCAAAAGAAGTGTGTCAGGGTCATCAGTAAAGCTAAATGGGATGACAGTTGCGTTCCACTTTTAAAAAAACTAAAAATGCTCCCGTTGCTCTGTCTCTATCTAAGAGAAATTTGTACTTTTATCAAAACACATAAGGCTTATTTCAAAACACGAAGTCAAGTCATAAACAGGCAGACAAGACATAAGATAATGAACCTTTTGCACCATCCTCGTTGTCACAAAATGATATACAGGAGGAATGTTTATAATATGTGCATAATAATTTTCAACCGACTCCCGGAAGATTTGAAAGTGCTCACAGGTAACGCTTTCAAACGCAGCCTCACAAATTGGCTCCTTGAGCATTGTTTTTATAGCGTGAAAGCTTACCTGGAGCACAACTGAAAAGGAAATATGAATTAAAATTATTATTACTTACTCCCGCCTCGATAATGCCTCTTTAATTATTTCATAAATTACTCAATTCTATTATAACTATTGATTTTTGATTTGAATTATGTGACATGAATTTATTTATTTTGAATTATTAATTATTTTCCAACGGAATGAATGGAATTATGGTCGCAACGGAAGACCAGCGCTGGCTACGCTAGCAACAATGCTGAGTTGCGGCCATTTCGTGACACCACTAGGACTGTATGTTTTACTTTGTAATTGTATTTTGGTGTTACGAATAAATTATTTCTTTCTTTCTTTCTTTCTTTATTTTTGATGTTTTAAATTGCACCTATTATGTTAATTATTTGCACGCCTGCTCGCGGGCTAATACAATGTACCTTTTGAATGTAAGACTTTGTAAACTGTATCGGAGCATATAAATATTTCTGATTCTGATTCTGATTCTGACGGCGTCCTATTGGTCAAATTCATTATAGTTCAGTAAAGGCGCCACGTGAACGTGATTGGTCGAATTCATTTTAGTTGTCTAAACAGTTGTAAAGTGTTGAGTGTGGACGTCCATTGTAAAAAGTACGTGATTTTAGTTTGGTGTACGATGTTGTAACTCAAACATTAAAGTCGACGAGCTGTTTTTGGGGTAACCACCACCACCACCTAAAAAGTGTGGATGTCTTTTTTTTTTCTCGTCAAACCCATAGTGCGGGGTTTGTCCCCCCCCCTCGTGCTGGCTAAATGGCTGCTACTGGGAATGTGAAAAAAATCGTGGCAGTAGTACATACATTGAATTTAAATGGAAAACTGTCACGGCGAAGTAGGCATAACTATGTAGTTACCGATTAATAGTCCACCATCTGAAAATTTACTTAGAAAGGCCAACTTTCGTACAAATCCGGCTGACGCAACTGCACCATTTAGTTGGAGCGCGCGTGTCGATGTAACTAAGATAGACAGGCAAGGAACCCTACACTGCGCGTGGCCCGACACGCACTTGGCCGATTTTTAAATAAATGTAAGCGTTCACAATCCGCATCGTCGCCATCGCACGAATCGTATCGAACGAGTTATTTGAGCGGCGCGTGCACTGTATGAAGCAATCGAATCAACGACTCACATTTTCGTAGCAAGCAAGCAAGACTCGCGTGATAAGAGAATTAACAAAACACTAACCCCCTTATTCATAAAACATAAAATGCCTCTGCTAAATAAAATGTGTCCCTTTCTTACGAACACAAATGTCAAAGTGACAGATAAGGACAAACGAATTTTAACGCCATTTTAGTTAAAACAGGCTTGTAGTACGTTTATAAATACGGTTGTAATCTTCATTCACTGGAGCATATCTTACGATAAAAAAGCGGGAAGCATGTTTTTATGAGCTGCTCTACTGGAACTGTCGCATGCGGCTCATGCATTCGTAATTTATACGATATTTATATCAGCGAGTGGGTACCTATTACTCGTATTATCCTTTGTATCTGTATTGATTGCATTTTAATTTCTCAATACTTCTGATATCGAGGAGTTTTGAAATAGTAGTTGTATGAATCATTAATTAAATAAAACAAATGATGTTTGCATAGTGAATAAAGCCCGATTAATACTTATCTGACGTGATGGTCTCTCATGCGCACCACAGTCATACACAACAGGAGCTTTCGCGTCAGAACGAATCACATGAGCGTGAGCGATGAAGCGTAGTAAATGTATAAAACCGTTATCGTCCTGTCCTGTCGCGACATTTCACGTCAGACAAATAGGAATCCGGCTTAATGTTATATACCTAAATTATAATATGTATTTAAAATAATAATGCTTGAAATTAAAGTTGGTCAAATCCATATTATGATCAAAGTCATCAAGTATTATTCGAGAGCTATTTACGATGGGCTGAAAAAAAAACCGGCCACGTGCGAGTCGGACTCGCGCACGAAGGGTTCCGTACCATTATCTATAAAAACGGCAAAAAAACATGTTTGTTGTATGGGAGCCCTTTTTTAGTATTTGTTGTTATAGCGGCAACAGTAATACATCATCTGTGAAAATATCAACTGTCTTAACTATCACAGTTCATTAGATACAGCCTGGTGACAGACGGACAGACAGACAGACAGACAGCGGAGCCTTAGTAATAGGGTCCCGATTTTACCCTTTGGATACGGAACCCTAAAAAGAACATAAACTCAGATACATTTCAAAACGATACAACGCCATCATCGTGCGTAAAGCTGAAGAACACGGCCAGCTTCAGAAAACCCCATTTCCCCGTGAAAGGTAAACTGTGGCGGGTGTCTAAAGTGTCTGAACACCGTCTTTATTGGTACCAGGATGGGACCGCGTGCCTCGAACACGCAAATTACAGGCGATCGCACCTACTTGATACTTGAGATAGCGACGTAAATACGCTGAAAATGTTATTACGGTATCATTTTTATTAAAAGGGACTCAATCACGTCGAGTGATCAGATCAGAGGTAAATAAGTAGCATGACTCAAACAAATACCTATACCAAAAGCGCCATTTACGGAGGATTGGACCCAAACCCTGGTATGAAATACTTTTAATTAGGTACGAGAGACAGCACTGCAGAAAGTACGACTAAACATTAATGACTTAGTTCGGATTGGCGAGCCTTATAACGTGCTCATCAGAGATAGTTTTAAAGGTCGCTGTCATCGGATAATTCAATTAACAATAAATAAATGTTAAAAACTGACATCGAGGAAGGCTGGCAAGGAAGACTTCCCAAGGGCGATAAATTAGTACTAATGAAATATAATGAGGAATAAACCACTTTATTATTGACCTTAAGTTGTAATTGACTTTGATTATGAGAGCTACAATAAAAACATCATCGGGTGACCTTACATTGCAAAGTAGGTACTGACTTCTCGGACTTTGTATACTAAAGTACGAATGTAATCTTGTGTAGTAAACAACACTTGCTTCCGACCACGGAGCTTTAAATTAAATGCAAGTATCTATTCTACTCTTCTAGCATTTATCAAAAAAAATAAGTATTCTTTTCAATGTACTCGTATGTCATCCAATAAAATAATTAACATCGCTTGTGATGCTGCAAATTCCTTTGATTATACAATACATTGCTTGTATTGCGAATTGGAAAGGCGTTTGTGTAACATAACATACAACAATATTTTATTCAGATAGATAATTTTACATGTTTAGACATTAGAAACAGCAGCAGTGTTATTCTACTTTTTTAATGTAACTGAGAAACAACATACGTCACAGCTTGTTCAAATAAAATCAATAAATCAAGTAATGTTTAAAAGTACTAATAGAAAATTACTCCAGTTTTAAGAGCAATATCGGTCCTCGTTTACATCAAGATAAAGAAATACGAGGTAATTAAAAAATCCCTCTTACAATTATTTTTAAATTGGAAGGCATAATAAATAAATGAATACCCATAACGTGTCTAATTATATCACTCTTAAACCTCGCAAGGTAATCGTTTATAAATTATTGTGCTTGTTATAGTGACAACAATCTTCAATAACGATACACATAGTATACTATAATGGTATAAAATAATATACTTTATTGCACTTAAGAAAAAAAAACGCAGAACAATATTGGTCGTAAACAATTATAATAAGTAGCAACAAGCCGTCTTATCGTTACACAATTTAAAATACAAAACTAATATGCAGAAAAATCATAACTATATTTTTCAAGTATCAAATCGCGTCAGTCACACTACCCGTCGGTAGATGAATGGACCGATTAGGTCGGCCAACTCCGTGCGATCTTGATTAGTCGTGCGACGCCGGCGATGTGACAATCGCGCGATTGAATTCAACTAACTACTGCTTCTATTGTGCTTCGTGAACAGAATTGCTCGCCTTTGAGGAATATGAGTGTGTTGGCATAGGGTAATTAGGAATCAAAATGTCAAAAGCATTATGCAAATTGGCTTGGAATTCTTGATATAGTTGGAGAGCATACGAGTAAAAGGTCTTGCTTAGTTTTCAACGATGTGTGATATGCATTACTTAACTTTGATCGTACTTTGGAATTTATACGGCACTATTTTTTTTATCGCTTTCAATAGAGAATGAGGTTTTCAAATCATTTTCAGATAAGTCGTTTTATGTTATGAATTATGTAAAGTAGAAGTTTTTTCCTACTTTTGGTGAAATTCCAAGTATTGTTACCATATTACTCATTATGTGTTCTTTGAAAACATACTTTGATCTTAATAATAATTGTTAGATTTGGATATTAAATAATCAATCAATTTGTAAAAACTTATAAGGGCATAATTTGAGATTATAAATTAATTTATTCTGCAAGTAGGCCGTAATGGCACTACGTATACGTATACGTAAAAATTGTATGGATTAATCGAGGTATAAAGTATTGAGTTAGTTGAAACTACACGTGTTTATCCAAATGTTACGAAATATATAATTTCTCATGCCTATCCATGATTTTTTGTTGTTAAAGGATGTATCCGTGACCGCAAAACACGTGATACTCGAATAACTAAATGGATAAAAAACATGGCGAAACTCATTAATAAAAACTAGTTTCATCATTATGTGAAGCAATGCGGATTCCGAAGATAACAAAAACATTCTCATACTTTGGCAGTTTATCACGTCATTAAAATGGTAGATAGAGATCAGAGTTTGTATTAAATATTAATTCGGTTATTCGTACTTTTCCATCAACTTAATGGGTTTCATTAACTTATTACTACACGTTTTTAGCAGCCTTGCCTTGGTGAAAATTAAGAATTTTCGAGAGTTCATGGAACAAAGCAGGTGATCTCTTTAATTTACAATTCAAATTGACTGTAAATGGCCAAGAGAAATAAAGCTTTGCGGTTTGACTAATCAATTAGATGGATTTGAAGATTAACTTGACGACATAAAGATCTCAAAGAGATTAGCGAGCTCGAATTACGTCAACAAAACTAGGTACTAAACCTTTCGCGATTAAAATCAGCCTGAATTTGAATAAAGTTTACAAAACGTTAAGCTTTAAATAAGTCTAAAGTTTTGTTAATTTTATTTAGAAAGCCGCTTCCTTTCTCTAATTATGAAAATTGTTTCTCACAAAGATTCTTATTTGTTTCAGGTATTCAGCCAATCAGCAGTCAGACAACTGATGAAGATGCTGAAACTGCAACACTAGTTAAAGAAATGACCACTGAATATTTAGAAAGTACAACAGAATTTTTAGAACAGGCAACAACCGCCAATGATAATACTCTTAATAAATTTAATGTCAGACAATCACGAAGTCAAAGTAGTGAGCACATAGATAATATCGCGTTGGAAAAAGATGATCAAACTTTATCATCAGAATCACAAAATAGTAAAACTGTCAACATAGAGGCGAAAATACCCGAAAGCGCTTCAAAATTAGTTTTATCTCCAGAACTCAATCCATTAGCTAACGCAAATAAAATAGCAAAAACTATTGTAAGACAACCGACAAAACACATGGTTAAAGACCTAAAAGATGAAGCCATGACAGAAGCAAAAAAAGTTATCAAAAAATCCGAACAAAAAGTACGGCCTAAATATAATGAAGCGACTGGTGAGTTGGTCGATGGGACTCATCCGTGCCTAAGAGAATGCAAGGAAGGAGAACAACCAATGATTTGCTACTATATGTTCCACCTAGAATGGTACCAGACTATGAGCAAGGCCTGCTTCAACTGTCCTTACAATGAAACGGATTGTCAACGACTTGATTGCATACCAGCAGACGGAATGAACAGAGCTTTGAACGTTATAAATAGGAAAATGCCAGGACCCGCTATTGAGGTACGTTTCCCTTTAAATACTTGTCAAGTTTTAATTTCAATTTAGTAAACTATTTCAAAGTCCTACAACATTTTTCGCTTGTTGTTTATCCACCCTCAAAAATTGTTTGCTCGGAGCAGATATTTCAAAGTCGAAAAGTATCGTAAACTTTGTTTTGTCCAGTTACTTCAATGGGGATTTAATATTTTTTAATTGAGGCAGCTTCCGGACGGATCAAATAAAACATTATTGCTTTCTAAATTAATTTAAATTGGGAACAATGGGATAACGTTTTTACTAATTTGTCCGTGTTTTATTAATTACACGACTTGATAAGGGGTTTGTTTTATGAAAAGGAAGTACCTACTTGCAATATGCTTTGATTATTTTGTCTATTTTAACTTTGTACTTGCATCAGGCTACACGAGTCAATAAATATTTTTTTCATCACATTTGCTCGTCAATGGCGTTATTACTTGCGAGCGTACAGAGCAGTTATAGTCGTTTTACCTCCCACGGGCTGTTAAGTTTAGTTTTAAAATATAGAACCCACTCATACTTCACTTCGGACTGAGGATGTTTCCAATCAGCCAAGGTGTATTTCATATCTTCAAAAGTTTGCTACAACCAAGTTTTAATATCTATAAAACATATATTTATATTAAATTTGACTGCAATTTAATGTTTAGTTTAATTATTTACAGATTTAATATGTAGTTATTAACGGCCGTATTCATAAACGTACTACAAGCCTGTTTTAACTAAAATGGCTTTAAAATTCGTTTGTCCTTATCTGTCACTTTGACATTTGTGTTCGTAAGAAAGGGACAAAGCACATTTTATTTAGCAGAGGCATTTCAAGTTTTATGAATAAGGGAGTTAGTGTCTATGTAAAATGTTTTTAAGTGTTTTCAAATCGTGGCTGTATACCGAAGGGTCTTTGCCATACGCGCCTCACGTCAAATTCTACAAAATAGACAACTAACATGTTGACATTATTACGATTTGTATTAATTTCATCTAAAATGGATTTGTTTCCTCGCAAATGTGATGAAAAACATTGTGTATAACACGAGCGTAAGAATATTGCAAACTCGAGTCATTTCGGCGTCGGGCTTCTGATAGACTCTCGTTGGCAATATTTCACTTACGCCCCTCGATAAACAATGTACTATTAAGGGTATATTGCGTGTAACGGATTTTACTGATCTAGTTGTATTTAATATGAAGTAGGTCGAACATTATACTTCACTTTTAGTATGTTGTTAGGCATGTCTCCTGGCCCCAAAACTGCCGGAGACAATCTCTAAGGTGTAGGTCTCCTGAGTATTGGCATCATCAAAATCGCCGCGGTCGCGTTTGGAAAAGTCACGATTACATGCAGTGTGGGGTATCAAATGAAAACTGAACATTTTTTGTACATACGCAAGCTTAAAATATGTAAAATAAATCTATGGATTTTCATACATTGCGGCAAAACTACCATGCACCTAGCATGTCAGCCTCATATGTCAAGCCGTGTGTTATCCCGTGTTTCCTCACAAATGCATAAAACAAAACCCGACTGAAATCTTGCCTGCTCATTACAGCAACTAAAAGATTATGTAGTTGGGATTCGTTTTAAAATAAGGGTCTAATGCCCAAGACAAGCGTCAGCTTTAAAAGAAAGTGATAACTAACAAATACCATCAGGTATGCCAGTTCATTGATTATTTCTAGTTTGGGAAGCACTATTTATTTATACATTTTAGACCGGTTAGAAAATTAGGTTCTCGTGCCTATTTTACCAACTTAAATATAGTCAGTTCTTTTTTTTTTGTCTCTTTGATTTAACCAGAAAGCAGACCCCGCGAAGGATACGGGCGACTTAATCAGCGATTACAACGTAAATTCCCCGTAGGTACATTTGTACATTCATGACCTGTATCTACTGATAATTAATTGTCGAGGCATTATAGGCAATAAGAAATAAACATTTATTAACGTCTTTTTATTCTAGGTGTGTCAACACGATAGGGTTATAGTCGATGTGGAAAACGACCTGATGACTGAGGGAACGACGGTGCACTGGCATGGACAGCACCAGCGAGGGACGCCCTATATGGACGGAACACCATACGTCACACAGTGTCCCATCCTACCTGATACCACATTCAGGTACGTACAGATAGGTACCGAGGGCACGGCAGTACATTGGTATCGAAAGGACCAGCGTGGCACCCCCTATATGAACGGAACACCATACGTCACACAGTGTCCCATCCTGCCTGATACCACTTTCAGGTACGTACAGATAAGTAACGAGGGCACGGCAGTACATTGGTATTGAGAGGACCAGCGCGGCACGCCCTATATGGACGGAACACCATACGTCACACAGTGTCCCATCCTGCCTAATACCACTTTCAGGTACGTACAGATAAGTAACGAGGGCACGGCAGTACATTGGTATTGAGAGGACCAGCGCGGCACGCCCTATATGGACGGAACACCATACGTCACACAGTGTCCCATCCTGCCTGATACCACTTTCAGGTACGTACAGATAAGTAACGAGGGCACGGCAGTACATTGGTATTGAGAGGACCAGCGCGGCACGCCCTATATGGACGGAACACCATACGTCACACAGTGTCCCATCCTGCCTGATACCACTTTAAGGTACGTTCAGACAAGTAACGAGGGCACGGCAGTACATTGGTACTGTGAGGACCATACCACCTTGATACCACGTTCAAGTATCTACGCGTAGGTACCGAGGGCGCGGTAGTACATTAGTGCTGATAGGGCCAGCGTGACATGATACCGTTTTCAGATACTAACACACAATATTACACAATATACGACAGTGCCTTTGGCACCTTGCCGCACCAACGATTGGCACTCACATGGAGTGCAATATTTGTAGTGTGTAATAGGCGCATTCATCATTTAAGAGCACAGGCGCAACATGTCATATTCAAATCGGTTCAAGCTATACAAATATAATTTCGAGCGAGCGTGGATAGAGTGTAAATTTAACAAGCAAAATAAAAATGTCGCATTACGCGATTACCAGTTATTTAGAGTGCTGATGAGACCATGTGACTTTTGAGACCGGCAGGGCATAGCGGAATACCATCTCGCTCATATTTGCAATATCCCAACTGGAGAAGTACCTCCGCAATGCAGAAGACTGCATCCATAATAATGCCACTATACCTGATCTGTATGTATGTGGTGTTGTGTTCCTGCTGGCAAGGTCGCCAGAGCTCCCTAGGATGTGTTCTGTTGAGAAGGAGGGGCATTCATCTCTAGCCATCAACACAGCCAATCCTCAAGTCAATAAGGGTCAAAACCTCTGGCAACACTTCTAGAATCACAAGCGGTAACGTATGGTTGTTTGCCACTGACGTTGTATAAAAAAAAACAATGTGAACACCTCACTGACTTACTGTGGTAATTACAGATACCAGTTCAACGCGTCGCACGAGGGCACGCACTTCTGGCACTCACACTCGGGCATGCAGCGCGCAGACGGCGCGGCGGGCGCGTTTATCATACGGCGGCCCAAGTCGCAGGACCCTCATGGCGCCTTGTATGACTATGATAGGTTAGTATGACACCTTTTTTGTGCTACGTGAATATAATAATACTAGCTTTTGCCCGCGACTTCGTCCGCGAGGACCTCCTTTATACCGTACCTCCACATTTTGGCCTCCCATTGCGAACAGACAGAGTTACTTTCGCATACATAATATTAGTATGAATTAGTAGTATCAATAGTTTGTATGGGTAGTATGGATTATGATTTTTGTTAAACTCCCGAGTCCGTGATTCTAATAGAAAAAACAAAAGTTTCCAAATAAATGTAATTCGAATATGAGAGGAATAGATTTTCATTTGTTTTGTCTCGTTGAAAGCAGAGGGGTAACTACGTTTTTTTTTTCCCTTACATTACTTTCTAAGAGGGGGGTAACCACGTAACGTTTCCAACGCCCATTAGGACATTTTTCCATATAAAATTTGACATTTGAAGGATTTTAGGTCTTTTATTCTTTACGCGCTCTAGCGCCTCACCCGACCCGTCACGCCTAACGAAACTAGACCTCTACCTACGCTTAGTTACTACGAATTGCGGCGTTAAGGGGATGTCTTGATTTGAGTCGAACACGCCCCTAGACAGAGACACGCTGATGCCTTCCGCGCACGAGGAAAAGAGATGTAACACTCTTCGGGAATGGTTTTTTTTTGTCAAATTTCGATAAATACCTAACTTAGTAAAGTTTTATTTTTTCATTAAGTGAGATTTTAGATGAGATGAAATACATAAAGACGTAGTTTAACTTGATTGTGTCGTAAAATAATGTATCGTTTGACCAGGCTGAGTAAAAAAAGGAAAATACAGACCCAACTTTTGATTTTTTTTCTATCGAAGAAATTTTAAGCAATCAAGTATCGATAAAATCAGGTAAACAATTATATAGTCAAGAATCATATATCTGAAAATCGGACCTTATTGTTTCTTAATCTAGTCAGAACAGCGTTGCAAATCACGGGATAATTTCCAATGCACCGCCTTAAGATATATTTGTGGGTGAGCTTTGAGGCCTTAAACAAGTTACGGAATAGCGGGGCCAACACATATCGTCATTTCATTAGTGACTATTAATATGTGAGTTCAACTGTGTACTTATAACATACTGTTAACATTGCTCTAGACAATTTTAAAACTTGTTGTTAGTAATTAAGCCGGCACCATGCATTATCTGACGTGATGTTCCCTGATGCATTCTGACGTGACGGCGTGATGAGTGTGAATGTAACCGTATTTAATGTATGAAACCGTTGTCTTCTTCTTCTCTTTCTGTCGCGTCATGGCACGTCACGTCAGACACGTCACATCAGATAGGTATGAATCCGCCTTAATGCGCCGTAGGTTCATGATCTTCTCTCCCTCTCACTGAGCATAAGCGTGAGCGAGATGGAAGTGCGTACATAGTTATAATTAAATTACTAAAAAGTGTCTCAGCATTTTTTTGATTAAGTGAATAGAGTCGGAGATAATCGCCCCGACATTGTGTCCCCCCCTCTAATTTTTGAACCGTGTATTTTAAAAATATGAAAAAACTCATGGACATAGGGCTTATTAAATTCTTTCAGCGAAAATTGTTTTGAACAAGATCGGTTCAAATGTTTTTGAGATATTTCTAAAAAAAACTGCCTTCCTTAAAGAAAAGGACGTAAGTGCCATAAGAGTTCAGTAACGATACGACCTTTTTAATAGGCACGGAACCCTTCGTTGTGCGTGGTCTGACACGCACTTGGCCGCTTTTTTTCTATCGAGCGAAAATTGCTTAATCGTGTTTCGAATCACTGATCTCGCTGCAGAAAAGCCTCAAGAAAACCATATTATTATTAAACAGACGCATTATATTGTTTCAAAAACTCTGTTCGCTTAACTTCGCTGAACCTACGGCGCCTTAAGCGGCTACCCGAGGGTTTCATCGATTTTTGACGAGTGTTGAATCGTATCTCCTACTTTTGCACTACAGATAGAATTATAAGTCAAACGGCTTCGGTTCTTCAATTTTTTATCTCCATTTTTATCTACCGGATTTGAAAGAAATGAATAGTTCATTTTATATGATTTTTTAAACATTGTTTAAAAAACACTTATTTCGTATCTCTATTGACGTGAAAAATCAAAAATATACGATATCTACATATTTGGGTTCCTCTATGACGTCTCTAAAAACGTGTCTAGGGTTTTACATTTTAAACTAATTAACACGAAAATTATGGCCAGAAAACCAGTTTTTTGGCCTGAAATTGTTCAACTTTGATGCCAAATATCTCGAAAACAATGAACTTTGAAGTATATATGGGATACTATATTGCTTAAAGCCGTTGTTCTTAATACAATAAGCTACAAAAAACATTAGGAAACTGAGGGATTCAGATCGAAGGTCATTGGCGTATAGCCCCTTAATGCGGATGCAATGTAGAATGAATGTCGTCAGGATACCTGAAGGACATGACATTACACATTACTTTGATGCGTCGTCGTTATCCTTAAATACATGCGTTTTTTACCAGTCTGCGACCACCTCTAAACGTACTCCTCATAGTAAGTACGAGTAAATACTTGTATTGGTTAGGTTTCAATAAGATTTGACGTAAATTCGGCTCAGTCTTCGCAAACACCGCTAAATCTAGATTGAGTTGTCTGAGGTTTACTATGACAAAGCGATTTATTTGGGACAAGTGTTTGTCATCAATTTCGATACGCTTTGGATAAATGTTTACGAATAATTTAATGAAAAACTGTTCGGAACATTTTAGAGGCAGGCTTTACCTACCCATCCATCGTATGATTAGTGAGTTACTCACACGTAGAGATTTATGCATGAAATAGTTTGCCTGAAATGTTTCCGAGATCGCTTTAAGTCAAACACTAACTTAACTTATCTAGTTTCATAAAGCAAAGATAACGTCCTTTCCACTCTATAGCGAGCGCTTCTATAAAGTTTCGGTTCTCAATATGTAGTACTCGTATTGACTTACCAAATGGCAGCTAAAATGTATAAAGGCCGGTCTGAGTCCGCCATTTTTAACGTGACCGTGAAAAATGCTTTGATCGTTAAGGGGCTCCCATACGCCAATGACCTTCGATCTGAATCCCTTAGTTTTCTAATGTTTTTTGTAGCTTATTGTATTAAGAACAACGGCTTTAAGCAATATAGTATCCCATATTTACTTCAAAGTTCATTGTTTTCGAGATATTTGGCATCAAAGTTGAACAATTATAGGCCAAAAAACTGGTTTTCTGGCCATAACTTTTGTGTTAATTAATAACATTATAAAAACGCATATCAAATTTATAGGTAAGTTCAGTATGTATGAGTAGGTATGAGTTTCGGGTGTATAAAAGTTTTAATGAGGATGAAGTGTCCGGTTTTTTATTTTTACAGACCTCTCTTTCAAAATGGATAATTAATTCAGTATTAACATTTTTCAAGTTATTCAATATTAAAATTTGTTAAACAGGAATCAAACTTTCCCACCTGCACCTGGAAGGCTAGCTTCAATAAACCGAGGACGAGTGTCGAAATGAAAACTACTAAATTTCGTTGATTTTTGACGGGAGCCCCTTAAAGGCAGCATGTCTGATGCTTTAACTCTTTTGATTCAAATGATGATTGAACGCACCTTGTTTTATAGGATCACATAATAATAATATGTCCGAAGTTTAACTGCAAAAGTATACGAGTAATAACAAAGAATACCAACAAACGTTAACGTCAGTTACTAATGTTTGAACACAGCTGTGTTGTGCCTATTAAATTGCTTAGACCGAAACTATAAGTTAGTACTTAACTTCAACAATACGAAACTAGATTCATAGTTGAATCAATGTTTCGCCTTGTAACTACCACTTTATTTTACGAAACGTTTCAAAGGCATTCCTTTATTTAATTCGGTGATTAAAGTTGATATGAATAGTATAAGTTCTAAGCAACCCTGTCTGCGTAGGTGGGAGTGCGGAGTTTATATAAGATACACTATATTCTGCCGTATTTTTTTATGGTAGAGATAATGAAGAGGCGGCGAATTTATTATGGACTCTTGAGACACATATAATAACGACACATATACTTACGATAGTAGTAGATAGATATATTGAGACATTTTATATGCCAAAGTTGGCCTAGAGGTGGTAGGGGAGATCAGTATCTCAAAAATGGTTATATTGGTTGACCTTGAAGGAACTTCGTATTTTTAAAATAATGGGTTTATCGCAACGCTAACAACGGGAACAATAAAATTCGAGCTGCTGTAAGTGATATTAGGCCTTTATTGTGACCGACTTTTTGTTAAGCTGTCATTAGAATTAGAATCTTCTGCCTTGGAAGGTAGAGTTGCCTTTAGAATGAACTACTTTGATGCAATTCGGCCAAGTTAAATAATCTCAAGTATACTCAGGACCAAAACATCCACACCTAAAAATTGTTCACAAATAACTTTCAAGTCACGTTCCCAGTCGAAACTAGCGTTCTGCACAGAATCCATGTGTCAAAAAGGAATTCTAGCCAGTTGCATGCATTCCGGGTTAGTACTAGACTGGAGGTTAGGCGTGTCATTCGGGCTCCTTTTGAAACTTATATTGCTTGTGAACTATGAACTCCTCACAAACTTCACACTCTCAGCTCAGTCACTAGACAGAATCTTGAGTATAAGTTTAGTTTCAGGCATAACATTAGAATAGGTGCAATTAGACAACGCTTTGAGCGAGCAATTACGGGAGGTTGGTTCGTGGTTTGTGCACAATTATTCAAATCCATATTCAAATAGATTGATACGTATTGGTACCATCCCTAACATTACTATGAAAGAAAATAATAAAATGACTTAGGAGCCTGTAGTGTCTGTATGTAAGTAAAAATGTGTATAGTATTTTCCCATGAAAAAAAAATACGTTTAGATCTACCTGACTTACGAACAGCGTTAGGCAATCGACCAGCAACTTGCTGCCAAGACGCGTCCTGCACGCCTGAACGAGTGAGCGCGTCGTGTTTCTCTCGCAGTAATTGTCAACATTTTTCCATATTCCAGATCAGAGCACGTGATGATAGTAACCGACTGGATCCACGAGCTGTCAGTTAGCATGTTCACGGACCATCACCACTCGAGTGGCGACAACAAGCCGCCAACACTGCTCATCAACGGCGTGGGGCGCTTCAGGGTGTTCAACGACACTCCGAAACTGACGTATATGAAGACCGCTCAGTTCAATGTGGAGCAGGTAAGATCAGAGCACGTAATGATAGTAACCTCCTGGATCCACGAGCTGTCAGCGGGCATGTTGACGGACCATCACCTCACGAGTGGCGACAGCAAGCCGCCGATACTGCTTATCAACGGTGTGGGGCACTTCAGGGTGTCCAACGACAGTCAGAAACCGACGTAACTATATGAAGACTGCTCGGTTCTACGTGAAGCAGGTAAGATCAGAGCACATGATGATAGCAACCGCCTGGATGCGCGAGCTGTCAGTGGGCATGTTGACGGACCATCACCTCTCGAGTGGCGACAGCAAGCCGCCGATACTGCTCATCAACGGTGTGGGGCACTTAAGGGTGTTCAACGACACTCAGAAACCAACGTATATAAAGAACTCATCCGATTTGAAAATAATTTCACCGGTAATCGACCTTCAGAGCTATATTAAAAAAATAAGAAGCTCTGCCTATGTTCTTTGTAATAACTAAGCGAGTGGACCTACGCGGACAGCTATTATGATATAAAACTAGAAAATATATTGAAGAGTAAGAAGAGGCAAGGTCATCATATCAGAAGAAAGTCGTCCACTGCTGGCCATAGGCCTCCCCCAGAGATTGCCGCAATGACCGGTCTGCGCCATTAGCCTCCAGCGGACACCCGCGTCCATTACCAGGTCATCAGTCACTTTGTGGCGGGTCTACCCTCGCTGCAGAAGAGCTCGCTTTGTATAATTAGCTTTGAATATTTAGCGTAATGTCATCTTGCTCTTTGAATTTCATCTTATTAATAGTAATCTTTGATTCCAGGGCTACAAGTACCGTTTTCGCGTGATCAACGCCGAGTTCCTCAACTGCCCTATCGAGATGTCAGTGGATGGCCACAACATCACTATCATCGCTTCTGATGGCTACGACCTGGAACCAATCACTGGTAAGCTTACGATAGTAGTAGATAGATATAGTCCATAGAAGTACCTAATATGTAGTATTCACAAGTTGACAGATAACAAAACGTAAAACGCTCATAATACAAAATTTTCACACATGTATTTCTGTTGCCGCTATAACAACAAATACTAAAAAACAAAATAACATAAATATTTAAGAACTTTAAAAAAATTGCTTGTTGCCTTCATCAGGCGCTGGGTCTCAAAATGTATGGGAAAACTAAAATCCGACTCGCACTTGACCAAAATTCTACTTGATAATACTTACGTTATTGTTACTGTTAAAAAAATTAAAAAATATTATTATTTATATTAACTGAAGTTGTTTTGCATTTTGCAGTTTCCTTACTACAGTGAGGTGAAAAGTTTTGTGTTACACACGGGTGCAAATGTATTATACTTCTCTGAAACACTCGCTACGCTCAGGATTCTAATTTAGAACCACTTGCTTCGCTCGTGGTTCAACTATACAATCCTTTCGCTTGTTTGTGTTTCAATTCCACACTCGCGGGTAAAATACAACTTTGCACCCTTGTATAACAAATGGCTATTTTCTAAGCATAGGCTATTTGGAACACGATATATTTTCGAAAACCACTTCACAAGCATCGATCAGTTGACATTACCGTGTTCCAAATAATCCGGTGCAAAAGCACTATGCTATGAATAAAAATTCATTATAAAACTTCAGAAATGGGATCGGCCCGTGACAATGCCCACTCAGTATTTTGTGTGATAAAATAATCTTCAACTTCGTTCACTCACAGATTATGATGTGGTCGTTACCTTATAACAGATGTTGTTTCGGCGGTAAAATGCGCTAAGCAATCGTTGTGGGAGTGGAATTACTATGTACAACTTACCCTATTTTGATGTGGCACTGAAAGCGACATCGGTGTACAAACAGCAACGCGCTACACTAACCATTGATATATCCTATTACGTTCCAGTATGGTTCATGATTGGTCACTTAACTGTGTCGTTAATGGTACTGGTGGAAAGGCAACACAGGCTGGTGCCAGAATCAGTAATGATATCCTACCGTGCAATAGAACGAGCCATGTTTTTCGTGCGTTTTTCTTGCTCCGAAATACCCTATATCTAAATGATACTGGATAATGTGTATAGGTACATTCTTGAACACTATACCACGTCGGTGCGTGTCATTGCCATTTCCGCCATTCGAACTGCGGTATCACATGCTTCTTAATGGGCTCCATTTAGACCATTTTATGTAAGTTGAACCGTTACTGGTTTTGACATCTTTATAAACGCAATTGCCGGGTGGAATCTAACGACGAACTTTCTCGATAATCAGGCGTTATTTATTAGGCTTAGTATACCTACTAAGCAAGGTAACCTACAATATTTTATGTAGATAGAATTATGATTGTCACCATCTTTAAAGCATATGATTTAAATGTTTTTGTTTTTATTTTAATAAGGAGTTTCTAATCATAACAAATCGGTTGACAACATTTATGACAATATAATATTCAGCAATGATACAGACCACATAGCATGTGAAGTTATCGTAATATTCTATATTGCACGTTTTATGTTTATTGTTTTGTTTTAATTTGAAATGTGAGAGAAATTATATTCTATTTAACATCAACAATAAAACGTACGGACTAAAGTAGCTAATTAGAGTTTCACGACGAAAAGTGAGTTATGCAAAAACAGCGAGTTCACTTGACTGTGTAAACGTCCAACTGAGACTAGTTCCGGCTAAAAATGCTTTAAAAAGTCTCCTTTATTTACGGGGATTGGTTTCACTAAAGTCATAGGATTAAATAATCAGATTTTTGGTGTAGTAACAATAATACGTTGAAATTACTTCTAAAAACCGTTAATCCGTACCTACTGGAAAATAATGGTCTGAATTAATTCCAAATTATGTATCATTTTCGTTTGCTTATAAGACATGTATGACATTACTTATGGAAACATTAAATCTAATACATAAACAAGAATGTTCCTTATGAACACAATATAATATGACTTTGGCTGAAATTACGTCGTTTGCCTTTTTTGTGATGAACTTCGTGAATGAAAATAATTTTGTCACTGGTCGGTCGACGCCAAATATATGTATACACTTTTGCACGTTATACCTTTGTCTGATGCCAATGCTATTCATAGGTGCATATAACATAGTTGAATTGAACAATAAAGAACTTTGACTTTGTAAGGCGGTCGTCACACTTCGCCGCATCAACGGACGGAGGTGCGGAGCTTCATACAAATTTCGCCGGACGGAGGTGCGTTGCAGTGTGTCGTACCACACGGAATTGTATATAACAGTTTGTATATAACTGAGGAACTTGCATACAACGAGAAACACACCTCCTTCCGGAGATGCGTCGCAGTGTGACATCCACCTACATACTCACATACTGTCAGTATTAAACGCATGGTAACGTTACAATCATATGATTTCTAAAAATGTCTTTAAGCTGGATGGTCAAGTGGTTTTTGGGCGATTGTGCGTAACGTCCATTTCTATATTTTAAACACTCTGTCCCAACCCCAACTAGCACAAACAAACTTATAAACTTAAAAAGCTACAGTCTCGCAGACATTTTCTCTTTTATTGTTAGAATAGATAGATTAGGTTATGTCAAACGAATAGAATTTATGATACTACGTAAATATAACCTAAATTCTTAACCTGGGAGATAAAGTCATATTATTATGATTTTCTGGTTCCTGCAAGACGTAAAATGCGTCATACTGTAACTTTTATGGCTTGAAATCATCAAAGGAAGGTTCAAAATAAAACGAGATTCGCCGAGTGGAATATCTGCCACTTTGCCAATCTGTGTCATCGCGCACCTGTGTTAGCAATGCAGTTTGGTAACTCCGTGAAAATGGCTTTTTGCTCCCAAATAAAACGCTGCGTGAAATTGTTAACGCTTTTCGAATAACATAATAAGTTAAGCCCCGAATGAAAGGCAGAGGGATTAACAATAACGAGATCCACAAAATAAAGTATTATTTTTTATATATTTTACTCGTACTTACTTTTACTTACTTACTCGTTTGAAAATGAAAGGAGGTATTTCTCGACAACGTTGATATATCTGTACAGAACGGCCAAAAATATCTGTACGCCCTTAATGTCAGTTGTAATCTAATCCAGTAAAGATATTTTTGGGGCAATTTCATACATATATGTGCAATTTCATCTATTTAAAGAAAACTATTTATCTTCTAAAGTACCTACCTATATACAAGATGATAACTAACATTAAATTAAAACTAAGTTAAATCTAAAAAAAGCTCTCGAGGCATTGAACCGAGGATGCTGGCGGCATTTCAACGCTGAATTGCAATGCTGATGTGTTGCGCGAGAAAACCGCCAGCTCTTCGGTCATCAGCTACGTCAACCAGACGTTTCGCGATTTCCTCAAATAACTTTCGTGCACTGGGACCCCACGGATTGAGGATCTCGACTCCAAATGGTACAAAGTTGTACTCTCTGCCGAGGCCTCTATGGCAATACCGGGAATAACGCTATGAGGATGTTGTGTACACTTCATCATATCAGCCGAAAGACGTCCACTGCTGGAAATAGGCCACCCCCAAAGAGTGCCACAATGACGCTAGGGAGTGCCTGCTTCGCCCTGCGTCGATTAGCGAGGATAATGCCCAGAGACGTAGTGCGCTTGTGCTATTTCGCCACTGTGCACTCGCTTCTACAATACGGCACAGAGCTGTGGGGCCGCGCTGCCGAATGGGAGCGTGTTTTTCGCATGCAAAAGAGAGCCGTACGAGCGATTGCACAGGTAGGCCAAAGTGTCTCTGCAAGACCTTACTTCAAGTCCCTCGGGATACTCACGCTACCTTCCATAGTAATATTTCAGGTAGCTACATACGTGCGATGTCATTTGCACGAATACGCGAGAGGAGCAGATATACACGGTCGTAATCTCCGAAACGCTAACAAACTTGTTGGTGTGAAGCATAGGCTGGCGAAGTCTGGCAAACTCACCCATGTCATGGGACCGCTCGTGTACAACCAACTACCGGCGCATATCACAGATGCACAGTCACTGGCCGGCTTTAGATCGCGACTCAAATCATGGCTTATCGAGCACACTTTTTATAGATTTAGCGAATGTTATACTTGACTTGATTTTTGTAGTGTGTACAACTATGTACAATTTGTTGTACAAAAGATATCATTTTTTATACTACTAGTCATAAGTATGTAATTTTATGATTATAATTGTCGACATATAATATGAATTATTATGAATAAATATGAATAAGAATATGAATATGACCGGTCCTGCGCCACCCGCACACACACACACACACTACACACACACTGTACACTTATTAATTAGCTATACTACAGTCAGCGTCATATAGTTAGTAGCAGTCAAGGTAGCCAAATATTTCGGTACATACGTACGTCTTTATTACTGTAAGAATAAGGGTGTTTTACGACGTTAAGGCGGTGTGTTGTTTATATGACGCTGACTGTACCTACCTTTTCCAATTTCATAATTATACTTGAAAACCCTGTATGATATACTGTCGACCCTCACAAACTCTCTCTTGAACTCCGTTTTTTTGTGACAAGAGTTTCAATTAAGTTCTTTCGTGTTTTCTCGCTTTGTTAGCGAAACATGTTTTTTTCGCAAGGGTGGCTTCGTAAATTCGAAAGTGTGTCGTGTTCGACAGACTAGAACAATTCGGTCATTTTTATAATGACATGTAATTTTTTAATATTGATGCATAGTTAGGTACATAATGCTTGTGACATGTATATTTATAACATACATTTTATGTGTTTACGTATAAGGGTCTTTTTTAAGACTGTAGTATCATTCAATGATGTTATTTGAAAAAATACTCCTATTAAATTGAACGATCTTTTCGCCAACTAAACCATCACATCGATTTTTATTTATGTATAATGAACTGTAGCTGGTAGATCGCACGTTTCGTACCCACGTACTCTACGTACAAATGCCAACACTGATGTTAACTGATCATCCTTTATTTATATTGAACCTTATTTCAATCTACATAAAGTGCACGGATGGTCAGTTAACTGTGTTGGCGATGGTACTTTATATTTTACTAGTTTCACAGTAAGTAGTCATCATTCACTCAAGTTTGTCTATGATCGGTAATTTTCTTTCTCTTAACTTATTTCCTTTAAGGTTAGCTGTAAGAGATCCCTTAAACGGATAGGTTCGCTTTGTACGTTAATTAGGTATGTTTTATTTTTTGTACCAATTGTATTCCGCCTGCATGCAATAAAGCTTAATACACACATGCATGAGTTAGGTAGACCTAAATGTCATTAACATTTGAGTTGTCCTAACACTTCTGAAAAGTTACCCAATTAACCCTCAGGAGTTCATATTTCTCATAAGTCATAACTAATTATTTATGTGCGCTAACCAGCTGCAGTTTTCAATTTCTGTTTTTTTTAGGTTTATTAAATTACCCTTGCTCTTTCCCACCCCTAAACAAACTCTCTGTTTAAATATTCTATGCCAGTTGGATAACATTATTTTGGACTCACTCCGAAAATGTTTTACGACCAAGCTTTGAAGGTTGTTTTTTTATAATTTGTACGCCGTGGTACTTTAGTACTTAGGTACATCTAATTTTGATGTAGATTATTTGCTCCAGTCCAGAATGACATTAGATGACCTTATTCATCTAATGTCATTCTGGACTGGAGCAAATATTAGAGGATTATTAGAGGAGGAAGAATATTAGAGGATTCGTTGTCATCACAACGAATCCTCTAATATTCTTATTTCATTTTATTTTCTAAATAATATAAACTCGTACAAGTTGATAATTTATTAAAACTGTAAGGGTGGTTACCTCTTTGTAACGAAACAACGCGTAGGTTAACCAGATAGAGTATAATTCGAACTCGTACAGTAACTTAACTTATGCCTAGAACTGTGTCACAATTAAGCTAGGAACACACTTGTCCCACGTACGCAACGTATGCAATGCAACGTGGGAGAGATTGTGTGCACACTTGTCCCACGTATACGACGTGTATTGACATCAGACGCTGTTGTAAGGCAGGGACACACTTATCCCACGTATGCAACGTATGCAATCTGACGCGCTAGGAACGTAAGATCTAGAAACACACTGATCGTACGCGTAGGAAAGCGTGTGCTTATCCCCTCCACGTTCCCACGCCGATCTGTCGCGACAGGTCGAACGTTGCATGGGACGCGTGGGGTAGCATTGCGTATGACAAGTATGTTTCTAAGCATACAAATATCAGGGTCCAGATTTCATAATGCATTGCATACGTTGCGTACGTGGGACAAGTGTGTCCCTACCTTTAGGCATTTCGACCGAGACACCGTACTGCGCACCGGATGATTCCGCTAAGCAAGCTTCGTATTGGAAGGTGTTCGAGAACTTGAAAGCAGCCAACCGAGTAGAACTGGCGCCCAACAATAGTATCCCATAACATAAGTGCTGAGCTCAGAGGCGTCTCTAGCCCATGTAGCGCCCGTGTGCAAACATTACACCCAAAATGGAATGGTTACAAAGTACTAGTCGGCGCCCCCTAGGACCGCTGCGCCCGTGTGCAACGCACACCCTGCACCATAGGTAAAGACGCCTCTGGCTGAGCTGATTAAGCTTTCACATAATTTGGATATAACGGGAATTAGAGATATTGGACGATAGCATTTTTCTAGGTTTGTTTCTCCCTTACCTTTGCAAATTGGTAGGAAAAGATTTTAAACTATCGGGATACACGCCGTTCGAAACACACTGATTAATTAACATACGGAGAATTGATACAACTGCAGGTGGTAAGTAATCTAGTAACCGGGTCGACATGTCGTTGATATCTTTAGTCTTGTCTCTTAATTTTTTTTCATGGCATTTATAATATCGCTGAGAGTAAAGGGTTCAAATCGGAGGGTGGGCTTATCAAACGGCAAGTACCTACTCGGATAGATAATTGAGCGCAGATCGGACGCACGGTTGTTTATCGCTATTATTTGTACTTATTACGTTATACAGGTTTAGCCGAGACGCCGCGTAGGCAGCGCGCGCCTTATCGCAGTCACCAAATATGTTAAAATTAACATATTTGGTGACTGCGATAAGCTGCAAAAATTATGCCAAGAAAAATAGTGTAATTTTACACTATTTTTCTTGGCATAATTTTTGCAGGCCTCGGAAGCTACGAGTATTACTCGCCATACACTGTGGCACATATTTACGTTTGGTTGGGAAATCTGATTGTTAATATAATCACTATGTTGCGTTCTTAACATTGACCACTAGTCGATTTCTTTATTTTGCAAGCTGATAAGTAACTCAGTGTCATTTGGTTCGTTTGTAATTTTTAGTATTAGTGCGTACTTATTTGATAGCGGTATTGAACCATACATCAACAGGATTTTTATTACTACTTTTTTAAGAGGAAAGAGATGTCTAAGTAGTGTTTGATGACATTCATAAGTGTCATAACTAATCCTAGTTTGTCACCTTTTACACTTCGATAAATATTATTACATATAAAATCAGGTAAATGTACCAGTGCCCGCAACTGGCATAATTCACGTCAAAACAATAGAGGTGAAGGTGTCGTTCTAATCTGTTTTGGGTTTTAGAATTTTGTTTGCGCGACAGCAACAATGATTTACCAATACATAAATAAATAATAAATAAATAAATATTAGGGGACAATCTTACACAAATCGACCTAGTCCCATAGTACGCTCATTAATGCTTGTGTTATGGGTACTAGACGACGATATATATAATAGATATAAATACTTAAATACATAGAAATCTTCCATGACTCAGAAACAAATATTCATGCTCATCACACAAATATTTGCCCTTACCGGGATTCGAACCCAGGACCTTCAGCTTCGTAGGCAGCAGGCAGCGTCACTACCCACTAGGCTAACCGGTCGTATACATAGAGCGTTTTTCTCGAAACCCTACTTACCTATTACTTACTTACCGTAAACCGGGGTTACTTTGATCAATTTTAGACTTTGACAGCCTTCTTTGACGATCCTATTATACGTAAAAACATACAATTAAAATATAATAATCGGTTTTTTCTCTTCTTTAGGCCTGCCAAATAAAAAAAAATATGGACTTATATTTTTCACAGAAAAAAATAAAAACAACGCGATCAAAGTTACATTGAGAATGGGGTTACTTTAAAACCCCTACTTTTTTCACTGCCAATGTAAAGTAAACCCGCTAAAAACCTCGTAAAAAATAAAATATAAAAATTCGAACCAGTACTTTTTCAGTTATTTATATTTTAGGAGTGTGGGGTGACTTTGATAACTTACCAAATGATACAAATCAATAATTTTAAGCGATTTATTAGATTATTAACTAGAAAAAACGTAGGAACTTTACTAATACAGGTATAAAAGTACCTTTAACTTTTAATACCTTTTGATCACAGACATAATCAGCCTTTTTTCAAGGATTTTTCAAAGTAATATTTATAATTATGTGACTCAATCTTTCTCTTGCCATATTATGGTATTGTTCCTACAAAAAAAAACCATATACACTAAGTTATAATTCATATGAATAACAAAAAGCGCCAGAAAACGAATTCCTGAGGCTAAATCGTTAGGTCAATTTCACCACATATAGGTGATCAAAGACACCCCTACCCATGGATTCCCCGGCTAAGGGTGCAGTTTTGGGTTTTAGGATTGAGGATTTTTTTTGCTAACTCACTACTAACCAGTGATCAACTTAAGATACCGAACAAATCACATGTATTTATTCTTGACATATGTACGGTCGAAGTTTTTTAGCCATGATAATCAAGAGAAAAAGTGTCCTTGCCGTTAACATTTTTTTTCTCCATGAAATAATTGCACTACGCACTTACCAGTTGACTATGTGACGAAGCAACTACCAGTGTTGCCAATAATGCGAAAGAAACTACTAAGATGCTTTTAAACTCTCTAATACAAGTATTTTAGTAGTGGATGGAAGTTGTTATCAAAGTCGACCCGCAAATCAAAGTAACCCCGGTTTACGGTATATCTTAAGGCGCCGTAGGTTCAGCGAAGTTAAGCGAACAGAGTTTTTGAAACAATATAATGCGTCTGTTTATAATAATACGGTTTCAAAAAAATACGAAAAGTAATCTTGAGGCTTTTCTGCAGGGAAATCAGTGCTTTGAAACATAATTAAATTTCGCTCGATAGAAAAAAATCACGAACATAGGTCTAAACACACACAAAAATACACATAAAATATTCATAACAAATTATGCACAATACAAACTATAAATATTAAAATTGCTTCTAAAAATCGGCAATATCATGTTTGAGGGAAATCAGTGTTTACATTTTTATTTATTTAAACGGCCAAATAATTAAAATTAAAAAACATGATATCCGCGCTTCCGAGCACGCCCTTCCATCTCGCTCACGCTTATGCTCAGTGAGAGGGAGAGAAGACCATGAACCACACCACACCACTCAATTACTGTTCAGCGAGGCAATGCCGCAAGCATTTAGGGTCCTTTAGGGCTTGACTCAGAGCGGGATGTAGTTTAACTTTTTCTTATCTTTTATTAGGTAGTTAGTTTAGAGCTTATAAGTATTTTAATTAAATTATTCTTTTCACTATTGTATTCTGACTTATTTTGTTTTTAATTTATGTTTGTATAAATACAGTTTCCTTTTTTTAATTTTAGATATTTCCAACTTAAATCAAGTACCTAATGCGCAATGAAAGAAAAACTCAAGTAAGTTTCGTTTTTCAAGATTATTTAACATTATATCCATCTGCTAAATCTTATGCACTCTGATAAAACATTCTTAACTATATACTTTAAAAAGAAAATTAAAAATTGGAATTTCACATTCAAATATTCCCGTGTGCTTATATTTGAATTGCAAAGACATTCTTGTTAGCACAAATGATGTGAATTCGAGGTAATCGAGTTTTTCAAATGTTCGTAGAACCTTCTCACAGTAACGAAGCATGTGCTGCGAAGATAATGCATGAACTTGGTTACGGCGACATGGTTATATTTTTATTGGAAATGCACGTTGTTGCTGGCTTGCCGTTAAAAATAGCAATTGGACTTAATAGATAAAACTACATAACTATAAAAAATTAAACTAGTGATTCTGTGAGCTGTAGAACTCGGTATCCTGTATTTTTTTTATTAATTCATAGTTAAGATACTTATGTTTTGGTGAATCAACTTTATTTGACATAAACTGTCCCGAATATGCATGTTGTATAATTATTGAACCTGCTCACATAAAAGGGGTAATCACTTAATAAAATAATCAATAATGTCATATTTTCTCGAAAAACGATTAAAAATGTACTCAAATGGAGAAAAAATCAACGCAAAAGGTTAAATAATCACGAAGCAGGCAATATTAAAACGGTTGTAACTTCGTAATTATTTGAGATATCTGAATGGGATTTTCGTCATTAGGCATATTTTTTGCCTTCTTTCTTTTGAAATAATACTAATTTTCAAGTCTACATCCATACCTATTATTGGACCAGCTCACAAAATTTC
This sequence comes from Epinotia ramella, assembly GCA_947578815.1. Lineage (NCBI taxonomy): Eukaryota > Metazoa > Arthropoda > Insecta > Lepidoptera > Tortricidae > Epinotia > Epinotia ramella. Next base: position 34,134,685 of record OX388202.1, read on the forward strand.
ACGAGAATCGGTTGAGAAATGCGACCTGGACAGCTGGACAGGAGGACGGAATAATTTTGGCCCAGCCCGAAACGGAGAACTTCAATACCCAACAATTCATACCCAACAAACATAGCTAGGAACCATCTGAACTTACAAGGCTTTCGATAAAAACGCACTCCAATCGATTCATCCGTTTGGCAGCCGATCCACAACGATGCCACAGACAGACACACACACACACACACAGTCAGTATGTGTAGTTAAAATGCTGTTAAATGTCGTCTATAAATATGTATCGTTAAATATCTGTCACTTTGACAATTATGTTAAAAGGAAAGGGGAACACAGATAAATTCCGAAGAGTATTTTTTCCGAAACTATAATTATTCCTAATCTCAAAATTCCGAACGCCATTTTAAGCTAGACGAAAATTTGGACGCACGTGATTTAATGGAATTCATTCAAATAGGTTAAGTTAGTTATATTATTCTGAAAAATCAAAAACTCCTTCAGCGGAACATGGTTTTCAGAATTATGAATTCGGTAAAAATATGCTTCTTTATATGAAAAATATGTGGGCACACGACATGAGAAAGGTGCAAATCATACATAACACTTTGCCTAACAGAGGTTTGGTAAGTTTTATGAATAACAGTAGAGTCTTACTCATAAAAGGTTCCTACACTTTTAAAGAACATATTCGTGCCGTTTAGTAGTTTCATAAACAAAAGTCCGTCTAACATCAGTTTCCATTCCCGGGTTTCTTTTCACTACATACGAGCTCCTTCCTTAATGAGACTTTATGGCTCGTTGTTCAGGTCTTTATGCAACGGGTGTTTAAAACTGAAAGCTATGTGTGCTTAAAGATTATGTAAATTCGTTATGAAAAACCGTGTTGAATGGCGAAGGTAGCGCTATTTCGTAGTATTTAATGATTAATTCAAGAAGCGAGCGAAGGGAACAAACTTTCCGTACCTATCAGTTTGGTATTTTTTTTCATATGTCTGGTTGTCCGGCTGTCCGAATGCTCTTCTACGGGTTGCATTTCTGAACCAATTCTCGTTACATTTTGTGAGCAGGTACAGTCACCATCAAAAGTAACTGCGCAATTGACGTCTTCAAAAGCTCTTATTCCCTTTTAATAAAGACGAAGACGTTGCCCAGTTACTTTTGATGCTGACTGTACTATAAACAAGGCAGGCTCCCGAGTTCTACAGCACACAGGGCCGTTAGTGATTAAGGTACGTATATCCTGAAGAAAATGGCTAGTTTTGGATAGGATGAAAGGCTGAGCTAGAAGCTGGTCGAATTAACCCCGCACTGACACCCGTGCATTTAAACGATCGAGGTGCAGTGTTAATTGGATCGCCAATTGCAGATTCCCAAAGAGGTTGCCGAAATTCTGGTCGTTTTGCGCTGTACAAACGCCAACACAGTTAACTGACCTTCCTGTATTTATATAGAACCTTATTACAATGCACATAAAGTGCACGGATGGTCAGTTAGCTGTGTTGTCTTACTGTGTTGGGACTAGACTTGACAAATAGCACACATAGATTATGGCCAGGGAGTTGAGCCTACAAAAGACCGGCAAATAAATAAAAAAAACAGAGTGTTGCAATGGCCAGGAGTACCTACTCTGTGACAACAGATGTTAGATGTCATCGAATGTCATCGATGTAATAAAACAGCAAGGAAGACGAATTACATCGCGATTGTAAAATAAAATACAATAAATATGCCGTAAGCAATCCATAGCGATGTCAGAAAGCTTATTTTGAATATAATGATTATTGAATAGCAAAAAAAGGATGCCGGATTGTCTAGAGGTATTGATTGAACTGGTTAGTTTGGTTGGATGTAACTATAGTAAGTTATTTTTCATCTCTCATACTCTGAAAGTAGGTCATTGTTTATCTAAACAGCGGGTTGAAAGTGAGGCATGTCGCCCCTAGGGCTGAAAAGTAATAAAAAATAAAAAAGTTATGGCAGAAACCTGTACAGCCACGGTTCCAGAAAATTTAATTGATTTTTGAAACTTGTTGACAATCATGCTTTATTTTAAATATTGGTAATTAATTAATTCTTGTATGATTACTATTCGTATTTGAAGGCTATTTAATATTTTTCCAGTGTTCTTAGTTTAATGTAACCGCTTCAGAACCGCTTCCTAAATTAATTTAAAAAAATAGCAATGGCAAAAGCCTTTACTGCCACACTTCCTTAAAATTGTGTTGATTTCGGAAGCTTGTTGATAATTATGATGGTTTTGATTCTTTGATTACTATATTATGGTTCACACTTTTAAATGGGTTCTATAGGATCTGACTGATTTAGAAAATATTTAAGTTTATGGCTTTCATTTCATTTCCTTGTTATTCGAAATGAAAAGTAGAGTGTTTAACTCGGGGAAAGCCACCCATTTCCGCCTCGCTCGAACTGTGGCTTTCAACCCTCGGTTAACAATCTACTATTATTTAATCGTATGGCATACATTATTTTGGCCTTTAAAGTTTGTCACTCTTTAGTACAACCCGGGGACACGTGCAGGGTTGTGGTAGGTAGCTCCTGCGGACACGAGTAACAGTTGTCCCCCCTTTGCCAAGTGAGTGGGCAACTCGACTGTTAGAAGTTATTAATAGACAGCAGCCGGGATCAACTGCTTAGCGTGCCTTCCAAAGCACGGAAGCTCATTTATATTAACCACCCAAACATCAGGCGGTCACCCATCCAAAGACTGACCGCTGCCATCTTTGCTTAACCTGCGGTATCGATTCCGACTCGCAGGCGCCGCTAGGCTATGAGCGCCTTAAGATAAGGAATTACTTACTTTAAGAATAATAATTAAAACCATTCTCCAAAATTTCAATACTGTCGAGACATAATAGTTGAACTTTTTATGATATTCTCCAATGTGAATACCTAATATTAACAGTAAGCCGGGCGGTAGCTTTCAATTCTCTTAAAGAACAGAAATAGTCCAATTCATTATGGAACAATTACTTTCTTACTTTCCATATCAAGTATCAAGATTAGGACATCATACTAATTTAAGACGTTTATCATATAAATCTCAGGCTCATCTTTCCCTGGGCAGGCTCTAGGAATAATTGTTTATTAACAATCTTGATTCTAGTTCTTCACATCTTTTAGGAGCACATTTATATTTATAATAGTTTGTTTTAGACAGACAACAAAACGATAAAAGTTTGCTTTGGTTTCGCATAGGCCGGCCAATTTTTACCAAAGATGCCGATCGTGACATTTTTTTCTCCAGATTGAACCTCCAGAAGAACTCTCGAAGAGTTCGAAACATGTCGCCCGTAGTGACATTTAGAATAGAATAGAAAACATTTATTCGTGACAACACAACACAACAGAAATAAAAAAACCGGCCAAGTGCGTGTCGGGCCACGCGCAGTGTAGGGTTCCGTGGTTGCCTGTCTGTCTTAGTTACATCGACGTGCGGTGCGGTTGCGTGGGCCGATGTTTGAACCTGCTACCATTTCGTCGTGCCACCTACGGAACACCTCTCTTTTTTGCTCCTTCTCTAGGGTACCACTCGGAACGGAAACTAATTTGGCCCATTTCTCTGTTTTGCTTCTGGTTAGGTGGCACGCCCATTTAGCTTTCTAATTGAATGTGATACGTCTGCTATTTATGTTTTTCCTATTATGTATAAGGGTTATTATTCTTGCAGTCTGACACCCAGTACTCCTGTCAACAAATACCACATACCTAGGAGTATATATTTACACGTTCCCATATTGCTTATAAATAGATTATGCAAATGGTACCTTCAAATATTCAATAAGTTTAACCGTCAGATAGCACATCCAATATAGGTCGCATAATGAATTCCACCAAGCGCTCGCAAATGCCTATAAGCAGATATCATCTAACGGTAACTGATATCTAAAACTGATAGTTGGCACTAACTTCCGTAAGACAAATACAGCCGAGCGCCAAAGTTGTGTGGTTCGGGCTGGGGTAGCTTTAACAGAGTACGGAAAGAGACCGGCACGACTTAACTTAACCACTTAACATATATATCACCATCATCATCATATCACCCGAAAGACGTCCACTGCTGGACATAGGCCTCCCCCAAAGAGTGCCACAATGACCGGACCAGCGGCACCCGCATCCAGCGGACTCCCGCGACCTTTACCTGGTCATCAGTCCACCTTGTGCCTAATGCCATTCTCTTCTTACCATTGCTATTTATTTTTCTATGATTTCTTGCGTTGCAGACTACCGTCGTAGGGTCTAAAGTGCCCCCGGGTGCGAGCAACTAATATCAATTTAGTTTGTAGTATTCAATGTATGGTAATTCCGTTGTTCTGTCGTCCGTCGTGCGGGATTCAATTATTAAACTGTTCAAATGTGCGCGCCAGCGTAAATGTTTGGATGTGCAGAATGTACATAATAAAAAGGACACTGAATTCAATTAAAAAGTCGAGGTAACGCGAAATGTGTTTAAAATTTCCGGATATTTGTTTGGGGCGTAACATATTAGATGTCAAATGAAAAAGAGTAAAAAATACACGATGATTTTTATAAAGTTTTTTACAACACTCGGTACAAACGGCTAGAACAACAGTTTCTAATACTCGGAACAAATATCGTCATGTTTGTTTTGCAATCCAACAATATCAATATGGATGATATTGGCGCTGTTTCACAGTTTTTAATAAAATTGCTAAAAACATAGCATTTTTAACTTTGAAATTGAAAAGAAAAATTGGTCAAGTGCAACTTTATTATCGTTTTTTTCTTGGCAATGGTTAAGTATGTCTGTTAGGTAGTAATTTTGTGAATATTAGAGTCGTGCCCTTTGCCTGCCCGACATCTTAAAGGAGGGCTCTGATCAAATTGAAGGAAGTAGTTCGATCAAACCTTTAGGTCTGTGGGATTCACTAATTCTACCCGCGTATTACTTCGGGTCCGTGACTAAAATTCTTCTTACTCTCTTACTCGCTGCGTTCACATGATTTTCGACTGCAAATGAACTAAAAGGAGCGAAGGCTGATTTGGATAAGAATAACTTTAGTATACAATTGTTACAAAATACAAGGGCAATATTTGGTGAATCCCAAATTAGACTGAGCCGTTAGGCTCGGCCATGAATACGAGCGGTCGCGGCAGCGGTGCACCATACGATACATTGGAGCAAGATATTGGATTAGGGACGTGGCCTCCCACTCTCACTTATGGCGATGCCGCCGCTTGAAGTTGTAGTCGCGATCTAATCGTGGAAAAGGTGCTAATAAATTTCAATCCGCGACAGCAATTCATTCCTATTAGTGCCTAGCTTATGCGATCATAAGCTAGGCACTAATAGGAATGAATAAGAAATGAGGAAGCATAAGCTTACAAAACAGCGTTGAAGTTACACAAAATCAGAAATTTGTTTAGGACTCACTCCTAGTAAAAAGCCACTTAAGAAACGGTTTCTACCCTCTCAATAATCCACGCTCTAAACTCGGAAACGTCAACGATTGTGAGCGAAACGCCTCACTTCCCACTTACTTCAATTTAGCGAATGCTTACCGAATTTAGCGTTTTCAGGGGTATGCCGGATCTCTCGCTTTGATCCTTCCTGGACATTTGAATATGTAAATTCAGAAAATGGGATGAGCCGGATCACTGTTCGCTTGAAAGAAACGTTGATATCTGAATTTTAACATGCGAGGGCTTGGCTGTGGAATTTTCATTTAATTAGAATGTTCGTGTGCCGTGAGCGTGGGTTTTGGTTTGTATTTTTAAAAGGCGGGTGGTGTAGTCAATTCAAAATCTGACAAGGTTTTGTCTAGTGAACTCTGTTGTAACGCTAAATGTTCAATTGTGGCCGGCCCACTGTTGGCGCTGATGCCGGCGTAATGGATGTAGCTCGACGACTTTTAGAATAAAACTTCTGTGAAAAGCTGACTGTAGTACCTTAGGTAAATTTATAATTTCACAAAAGGCTCTGGTACGGAAGTGGTGTTATACGAGTATGGTATGGTATATGAAAGGTAAGTGACTAGCAAGATTTGACTTATTTGAGTTAACGAATTTAGGTAGGGATAGTTTAGTTTAGTTTATTACATCTCATTACATAAATTTCACATAAGGTCAGTTATCTTATATTACTTTTCATATAGCGATCGTTTACAAAATTACGCGATTTACTATTTGATTATACACAATGGAAAACATGTCAATTTTAAAAGTAAATAAATAATAATGAAAAATAACAATACGGTCATACCTACCTAGATACAGGTACTATTAATTGCAATTACCTTAATAAATAAAAATATAAAATAAATCATGTCGTAAAAAATAATAATGAATAATACGATTACTTAGTAATTGCAGCACCAGTGGTACCTATCAATAACCTTAAAAGATTTATTTATAAAACTGATGTATGTGTAGCGCTTCTATTGGTGCTTTCAAAAGACCATCTCATGCTAACCGTGCCCGCCGGGTGCGTTTTGCTAGTGCAGGGTTGAGTTTGCAACACCCACCATGCCTGCAACAAACAAGCAAAAACATACATTATCAAAATTGTAAATGTTGGAATAAAGGCTATTTTATTTTATATTTAGCTTTCTGAGTAGTTTAACCAGTGAAGCTTATATTTAAAACCATCCCTAATTGGCTAAACATCAATGTTGTATGAACTAGCCTTAGATTAACTTCTCTTTTTATTTAGATTATCATTTAACCACGTAAAGGAGTAATCAGGAGTATGTGACGATTCCTACCTTAAAGTCTCTATAAATCTATATTTCCTATTCTGAACTTAACCTAAAGCCTAGCTGTAATGGTAGCCTACCTGTAGGTGTAGCTAAAGGTAAATAATTAAACAAGAAATGAGGGGAAACAAATCATTATTTATTGCTCATTAAACATTGGAAGTAGTATTTTATGTTGAAGCTAAAGAAACTTTGATTATTTAATCCAATGGAATCAAGCTAGATTTCATAGGATATTCGCTTTGGTTCCTAGACAATACTAACCCAATAACAAAGCGAGTAAAACAATAAGGTTAGTCCCGGCCGAATATATTAGTAAATTTATTAATTTAAGACTCTAATCTAGATCGAATTATCCTAATGCTAGAGAAACTTTTGTTATTTATCCCAACAATTTCAAGCTAGAATTCATTAAGGAATCCACTTTGTCTCCTAGGAATGCTAGTCCAAAAGCAAAGCGGATCAAACGAAAATGGCTAGCTCCGTACCTACTAATAATGAAATGAACGCACTAATTAGAACTGAAAAATTAGACTTGATAATATTATCCTTGGATCCTAGTCTAAAGTATCCTAACTAAACCTGCCGATAAAATAAGGTCGTGGCTTGCTCTGAAGTGTAGGCCAATTCATGATCGAATATCTAGCGGTAGGACCCGACGCTGTGTGAAAGTAGTCCCTGGTGCTTTTCGACAGGTGAGAGGGAGACGACGCACTAAGAAAGAAAAGTTTACACGTTAATAACATCATACCATAAGTATATTTTCACACCTACAACTTAACTTACTTGCTTCTTCAAACCAACAAAATCCACAACTTATTATGGAATAACTTACTTATCTAAATAAACTATATATAAATATAATTCACATAGTTAGATTTTTGTCACTCCTTCGAAGGAGTTCGTTCAATGATGTACCTACATCTTAAAATATTAAGATTTTGATGATGACGATGATTTTGGATGATGACGTTGAGATACAGAAATAAATGATTAAAAGTGGACTATCGTTTTGACCTATTCATTACGTACAACTTATATTATAAATCATTTCCTAATATTCACATCCGAATGATTAGTTATTAAGATTAAATCGGAGAATAAATTAAATCGCTTAAAATTTACAGAATGATTTTTACTATAGAGATATTACAAAGGTTGTAGTGTGACTAGTCTAGCGAACAATCCCAGCTTTGCAGGACCCAAAGGCACCTTTATAGTCGAGAGATTGATAGATATACGACGATGCACAATTGAGCCTGACAACTGGCAATTAACCACCATTCTAATCACACCATATTTATTGAAAATTCCATAACAAAATTCCTCGGTACATATGTTAACTTGAACTACTGACATCTAACTTTCATAAATATAGAATTTAGATATTAAGGTAAAGTATGCATCCCTTGTAAAATCGATAACAAATCTTCTCTAACAGAAGGGTCAATCTAAAACTAGACAACCAGACAAACGGAAAGAAACCTCAATTAGCAAGATCGAGATACCTTGACCACTCGCCCTTGTCAATGCATTCCATGTAGGGTTCGTCAAAAGTAGTTCACGTCTCTCCAGATTGGGAACCTCTTATCGAGCGAACCACCTATGTCTGGGTCGTTGACAGTGTACTTGCAGCTATGGGTGGCTTACTTAAGGAGACTCAAACACGAATGCTTACACACAACATTGTATCGACTTTACTCAGAAATCACACTACTAATTCCTCATGACACCGACTACCCCTAATTTCTTATATATTTCCGTGTGGAATCATGTTGGCTCGCAACATTTCTATTAATAGTTTGTTACCTGAAAGAAGCTGCTCGGTTTTAACACTTTTAACCAATTACCTAACAAAAGGAGTTCCGTATAAAATAGCCCAATAATAATAATATCCTAATAATAAACCTCACTCATGAATTACTGCAATGCGTCAGTAGTAGGTACTTGACGTATGTACTAAATCACTACATATGTTTACTAGTGTAATTTGGTATTACACTAATTTACTGAAACACCTCGCGAAACTTAATTAAAATAAACGCATTCGAATAACTGAATTACATATGAAAAACAGTACGGCAACAGTCGTACGTAATATACTAAAATAGCTTATATATAACCGTATTCCTAATAGTATAACCCTAAATAATTACTAATAATTGCTCGCTGATTAGGCTTAAACCATAACCATCAATTATGCATCGCTTAGGGATAAACCGCACTCTTGAATGGAGGTAGTTACAAAGTTACAATACCGCTACACATTTAAAACACTCGCATAGGTATATACTTTATGCTGCCAACCGATATTGATTGCTAATAGAAAGATATGATAATGTTGGAAATAGACACAGACAATACACTCACTGATCAGTAAAATAAAGTTAGATTAAAATTCTACCAGAGATTGGGCTCGCTGGGACCACCCAATTTACCACAACAGCCAAAGATGCTGCTCGACGGTAGACCTTGCAGCTCTGCCATACACTGCTAGCCTCTGCCTGAAGATCTGCCTCTGGCCCCGTCGCTGCCTCGTAGTAGTTGGAGTCCCGTCTCGTGTCCGTAGAGAAGTGAAGTCTCGCCCCACAGGTCCCGAGAAAAAGGTGATTTGTTGCTCCGTCCGTGTCCCGTGAAAAGTGACGCTCCTCCGCGCTCAACGCCTTAAATACCTTCGCCGACACCAGAACCACTGTAACATGAACTCTCAACCGATATAAACCCTTATGGTCATTGTTATAGCTTATTCAATCGCTTGCACCCCCCCCTACGGCGTCGTCGTAATCATACATCTTGCTCCTATTCAGTGTGTAACGTTGGCGCCACTATGTCTGGCCCACGCCACACAAGTCGAAACCCGTCGCACCACAATTACTAGCTCACGCTGTATGTTGATATTCAATACCAAAATTAACCTCAAACATTACAAAATATTTGTGATTATGAACCCTAAAATCTCAATGAAAATTACCACACAACAGCCAAACCCACCTTGAAATTTAACTGGAATACATTTAAACTCACCCTAAAGTTGGTTTCTGAGTTCAAACAACGTTTATTTTAGATTCCTCCTAATTTCATCTAAACCGGCGTTAATTTATAAATAATAGCTAACTATCAACGAACCTAGCATTAAGCAAGGTAACTAGATAATGACATCTTCATATTATAAAACCCTAGATCAACCTTTTCACCTATTCTTAGTCGAAAGGACATACTTAATGTTTCCATCTATTTTAAATATAATTAACACAAATTACAGTTAAAACAAAGCTTACTTAATGATGTAAATTCCCTCAGATATTCAAGAAATCCTCAATTAATAGCATTTTCTAATATGTCAACCAACATCGTTACTTTACATAAACCCAAATATATAATGAATGATATTTACTCTATTATAGCGATAACTAGCATTTACTAGAACCAATAGATCTTGACCTAAACAAACCAAATATATGGAACCCACAAGTGTTCCCTTTTACTACGTATTATTCTAAATTATTAATTTGAATTATAATAATACTCTCATAATATAACAACATCCGTTAAGCCTTCAAATTGCCTCATAATTTAAATAACAGTCCCAATGAAAAACGCCTACTTCTTTAAAGCGAGCAATTTCTACTCTAAAATTGAGGCTGGTTCTGAGAACCGTCTCATTCTGCCCCATGATAATGCACAGCGTGAAATCTACGATTTCAAACGAAGCATTATCACAACATTAGTATACCACATAACAGTTGACTAGAAATTGCGACCTCTTTGTGCACACAAAAAAACTTACATTTACACTTTTTTTAACCTGCCGTCCTCCCATAGTATTTTTAACAAAAAATCTAATTGAAGACCAAGTCCATTCGCTATGTTAATTACTTAACCCCTCAGTGGAAACTGACAAAATTCAACCCCTTAACTTGGAAAATTTCAATTTATTGATATATCAATCTCTCCAACAAGTGCATATTAAGGTGTGGTGTGTGTTTAACCATAACATCATTTGACAGCGATTTAGCAAAAAATTATAGTATCACCTTGAATTTCAGGATACCTTCTGGCAACCCTCAACACAAGTTAGACCACATATCTCGGTCGATGATACACAAAACCCCCCCAAACTATATACAATGATTCTATATATTACCTCAAACCTCCGAAATCCTTCAGGCATTCGTTGATTCAAGTTAGACCACATATCTCGGTCGATAATATGCAAAACCTTCCCACTTAACAAGAAAACGTCTCTCCAGGCCGCCTCTACTCGCCAAGAATACCAGGTTGTGAATCCGATAGACACACGTGATCCGATGTTACAATATCACCCTGTGCCCCCAAATTCCTTCAGGCTATTGTTGACCCAGGTTAGACCACATAATTATCTCGGTCGATGATACCGCAATACCTTCCCCAACGAACAGAAGGCCTCTGGTTTACGTTATTAATCACAATATCAAACAATTTCATGGAGAATGTTTCAACTTGACTGAGATATCCGACTTCAGACTGCTTTCATACAGATGGCAAGATGTCCATAACTACTGGGTTACTTAAAATTAACCCATTTAATGCTCCGACTATACCACCAAATCATTAATGATAATGATAATACCGCCAGAACATCAAACCAAAATTTAAACTATAACAATAAAATTGTTGATCGCGTTTTTGCAAACTACACCAAACATGGCCCAGTCGCGTACAGTCACATTCATTAACCTCCTCAAGGTCTTAGATATGCCGTGACATCCTTGGAGAATCCGACTACACGCGTCAACACCCTGTCTAGCAACCAAACGTGACTCAGCCGCGCATAGCTGCATTCATCAACCTCCTCTAGGCCTTGGATATGCCATGATATCCTTAGAGAATCCAACAATACTCGTCAAGTCCCGTCCAGCAATACTATAAAAATGCCATGTCTACTTTACTATACATTCGGAACTATTTCATAGATAAAAATCGCAACACCCTACCATCTCGCATAAATAACAGCCTTACTAAAATATATTAAATAACCAAAGTTCATAGAACTTCCCTCAAGGTTGCAACCCTGATTTGCAAATGAATTGGGAACCAATTAAAAGTCCTCCAAGTGGCTTAAAATAATTAAAATATACCAGATATATTAAATCATTTCAAAATGACTGTTCGTTGACAAATCATTCTGACGAAATTGGTGTCGGGAATACCTTTTTCAAGAAGAGATGTGTCGGAAGATGAATGGTAAGCGCAGCTTCTTGTGGAGTATAATGTCACCACGATCAGTCACACATGGACCTTGTCAAAAAAATTGACTGTAACCTAACCAACTATAACCGTGGAAACACTGGTGTAAATATTTTTTGGAGAGATCAAATACCAATAAACCTAAATTGTACCTTGAATTTCGATCAACTGGCCGAAGTCCATTCATCACACAACATAATTCCTCTCAGCGCTGCCTGCCATGCGGTCGCATACATCACTTTCATTCCTGTACACACTAATCACACTTTAAATAAATGGTTCTAAACCTAACCATTAAACCTAATAACCATTTCCTTCCGCTTGACTTAACCCAATCAATCGAACTCGACAGTAAAATCACATTAATATTAATGCTTTTCCCAAGTTAATACACTAAGTGAATCGACATATATATTTTAAGCACATTATCTGTAGTCAATATTATATATTTTGAAACAAAATGATTATGAAGCAAGATGAATAATATGATACGATGTAAAATATATTTTACTCTAATTTTCATACGAAAATTTTGATGTTATACCATCACGAATTTCATATTATGCTAAAAATACTACTACTTATTTTATTAATAGAACCAAGATCACTTGCTAAACTGACTCGTAAAACCCTACACACACAGCGAACCAACTCGGCCCTCATCCGTTTATAGATTATAAAAGGACAGCAAGTCAATCTCATTTTACCTTCTTAATCTAAACTGTAAATATTTAACAATAACCAACGCCCCTTTGATGTGACATCTAGTAAATATCTGAAAATAAACAATAAACAATTCATTAAATAGTAACCTTTTACAAATAAACCCTTAAATCTACAGAATACTAATACTTTTTTCTTAACATGAATTAGCGATTACTTGTTAAAATTAGTATAAAACGTAATTTAAATTAAATCCTTTGTTAAACTCTCATAGCCAATTCCAACAAAATATGGCAAAACCCAAAATCATTGAATCCAATCATGATAGATAGACATGGTATCTTAAACCTAGGATACCTCGGTGAAATAATTCTACATTAATTTAACTATAACCTCTTCATTTTTCCTTCTTCATTCTTCTGACTCGATTTCCGTCTTCTTTCTTCATTAAGGATTTTCGCAGGATCCTAACCACTAGACGATCACGGCCAACATGACAAAATACCTATACATCCCTACAGTGGACGATAAAGTGATAGAAAACCTACCCCATTTCTAGCAACTCGTCGATTTTCCAAACCTACTTAGTTTTTTATATACCACTATACACTTATCACATGTGAGCATCTATCTAAATAACGTTCCTTAAACTACTTACAACATTATACTACCTAACCTAACTGGATTTTAATTACCTAAAATAATACTTCTAAAGCAACGCAACAAATATGTGAAGAATAACAATGGACGAGCGAGACAGTCTGCGCGCAAGCGAGAAAGAAGATGTGAACATACACATTATTCGAGTATATATGAAACAATTTATCCCGAGACCCAAAATCGTTGTTGTATACCTTCATAACTTTTAACAATATTTTAGTTACATTGCCGGACAATTTTCTACACCTAAAAATAAATACAACGCAACATGTTACTCTTTTTTTTTCCTTTTAAACAACAACAAAACTTCCGAACTCACAACCTAAGTCCCTTGGCTGACAAAAAAAAGTTCATAAACATTACGAAACCTTCATAATTACTTAATTACTCTCCCGCTGATAATTTGTTAAATTTTAGCTGTCGAAAATGAATCGTGCACAAGATAAGGTAAGTCAATATTGCAAATAAATGTACGCCACTAAATCTTGAATTCCGAAATACACTGCATCCCAATAATTTGCACTAACATTTGTTGTAACCTATGATTCCTACAATTAATTGGCGCTATAATCTAGTAGCTAATTTCTAAACTATTTTCTGGTCACACTATACGTTTGCGCTGTTTGCTTTTAGATTTTTGAAGTGAAAACTTCTTTAGCGGCGCTGAGCATTTTTTGAATGGAGTAAAATTGTTAAATGCGCGACAGAGTTTTGTGACGTCAGATGTGAAGGAGGTCACATACTTTTATATTTTGCTACTAGCCGATTCGACTCATTTCATTTCGTTCATTCAAAACTGAACGCTATTCGCAAGAGTATAAAGCCGCTAAACACTTTTTACAATAGCATATATTTTGTTCACGCGACCTTCACCGTTTTGCTATTGAACAAATTCGAATAGTTCGAATTTGGACGTTATACCTAAAGAGATAAACTTTGAAAAACATCCACCAACGGCAAAAACAAATTGATATTTTGTTCACCGCCGGCGCGCGGCCCGTCCACCTAAATAATTATTAATTGTTGTTGCTGTTGTATTGCGCCAATTCATTTTTAGGTTGACACCGTAAGATGTCACGTGACCCGATTGAAAAACTGTTACAATGTTATTGAGCTTTCACTTCTGCCGGCACTCCCGGAATGCAACCAGGACCTTTTTATTTAGACTATACTATCCACATTAGTTTAACAACGTTATACGTAGTACTCCTCATATAATAAACTTCGCATACTTAGGCATTATTACATACGGGAATAACTAAAACGTACTTTAAATAGGAGATTCACCCAATGCTTAAATTTCCTCAACTAAATTATTGTTAAATACCAAAACTAATCTCTGTCACAAATTTTCCTTTACTGAATTTATTTTTCAGACCGAACAAGATCCCGCACAAAATTCCCCCTTCCCCACACACAGCACTATCGGTACACAAACAGAACCCTATCTTTTTATGTTTTCCGCCCCCCGTAACTGCAAAGTCGCAATTGTTCAACCTACCACTCCCCCTTCCGAACTTCTGGTACCCCCACCTCCGTTAGAAGAAAACCGTGTAGCTACTCCTCCCCCATTCATCAACGCACCCAGCCCTTCATCACCAATTCTGATTTCTTCCGGCGATTCCCACTACTCCATCTCCTCGACGTCAATCCATAGTCAAGACAATGCAAGTACTCGTACCGTTAGCCCCGCTACATCAGAGTTGGATGACCCCATCAGCTGGTAACATAACTAATTTTGGTAAGTAACTCCTAGTTGAATGTTCTACTCTATATTGTTCCAAATTGCATGATAGCATAAAATAATCACTCTCCCTATTACATGACTGTTACAACAAAGCACCCCTAGTAAGTTTTCAGTGACAACTTTTCAGTGTATTTATTATTACACTAGCTTCCGCCCGGAACTTCGTCTGCGTGGACCCGATATGAAACTATTCTATATTTTAGGCCAGACTATAAACTATCTTCGTAAAAAATTTCATCCAAATCGGTTGAGCCGTTTAAGCGTGATTGAATAACAAACATCCAAACTTTCGCATTTATAATACTAGTAGGATATCCGTAATTTACCAGTATAATTTTTTAATGATTTTACTTTACTAAACTCTTTTTTTTCAATAAATTAAGATTTTCAATGGAAACCCGCTTTTCTTTCATAAATTTAATCAAACGTAAGTAGTATAAAATCATAACACTTTTAACTGAACATACTTGCTTCTCTAATAATAATTAAAATTCGTACTAAATATATAAAACAACAAAACATAAATCAAAACTTCCCTTTTTCAATTTTAGTTGGACAACCTTACAAATCATTAGCTATATAACTACTTTAAACAAGATTAACCTGCCCAATTCTTACATTGGCAATCTTTATATTTCCTCTGTAATAATATTTATGGAAAAACTTATCTTCCCCTTAATAAACCCCCCCCTCAACTTATTAACCCCGAGAAGAATATGTACCTTTTTTTTTCATATTATGTGGGATCACAATAATTACTTCTAAACACCTTCACCACTGATCTGATTTTAAGTCCCCAACTGAACCACCCTTAAATTAATAACAAACACAATACGTGTACAATGCAAGATGCTCACTCATATAACTCACCCGAGCTACAACTCCTCGTTGTTGTAAATTTAAATGAATAAGCCAAATCAATATCTCGAATCTAATGCCCAGAATTAATTTTGCTCCTAAATACACTTTATTTTAATAGTTAACCTAAAACATTCGAACAATCGGTATTTTTAATATTTGTGATGCTCTCATCAATCATAAAAAAAATGACTTTCCCACTCCGGTCACATACAAGTCTGTAACCCATCTAGATCTCCTTTCGCTAATCCTTTGACTAAATCGCAATTACTTTGGTTATTATGATCAACATAATTAAAAATACGTATTGCCACAACTTATTTAAAGCCGTAAATACATCCCAATTATACGTCCGGGTGACCTACATTATTATTAAACATACTATCTACATATCCATGAGAAAAGGTCACTCAAATTCTACTGTGTCAATACACACATACATACAGTAACCTTACTATTTATAGCAAATATACCATATATATATTATAAGTTATGAGTACCTAAAATTATGACCCTAAAATCTGTCCCTTTTATTTCCCATTGTTATATCTAGTGCAAACCCGGCCTATTACACTCCTACTTTGGCGCAAAATAACCTATCTATGGTAATCTCCCTATGTAGAACAAAAGCATCTAGTTACTGCTGCAGTTAACTATTTTGATTGTGAAGAAAACGAAAGATATTATTTATGTCGTAAAATTGACAGCTAAGTGGTTACGAACGGAGTACGTTATCCTGTATCATTTATTCGCTATGCGCTAATGCGACTCACCCCGTCGACCACCTGTCACGAAACTAGACCTCTACCTACACTTAATTACTACGCATCGCGGTGTCAAGCAAGACATACTTGTGCGTAAACATTGAGATGAACCTAAATCAATTTGCAGAATAAAGCTGTATCCTATTACTATTTCTTACTCTGTGTTACGACCTAATGTCATAAAATCTATATCGAAAATTAGTAAACACATCTCTAGTAATTGCCTGAATTACTTGGGTAAATAAAATACTTAGATAAATAATTAACTGCATCACTCAAGCAAGACCTCAAATCAAACATGGAATCTACGATTCCAATCAGGCTGCCCCCCGGGAAGTGAACTAAAATCCAACTTAAATAATTATGATTTACTAACACTAAAATTTTTAACGATCAAGTCCGATACTATTATTTTATATCTAGTGTCTCGGTGAGCTGTAGGATACACGAACAAGTCTTTTGACAAAATCACTTTTATTCTAGAACCTATGTACATCATTAAAGCATCTAAAATATGTGCACAAAATTTCACGATTTAAAAATAACGCTACTTGCAGAGGAGAACTGACAGACAGACTGACATCCGAACACATTATATAATCTTTGACCACGCCAATTTGAAGAACTTCGTTCGCTTCGCTGGCCCGTTTTAATACAGTCGGACAGACGAACGAACACCCGGACATACGATAAAATAAATAATCTTTGGCTAGGCCAAATCGGAAAACTTCGTTCGCTCCGCTCACTTGTTCAAATACTCTTCGTAAATATTATAACTCCTACAAGCACTATAAAACTAAAATACCTATAACATGTGTGTCACTAAATGTTCATGGGCTAATTTTCTTAAAATTTATCTGCAAAACAGCTTTTACCACAATGGTGGCAAACAACCCCTTGCTCAGCATTCACTAACTCTTTCATCCTGAAGCCAATTTAATTTCCTACAACCTACAATATTTAATTTATCTTCATACAAGCGATACCTTTTTTGAATAAATATTGTTTACACTTCTCGGAAAAGCTTTAACGATTTCGATGAAATCTGCAATACAGCGGTCTTCGCGTCCGAAAATCGATTTAACCAAGTCCCATATATCAACACAACCAACCCATTTTTACAATCGATTATTTTATAAATTCGCTGCTACTTAAAAGTAGGTACCTAACAACCGTTAATCGACCGTGTCAAATCTCAGATAACTACCGATAATTACATCTGTCCTACAGAGCCGTATGAAAATAATAGTACACCCTATGTTTAAAACCATTGATGCAATATTTGGTCTAGAATGCAGAAATACAACGCAAATACCTATACTGGAACCTGGAGTGGCGCGATCTTCATACCCCTCACTAGACACTAATACCTAAATTTCTTTCCCCAAGCACGGCTAAATACCATACTTACTTATTTGAGTCAGCAGCCGGATTACGTCAAAATTTCCCATTCAAAAGCAGCTCTATCACGCAAATCACAAGATTCAAAATCCTATAACAATTTTATAATTGTCGACCACATTAAATCATTATATACCTATAACTTCAAAATTACGAGTATAAATAACGAACACACATACATACTTATCTATTACCACCTGTATCTGATCAAACTCTTTACGTATACGTCCACATTCAAACTTGACCCCTAACTCCCGCGTTTCAAAAACGAACGTCTGCCGTCTCTTTCTTTCTCCCTCAACCGACTATAAGGCGCCGAGTCATATGACCGAAGGACAAGCGTTCGCAATTTTAAAGTTTTATGCGGCTAAATTAAATAGTAAAATTTTACTATTATGCAACTTCTATAAGTGGCATCTTAATTTTTATCACGTTTTCCCTCAGTTCATATTGATACAATGCGCGCGACTATTGTCCGCTAGATTTTGGCTTTTAAATGAAGTTATTTCGTTGTTCTTTGACTATTCATCTACCTGTTAATGTTTAAAGCAGTGATACGCGTAGTTTAAATCAGTGATAAGCAGTGATAGTGAAAGTTGTGTGTGAAATAAGTGAGGTTATCATAGCTACGAACATAAAAGGATTGCATTATGATTATTGAGAATTTGGAAGCGAATATCCGATTCGGCACCGATAACAGGTATTGTCCCTCAATGATGACTTCCTTGACACTAATTCTAGCTTTAAATAACCCATACGTATCTAAAAATAGAAACTCCTTGCGTGCTATACAAATTTGTACGTACCTACGTAACTTACACGTTGCATTATGACGTGAAATCCTTTGATATTTTCCGATATTCATAATCTACCATAACAATACGACCCGTAGTATTACCTTAATGACTTACTTTTTAACTAGACGTTCGCGGCCTAACCAAATCTACACTAAATCGTTACGCCGTAAGGTGCATTGACCCTGATGAAATAGGTACTTACCTACTTACTTACTAAATAGATATTTGACCTAATTATACTAGCACATACCTCATTGTATGTTGTACCAAATCACAAACAACGATAATTATGAACCCGATGTATGTGTAACTATTTCTCAGCTAGTTAATGTCTTGCTAAAATAATATCTATATTCTACTATCAGTCCCTACAACTCTCGAATCTAAAAATAGGTGCTAGTTTTCTCAGAATCCCCGTAATTCCGTTTCTTAACGACTATTTAGGTATTTCGCTACCAAATCTCATTCAAAATAAACAATTACACACCGAACCTTACTTTTACAATAATGTATTGATATAAGAAAACAATTAAGCAACCTAATACAAAAATATGCAATTGAATTTAAACGGAAACTTGACGTGAAAATACCTGCTGTATGATTTACTTGTAGCAGGGGTATGCAACTAGCCTTCGCGGGTAAATGGCGCGCCATAGATTATAAGAAAATCGATATATTTGTACGCTTATAATAATATTAGAGTGATAGATTTCCTAATCTCATATATATTAATGAATAATTATCCTTATTATGTAAACGGAGACGATTCTTACTAAAATTACTTCAAGTTATCTCAAAAATTCCAAATTTAGCAAATCTTACAACGCTAAGAAAGCTACCTCCTATTAATTAACTTAAGAACCACATACCTAGCATGATAGACCAAACTCTAGGTTAGTTAGTCTAAACTACCTAAACTTCTAACTATAAAACTACTTCTAGTGTATTTTCACATAAAATTAC
Organism: Epinotia ramella; assembly: GCA_947578815.1. Taxonomy (NCBI): domain Eukaryota; kingdom Metazoa; phylum Arthropoda; class Insecta; order Lepidoptera; family Tortricidae; genus Epinotia; species Epinotia ramella. Next base: position 34,154,492 of record OX388202.1, read on the forward strand.
GAATCATAGCAATTGTTCAAAGTCCTGATAGCAAATTTTAGTTCTAAATAGATTCTAGATGATGCCTCTTAAAGATTTAAGATATTTAACTACTAACTACCAAGAATAAAACTGAACCTTAACGAAAAGATTGTCGATCTCTGATTCAAATGGTAAACTGCATTACAAAATTTAATAAGTGATTTCAATCAATGATAAGCGTAGCTAAATAATTAGAGGACGCATAAATAGTTAAATATTAGCTAGGTGCAACAAAGATAGTAGTTATTAAAATATTTAGGTAAGTATCTAAAATGTCAACAAAGTATTCCTAACATTATTGCGAACACGCACGCGGCGCGACGGCGCGAGCGGCCACAGTGTGGGGCACACGGCACGGATAGACCCTATCTGCCCCCCAACTTCATACATTTGGCGTAGGCACTAATTTTATCTAACCCTTTACGCAATTACACACGTGGTCACGACTAAGCGAGTGAAACGCGTCCTTCCCCGGCACAAGAGAACCCGATCTGCCCCCCAGTTCTACAAATTTTACGTCGGAACTAATTTTGCCTTTATAAGACTAACAACCCCAACTTTAATACGCAAATCAATGACGATCCTATGCATAATTATAACGAGACGTAGTTCGACAATAACAAAGCAAAATTTAACCGTTTCACTACCTTTTGCGTAAAAAACAATACAAACAAAATATCCCTGAAAACAACATCATTATCAACAAAAGCAAATTAAACCATACCCTCTCACCATTCTACCCATTTAGCGGCAACAAAATGTGGGTCAAGTGACCCACTACAGAACAAGCTGCAATAAAACAATTAGTTAACCTTCACACAGTACGGGTGACGGTAAAAATAAAACATTAACCCTAGCACAGAGCAAGCCACGATTAAAAAAAAGAATTTAACCCTAAATTCACTGATCCTACAATCACTGACTTATCCCGGTAACGGCCATAAACATGTCTGTCCTGGTCGAGGCACTAAAATGTGACGATCCTGGTCACGGCACCAAAATGTGACGATTCCTACCTTAAAGTCTCTATAAATCTATATTTCCTATTCTGAACTTAACCTAAAGCCTAGCTGTAATGGTAGCCTACCTGTAGGTGTAGCTAAAGGTAAATAATTAAACAAGAAATGAGGGGAAACAAATCATTATTTATTGCTCATTAAACATTGGAAGTAGTATTTTATGTTGAAGCTAAAGAAACTTTGATTATTTAATCCAATGGAATCAAGCTAGATTTCATAGGATATTCGCTTTGGTTCCTAGACAATACTAACCCAATAACAAAGCGAGTAAAACAATAAGGTTAGTCCCGGCCGAATATATTAGTAAATTTATTAATTTAAGACTCTAATCTAGATCGAATTATCCTAATGCTAGAGAAACTTTTGTTATTTATCCCAACAATTTCAAGCTAGAATTCATTAAGGAATCCACTTTGTCTCCTAGGAATGCTAGTCCAAAAGCAAAGCGGATCAAACGAAAATGGCTAGCTCCGTACCTACTAATAATGAAATGAACGCACTAATTAGAACTGAAAAATTAGACTTGATAATATTATCCTTGGATCCTAGTCTAAAGTATCCTAACTAAACCTGCCGATAAAATAAGGTCGTGGCTTGCTCTGAAGTGTAGGCCAATTCATGATCGAATATCTAGCGGTAGGACCCGACGCTGTGTGAAAGTAGTCCCTGGTGCTTTTCGACAGGTGAGAGGGAGACGACGCACTAAGAAAGAAAAGTTTACACGTTAATAACATCATACCATAAGTATATTTTCACACCTACAACTTAACTTACTTGCTTCTTCAAACCAACAAAATCCACAACTTATTATGGAATAACTTACTTATCTAAATAAACTATATATAAATATAATTCACATAGTTAGATTTTTGTCACTCCTTCGAAGGAGTTCGTTCAATGATGTACCTACATCTTAAAATATTAAGATTTTGATGATGACGATGATTTTGGATGATGACGTTGAGATACAGAAATAAATGATTAAAAGTGGACTATCGTTTTGACCTATTCATTACGTACAACTTATATTATAAATCATTTCCTAATATTCACATCCGAATGATTAGTTATTAAGATTAAATCGGAGAATAAATTAAATCGCTTAAAATTTACAGAATGATTTTTACTATAGAGATATTACAAAGGTTGTAGTGTGACTAGTCTAGCGAACAATCCCAGCTTTGCAGGACCCAAAGGCACCTTTATAGTCGAGAGATTGATAGATATACGACGATGCACAATTGAGCCTGACAACTGGCAATTAACCACCATTCTAATCACACCATATTTATTGAAAATTCCATAACAAAATTCCTCGGTACATATGTTAACTTGAACTACTGACATCTAACTTTCATAAATATAGAATTTAGATATTAAGGTAAAGTATGCATCCCTTGTAAAATCGATAACAAATCTTCTCTAACAGAAGGGTCAATCTAAAACTAGACAACCAGACAAACGGAAAGAAACCTCAATTAGCAAGATCGAGATACCTTGACCACTCGCCCTTGTCAATGCATTCCATGTAGGGTTCGTCAAAAGTAGTTCACGTCTCTCCAGATTGGGAACCTCTTATCGAGCGAACCACCTATGTCTGGGTCGTTGACAGTGTACTTGCAGCTATGGGTGGCTTACTTAAGGAGACTCAAACACGAATGCTTACACACAACATTGTATCGACTTTACTCAGAAATCACACTACTAATTCCTCATGACACCGACTACCCCTAATTTCTTATATATTTCCGTGTGGAATCATGTTGGCTCGCAACATTTCTATTAATAGTTTGTTACCTGAAAGAAGCTGCTCGGTTTTAACACTTTTAACCAATTACCTAACAAAAGGAGTTCCGTATAAAATAGCCCAATAATAATAATATCCTAATAATAAACCTCACTCATGAATTACTGCAATGCGTCAGTAGTAGGTACTTGACGTATGTACTAAATCACTACATATGTTTACTAGTGTAATTTGGTATTACACTAATTTACTGAAACACCTCGCGAAACTTAATTAAAATAAACGCATTCGAATAACTGAATTACATATGAAAAACAGTACGGCAACAGTCGTACGTAATATACTAAAATAGCTTATATATAACCGTATTCCTAATAGTATAACCCTAAATAATTACTAATAATTGCTCGCTGATTAGGCTTAAACCATAACCATCAATTATGCATCGCTTAGGGATAAACCGCACTCTTGAATGGAGGTAGTTACAAAGTTACAATACCGCTACACATTTAAAACACTCGCATAGGTATATACTTTATGCTGCCAACCGATATTGATTGCTAATAGAAAGATATGATAATGTTGGAAATAGACACAGACAATACACTCACTGATCAGTAAAATAAAGTTAGATTAAAATTCTACCAGAGATTGGGCTCGCTGGGACCACCCAATTTACCACAACAGCCAAAGATGCTGCTCGACGGTAGACCTTGCAGCTCTGCCATACACTGCTAGCCTCTGCCTGAAGATCTGCCTCTGGCCCCGTCGCTGCCTCGTAGTAGTTGGAGTCCCGTCTCGTGTCCGTAGAGAAGTGAAGTCTCGCCCCACAGGTCCCGAGAAAAAGGTGATTTGTTGCTCCGTCCGTGTCCCGTGAAAAGTGACGCTCCTCCGCGCTCAACGCCTTAAATACCTTCGCCGACACCAGAACCACTGTAACATGAACTCTCAACCGATATAAACCCTTATGGTCATTGTTATAGCTTATTCAATCGCTTGCACCCCCCCCTACGGCGTCGTCGTAATCATACATCTTGCTCCTATTCAGTGTGTAACGTTGGCGCCACTATGTCTGGCCCACGCCACACAAGTCGAAACCCGTCGCACCACAATTACTAGCTCACGCTGTATGTTGATATTCAATACCAAAATTAACCTCAAACATTACAAAATATTTGTGATTATGAACCCTAAAATCTCAATGAAAATTACCACACAACAGCCAAACCCACCTTGAAATTTAACTGGAATACATTTAAACTCACCCTAAAGTTGGTTTCTGAGTTCAAACAACGTTTATTTTAGATTCCTCCTAATTTCATCTAAACCGGCGTTAATTTATAAATAATAGCTAACTATCAACGAACCTAGCATTAAGCAAGGTAACTAGATAATGACATCTTCATATTATAAAACCCTAGATCAACCTTTTCACCTATTCTTAGTCGAAAGGACATACTTAATGTTTCCATCTATTTTAAATATAATTAACACAAATTACAGTTAAAACAAAGCTTACTTAATGATGTAAATTCCCTCAGATATTCAAGAAATCCTCAATTAATAGCATTTTCTAATATGTCAACCAACATCGTTACTTTACATAAACCCAAATATATAATGAATGATATTTACTCTATTATAGCGATAACTAGCATTTACTAGAACCAATAGATCTTGACCTAAACAAACCAAATATATGGAACCCACAAGTGTTCCCTTTTACTACGTATTATTCTAAATTATTAATTTGAATTATAATAATACTCTCATAATCAGACATCGGATTCCGTGGGGCGAAACTTCTTGACAGCTAGGGACTTCCTATATCGATAAACCCATTTATCGATACTAGTTCTATATACTAGTGACCGCCCCCAACATTGTGTGTGTTTTTCGTAACTATTGTTCTGAAGACCAGTATGAAATTCATACATAGCGTCTAAAATAATCGGTAGGTTACACATAGATAAGGCTAGTACCGATTGCATTATAAAATAGTTGATACCCATTATCTTAACCTCTTCAGATAATTAAATAGAAGTACCTTACCTACTTAGACACTCACTATGAAACAATACTTGTCAATGTCATCAGACACTGTCATTCTCATTTGTAAAGACGTAAATAAATAAATACAAAAAAAAATCGACATAAATTGTGACGAGTAAACTTTTAAAAACGTTTTAAAAAAAGAAGAGGAAAATGTAGTTCTTATTTTATTATATAATACTCTTTTAATAAAAAAATATTTTATAAGCAAACCTTTGTGTGATCACTAGTATTTAGAACTAGTATCGATAAATGGGTTTATCGATATAGGAAGTCCCTAGCTGTCAAGAAGTTTCGCCCCACGGAATCCGATGTCTGCTCATAATATAACAACATCCGTTAAGCCTTCAAATTGCCTCATAATTTAAATAACAGTCCCAATGAAAAACGCCTACTTCTTTAAAGCGAGCAATTTCTACTCTAAAATTGAGGCTGGTTCTGAGAACCGTCTCAAGTAGTGGCGTGAATTAAATTAATGATATCATTAATTGTTTATTATACAGTCTTCTCATTTCTACCTACTATTTAAACATTTTGAAATCAAACACAGACATTTTTTATCACTGATTCGATTGTTTCCTGAGGGGTGATAACGTACTTTATGTTTGGACAACTCAACCGTCATTTTCCCATACAGAAAGTGGCTTTTAGATCTACATATAGTACCCGACGCACGTGCAATGCGTTACCTAATCGACCAGCAGGTTTCAGTTACTGTATTAGCTATGTGGTAACTTTATTTTCATCTATGTCCTTTGCAAGGTTACATAATATGTAACCGAAATCTGAATATAATTATACAGCGCAACTACCCAACCAGCATTAATGTGGCCTCGCCTACATTCTGCAAAATACCAAAATATTATCGCAGATTATAATACCGGAGGGAGATGAAATAAATAATCCACGCTTTTTCATTCAAACGGCTTATTGTTTCATACAAATTAGTTCGCAATTCAAATGATAACAAGTTCCCGTCGACGCGTCTTAAACTTGAGTCTTTAGCTGAAACTTGCGAATGCACGGGGTTAGTTAGTGAGGCCTTGATCTTCAGAACAATGCCGGCAACTTTTAATTGCTATAATTAAGACATGCTTCGCTTTTGTCGGTACAGTAGGCTGAATCTGACACGGAAGGAGTTTCCGTAAGGTATTGTTTTAGGTGAGCTACGGGACGTAACAAGTCACCACTGATAATTAATAGCGTCGGTAGACAATCGAAAATTCACTGTAACTAATTTAATGGTAGTAGTAAGTTACGCAATTGCCTTGCTTTACTTATACTACAACGTATAGTATATGTAGGCATTTGAAATCACTGTTTCAATGCCTTTTGTGCCTTTTCTGTGCATACCACGAAGTTGAGAGAGCCATACAAACCGACCTCGTTCCGTCGACTGTTCGAACCTGCAACTTAGTTTGTTTGGTTAAAATAACCTGAAAGTTGGGCAGGTTCTCAAACTGGTTACTGGACACAACACAAAACTGAAGATATTTCCCTGCACCGATGTTTCAACGGCTTTGTTGCTTAGTTTGAATACTGGCATTAAATCGAAGTGGTTGAACCAATTTTATTGCTGAGTTAGGTACCTATTTGATATTCAGCCGTTTTGAGTAGCTTACAGTCTGCACATATAAATTGTGGAGTGCTGCATTCAACTGTTGCGTTTTGTTCAATTTGAGATGACGTTTGGTTTGTTTTAGTTAAAATTACGAAAATGCATTTAAGGGTGGAATTTCACAACTTCTTTTGTTGCTAAATATGACAGCAAAATATAACAAAGATACATCATAACACTGACCGAAGTGTGGCACGTGTACTGGAGTAGCTATATACGGCTAGAACAATCTATTGTTAATGGTTTTACAACTCTATACTTCAAGATAACAATAAAAAGATGTCAGTAGTGGTAGCTTTCAAGTACTTTTCGTCACTTTAAGTAACACAAACTAAATCTATATACAGTACTTTGATCATACTGCATTTCGCCGGTACCTAGGATTTCCCATTATGCTTCTTTTGTCGGAACGTCGAAACATTGATTGGAATTATGATTTGACCTCTATACTCGTAACAACCATAAGTAATAAAATAACGGTAGTAAATCGTTTCGAAGATGGAGGTATTCTGTGGCTTGCTTTACTACTATTACCAAACCCCCACATAATAAAGTCACGGCGAGGAACGCAAAAATATGCGATTATCATCGAACGGGTTAAACCAACATTTTTATCATAGTGATAATGACACTTTAAAAAGAATGACGAATGCAGTTCCGATCTTCATTTGTTATCGTTGTGGGCAGTATGTTTTTGGCGTGTGGATAATGAAGCGAGCTGTAGTCAAACGGTTATTGCCGCTTTTATTTTTAAATTTACTTTCGGATAAATATGCATAGTTTAAATCGTTAATAAAGTAATTTGACTCACTATCACTATCACTACATAGTATAAAACAAAGTCGCTTCCCGCTGTCTGTCCCTGCGTCTGCTTAGATCTTTAAAACTATTACGCAACAGATTTTGATGCGGTTTTTTTGAATAGATAGAGTGATTCAAGAGGAAGGTTTATATTATGTATAACTAGCTTCCGCCCGCGACTTCGTCTGCGCGGACACGGGATAAAAACTATGCTATATTTTAATCCAGGTTACATATAAACTATCTTCGTGGAAAATTTCATCCAAATCGGTTGAGCCGTTTAAGCGTGATTGAGTACCAAACATACAAACATCCAAACTTTCGCAATTATAATATTAGTAGGATAGTAGGATATAGTACCCGTGCGAAGCCGGGGCGGGTCGCTAGTTCTCTTATAATTTATAATGCCTGCTGTAATATCCAAACCATTCAAGATGTAGCTCTATAAATTAACAAACCCCTCTGATTTACGTTGACGATTCCTGGACTCGTATCTCAGAATTCATTTAAAATCGTTAAGGTCGGCTTTTGATAATCTTTCATTCTGTTATGAAAATGGAAAATGATTTCATTATTGAACTGGATTTAATTATCTTTAGTAAGGCGCTTGCTCGCGTTGTACGGCTATAACGGGACAAAATGATCCTTCAATTTGCTTATTACCCTTACTCAATTCGAGGTGATTTTAATTTTATTTACATTATGAAGATTACAAAGCGCTATTTAAGACTTTTTTAAGTAGATGCTTTGCGATAATTTTTACTTCCTCGGTTTATGATTCTGCAAATATTTATTCTTACCTGCCCTACATTTGTTGTTTGTGTTTCTCTTTTTGAAACATAATGCTCAATTTAGGCGTGTAAATAAGTAACGTATTGTAAAGGTAAATTTTATTATATAGTAGGTAAATTAGATGATTCTTTTGATTGTTTTTTATATTGTGTAATTTGTGACGTTAAATAAATGTATTTTCTTTCTTTCTTTCCATATATATATATATACACAGCACATCCGTCCATATATATATATACACAGGGTATGTGAATGCAGTGCAGATTCGTTCTTCTGTTTTTTTTTCTGCCGTTTTAGAATGATGTCCTGTGGTTCTCTTAAAGATATGTTTACCCGTCAACATGGCAGATCGACATTTGTCAAGTCATTATTCTTTCGTAAAATGCTAAAAAGTGAAGTTATTACAACCTCTGAAACGGCACCAACGTATCTTGTCTCTCAATGTAACTTGAGACGTTGGTGCCGTTTCAGAGGTTGTAATAACTTCGCTGTAGATGTCGCTAGGAGCCTCCCTAGGGTGTGTAAATACAATAGTGGAAGGGACTGAAATATTCGTCGCCATTAGCGGACCCACGGTAGCTCATTTGGCAGAGCGATGGACGGATTCCAGAGGTTGTGGGTTCAAATCCCGCTCGTGGCGAATAATTTTTCAATTTTCCACTATGATCGATACTTCATACTAGCCTGTCAGCAGTGCGTTATTGTATAGTTCATGGGGTTCTCACTTCTTGCCTGAATGTCGCCTGCGCAGCACGTGCGCGCTGACAACCAATTAATATCCAACATGGCGGACGATCCACCGTCGTCGTTGGAGACAAATCCACTTCAATCCTTAACATATTATTAACCTTTGACTTCTGAAACACGATGCAGTTTAATTAAAGACACAAAATGTAAGCAATTTGTCGCAAAATGCACTTCAAAGGTATTTCAACGGTACAAAGCCAACCAAAGACAACCTAAATGGCATTTACCTCCGATTCTCAGGGAATTCTTATCTTGCAGCCTTTTGCGTCGTTTGGAAACCCCTCCTAGGAGACTTGCTCAAGTCACTACGACTCACTAGCACAAGCTAACTTGATCTGGCACTTGACTGGTTCTTTAGATCCCCAGGGGATCCCTCTTGCTTAATTCGCCATCGAAATTTAAATACTAAAGAGCTAGATAAAAATAAGGACGGAATAAAAAGGTTCTAAACTAAAGCTATTAACATTTTAAGTTTGTTTCTCTTTTATGGTTAGCTACAGTGGCAAAACTTTGTTGAAGGTACCTAATTTAAATTCAATAAGTTTGTAATTTATAATTAACTTGTCGGTTTCATTGCTCAGGAGTTTCTTCAGGTAGTTATATTTTAGGACACGAACCATTTCATAGGATACAGCTAGATATAGCTTATAATGAAATATTGTTGGGGCAGTAGTGTAAGTTACCAACAGAGTCACAGGTGTTGGATACTCGATAGTGATACGGCTACCAGATATGTTGGTCAGTTGCAAATACAGTGAATATCCAGTCTTCAACCTGAAGCGACAGGATTATCAGGAGGTATTTTCAACTGACTTTGTATCCCGGGGCGGGAGGTTTGGGGTGCCAGTCCTACCTTTAAAGTTCGTGTATATGGTATGTGACACGGGAAGATTATGCTGCGATAATAAGAGGTATTCCTCTAGCGTTGGCCACAGCGGCGCTTGTAGGTACTCGGAGAGAGCCAAAAATACAGAATCTGGATGGGGCAGGATTCTCATGATACCGGCTAATCAATAACTGGGAACCTATTCCACCGACAAGAGAATACTCTTAAATTATGATGATATTTATCACCTATATATTCAATTTTATAATTTTATTCCCCACACTGGACGGACAGAACAAATACGCCTAAGTAGAAGTTGAAACAGTAAAAATAAGTATAACTTCTATGTTCTAAGATCTTAAAAAAATGTTCCACTGTTGATAGAGAAAGAAACTAATTATATCTCGAAAGAAAATGACATTTTATCCACATTTTACTATTGTGCGTACGTTGCTTTTAACTAAGCCAGCATTTACCCATGTGCCGCGCTTATGCGTCGTAGTCGAACGAATCTTGGGGCAACAATTTACAGAAACAGTAAAAATAACTTTCCGCCACAGAGTTTCGAAACAATCAGCAATAGAGAATATTATCCAGAACACAGAAACAAAAACAAGTATACAAACAAACAAACTCCTATATTATGAAGATTATTTCGTACAATTTCGAGAGATATAAAGATAATAAAAAAAAAAAATAACAACAGTAAATATCTATCAGAAAAATAAGTATACTGACTAAAAATCATATTTATGGCGCAAACACAAATGAAGAAAAACTTGCACAAACTTTGTATGGAGAAGGCTTGCCCTACCCGTACCCCTGCGCGGTCGACTCAAGTGGACTCTTCATACAAACTTAGTTTGGTTCTTTTACTGGAATAGAATAACATTAAACTTTTTAACACAATTTGACCTCCCATATCTAGGGCGGAAACTTATTTGCTACTTAAAGATTATACATATATGCATATATACATTCACGCCTTTATCCCTAAAAGGGGTAGGCAGAGCACATGCAACTTGTGTTGTAAAGTTGTACCACTTAAAGCATTAGCATAAATGTGGGTATAAAAGATCGACCAAATGTGATATCGCCCACAAAACACTTCAATCCTGTTTCCTTAGTCGACTCTTACGACACCCACAGGAAGAAAGGGGAAAATATTATAATAGAAATATAAAAATCAAAAATTAAGCGATTAGACTTTGGATCAAAAAAGTTCTACTCGCACTATTGTTTTTCTCTCTGTCTGTTGCTAGAGCAACGGAAATTAGTTTCTGACTTAGATATAGCGGATCCCATTGTATTTACAAAGTTTCATGTTATATCGTTTTAAAATGACTCCCCAAACTACGTTTGTATGGAGAGTCGAGTGTCCTGACGACCCTTAAGGTGGTTATCGACGACCAACGGCGTGATATTTTAAGAAACTTATGTAACAAACTTTCATCAATTGGCTTTCCATTTGCGCGAAATAATTTGAGAATAATCGTTTTCCCTAAGTATCACGTGCCAAACTAATTTCTCAAATTGTTCTAGTTTATACAAGTTTATTCTAGGAAAGAGGGAATTTCGCGCAAATGGAAAGCCAATTTATGAAAGTGTGTTACATAAGTTTCTTAAAATATCACGCTGTCCGCCTGCGAATGTCAAAAGACGTTTTGTATGGTCGTCGAACCACCTGCAATATCTCCGTTCGTAAGACAAGGTTGTCTTTGCAATTTACTTCTCTAGTAATAGTCACTGTGTGATATAGCAATTTGTTGGTTGCAGCGACATCGCTAGTGACCTACGCTGGGGAGAGATATGACTTCATCCTGGAAGCCAATAATGAGATAGACAACTACTGGATACGTTTCCGAGGTCTTATGGACTGTGACGAATTGTAAGTATAATTTCATTATTTCTACATCTGCGCCTGCGTCTGCATCGTTACTGACGATTCCTCAGTATAATTTGAGACTTTGGCGCCGTTAAGAAGCCTGAGTCTTCTAGGTAGATGTCGCTACACGCCTCCTTAAGGAGCTGTAAGAGGGAACAGATTGAAAGATTTGATGGCGTAGACGGACTGTTCTAATAGCTCAGTTGGTTAGTAGCGACGGGCCATGTATGCCTGTCTGTTGTCGCCGGTGCGAATCCGGCTGTGAGCATTACATTTTTACTTGTTTCCTTTTTTTTAATATCTGTGTGCATGACAAAGTTGTTCTGACGTTACCGCGAAACTCTATTTCCGTTATTAATAGCTAATTCTAAATTGTAACGTAGAGGACGGCCACGGATTTTAATACAAGATTAGAGACCTAGGCCGGCAATATATCATGTGTTTCGGTTAAGCGCGCGGCAATACCGGCCGTCGGCGAAATTGCGGGAACTGTGTCATAATCAATCATTTCGCATTAAGATTGATAAATCATTTTTTCATCAATTTTCGTAATATTGTCTGAAAATAAGCACTACTTATGGGATTTTTCATTTGAGATGGTCTTTAAATGGAAACAGTCACGTTTCCTTCCCGTTTGAGTTTTATTTACGAAATGACTTATTACCGTAGAAAGGACGGTAACTTCTATTTGGAGTGTGATGTATGAATACCATGTATGTTCCATATAAAATTGATCCAACGGAACACATGCGATCACTCGGTGGCTCTGGCAGTTGTCTCAAATACCTTTTGACATAGGAAGATAAAACTTGGTATATACGGAATAGGGGTTGATGGTACATAAAATTCAAAGGGGTCTAAGCATTTCTTGGAGTAGTTAACGCTTTATGAGTTTTGATCAAGTAAATATGACGTTCTCTCACTCTATATAAGCGAAATAAGAAAGCTGCAGTCGGAGGCTCCTAATAAACCAAAAACGATTTTAACTAATTTAGTTAATAATTTAAAAATTACATTAAATGGATATGACGATAGCTCGAGGTATGAACATAAAGTGATTGATTTTTACATTGTCCTAATAAAGTAAACGCGGGCCATGTTCTCCTGATGCGTTGCCGCGTGGACTCGTAGCTGACGTTGGTACTTGGTACGTTTTCCAGGTCAGGTCGATAAGTGCTAGGTTGGCGGTTCTCCTACCAGCGCGTTGCGTAATTCGCGGGACGAGTATCTTTATTGGTTTTCATGACTATATTTTAAGCCTCAACTTTTTGTGTTCTGTAGTGTGTGCTTTCTTTGAATAGACATACTCTATTCTACATGGTGTAACATAACAGGCAGCGTGTTCTGATAAGAAAAAACTAAGAGATTTTTTTTTCCTTTTTTATGGAGTGTTGGCCGACTGCGGCGACCTGCTCCATACCAAGGTAAAAAAAATCGCTTCAAAAAAAAACTTTCAGTTTTTTCTTATCAGAACACGATACCTGTTATGCCCTTGATCGGTTCACACCCCATTTATGTTACACCCTGTATATAGGCTGATTTATTATTATTTATTTATTAAAAATGAGGTGGTCGTTAAGTATTCTTTGTGGTCGCAACATGGTTTCAATTCTCTTCAAGTTTAGATAAATATTTTGTTTTTATTCTACGCATATTAGGTACCTACATAATGCAATGATTTCCTTCGTCACTCATCATAACGTTCTGTACGAGACCTGTAAAATTAACCTTTCATCAACATCATATCAGCCGAAAGACGTCCACTGCTGGACATAGGCCTCCCCCAAAGAGTGCCAAAGTGACCGGTCCTGCGCCCTTTAGTTTATAAAATAATGACGAAAACGAGGAAAATAATCATAATATAAAACTATATAAATTGCTATCGTTTGTAGGTATTTATAATTATTTTCTATTTTCACTTTTATTGTCGTCGTACTCGAAGTCTGCATTCATGCCAGCTGGAACTTGCACTCCAACTTGTACGAAAGTGCTCACACAAGTCCCGTAACTGGAAAATTAGATAAAAGTAAAGTGATTATAAATAAACTATTGAATATATTTATAGTAAACCATTGCATATATTGATAATAAACCGTAGATAAATAAAACATGAATAAAAAAATAAAATATATATATAATTATTGAACCTGCTCCCAAAATTTCGCGAGAATCAATTGAGAAATGCGACCTGTAGAGGAGGGTATACTCTTACTTGCCAGAATTTAATTTGCCCGAATTTTATCTGTCATACTAGTCAAAGGCCATAATTTTGTTTACCAGAATTTCATGTGTCATAACGGTTATTTACCATAATAATCATTAGACAGAACGGTTACTTTCCATAATATCATATGCCATAATTTCATTTACCATAAACTTTATAATCCATAATGGTCGTATGCAATTTAAACTCATTTGCCATATTACATGTAAAATCAAAATTTGATTACAGGGTTTTAATTAAATTAGGGCAGCTAGAAAAAGGGAGGATCGAAGCCCCCCGCAGTAAAAACAACGAATAACCATAACAATTGTATTATAAGTAGGTTAGGTTAGGGTTCACTTGTGTCCCTCAGAGCGGAAACAGGCACCTCGCGAAGCGGGGTGACGTCGACACGCTAGCGGTTAGGTTTAGGTTAGGTTATAGATAACTGTGTATGCCGACTATCTTAAATTTAAATAGTAATCCTCGTAATAATTTGTATGTTAATGGGTGATTATAAATTGATTTATTATCGAGCGAAGCGAGGAAGAGTGTTGGGTAGAACCGGGACCCTACGGTGCGCGAGCCGACCGAGCGAAGCGAGCGTGCCACGGCAGCGGCCGGCGAAGCGCCAGAACTGAACATTCACAACATTCTAACGGCTCGCAGAAATGTAGTTTTTATGATGGCACACGAATATTCTGTCTAGTAAAATTATTGCATTTAAGATTATGGCAAGTAAAGCTTTTGGCATATGAATGATTCTGGCATACAACATTATGGAAAATAACAATATGTCAAATGAATATTATGGAAAACATTCGGGCAAGTCAAATTCGGGCAGGCGAAGTTCGGGCAAATGATTATAATAGTATTTGAATGTCGGGCATACAACCGGACACCGGGACACCGGAGACCGGACAGCGGGACCCCGGAGACCGGACACCGACGGACAAACGATTTTCGGCCCAAGCTGAAGCATAGAACTTTGTTGGCTTCGCTCGCTCGTTCAATAAGAAACTAATATTTTTATTTTACTTACTACGCTATAGTTTCTAAAGTTTTATTCAGTTTTCTTAGTGCATCGTTGTAGCATTTAACTCTGCACTCATTAGTAAAGGTCAATTCGTTGTGGGTACACACCGGAACGTAAAGGCTAGGGCAGTTAAAACATTCTCGCTGGCTCAGTACCGGAAAATAGTCGATTTGTGAACACGACAAGGTTATTAAAGAAAACACGCAGGCAACTGAAAAAAATGGGTTTGTAAACATTACCATTTTTTGTTTACATGATAGACAAATTCATCCGCGTAGGATGTTTTCTATTCGCGTTTTTCCACACTCTTATTTATTGCTCATAGAATTTTGCTTTATTCATAAATACGTCCACAACCTATCGGATTTCCCTTCCGCAATTTTTTATATTGCATATTTTCTCATTTATTATCTTCCGTTTACGCCTCCTATTTTTTTTTCAAATTCTTTTTAATACATATTAAACAGATGCACGCTGACAAACATGAGACAAGGAAGATAACAATTCGAGAAATAACGCGACGGTTAAACTAAGCGAATGAAATGAAATAATAAAGATGGGGAATTTTTTTAAGAAAAATCTAGCTAGGTATGAAATAGTTTGTGAATGTGATAGCTAGGCTGCTCGACAAACGAGCGTAAAAGAAAACCTCGACTCTCATGCAAAATCACACATAGCGTATAATTCAGCAATTATATTAGATTCGTGCATTGTGCACTTAGCATTAAATTTGTTGAAAAATTAAACAATTAATTAATACAGAGGTTACATAAATGCTTGCAGAATTTGATTTCACGAAACTCACCCACAGCAATCATTTTCGCTGGACGTTGTATTGAATGCTTTTAGCAATGCGTATAACCGGGTTTTAACACCAGCTTTCAGAACATTAGCCGTAACTACCGCTATCGGCGTAATTACTGGAACGGACTGATTGGATTTTGCCGCTGTTGCACATAGCTTTAATGCTATATAAATAGGGGAATTTAATGTTCTTTTTACTGACTTGAGGATTGACCACACTGAAGTAAAAAGCAGGCAGCGCGTTTAATCGTTTGTTCAGCATTATTATGGTGAATTTGTAACATGGCCGTCTATTACATGAGCGTGAAACGCGACACCTTGCTACAAAATACTTTTTTGTACTCGTCGATTAAAATTTGTGTATTACGATTTCATAGAGAGTACTGCAACGTCACTCTTTTCGTCGTTGAATAGTCTATGTTTGTTCCGAAACAACCGAAATAACTTTTTCTATACGCTCTAGACAACCGAAAAAAAATTGAAAATAGAACTTCGTATTTCAATAATATGTGGCCTTGTTTAAGGAGACTCGATCCGATACAAAATTGCCAATCTATGGCGTTTCGGCACGTAGCAGCGTCGCGTCATCTGTCAAAAATCTACTTGAACTTGCTGCTGTATCCAGGGCATAAAAATTATTAAAAAAAAACTACGCTTTGTGATTGGCTAGTATTTAGACAATCACAGCACAGTGCTGCAACATTACGGACGACGGTGGTGTGATGTGATAACTTTTCTTTTCAAAGTTAAACATAAAACTTAAAATAAAAACTAAGAAAATGAGTCCAAAAGCCTTTACAATAGTCGAACTAGACATTATAGTACCTACTTACGATATTTAGTTTTCTTATAATATACTCGTGTTAATGACTTAAATTATTAATTTTAATGAACTCGTACAAAAAGTATTGTTCACAATAGTGTCATAATCAAGCTTTTTAATCTCGTATCTTACTTAGGCCACTCAGCAAGCTTCGTGGCCTAAACACGGTACTCGACTAAAAAGCTCTCTATTATAACACGATTGTGAAAAATACTATATCGCGCTCTCTCAATCTTTCTGATTGAACGAGCGAGCAAAGTTCTCCGTTTCAGCTTAGGCAAAAAATATGATTAATATGTGCAAAAAATTAGAACTACCGGATTTGACGCAAAGTACCCCTTATAGGGGTACTCGTATACTTTCGGGCGACTAGGATTACTGGATTGTAAGCAGCTTTTATAAATTGTATAGGTACTCATTATTAACCCAGAACTCACACGATTCGGAAATACCTGCACATTTAGGCGACCCCGACCTTATCAACTCACATTTTCTAAATGTTGCAGGAAACCCAGTTGCTACTCCATCGTATCTCAACAACTTTGAACATAATCACTTTCATACCTCATTATTTAATTTAACTACAGTAAACGATAGCGTTGTACTTCAAATTATTAAATCTCTTAAATCTGCCGCTTTAGGCGATGATGGTATCTCACTGGATATGCTTCTTCTCACCCTTCCCCATTCATTAGCCGCAATTACTGCCATAATTAATAAATCCATCTCATCTTCGATCTTTCCTGATGCATGGAAGGTGGCATTGGTAACACCTCTTCCTAAAAAAAATAATATTACTGATGTGAAAGATTTACGGCCAATAAGCATCCTTCCTTGTATGTCTAAAATATTGGAACGAGTAGTGTACATACAGTTGTCGACATTTCTTGAAAGTAATAAAGTTCTTCCCACTTTTCAATCCGGTTTTCGCAAGTCTCATAGCACGACAACAGCACTCCTGGATGTGGTGGACAACATTTTAACAGAGCAAGATATGGGTCGTGGTACTATAATGGCACTTCTCGATTTCTCACGTGCTTTTGATGCTATTAATACAAAGTTATTGCTATCCAAAATGAAATACTATGGCTTTGAGTTGGGGACAATTTCGTGGTTTTCTAGCTATCTTTATAGCCGTAGTCAAGTTGTTAAACTTAAGAACAACTGTGGTCTATATAAAAAGTCAAAACCATTGGCTGTATCCAGAGGAGTGCCACAAGGCTCAATACTGGGTCCACTTCTATTCATATTATATACAGCGGATGTCAGAGACGTTATAAAACATTGTAAGTTCCACCTATATGCTGACGATATTCAAATCTATACATCATTTAATCCAGCTGATACCGATGGGGCTGCTGATAAACTAAACGACGATTTAGAAAGTATTGCAGCTTGGTCCGACTCTAACTCATTGGTACTAAATCCCAGTAAATCTAAATTTATGATTTTCGGCTCTAAAAACCAGCTTAAACGGATACATAAACCAGCTGTTATCATATCGGGTGATGAAGTGGAGCGAGTACCTGAGGCGCGCAATTTAGGCATTACAATGGACGAGTCATTGCGTTTCGAGGGTCATATAGCTAATGTCGCCAAAGCTTCATTTTACAGGCTCAAGGTACTATACCGTATTCGTGACTACCTTAGTGTAGATTTGCGTGTTAAGTTATGCGATTCCCTGGTGCTTTCAAGGTTTGATTATGGGGATGTGGTATATGGCCCACGGCTATTGGCTTGTACGGACCGAATAGTGCAAAGGGTGCAAAACGCATGTGCGCGCTACTGTTTTGGTATCCCCCCGCGATCGCATGTGACCCCTTATCTGAACTCGGCGGGTATTCTCAAAATGACATACCGAAGAGAACTTCATCTGTCTTCCTTGTTGTTTGGTGTGGTAAAAACATCCGAGCCAGAGTATTTACATAAAAAGTTCACCTGGCGCTCAAACAGGTCCTCCTCACACGGCATCAGATCAGTCTGTCATGAATTGCTACCTCCACGTCACCATACCGCCGCTTTCCGAGGAAGTTTTAAATACACTGCCACTAAGTGCTGGAATAACATACCTCCACCACTCAAGAAATGTAATACCATCGGCAATTTCAAATTACATCTGAAACGATACCTTATGCAAATACAGCAGGCACTTCCTCCTGGCAGTCGAGCTGTGCCTTCATATATGTAATGACCCTAAGATTTAAATTCATATGTGTATTTATATTATAGTACCTAGTAAAATTAAAGTATTTTATTAATAATAATATTTAATATAATTATTTCTTTGGCCAAATACGTTAAAGTGCATATCCAAACGTACAATATTATTACCTACTCAAATTTCATTCCTACGACACAATATCACACACTCCGTATTCCGTCAAGTCAAACACACACACACACACACACACACACATACACACATACAAACACGTACACACTCACACACACGCGCACATACAAACTGAGACATTTCGTTCCCGACAAACAGCGAGCAATGTAAAATGGATTAACATAGTCACCAGGGTCTGCCTGAAAACCAGCGTTACAGTGGCCTTTCTACTGTAACACTATGCTGAGGCAAGCCCCTTTTTAACATCACATAATGATAACTGTAGGATTAATTTTAAATTTATATGTTAAGTCTACTTTTAAGGTTCCCATGTAACTTGAATTGTCATGTGATGTTGAATAAAGTTTTTCTATTCTATTCTATTCTATTCTATTCTATTCTATTATTTCTGTCCATTTAGTTTTTGAAAAAGGACAGGCGGAGTTCCAGTAGTAGGTACAACTCACAGATCTACTACCGAGTAGTAATTATTGTAAGGCTTCGAAATGCAGCGCGTTTGACGTTCTCCCGTTTTTACCCTTTGGGTACGGAACCCTAAAAAACGACATTTTGAAACTATAAAAAAACTACGAACTAGACTGATAAACTTAATTTAAAATACCCCACCCCACAGTTTTGCCCATCTGTAAAATGAGGTACTTCTAACTCAGTTGTAAATGTCTCCATCATTCATGTCTTCCCCATCATTAGTTCGCCATTCAAAGTCTTCACTCGTTCGCGAAATGGACGACGTCGAACAAAAGACTATAAGACGGCGTAATTAATAGTTCTTCCACATGGCTGGGCTCTGAACGAACTAACTGCGGTTAGTTGTAATTGTCTAGTGCCGTGATTTTGTCTTTTTCTAACGATTTATAAAAACAGTCGCTGAGCACGCATTCCGTTTTCTTAGAACACTTTGAGCTCCACTCCACTTACTGGGCAAAGGGCTCTTTTACAATTATTCAGAGGAATGGTTTATGAATAGATTAAATTTAAGTGAAAGAATATACACTATACTATACTATGAGTGAAAGTGAATTGTAAAATATATTATTTTGAGCGAACAATTAACGATGTTTTTTGCATTTAATTGGATTATTAAGGGTTGAAGTAGGCACGTACCTACTTATCGCATTTTATTTATAAACTGTTGACCTTTCATGACTAAGACCTACGCACAGAACCGATAGCATGGAGCGAATCACTTTTTATTCAATATGAGTAAGCTTAAGGTAACTAAGCTTAAGCATTAGCATTTGTAATAAATAAAAAACTATACTTGAAAACGTAGTTAGAGACCAAAAAAATAACCTTAACATTGCCATTAAAATGAAAAAATAACCGACACTGGCTAACTTACACTCTTCCAAATGATGGACATAGCCAGTTTTAAGCTACGTCCATCAGTTGGAAGAGTGTAAGTTAGCCAGTGTCGGTTATTTTTTAATTTTAATGGCAATTTTAAGGTAATTTTTTTGGTCTCTAATTACGTTTTCAAGTATAGTATCTAACTTAAGCACATATCCTGTTGCTAAAATATACGAGTAGATCATTTAATTCACGAAGCGCCCCATTCCTATCTATACTCTAAGCACTTGCATATTCTACGGTGGGTCGTGGTTTCAGGATACTTTGGAGGTATAACAGTGACACAACCATGTCATGCGTTGACTGTCTGATCTTTTGGGCACATAAACTGATTAATTTAGCAGCCTATGCAGCGAACGTAAAAGTATAGAATGCGAGCTCCTTAAAAACTATCCAAACACGTGCCTAAAACCGGTATGCGCATGTTCGAACTAAACGGCTGTCTGGCATCATTTTGACACCCTGCCCCCATTTCCGCATTAATGGCAATGGCACCCATTCTGTGGGACCATTTTGCGGCGCTACTTAGACTTGTATGGTTTTTTAGTTAGCTGAGCCTATGTGACAAAAATAGTATGACTAGATTATCCATACATACATACAATATAATCACGCTGATTTCCTGGAGAGGTAGCAGAGATTACGGTTTTCCACTTGCTAACATCTTGAAGAACCTTTCTTGCTTCATTCACTTTCATGACGTTCTTCATACATACTCGTCGGTTTGGGTACTCTTAAGGGTACTTTATGTCGCTGTTAATCTCCTAAACTTTACTGTTCTAAAACCACGATCCGTCACAAATTGTTCAACGCGATGAGTGATTCGCGTCCTTGTGAGCGATCTATAATAGGTCATTGAAACTTGCCCACAGATTCACAAAGGCTAAGCAAGTGGCGGTACTCCACTACGAAGGAGCCATGGAATCTGAGCCGCCTGGAGACCCCACGTGGGAGGAACTGCATAACGAAGGATTGGTAAGAATATAAATAAAATATGTATTGTAGGGGGGGGAGGGAGATGTTCACCGTGGACGATAAGTGAATCGAAATCTGAAGGGGTGCCAAGTTTGTTTACGAATGTTAACTCTGGTAAAAGGAATGTATGCTTTAACACGGGTGACAATTATAGCTGACTTTAGGATGGAGGAGGATTCCTATGGAGTAAGCGGCAAAAGAAAAAATCAAATTAACATGAAACTATTCACGTGCATGTAAAATTTTAGTGCAAAATGATTGGAAGTGGCAAATTTAGGAAGTGCGGTCCAGTGACAAAATGTAGTACGTACCTACCTACGACTTCGTCTAAGAGGTGCATTTAAAATCCTAGTACCTAAATAAATTTCAGTACATGTTTGTAGACGAATGAGTATATTTAAAAGTCAATCATCAAGTTCTCTTTTAATTACCTTTTTTTTTTAAAAAATGCCAACTTACTTCTGCTGCTTCAAGAAAAGTTAAAAAGGGTAACAGTTCAACTTAAAACCAATAACAATTGCAGCCACAAATTTCCAGGAAATAATCTTCAATAGAGCCGGAGCGCAGCTGTGGCACATAATGTATTTTTGTCACGCCAGCTTCGCCCTAAATAGGATTTCCTATCCTTGAGCAACAAAAATATGTGTCGAATAATAATATGTTTATCTATATTCACTCCTTGGGAAAGATCAACAGCAGTATGTACAAAATGCTACTACCCACTTTCATTGAGCCAAGCGGATTATGTTATTGTATACGTACATTCCAGCAGGTTAATAGAACTCAGTTTTTTGCACGAGGTTGCCTTTAGAGATTTTATGGTTTTATATAAAATGGGAAGTAAATACAATTCATATTTCTTGCACGCAAATATTCTGCTACGTTGATAGTAATTGGCGTGCGTGGAAGCGACCAGATACCGTTGGTATTTCTTAGAGTTAATCTGCGAATCAGCTACGCAGTCATCAACTAAAATCTCCGTCACATACGCCGGCCACTGAATGAGTAATCCAGACCCTGTATCATGGTCGGCCTTATCACACGATAAGTGACAGGATAGAGCGTCCGTCACAGGCTGACACCGTTCGATAGAACGAGACGACGCTCCTATCCTGTCACTTATCGTGTGATAAGGCCGACCATGATACGGGGTCTGAACTGATGAATCCAGGATACTGCACGCTCTTGAACCCTCCTCGTTCTCGCCCTCCTCGCTACATCTGGTTCAACCGAGACAGAGGTGATTTGCGTCGCCTTTTCTGGAGTCCTTAGGCCAGTTCCATAGAATTACCCCTTTTACGAGAACACGCCACATATAGACGTAATCTTGTCCGAGCCTACATTGTAGAAGTGAACAAATACCTATCAACTTGATCTCACTGCGATACGTTCAGTCAAATAGACTCCCCGATTAGGAGAATCGTCAAGCAGAACGTTCTTACAGCTTCTCAAAGACATACGAAAAGAAGGGAAGTAAGTGAATTTATTTTAATCTTAAGTATGATAATGAATATAAACTCAATCAAATTAAATATAAGTTAAGCCTAAAAAAGGCCCTCGATGCATTGTACAACGTATACAGAGGATGCTGGCAGCATTTCGTCGCTGAATTGCAATGCTGATGCGTTGCGCGAGTAACCCGCCAGCCTCTTCGGTCACCAGTTACATCAATAAATAGGTAGTTCCTCATCACATTTAGGTAACACATAGTATCTTACTTCATCCCAAATTCCATATCAGCACCCACGTGGAAGTCATAACAGGATATTATTTAATCTCTACACGGATTATCTGTCTGGCGAGCCGCCAACCGATGTTACGAGCGATAATTCCGACCCCGTTTGATTCTGCGATGTTATGTCTACCTAGTACCTAGGACACAGCTGCACCGCTGCAATGAGCTGGGCTTTGGCAGTGATGCACGAGAACATTCCAGATAAGGCAGATATTTATTTGTCTTTTTTATTTCACGTTCTTCTTTGAAGCGGTCTTTCTCCAACGTTCCGAGCTTCATTTTGTAACAAAACATCATTCTAGTTTCATCGAATTCACATAGAGTGGCACTAATACGCACTTGACTTCCAAACGTCACAAACGAGACGTTTCACATATCATTTCAATACGTTAAAAACGCGTTTTGTATATTGTATAGCTGCAAGAGGAATAAAAGCTTGGTGATGTGTGATGTACCATGCACAGGAACATTGCAGGCAGCGGTTGTCAATTGCTCTAGCCATATTGTTTTGGAGCAGATTTCACTCTATAGGTACATAGCGTCATGCGGAGTGGACTCCTTTTTTGAAGCAACGCTAGATTCCTTTTTTATTATTGTATCAAAATAAATTAATGCTATTCTCGTTTCACCTACACCACCAATTTTTAACACGTACGAACATTTGCCACCTTGCTCACACTGGCATTGCTAGTGTTGGTGAAAAACGAAATGCAGTAATTTCCGATATATCAAACGCAGGTTTTTAAATGTTCTCCGTTTATTATTATTCGTAAGTTGCCCTAAAATGGGGTGAGTAGGGGCAAAACTGACATTCAAACCGCGATAACATTTTATTTTTACACATGCAAACTGAATGGTGTATATAATAAGTGTTCCGGACGTTTGTATTTTAGTTTTTATTTTATTTTGGGTAGTTCCATTCCCCATCCCATTTCATAACTTTGACGATAAACAGGATATCTTACCTCACCCCGTAGTCCCTCGTAATTGGGGTTAGATGGGATTTCATACAAAGGTGATTTTGGAAGATTGTTGTATCGTTTTTTTTATTATGAGTATTACTCCATTTGAAATTGGAATACATTATTTTTGTAGCATCTCTCATCCCTTCTCTCCCCACGAACCCTACTCACCCCATGTTACGGTACTGAGTGAACATATTCGGCAAAAGCACTTACCAGCTGAAAAATACGCTAGCATTAGATTAAACACGTTACTTACTGGCCAGGGATGTAAATTTAAACAGACATTATATGGGCATATATTGGACATGTAAAACAACGTATATTGTACATGTACATTCATGATGCTCTAAGTTCATAAAGTAAGCCATAGGTACAAATTAACCCATCTAATGTAATTTCAGTCCAGAGATTAAATACGTAGTCTTTTCACTTTCAGAGAGGAAAATAAATCTTAAATTTTAAAATTTATTAGTTTGTCCGTTTTCACGGCAAAACGGAGCGACGAATTTACGTGATTTTTTAAGTGGAGATAGTTGAAGGGATGGAGAGTGACATAGGCTACTTTTTGTCTCTTTGTAACGGCTGCGCTCAGCGAGGTCCGTCTTTGACTATTTTTTTTAGGTATTTATGTTCTTTAATCCCCATATAAACATTTGTTCCTCTCCGAAAACTGGTTCGAATCTAATCGTAAAAATATCTTAGGACATGTATTAATTACTAGCTTCTGCCCGCGACTCCGTCCGCGTGGAACTCGGTTATATCGTAGCTCCATACAAACTTTCACCCCCCACTTCATCTCCTTGGGGGATGATTTCCGGGATAAAAGCTATCCTATGTCCTTCCCCAGGACTCAAACTATCTCTATACCAAATTTCATCCAAATCAGTTCAGCGGTTTAAGCGTAAAGAGGTAACAGACAGACAGACAGACAGACAGACAGACACACTTTCGCATTTATAATATTAGTATGGATTATTGAACAATTTTTTTTCCAAGCATCGAGAGGCCATCCAATTCCTTACCTTTGATCATATCTAAAACTTAAGTACTAGATACTAACATTCGTTTTAATAAAGGTTTCCAAGCAAAACATAAAGTAAGATAACTATTCCACGCTCGCACCGAAGTCCATACTAATATTTGAAAAGCGACGGTATCACGTCTTGAAAAGGTCCTTAATTAATGGAACAGTGATAGAAAGAACAGAGGTTTACAAAAGTATTCTAATATCTATATTAAAATAATATTTCTTCGAAGACGAAAACGATTTACTATTTCTGTCAACTTGATAAAAACTTACTTACGCATTTGTGAATATGTAGGCTGATGTATAAAACATTTTGCCTGTTTGACTTAACTAAAAATATACCTACTCTTAGTTTTGATAACATGACACGCGTTACGTTAAAAGCCAGCTAGTTTAGAATGATACAATCTGTGTCTAAAATATAACCATAATTTCTGATACATGTTGTATTTCAGCCTGAAAAGACTGGCCGATAAGTAAGGTCTTTCCACTGGCACTCTTTTGCGCTCACTCGTAAATCCACCAGCAACTATAAAATGAAATTAGACATGTTCAGGTCTCGGTTACTCCTTTGTGGCTCGAGGGAGCAGGAATAGGACGAAAGACTTTTCCGATTTTGTTCGATGTTACTTTTTCAGATATATTTGGTGCTAACTGATCCAGTGACATACGGTCCTGGTTTATCAATGCTGTAGGTTCGACAAGTTATAAGTTTTACAGATTGTGCTTGCTAAAAAAAAGTTTTAGTCTTAGATCTCGGTTGACTCCGGTTAAAAGTAAGTAACCATTGATTGAATAATGCGACGACGACCCGACTGCCGAAGGAGAGGAGGGTTATTTTAATTTGTTAACAGATAACAAGAAAACTACGTGGGTAGTGTTATTTTAGCTCGGAAGGGCTCGGGGAATTACTTGAATATAAACAATTCCTATCTAAACATGTTCGATACAAACTGTTTATATTTACAACTGATTATTCCTCTCAGTATATTTGAAACGGTAGGTAAAATGAGCTCAAACAGACACATTTACAAATAATAAAGCTGTAAAATACTTGTAATTAAACGAGCAGTTACGATAAGTCCCTTTTACAAATTATGCGCTCAACGCGCGCTTCAACTAAAACCAATCAGGAATATTGCACCAATTAATATCGGGTGTTAATTTCATTTACCTACCTGGTGAAAAATAGACGGTCCCTAAGAAATATATAGATCAGTCAAAATAAAAAAAATAAGTTTACCGATACCGATAGTTTTATATACGAAAATATAACTATCGCTTCGCATAGGTACATTTTCACAGATACCGTTATAAACGCAACGATCATAAAAATATTCAATTAGTTTAGGACATTTTGATATGAAAACGAGCAACAACTGCCACGCTATTTTATCCAAAATAAATCCGCTATAATCTGCAATAAAACTAACACCGTGTAATTTATGGCGTTAGCACTCACCGATATGCCAGAGCAGGCTTAGCGGAGTACTAAACGTAATCTGCACAAGCACTAGGGGGTCTATTCCAGAAATCTACTGAATTTGAATCGGATTGTACTTCTTTGGTGCTTGTTCTTCCACGTTAAGGTGAGGTTCAGAGAGGGCACAGTGGAATGTCGCCTCGGCCATACATATTTGGAGTAGACCAACTGGTACTTGGGAGTAGGTAGTGGGAAGGAGTAGTGATAATAAAATGGAATTTATAATCACTCATTACACATAATTTGTAGAGAAGTAGGGCACAGCGGAATGACATCATGCTCATAGCGATTTGGAACAACCCAACAGGGAAAGTCCCCTCCATGCGTCGTTCTCCTCAATGCTGAGGGTCGTGACCATTTGTCATCGAATTCTCATTAATGATATTTCGCCAAGTCTGTCTTTTCGGCGACTTTTCCCTCCACTTTGCTAGTGACAACAAGTCGCTCAAGGTTGTCTCCACTCTTCCTGGCAATGTGGCCAAAGATTTCGAAAATCTTCCGGAGACAGATATTCGATAGCCTGACCCCGCATCATGGTCGGCCTTATCACATGATAAGTGATAAGATATAGCGTCCGTCACTGGCTAACACTGTTCGATAGAACGAGACGACGCTCCTATCTTGTCACTTATCGCGTGATAAGGCCGACCATGGTAGGGGGTCTGGTCATGGTGCAGAGTTCCTTGAGTAAGCAATTGCTTTTCCTCGTAACAGCGGAAGTACTTCCACCTTAAAGAAGACTGCAGCCAACACCACCTTGTGTAAGTTAGGTCGCCAGACTTCTCAAGGATGCATCCAAGCTATGTTGAGAGTGATGAACCAGTATTTGTCTGTCAACACAACGAATCCACAAAATAGTAAAGGGTCGGCAACGCGATTGTGATTCTTCTAAAGTCCCAAGTTTCCATAGGTTACAGTATCTGCATACCATCAGGCAGGTCATATGCTTGTTTGCCACTGTTATAGAATAAAAAAGGTATGTTCTTAATGAATTTCGGTCAAATTGGAAAATTTAAAAATTATTCGCCACGAGCGGGATTTGAACCCGTGACCTCTGGAATCCGTCCATCGCTCTTGCCAACTGAGCTACCGGAGGTCCGCATGTTCTGACTGATTTGAGATTGTATGATTCTTTATTCTGTTGAGCAAACTTTATGTGTGGTTGGTATTATGTAATGTGGTCGACTTTTTTTTAATTGTCATAGAATCGGTAGAATTGCTTTTTGAATGGACCTCTCTGATGCAATACGGCCAACTCAAATAATCGCAAGTATGAGAGTACACACACACAGACAAGTGTAAAAATATGGGCGCATACAACATACTCACAAACAAGTCCAATCGCTTCTATGTCAGAGGATTAAGGTCTCAGTACATATTTATGAGAGGATTAAGGGTGAGTTGCACCAAACCGACTCCGGGTCCGGTGTCCGTTTAAATCTGAATGTATGGAAAGTTTGACAAGTTTCTATGGAATGACAGCTGCCGGCGCCATATTTAACGTTAATCGGTGTGTAATCGTAAGTTGGTGTAAGCCGCCCTTAATTGATACACATTTTTGCACTTCATTGTACATAGTTTGGTAGTAAGAGAGAAAGAGTTAATGGGAATACGATTAAAATTTATATTTGGTGCCGACTTTACATTAACTAAACGAAATCATTTATTTATTTATTTATTAAATATAGAGACGGTTTGAAATTGTTAAGTAATATTGTTTTTTTTAACTACATGATAGTATTAAGTCATCTACAATATAAGGTGCTCTTTGAAACGTCTATACGAATTATAAAATAATGCGGTAGCTTCTAAGAAAACACTAGTGGTTAAAATACAATATTTTCTCACTGCTATATCAAGTTACTTTTGAAAATGTAAAATCATTTTCTTCTTCTACCCCGTTATCCTGGGCGTATATAATAATATACTGTCGGTTTACGGTATAAAATAGGCAATGTTAATTTTACGTAAAAGTCGTTATACTGGATTTCGTAAAGAAGATTTACACTTAAAATTTATTTACCTACTATTCTATTAGTTATATATGTATGTAGTATGGGACAGGGACCGAATTAAACAGCTGACGACGTACGACTACTACTAAACAGGTGAAGTTTGGGAAATGTAAGCTTGTATGTATATTGGTTAAGCTCCGGAACTACTCACCCCCTAAAAAATACACGTGTATAATAGAATAGACCATCGGGATGGATAAAAGCTTTAATAAATGCGGGCAGAGCGGCATAGGCAGCTAGTTACTTTATAAATCTAGAACACACAAACTAAAGTACTACAATTTCGCTTACATAAATAGTTTTGAATCTGTTCTTGAAATAGCAGTTCCAAGCTATTGCCTCTCTGTATGTAATTGGTAATAAGTGTGGTTAAAACCCTAGATCTCACAACCCTTTTTCGGTGTAGCAAAGTTCAGCAAACAGTCTAGACTCGAGCGAAAGCCCGGGAGGCTAATCTGCCACAGTATGTATATTTAAATTAGTATATTGAGAATCAACACAAAGCTACGGGGACAAAATGTAGTTTTTGTATTACTATTCTGGATGATATTGTTTTTCAGAGCAGGTTTATAGAGCTACATGTAGTCTGTCAAGGACTTTAATTGTTGGGCCATTTAGGTGTCGACCAATTTTGGGTTTTTAAAAGTTAACTTTGAGGTGTCCAGTAGAATCTGTGGCTCAACAATTAAAGGCCGTGTACGTACAGTGATGAAAACCTTTTCCACGACCAAGTAAAAATGTTTCTTATATCAATGTCAGAAAGACTTTGTCAGAGAAAAACATTTCTCACTTAACCTGTAATATCCTTAAACTATTTACTGAAAAACCATAAAAGACGTATCAAAATGTCAACAACATTTCAAAATACTATCAAACTCCCTGTACTATTCATCCGGATACATACCAAAAAAGAACGCAGAATTGCATTCAACTTGGACGACGATGATAAACGATTCCGTATATGATCGCGACCCTCAGCGTGGCTGATGATGAAGAATATACTTGAAGGACGAATTTAACTATCCTATCGCCTTTAGTTTGGGGAGCAGAGAGCACCTTTTGATATTTATATTATTTTCGAATTCGACATAGACAAGATACTGGTGATAATAGATTAATTGCGCGACTGGCGGGTGCTAATCGCCGTGGTAAACCGCTCACCTTTCCGCTCTGTAATATTTGGAAATTACGCCATATTCTCTTCCGTCGAGTCAATCGTTAATTTTAATTGTCTTGCTACAACTGTTTTACGGGGTTTATTTAGCTTGAGAACTTACAACAAAGTGTAAGTACTTGAGACATTATGTAGAATGAGAATCACGTTGTAAATGAAATATCTGGTAAAGTTTAGATTGAATACTTAGAAAAGCATAGAGTTATCTTCTGAATAAAGTAACCAGTAACTGTGATTTGGTACCGGCCTCCAGCAAAGATTCGGGATAAAGCTGGGAGGTTGGCGATAGTTTTTATATATAACTACGGTACCAAACGAGTAACTATAGATATAATACGGCCTGCCTAACTATAAGCAGTTATTGTAGGACACAGGATCACAGGAGTAACGGAGGCGTTGCCGACCCTTTTCAGATTTGAGTCGGGAGCCAATAATGCACGGCCCAATAATGTACAGCCTGATAATCCGCGTCCACGTTTTGTGGACTCGGATTATTGGGTCGTGCATTATCAGCCCGGACAAAAGTGGCTTCCAATTATTGCCCCGGACCAAGTTTGCTCAGGGTGATAATGCACGGCCCAGTAATGTACAGCACTTTTTGTGGACGCGGATTATTGGGGCAAAAATGGCTTGTCATAAGCGAACTCTGTCTTAGGTTGGTTAGGTTAGGGTTCACTTGTGTCCCTCAGACTAGAAATAGACACCCCGCGCAGCGGGGTGGCGTCGACTCGCTGGAGATTATTAGTCCGCACAGATGACCGTCCCAATGTACATGGATTATCAGGCTGTACATTATTGGGCCGTGCATTATCAGCTCGTACAAAATTGGCTTCCAATTATTGCCCCGGACCAAGTTTGCTCAGGGTGATAATGCACGGCCCAATAATGTACAGCCTGATAATCCATGTACAGTATGGACGCGGATTATTGGGCTGTACATTATTTTGGCCGTGCATTATTATGGCTGTACATTAACCGGCACCTTTGAGTCAATCACTACAGACAATTTCAGTTCTCTCACTACAACAACATATTCTCGGGAGCTCTGCCAACCTTACTAACCACCAGGAACACAACACCACATGCCTACAGAACAAGTACTTAGTCGTGTTTTTATAGCTGCGGTCTTCTGTTAGGTGGAATGTCTCCCTGTTGGGCTGCTGCAAATATAAGAGAGATGACATTTCGCTGCGCCCTATTTCTCTCAAACCTCACATTGGCGTGTAAGTATAATCGCCAAACAAATACAATCCTATTCAAATTCAGTACATTTCTGGAATAGACCCCCCTAGTGCTTGTGCAGATTACGTTTAGTACTCCGCTAAGCCTAGCTCGGGCATATCGGCGAGTGCTATCGCCATAACTTACGCGGTGTTAGTTTTTAGTGCAGACTCGTTAGCGGATCGGAATAATAAACGAATTAAATGGTGTTGCATAGGGTGGTCCTTAAAAACCTAAATTTGGAAATTTCAATGAGGCACCCTTTTATATTGTTCGAATACGTGAAAAATTACATGTTTTCTATTTTTATATTTGGACAAGATTTAGGGGTCGCTACTGAATTTTTTACCTTTTATGGTTTGCATTTCTCCATACTGATTATTTTTTATTTTTGACTTTTTGCTACTTTTTTGAGCTACATTAGATGATAGGAAATAAATAATCTTGAATACATAAAAAGAAATCACTAACTTCCAGTCATTAATTCAAAAATAAATTGTATTGTGCTAATATGCTGGAAAGGGACTGGCGCTGATTTGGCGACTTTAAATTTGATTTAAAATAAGTGTCGAACATTTAGTGAACAAATTTCGTATTTTCTGGATTTTTTATTACTTTTTATCAAATGTAGCTCAAAAAAGTAGCAAAAAGACAAAAATAAACTTAGTATGGAGAAATGCAAACCTTAAAAAGTTAAAAAAATCAGTAGCGACCCCTAAATCTTATCCAAAAATATAAATAAAAAATGCATGTTATTTTTTCACGTATTAGAACAATAAAAGAGGGTGCCTCATTGAAATTTCAAACTTTCGGTTTTTAAGGACCACCCTAGTGTTGCAGTTACAGCTTCTTCAGTTTCTTAACTCTATGTGGTACGTAGAAATATCATACAACAGAAATATGTTTAAAAATCGATTGTACTAGTTTTATCTCACGTTTAAATCACGAAAAAAAATAGTTCTTTTTTTGACAAGTATAGACTTAAGCGCAAATTTTAAGGAGATAATTGCACATTAATTATTAACTCCATAGTAGTAACTCCATAGTAAATAGTCTATGCCCTTTAACATACAGCGTTTTCGGTGGGTGCCGGCGCTTGTAGATTAGTAATAGAAAGAAAGAAAGAAAATAAAGAAAGAAAATAAGTTAATTTCGCAAAAATACGGAATACAACAATACCTACAATATCAGCAAAATAAATCATAAGAAACTTTTAATGCTACTGTTGATGTTCCTCTGGATTATACTTTTGATTTTCGTAATATGAATATACCCTATTGACCTCCAGTGCATACTTAATACTTACATTCTTCTTTCTACTCCAGCAACTAAACGCTCTCAACAAGGGTGAAGAAGAGAACGAGACAATCAGCGTAGCCGAGATGAGGAGTCTCGCAGGTTATGACGACAGTCTGAAGGAGGTGCCAGACTACCAGTTCTACGTGGCTTATGACTTCTATGCGAAGAACAATTCGCACTTCCACAAGTCACCCTACTACGGATATTACCAAGGTAAGACGGAAGACAACCTTATCACAGGAAACACAGATTAATCTGATGATCAATTGGTATCGCTTTTTCTGAATGTAGGAGAATTATAATACTAGAAAAGAATACTCAATTCGTGTGGTTTAATGAACCATAGTGTCAAGTTTGGAGATATAAGGAAGCTTGCTGTTCCT
Source organism: Epinotia ramella (assembly GCA_947578815.1). Lineage (NCBI taxonomy): Eukaryota > Metazoa > Arthropoda > Insecta > Lepidoptera > Tortricidae > Epinotia > Epinotia ramella. Next base: position 34,186,846 of record OX388202.1, read on the forward strand.
GCCAGACCTTTTAGCTATCAATTTTCGATAGCAAATATTCTAGTCGGTTCATTCGGTCATTAACAGAAGATGCACAAAATAAATAACCATTTTATCGCAGGTATACTTAACTAAGTACCTACGCTTTTTTGGCAATATTTTTTACTTAACATAGTATTTCATTTCCAAAATAAAATAACTGCAAGTTATTTTCTAAGATTCAACTAGAATGAATTCTCACAAGCTACTTATTTTGCGATGTTTTCTTACAATAATCCACACTCTATAGTCATGACTATTAATATACTCTGGGTTTTCATTGTAATTTACGATTTTATGTTTTCCCTCCAGTTCCGGATAAGGTGAACAGGTTATACACACCTCAACTAAATCACATCAGTATGAAGATGCCCTCAAGCCCTCTCCTACTCGCAAGGCCCTCCCCCGAGAACTTCTGCAACATGTCCAGCATCGACGACGAGTGCAAGGAGGGCTACTGCGAGTGCAGTCACGTTCTCTCCGTCAAACTCAACTCTGTCGTAGAAATCGTCATACTAGACGAAGGAATTACCTTCGACGCCAACCATCCTTTCCATTTACATGGACACAGCTTCAGAGTAGTAGGGCTAAGAAGGTTGGGCAAAGACACGACTATAGAGGAAGTCAAAGCGTGGGATGAAGCAGGTCTTTTGAAGCGCAATCTAAAGAACGCACCCATTAAAGATACGGTCACCGTCCCCGATGGAGGGTATACTGTCATAAGATTCAAAGCCGATAACCCTGGGTACTGGCTCTTCCATTGTCACATTGAGTTCCATGTTGAAATAGGTATGGCTTTAGTCTTCAAGGTGGGAGAACACTCAGATATGCCTCCAGTCCCTCGGTACTTCCCTACATGTGGTAACTACTTGCCAGATAACATGGTCGAACATGATACAACGCCTAAACCCAGTGAAGATAACCACATTTCTATTACTCAATGGTGGCCTGTCATATACATGAACGGTACTACTTCGTCTGCAGTTAGTGTACTGAGTAGTTTAACACTGATTGTGGTCAGTTCAGGATTATTATTGTTTAAGTTTAAATTAACGTAGATGTTATCAATATTTTAAGTTAGATTACGAGTTAACTGTGCAATGTATACTATTACGATAAAGATGCTTATATCAATGACTTTTGAAACCGAATTTGTACTTACTGAATTTATATAATATATATACAAGCCCTATGAACTTATCTAGTTGTTAAATCCATAGGTGTTGTGTCATGTCTGGACAGTACTTACAAATAATTATTATAAAGTACAGAGTAAGGAAATTGTCGGATGTAAGCTGTAACAGCGGGCTAGACCTCGCGTTTATCGCGCGATAAATCTCGCAAACGTCACTTATATGTAGTTGAGATTATTTAACGTGGCCGACTTTCTATAAAATTGTCATGGGAATTTGAATCTTGGCCGGTAGAGTTGCTTTTTAAATGGACTATTTTGAGCAATTCGTCCAACTTAAATAATCACGAGTATCGTCACTGTAGTATTCAGTGCCTTATTCGTTTGCCACGTGACCATAAAATATCTCTCAGTAATAATGACATTTCTAAAAGTAACGATATTACTATTGATAGTATAATGATTATAATGAAATTATATTCTTCACGTCATTATTGCTGGATAGTGCATATGCCGCATATATTTAACTGTGATTTGAGTAGGTACGTAGCTTGCCAATAACGGTGAACGCCTAAATATTTTTTTTCTGCATATATCAACTGTGCTCTATATGAGGTTTTCGCTGGTAATATGTGATATTATTAAGTAAATATTAGTTAGTTAAATATAAGCACTATGTTTTAACTATGAGTTCGAAAATCAAAAAGTAAAAATACTAAAAACTATGACTTTTATTTTTTTGTGATTGTCAACGGTGGTCCAATGAGACGGTGAGGATATGACCTTCGTTGGGCATCTGACAGGTTGAGTTTATATTGTACTAGCTACTCGCGCCGCCCGCCCCTGTATAACAGAGAATCCAGGCGAAGCTGCGGGGAAAAATATAGCCTGTTGTTAGTTGTGCATCCTGAGACTTCATTTAGACCCCCAAAGGTGGACTGATGACCAGGGTCCGCTGGATGCGGGTGGCGCAGAACCGGTCATTGTGGCACTCTTTGGGGGAGATTTTTTCCAATATATTGATTTAAACTTTCACGATTCTCACACATTATTAACAGCAAGCAGCATTATTGCAGTTAGCAAGAAGATGTTGATACCCGCTCAAGCCAGTTGTCCCGTGACCATGGATGTTGCAACACATCCGAAACGTCGGGAGACCTCAGTGAGGTAAATAAAATAAGTTAATTGCCGTTTAGTATAAATAATGAGGCTATTTCCATTAGTGGACGTCTTTCGGTTGATATGGTGATGATGATCGATGCGATGATATGACAGGTGATCTACGGCTAGTGTCGCAATACTTGCAATACAGTCAAGTGTACGTAAAACCGTGTTTTTATCGCTGCCAAAAGTCACCGTGTCTAACCCGCTCTAAGTTTGTTTCTTCTACCAAATTATTACAAAACAAAAACCGATAATCATCAACGGTAAAAACAAAAACCTATCTACTCTCGAAAATGTCCGCAATTTCAGGAGCGACATTAAAGAAATGGACGCGAAAAAAGATTCAATAACTTTCAATTGTTTTCGCTTACCGAAATAGCCGCCGAAATAGGCCCCTGATAAGATGTAACAAACAGATTCCCTTCCGATATTTTCTAATATGCTATTTATTATCTCCGAATGGACTTTTCTATTGAGACCGTAACTTAAGCGCTGCTCCTAAAAATGTCTCTATCAATCATTCTACTAAAAAAAGGTAAGCGCGTTTTACATAAACACACGGGTTCCCTAAATGCTAAACCGTGTCGTTCTTAAAAAACGGACCCGTAACTTATTGATATAAAGAGAATGTAGCCAACTGATCGATAGGGTGCTTTTTTACCGGCGAGTCGAGAGGGCGCGAGAACAATCATTCATTCGTCGGTAAAAATGATTCAGAACTTGTGAAATGATATCGTTACTCGCTTTTCGCTACATACGAGGAATACCACGGGATCGGCTACGTCTGCTAAGCGCGTGGCGCGTAGCGATTCATGGCAGTATTTATGTTAAGTAAGTCAAATTTCAAACCATTTCAATAGGATGGAATCAAAGCCTTTCTTTTACATAGTTAAATCACGGTGAGTCAGTGGTCCATTTCCCGATAACATCTACTTTAAAATCAAATGAAAAATACTTTAAAAACAAATCCCACTTCTCCGATAACGTCCAAACTTAAACTTAAAAAGGTTCTACACAAACGCATCTCCAAAAATCAAACGATCCCTTTTTATACAGATCTCTATAAGGGAGCGAGAATTTTACCAATTAAGATAGCGCTAAGGGATGGCCCTAAATCAAGGGCCAGAAAGAAAGGTTGAAGTAATAAATATCGCGAGAGGGAAACAGATGCTTCTTAGGGGTAAATGGGAGAAAAATAGGCACTGTTGCCAGCTATCTGCAATCTCGGGCGCTCTCGCACTGTATGGAGATGGGAGGGTGTTACACTGTTATTGCTTCGGAAAATTGAGAGAAAAAAGGATTCGGTGTAGACTGCAGACTTACTCATCACATCATTATAAGTTCGCGTGAACAATTAAATAAGGGGGGATGAGGTAGGTAGGAAAGAAAAATCAAAAAGGTTATAAAAAGGACCTACACTTAAGTGCCTATTTTGTAAGCGACACTTGAGCGTTGGGAGTGTTGGGACACTCACATATCGAGGGCTGAGTGGTCAAATCCGATAAGTGTTAAAACCTATGTTTTGAGAAAATTGGTGTTGAAAGTTTAGAGGTCCACAAATCCGCTAGCATAGATTATCGCAATGTATATGTTTATTACACGAAAACTATTGTTATCGAATAATGCATTTACGACTTATAAACATATTTAAATTCTTGTAATCATGTTATATTACAGTTTTATTGATTTACGGAAGAGACTTATGGGGTTTTTGTTTGAAATAATTGTAAACATTACGGAGTTACTTGGTTTTATTAGTAAACAAATCAACATTTTTTACTGAAACATGATCTAAAAGTAATCTGAATCACAACTGTCGCAATAAGTGGGTTCAATGTCGTTAACAGAATCCAGACCACGAATCCAGGGATGAAATTCTTCTGGTATAATGCCTTTTTCTCGTGGACTCTAACCCAGCGCGTGATAGAGAGAGACTGAACGCATTTAAAATGTGGGCATGGAGAAGGATGTTAGGTATTGGTTAACACAGAAAGAAGAACAAACGAAGAGGTTTTAAATTCGATAGGAGAAAGAAGATGTCTACTAAAAACGATTGAAAACAGAAGGGGAAATATGTTGGGGCACCTGATACGACATGACAATTACATAAAAACTATAATTGAAGGAAAGATTGATGGAAGGAGAGGCAGGGGAAGACCAAGACGTGCGTTTATGGACCAAGCTAAAGAGAAAGTTAATGTAATCTCGTATCAAGAGCTCAAAACAGTGGCAGAGAGAAGAACAGAGTGGCGATTACTCCACCGACAAGAGCCCGGCTCTTAAGTTTATGATGAATACCTTTTTCGCACATTTTTTCTAAATCTTTTTTCTTTACTATTATACTTATGGGCAAAGGGTTGTCGTACAACGATTCTATTTCTGATGGGTAATCAATTTGTGCAACGGATGGTGGATTAGATTGAGCACGTTTTCTCGTATTTCGAGTACTCGTTATCTGTAAGGGAGAGATCCATTTTCTATATAATCCGGGTCTAAATCAGAATAGTCACTCCCAAACAAGTGTTCGTCACTGTATAATTCTCTAAATGCGTCCATATCAAAAGATATTGCTTGATTTCTTGTCGAGGGATCTGCAATCAAATTTAATTATGAGCTGTATGATACTAGATCAGTTTATTTATAAGGTAGTAGCTACACAAGAGAAGGAAGAAAAGTAAGGCATCAGCAGCAGGTCATCTCGCGCAAAATCATTTGGAACAGCCCAACTGGAGAACTAGTTACGTCTACTTTACAGAAGACCGCAGGCATAATAACTCCACTACTTGCTATGTAGGTATGTGGTATGGTGTTCCAGGAGGTGAGTAGCCAACGCTCCCAAGGATTAAGTAATCAGTAATCAGTCATTTATTCGCTTAAACATGGTACAAATAGGTGGTTCAATAATAAATACAGAGCTACATGTCACATCAGGGTCATGTCATGCCAGGAACGTGGTTTTACAGCGGGGGGCGACCTGCATTTGCCTTAAACGCTATTACGAATTGGTGAAACAATATTTAGATCACATAATTCGTTTCGGGGCCTACGCCTAACATACAAACTCACAAACATTACCTCTTCAACATATTTTTCTTAGTTCTATATCTACCTATTAATATTAAATATTATGGCGACATATAAAAGTTAACGTAACAGGCATACACACCAAAAATGTGTGTGTAAAGGCCTCCACACATCGAACGCGGGTCGTGCGTGGCGAGGGGCGGGCGCGGCGCGGGTCGGGCGCGGTTGAAGCGGTATATTCACACCGCAGGCGGGCGGCGTCTCTATAATATCTCTATCACACAGTAGCGCGGGCCCACCGCGGAAGCAACGCGGGCCTGCGCAACTGTGTGATAGAGATTGTGATAGAGATATTAAATGCGTTGGTAGTGAGAGAGATAACAATCGCCCGACCCGCGCCGCGCCCGACCCGCATCGCGCCCGACCTGCGCCGAGCCCGACCCGCGCCGCGCCCGACCCGCGGCCGCGCTGCCCGAGTAGTTAGCGCCGCGGGCCCGCGGCGGGCCCGCGTTCCGACGGCGTTTGGTGTGTGTTTGAAGTGTAGTTTCAATGTTTTACAACTTGCACGGGCCCGCGCCCGACCTGCAACCGCGAACAGTGTATGGAGGCCTTTAGTATATTCAGTTTTTTAGATGTTACCTACAACGATAATTATTCGTAGGTACATATTCAGTTCCGTTTGCTCTTATTATTTACCAAACTCGGGTTGCGTGCACACGACATTATCGACGGATGCAAACGCGTCTAGTGTAGGTACCTACCGAATCTAAGTTTGAAACAAGTGATACCATAAAACTTACCCGATGAGAATATTTCACTCCATTTAACGTAATTTTCGATCTCGTTAATGATGTTCAGTTGAATGTCATTAAAATCGGATGAATTCTTGTCATTAAGACTACTTATCTGAGATGACTCTGAAAAAAATAAAAAACTACGTATTCAATAATTAAGGTAAATTCCAATAACTGCACATCTTGAGATAAACAGGAGATTTATAGGGTTCTACCAAAAATGTTTTTGAATCCTTTACAATTAAGTATAAGATTTTGTGTAACTACTGCTACCTACACTTACCAAGTTCCTCGAGTTCAAAGTTAGATGCCTTGTGGGCTTAAGAGTCATCCGCCGAATGATTCGTAATTGTGCCTGTAAATGTTAAGCGATATCTTGAAAACAAATAACAACAGTTATTGGGTTTTACTTCTAAACAGTAGGTACCTACATCTTCGTTACCATTCGAAAGCGTGTTTTTCAAAACTGGCCAAATGAGAACATTTCATTTATAGAAGCACTTTAATTTAAAACAACCTTCCAAGTCCGACATTGTATTTGTCTTTAGATTATTTAAGATTATAAAAACAAAGCGCAACTAACTTACCCAATTCCTTATGCCCATGGCGGGCTAAATTCACTAATCTCCTTGACGGGTTCATTTCGATGAAATTCAATGTCACTTTATCAACTCCTTATAAATAAATAAATCACTAAGCACCTTTAACTATTTTTTCGACTAATATTTCGACCGCGACGAAGTGCGGCGCACGAGTGTCAAACCGAACTGATGACGCAACGTGGTGTCGGCTTTGTGATTGAGTACGATAATTGCACTTATTTGGTTTTTCTTCCAAAGCTTTTAAGAGAGTATATTGTTTATCTTATGAAGTAAAAACGTATAAAACCTTTTGACTATGAAATGTTGTTTATATTTTTATGGTAAAATCGTACATTTATAGTTATATGTTTTTACTGTTAAAAAAGTGTGCGAAATAATTAAACTTGCCTATGAAGTAAAACCTGGTAGGTAAACATAACGGTTCACCCCCACTTAACCTAATATCATTAGTGCTAATTTCACTACACCTAGCAACGTTCGATATAATTTTCATTAGCCCTAATATTCGGATAACTAATCTTATATGGCATAATTATTCGCTGGGCCTAATTTCATACCTCCTAATCTTTCCTAATACTAAACATCAAGTGTGCTAATATATTGGAAACTAATAATTATTTTTCCTAATGGGTACTAACCCTAATGATTAATGTGCCTAATGATTACTATGTTCAATGTTCACTACACCTAATTTCGTAACACCTATCTGTCACTTGACCTATTAACTTTTGCTCTAATGTTTCACTAGACCTAATTAATGCATATTTCTTCGAAACAGCGAACTTTTGGGGTTTTCTATGAATATCAAGTGAACACGGATTATCGGGCCGTACATATCAGGACGGACAAAAATGGCTTGAAAGCGCTTGGCTTGGAAGCGGGAGCTTCGCTCCCGCTTTCGTCTTCGAGGTTATTTTTTTATAAAAGAGCGGAAAAACTAATAATATCGTAGTGCATTATTTTAGGTGTTTCCATATATGTTGTTGTACGCGCGATCCGAGTCGGTTTTGCCACTAAATCCCTGTTCAAAGGATGGGCATCAAATAAACTTTTCTCTGAGATAAACCAATGCTTAGATAGTGGTGTATCGTAGGCAGTAGGGAATAGGGGTTTAGTGGCAAAACCGACTCGGATCGCGGATAGGTTAGAAGACGGAAGCGGGAGCTTTGCTCCCGCTTTCGTCTTCGAGGTTATTTTTTTTATAAAAGAGCGGAAAAACTAATTTAGGCAGGCAGAGGAATTTTAAGGAGGTAATAAATAAAATACTAATAAAATAATAATACTACATTGAACGCCAATTATTGGGCCGTGCATTATCACTGAATTGTTTGTCGTCATGAGACCTTAGTTAGACATTATGATAATTCGGGATACTGACATTAGGGCAGAAATAGTTAGGTAAAATGAAGATTCGGGTTTTTGATTTTAGAGACATTGATAATAAGGTGTAGTCATTATTAGGCAAAGGAATATTAGGCCTAGGAAATATTCGGTTAAATACAATTAGTTTTAGTGAAAATTCGGACATGAGCAATTAGACATTATGAAAATTCGGAATACTGAATTTAGGGCTAATGAATAATTAGGAAAAATGAAAATTCGGGTTTGTGATTTTAGGGTTTACAACATTAGGGCTAGTGAAATTAGGTTTAAAATTCTTAGGGCTAACGGAGGGGAACCAAACATAACGGTACTTACCAAATTGTAGAATAGTAAACGTGAACTTATAATTTGTGCGGTAAATACCTATACAAACAGATATACAGTTTTTGCACGAGGATTTTATAAAAAAAATGCTTTTATTGCTACTTGTATGGTTGTTACAAAAAGACATACGCAGACATTGAGTAACTTATTGGGTTACCGCACATTAGAAAACGTAGATGCAGGTTTAAATCACGATATCTGTATTTACCACTAGAAAGAGCTTGTAAAGTAGGGTACGAAACATTAATAACTAGAAATATTAAAAAAAACTACTTATCGGGTTTGACCGCTCAGCCCTCGATATGATGTACGTTGTACGTACCTACTTATGCATACAATATTATTGAAAGCGATTTTTTTTTAATAAGGGGTATAACAGATCTCGAATACAGACTTGCGCTCAGCAGTGGGTGATTACAGGCTGATGATGATGATGATGAATAGAGAGACTCGCACCTGTAGGCATATTTTTAACACTGCAGGAAAATGTACACTACTAAAATAAGTTTTTTTCGTATATTTGGTTAGTAAATAAAAATAATTATTATAAGAATAAACAAAAAAGATACCGTCGAATCCCCTGACTTCGCCTGGATTTCGCAGTTTTTTGTAAATTTCTCCCAGATTTACACGTGTTTTTGCTTGTTACGATCAAAAAACGAATTAATCTATATGGGACTTTAGTTTACCGTAACTTAAAGTCTAAATTTCGCTAAGGAATGGCTACAATTGGACTCTAAAGGTGGTAGGCGAAGTGTAGACAAAATGCCCTGTCTTCGCCTACATACTGCCGGAGCGTCAGTTATAGACAAAATTTGAAGTTGCCGCCAACAATCTTATTATTTTTTAACGTGTTTTCGATTATGAACCTTCACTATCCCAAATAAGTCGTATTTAAAAAAAAAACGATGGTAGGCGAAGACAGGTTACGATCTGAAGTCAGTTTCATACATTTACTGTTTTTTCGATAGGGCTGTCAAAAAACATATTAACTTACTCGACAAAAACATAAAAAGGGTAATGTTATAGGACTAATAAAAATACTTGTTTTAAAATTTAAAAAGTTATATTAGGTATCAAAAATTAACAAGGTACGTATACATCTTGTTTTATATTAAGCTAAAATCACACTTAGATCGGTAACTTTAAAAATTACCTAACTAATCATCTCAATCATCACAGCCTTCAACTATCATAATAGTACGTAAAGATAAACATGTATCAAAAATATTTTTGCATGTGTCAATTGTACAAGGTAAAACAAATATGAGGTATTTTTTTTTTTAATATCAATAATATTTTGGCACTACTTAACAATCAGAGAGGTAGGAAGTCATACCTACTAGATGCAAATGTAACATCAATACTTAAATATAAACGAATTACACCTGACTAGGTGAGTACTAGTAACAATTAACGAGATCAATCATAGACTTAACATTTAGTTGTAAAGTAATCACAGCCATCTAGCTGGATAATAGATAAACATTAAACAAAAACAAAAATTTAATCCCTAACTACATCTGATTTATAAATAATCCTACCGACGTACTTGATGCGTATAATAGATTAACCTAGTTAGGTTAATCATGAATCTATTATACCTATCGATTTTCTACTCTAAACTAAATAAACATAAACAAATAAATGCAGATAATACCTAACTACACAAATGTAAACAAATATTATTTTAAACATAATAATAATAATAAAAGAAACTCCAATCAGTTCACCCGTTCAAGAGCTACGGTGCCACAGACAAACATACAGACATACACACATAGCAATCAAACTTGTAAGACCCCCTTTGTGCGTCGAGGGTTGAATGACCAATACTACTAAATAAGAAATTTGAAATACATCACACACTCGGATTGACAACCCTAGGGGCAGGCGAAGTGTAGCTTCAAGATGGCCGGAACATGACCTCAATTACATTTTAATCGATTGCGACGTATACAAATAAGTGACGTAAAAAACAATACTACCATAAGAAAGAGCATTAGTTGTAGATTATAGTACAAGAAAAAACTTACCGTTACCTGTCCTTAGTCACAATTTACAACAAAGTTCCGCAGACACAAATCAAAACATGTGCTGCCACTGCAACGAAATACCGGCACTGACCGTAAACGGCGTTAAGTTAGCCACAATTGATGCGAGAATATTGCCATGCATAAAATACACTTTCTATTTAGTAGTATTTTGTGGATCCAGCCCTAAAAACTAGGCGGAAATTTCAACTTTTACTAAAATAGGCGATGTTAGGTATCCCAGGCGAGGTCAGGGGATTCGACGGTACCACACTAAGTGCAAGGCCTGAGTGGACGCCCCGCTCAGAGCGGGGCGTGCAGCGTCCATATAAAACAAATGCAATTTATATGGACGGCGAGCATGTGGCGGCGCTAAACGAGCTGTCAGGCGAGTATGGAAACGCCTATGCCCGTGGAAAGCTTAAGCAATGGCATAAATGTTTAAAAAGTATGGCCGACGCATCCGCTTGTATATAGACGTGGCCTATACGTCAAGGCAAATACTCTTAAAGCATACTGGAATAAGGGCACGTTTTAAAAAAAATACTTTAAGAAGCAACAAATGAAAAGAAAAATATTAATATAACCAGACAATATGCACTGTCACCGTAACTACTTAGGGTGGGCACGGGCAGGGCACCGAACCGTCTGTTTATCTTAAGCGGTGTTCGTTAAAATCTGTATGTATGGAAAGTTTTGCAAGTTTCTATGCAATGATAGCTGCCGGCGGCGGCGCCATAATTAGTGTTGCTGCAAACATGAGTTGGTGCAACACACCCTTAGTGTGAGGCCTGAGTGGACGCCCCGCTCAGAGCGGGGCGTGGGGCGTCCATATAAATGCATTTGTTTTATATGGACGCTGAACGCGCCGCTCTGAGCGGAGCGTCCACTCAGGCCTTACATGTGTAATGCGAGGAGGTTTCATATAAGTTTTAAAACTTTTAAGCTAAATGCTTAAAACATAGACGTGGTTACAGGGTGCCTATTGTATACACGATTTTTATTCACACATTCTAATAATAGGTGTGAGGGTAGGATTTTTTATGTGTCCCGAGTCCCCTAAAGATCGGTAAATGTACAAGTATTAGCATTGATGGAATGGGTTGCTATTGATTTGCCCGGGATTTATCACTCCGCGGCGTAATAAAGTACTTTTACAGCTTAATGATCCATTACTCTGAAGCAAAAGCTGCGTTATGAATTATTTAATATGTACGAGTATTTTGTCCAAGTGGATATTACATTGAGTTATGATTAGAAAGTCCATCTATCCTATCCAAAATGGTTTAAAGCAACTCTGTTATGCACGACGTAAATTGCAAGGCTGCTCTTTATGACGACTCTAATGAGGTGGAAAGACGACCTAATTCATAACTAATTTATTGCATAATAATCAGGACGCCACCGCGGCCGCCACCGCATGCGGCGCTAGTCTGTGAGAGGCTTAAGCAGTAATTTTCACACATGTCGTGGTTGGCATTGTCTGACGCAGATGTGGCTCGCCATGTGATATCTCGCCATTTCTCGCGGTTTGTAGACATTCTAGCATACTCATGCAACGGGTATTTTATTAGGACTGCTACGTTATTTGCGTTAGGCTCATGTACAAGCAGCAAAGAAACCTTACCCGCCTCGCATACTATAAGTTGGTATGAGACCCCCTGGTCACGTCTCTGAAGTGCCCAAGAACTCAAAAAAATATAAAATATGCAACATGTCTATAAATATTTCTTGTTATTTATAATAATTAAGCTTCGACGACATATTTAATCATCAAGTTTATCAAAGTCTTTGCTCAAAATGAACATACAATTCAAAAGGACGGGCTCGGCTGTAACCTAATACTTTAAAAAATGTCTCCAGCGAAGTCCCAGTAGAGGCAATAAACTACACTAATTAATTGTCAACACTAATGAGGCAGCGAAATGCGCGGTGAATCCGTTACCAAATAAAATTAAGTTGCTGTTCTGATTTATTGTTTTAGTTGTGGTTTTTGTCGTGAATTTGTAAGGCTTAGAAAATAAAAATAAAACATTTCCCTTACAATAAGAACCATTTGATGGAAACAAATACAAAAAGGGTAGGTATATTTACTTGTGATTTACTTGTAATGTAAGGCTGTGTTTATGGACACTCGAGCGATCGTCGGAACGAGACGCGGGCAGACATGCGAGTGGGAATGGATACGCTCACACCTGTATCTACATAAATACTCCTAGGTGAGTTACGCCATACGTTTGTGATCGCATGTGTTTCAACGTGTAACTCGCTTTGACATAAATATTGGTCTGAAGAAAATCTGCTAACCATGCTGGTACCCAAGCGACGGGAGATGACTGAGTATGTGGTGTTTCTATATCCACTAAAATTTTCACTCCACCTGCGCTCTCATGCGCAAAACTCCAGGGTCTCACACTGAACGCGATGGAGCTCCCCTCGCGTCTCACCGCATTTGGCTCGTCCTGGGGCAAAAAGATGTTTGTCGCCTTCCCTGGGGTTCTTGTTCTTAAGCGAGTGCCCCGGCCCCCACCAGAACACTCTGACCCCGATGACCCCTTCTAGTCGCCTTCTACGACAGGCGGGGGAGACCGTAAACCTTGAAGTGAAAATATTTCCTTGCTCCATCTGATTAGCATTACGAGAATTCTTCAAGGACTATTAAGATTTATCATTTCCATTTTACTTAGAGATAAATAATTCTTATTATATAATGTTACTGAAAATCTCGAAGATAATACATTCGGAAAACCCCGAGAAAGTTACCCAAGCCCCATCTTTACGAGACCTTTCAACTTCGCCATTAAGGGCCTAAGATCAGTTAAGCCCTGTAATCCTGAAACATTAAATTTAAGACTATATCGCCCCTTAACTTAATCTTTTTGAAAACTCCTTTCAAATTTATGTGAAATAAACCTGGCCCTTGAACGAGAAAAGATTTTTCTTCGCTAAGCTGCGTATTTATTTTCTTGAGTAAAGTATTGATATTAGATTTAATGAAAGTCAAAGTACTTACTTTCGTTGTGAGACAAAATTGATGTCTAATGTTCTTCTTTTCTTTATTTGCTTTAGTTATAAAAGTAAAGTTATGGATCTCTTCTTCATTATAGTAGGATAATGAGATGTTGTTATTGCTCTTATAACATCAATACTGGGCCGTGATTCCATATGTTATAATTGACAGAAAGACGAGCTTACGATCGATATCAACACGGATGAGATAAAAGCGATCTTTTCTCTCATCTCTCTCTCTGTCATTCTTATTTTCAAAAGGCCTTTCTGTATACGGGGATATTTATATATGACATGCCGGGGATACCACCTTTTGTATTTTGAATATAATTCAAAATGTTATTCTGTCTTTAATTGGCAACATTTTGCTATTTTCTATAGCAGAATTTTAACTTTAACTAACAAACTATGTAATCCTCATCAAGTTTTAATTTATGTGCGACTAGGTACACCATTTTGTCGCAACTAGCCCCCATTATGCGCGGTTTATTACTGAAGTTTTGAAACTTTGAGCAAAATATTCGACGCAAATGCACCACCCATGATAATGTTGCGACCGGGTACAGCAAGTGAAAAAGCGTTTCTTTTTAAATTTTTATTTATTTATTTGTTAAGTACAACCATATCATAATTCATAATATATACATTTCACTTAGATCTAGTATATTATGTCGTACATTAAATTGGCTACGCATGTTGCAGTGAGATCAATAAAAGTTATAACTTACGCAATACAATATAATTATGAACTTAACTACTACACTAATATTAACAGAATTTATATGTAAATATCTATGGTTGGAACGTGAAAAACATAAACCAAAATGAGACCCACGGAACTGGCCTTAAGCATCCCTAATTATTGTTAACTGCTACAAATCGGTATCAAGGTCAAAGTGATTTATTTGTTAAAAAAACATCGTCAAGGACCTGATTGTTTTGTTAAAAAAACTAGGTAACTTTTGTCCGACGAGTATAAGGGTTGTTTCAAGTAAAACCAGGATATATGCCCCACTTTTTGAAATAACTTTATATCTCTTTGTAAAAAAGCAAGATTCTTTATTTGTAAAACGGGTATACCAGGTACTTCGGTTTATTACCTTAAATTTTATGAAAGGAATGAGCAATATCTTCGATATTTCCAGAGTATTGGCGTTTTTTGCGGACCTATAAATTTTTGGACAACTATCCCATGTAAGGTATAGTTGCCAAATCCATGTAAATTACGTTCAGGATAGATGCCCCGCCGAGAAAAAGGAAATTTATCCCGCAAAAACTTTGATCGCACCTAGCCGTCCCATGCAATCGCACAGAGACATGCAACACGGTCAACTTAGTTGTAGTTGCAGTGTCTCGATAGATAAATAAAATAATGTGTGTTTCATTCGCAAAACTAGAGTAATTGCAATCAAGGCAACTATACCCCGGGGCGACTATCCGGGTTTTACCCTAACGTCCGTTAAAGTAATGGCTGAGATTACTTAATGTGGCTGAATATTCATTAAACTATCAATGGAATTGGAATCTTCTCCCTTGGATAATAGAGTTGCTTTCTGAATGGACTACCTTGATGCAATTCGGCCAACTCATATAATCTCAAGTATAAGTTTGTTAACATTTCATTGTGTGTTGGAAGATTGACAAACGGTTTCTGTCGCTTTACACTGTTGTCCACGTTAATCCCCTAGCCTGATCCCCCAGGGGAAAAAACGGTTAGGTTGTTAGGTGAACTGCGACCCTACAGCGCGCCAGCCGAGCGCGCGAAGCGAGCGTGACGTGGTAGCGTCCGGCGAAGCGCCATAACCGAACACTATCATTTTTTCCCAATTGAATATAAAACCGCTAATTCCCCTGGGTGCTCGGGGTCAGGTGATTAACGTGGATAACGTGCGCTTTACCGTCTTACTTTAATTTTGACGAGCAATTAAGCCTAGTTTGTAGTGACCAAAAGTTACTTTTGCGGCCGCAGAAAATCAATTAATCTTGGCCTAATTACCGAGATAACTCGTTTTATCAGAAAAAACACGAAAACCCTGACAAAGTGAGAAGTTTGTCTCTGTCAAAGCCTTTATAATATTAACATAATATTGAATTTTATATGGATTGTGGAATATAATTTTTCGCTATACGTTGTGTTGCGGTTTATTTATTTTCCCTAATGTGTAATTGTTTGTCACGAGTAAATGTTTGAGTTTGTATTTTTATTGTTAAACTCTCATCCTCATCTAAGCGTCTCTTCTACTACTATGACGTACGGTTTAGCCTAGTGGATAGTGACCCTGTTCCTGTGAATTTGCCGGTCCTGGGTTCAAATCCCGATAAGGACAACTATTTAGTGCAGTGAACATATTTGATCCCGAGTCTTGGATGTTTTATGTATAAAGTATGTGAGAGTCGAGAAGAGAAAATAAACATAAGTATAATTAGCATACCATTTAGTTGATCAATAAAAGGTATTTAAGCAATTTTATAGTAAGTATTAATTATTAAAAATAGTCATAGCAATAAGCACAACAACCAATATCGATAAGCCATTAAAGTAGTAGTAGTAGTAAACTTTATTACGTTAAATAATACATCATATAAAATAATATCAGAAAAAGAGGAGGAATTTAATGTTCTATGATGGGTAATCCACAGCCGTCTTCGCATCCAAATCTTTCTATTCTTCTTCTCGTTCCTCTAATTCTCATAGAGACCGCTCTGATGATTGATACTTGTATTTTGACTTTGATCCAGCTTATTATTTGTGAGTATGGTTTGGACCATTTTTCACATAGCTTTAGAGATGTTTTCTTTATAAAAGATTCATATTCCATTCCGACAATGCCATCACAAAAGACCATAAGCCATTAAATTATTTTATTTAAATAACTCAATAATCGAAAAAAATAATATTTATTGAATTAAATACAGTTTACCTGACGATTACAAATCAGAGAGAACCGTACTCGTCCACAGCTCGAAGTCAAGTGACCGGCGTCTTTTTTTATTTTTGTTTTTTTTATTTATTTGACTTACTGCAAGCCGGGCCTCGCAGGACCGACCGGCGTCGAGCTGGGGGCAGGGTTTTTATACTGGTTGCAAAGCGGCACAACAAGTGGAGGCAGGTGTTCTGCTGGTTAATTTCCACAGCAGAAATGTTCGTTTTAAACGTTCTAAATCATCAAAATATACCCAACTCCCACAAGTATATCGTCGTTTACCTAGTATCTAGCCATAATACGAGCTGTATTGATGTAATGTTTTTGTTAAAAAAGGTATTTCTGTAAACGCTCATACTCTTGGTTTAGTCTGCCCAATGTTGGCGCAAGTTTGGTGGGACAAAGTGTCGTGTGAGTTTATTAGTCTTCTAATAAATTACTCTTAAGCCAGGCTTGACGATGAAATCTCTCTCCTTAAGAACAGTCGTGCGTGCTGGTTAAAATTTGCTTGCGTTCGTGAATAATGAAATGTAGACCTATATAAGTAGAGGTTAGTTATTTCCAAACCTGGGATTACTCGGGACACTCATACTAAAGTGACGTAGCAAAATATTTTATCGTCTATTAAATATATCGATGTTAGTGTCAACATATAAATGTTCTACAATATAAATAATATAATATATTCATACAAATCGCTCTGTATACTGCTTCTTAAACCAGGTCAGTATTTCCACATTGGCACCAAATGTTTTATTTTAATAATTTTATATCGTTATTTATTATTCCCCATCTTCATTGATTGCTAAAAGTACATAAATATAACAGTAGTTCATCCATGAGTTAATAGAATATTCGATTGGAGGTGACTTTCTCTTGGGCGGCATGATTATTTTGGACTTCGTAACAATCGTAGCGGAATTACCTCATATATGTATTATTCTTACTTCTAGCATATTAATGGCACTGACAGTAAATCGTAATTTTGTTTGAAATGACATCCGCACACATTTATTATCTTAAGAAGCTTGATATCAGGTTATCGTACCTTTTTATAGTAATCGAGAATTTTCAATGAGCACATGTATTATTAATTATTATACATAATATATATCTACATCTTTTTTATCGATATCAAATCCCTAGAATGTGCCCCGAGTTATCACAGGTTTGGCTTATTTCTGTTAAATATGTGAGCCAATCAATTCAAATATCCCATACCGTCAAACCCTGTGACTTCGCCTGGGATACCTAACATCGCCTATTTTTATAAAAGTTAAAATTCCCGCCTAGATTTTAGGGCAGGTTCCACAAAAAACTACGAAATGTATAGTGTTTTTTATGCATGGCAATATTCTCGCATTAATTGTGGCTAACTTAACGCCATTTACGATCAGTGCCGTTTTTTCGTTGAAGTGGTAGCACGTGTTTATTTTTACCTTGTCGGAACTAGATCTAAGCTTTTTCTTGTATTATAATCTACAACTCATGCTCTTTCTTGTAGTAATATTATTTTTTACCTAAGTTACGTGTATATGTCACAATCGATTTAAATGTAACTGAGGTCATGTTCCGGCCATCTTGTTGCTGCACTTCGCCTGCCCCTAGGGTTGTCAATCCAAATTTGTGATCTGTTTAAAATTTCTTATTTAGTTTTAAATACCACGTCGGTGGCAAACAAGCTTAGTGTAGTAACGGGCTTCTTAATGAATTCAATTTAAAACCACCATTTGCTTGAATAAGTTTTATTGGAATCCTCTTGTCATTTTGACATCTGTCATGTTCCCAAAAGGCGGGACTCTGTAGCGTTTCGCTACTAAGGAATGCACACGTTTAGTTGCGCTCTTACAACATCCTTCCCTTTCATTATTTTATAACTACAACATAATTAAAGGCTAATATAAACATAACATCTCCACTAACATGCATTGTATCCTTGAATGATACTTGACATTATACTTTTACTCTAAAAATAGCTATTAGTATAAACATACGCCGGTATACAATTTTAATCACATATATAATCATTAAGATACCCCGGTCTTCTCACAGACCTCTTGGACAGCCTCACCTCAGAATAAGATGAATCTTGACCTGGATTGACTTCAGTTTGCAAGGCACTGTCTGTTGGTTCAATTGGCGCATCCAAAGAGTCTGTGCTTGAATAACAATCATGGTACACATTTTCATTCTGAGAATAGGGCTCAACATAACTCTCCTCTTTCTCTGACGAAGTCTGTGGCATACCAGTCGACCCTTCGAAAGGCTCTGGAAGTGGGGCTGAAACGAGATGCCAACGATTTCTCCTAAATAAACCTCTGTCAGTCTTTATAACATATGACCGCGGTTGTTTACATTTACTTATTATTATACCATATGTTTTTAAGTCCATTACCCAGACCCTATCCCCTTCATTCAATTCTTTTAAGTCTTTTGCCCTATGCCTTTTATTGTAATTAACTGCATCTCTAGACTTTTTCCCTGACATATATTTTCTATGTTTCTCCCCCAATCCAGCCATGTCTTTTAGTTTACTGGGTAGCATAGGTAAATTATCTCTTAATTTCCTACCTAGCATTAATTCTGCAGGGCTAAATCCAGACTCCAATGGTGTGTTTCTATATATTAATAAAGCTGCAAATATATCTTCATTTTTGGTCAACAATGACTTGGCTATCTTGACACCTGACTCGGCTAGCCCATTACTCTGTGAGTAATAAGGGCTGCTTGTTACAGACTTAAACCCATACTCCCTAGCAAAATCCATGAACTTTGTTTTGAACTGTGTTCCGCAATCTGACCTGACTATCTCAGGGATACCATACCTTGCAAATGCCTCTTTACATTTAATAATAACACTATTTTCTGTCAAGTCCTTTAACTTCTCTATTTCCAAAAATCTCGAATAGTAATCCATCATGACCAAATACCAATTGCTATGGAATTTAAACAAATCAATTCCTATTTTTTTCCATGGCCTCTCGGGTATTTCTTCAATTATCATTTGTTCTTTTTGATTCCTATATGTTTGTATACATCTTGAACAGTTTTTTACTAAATCTTCAATTTGTTTTGACAACCCTAGCCACCAAACTGCTTGTTTTGCTCTCAGTCTGCACTTAGATATGCCCTGATGGCCTTCATGAATTTTATTTAATATTTCTTTTTGCAATTTATCAGGTATTACTATTGTTGGGTTATATAATAGTATACCAGACTCTATAGAAAAATTGTAACGGTATTGATAATACTGTTTAAGCTCACTTTCTATTTTATTAGTCCTTGGCCATCCATTTATTGTATATTCTTTTAGCCTGTTACATTTTATACATAAATTTTGTTCAGAGCAAATTTTTATTAAATAATCATCTGATATGTTATCATTAATTAAAGTCCTAATTGTGAGACCCTCTTAATTATCGGATCCAGTATCTGGAAGGGGTTGCCTAGACAAGGCATCTGCTACTGACAACTGTTTCCCCGGAGTGTATTGAACTTCATAGTCAAAACGCATGAGTTTCAAGCGGAACCTCAGGAGTCGTGGACTGAGCTCATCCATTGGTTTTGTTTGTAATATTTGCACCAACGGTTTATGGTCTGATTCTAGAATTATGTGGATCCCTGTTATGTATTCTTTAAACTTTTCTGCTGCCCAATACAAAGCTAAACATTCTTTCTCTATTTGTGCATAATGTTTTTCTGTTTCTGAAAGTGTCCGACTGCCATAAGCTACTATAGTTCTTTTGCCAGATCTGTCTATTTGCATTAGGGCTGCCCCTAATCCATAGGAACTACTATCGGCCGAAACAATAACCTTAGAATCAGGATCATAATGTGCTAACTGAGGAGCTGATTTTAGTTTATTTTTTATGATCTTAAATGCTTCCTCTTGAGCAGGTCCCCACATGTACAAATTGTTCTCCTTTAGTAGTTCATGCAATGGTGATAAAATATTTGACTTGTTTGGAATAAATCTGCCCACAAAGTTCACCATACCCAGAAATTGCAGTAGTTCTTTTTTATTTGAAGGAGATTTAAATTGTGTGATGGCTTGAACCCTGTGTGGATCAGGTTTTATTCCTTCTTGATTTACAACATGGCCTAAAAACGTTATTTCTGTTACCCCAAATGTGCATTTACTTTTATTTATGGTTATACCTTCTTTTTCTAATCTACTCAATACTTCTCTTAATATACAATCATGTTCCTTCATACTTCCCGCATGTATCAATATGTCATCCATGTGTATTAATATATTTAAATCTTTGAACAAGCTCGCAAACTTCATGCTAAAATATTCAGGAGCGCAGTTTAAACCAAATGGGAGCCGATTATAGATATATCTACCGAAAGGAGTCACTATCGTAGTAAGTT
This sequence comes from Epinotia ramella, assembly GCA_947578815.1. Taxonomy (NCBI): domain Eukaryota; kingdom Metazoa; phylum Arthropoda; class Insecta; order Lepidoptera; family Tortricidae; genus Epinotia; species Epinotia ramella. The sequence goes on from OX388202.1 coordinate 34,207,627, forward strand.
TTCTTGATTCTTCGCTTAGTTTAATTTGATGAAACCCCGAAGTGGCATCAATTTTTGAGAAATACTTAGCTCCTTTTAGCCTTGCCAGAGTATTTTCTACTTTTGGTATCGGATAAATAGGTCTTAGAATGTTTTTGTTCACTTGTGTGTAGTCACCACATATTCGCACTTTATCATTTTTTAACAATACTACAATAGTTGACACAAAATCAGTTGGTTCCTCAATGGGACTAATAATGCCAATACTCTCTAGCCTATCAAGTTCTGCCTTAACTTTAGGCAGCAATGGAATTGAAATGTGTCTAGGAGCAGCTTGAATAAATGTCTGTGAATCGTCTCGCAATTTAATACTATACTCATCCTTAAAGACACCCAACTCATTAAATATGTTTGGAAATTCTTTTTCTACTTGTACTTCTGACTTTAAAGATGTTGTATCTTGCATTGAATTTATTGAAATAATTTTCATACTTTCTAATGATGGGCGACCCAATATAGCACTTTTAAGCCCCCTAATTACATAAACTTTACCATCATAAGTTCTGCCTTTATAGGATAATTTCAAATCAACAGTTCCTCTCACATTTAATTTGTTGCCATCTGGTCCACAGATAGATGCCCCAGACTTCATCAGAGGCAGATTCATTGTCGCCCTATTCTCTGGAACAGCAGTTACATCGGCACCTGTATCAATAAGAAAAATCCCTTGATCAATATAGGAGTTATTATGAAACATTTTTACTTGCACCCTATACTTGTCCTTACTGTCACTTAAACTAACCTTATATAATACTTCCTCTTCCTGTTCCTTGTTTACTTCTTCTTCTAGTCTCTTCATTGACTTTGAGCGACACAGTTTGGCAAAATGTCCTATCCGACCACAGCTCTTACACTTGGCTTTGGCTGCCGGGCATTTGTCTCTTGGATGTCTCTCATAGCCGCAAAACCAGCACTTTTCCTGTTGTCTGAAACTCTGTTCTTTGAATTTCATTCTGTTGATGTCCTTGATTTCTCTCCCAAGTAATACTTTATTATCCACTGCTTGCAATTCAGCTTGTTTAGTGGCTTGGATCACCTCACTTAAGTTCAGATTCTGCCTCAGCAACAACCGCTCGCTTGTGGTTTTGTCTCTCATACCTACTATAATGCGATCTCTTATTAGTTCTTCCCTGAGTGTACCGTAGTCACAGGTTTCTGCCAGTTTGAATAGATCTGTGATAAATATGTCAATACTTTCATCCTCCCCTTGTTTTCTCGTGTTAAAACGATATCTTTCATATATAATGTTTTTCCTTGGAGTAAATATTTCGTCCAACCCTTTTAGCGTATCTTCGTAACTCTGCGTTGCAGGAAATCTTTTGATTACGTCCTCCGCGCGGTCCCCCATGCAATAAAGTAAGCAGTTAATTTTGTCCGCGTCTGATCCTGCTTCATTTCCTGATAAAATCATGAAGCGCTCGAAGCGCTTTCTCCATTTCTCCCAATCCGCCGGTTCAAACGAGAATTCCCCTGGCGGCTTGACGCTTAGCGGCCTCCGCTCCATCACTGGCACTGGTTTTTTTTCAAGCGGCCCCCGCTTTGTTTCTTGTGATTCCTCCTTGGGTTGTGTATCTCCCGTCATCGAAATAGTGTTTTAAAACACCGCTGCCACCATGTAGTAACGGGCTTCTTAATGAATTCAATTTAAAACCACCATTTGCTTGAATAAGTTTTATTGGAATCCTCTTGTCATTTTGACATCTGTCATGTTCCCAAAAGGCGGGACTCTGTAGCGTTTCGCTACTAAGGAATGCACACGTTTAGTTGCGCTCTTACAACACTTAGCTTACCTGATGGTAAGTGGTTACCGTAGCCTATGGACGCTTGCAACTCCAGGTGTGTTACATGCGCGTTGCCGACCCTTTAAGAATTTATACGTACTCCTTTTTTGAAGAACCCCATACTGTAGTCCCTCGGAAAAACCTCGGCAGGGAGCTCATTCCATAACCGGAGTAGTTCTTAATGTTAAGCTATTGTATAAGTAGTATAAGTAGGTAGATATTAAGCTGTGTATTTTTTTTAATTGACATATAATTGAAATGTACATTTATGAATAAATTATCTGAATCTGAATCTAAGGGTCATTCAAGCCTCGACGAACAAAGGGGGTCTTACAAGTTTGGCCGCTATGTGTGTATGTCTGTATGTTTGCTGTGGCACCGTAGCTCTTAAACGGGAAAACTGATTTTCATTAGTCTTAACTTAAACCATTACCCTTTCTTTTTTGCTGTCGAGTTAGTCAACATAATTTTTGACAACCCTATCGAAAAAACAGTAAATGTATGAAACTAACTTCAGATCGTTACCTGTCTTCGCCTACCATCGTTTTTTTTTTAATATGACTTATCTGGGATAGTTACGGTTCATAATCGAAAACAGGTTAAAAATTAATAAGATAGTTGGCGGCAACTTCAAATTTTGTCTATAACTGACGCTCCGGCAGTATGTAGGCGAAGACAGGGCATTTTGTCTACACTTCGCCTACCACCTTTAGAGTCCAATTGTAGCCATTCCTTAGCGAAATTTAGACCTTAAGTTACTGTAAACTAAAGTCCGATATAGATTAATTAGTTTTTTGATCTTAACGAGCAAAAACAAGTGTAAATCTGTGAGAATTTTACAAAAAACTGCGAAATCCAGGCGAAGTCACGGGGTTCTACTACCTTTTTAGTGTAAAAACTTCGAATGGTAATTTACGGTATAAAACTTATTTAAGGTAACACAAACCGATCGCCGATGACGTTATCGTCAACCCTTGATAAACTAAAGGGAAATAAAATAACCACACATTTACAACTACTTATGCGCTAAATTGAACAATCATGTTCCAATAAAGGTCCCACTTTACATAAACGAAACAAAGCCCTTTAAGGAAACTGCCTTAGATGCTTGCGCTTGCCTCTTTAAAAACTTATTCAAATAGCTCTTCGTATATCTGCTTCAGTGAAGAAAAGGGTCTTTACTTAACTGAATTACACATGATTGCATTTGCGAGGGTCCTTAATAGCCTTACGCAGCTATACCTACGTTCCGTTTGATGGAATATTTATGTTTTAATGTTCGGATGCCAGGACAGAGCTATTTGCGCATGCGGAATATGTAGATACCGTACACTTGCAATGAGAAAATATTTCTCTTATAATTTAGTTACAAGGAATTGTCTTCAGTTTCCAGGATTAGTACCCACTCATAAATTAAACAATTTAAGAGGGGGCGCTCCGCGAAATCGGGGTTCTTAGATTGAATATTTACCTATGACAAACTAAAGCGAATGCCAGGAAAAAGAACATACCAAAACTACATCATATTTGCAATTGAATCGTCTGAACAAAACCATACAAAACCAAAATTGCCTCGATAGAAAAGAACCGCCAAAACATGTCTTATTTTTACTCAATTTCAATAGTGTGAGGTTCCCGTGCATATAAATTAAGTAAAAGTTGAGTGTATAATAGCTTTTCACATTACCTAATGAAAGTACTAGCGGGGTATTTTTATGTAGTCCCTTTTCAGACTTATTGAGGTGAAACCTATTTGGCGTATAGGCCTTTTTTATTTAGCGCGATACCCTTTCTCCCGTCGCGTGTTTCGTGCGGTTCTGTATATATTATCTTTTGTTGCCGTTCGCGGGCGGAGTCAGTCGTAATCGCTCCGCTGAGACGAGAGGACTACGTTCTGTGCTCTCACGACAGCACGATGAACATAATTATTTCAATAATATTGTGACCCAGTATATTCGTCCAGTGAATGAACGTATCATTACATTCCAGTAGATATTTTGCTACATTTTGAAATAATATATTTAAAAGTCGACCTTAACATATAGATCTTAAAGTTCAAAATACAACTATAAGATTACGCAGCGATCGGCGGGTGACCGGCTTCTTAGAATAATTTGTGCAGTACATGCAAAACTAGACGAACATTTTTCTGTCGATCGTGTATTTACTTTATGAAAGATTATCACTACGAGTATCACTATCACTACATAGTATAAAACAAAGTCGCTTCCCGCTGTCTGTCCCTATGTATGCTTAGATCTTTAAAACTACGCAACGGATTTTGATGCGGTTTTTTTTAATAGATAGAGTGATTCAAGAAGAAGGTTTATATGTATAATATAGTATCCGTGCGAAGCCGGAGCGGATCGCTAGTTGAGAATAAATCCGGTTATGTTCAAAATCCATGTCTGAGAGGTCTAAATACGAATTCATAGTCAGAAATATTTCTAAAAGTGGTCGCATTATTTAAAATTTTTGAAACATTCGTTGTAAATTAATATGCGCGTTTTTTTAAAGAACAACATACATTGGCAGGCTTCTCGAGGGTGAAGATTCTAGAAATGATGTCCATTTTGAATTCCAAGATGGCGGACATTGCTTTTCGAATTTAAACTTTCGTGTGACGTGTTGAAACAGTACTAATAATTACACGGTTCAACTCACGTATTAAATGTCACTACGGGCGACATGTTTCGAACTCTTCGGGAATTATTCTTAAGGATGAGTGTTTTCGCGGCGGTGTCGCTTGAATCTTGTCGTGATTCAAGCGACACCGCCGCGAAAACAATCATCCTGAAGAAGAACTTCCGAAGAGTTCGGAACATGTCGCCCGTAGTGACATTATTGACATTGTTTTTCTTTAAAGTCATCACGGGTGTCGCTTTTAGGGTTATCGAGAGTGCAGATTCCAACAATTATTGCCTGCGAACTTGGACATTTTGATATTAAAAAAGTGAACATAATTATGCACTTTTTCTTTAATATGTTCAAAATTGATAACTAAAGGGCCAAAGCGTCTCCATTGTCTCCAAGTACGAATCCGAGATCAGAATTGAAAAATTTGGCCGCCACACAGTAGTGGCCTGAAAATCTGACTTTCATAGACATGATCGAAGTTTTCATAATATATTATAGTTTTTTTTTAATGCTACTAATAAATTCACGGTTAAATTCACGTATTAAACGACACGACAAAAAGGTTCTTCTTCAAAACAAACATCGAATACACTCAATCCTGAATAAGAACTCCCGAAGAGTTTGAAACATGTCGCCCGTAGTGACGTTTAATACGTGGGTGAACCGTGTAATTATTGACATTTTTTTTCTTTAAAGTCATCACGGGTGACGCTTTTAGATTCCAACAATAGGGGCGTAGACACTAAATAAAATAATGTGATATTTTCTCGAAGAAGGATAAAAAAAATTGTCAAATGGAGAAAAAATCAACGCAAAAGGTTAAATAATCACGAAGTTATAAGTGTCCAAAGTTTTAAGAAGGGATGTGTTCTGTCCCTTTTTCGCAAAACGCAACTTCATATGAAACGATGACGCTGGAAGAATGTGACGTCACAGAAGACGGCAACGTGCCGCGCGCATCGTGGTCGGCGACGCCGTCGACGCGGCCTGCCGGCAGCATCCTGTAATGTGACGTCACACACCGTTTGCGTTTTCTCTCTCTAACAAGGAATATTAAAACGGTTGTAGCTTCGTAATTCTTTGAGATATCTGAATGGGATTTTCATCACTATGCATATTTTTTGCCTTCTTTCTTTTGGAGTAATAATAATTTTCGAGTCTGCACCCGAATTATTGCCTGCGAAGTTGGACATTTTTATATTAAAAAAAGTGAACACAATTTTGCAGTTTTTCTTTAATACGAGTATGTTCAAAATTGATAACTAAAGGGCCAAAGCGTCTCCATTGTCTCCAAGTACGAATCCGAGATCAGACCCCGTATCATGGTCGGCCTTATCACTCGATAAGTGACAAGATAGGGGCATCGTCTCGTTCTATCAAACGGTGTCAGCCAGTGACGGACGCTCTATCCTGTCACTTATCGCGTGATAAGGCCGACCATGACACGGGGTCAGAATTGAAAAATTTGGCCGCCACACAGTGGCCTGAAAATCTGGCTTTCATAAACATGATCGAAGTTTTCATAATAAATTACAGTTTTTTTTTAATGCTACTAATAAATTCACGTATTAAATGACGCGACAGGCGACATGTTTCGAACTCTTCGGGAGTTCTTGTTTAGGACTAGTGTTTTCGATGTTTGTTTTGAAGAAGAACTCCCGAAGAGTTCGAAACATGTCGCCTGCCGTGACATTTACGTTAATTTTTTAACCGTGGATTTATTAGTAGTATTTTAGATATGTCTCACAAAAGTTTAAATTCGATTATAGCTGTTTTTTTGCTTTAGCCTTTTACGAGACATTATTATGCTAAATTACAACCCTTACGTGATTTAGTAAAAAAACGGAAGGTCATTTCAGTTATAGCTCTCGAAACTGACTTAGCTACTAGCGAAAATTATATCTTCAAATATAGGTACTTACAGATTTTGTCTTTCTTTCCACTTATTATAATTATCTATAGGTATTCATCATGTTTCATCTGACTGTCGGGGCATATACTATGCGAGAAGGAGCGGGGCAGCAATAGACGCATCAGCGCGGCAGGTACGGGGCGCGCGGGTGATTTCTGATTTTTCCCTGGCGATACGCCCCCTCTTAAACGGATTGTGTCGGGTATGTTATGAAATAAATGTATCGCAACTATTCAAGGCCTCTCTCGTGGTCAAGCGGATACCCTGAGAACAAATACAATGCACAACGCTGAGATGGAACCGTTTCGTGGCAATGTTGTCTTCTCTTTTGTATGTTGATTTATGTACATGGATGTGTTGTTGTCATAAATAAATGTTATTTTATTCTATTCTAAATAAAAATTAAAAGCTTTTTTGATGTGGCTTTAAAACATGTATTAATGCCTGACTCTCCCGCCCACATGTCACAAACTCCCATGTATAATACGACGAATTTAACAATACCACATAATAATGTCGAAATATAGCTAGTCGTTTGGACTGCATCACACTATTTCTGAGGCAGTCAGGTAAAAATATACACACTGTCAACTGTCTCGGGTTATCACGCGGCACCGCATCGTTTTACTTAATGCATGCTCAAATAATTGTGGCAACCGAACACAATATTATGCGAATACCTATTTCTTATCATACATACATACATACATACACCAAAAACGGTGTCTCCATAGCAATGTTTAAATCGTCTGAAATAGACGTAAAGGCCTATGATGATGATACATACATACATACATACAGGACGAAGAGGAGGGAAAGGGAGGATATATATTTATATATCCTCCCTTATATCCCTTATATCCAGCAGTGAAGATGATGATGGTTCAGCAATGTTCAATAGGAGCCTATCTTGGTAACCCTTATGTCTTTAACACCTAAGCGGCAGAGGTCGTATGTTATGCCGATTTTTACCCATTGACTATTTATGCTATACACAATAAATAAACAAATCACATTTGAAGGCATCGATGAATGTTTCTCTATCGAGTTTATGCTGTCTGTCTGTCTGTCCTTTATCTTGGAAACGCCTGGAGGTATCGAGTTGAAATTCAAACCATATAATCAGGTCTACTATCCCTTGAAGCTGTGAATTTTGGTAGTACCTCCATTGCACATTGGCACAAGCTTAAACCGTTTTTTTTATGGCGTATAGTTTTTGATTTATGACGAAGAACTTAAAAATAAATACTCTTCCCTCTTTTATATGTAGAGGTACCTTACAACTTTGGTGTATGTATTACCTAACAGGTTTCACTGTTATATGTAGGTACCTACTTAGTTCTTTTTTAAGGTTCCGTACCCAAAGGCTAAAATCGGGACCCTATTACTAAGACTGCGCTGTCCGTCCGTCTGTCTGTCACCAGGCTGTATCTCAAGCACCGCGATAGCTAGACAGTTGACATTTCCACAGATGATGTATTTCTGTTGCCGCTATAACAACAAATACTAAAAACAAAATAAAATAAATATTTAAGGGGGGCTCCGATACAACAAACGTGTTTTTTTGCCGTTTTGTTTGTCGCCAGGCTGTATCTCAAGAACCGCGATAGCTAGACAGTTGAAATTTTCACAGATTATGTATTTCTGTTGCCGCTATACAAACAAATACAAAAACTAAATAAAATAAATATTTAAGGGGGCCTCCCATACAACAAACTTTTTTTTTTACTGTTTATATAGATACGGAACCCTTCGTGCGCGAGTCCGACTCGCACTTGGCCGGTTTTTTTAGTTTTCTAAGTAACTCAATCGTAATAAATAGATCAATCAATAAGCCTCTATTTCGCTAAGAGACTGTTTTCTATCGTAGCTCGTTTTCTTTGGTTACAGTAGCATGTTCAGAGAATATCTCTTAGTGATAAGTGCCTGTCGGCATAGGCCTCCTCCATCTCCTTCCATTGGTTTCTGTCGAAGGCCACCCTGGTCCAGTGCAGCAATGTACAAATTGCAGAACATTCCCAAAAAGCGGAAACTTTCTCGAGAATGTTCTCAGAACATTCCTGCAACATGGAAATTATTGTTTAAACAAGAGAATCTACTTGAAATAAAGTTTAAATAGGCATAACTTAAAACTAAATGTTATTATGCATGTGTTATTGTCTATTACCTACAGTTAGCTATTTTGTTGATAAGTGATAAGTTACCAATAAGTTGCTTAAATTCTCACTGTATTTCAGAGAACATTTCGACTTTCGGACTCACACTTTACACTAGCCCTGACTTTTTAAACTAAGTTACCGAACTATTTCTTGATGCGTGTCTTTGGACTCTTTGATCGTGTCGTGTCACTCGTGTCAAATAAATAAATAAATTCTCGTTCTCGAGAACATTCTCAGAAGTTACCGAGAAATTCTCATGTGGAAAGTTTCGCAACTTTGGAAACTTCTCGTGAGTGCATTGCTAGTCCAGCGTGGTCCTAGTGTTCTCCTTATGTCGTCTTCGCATCTTGTTTTTTGTTGGCCTCTTTTGCGCTTGCAATCAATTGGCTCCATTTTTCCTTTTGATCGCGCAGCATGTGGCCTGTCCCTAATATAATCCTAAACAGATACCTACCTACTTAAGTGTCTTGTGCCTAACTTTGTGATATAGTATTATTTGCCGATGATACATAATTAATCTTAAAAGTAGTAGAAACAGACTATAGCTAAGTTAATGGCACACTGGTCAAAGTACTCGATTGGAATCAGCTATTAAATGCTAAGAAAACTAAATGTGTTATATTTTCTTTGCCTTGTGTTAATTCTGATACCCATGATTTTAATACACAAATTAAAAATAAAATAGCAACCAAAAATTTCGTGTTCGTAAAGTATAGGTAGGTACAAGTCTTTTTCAGGTCAATGTATCCTTTTTTATAATAAATGACCTAATGAAATTTTGGCTCTACCCTTTCTAGAGTCAGAGGCTTAATTACAGGGTTGAGGACTATCTAACTGACAGAAATTCATGGCCCAAACCAGAGCCCAAAATAGCTTAATCATTCTATAGCTTATTCGGACATGTGTTCTTGTAGAACAATGCATTATGATGATTTTTTTTCTTTGTATTCATATTCAGTTTGACTTATTTTAAGTAGGTTAAGAACTATCATTAAAAGATTTTTTTTGCCAAAAAATGACCAGCTGGCAGTTTGTTTCGGCGTTTCTTCTTAACAGTGGTTTTCTTTTTCAGAAACGCTGGTAAAATGTTGACTTGTAAAATTGCCACTACGGCCTACTTGCAGAATAAACATTAATTTATTTCATTCATAACGAATTTAGGTATGAACTGTTAGTATTCAATTTCACGTTTATAATACAATCATTTAATTAACTATAGGTTTTCGAAATTTAATTTCAGGAAAAGCTCGGAAAAACTGCGTAAATATGTGTCTACAAATTTTTACGGAACCCTCGGTGGGCGAGTCCGTCTCGGTCAGGTTTTTTTTGTTAAGTCAACCGGCACTTTTTATTCGCTCAATTTCAAACAGGAATCGCAACGAAATGAGGTGTTCAATATTCTACATTTTCAAGGACACACTCAAAAATACGACCATATTCAACAAAACATCATCAGAATTTCTCTCGAAAACATTGAATCTACTTTAATTACCTTAAGCATAAAGCAAAACGTAGCGAATAAATTAGCAACACAAATAAAATTCCAACAATTCGGTGCCTTGGTGATTTCATAAAATCAGAGTTGTACGGCAAAGAGCAATTTTAGTAGATTTAATCTAATTTTACTTTCTTTGAGAACTTCTTAATGTAATGGTGACGTTGCAGAACACGGAGTTACGAAAGAAATTGTAAATTAATTGGGTGTGAAAATATTCAGTAATCATTTATTGTATGAAGAATTCAGGTAAGTTGGTACATAATAGTGAAAGGTCTTTAACCATATACGCGCATGTTCTTTAATTTTTTTTTTGCTTAGGGGGGAAAATGCGATACGCATACCACCCGGGCGTAGGGGGTGACCAGAGTGGTTATGTAGGACTCCCGTATGAGCTGATGACACCCACGGTGACCACACATCCGCGACCCCGCCGGAGGCAGCCGCCAACAAGCGGCTCTTCGCGGATGCCCAGAGGCCCTCCACGTGAGGCGCGCCTGATGTTTTGACGTGCCTGCCTCCTTGATTTCCACCTGCTCAGTAGCGGACCCCTCTGAGTCCGCTACGAGGAGATCATGGATGCGGAAAATCCAGCACCCGGCGGAGAATCAGGGCTGTGGTTCCGCCACCGTCCACGTGTCGCCCGCGGATGATAGGGAAAGCGGCGCACCGTGATACCGGCATTCCTCTTCCTCTCCCAAACCATCAATATGATCTCATAAACAATCAATTTCAAATCTGTCACGCACGTAGGCATATCTCACATTCATCCCTCGATGTCAGCAGTAATAATATCATTCCGAACGGAGTTCGAAAAATTCTTATTAAATTCGAGCCACTTCCCGTCCATTAGCACATCAATCATTTCCAATATTAAAAATTCCGGGGCCCCCTTTTTTAATTAAAATCTAAACTTTATAATAAATTCAGATTTATGTCGGTCTAATATGTGTATGTCGCAGAGGGCAAACGTTTTAACAATTAAGTACTATAATTACTTTATTTGCAAATGGATTTTTATTTATAGTGGTCACTCACATTTAATTACTTTTAAAGTTTCTTTTTCACTAGTTTTGTGACAAACAGCTGTTTTCGTGTCGACTTGTGACGACGTGCCGTTTCCAAAAATGTAAAGAGCCGTGCTTTAAGCGTATATATCCACCAAGATTTAATTATTACCCGTATTGTGAATTGATATTGATCCCCCAATAAGAATGATCCATTGATGACTAAAGGTTTTTATTAATGTATGTTACCTTCAGATTATGAAAACCCTCAGTTTATAATCTTACGCGCAAAAATATAAACTATCAATGTGAAATAGTGAACTGAGATCAAATAGTCATGTTTTTGATTGGTTGAAAAGTATTACACTTACGTCGCCATGCCAATTTGATCTCCGTTCACAGTTTGACGATTTGACATCGATAGATTATAAACAAACGAAAAATAATGCGTTCAATTGTTTTGACAGTTCATAATTTTTCGACCGTTTCTTATATCGCGGGTTTAGGGCTCGGCCACATGTACACGGCACGGCGTCGTCACCGTAAAACGGTACGCCGCGCGCCGTAGAATCTCACGGTGCGGCGCCGCAGAAACTCACGTTGTGGCACCGCAGAAATCCACGGTGCGGCGTCGTGTATTTGAAAAATTATAACTTACTGACTTTTTGTACAGGTTCGCTTAAAGTAGGCAGTCTGGCTAATGAAATGCTAATGAGCCTACAAAAAAATGGCAAATTTTAAAAACGGCGTGTTGCAGCACCATTTATAACGCGATAAAATAATATTAGGTGCTTTGGGGTATTTTTGCGAGTTGAACGTATGTACGTGTTTGAACTCGAAAGGTATACTAGATAGAGGCATGGTTAGAATGGAATTACTATCAAAAAAATTCACATGACCATGCCTTGAAATTGTTCAGCACAAAATCAAAATTCGGATTGATACACGCTACGCTAACAGTAGACTTAAAAAATAGATAGTATATCTAATAATTATTCCTTAAAAATGTTGGCATTTTTGCGTAATTGGATATATTGATGAACGCTTGGTATATGTAAATACTGTTTAAAAATATTGCTGAATTTAGCTTTGATATCCATTTTTAAGAAGCGATTAATTTCGAAACACTTGGGTTGATTTAGAAAATAATAATAATGGTTGCACAAAACAAAAAAAGTACAAAAGGCGGACTTAATGCCTCAAGGAGTTCTCTACCAGTTAACCATAGGACCAAACAGAGACTTTCAAACGGAGGGTGCAAGAGAAATACTTATTACTGTCACGACGCAGCACCTTGGAAAAATACGATGCAACGCGGTGCCGTAGAAACTAACGGCGTGGCGCCGCAAAAATCCACGGCGAGTTTCTGCGGCGTCGCGGCTTTGGTTTCTACGGCACCGCAACGTGGGTTTTACGGCGTATCGTATGCCGCGCCGTTTCACGGCAACGCCACCGTGCCGTGCACATGTGACCGGGTCTCAAGATTATGAACTGACAGTGTTCACAATCTAACGGTGACATAATACACATACATACTAGCTGTGCGTATTACACTGAACGCAAACGATGCCGTAAGATAAAACATAGCTTGCCTATCCCGAAGGTCTATTCTGTACAGTCAGGGGTAGTTAATATTCGTACATAATTAAGGACATAAATATCTGAACAGGACTCTATTGTCAATGTGATAAAGGTGTTACCCCCCCGACTTACCTAGTGGTGTTTTTTAAAGGGGGGAGTATCGTTCCGGAGATTATCCCCTACATACAAACTTACAAAGCTAGTCTCTTATGCCTGGGCCACACTTCGCCCGAACTCACTAACTTTAACTTTTCATAAAAAGCTTTATTTCATTTTGAATTTTTTTGCTCCCTTCTCCGTGAGTACCTATTAATTGTTCATCTATTATAACAAAGGGAAAAAATATTGAAAATTATAACATTTTCATGGAAACTTTTCGTCGTGTGCCAACTTTGTAAAAGTAATATTTTACGAATCGCCAGGGGGATGGAAAATAATGGGAACATTTGCTTTGAAATAAGTATGTTTATATCGTCACGTTCCGTATCGCTAAAGTTTAAATATTCTACTCGTAACAAGGAATTAGTAAAATAGAACACAGAAATGTTATTTTTTAGGGGACACATTTAGGCTCATCATAATCCTATAATTTAATCAAATATTCTTACTGTAAACGACGCACACACCCACCTTCGTGGTGCACGCGTGGTGGCACGCTGGCCGGCGCGGCCACCGCTGCCAGCGTACGTCTTTTGTTATTTGTATTGATTTTCTTGTCGCCTTGTCAATACGCGTTCTGTAAATTATTTATGCATAAAATATTTTTATATTACGTTAAAATAGTTTCTAGTGAATATTCTGTGCCTTTACCTGTGTTTTACGTGTTGTTCCTGTATGTTTGTGTATTATAATATAAAACGTACAAAGACTATCCTGTGCGTGTTGTTCCACCATCGGCGGCCCCGTCAACTTCACTTACAACGTAAGTACTACTTACTTACGTAGATAAGACGATATTTAGAAAGTATAAGTTCACGCTACTGTCGGTTAGACGATTGAAACAGCGGTTCTATTATTTTACCTTTTTTAGGGTTCCGTACCCAAAGGGTAAAAACGGGACCCTATTACTAAGACTTCGCTGTCCGTCCGTCTGTCTGTCACCAGGCTGTATCTGAAGAACCGCGATAGCTAGACAGTTTTATAGATACTGGTACGGAACCCTTTGTGCGCGAGTCCGACTCGCACTTGGCCGGTTTTCAACTTACAATGTATTTACCTAGGTAATTTAATCCGTAGCAGGTACCTAAATATCGACGTATACTAAAAAAAAACAACCCCGCCATTGGCATCATAAACATACCTAAGAACCATGAAAACAAGACCTTCAATTCAAAATACGCACTCATATCGCTGTATGCAAAATGCAATGATGTAATATAAATAAAAGAGGTAGATAGGTTATAAGACTTATAAGTCAATTTCACGAACTTGCCTCAGTTTCGCGTCGTCAATGGACACGTATACACGTGTCTCAGCTGTCAGGATGTGGTGGCCCATTTTAATCAGGGAATTTCGTATAGACAACGTATCAACCTCTTTTTTATATTACATCATTGGCTTTATCCGTTACGGTACGATGCCACAGACAGACACGGATTCACAGATAAATACGTACGGTTTTCTTTCCCAAATTTAAACACTCATCAGTTATCACACACTCATCTTAATGTTTAGGAAAATAATGAAATTCTGCATTGTACATTAATTCATTCTCGCCATGTTGGTATTTAAATTACGTACGTAACTTATTCACAAGCTGAGAGAAAAAATACAACACCATCTCAACCCGCCTAAAATCGTCCGGAACTTTGCCGAACTCACCTTACTAGGCAGAAAGAGTAGTTAGGTCTAAAAAAATAATCCGCACTAAACAAATTATACAAAGATACACATGTTAAACTTATAAGTATGACGCCCCTCGTTTTTAGGGTTCCGTAGCCAAATGGAAAAAAAACGGAACCCTTATAGATTCGTCATGTCTGTCTGTCTGTCTGTCTGTCTGTCTGTCCGTCCGTATGTCACAGGCATTTTACTCGAAAACTATAAGGTGTATTTGAATAAAATTTTGAGGATAGGTGTATTTTGTTAACCGCTACATAGTTGTGTAATAAAATTACTAAAAAAAAAATTTTTTAGGGGTACGCTCCATACATAAAACTGACGGTCGAAAAGAAAATTTTTCATTGCAAGCCCACGTGTGGCACATTAATCGATAGGCCTTTCAAAATAAATATAAGGTTTCTCAGATTTTTTTTTGATTAAGTGAATAGAGTCGTAGATAATCGCCTCGAAAGTCACTAAAATTGTGTCCCCCCCCTCTATTTTTTGAACCGTGTATTTAAAAAATATGAAAAAATCATGCTCATAGGGCTTATTAAATTATTTCAGCGAAAATTGTTTTGAACAAGATCGGTTCAAAGGTTTTTGTGATATTTCTAAAAAACTGTCTTCCTTAAAAAAAGGACGTAAGTGCCATAAGATTTCAGTAACGATACGACCTTTTTAATAGGCACGGAACCCTGGTTGTGCGTGGTCCGACACGCACTTGGCCGCTTTTTGTTAAAAAGGATTTACATTTGCTAATTAAAAACGTGTTGAATCAAAAGTTTGTATTCTGAGATTACGTTTTACTTCAACTTCAATGGACTTGTTGTAGAATAGTATTCTTATCTTTTGTTACGAGATTTTTATAAGCAACGTCACTATATTCAGTCAAATACGTTCGAGGGAAATATTTTCATAAAATTTTCCTCCACCGCCATTCGTCAATGTTTTCTTTTATTTCTATGGAAATTATGTTATTATTCTATTTCAGAATTAAACTACCTGAATAATGTTCACGTTTATTGAAGGATCATTTGAATATTCAGTACATGATTGTTTTGGACAAAAAACACATAAGGTGACGTCTATTTAATGTTAATTTGCATTCACTATCTACCAGCCTTGCCTTGAGAAAGTCTTCTTTTATTTTATAATAAACTTTTAATAGAACGCAAATGCCACTTTGAAATTACTCAAGATAAAGCAAGCATGATTATGAATGATATCTTCATTACTCCAGTTCAAAGGACAACTTCGCAGGTTCACAATACAACAAAAGAACTGGGATATCGCATTGTCCGGTTTTACAGACTACCCAATACCAAAAACACCTCCCTACAGTCTTATTCCAAAGCTTTAGAGTTCCGTTTTGAACAAACTACATTCATTTGCGCAGGGAAACCAGCTAGATCGCTGGAAAAAGTTATTCTGCGAGGATAGAGTACGGTCACCCTAAAAATGTATGGAGGTAAATAGTTAATGCAGTAGACTCGCCCGATATTTACAACATTTGGAAAATGCGTGGAGTTTTCGGGGTCGATTTTCAACCCGACCAGTGGACTGTCACGTACCTAGAGAGTTTCGTCGAGCCAAGTCCGTGTATAAGCGAGTTGTGAACAGCTGGATGTCTAAAATACTGGAGTGTTTATGTGCAGTAAGCTGCAAAGAAACGCGAGCCCCTCTAGAAACTGGTGTGGCTGACTGCATAAACACTCCTCCCCATTGTCTGTGGTTGAGCGCCATCCGACGCGGGCCCCCGCCGCTGATCGCTTCGCTTGTCTAAAAACACGGCCTTAAGTATGACGTTTAAACGTGTACCACACCATGGTATAACAACACAGGTACTCTCTTCCGAGACTCGCGAACCACGTGACTGACACAAGCCTACGTCATCTTGCTGTTAAATGCCGTTTGATGACGTAGGCTTGTGTCAGTCACGTGGTTCGCGAGTCTCGGAAGAGAGTCCCTGTGTTGTTATACCATGTACCACACTAGATTCTCGTGGGCGCGTGCACGCGGACGTTCCTCTAGAGTGGTGTGACAATCTTATGGGAATTCATAGTTTACAACGCAGTGGAACGCGCACGTCTACGCTTATGCATCTGGTGCGCAGGAGTGGTTAACGGACGCTACTGTTTATTAAATAATTTAATATGAGGCAGCGCATCGTAAGATACATTGGTGGCGTTTAACACATTCATTGCCCAGAATCGCTACGCGCTACGCTCGTAGCCGATCCCGTGGTTTTCCTCGTATGTAGCGGAAAGCGACTACGGCGGTCTGACGCATATGTGTCGTCATGGGCCCTAAGTCTTCGAGATAGATGTCGCTATATGCCTCTGTAAGGCGTCGTAAGTGGGAAATAGTTGAAAGATTTGTTGAAACGAGCATCGGCTTCGATAGCTCAGTCGATTAGTAATAATAATAACCGTTTATTTCAGGCAACTAACGCCCATTTACACTTACATTTACTGTTACAAATACCTTACAGACTAACATACATACAATCCTACTAATATTATATACTTATGCGAAAGGTTGGATGTTTAGGTGTTTGGATGTGTGTTACTCAATCACGCTTAAACGGCTCAACCGATTTGGATGAAATTTTGCACAAAGATAGTATATAAGCCTGGATTAAATAAAAAATAAAAAAACTGATAGTTTTTATCCCGGGTCCAGGCAGAATAAATCGCGGGCGGAAGCTAGTAAAATTATAAAATTAAAACACTAAATCTAACGGGAGTGCCCCCGCCAAGACGAGCTAAGCGAAGCGCAAGGGAACTACCTACCTTTTCTCAAAGGGCTTCGTCGTATTTTTGAACCTTCTTAACTTGGGTTCGGATTATACCAGATAAACAACATTTTCGGGATATGATGTCAGTGGTTGACTTATTAAAACTATAAAGTTTCAATTGCATAGCCCTTATACTTTAGATTTTATTGATATCTAAAATACCCCGATTTCGTCACTGACTCACTGATGATCATAAATATCATCAGCCAAGATGTATAATTTGTAGAGCGTGGCTGGTAATGGTAGAGTTACGCCGTGTGGCGTAGGAAGCTTGGCGCTAATTGCGATCTGATATCTTTTTCACGCTGAAAGCTGTATGAGCTATGGAGTATTGGCATCACTTTAAATTACATGTAATGTTTTTGGTGAGATTATTATTAAGACGACAAAACAGTGTGGCTTCGTTGCGTCGACAAGTTCGGTGTAGAATTCGGTACACGATGAAAAGGTGAGATGATGCAAAGGTGATTCGGGTGTAGATTAAGAGCGACTCGACCGGTAAGCCGAATGTCGCCGGTTTAAATCCAGCTCGAAGCAACGAATTTTCCCTTTAGTTTGCAATTTTCGAATAAGATGTCTAAATTTACTAGAAAGACCTCTGGGCTATTTATTACGCGACAGCTGAGATGGGATTCGATAATATCTAAATTATCCCATCTTCAGCGTGACACTTGTCAAATTGACTACAATTTTCACTTCTAAAGTCTATTCATGGAGTTTGTTAGCCCTATTATGACAGGTTATAGACGTCAAGTAAATTGTGATTAAACTGACGCTTTGGAAAAATGAGCTTGAAAAGTCTCATTTCTAATTTATGAAGATTAGAGCCGCTGAATACTTTACTTTATTTCTGACTAGCTGCCCGTGCGGCTTTGTCCGCCAGCTATTGCTAAAAATGCAAGCAAACCCGCAGCATAAAATATAGCCTATGACGTAACGAATTTACAGGTCAGTAATGGGACTTGTAAGTGGAATAAAATATAGCCTATGTCGTAACGAATTTACAGGTCAGTAATGGGACTTGTAAGTGGAATAAAATATAGCCTATGTCGTGACGAATTTACAGGTCAGTAATGGGACTTGTAAGTGGAATAAAATATAGCCTATGACGTAACGAATTTACAGGTCAGTAATGGGTCTTGTAAGTGGAATAAAATATAGCCTATGACGTAACGAATTTACAGGTCAGTAATGGGTCTTGTAAGTGGAATAAAATATAGCCTATACAACGTGTTAATAAAATAACGCAAAACCTGAAAACCGTTTGTTCAGAATCGAGAGTAGAATGCGAAAAAAATAAAAAATAAATTTTTTGACGCGATTTATTTTTTACATTTGTATGGAGCAGGTCGCCCCAGTCGGCCAACACTCCATACAAATGTAAAAAATAAATCTTGTCAAAAATTTTTATTTTTATTTTTTTCGCATTCTATGCTCGATTCTGAACAAACGGTTTTCAGGTTTTGCGTTATTTTATTAACACGTTGTATATGACGTGACGAATTTACAGGTCAGTAATGGGACTTGGCACTCCGAATCGCTAAACTTAAGTGGCAGTGGGCGGGGCACATAGCACGTAGAACCGATGGCCGCTGGGGCGGAAAGGTTCTCGAGTGGCGACCACGTACCGTAAGGCGCGGCGTGGGTAAGGCCCCCCACAAGGTGGACTGATGACCTGGTAAAGGTTGCGGGAGTCCGCTGGATGCGGGTGGCGCAGGACCGGTCAGTCGGCACTGTTTGGGGGAGGCCTATGTCCAGCAGTGGACGTCTTTCGGCTGATATGATGATGATGATGATGAATGGGACTTTTTAGTGGAATAAAATATAGCCTATGACATGACCATCCACAAAGTCCATTCTACACACAGGTGAAAGATGTTTTGAAATCGGTCCAATGGTTCCAGAGATAACCCATTTCATAGAAACTTACATTTTACAAAGCTACCATCTCACAGACTTTTCCGTCTTATTATTTTAGTACCTATATAAATAACAATGCAAATAATAGGGGTATACACTAAATAAAATAATCAATAATGTTGTACTTTCTCTAAAAAGTATTAAAAATGTAGTCAAATGGAGAAAAAAGCAACGCAAGAGGTCAAATAATTACAAAGTTATAAGTGTTCAAAGTTTTAAGAGGGGGTATGTCCTGTCCCTTTTCCGCAAAACAGACCTTCATATTAAACGATTGTCATTTACTATGACGCTCGCAGATTGCAACGTCACTATCTGCGAGCGATTTCTCTCTCTAACAAGCAATATTTAAACGGTTTTGTAGCTTCGGAATTCTTTGAGATATCGAATAGGATTTTCGTCACTAGGCATATTTTTTTGTCTATTTTCATTTAGAGTAATAATAAATTTTGATTCTACGCCTGTATTCAGTTAAACCACCAGCTCAGTGGAGTGAGTGTAGATTAGATTAGATTAGATTATTTATTTCATGATAAAAAATTACATTACAGATTTGCATACATGTCAAAAAAATAAGAATTATTATCATGATCGTCAAAAACAGAGAAATATTAAGAGAATGTCAACAAATGTAAGAACACAATAACAAGGAAATAGAAGAAACAAACCAAAAACAAAGAACACAAATATATCAACCTCTAGGTATCGTCATTTTATACAATATTTAAATACGTGACACAATACATTTAAAGTCAAATCATAATCATACAAATTTAAATAGGTCATAATAATAATTTAACATGTCAAGTCCAGACTCATATACTCTTTAACTGAGTATAATGGATTTTCCAATAAAAGGTATTTAAGGCGGCGTCGAAATGCTTCGTCAGATGGTTCCTGTCTAAGATCAGCGGGCAGTCGCTCGTAGTAGGTAGGCCCAATGACACGCGGGTTCTTGCCTGCAAGTGCCATGCGACGGGGAACTGTTCTCAAACGCCCAGTGCGGCGGAGTGTTTTGCCAATCGCATTTACGGTATCAAAAGAAGAAAGATTGTTCCTTACGAACATTATAATTTCGAATACATAGAGTGAGTAGTGCGTCATAATACCGTGCATTGGGAAGTAGCCTCTACACGAAGTCCTCGATTTTGCCCCAATCATCGCACGTACGGCACGTTTCTGCATAAGTAGCACTCTGTTGGCATCCGTTGAGTTTCCCCAAATGAGCGAACCGTAGGACATCAGCGAATGGAAATGAGCAAAATAAACCTGCTTCATGGCATCGTCAGATATTAAAGGTTTTAACTTACGCAAAGCAAAGACTGCACTACTCAATCTATCGCATAGTTTGTCTACATGGCACTTCCAATGCCAATGCAATGCAATGCAATGTATGAATGTGAAACCGATTGTGAATGTGAAATCTAATAATAGAATTCTCCCGATGCATTCAATAATTTAAAAACACGGGATGTTACCAGCCCAACTCAGGCGTTCGAACTTTCATTCTAACTTATTTGAACTATTACTCGGCCTGTGCAGTATGGGACGACCTTTTCCAATAACCAATCAACCAACAAAAAGTAAAGTTTGAGATAAACGCAAAAATAACTTCCTACTACATTTAATCCAATTATACATTTTCCAAACATTATATGCTACTGATTAGTGGTAATTTGCGTGGAAATTGTGTTTCTTAGTGGACCTAAATAAAATACATTTCGATTATAAGGCATTTATTAAGAAAAAAAAAGAAAAAATGAAATACACTACAGCATATAATTATTTTGCAACACTATCAAGGTAATTAACATGTTATTGTAAATTTGTTGACACCTTTGGTTAATTAATTTTTCAATAACATATTAAGTGAGTTAATATTAGACCAAATTCATACTAAGAACTAGTTATACATTTTACAATAATGTGTCAAGTGCAATAATTTCTAAAAAAACAGTAAAAATGGTTCATAAGTTACGTGATTGAATAAATTTTTGTATTTTAATATTGTAAATGAGACATATACCAAATTAGAGATCAACCAGTACCCAATATTGCAAAGATTTAAATAATTACAGCGAAAAAATAACCTCCGAAATTACTTCATCTCAATAACATCAAAAAATAACACTTACCTGTTATCTGAACTGCAGTACAAGATACGTGCCACATCTAGATTAAATAATAATTATTTCAACTTGTGAATTTTGCACTACACTATACGAATAATATTAATTAACTAGGAAAAATGCAAGTTGTTATTCTCCTACCCGCGACAAGAATGAAGTATGTTCTATTTTGCAGTAACAAGTCAAGTGCACTTAAAACATTATTGATAAATACCTGAATCAGTAATGCTGTTTTACCTTAATTTTAAGTGCTTTGACTTATTTACGTTAAACATTGTATACCTGTACAGACTTGAAACAAAATTTTAAACACGGTTTTCTCATAGATAAATGTATCAACTGACTTAATATGATATTGCGTAATGGCGAAGACGACTTGAGGTATCTATCGACATTAAAGTCCATTTTTTGCCATTTTGTTAGTTAACTGGTTATTGCAAAATGTCATCCAGTTATGGACAACGAACTGCAAAAAAGGTATTTTCTTACATTTTATGTGTCGCATGTTTGATTGGTGACCTGGTAAAGGTCACGTGAGTCTGCTGGATGCGGGTGGCGCAGGACCGGTCATTGTGGCACTCTATGGGGGAGGCCTATGTCCTGCAGTGCACGTCTTTCGGTTGATATGATATGATGACGTTTGCTTATTTACATTGCCTTACCAAGCCTTTAAAATTCAAGGTTGAAGGTCTCAGGTAATCATAAAGTGTTAAGGATGTATGGAGGATTATATTTTGGCCTATTAGTTGTTGTCATTATCCTACGCTAACACGCTGTTGGGAGCATAGAGGGGAAAAGACAAAGATCCAGAGGCCGCTCACCAACCTCCGTTGGTTAACTTTCGTTGGTTGGACCATTGGTTGCATTGGTTGGTTGGTGGTGGTTGGTTTGGACACACCGAAATTGTACAGTGTGGCTAACACGCGACTGACAGGAGCCGATGGAGACAGCTCGTCGTCCGGACTTGCATCCCACCATGATCACGGTCTTCAGACATGAAGGACCGACCATACAGAGAGATCCTACGCTATTTTGAGGGTCGTCACCACTTTCCGGTGGCGGTTTTGGTGTGTTCAAATCCCGGAGTCCGAGTGCTCACCGGGAACTTGGAACGGGAACGGAACGGATCATCCTTTAAGGCTTACAATCCGCGACATTTTACCAAGATATCAGATACCAATGTTTTCATTCTTATAACGCTGTCTCAATCGCGTCTACTTCAACAATCACTTATTTATTTATCCTATTTATGGTACTTGCGTGCAACCTTACTACGATTATATTTAAAAAAAAAAGGTAGTGCGTGTTTCCGCAAGATTCCAGACACACTCCTGTCTAGTCAATGCTAACTCTATAATTAAGATTTTTCTCTAAAACTAAAGCGTTTAGTATATATGTACCAGACATCCCCAGGACCGCCCACAGACCGCGGCGACGCAATCTGTTGGGTTTGCCAGCGGGACGCACCGTGTCGCGCCTGAACTCTCCGCTGCTCCGGGCCCTCTCACACTTGAATGCTCTCTTGGCATCAGCACCCAAATGCGACCTGTTTGCGTGGCGATGGGCGTCTAAGAGAAACGAATGCCTGAGATTGTGTGAGGCCTACATCAGTGAAAGAGTAATTAGTGACAGTAATTTGTAATGGTGTTATTTGTAATTATTTCTTTGTACCAGATTGTTATTTGTAATAAATAACCTATATTTTCCTGTTTGTATATGTTAATTTTAAGATTCATGTCGCATTGAATCTATCTGTAAACATATTTTCAAATAAATAAATAAATAGATAAATAATACGTGTTCGTTTTCAACGTGTCAACGAGCTGTCATCCAATTCAATACACATTAAAACGCAATAAATACTAAAATGTTTAGTTGTGTAGCAATGATACCGTAGACATCATCATCATATCAGCCTAAAGGCGTCCACTGCTGGACATAGGCCTCCCCCAAAGAGTAAATATGTACCTATCGCGTTTTACGCGTTACAATTTCGACATATTATGTACACGCATAAAAGCAACAAGAATACAAGAATATCGAAAATACACACACAGGTCCTTTCAGTAGAAAGCCCTGTTTAATCATGCTAGAGGCCCGACACGCGTGAACCACAATTTGTCACGGAAAAAAGAAATATTCATTGCGGCCACGCACCGGGGAAATGAGCACCAAAGTGAGGAAAGATGACTGTCACTTTTCTTGCGGGTCATCCGCGCCTTATCGTAATAGAATATTCATTACATACACTCGTCGACAGTATGTTTAACGCTTAATTATTAGGACGGAAAATGTCACGTCAACACAGTAATAATGTAGGTAAGGATGGGAATTACTGTGATGATTGTGTCTTTTTCTAACATGCTTGGAAATGTCTGCTTAAATAGACTGCGTAACATAGCGTTACGGTAAATTCGTAACGCCCGTAACGCGTAAGGTCGGTAATGGGATATGTATAGGGAATTGCCAGCCTGTTTGGACATTGCCGGCGCGCTCGCCGCCCGCCCCGCCAGCGGGGGAGACGCCGGGTCACCAGCAAGTTTGTTAGTGAATTTAGCTTTTGACTTATTTTTTACTCGAATTTCCGAGCATTTATTAGAAAAGCACTATCACACTTGGCTGCCGGCAATCCCTTCCTTTCTGGCCTTTGTAGTAATGTACTGTACTGTACTGTTATTACACAAGCAAAGTAAATTGTTTTCTAAACTTAGAAAGTCATTATTACATAAAATATGACAGTTGTATATATTTTATTTCCTTACATGCGTCCGAAAAGTTAAGCGATTACTCTGCAGGTACTAAGCACCAAAGCATGGCTATATGACCCTTCAAACTGGACTTTATGACAATATCCACAATTCTTGGTCATCCCACAAATGCTTGCTATCACCAGGCTTTGCACGCAAGCAACGACGAAATGTGACTTACATTCCTAATAGCATCATCATCATCATCATATCAGCCGAAAGATGTCCACGGCTAGTCGTAGGCCTCCCCCAAAGAGTGCCACAATGACCGGTTCTGCGCATCCCGCGACCTTTTTACAGGTGGTCAGTTCACGTCGTGGGAGGACCCACGCTGCGTCTGCCGTGGTCGCCACTCGAGAACCTTTCCGCCCCAACAGCCATCGGTTCCACGTGCAATGTGCCCCGCCCACTGCCACCCCCTGCCCTAATAGCGTACCATTATATAAATATGCGGAGCCACCCGCAATTAGAAAGAGAAACAAACATCAGTCACCGTCCAGGGCAGACTGACGTAATGACAATTTGATTAGGCATCTACGCACGTAAAAACATTAGGCATGCCGAAAGATTAATGGATATCTAAGGCTAGATCCAGACGAGTCATTGTATGCCTACGCTTTAGCCCAATTTTTGTGTTGGCACGGGCTGGCCAAAGTGACACACATTATCGCGACCGTAATGCGTCTTTGAAAAATTGCCGACAACGATGGCACTGACCACCCGTTGGTAATAGTAGTTTATGCAACTGATACATAATCAGAGGCCTCAAAATACGAGTGTGGTTTTATGAAACCAGCGTCAGCGATCTTCATAATAGGATCACACGAGCGTTTTAAGGCCAAATTATGTACAGTTGCATACACTACTTTATCTACACACATATCATAAGTACTCTAAGATGGGGTCAGAAGCCGTAGGAAAATGACCTGAATTGCTACCTGTAAGATATCTTTGTTGCAATCGTGGCAGCATTTTTGATATCCGGCGGAGTGTGCATATCGTTCTCGGAGTTACTAATCATATTTTCAACTAAAATGTGAGTTAGAAACCACTTTTCACAATTTTACTTTCGTAACAGCAAAACACCAGTAGAAAGAAATGACAACAGTAATGGCGGCAATTCGATCCTACGTCAAGACGAATGATTTTTCAAATCATAGACAAAAGAATGAAGTCCCTATTCTCATGTCACTCGAGATCAAATATCGTGCGGTTTATATTAAAAAAACATTCTGAATTGACGTTTCGCATCGATAACTGTTTTAATATCTATGAATACTAGAATAGAGATCCATATGAGTTTTGACAGCTGTTCCAAATTTAAACTCATAACCTTACAAAACTGATAGTACAGATTTTACATACTGCCACAGACAAGAAAGTTCTCGTAGTAAAATTGGTTGTAATAATGCTGGTCATTTCCTACGGTTTCTGAACGCATTTAAGAGCACTAATGATATATGCGTAGATATTTTAATTTAAGGGTTGCTAGAACGCTTGACTCTCCATACAAACGTAGTCTGGTTCTCATTTTATAACGGCATACTGGAGTAAAATGAAACTTTTATCATACTATATACTATGGGAACTGCCATAAGCTATGGGAGCTGCGGTAAGGGCATTTATTTGTGTGATGAGCACGAATATTTGTTCCTGTAGTCCAGGCAATGAACTGACAACTTGTATGGAAAAAATGACAATTTTGGAAATAATTTATAATAGCTTATTTTTTATGTATCCTCCTGAGTCCTGGTTAAAAAAATGAGTACACTCGCATAAAAGCCGAGAGTCCTTTATAAAGAAAACAGCGTTGAGTCCTGAACTTTCTGTCGCTTACTCTAAGGTCTAAAATGAGTTTCTCGGATTTTCGTTGGAACAAAGTTGATTATATACTCTATGAGGAATACTTTAAGCATAATTTTATTTGTAAGTTATTTGGGCTTTATAAACGCCTCTCGGCTTTTATACGACTAAGATTATGTAATTAATATGGCTAATATTGGTCATATTGTATGGAATCGGGTATATATTTAAACAATTAAATAAAATGCAAATAATTGTTAAAATGGTATTGTAATCTAAAATAACAAAAAACACAGAACCATTCTGTTGGAAAAAACATAACAAACGTACTTCTAAAATCTTATTCAATATAAAAATGTCATAGCAAAATCAGTGTACTTCTCACAATGCAATCACAATAGTTGTCTTACAAAGTTAATACTTTAGAACAATTGTTATACATTTTCTGTATACCTAACAACAATTTTTAAATTCTTTATAACAAACAATATCTTTGTGTACGTAGTTATTTAATTAACTACTATAAAACTATCTAAAAACTTGTTCAAAACAAGTGTGAGATCTTTATTATTAATCCTAATTATTAACATCATATGCCATACATAACCATTAAACATTAAAAAACTGAGATCTTATTAGGTATTAATAATTTGAGAACCGTGAATCACATATCGCCGAGAAACTTGACAATCTAAAAGATTATTAAAAGTTTGCCTCGGTATGAAATTTTTTGTAGCAATTTCTTTTTGTGGTAAGGCACAAATATAAATTACAACCTACGCACATTACGGAAGTTTTCTTGTCACACCCTTTATTCCTGCAGCGTCGCTGCGTTGTGACCATTTCTGGTAGGTGGTCTGTACCATGTACACGTCGAGCTTTGGATGGTATTGGCTCCATTGGCGGCCTGCCTCTTTTGTGGACTTCATTATTATCCCCAGTTATAGGATCATTCTCATTTAAACCACTTTCAATAAAATGCTCTCCTAATACTCGTTTAAATTCTCTCATCTGCATTATTTTGTGTCTAGGTACGTTTAACAATAGCTTCTCCTTTTTGTACTTTATCCAAGAGTTACTAACTGCCAAATCCACGAAGTGAAGTATAAATCGAACGGTCCACTTGTTTGTCCTCATTCGTGCAGGACATACAGCTAACATTCTATTAGTTAGGTCCACTCCCCCCATGTGAGAGTTATACTCTTTTACCACCTCCGGCCTTGGCACTTGAATGTATTGCCGAATTTTCCTGTCATAACGTCGGCATTGGTCAACTTGCTCAGCAGCGTACTGAGTTGACAAAAACAGTATAGGCTTGTTGTCAAACCATTTAGTCAATGCCAACTCACTATTTGAGCCGACTAAAACGTCGTGACTTCCACGTCCTTCTCGGGCCAACTCTTTATCATTTTTCAGATCTAGCTTAACATCCCTTGGTACGCGGTTTCGCATTATAGTTCCGACACACTTGAATCCCTTATCATTAAGTAATTTTGCCAATCGCAGTGTTGTGAAATACCGATCAAAATACAGTATATGCCCCGGGACAAGCGTTCTGGTTAAAGTAAGAACAATTTCTTCAGCTAAACTGTTTCCTGTGGTAAGTAGCATTTTCTTGCCCTGATAAACTTCGATATCGCACACTAGTCCATTTGGGTTAGCAAGAACAAAAGCTTTGATGCCAGTGGGGTTGGGTTTGCCGGGACAATATTGTCTAATAGGGCAGGCTCCAGTAAAGGGAATTATCATTTCGTCAATTGAAATTTTTTGGTCCCTCTCTTGTCCATGACATCCTTCTAGAACTCGGGTTATTATAGGTCTTACCTTCCAAAGCAGATCAGCGGCTCTGTTTTCAGGGGTGATAAATGAACACTAGTTTTAAGGACTGTCTTAGTTGGAAAAACCGATCTCGTGTCATAGCGTTTGCAATAAGACCCACCACCCACTTTTGGCTCCAGTACATCCGAATTTGAGGATAATTGATGCACGACATAAACATAACTATACCAATGAAGGTTTTACATTCTGTTTTTGTAAAGTTAAGAGACTTCCCTTTTAAATGCACGGCTGTTTGATTTGTTTTCTCAACGATCAATTGGAAAAGGTTGTCGTCAAGATATTCGTGTAAATATTCTAAGAGGTCACTGGGACAGACATCTAATGAACGATAACTTGGCTGGGATAGATTTGGTAAATTCGGCAAGAAACTAGTTCGACGCCAATCACTAGCAGTGTGAGAGTCCCTTTGCCCCACGGTACCACGTACTCTAACGCGACCCAAACGACGTGCACCTCCTCTAGTGCGAGCTCTGCGAGTGCAGGGACCTCTTACCCGTGGACGACTTCGATCCTGTGACAATTGGTGTTGATGCTGCACTTGGTCTTCTTGTTCCTCACCCTCATCTTCCTCCTCTGAAGAACTTGAAGACTCGCCTTCCGACAAGAACAAGTTGGGCTCCATGTAGTCGGGATCTTCATCTGCCGAATCGTCTTCGAAGTCAGAATTGTTGACAATCAGACTTATGTCTTCTTGCCGTAGCTCGTAGAGCTGAAATACACGATAAGAAAAATAGTTATACTACACTTTCGAAGAAACATTGTTCAACTGAGTTTACTCACAAAATGCAAGGCACCTATATTTTTATACAAGCAAAAATCACTACTTTACCATAATGTTAGTACAGCACATTAACCGAGTCCTTTAAAACGGCAGAAACATGGCGAACTATACTATTAACATAGTCCGAGAGGGCTTTACAAAGGTCAAACGAATTTAACTTGTAATTGTACTTAAAATATCATATTTACAACAAAAATAGTAACGGAATAATAATAACCATACAAAATACTAAGTAAATACATAAAAAAACAGACCAACACACACAGGATTGAGCGAAAAATTTGGGATTGAACTTACCTCCACCTGCACGACGCGACATCTTGCTGGACTCGTGGCGTCGCACTGACCGGAATATTCCTGTTTTCTATACAATAGTTTTTGCTAAAGCGAGATAGATATATGCCGGATTGGAGGATACCGATTGGTTCTCAGGATCACGCCGCTATCGCCCGATTTTAAGCGCGAAACATTAGGGGCGTTATAACGGACACTCGGCGTTTATGAATAACTTTATTTTTTGGTGCTCGGTCTTTAAACATGGTTCGATTTTGGCCTTTAAAACGGACTCAGGGACTCAGGAGGGTATAACGGATATATTATCAATTAAATAGTTACCCAGCGACAGAATCCGACAAAATTTCAGACATCGAAAAAATGATAAGTTAACTGGCTTCTAAAAAGTCAGTAAAAATATTAATAAATGTTTTTTTCTTTATTTTGGTTAATTTACATTTGCTCTATAATATTCAAGATAAATCGTACAAAAAAAGATAATGCGTGCTTCATTTAAATCTACATATAATTACTTCCGGGTGGAAAGTTTGTCGGATTCTTGACTAAATCATCTTAGAATAACATTTTCAAATGAAATCAACAAAAAAAAACGCTATTATAAATTAATGTTTTTCAAAACCGTATTTTGCCTGGAGTACTGAGTCATGGATGTTTTCTATGTATTTAAGTATTTATTTATCTATATAAATAAATAATAAATAAATATTAGGGGACAATCTTACACAAATCGACCTAGTCCCAAACTAAGCAAAGCTTGTACTATGGGTACTAGACGACGATAAACATACTTATATAGATAAATAAATACTTAAATACATAGAAAACATCCATGACTCAGGAACAAATACTCGTGCTCATCAGTGCTCATCACACAAATAAATGCCCTTACCGGGATTCGAACCCAGGACCTCTTGCTTCGTAGGCAGGGTCACTACCAACTAAGCTAAAGCGGTCGTCGTATGTATATATCGTCGTCTAGTACCCATAGTACAAGCTTTGCTTAGTTTGGGACTAGGTCGATTAGTGTAAGATTGTTTCCATATATTTATATATATATTTCATATTTATATATAAGACATAATATTCTAACTTAAAAAAATATTCGTTTTTTATGGCATTGTAAGTCAATTAACTGATATTAATAATTTGTTTTTAATTAAAGTTAATATTTATTTTTTCAGTTCTCATACTCTTAACATGCGTCTTTATGTAGGTTGCATAAAATGATTTTTATGTTCTAATGCATACAGTAAAATCCGCTCAGCCCCAGCATGTTTATAATTAATTTTATCCTCGACTTTATATGGAGCCAGCAATTAACAACAATGGTGACGTCATAATAACTATAGAGGATTTTCCAATAAAAAGTTACTCGCAACTAAAATTGTCTTCGATAAAATGTCTTGCTTTATGCACATGTTACAATTTACAACAATGTACTATTCTTATTATCTGTATAATCGCTACGCGAACGGAAACTTTTTCTTTACTACCCTAAGTGAGAAATTATGAATAATTTAATGAAAATAATGATAATTGAAAGGTTCTCTATCCGTTCCTAGTCTAATGGCGGGTCATTCCTAAGCAAATATTTGTATAAAGGCGTGTGTTAATTTAACGCACCGGCATGGCAGGTCCGATGGGGCCGACCAAAGGGTTTGGACCCTTGTCAAATATATGTTTACAAAATTCCACCTTATATCTTTGTAATAAGGCGTAAGACGTGTACATATCTTTGGCATACCTTGCGACTGCGAGCGAATAAAACTTAAGTGCCAGGTGTTAAGCGTCTCGTTTCCATATTTTGTTCACTTTAATTAACGAGAACAATAGGTGTTAATTTTTCTAGTTGATAGATGCGAGGTGTAGTTTTTCGGAATACTGGTTAGAAATTGTTAAGTAATAAACTAAATAATTCGGGTTACATAATTTTGAGTTGGTAATTGTGATTTATTTATTTGACTGAACAAGAAAACGAGTATTTTTGAGCCATTCCCATTGTGGTACTCACTGACACCGTGGATGTTACTACTACAATCTTTTTAAACTTTTTTTTATGCTACGACGGTTGCAAACAAGCACACGGCCTGACCGATGACAACCTTTGCCTATTGCTTTTTTCTCCATTTGACTACATTTTTAATCTGAAACGTAGTCGCTTACTATGGGCCTCATACGAAAGCTCAAAGTCACCCAAAAGGCAATAGAGAGGCCTTTGCTGGGAGTTTGTCTGCGTGATCGCATCAGAAAGGAAGCTAATCGCAGCAGAACCGATATAGCCCTCCGAATCGCTAAACTTAAGTGACCGTTGGGCCGGAAAGGTTCTCGAGTGGCAACCACGTACTGGAAGAAGCAGCGTCGGTAGACCTCTCACAAGGTGGACTGATGACCTAATAGTAAAAGGTCCGCTGGACGCGCGTGGCGTAGAACCGGTCCCTTTGGTACTCTTTGAGAGAAGCCTATGTTTCTCAGTGGACGTCTTCCGGCTGATATGAAGATAATGCTGATGATGAATTGCATCCACGGCAGTAATGACAACCACGACTGTGAAATAGTGCAGAAAAATTAGAATGATTCCAGCATTTAATATGAAAAAAAAAAACAGGAGTGAGTGAGACAAGTGCGAGTCAGTCTCGCCCACCGAGGATTCCTATACTTGAAGTATAAGACGATATTACTAGCCTTTCATAGTTCCAGGTACCAACGGAAAATACCCCATAAGTTTTGATCCCCTTAAGAGTGTTTTGCGGCATAAACGGCCGTATATTTTCTTACGTTAACTCAGAAATTTGATTCTTTCACAGCTTCAAGGGACTGTAGACCCGAGTATACGGTTTTAATTTCAACTTGATTCCTCCACGCGTTCCCGAGATAAAGGGTCTTGACAGACAGACAGACGGACAACAAGGTGATCCTATAAGGGTTCCGTTTTTTAGGCTTCCATAGCCAAATGGCAAAAAACTGAATCCTTATTCGTCATGTCTGTCTGTCTGTCTGTCTGTCTGTCTGTCCGTCCGTATGTCACAGGCATTTTACTCGAAAACTATAAGGTTTATTTGAATACAATTTTGAGGATAGGTGTATTTTCTTAACCGCTACATAGTTTTGTAACTAAATTACTAAAAAAAATTTTTTTTCATTGCTAGCCCACGTGTGGCACATCAATCGATAGGCCTTTCAAAATAAATATAAGGTTTGTCAGCAATTTTTTTGATTAAGTGAATAGAGTCGGAGATAATCGCCTCGAAAGTCACTAAAATTGTGTCCCCCCCCCTCTAATTTTTGAACCGTGCATTTTAAAAATATGAAAAAAATCATGCTCATAGGGCGTATTAAATTCTCTCAGCGAAAACTGTTTTGAACAAGATCGGTTCACAGATTTTTGAGATATTAAAAAAAAAACACGGAACCCTCGTTGTGCGTGGTCCGACACGCACTTAGCCGCTTGTTTATTTCTTTTTGAGGTACGGAACCCAAAACACACTATTTTGTTTGTTTGTTGGTTTGTAATATTTTTTTTGCATCTAAGTTAGTTAATTAGAATACCTGCATTTAATTGTAACACTGATATACCTATATATCGCCAATAGCTATAGGGCGAGTGTTTTAATATTATTGGATTCCTGCTCGCTATGATCCCGATCTCCATATAATTCATTACGGTGAGGGCAGTAGTTGAATACTAAATTAAGCTTTTTATTTTACTAAATTATTACTATAGTAGAATCTTGAGCGTAACGAGGGATTATAGTGTTAACGCCCAGGATGGTGATTATTTATAATATTAACATTCTTCATTTGAGGGCAACATTGGTTGTTTTCTGAAACAGGGTAAAAACAGGGTAGAAAAGTAGGTACAACTTTGATCGCTTTGAGAGATACAACTCTTTTCTGATTAGCAGGTGTGAAACATAGTTTTTACATGCATAAGTTTTTATACACTTTATGTTTATTGAAAACAATCTTCTGTCAAGTCTTATATCAATATTGGCGTCGAACAATTCTTAACTGGCACAATTCGAGTGGAACAATAAATCCTTCTTCAGTCGCACTGTCGGTCGTGAGCGTTTCTCTAGCAAGGCTTTATTGATGAAAAATATTTGTTTGATGAAAATATATATACAACGTGTTAATAAAATAACGCAAAACCTGAAAACAGTTTGTTCAGAATCGAGAGTAGAATGCAAAAAAAATAAAAAATAAAATTTTTGTCAAGATTTATTTTTTACATTTGTATGGAGCGTTGGCCGACTGGGGCGACCTGCTCCATACAAATGTAAAAAATAAATCGCGTCAAAAAATTTTATTTTTATATTTTTCGCATTCTACTCTCGATTCTGAACAAACTGTTTTCAGGTTTTGCGTTATTTTATTAACACGTTGTATAATGATAATATTCTTTATTGTACGAAAACAAACGTTTTTTCGTTTGTGTTTGCAGAACAATATTAGATGCAAGCAAGTATAACAGGTAGCAAGATGCGGTCTTCGCGCTTTATAATCATCATTCAATAAAGCAGTTCTTATTAACGCATACATTGCAAATAATAGCTACGCGCTACGCTCGTAGCCGATTTCGTGGTTCTCTCGCTAAGTAGCAGAAAACGCCTGCGGCGTAGGCAGCCACCAGGCAGATTTCTGGAATTGAAAGTGTTTATATATATCTAATAATTTCCACTTAACATGACCTCAATAGCTTGAAAGAAAATATATATTGGTAACGATTATTATATTAAGTATTTTATCATCATCATCATTATCATCATATCAGCCGAAAGACGTCCACTGCTGGACATAGGCCTCCCCCAAAGAGTGCCAAAGTGACCGGTCCTGCGCCACCCGCATCCAGCGGACTCCAGCAACCTTTACCAGGTCATCAGTCCACCTTGCGGGGGGCCTACCCACGCCGCGACTTCCGGTACGTGGTCGCCACTCGAGAACCTTTCCGCCTCAACGGCCGGTTCTACGTGCTATGTGCCCCGCCCACTGCCACTTAAGTTTAGCGATTTGGAGGGCTATATCTGTTACCTTGGTTATACTGCGAATAGCCTCATTTCTGATGCGATCCCGCAGAGAAACTCCTAACATAGCCCATAGCATAGTATTTTATAGTTGGTTACATTCTCAAAAAAACATTTTCATATAAATCATTACGTCATCTTCGTGTGCAGATAGTGTTGAAATATACATGAGCTGAGATTGCGTTTTACTTTCAAATGGAAGATCCTACATTTTGATTAATAATTTAAATGTCGGTTCCTTCCAATATAAATACTTCCGACACAATTGAAGCAAGGACATTTGTCAAGTATTCTATTATAATTAATTGCATAAAAAGTATCTTTTTAAATCAGTAGTTGTAACTGGAAATAATCAAGCTCCGCTGGCTTAACGCACACTGCCGCAATGCGGAAGGAGAAACGGCTTGTCTTCTCCACAATTTGTAAGAATTAAACCGGAATCTGGCCCCTGCACTATGTCTGGGAGCCTAATACTGGCACTTCCCGGCACTTTCCCCCGAAACATGCTCTGATTAATTCACTTGGGGGTTAAAATAAAACTGTTGAGTGTTTTATGACGTCAGAGATTTGTGCTCTGTTGCGGATGCGTGCTGAAAATTTAAGGGTTGGTAAAGCTGGGTGTACACTAGCCACTGAATGTATGATTAAAAACCAATCTAAATATTTTTAGAAACATGCTAAATTGATACAAAGGCGACAAATAATTGACAAGCGTTGTTAGATCTATCATATAATTTACCTTAGTTTTTACTCTCACGGTTTTAGGTACAGTCAACGTCATATATATGTTTACATTTTTCACCTTATTAAATGAAATAAATTTTATTTATTTATTTAGCTTACTTGAACTACACATTTTTACATAATATAGGTAAATATATTAGGTAACTAACCACATGTAGTTTTATTTTAAGATCTAAGTATAGGTAAACATTAAGTTAAATGAATTTTATTCTGCAAGTAAGCCCTAATGGCACTTTTACAAGTCAACATTTTACCAGCTTTTCTGGAAAATAAGACCACTGTTAAGAAAAAACGCTGAAACAAACTCAGCAGTCAGTCATTTTAGCCAAAAAAAGCTTATTACAATCAATGATAGTAGGTACTTGACCTACTTACAATAAGTAAACCTGAATTTGAACACAAAGAAAAAAATAAAAGACAATACGTTGTGCTACAAGAAAACATGTCTGATTCTGTGTTACAGAATAAAAGGCAGAGAGATTAAAAAAATCGAAAATAATGGAAATGCGACTATTTACTAAATCATTGGGTATGCTTGCTTGAAGGTACTGTGCCATCTAGTTCCCCAGGCGTGATACAATGACAATTATATTATGAATGATTAAGACGCTGTCAACACCAAAATGCCCTTGAGGATTTGGGATAGCGCGGACACTGTCTATTTGTATCGGAGTAAACGAGAGCGAGTGTTACTGGGCGGCCCGGTTTTTGAAATAAAAAAAAAGTGTGAATTATTTGTGAAATATGACTCGTTAGCGGTTTGGGTATGAATATGTTGACTTCATGATTTTGATTGCAGACCCATAGGTACGTTAAAAAAATAAAGACATAGAACCGTTTAATGTGTTTTTAAGACCAATCTTTGCAATTATTTTCTATCGAGCCGAATTCGTCCAGTTATGTATCGATTTATCAGTGAATGACTATTTTCAGTGGCATTAAAAAAACATGTCTATGCAGGCTGCGTTTTTTTCACCCGCCGTCGACCCTACTAGGTAAGTACTAAGATTGTAGTAGGAGAACGCGTGTCGACGGCGCGTGAAAAAACCGCACTCTGCTTTGGCCCTAACTCGAATGAAGTACCTACTCAAACGTGTACAAACTAAATTTATCATTATTAAATTGAATACAAATAACGGTAGGTAATATCTACGCTATGAAAATTGATACGCCGTGTAATAGGAAATCATTTTGGTTATTCATCCATATTTAAACATTATCAGGCATTCTACTTGCGACACCTGTCATGAATTCGATATAATTACCATTAGGAAACACCCTGCATCCATAAGGTCGAATCTCTCGTACAAATAAATAGGACAAAACGATCTCAACGGCTTTTCAATAAAGGCCAAATTCGTTCGAAGAAAGTCGTGCTCATGGCCTTGTTGGTTCTAAACAGTCACCAATATTTCCCTTGTCCTATTCTAAAGCAAACCTTTTAGTATCATGGCCACCTGTCATTGCTAAATCAATTTCCGTTCCCAAAACACAGCCAACTCGCTTCAGATTTGTGTCAACAGCCGGTGATGTCAGAAAACAGATTCCCGAGGCTCTATTCAACACGTTTAAAGAAGCTTGCGACATGACAACCATATAGGGACTGGACTTGGTAATTAAAACTGCTATATTAGTAGTTGTAGTTCAAGGCCTGTTACACTTGCCACTAAACTCCGGCTAAACTCCTCCAAGAAAGACAGATAAAGTAAGGACTTTACTTTAAATACTGATTGTACTGAAAAAAAAAATGTAAACGCTTTGGCAAGTAAAGTAAAGTAAAGTAAAGTTGTAAACTGTGTACATACAGGTGTTAAAAATATATAGAAAGTAACAACAGTTGTTCATTTCGAGCGTACAATGTTCAATCTTAAAAGTAAGAGTTAATAGTGATACTGTGGACTGACTGAATATGTATAGCTATTCTAATTCATGCGCTGCTGGTATTCAAAAAAATCGTTTAAAGTATAAAATACATTGTCCATGAGAAAAGACTTCAACTTACATTTGAATTTATTACCCTCTAGCATCTTAATACTATTAGGTAGTACAATAAATACAAGTATCGCAGTAATGAACGCGCTTTTAAAGTACGAGTAAAGGGAATTACTGGCCTTAGGTCGCGAGATGTTGTGTGTGAAGACTTCTTAACAAAGTAGTCCATATTATTTTTAATGAAGATGCACAATTCGAGAATGTATATTTCAGTAAGAGTAAGTAATCTTTTTTCTTTAAATACATTCTGAAGTGATTGTTCAGCACTCATACGGTAAACTATTCGCAAACACCTCTTTTGCAAAATAAATGTACTTTGCACATCAACGGAATTCCCCCAAAAAATGATTCCGTAGTTTAATAGAGAAAAAACGTTCCCAAAGTACGAATTTCTAACAACGCTTTCCGAGCAGGTTCCCGATAAAATGGATAGAGCATAGCACTGACTTGATAGCTTTTTATTGATTAGAGCAATATGTTCCTTCCAATTCAAGAAAGTGTCAATAGTAACACCTAGAAAGCGAATATTATTGACTTCTTGAATTGTAGTTCCTGCCTCCGTTATATTTAACTTAATAGGATTA
Source organism: Epinotia ramella (assembly GCA_947578815.1). NCBI lineage: Eukaryota > Metazoa > Arthropoda > Insecta > Lepidoptera > Tortricidae > Epinotia > Epinotia ramella. The sequence continues at coordinate 34,244,710 of OX388202.1, forward strand.
CTCTTATGGTTCCTGAACTGGATGAAGTTGGATTTCTCTAAATTTACTCTAAGATTTATTGTTTCAAGCCAATTTACTACTTTCTTGAGAGTTGTATTAATGTTTTGCTCCATTAAAGATATATTGGATTTCTCTCCTGAAAAAAGTATAGTGGCATCATCCGCAAACATCACGCACAACGTACCATCTTAGGGAGTTCATTAATATAAAATAAAAATAATAGGGGTCCTAGGACACTGCCCTGAGGTACTAGGGGTACCTCAGGGCAGTGTATTAGTTACTTCAAAATGCTTCGCTAAGACGCTTTTGTATATTTTACTTAATGTTTGCATTTATGAACCTCCAGGTCTGTTTTTATATATATAAGCAACTAACCTCTATCTTTTTATGTATGACTGTATGTGTTCTGAACAAAAAAAAATAAAAAAAATGTAACAGAGGATTATGTACTGTTTTAAGTTCTTTATTATTATTTACGATCATTGTTGCTTGCTGTCTGTTGTTCAGGTAAGTTTCAAACAATTTATGAACATGTCCTCTAACTCCAATATTGTCTAATTGTTTCAAAAGTATGTCGTGTTTAACACAGTCGAAGGCTTTTGACATGTCTAATAGCAGAGATACATAAAGCTGCTTATCGTTGACCTTATCCCATATGTCTTTAAACATTTTAAAAATAGCCAAAGATGTTGATTTCTGTTTTTGGAAGCCGAATTGGTTGGGACTCAGGATTTGTTTTGAACTCAAAAATTTGTTCAATCGGACATACCATTACTTTTTCCTTATAATTATATATAATAATATATAAGGCCTATAATTATTTAAATCTTTTGTATTACCTTTTTATGAAGTGGCTTTATGAGTGCTTTTTTTAGAGAATTTGGAAATATTCCCGTGCTTAACATAAGATTAATAATATGGATTAGAGGTTCAGTGATATAGTCGATACTAGCTTTGATTAGTTGCATCGGGATACCGTCATATCCCGAACTTTTTTTATTTTTCAATGATTTTACTATTTTTTTTTATTTCTTGCGCGTCTACCGGTACTAGGAACATACTGTTACCAATTTATCTGCAGTTAATTTATACTCAGCGTGACCAGATGTATTATTTGTGTATTGGTTTGTGAAAAAGTTATTAAATGCTTTTGCTATAAGTACTGGCTTCGTTATAACGTTGCCGTCAACATTCAGTTGCTCGATTGAATTTGTAATTGTATTTGTAGAGTAAGAGCAAGTAGCTTTAAGATGGCCTATTTAGTCCGAATTTCAAAGTTATATAGTAAGGACTTTATCTAACTTTCTTGGAGGAGTGGCTAACAAGTAAAAGTTAAACATAATCATAAATAAAAAAAATAAAGGACATAGTTTGAATTAAAATTATCAGTCCTATAGATAGTGGATGGTTTATGAAAAATATTACAAAAGATGTAAATATTATTGATAAAGATAAAAATAATTTAATTTATAAAGAATAGTTTAATAAAAATAATAATTTTGGAGATAATAATAATGTTTGTGATGAGCATGAATATTTGTTTCTGAGTCATGGATGTTTTCTATGTATTTAAGTATTTATATATATTATATATATCGTCGTCTAGTACCCATAACACAAGCCTTACTGAGCTTACTATGGGACTAGGTCGATTTATGTAAGATTGTCCCTTTATATTTAAAAAAAAGTGAGTAGTTAATGGAGTACGCAGGTATTTGGTCACACAACTGGAAAATTATGATTCTTTCAAACGTTGCGTTGTATGTAATTATCAAGACTTTGAATTTTGTTTACCATTATTCTGTCTGTTACGATATTTTAAGATATCTCCAGGTGATATTAAAAGGTGCTTAATGAGTCCTTGAAACTACCAATTGCTGTACTAAAAGATCGACTTTCATTGAAACCTGTTGGATATTTTTATACAGCGGTAGATTGCTCTTCACGGGGCCCGCTACCCACTCCAATTAATTTGAAAGGCAGGACTTACAGTTATATACTATGTTGAATTGGTACGATTTATCTGAGAGTATGGTAAGGCGGTATAATTAAATAATAATAATTACCTCCGGTTAACTTTTTAAGTCTCGCAAGCGTGGGGGGCGTTAACTGTCAAAATTCCAGAAGCTATTAGCACAATTATGGCAAAGTAGGAATCATCATTATCATCATCATATCAGCCGAAAGACGTCCACTGCTGGACGTCCATAAAATTCCTAAATTATTTTAAAAATTAAATCTACGGAATAAGTAAAGCGCATTATGATCACGAGAGTCCGTCCAGTTGCGAACTTTTTAATTGATATTTTCATAAAGTTTCCTTTGATCATTGCCTTTTATATTAAGGAAGTACTTTGTTAGTGACTTTTAAAGACGTGCTTGGCGTAATGCTGGGGAGGTTTCTGAATTGGAAGAGATTATTCATTAAAACCTTCTATACCAATAAAACGATCACTTACATTCTTTCAATATTGAAATTTAGAAAAAAAGTAAGTATAATAAAATAAAAGTAAAACTTTATTTCAAGCAAAACTTGTCAGATTGCGTAATGTAACATTGTCAATTCGAAACGTCGTTTTCAACATTTCATAACATTATTTTAGACGTAAAAACATTCATGAACACAATTTTTGACTTCGTAACTTGCTTTGAAGTAGTTAGGAGGCGAACATATCAAAAGTACGCGCCCGTTGCCCTTGCGCCGGGGGGAGGGGTGGATTTGAAGGTCCCATATTTCGGTTTTTCACTTATACCTCGGAAGCTATGCGTCCTATGTAACCATAAGGCTCGTAAAAACATTGGCAAAGCAAATTAAAGTCTAGTGCAATTACAAACTTGTTTTGTCAGTTTCACCAGTTATTTTCCGGATGTAGGTATCTGTTACATTAAGAAGCAGAAAAAAATATTTATTTAATGATTAAATTCGAGGCATCAACATACAAACAAGATGAGCTTAAGAAATCAATCTGATAAATCAATAAAATATGTCATCAAAAATACAATCAATGAAATCAAATAAGTAACAACTATATCTATGAAAGGTATCATAAATAATGTAATTAAATAATGCGAATTGATTAATTTAGTAATAAGTATATAATTATAACTACTAGCTTTTGCCCGCGACTTCGTCCGCGTAGAACTTGTTACTGTCTTTGTTTATTTTATTATTGTAGGCGGAACCTTCCTTGATATTCCTTGATATTCTCCGGGAGCTATACAGGGGTGCAACCATGCAAGTGCGTATGCACGAACTCACCAACCCCGTGCCTTTAAATCGGGGGGTGCGCCAAGGAGACACCCTTTCACCCAAGCTCTTCACAAGCGTCTTAGAAGACATGATGAGGACTCTAAACTGGAGTGAAAGGGGCATCAATATCAATGGCACTAAATTATTGCACTTGAGGTTCGCAGATGATGTTATCCTCCTAGCTGAGAACGTTGCAGACCTAAGAGATATGCTTGACGAGCTCCATGTAGCTTCTCTAAAGGTGGGTCTCAAGATGAACATGTCCAAGACCAAGATCATGGCAAGTCATCCACCCAACATACCAAATGTTACTGTTGGTGGTTCTCTAGTGGAACTTGTGGATGATTACATATATCTTGGACAGTGTTTATCTTTTGGCCAAGAGACTCAAGGGAAAGAGGTCGCTAAACGAATCCAGTTAGGATGGACTGCATTTAGTAACCTAGCGGACGTCCTAAAGTCCAAAATCCCACAGTGCCTTAAGACAAAGGTATTTAACCAATGTGTCTTGCCTACCCATACTTACGGGACGGAATCAGGTGGGCGGGACACTTGGCGAGGCGGAACGATGGGAGATGGACAAAACTGGTTACTGAATGGTGGCCAAGGTCATCGAAACGGTCAGCGGGCAGACCACCAGCTCGATGGACCGATGATATTTGCCGAACAGGAGGCAAACATTGGATGAGATTAGCACAGGACCGAGGAGAGTGGCGTAATAAAGAAGAGGCCTATACTCAACAGTGGGTGGATACGGGCTGAATAGATAGATAGATAGATAGGCGGAACCTTAATTATCGCCGAACCAAACAAAGTTGTACCATCTTAACGGATGATTTCCGAGATAAAAACCATCATATATCCTTCCAAGGGTCTTAAATTATCTGTACGGAAAATTTCATCTAAATCGTCCAGGGATTAGTTAAGCGTAAAAGGTACAAGTGCGATGAGTTAATTAATTTAAATTGCTAAATATAAATAAAAAACTCCGTTTTTACAAATAAAAATATCTTAAGGATCATCAACGGACGATTCTCCTTGTTTTTTTTTTTTTCAAAATGTATTATAGACAGCTACATTACTACAAAATGTTTGCCTAAATCCGTCCAGTAGTTTTACTCACGTTAGTCCGGGCTTCCTGTATGGTTTTGAAAGCAAACTTATCTAATGCTAAAAGACGTAGAACTTTCCATCTCCATCCCCGTCCCCATTTAACGGTGTTAGAGAATAAATTATTCTGATTATTCAAAACAACCTTTTTAAATTAACAAAATAATACGCAGGTTAAATGAACCTTCTTTTCGGTTCTGGGAGCATCATCGCAGTTCAAACCTACCCTAACCTACATATCTGGTACCTGTTCGGTTCTGTAAGGGTCGTGGTTCTAACTTAACCTAACCTACTTTTCTGCTAGCAGTCAGATTATGTATTTTGACTAATAAATGGCTTACCATTTATGTATGACCTAAGAATTTACTTCAAAAATTATTTGTTCCTCTCACATACTTCCAACCCTTTTTAACCTCCTTAAAGGATAAATTTTAAGAAACGCTGTAATTAGGTTCCTAGTCTTTAACCGAAGTTCTTTACAGGTCCCTAATTTTTTAAATTGTCTTATTCCCCGTACAAACATCCAACTCCTTCTAGCCCATTTAGGGGATGAATGTTTTTAACCCCATTTATGGAATTAATTTCAAACAGTCTTAAACAGAAGTAAAGTAAGAGCTTTAATTTGCTCTTCATACAAACTTTGAACCCCCTTATATAGGGGATAGGGGATGACTTTCGAAAAAATCGGAATTCAGTTTTGTAGTCTTCAACATACAGGCTAAGACCGAACTAACATTTTCTTGGTCACCATATCCCGGTCCCATATCCAATCCCGTTTTAACCCCCTTAAGGTTGGAATTTTTCCATAACGCTGAAAGAACTTTTTTTATTCTGATAAGAAATCTATACCTATGCTACGTTTTAAGCCTCCAGCTCAAAAAGAGTGTTTCTCATCCAAACCTTGCATTCCGTTTTAACATCCTTAGGGAATTTTCTTAAAGGCTGGAAGTACGTTTTTATATTTTATTAAGTAGGTAATCTTTCTGTGACGTTTCAAGTCTCTAGCTAAAAAACAAAGTTTAACGCCCTTATGGGTGGATTTTTTCCAGACGTCTAAAGTTCTTTTTTTGTATTCAAATATGTAATCTGTCTACAAAGTTTCTAGTTTGTAGCTGAAAAGGAAAAGTTTCCCTCATACATATTTTGCACCCCTATTTAACCCTCTTAGAGGTGGAATTTTCTAAAACGCTGATAGCTTTTTTATATTCTAATAAGTAACCTTTCTACAAAGTTTCAAGTTTCTAGTTCAAAAATTAAGTTCCCTCCATACAATCTTTGTACCCCTATTTAACCCCCTTAAGGGTGGAATTTTCTAAAACGCAGAAAGTACTTTTTGAGTATTTTAATCAGTAATATTTCTACAAAGTTTCAAGTCTCTGGTTCAAAAAATAATGTTTTCCCCATACAAACATTGCACCTCTATTTAACCCCCTTAGGGGTGGAATTTTCCAAAACCCTAGTCTATACACAAAGTATCACGTCTCTCACTTAAAATTTTACTCCATCCTCATACAAACTTTCAACCCCTTTTTTACCCCCTTGAGGGTCGAATTATCAAAAATCCCTTCTCAGTGGGTACCTGCGTTATATAACCTACGCGTTGCGCGTTACTGCGTTGTATTATGAAAAAAAACAGCTTTCTAGGTTCAATGGTTTGGGGTGGGCGTTGATTTAAGTGAGTGAGTCAGTCAGTCAGGACTTTCACGTTTATATATTATATAGATTATGCGTGTATCTTTCTGTGCTCGTGTTTCTTGAAGAAGGAATTCATCATGTAGAGTCCCTCCTTCTCCAAGAAGCCAGCCAGTAGTTGGCCCCGGTGGTTCCGACTTCCAACTCCAAATTGCCCCACTCTCAGCTCTTCACCATCTCTCTTGCCCAGTTTTGCGTTGAAGTCCCCCATGACAACGGTGAAGTAGGTTTTGGAACTATGCATGGCCTTCGATATATCTTCATACATAGCCTCCACCTCTTCGTCGGAGTGTGCCGAGGTCGGCGCGTAAACCTGTATGACCTTCAATGAGTACCTGTTGGATACTCTGAGTATAAGGTACGCCACCCTAGTCGACACACTCGATCTTCACCACGTTGTTCACGAGGGACTTGTGGACGAGGAACCCGACACCTCCCTGGGACTGTTGGTCGCCCTCCCGGAAATAGAGCAAGTTGCCGGATTTGAGGGTTATCGTGTCCTCCCCCTCTCTTCGGACTTCAGATAACCCTATGACATCCCAACGCAACTTGCTCAACCCTTCCTCCAGTTCCGCTATCCTTTCGTCGGTCCGCAGTGTGCGCGTGTTATACGTTGCCAGGGCCAGGGGTCGTCGGTGTTGGTAGCCAGATCTTCGCCGGAGATTCTTCGCACCCCTGACCCCGCTGGTACCCTGGCCGCTACCACAACCAGGGTACCGGGGGTCGCCGGAACCTCGGGGCCGTGGTTTTTTTGTATCTTTCATTTGGGGGGTATATGCCATAATCGCCACGCTTGGCATACGGGTTGGCGATCGCAGTATTTCCACCGCACTTCAGGGACGCTGCTGCCCATCCCCCGGTGGTCTTGGTCGTAGTTTTAGGACGTACCCGGGTCCCTGGATGAGTCCCGACGGTGCAACTAAAAACGAGATTGACTTCATCATGTCGACGAGGAAGCATATATTCAATGACGTCTCTGTGATCAATACGGTCAAAACCGGGAGCGATCACCGTTGTTCAACTCCTCGCCTAGTTCGAGTGGAGTGAACTGCCACGCGTTTCGCGGGTCATATAAGCCAGTGGATTGGCTACAAAACTTGTTCAACTCACCTGATTCCGGGAGGCGCGATGTTCGCTTCAACTCCGGTTGGTATCTGTCAAGGTTCAGTCAACTGTCAGGTCAAGTCAAGTTCAATCAAGAAGGTCTCCGGGCTGAAGAAGCAGCCGTGGTGTTCCGGGGCAGTATCGCCAACAATCCGCGGCGTCAAATCACCAACTCTTCCGATGTCACCGAAATATCCACACAAAACACTCGGACACCCGTGTGTCTTCAAAGCGAGCGATATTACACAAAACAAGGAAAATGCGTTTCCAAATTATCCAAAAACACTCGTTCCCTTTCGGGTCCGCAACAACGAGGTTATCTCTTTTTCGTCCGCCTTGACAAGAAGTGTCACTGTCAAAACCACAGACTCAAGAGGCGTACACACGTGAGGAGTTTAAGGGGCGGGCAGACGGTTGGCCCGAACAATCAGCCGCCTCGGAACGGCCTCTAAGCCGGTCCGCTATACTAGGGGAAGTCGCGATAGGGTTGCTACCGCTCGCTTCAGAACCGAGTCCCCAACCATGACCTCGGCAAACCGAGGGGTCCCGTCTTTACCGGGAAACAAATTAACGATGCGCCCCCGGCGCCATCGCAGTGGCGGAAGGTTAGCATCCTTAACTAGCACAAGGTCTCCAACTCTGGGGGGACTGGTTTTGTCAGTCCACTTGAGGCGCTGCTGCAAAACATGCAAATACTCTAATGACCATCTGGTCCAAAAGTTCTGAGCCATTTGTTGCAGCATCTGGTAGCGCGACAAACGACCGGAGGGTACGTCCCGGAGGGGGTGCTCCGGCAACGCTGCAAGTGGCTGACCAATCAAGAAATGGCCTGGAGAGAGCGCTTCCAGGTCATTTGGGTCGGAGCTGAGCGGACACAACGGACGAGAATTGAGGACGGCCTCAATTCTACAAAACAACGTCGCGAGTTCCTCAAAAGTCAATACAGTTTGACCGACTACCCGATACATATGGGCTTTTGCTTGCTTCACGCAAGCCTCCCAGATTCCACCCCAGTGGGGGCAGCCTGGCGGATCGAACGTCCAGGTGATACCCCGACGGGAGAGGTCTGTTCCAATATCAATCTTATTTTCAAATAAAAATTTTACAACATCTTGTAAATAACGGTCGGCACCCTTGTAATTGGTTCCACAATCTGACCGGATCAGAGATGGGAGTCCCCTACGGGATACAAATCTATCCAATGCCGCAATAAAAGCCTCCGTCGTAAGATCACCAACAAGTTCAAGATGAGCAGCCTTGGTCGACAGGCATACGAAAACGCACAAATACGCTTTTACAACCTTCGCATTTCGAAGTCGCGACGTTTTCACTAAAAAAGGTCCCGCAAAATCGGTCCCCACCCTAGAGAAGGTCCTAGCCTCGTTGACCCGATCAGGAGGAAGGTCCCCCATCTGGGGCTGCATCGTGGCTGCCTTGAGCCGAAAGCAAGGCAAGCACCGAAACACGATGCTCCGAATAACCCGTCGGCTGTTCAATATCCAAAAGTCTCGCTGCAAAATGCCCAAGAGTGCATTGCAGCTGGCATGCGAGTTCTTTATGTGGCGGTCAATCACCAACAATTCCACCAGATGCCCCTTCTTAGGCAGCAAAATGGGGTGGCGCACCGAGTACGGCAAGCTAGCGTTGCGGAGCCGTCCTCCAACCCGGAGTGTACCCGACTCGTCAATGAACGGGTTGAGGCGTGCTATCGCCTTCGGTAGCTTAGGACGTCCCTGCCGCAGGGGCTTCAATACGTCCCCAAAGTGTTCTTCCTGCACAACCCTAATCCAATGATGTAGGGCGGCATTCCGCTCTTCTGTGGCGAGAACTCTAACGCGTGACCGGTTGTCAGGGTGGCGACAATTGTGTATAAATCGCTTGACCCAGGCGGTCACTCCAACAAGCTTGTCGAGAGAGCTATACCGTTCTAGCAACCAAGCAGTGTCTGACACTGGAGCGGTCTCGACAAGGTGGACACCCAAGCCAGAGGATGGGGTCCCAATCACACAACTGGCAGGCCAGAGTGTCTCCGGTTCCAACAACCAATCTGGTCTCCACCACAGTGAGTGGGCAACAAGCTCAGGTGCCGTGCAACCCCTGGACGCCACGTCCGCTGGGTTCAGTTCACCTGGCACGTGTCTCCAAACCAAGGCAGTCTCCGAATTCTGGATTTGCGAGACCCGGTTGGCCACAAAGACCTCCAAAGTATGGAATGACGACTGCAGCCAACACAATACAATTTGGCTATCAGTCCATGCGTAGACACTCTCCTCAAGGTTCACGGTGTCCTTCAAGGTAGAGGCCACGTGGTTCAGTAGGCGTACAAGAAGAGCCGCTCCAGATAATTCCATTTTTGGGATTGTCAAACGCGTGCGAAGGGGAGCCACCTTGCTCTTCGCCATTACCAAGTGCAAATCGACCGATCCGGCGGAGCTGACCGTCCGCAAGTAAACGGCAGCTGCATACCCTCGCTCGGAGGCGTCGCAAAACCCGTGTAGGGTTACTCGGCATTTCCCGGCCGGCAACAGCTTACGCGGCAGTTCGACCTGATTTATCTCCGGGAGCGTGGAGAAGAAAACCTCCCAATCGCTCAACAAATTTCCGGATAGTGGATCATCCCAACCCAGTTGGACCATCCACAGGCGCTGCATAAATGCCTTCGCCGTGAAGATGACCGGCGCGATCCATCCATTCGGATCGTACGTCCTGGCCACCGTGGACAGCACAAGCCGCTTCGTCCAGACCCTCGGGGAATCCAGTTCCACCCGATAGGTGAACACATCTTGGACTGGTCGATATTGCACGCCTAGGACTGATAACATGTGCGGGCTCTCAACATTTTCGAACAGGTGCGGATCCTGCTGGTGATCCTCGGGGAGGCCGGCCACCACGGCCGGTGAGTTGGACATCCATTTGCGCAATTCATATCCACCCGTCCGCAAGAGTTCCACCAGCTCATCCCGCAAAACCAAAGCCTCTTCGACACTGTTTGCCCCGGTGCACACGTCATCGACAAATAAGTCCCGTTCCAAAATGGCGGACGCTCGAGGGAACCTCAGTCTCTCTCGAGACGCCAATTCTAACAAAGTTCGAATTGAAATGTACGGACTGCTCTTCAAGCCGTATGTATTCGTATTCAGCTCGTACACCAACATCGGTTCATCAGGGCTCTCACGCCACAAGATCAGCTGATACCGACGATCATCAGGATGGATCACTGTCTGCCGAAACATCATCCGGATGTCGGCGACGAACACCACCTGATGTTTCCTAAAATTTGTGAGGATATCCGTGATATCCTTGTGCAGCTTAGGACCTGCATGCAAACACTGGTTCAATGACACCCCAGTCGAGGTGGACGCGGACCCATCAAAGACCACACGAATCTTGGACTCCGGGGATTTTAGGACCGCGTGGTGCGGCAGGAAGCAGTGCTCCACTGTACTCCAGTCCGTCCGAGCCACCGACATGTGTCCCAAACCCTCGTACTCCCTCATGAAGTCCACATACTTCTGCCGGAAGAGCGCATCTCTTCTCATTCGGCGTTCCATCGAAACCAGCCGCTTCTCAGCCATCTCACGTGACGCTCCAAGAGGAGGTCGGTGGATGAGCAGAGGAAGTCGTGTTATGAACCGACCAGAGCAGAGGCGCCCAGTATTATTTTGGTAAAACCGTTCGCACTCTTCCTGCTCGGGGCTCATACGCGACGCGGTAGGTGGTTCCTCAATCTCCCAGAACCGTTGCACGGCTTCTGAAAGAGCAGTTCCAACCAGACAGCCCTCCTCAGTAGGAGGCGGTGGAGCCGCTAAAACCAAACCCATTACAGCATAGCCAAACACCGTTTCCAGTGTAACCAGTCCGCCAGGCTGTAAGGTACGGTTGCCGCTCAACAGCACCCGCCCAAGAACGTCTGCACCCAGCAACACGTCAATCGGACCAGGTCTGTCAAATCCAGCATCCGCCAGAACTAATCCAGCTGTCAAACTCCGAACCTCTGGAGGCAGCTTCACCTGGGGGAGTCTCCCCACCACTTCATCCAATACTAACGCGGGAGCATTAATCCTCGCGCGTGAAGTGGGACCCGGTCCAAAGGTGAGTAAGGTCTGCCCTACCAGATTTGACACTGTCACATTGCCTACCCCACGTATACTTTCCGGGTGGGGTTTCACAACCAAGCCCAACTGTCGCACCAACCTACTGGATACCATGCAGCCTTGCGCTCCCGTGTCAAGGAGAGAGCGCACGCAGGCTGATCCTCCGCCAGGGCCCCAAACACAAACCGAAGCCGTGGGCAATAACACGGTCTCCAAGGGCGTGGCGGTGGCTGGTGCGTGGGCGGCGTATCCCTAGCAGGGATAACGCGTTGCATCCTGTTCCGCATGGGCGGGCCGCTCGTACCGCTCGAGCGGGTCCCACTCCGGCTGGTACTGCCGTCGCGCCATGCGTGCCGCCTGCGGCCCCTGGTATGTCCTACTCCGGCCGTACACCGGAGGTCCCGACCCCCAGCGGGGTCGCTCCACAAGCGGCGGCGACATCCGTGGCGCCTGCCGGGGTGGAGGCGTTTGAGGGCACCCGCCCGTAAGGACCCCCCGTTGGGGCACGGGTGCGTGCGAAGTAGTCGCGTAGTTTTGGAGGGGGGGGGAGGGGGTTGTTACCCGACGTCCCTACTTCTCCTCGGCCATGGGCCCCTGGTCAGCCCGCTGCTGACTCCGAACAGGGGAGCATGACCCCTGCGCAGGGGGGGGGGGAGGTGTATCCCCACTGCGGTTCATGCATAAAATGGGGTGGTGCTTCCCACCACAGGACTTACACGCCTGCGGGTGGGCACAATCTCGCACAAAATGTGGGCCCAAGCAAACAAAGCACCATTGCCGCTGCTTAGCAATGTTGCGGCGTCCCACAACCCGCTGCGCAAGAAACTTCGGACACGCTGGCACCCGATGGCCAGGGTTCTTGCAGCACAGGCAGACTTCAGGGTCCAATGCACTGGTATTATGTTGGTGAGGACCCGCTGGTTGTGGGGCCGATTTGCCCCACCCTCCCCTTTGAGGTGCAACTCTCCCCTGGGCCCGCTGGGCCCCAGGAGGCCTCGGGGGTGGAGGTAGATCCGAGGTGTCGGCCCGTCGACACTCAAGTTCCAATTGGTCGATAAGATTGGTGAAGGTCGGCAGATGCTGAGCACTTTCACCACCATACCGGTGCTCAAACCTGGCCCGTACATCAGCCGGCAGCCGGTTCAACAAAAAATTCAACAGTATGTAGGACCACTGGTCCACCGGCAAACCAAGGTTCTCTAACCCTTTGGTCGCTGTCAAAACAGGATTCAGCATTTTCAGCCGGATGTCTGAAGCCTGAGCGATCCGAGGGATATTCCAGATCTTAGTCATAAGAGTATCCGCAAGTCGCCGCACGTTCTGGTATCGGTCCCTCAGCAACGTGCGCGCGATTTCATAATTGTCGTCGGTGACCGACAAATGCGCGATCAAGTCGCGCGGCTCCCCGACGAGAGCAGACATCAGCTGCGCCAACTTCAACGCCGCTGGCAGGTCCGTCCGGGCATGCACCAAGCTATCAAAGAGGTCGATGAAGCTGGTCCACTCGTCCAGGTCTCCTCGGAAGACCGGCATCTGTATGGCTGGCAAGCGCGCTGCCAACCCTGGGTTATAGATAACTGCGTGTTTCGGAACGTCCCGGGCCGCACCATTCCGAACCCGCAGTATCTTAGAAGCCCTCTCGACAATCCTGTCCACAAAATCCATACATTGCTCAAAGTCCCGCTCCACCTGCTCGGTCTCCGGGGTCGTCCGGCCGGGCTCCGCTAGGTAGAGTTCAACCTGGAACTCCACAGCCTTAAGACGGTCTGACACCTCCTCGTACCGGGTCAACAAAGCCTCCTCCCGGTCATTTCTGTCAACCAAAGCTGCTGCAGATGAAAACCAACGCAGTGCAGACTGGATCTTAGCCTTAGGTGTAGATCCCATTTTAAATTAATTTCCAACAATACCAGAGAAAATTCAAATTAATTTAATTAATGTGGAAATTCCAATCTCTTGGTCACCCTAGTGAATCAAAACCAAATATCAACTCAATTACAGGAATGCCTTACAATAACAACCAATATAGATTCTCAAAACGCAGTGGAAGCTCAAATTATAATCTATAATTGGCCAGTTACATTACATCACTTCTACACAATACTACTACTTACTTAATACTAATACTTCTACTTGTAAACAACAAGCTATGAAAGGCTTTCCAAATTACAATCAATCACCTTCCGGAGGTTGTAATCTCACTAATTTGCACTGCAAGTACAATAATTTCGTGAAATCTACAGTACAAAACACTTGCAGTGCCACAAAATAGAGGTTTTAAATACTTGTAGCTAAATTTGGTTTTAACAAATAACCTCAAAATGCCCTTTTTTACCCAAAAGGAAAAAACTATCAAAATTCGCGTTTTTTCTTTGTGAGTAACCACGCTCTGGGTACCAAAAATTGTTCAACTCCTCGCCTAGTTCGAGTGGAGTGAACTGCCACGCGTTTCGCGGGTCATACAAGCCAGTGGATTGGCTACAAAACTTGTTCAACTCACCTGATTCCGGGAGGCGCGATGTTCGCTTCAACTCCGGTTGGTATCTGTCAAGGTTCAGTCAACTGTCAGGTCAAGTCAAGTTCAATCAAGAAGGTCTCCGGGCTGAAGAAGCAGCCGTGGTGTTCCGGGGCAGTATCGCCAACAATCCGCGGCGTCAAATCACCAACTCTTCCGATGTCACCGAAATATCCACACAAAACACTCGGACACCCGTGTGTCTTCAAAGCGAGCGATATTACACAAAACAAGGAAAATGCGTTTCCAAAATATCCAAAAACACTCGTTCCCTTTCGGGTCCGCAACAACGAGGTTATCTCTTTTTCGTCCGCCTTGACAAGAAGTGTCACTGTCAAAACCACAGACTCAAGAGGCGTACACACGTGAGGAGTTTAAGGGGCGGGCAGACGGTTGGCCCGAACAACCGTCTAGTAAGAGGCACATTGAATATATGCGTCAAGCAAGAACGCTCTCGATTGATGAAGTCTACGCTCCGTCCAGCATCAATCCAAATTCGAAACCCCGAGAGCTTCCAGCTGGAACTCCAAAACCGTTTCGATTGCCTAGGCGGCGATGTGGACGAACTGAACGACGGGTTTGTGGAAGCTGTCCGTTCCACTGTGTCTAAGTTCTTCAAGGCCCAAGGGACCACCAAAACTAAAAGGCTCTCTAGCTCCACTCAGAAGCTCATGAAGGAAAGGAGTGAAATGATTCTACAGTCTTCAGCCGATGCGACCTTATACCGGCAGCTCAATAAACAGATCTCCAAGTCCCTTACCCGCGATCTGCGCCAATTCAATACAAATCGTATTGAAGAGGCCATCAAGCGTAATAAGGGCTCTAAAGTGTTCTCGAGAGATCTGTCTGTAGGGCAGAGCCAGCTCGCGAAGTTAAAAACTGAAGATGGTAGAATCGTTTCCTCTAAAACCGAGATTCTGGGTGAGATAGAGCGCTTTTACGGACAGCTATACACGTCAACACGCAGACCCGAAGTTGGTCGGGCGGAAGACCCTAGAGCTAGACTAACCCGGCACTATACCGACGACATCCCGGACATCAGCCTGTACGAGATTGTAATGGCTCTTAAACAGCTCAAGAACAACAAGGCTCCCGGTGAAGACGGAATAACAGCCGAACTCCTGAAGGCGGGTGGAAAACCGGTCCTTACGGCCCTTCAGAAGTTGTTCGATTCCGTCTTACTGGAAGGGAGAACTCCAAAGGCATGGAACGGAGGGGTGGTGGTGCTGTTCTTCAAAAAGGGTGACAACACTCTGCTGAAGAACTACAGACCCATCTCACTTCTGAGCCATGTCTATAAGCTGTTTTCGAGGGTCATTACAAATCGTCTCGTACGCAGGCTAGATGACTTCCAGCCTCCCGAACAAGCTGGTTTCCGAAGAGGCTTTAGTACCGTAGACCACATCCACACGCTCCGTCAGGTTATACAGAAGACCGAGGAGTATAACCTGCCCCTCTGCCTAGCGTTCGTGGACTACGAGAAAGCCTTCGATTCGATTGAAACCTGGGCCGTACTACAGTCTCTCCAGCGGTGCCAAGTTGACTATCGCTATATCGAAGTGCTGAAGTGTTTGTACGAGAACGCCACTATGTCAGTTCGACTCCAGGACCAGAACTCGAAGCCTATTCCGCTGCAGCGGGGAGTCAGGCAAGGAGATGTTATTTCTCCAAAACTGTTCACCGCTGCACTGGAGGACGTTTTCAAAACTCTGGACTGGAGAAGGCTAGGCATCAACATCAACGGCGAGTACATCACTCACCTTCGGTTTGCTGACGATATAGTAGTCTTGGCTGAGACCATGGAGGACTTAAGTACGATGCTCGATGACCTCAGTAAAGCTTCCGAGCGAGTTGGTCTAAGAATGAACATGGATAAGACGAAGATCATGTCAAATGCCCATGTAGTACCAACTCCCATTACAATCGGACACTTTACGCTCGAAGTTGTAGACGATTATGTATACCTAGGACAAACTATCCAGTTAGGTAGGTCCAACTTCGAGAAAGAGGTCAATCGTCGAATCCGACTCGGCTGGGCAGCGTTCGGGAAGCTACGGCACATCTTTTCGTCCAATATTCCGCAGTGTCTCAAGACGAGAGTCTTTGACCAGTGTGTGTTGCCAGTGATGACATATGGTACTGAAACGTGGTCGCTTACTATGGGCCTCATAAGAAGGCTCAAAGTCACCCAAAGGGCTATGGAGAGGGCTATGTTGGGAGTTTCTCTGCGGGATCGCATCAGAAATGAGGCTATCCGCAGTAGAACCAAGGTAACAGATATAGCCCTCCGAATCGCTAAACTTAAGTGGCAGTGGGCGGGGCACATAGCACGTAGAACCGATGGCCGTTGGGGCGGAAAGGTTCTCGAGTGGCGACCACGTACCGGAAGGCGCGGCGTGGGTAGGCCCCCCGCAAGGTGGACTGATGACCTGGTAAAGGTTGCTGGAGTCCGCTGGATGCGGGTGGCGCAGGACCGGTCACTTTGGCACTCTTTGGGGGAGGCCTATGTCCAGCAGTGGACGTCTTTCGGCTGATATGATGATGATGATGATGCGTGTATATCTATTAAAACGAAACTACACCGTTACTACGGACGAGCCGTTGGGATTCACGTGCACGCACTCCATCAATCCTAGACTTATGGTTGAGATTATTTAATGTGTCCGCGTTTTTATAAAGCTGCCATTGGAATTGGAATCTTCAACTTCCAACTCAAATAATGGGGTGACGCCTCCGCCTTAATTGCTCCATGAATGTTAAAACTGGAATATGTAACATGGCTGGTACAGCCAGTTTGATATCCAAACGGATGGTTAGCCATAGCGACGCAGCAGCGCGCCATCTGAATGGACCGGTCGTAAAAATCAAAATTCAACGTTGTACAACACGGCACGCTAGTGTTAGAGTAAAAGCACTGAGTTAACTAGATTATGACATATTTTCATATTAAAATAACAAGCGCGGACAAGCTATCGACTCCTTGACATTTTCCTTGACGTTGACGCGGGAGACCACTATTTACAGCAGGCGCGTTCGGAAACTCCGCTACACTAGTGAATGTCATAACCACGACAAAGCGACAGCTGACGGGGCGTCCATCCATTTGGGTGTATCCAGTGTTCACGGCACCGAGAGTTACGGCGCGGCCCAGTGCCTAGGAGTATGTCTAGTATGCGAGTCAAATCGGCAAATCGAGCTGCCAAGTTGATTCGAGTTCTTCGTGTCAACTAGTGGCTCTGTTAGCTGTAGAATTCGCGAAACTGTATAAAAAAAATCGGTTGAGAATTGCGATCTAAAGAGAACAACAGCTGCTTCGTTCGCTTCGCTCGCTCGTTCTATAAAGAGAAAACGTTGAAGGTTACTTTACAAAGTCAGACTGAAATAAAATATTTTACTAGTAGCAATTATGACAAAAATAAGACGTTAAAATAAACACAACATTTATTATCTCTAGAATAACAGTCTCGGTAAGCCGATCAGGTCAGACGAAACTACAGAAATAGGTCACGTCAGAATGAAAATTTTAGTGCCTAAACAAATACTTATACCCTCGTGACTTGGTATTTAAATAGTGTTAACCCAAATTGTTCAAGTAACGAGACCTCTTTCCATTTAGGGTCAGTTGTTAGAAATCGTTAGAAATAGGACATAGCGTTGTCTGATCTGATTGTATGAGAAGTTTAACAATTTTCCATGGGAAGACAGTTGTCCGCGCCATTTTAACGTTTATTAGCCTTCAAAATACAGTGTGTGTGTTTTAATTTAACATGACATATAAAGTGACAGACGGTTTTCCGTGTCAAAGTCTGTGTGGCATTGACAGAAGATAAAATTTTACCTGTTCTATGGAAAAGGTAATTTCACTATTCCTGTACCAGTGGTTGCACTCACAGGCGATAAACTAGGATAGCCCTTTACCGACTCGATTGTCATTAAAGTTCATTTTTGACTTGGCAAATCACGATTCATCGGTTGTAAAGGGATATGAGGTTATCGAATTTAAACGTTCGTGAGACATGTTGAAATAATACTAATAATTACACGGTTCAACTCACGTATTCAATGGCACTACGGGCGACATATTTCGAACTATTCGGGAGTTCTTCTTCAGGATGAGTGTTTTCGCGGCGGTATCGCTTCTCGTCCTGAAGAAGAACTCCCGAAGAGTTCGAAACATGTCGCCCGTAGTGACATTGAATACGTGAGTTGAACCGTGTATTTATAAGGATATGAGGTAGCACAAAATTAACTGCGTATATGCGGCGTTTGCCGTGGAGACCCTGGGGTGGCCGTAGGGCTGGCTCGTTCCAAGCACATCGTATTGGCATTGCCGTTCAGCGAGGCAACGCAGCCAGGCATGGGCACTCCCTTGTGGCAGCGGATTGGGGGAAATATGTATATATACAGGGTGGAATCTTAAACGTGATCCAAAATAGCAAAATGTGAATCTATCCATGATTCTGAGCAACTTTTATTATGGGACCAACTTTGTGTTATGCCAAAAAAAACACACCTGTTCATACATTCTTGTCAGTCTAAAATGAGCAGAGTTAATGAAATAGTTGGATTTTTTTGGCATAACACAAAGTTGGTCCCATAATAAAAGTTGCTCAGAATCATGGATAGATTCACATTTTGCTATTTTGGATCACGTACAAGATTCCATCCTGTATAGTTTAGGTTCACATAGTTTAAGTTAGTTTGTAATTTTTTATTTGTAAACATAAGTATATGTTTATTCAGACAATGTATAATGTAAATGAGTTTTATTTAAACAGAATGACTTGTACTTATACAACGTGTAACAAAAATAACGCAAACAGGTCGACCAACGCTCCATACAAAATATGTATAAAAGAAACGCGTCAGAAATAAATTTATTTTTTAGTTTTTTCTTATCTGAAACACGATAGATACCTGTTATGCCCTTAAACGGTTTTGCGTCATTTTTGTTAGACAGCGGGCGTAGCATGGTTGACATTTAATCACTTGTCGCTGCCGATAAGACATCCGTCACGTTCTGACAAGTATGCGAGTGCGAGAGTGACGGATGTCTTATCCACAACAGTATGTGATAAAATGGCAACCGTGCTACGCCCGCTGTATAATACAGGCGAAACTCGTGTATTTACAATCTCAATACATCAAAGCCCATGCCGAAATACCCAGTTATTACATATCAAAACATTACCTAATACTGGCTCCGTAAACGAATCTCTCTTTTGAGAGAGGCACTCGTGTAAGAAACTCGTTTCGGGTCGTATTTTCTCATAGTTGCACAAATATAACATTATTTATGAAACTTCCAGGCTGGTAGTTGCACATGCATATCTTAATATGGGTACGTACTTAAGTTAAGCTGTGAGTTTTGTGTTATGCAATATCAATAAGCGTGTTAGGTAATATCAATAGTAATATAAAAAAGAGGTTCATAGGGTATAAGCGCTCCAAAAGTGGTATTTACACTAAAACTGAGTCAATTGCTCGACTTGCCTCAGTGTCGCGTGTGGTGTCAGATTTGGGGGCCATTTTTAACCACGGAATTTCGTACAACGCATCTACCTCTTTTTTATATTACAATATTGGATAATTTGGTACATTTTACGTTTCGTACGTCAATGAATCAAGCAAGTCATCATTTTAAACGCTATAAAACTGCCATAAGAATTCGCAAAAACTATCAATCAATTTCCCCTGATCCTTTCTTAGGACAACCCACTTTATAAATCTGTAAGGTAGCTCGCTGTCGACGATCTTGTTACCGATTACCTTCAGAATCCTGTGACAAATCGTCGCTATTATGCCCAAAGGGCTGAAGTTTTCCAAACACTTTCAGTTAATCCGCAGTTCGTCCACTTTAAATAATCATCCATTATCGCGATAATTATCCGCATCCAGCCTTTCTTTTTAACTGGTAATTAATTACCGTTTTAGGTTTTTTAAGAGGTAATCTAACCTTCATTAATTTTACCGATACCGATCGAGCCTTTTATCTGAAGCTATGGGGTGTGAAAGGGACGTAAACTATAATGATATAGCAGGAAATGAAAATAATAGAGAGACGTGAAACATAAAACGCGAACAGATAAATGTGTGATGAAGCAGTAAAGGAGCTTTCATGACCACGGTAAGGGTCGGTCGTAGGGATTCATCGATGAGCTTGGCAAAGCAAAGACGATACATTCCATTTCTTAATTTGTTAGGAATAGGAAGAAACAAACCAATATATTATACTTAATACAAATTCTACTTGGCGCTGTTTCATAAGCAAGGATAGGACAAACGCCCGTCATTTTGAAAACTTAACCCTGTTCTGTACAGTAGAGACTTCCTTATATTAATAAAAAAAAATAAGGTACTAAATAAGAATAAGAATAGTTTATTCGTGACAATACAAAACAAAGGACAAAAGTAATGTTTTATAAATTTATTTTAAGTACCATAATTTATATGTTTCCAGTGACAAATTATTCAAATGACGATGATTAAGGCGATAAATCACTTTCGCCAATGGAAAAGAATGACCACAATTTTTCCATATTTTAAAATAAAAATTAATTAATAATTATTTAATTTTAATTTTAAATATCATTAGGAAGTCTCTACTGTACAGAACAGGGTTAAGTTTTCAAAATGACGGGCGTTTGTCCTATCCTTGTTCATAAGGATGACTTAGACTGTAAGTCATCCTTATGAAGCAGCTATAAATCGTACATAGTACCTACCTGTATCGTAGCGAGTACGCACCGTGTGCGTCCAAAGTTTTTGCTGTTGTTTGTTTTGAAATTACCTAGTACTATATTTATTTCTTAATTTGTGAGTTTGTGAGAGTGTTGTTAAAATGTTGTGGGATGACTGGGAAGTGGGATGCCATCGTTTGCCGGCCAACGGAAACGGCACGGCGAATGTATGGGGTTCGCAGAATGTGGGCCGGCGTTCAAGCTGTTCTCAGACTTCTCAGTACGGTGTATTGTGAATCTTTCTTTGTGTTGTATATTCAACAGCAAAATAATTACGGAAATTTTCGAGTGAGAGTAAACGAATATCAGTTGATTATATCACATTCAAAAAAATATAGTTATGTTCTAACGCGCTTTCTAAAAATTACCTGTTTACCGTGCTGGTACCGTTCAATCTTCTAAGTACTTGGTTTATCATTATGACAAAACGATCATTTGAAAAATTACGTTTTATAAAACATTAATTTGACAAATTGCTGTTTGGAAAAATTTTGTACTACCTAGCTGTGTATCATCGAATCAAATTCAATCAATATTTTGAAAGCATGCATTCCGAAAACCACGTGAAATTCCGACCGAAAATCCCAGTTACAACATATATATTCACATGGATATTCGCCTTTTTAATCGTACGGATCGCCATACGATTAAATAAAACTTACATCATACTGTTGTTGCATTCCTCAATAATTCACCAACGGATTTTATACTTTAGACACTTAGACTGGCTCTATCTTCACTTAACAGTAAGTGAAAGAATAAGGCCCCATTCTTTTCATACGACAACAATCGGCCCAAACAAGATTTCAGGGGCGGCAGATTCCTTTGTAAAAAAACCGCCCCTGGGTAAAATCCCCTAAGTTATGTCCGTGATAAATTGTCCCTGCCTTCGCTTTTCATGGGCGATGCAGCCATTTATATAAGTAAAGATGGCGAGAGATTTTTTGAAATTTGTAAGCAGAGACCGTGATAATAATGTCGCGGGTAGGGAGGTGCCGTTGCCAGTATTCCTATTACCGGGAATATCCCCACTGGCAATATACCTAAGAAGTTTCCTACGTTGCTGGAAAAGTTATTTGATATAGAAATAAGTCTTGTTCAACTCTCAATATGATCGAGGGATATGATGATTCGACAGATTTCTTAACGCATACGGTCATAATGGATCATTATTTATTTAATCTTTATTATACAAAAGAACAACGTATCGTACAAAAAGCGGACTTAATGCCGTAAGCATTATCTACCAGTCAACCTTTGGGCAAAGCACATAAATTGTGGTGCAACTACAGATATAAACTCACAGTGGGAACAGAAACACTAAGAATCTACGGCTCCGCTAGCAAACAACTTGCGTAAAGATCTTTTATTTTAAACACGAATCTACAAGTATTATATTTGCCATGTTGAACTATTTAGTTCAGTGTCCGATTACGTTCAAATTCAATAACTGTTAACGATCGACGGGTGTCGAAGACGTCGAACATTAAAACTATATCAATTCAAAGGACCTTGCTTATCTATATACATTAGGCAGATGATCGAAGCGTGAGGTTGCCAATATCGAAACCATTGCATTTTTATCACGATTTATAGTTTATAACAATAGCTAATCACCTACGCACAATTAGGAACACATGATAAAACAAGGAGATTCGCATGATAATCGAAAAGGTACTTTTACTTTGAATGGGTGTGCGTACAGAACAGCGACCAGCTTTTTCGGAATACCCTGGTCAGGGTTATTAATCACAGTGTCTTCAATCGCGGCGACGCTATTCACGTATGCGACAAAAGTGTCAAAAAATGCATTGATAAATACGATTATATAGCGGTGATACAGTTCACAAATACAACACAAAGTTCTTCAATAATTAGCACAATACAATTTATCTATTACTAAGTATTATATTTCAAAAGTTGGAGAGTGCGCCTTCGCGGGCTTTTTTCGAAAGTCCAATCACTTATCCCGTGCGTTACTATATAAGCTCATTTCGTTAATGAGAGCACGTTCTAGTAGTACTATTTTGACACACACAGCGCGTCATGCGAGAGAAAGGAACGGATTCAAAGGTATAATGTGTGCGTAGATAATCAAATACGATAAAAATGGGCCGCAAGGCGTCGGTACAGTATGGATTAGAAAAAATAAGAAATCCGCTGATGCAATTTGGCCAACTTAAATAATCTCATGTATACCACGTCAAGTGGTTTAGATTCTTGAAACTCTATGCGAGCAGACGATAACAAAAACAGTTCATGGGCTTAGATCCGAAACGACTTATATTAGTTGCAATATATAACACATATGTCTTTTGACTAATCTATAGTAGGACTATTAATTATTGTAAACCAAAATGACGTATGTTAATATGGCATGTAAAATAATTACACCTTTTCAATATTGCACAAGAATCCATGTATAGGGTTTTGTCTTTACATTAGGGCAGTCGGGATTGGACCTTGCGACAGGTTGCAATTATCCCATTCGGATTCCCTTATAATTAATTATAAATAAAATTTGATATTAGATTTCCGCGCGCGTTTCGCGTTTTATTTGCATGAAATAGTGTTCAATTACTAGGGATTTTATAGTGATATTTATAACAGACTATTTAAGACATTTTTAAAGACACGGCACGTATTTTTTAAGACAATTGACAATACTGCGAGTGTGAAACATTAAGTGTTTGATTTGTTTTTATATGAATAGTTAATAATTATAGAGTCAGTGTTCACATTAAGTATTTATAGTAATGTATCTATGAAGTAGTTTAAGAGTAAAGTGTTTATTTTTTGGTTTGTAATATTTAGGTCGTCACTACGGGAGATTAGCTGGAAATATAGTTCTGCGTGCTAATTGCTGTGACAGTCATTTCCAAGGCTTCATAAATTATAGGTATAGTTAGTTCTTTTCTGCAATTCAACGGGTCCGCTGAGACGTTTAATCGAAGTTTAATAGGGGCCATAGGGCCAGATATTATTCTATATTTCAATATTATGTATATACTATCTCTGGTATGAGAGTGGATTTAAAGATATACTACTATTGTCTTGAAATACAACTCTAAATTAATTAAGGACGCATGAATAGGTATAATAAATGATATCATTGCAATACTGATTGGATTTTTGATTGAACTTTGGAAGAGCATACACACACATCTCAATTTTATAACTGGCTCTTTTTAACGTTTCTAAAGCATTGTAGTGTTATGCATTTAATGGCTTTTTGATTCTATTATTTGTGACAAGATAGTGAACTTACAATAAAAAACTCCTATACACACCCATTGTATTTCGTGGCTTTAGCCTGATTTCAATGGACATACACTCATACACATATCACATTTACACGACATAAATTAGCTGACACACCACGAGCTTAGATTTCATTTGAATACACGCACTTAGGTACACTCGATGCAAAGCTTTTTGGCTGATACTAGATGCAAGCTACGGTAGCCTAGTGGTTCAGGCATGCGGCTGTCAAGCGGCGGTCGTGGGTTCGAATCCCGGCTCGTACCAATGAGTTTTTCGGAACTTATGTACGGAATATTTACCGTTAGTTTTTCGGTGAAGGAAAACATCGTGAGGAAACCGGTCTAATCTCCATAAGGTCTAGTTTTCCCTCTGGGTTGGAAGGTCAGATGGCAGTCGCTTTCGTAAAAACTAGTGCCTATGCCAAATCTTGGGATTAGGTGTCAAAGCGGACCCCGAGCTCCTTTAGGGGCATAACCGGGAACAACGCTAGGAGGATGATGACTAGATCCTGGATTGCTGGAGTCGACTCGAGTTTACACCTGAGGAATCTGACGTGTCAATTCCTTAGAAGCTGTGAACTTTACATTACACAATAGGAAAACATTCAAGGCCTGAGCTATTTATATGTTCTGTAACATTGCGCTCTGTTTGTTCTGGGATGTAACTCATTCGATTATACGGACCTTTGACATCTGCGTCAATTAGTGGAAGTAGAGTGACACTGCAGGCCAATTTAAGGGACAGACAGTACAGTGGATGTTATAGCATATAAATGGTATTCAGAGCCCTTCCGGTTCAAAAGAACCCAGTCTCAAATTACACTATTTCACAATACAACTGATTCCCATTTAACACCTATGGTCATATGAACATAAACTCAAAATGCCCAGTGTCTATTTACCTTAGTCCCAAAATACCCTAAAATGTTAAAACCAAAACGACCTATGTCTATTAAGAACTTATGTCGAAAGCACCTAATGTCATCAAAGCATAAACTCAAAACACAATGTTCCCAAAATACACTAATTACAAAATACGCTACTCTCAAAATACCCTAAATTATTTATTTATTGATTTTCGTTTTGTGCTATTATGATCCATGTGGTATACAACTGATAATAGCCAAAAAAGTTGATCCCTTACTCGTGTACGCGTAAATTCGTACCAGAAGCCGACATAGAATTAGGACCTGAACTATTTAGAGTATTTTGAGAGTAGTGTATTTGGCCAATGGTGTATTTCAGGATTAGTGTATTATGGGAATAGTTTGTTTTGAGCTTCAGCCTTTATGACTTTAGGTAATCATGGTAATAGTTATAATATAGACAAAGTCGTTTTGGTTTTAGGGTATTTTGGGACTAAGGTAAATAGACACTGGGCTATTTTGAGTTTATGTTCATATGACCATAGGTGTTAAATGGGAATCAGTTGTATTGTGAAATAGTGTAATTTGAGACTGGGTTCTTTTGAACCGGAAGGTTCAGAGCACCTTGTACAGTCAAGGGCACCAATATGTATACATTTTTTCACCTTATTCCATTGGAATATGGTCCAAAAATGTATACATATTTAGAAAGAAAGAAAGAAAGATACATTTATTCGTGACAAACACAAG
The DNA here is from genome assembly GCA_947578815.1 of Epinotia ramella. Classification (NCBI taxonomy): domain Eukaryota; kingdom Metazoa; phylum Arthropoda; class Insecta; order Lepidoptera; family Tortricidae; genus Epinotia; species Epinotia ramella. Next base: position 34,270,094 of record OX388202.1, read on the forward strand.
CCAATTTACATACATTGACAATAACGTAATTTGCCACGAAATGGTCGCAGCTCAGCGTAATGCTGGCGGAGCCAGCGCTGGTCTTCCGTTGCGACCATTTGGTGATGTCACGGCACAGTGACGAAACGTACACATACAACCAAGAAAAACGCCTCATGGCTTGAAAAACGCGAATCAGGGTCGCTCGAACATAAAAAATAAAATAAAAAATTAAACTATCTATGATTACCTTAAGCTAAGTGACAGTGACACATGACGTAATATATATGAATTTACACGAAAAGTAATTAGGTCACGGCCAAAAGAAAAAAAACAGAAAATAAACTACACATTTAACACTTTAACTTATTGCGAAGTGTGTGTTATACCAATATATGGAAAGATACATAGTCACGTCAGTGAGTCACAAATATGGTGTACATGCGTTAAAAAAGAAAGAAGAAAGAGGAACTACTACTATAGAGGAACAAATGAAGCCACCCAGACCAACGCGCAGCAGGATGCCACAGGGACATAAACAGCAGGTACATACGCATACTTAGCTAGAAACAGCTGGTATCATGTTTCAAATTTCCTTGGCTATTTTGATGTTCAAACAAATGCTTCTTAACATTAATCTTAAAACTATGTCTACTTTTAAGGTCCCTGATCGGCGGAGGCAGATTATTCCAACACTTGGTTGCGGCATATCTAAAACTTCCACGAAAAGCAGCTGAAGCATGTCGATGTGTTAGCAGTTGCAACCCACACTGTCGTGCTCCACGTGCTGTCGTGCGAAATAACAATTTCTCGAAGAGATATTTTGGGGCCTGGTAGTTTACTACACCGAAAAGAAGACATGCCAGGTGAAGCTTGCGCCTATGTAGCATCTTCAACATGTTGCATTTATTCATAAACGGAGTGACATGAGCCCTCGACTGTACATAATCGACAACAATCACTATCTCTGTTACAAATACCGTGGGTGCACGAACGTATAGGGTATCCGTAAATTCTGCCGCGCGTTATGCTTTGCGAAATTATTAAAATTAATCTTGGCAATCTGCGTAAAGTACATTTAAAAGTACTTAAGTACTTAAGATTCGTGTAAGATGATGAATGTGTAGGAGAGATGCTTTGAATCAAATAGATAGTAAGGGTTGATAGGTTGCATCATGACGGATTTGTTGGTTTGGCGAGGGTGTAGGAGCGTTGGGAGCCCTCAAAAGATTCAAGATATAACAATAGGTATAGGCCCCATTTTTCAAGACCTAAGGTCTAGAATCCCAAGGTCCCCTTGTAGTCTGTTATAATTTTAGTTAGTTCTAAGTTAGAAATATATGTATGTAATTAGTATTAGATAATTATAATTCGCATATGGTAATTAACTAATTAAATCAATTATCTTTGTTCGAGTTGTTGCTGGTCGGGTGAGTTGCATGTTCACTTATGTAGATAGACTATTTGTTGATCTCAATTTTAAATGTTCGTTTTGATTTGCGGATTTAATTAATTATTGCGGATTTTTTACGGCTTGTTTTACCGTGCGATTTGATTTGCGGACGATAAAATTTATTGTCGGATTATAATTTACAGTAATGTTTACGATTACTGAAATGACCTTTCACGTGTTTTGATTCGGTTTTTTGCGGCTTATGATCATACATTTACGTATGATTTTTGACGTTTATTTAAACGCATTATTTAATGCGTCGATTAAACTACATTTACGTTCTGATTCATTTTGAAATTATAGTTTCATTTTTTTTATTTATTACGAATGTTATGTATTCACATTGATTTGTTACGTTTGTTGCGGTTTCATTTGGAACATAATTTGACATTATTATTTTATACGATGCGTTTTACGACGAGATTTTAACACAACGTAGAGGGTCCTATTCGTACTTCTTGAACTAGACGATCACTAGTATTTTATTTATGGCCAGTATTTTAGTTAACTTATTAAATAGTATTTTATTTAAAGGAGGCTAGTTTAGTCTTTCTACAGGTTCCAGAAGAATCAGAAGCGCGTTGCCGATCGTTTATTATTTTCAACACAATATCATCCTCGGGAAATCTGATTAACTATCAATAAAATAAAGTAAATATAGGATTGTTCGAAATAACTATGAGGGTCTTTACCCTCATAGTCATTTCGTTGTTTATTTTGTTGCTCGTTGTTTTACATCCTTAGTGAAACACTTTTAAAAACAAAATTGAAAGAATACTGCCTTATCGAAGTCGAAGATTACCACACATGGCAACTTTGCCGGCAGCATTGCTGGAAATATCCTCACCATGGGCAATATTCGCGGCAACGCAACGGCACATCACTCTGGTGGTGTCGTTAAATATTTCAGTTTCAAGAGCTTCTAAAGGACTTTAAAGACTGCGTTTTTTTAGTGAACCGAATTTGTGTGTTTAATAAGACACAATCTGTAACAAAAGCATATCGTTAGATAGCTCTATGGAATGTACACGACCTAACAAGGAATAACACCGCAAAATGTGCACTTAGTAGGCCGTTGTAATCATTCGAAGGATTCTTACGGACAAACGAAACAAAAGTAAAACTAAGCTAGCTGAATAGTTGATACCGAAAAAAAAGTTTTACAAATAGAAAGATAGAACTATACAGGGTGACGGGAAATTCGACGTATTCCTTGAAAGGGGTTATTCTATAGCTCATTTGCAATGATTTAGATCCAGTCAACCGGGGGTCAAAACTCATTGGTTTGCAAGTTATTCGAGTTTTTAGAGTTTTTTTAAGAAAACCCACCTTTTGGCATAAAACTCGTAATTGTGAAAAAACTAATTAAATTTAGACCTCAAAAAAGGATTTATTTAATAGCCAATAAATGACTGATTAAGGAAAATAAAAAAACATGCCAAAACTTTTCAAGATATTGCAAAGAAAAGCATTTAAAGTCACAAGGTTTTAAATTTTGTTCCAATGTTTGTAACACTTCGAGGCATTATTTTAAAAAAAAGTATGACACTTCGCGTAAAAATTACATAAATTAGTTCCTCAGTTCATAAGCTTTCATGAAAGGTACAATTTGCGATATTTTTGTAATAATTTTTAATAATAATGATAATAATAGCGGAGCAGGTAGGCAGCGTGCCTTCGGCGACGCGACACAAACAAACCAAAGACATTATACATATAATTTTACAATTGAAATGCACCAAAATGGATGTCACTCAGCATATGCCACCAGCAAATACTTGCTAAAAGCGCTATTTTCCAGGACACCCCCCTGACAGTCTTTTAAGATCTGTATGTCTCTCTAGACATACAGATCTTAAAATATAACTAATAATTATAACTTAAACGTAACAAAATAATAAATGAGAAGGAGAGGTCAATAAATGAAGAGTTAAGTAACTGTTTACAAATCAGGTCTAAGGTAAGTATGATGAATTGCAGGTTTAGGTGTCATTGACAAAAAGTATTCAAATGAAGAGCTAAGTATGTTGATTGTCCGATATGTTTTCTCATTGTCCGAGATACATTTTAATTTTGTTTTTAAAGGACGCAATAGATCTACAACTGAGCCGATCACGTTAGTTTTTGAACGCACCTTAGACATTTTAATCCACCTGACCTACGTACAATGTATAATGCGTTACGTGATCGACCTTCTGTTCTACAAATAGTTATATAACTGTTCTACAACTAGTTACCTCTCCTCAAACACTGTCAAACGTTAGACACAACTCCCCGGTGCTAAGAACTCAAACAAACTAGCAACTTACTGACAACCGTAAGACCTGTAATGCCGGCTGTACCCACAACGTTGGCGCGTGAGCAGGAGGCAGCTATGCGTTAGAGGGAGATGGCTATAATTCGATCTCTTTCGTTTATATAGCTGCATCCTGCTCACGCGCCAACGTTGGCCCAATATGTACAGCCGGCTTAAAGTGAAGACAACAGAACCGCTGCCAACTTTGCTCTCCGTCCGGCAACAGGTTATATGAGGTTGATTTGAATCGAAGTGTGATATGCTATGATACAAAATTTTATTGTGAAAAGATATGGTGGCAGAGTCTTTTTAGGGTTCCGTAGTCAACAAGGAACACTGTTAAACGATATGATACAGAGAGAAATAATATAATGGAAAAATAAACCATCTTCGTTTGTAGCCCCCGACAGGATTCGAACCTGCGACCTTTCTATTAACGCTAGACTGCTCTACCAACTGAGCTACGAGGACAGTGACGGAAGTTGTATACTTTTCAATTACATTCCCGCTAAGACTAGCGCCCTCTCTGTATCCTCTTGAAAGACTTAGTCACCGCCTTGGCACCACTCTAATGGGCGAGCTATGCGCCCGCTCCATTCCAATCGAACCACATCAGGTAGTTTCGGATTAGCGAGAGAGATGGCGCTGGTGTACATAATATACCTTTATAACGAAACAAATTATATTAATTAAAGCTTGTTCAAAAATATTATGGGTTTTCAAATTAGTGATTCGTTTGCCAGATATTGGGCTTTAAAACCCAAATTTTTGTAATGAATTTAAAAGTAAAACTATCACGGCTAAGTAGGCATAACTAGTTACCGAGTTGTAGTCGACCAACTTAAAATGTACTTAGAAAGGCCAACTTTCGTACAAATTCGGCCGACGCAGCTATTTAGTTGGCGCGCGCGTATGTAACTAAGAGAGACAGGCAACTACGGAACCCTACACTGCGCGTTGCTCGACACGCACTTGGCTGATTTTTTTATACTACCACGGTGGCAAGCAAACATGCGGCCTGTCTTATGCACAAACCGTTGCTTGATGCTTAACAGACTATTACCAAGCGCGTTGTCGATACTCTTATTTATATGAGGATTATTTGTGTACAGTAGTTACAGACAAACGAAGGTTCCCTCACTCTCAACACAGCGCACCCGTTAGCTCTGGATACCTCAAAACCACCAGGAACCTGTGTTCCATCATACCTACCACAACACATATCTACGGAGCAAGTAGATAGTAGTATCAGGATAGAGCATCCGTCACTGGCTGACACCGTTCGATAGAACGAGACGACGCCCCTATCTTGTCACTTATCGCGTGATAAGGCCGACCATGATACGGGGTCTGGAAGATGGAGGTAATTCCCCAGTGGGGCCAAATAAGAGTGAGATGGCATTACGCTGTGCCCTACCTCTGTAAACTCTCATACTAACCACATCAATACGTCGAGTCAGGTAGACCCAAGTCTAGTTCAAATGAAACCATTTCATGGAACACTCTATTAAAGTTAGTTAAAGTAATGCTAATTATTAGAGATGGGCCGACTATGGGTTTGGCCGACTAGCCGACTAGTCGGCTAGGCCGATCGTGGAGTTCGGCTAATTTCGGGTGCAATCGGGAAACTTCGTTTTGCTATGCCGTCGCGCTGTCTGCATGCGTTCAAAGTACCAAATGTGATAATAAATCTGTATTTGAGTAAACTATAAAACGAATGGTGAAAAATGGCAGTTTACTTATTCTATGTCTCGTTTTCCTGTGATCCTTAAAGTGCCGACTAGTCGCCGACTACAAATGAGGCCGGATAGTCGGCTTTCCCGACTAATCGGCGACTAGTCGGTACATCTCTACTAATAATTGCACGGTTTGAATCGTGTAATTATTAGCAATAGTTCATGACACCCATCCTGAAGAAGAACTCCCGAAAAGTTCAAAACATGTCGCCCGAAGTGACATTTAATACGTAAGTTGAACCGTGTAATTATTAGCCTTTGTCAACATGTCTCACGAAAGTTTAAATTCGAAAGTTAGTTAAGTTGAAAACTGAAGAAGACGGGTAAGTGCAAAGACACGTCAACTTTGCTTCTTAGAGCATTTAGATTTTCAGGCGACTAATAAGTAAGTAGAATGTAGCTGCTTTAAAATAAGTAAATCTGTAGCCCCGTAGTAACTTGGTTTCGTTCCATATAACAGTAATTGTACATCAGAAAAGTACGTGGAGAAATAGTACCGAACATGCATCTTAAAACTTTCCAAATAATTGAAAATTAAGCCTTTTGAGTGTAATTTTACTGTTTGCCCAATTTTACTTTTATTTAGAGAACAATGGAACATAATAATATAGTATTTTTCGATTAGTATCAATAGCCGTATTTTTTTATGTAGGTAGTAACAAATAGTAACGTTAGTTTTAAAACGAGCGCTAGGGCAAAGCAACTGTCATGTCATGTTCCCTTTCCATACAAAAAATGTCATTTACCTCTAGATTTGACGACCTCTGTAGCCTAGTTGGTAGTGACCCTGCCTACGAAGCTAGATGTCCCGGGTTCATGTCCCGGTAAGGGCATTTATTTGTGTGATGTGCACGAATATCTGTTACTGAGTTTTCTGATATTTTATGATATTTTCTGTTGGATTATTGTATTTGTAATGCAAAAATTACTAGAGGTACATAACCTTATAAGTATTCCACCTCAAGCTTAAGCCCCTTTATTGCCTTCTTTCGAGCTACTCACAATGTGTCAGGAACCTGACATAGTAGCTTCCTAGTTTTATATTGAAACGTTTGATAAATGGTACATTGTTATTGTTGGAACGTTCAACATATAATAGTTACTTTTATTCTGCCGAAGTTCATAGTCCAAGTTTTCGCTTGCAGCCCAACTGACCTATCTAGACTGGCCATCCTTTATAATCTGTCAGGCACGTGTAGCCTAATTCTTAATTGGATTGGGCACAAAATAAGCAACAAGTTTATTTAGTTAAGTAGTAGAGCTAAAGAGCTCTGTAGGCTTTGATTGCACGGATAAATTTAGATGCGTCATTTTAAGGTCCTAATACACTTTTAATGAGCATTATAGCGACGGATTAATTACACGTAAAAAGCTCACAAAATAAACAGTAGCGTCCAAGCGACCATTCCAGCGTAACGAAAGTAAATTTGCTTCGAGCTTTTTGCCGAGCCGAGTAGTTTTGTAATTGTTCCGCTACCGGCCTTTGGGCGGCTTAAGAACTTCTAACAGTCGAGTTGCCCACTCACTTGACAAAGGGGGGACAACTGTTACTCGCGTCCGGAGGAGCTACCTACCACAACCCTGCACGTGTCCCCTGGGTGGTACTAAAGAGTGACAAACTTTAAAGACCAAAATAATGTGTGCCATACGATTAACTAAAAGTTCGACAAATCTAAATAGGTACTGCGAATGCTCCATGTTCTGTCACACGTGAATGCTCAACTCTAACACCTTGAGGGTATCTATCTACCGGTATGTGCGATACTTTCATATTCGACACTTAGCTGTCAAGCATGCGAGGTGTTCAATTTGAATAAAAATATATCTTTGCACATTTACCAGTCAGAGTTCCCCCTTTCTCGACTACACTGCTGCGTGCGCGCAGCCGAGGCCTCTTCGCTGTCCCCACTACGCGGACGCGCGCACTTGACTACTCTCCCCTGAACCAAGCACCGATGCTAATAAACAATATTTTAAACAGTGACAGCCAACTCGATGTCTTTTTCACACCAGAGAACCGTTTCTTGACCGCATCTTCTCACTATTTGGAATCAATTGTTACCACTACCTCAACTTGATTATTAATACCGCTAATGATAATAATATATAATTATTATATAATTTGTTATTGATTATGATTATTGTTTTACATTTTTTATAGATTATTATTTATTTCGACATTATCCGCAATTATGTTGATATTTATTTTGACTTTTAAACTATCATTGTATTTCCTTGATTTATTTATCTTCAATGACATTTAATCAATTAATTTACTCCCTCGATCTCTCCTATGTAATAGCTACTAAATTGTATTGTAATGTGTTCTAAATTTAAACTAAATGTACTTATGATAATAATTTCACTGCACCTGATGTTAAATAAAATAATGCATGTTAGCCATTAATAATTGTAACGATTAGCACGTAAGGCTTGACTGTTAGTGTTAATTGTATGAAAATAAGTAAATAAAATAAATAAATTTTCTGGTGAATTTACACCCTTGAAGACAGCATTATGTCATAATTACTAGTATGCTGTGCTGCAGAACCATAGGTGTACAGTGCAGTGTACATGGTTCCAAACTCCGGAAAGAGAATAACTGTAACTCGCTTAGTAATATAAAACTATATTTAAAACGTACTTTATATTTCACGAAGTAGTTTCTTGGTAAGTAATTCGAAAGTATCGCATCTTTTGCTTTAATTTATCTAGCGTCCAACGATGTCCCGCGGCATTCTGAAAGCACTAATTGAGGGAAATTAAATTACTGGAATTCGTATTTCATATTTCTGTTGAAAGGTTTAAAGCAATAAAGACTATTATTATTATTATTCTCTTTATTTGTTTCTTAGGCTAGGTTTTTACAATAAATATATAAAAAGTAAAATAGTTATAAAACATTCATACAAAACATAAAATTGTTATAATAACCTAACCTAGAGTGCCGCCGGTAGCGAGGCGAGACCGAAGCCACCGGTGTGGTCAGGGCGACAGAGAGAGGAACCTTCTGACTATCCGCGCAGTGTCCAGGACTACTGCCCTCTGTAAAAAGTAAAATAGTTATAAAACATTCATACAAAACATAAAATTGTTATAATAACCTAACCTAGAGTGCCGCCGGTAGCGAGGCGAGACCGAAGCCACCGGTGTGGTCAGGGCGACAGAGAGAGGAACCTTCTGACTATCCGCGCAGTGTCCAGGACTACTGCCCTCTGTATCTGACCCTTGATACGCCAATGACCTTCGATCTATCCATAACTTTTGTGTTAATTAGTTTAACATGAAACAAAACGTTCTTAGAGACGAACCGAAATATGTAGATTTCGTTTATGTTAGATCTTTTACGTCAATAGAGATACGAAATATGTGTTTTTTAGACAATGTTTTAAAAAAATCATACAAAATTAAGTATTCATTTCTTTCAAAATCCGGTAGCCAAAATGGAAATAAAAGATTGAAGAACCGATAGCCGTTTGACTTATAATTCTATCTGTAGTGCAAAAGTAGGAGATACGATTCAAAACTTGTCAAAAATCGATGAAAACTTCGGGTAGCCCTTTAAGGTGTTTGTCGTTATTATTATTATGTATGTTTTTTCCATATCTCAGGACCATGGGGTCCCGGACTTTTGGAAGGCATGCGTGGGGCCGAAGCCAACAGCGCAGAGGCCCTTCAAATATAATATAAAGCCAGGGATACACATGGCGGATACCATCTCCGAGCGCATTATTATTATTATTATTAAGGACGTTTTATGACGTGACTGTATATGTTTGTAATATAATCCTACATGAACATAATATATTTAATGTTGCAGACAACTAATTGTCGATGCATCTCCGTGCTTGCTTAGCGATAATGACACTAAATGCTGTGTCGCTGTGAGATAGACTATAATGTCTCTCCCTTAAACAATCGCTTAGAAAGAGACGGTTAGTCTATGTTGCACTATCCGTCTCTTTCTAAGCATTCTAAGGAGAAAGAGACGAATAGTCTATCTCGCCGCGACACAGCTCGCGGGCTGTGCTGTGATAGCCTTGCTGGTGTAATGAAAAGATGCGCTGTTTTGTGAGTGAAGGTCCTACTTAGGCCAGTATTGCATCCATGATATTTGCCGAAATTACATCATATTTCTCCACTTTGACATCTCTGTTTTTCTGATACGGAAGGACAGAGACATGAAAGTCGACGGAATGTCCCCTTTTGTCCAATATCGGCGCTGTATTTGTCTCTTACTCTACACACAGCAAATCCTCAAATCTATAACGGGGCAGCTTGTTGTGTCCACTTACCACCAGGCAGACGGTATGCTTGTTTATCACCATCGTGGTATAATAGAATAATATTAAATACTATATACCAGCGCGACTCCTCCTTCGTAAAAAAATACCGAAATCACTATAAAATTACATGTGCAGTATTTTCTATAGTAATAACCTAAACGGGATAAAAAATTGACTTGGTCCATTGGTAACTTGTGAAATATTATAAAAAAAAATGAGAAGTTTTTACCCCCTACCATGAACCTATAATACTCAGGACACGCTATGGTATAATAATAATACCACGTGCGAGCGAGCTGGTAGCATACAAATCTCGATAAGTGTGACAGAAAGGGAAATATCATTCATTGTCTTTGTCATAGTTCCACTTTTTTTTATTTGCCACAACTGATTACCCGTCCAAATGAAAGTTCTTAATTTAGCTGCATAAGAGCCTTTCCGTTCCTCGTTGTGGCAACACGTACAGCCTGTCCTGAGTATTGTAGGTCCATGCCCCCTACAGATAAACTGTCTACAGATAAAGTGGTCGTGCTCATGTTTATGGTGTACTCGGTGGGTCTCCATCGTGGTTGTGCCTCTTTCCAATTGTCACAGCTTTAGCTATGGCGCACCACTTCAAGCGGTTTGTGGCATTGTTTAGCACTGGACTACGCTGGTCTTCGTTTTTAGGGTTCCGGAGACAACGTAATTTTTTTAGGGTGCCTCCCTTACACCTAAAGCGAGGAAGTAATTTTTTTTCTCGTTAAACCCATGGTGTGGGGTATCGTTGGATAGTTCGTTCAAAACTATTATGGGTTTTATAAAACCATTTTTGAAATCAGTTATTTGTTTGCGAAATATTAGGCTTTGAAGCCCTAATTTTTGTCCGAGCCATGTGTCCCCCCCCCCCCCTGCCGGCTAAATGGCTACCACTGGGGATGTGAAACAAATCGTGGTAGTAGTACATATAATGAATTTAAAAGGAAAACTATCACGCACAAGAAGGCATAAGTAGTTACCGAGTAATAGTCGACGAACTTAATGTGAACTTGGAAAGGCCAATTGTACAAATTCGGCCGACGCAACCGCACCGCACGTCGATGTGACTACGACAAGCAACTACGGTACCCGACACTGCGCGTGGCCCGACACGGACTTGGCCGGTTTTTTTATTATGTCCGTTCAGTGTGTTTGCAATCGGCCCCTCTCTACAAACCCTTAGAATGCTACATTAACATTTCACAGACTTCATTACCAGAATAGAATATGTACAACATTTTGAACTCGTTCTTACATCGCTATCTCGGGACTCCATGTTGTCGCCGTCCATACTGTAAGTTGGCTGTCTGGCTATGTTCCAACGTCGACTTAACTAATAAAAAAAGCATGAAAACAACGGCACAGTTTCGGCAACTTTGCAACCGCTGCGATGGCCCGTCTGGTGGCCTTATTCTGACCGTTTCTTCCAAATAACAAATGCGCCTAGCGCATTATGGAAAATAGATTGGGATGGATTTTAAAATGACACAGAATACATAATCCATACTGCCATACTAATATTATAAATGCGAATGTAACTATTTCTGTCTGTGAGTCTGTAACAACCTTGTCACGCTAACCCGATGAACCGATATAAAAGGTATGGAGATGAATCCCAGAGAAGGACGTATGACAGTTTGAATCCCGGAAATCATCTCCTAAGTGGGTGAAACGGGGGGTGAAAGTTTATTTGGAGCTGCGATAAAAATCAGTTCCACGTTGACAAAGTCGCCGACAGAAGCTAGTACATCACATTATACTGGTAAAATTAAGACGTATAAATATGCAATATATTTATTTGATATGTAATTCTATTTTACGCTAGTATTTTCTCGTTGACAATTTGGAACTGTTTTATTTATATTCCAGTTCATACCGATAATGACGATACCACATAAAAGATACCTCACATTTCAAAAGTATAGTAATATCATACTCAATCATTTGATTTAACAACTCATGCCTTTTCTTTCTATTACATGAAGCGTGTTTCTATTAAGCCTGAGAAATTTATTTGTTATAAATTCCCTTTACATAATATATGATGAACTGCCACTTAAAATATCATAACGCTACAGTACATTTAGTAGCGTAGTGGAGTACAGTTGAAAATATACCTAGCTAATGTACGGTACAGCTAACTAGTTGAACACAATATTAGACCCCGTATCGTGGTCGGCCTTATCACGTGATAAGTGGCAAGATGGAGCGTCCGTCACTGACTGACACCGTTCGATAGAACGAAACTGACGCTCTATCTTGTCACTTATCGCGTGATAAGATAAAATAAATAGGTTAATAAATATTGAGGGGCAATCTTACACAGATCGATCTAGTCCCAGACTAAACAAAATGGGTACTAAACGACGCTATAAGTATATACTAACATGGAAAACATCCATGACTCGGGAACAAAAATATTCGTGCTCATCACACAAGCAAATGTAATTAAGCCAAAGTGGACGCCAAAGTTAGTTTAGTTGAGAAACATCAAATTTTCTCAATTTCGCTAACAGGCCATCATCATCATAATATCAGCCAAAAGACTGACTGCTGGGCAGAGGCCTCCCCCAACGAGTGCCAAAGTGGTCGGTCCTGCGCGCCACCCGCATCAAGGCGGACTCCCGCGACCTTTACTTTCTAAGTACGTGATCGCCTATTAGTATAGGTAGATCACAAAAAAGTAATTTGATTACTAAACGATTTCTTAATTATAGGTACACCGTTTCACTCAGTATTCGCCTGCACCCTTTGTGGTCGCTTATTACTAGTACTTAGTAAATAAAGGTCACCGATCACTTTGGCACGTTGAGGGAGGCTTCTGCCCAGCAGTGGAATTCTTTCGGCTGATATGATGATGTTGATGATCACCTATTTGCAAAATTGAGAAAATATGATGTTTCTTCGCCTGGAATTTGTCTCCCGAACGTCGCCCACGCCCCGTTATCTTCATACCCCAGTACCCGGGGCCCGCGCAGGCGAGTACTGAGTTAATAATAACAAACATTAATTTAATATAGACATCTAAGGCCTATTATAACAAATACCTGAAAGACTAACATACATACAGTTAAAAAAACTAATATTAAGGATAGCATTTAGGCGACATAACGGTGTGGCTGCGTTGCGATGTAGGGTTCGGTAGGTTTGCCCGAAACAGCCGAAACACTCCTTCGGCCACAAGTCAGCATTCGCGATAGTCTCCCGCAGCGGCCGCGGCAGGCGCACCACAAATGAACTCAAGTGCACGTAATTAGTGGCGCGAACGCAGCTGGAGCACTCTCTACGTGTCGCTAGCCTTCTGACAAACGTACTCATCCACTTCATCAGCCATGGCGGTGTGATGCAGGCGCGATACGTACAGCGCTTTACTCGGTTAAGGGGATGCCTTGATTTGAGTCAAACACGCCCCCTGGACAGAGACACGATTATGCCTTTCACGCACGAGAAAAAGAGATGTAACTCTTCGGGAAGACTCTTAGAGAAGTTTTATTTAAATTTCATCAAGTGAGATTTTAGATGAGATAAAATACTATAGTATTAACTTGATTGTGTGAGTGAGTAAAAAAAGGAAAATATAGACCCAACTTTGGAATATGTTTCTGAGGAAATTTTAAGCAGTCATGTATCGATCAAATCAGATAAACAATCATATAGTAAACAATCGTATATCTGAAAATCAGACCTTATTGTTTCTTAATCTAGTCAGAACGGCGGCGTTTCAAAGTACGCGACAATTTCCAATGCACCGCCTTAAACCTGTAGAACTGTATAGCGTTGAACTAAAGTTTTTCTCCAGCGGTCATAGAATACGGACGGAGTTCTGAAAATATTACCAAGTAGTTATTGGTAAATTTTGAAGTAGCTCAGCTCCGGATCCCTCGGACGTAGCTTAAAGCGAATTCCCGCTAACTGAATATAGATAACCGTGAAGGAAATAACTTGAGGATACTTGAAAATTGATAGACATCTCGCAACTTGAGCAAGTATGGCTGTAGCTCGTTGGTACGAGAAAGTATGTGACAGTCACGTACTAAGTTAAGGCGGCTTGGCGTTTGAGATATTTTTCACTTCTCATGCTCGAAAAGTGTGTCAAATTAGGCTTAGATAGCGGGGCTTAAGATTTAGCCCCTAGGGAAAATATGTAAACATATTTATGATTTTGAAACATTTTAATTTGACCAATCAAAACACTTCAACGTATTACTGTTTAAAAATCCATTTGTATTTGCTATCAACCAATCAGGAAACAGAATATATTTCAAATATTAGGCGTTTTTTATTCCCGAATTCACACCATCATCATTTATTTAAGAGCTTGGTTCTTGTCGGTGGAGTAATTTCCATTCTGTTCTATTCTCTGCCTTTTCCTTCACAATTCCCTGAAATTCCCGAATTCACAATCATTAAAAAAAATAAACGCCTTTGGCCGTCTATAGCCTCCTCCAAACGTTCAAGCGGGGTGGCCTGCAAACATGACATAAGCTTTTAGATTGAGCGGGATAGACTGCTGTATATATCGCTTTATCTTATGCAGCGTATGCTCTCCGCCACGCTTGGCCGTTTGGACCCGGCTATATACGGTAAGCGTTTATTCGTGGTGTCAAAATTTTGTATCTGTGTCAAACAGTCTATTAAAAAATTCATGCCGTCAAATTGAACAATCTTTTCACTGTGGAATTTATTATTGATTGTGGATGGATAATCTTTGTTTTCACTATTTTCTCGCAGTCTAAGTGAAAAGTAGAGTGTATATAACTCTGGTCTAAAAGCCATATTACCACTCGAACAATTTTCGAAAATAACCATCTCGTGGTAATATGGCTTATTTTAGCCCCTTGTCATACAATCTACTATTATAAGACTTCAGTGTTGTTTGGAATAACCCATCGCTTTAAAACTTACCTCAAGCTATGCTTTTAAGTATTCAGTGTAAATAGAGATAGGCAAAATATTACAATAAGATTTATTTATTTATTGTTTATTTATTTTTATTTATTTCTTATTAAATACAGCAACTATCCTTACAGGTACACATACAATAGTGCCTTAACCTTAAATTAAAAATAATCCTTATTACTATTTGACTAAATAGATTAAATTAAAAATTCAATTTATTACAATGCATAATAGTCAATTTAGATTTGAATATGTCATTAAACACTAATTTAAATTAAATTTCAATCCATTACATAGCGTAATACATATAAACACGTTTTTGACAATTCCCCAATTCCAATTAAAGAACAGAGTATCATTTTTTAGTTGCATACGTTAATCGAAACTTTGGTACAGTTTTCTTTTGTTCGACTATATCTGCCCGCGTGGCTCCGCCCGCGTGTAAAAAAGAATGCAAGCTAAGCCCCTGTATTAAATAAAGCCTACGTCTGGGGAAAAATGTATGAGCGAATAAAGTAATCTGGTAAGTGTTTACTAGAGATGTTACGGAGCTTCGCCTCCGCATCCGTTAAGACGGAACTTCCGTTTGGTTTTACACCTTCGGATCCGCCTCCGCCTTCGCTATTTTTTATTTCACACCTCCGCCTCCGCCTCCGCCTCCGTTAATTTTTTACCGAAGTTATACCGGAGCTGAAGGTATTGCATTTGCGCCGGCAGCGCGGCGCACGCCGACAAGTTTTGACTTGTCCAGGAATGATTTACCTATCACTCACGATCGCCCGCATTTTGTCTTATAAATAAATCAATTAGTTCCGTCAGTTACTTCCGGATTGGTGTTGCGTTCGCGTTGCGTCATATTAGTGCGTGCTTTTATATACGTTAAAGATGAAGCCATTTACTAGTGCCATATGGAATTACTTTGTTAATATAAGTACAGACTCGGCCAAGTGTAAATTATGTGAGAAAGTGTATTCTAGGAAAGGAGGAACAACAACGTCTTTAAAGGGCCACCTAAAATCGTTGCACCCTAAAGAGTACGAAGACTTAGCAAAAGCAGACTCTGAAAAAAAGGTAGCTCCGTGTTCCTCATCCTCAGGTTCGAATTATACGCCTATTCAAGAGGTGAAAAAACAAATTAAAATACAAGATGCGTTAACGAAAAATCTAAAATGGCCAGCGTCGCATCCCAAATCTAAGGAGATAGACAAACTTATCGGGGAAATGATCGCCCTCCAGGACCTTCCTTTTAACTTCGTAGAAGGAATCGGATTTAAACGTCTTATAAATTACATTGTGCCGAACTACCAGTTACGGGGACGGCAATATTTCACGACATATATTTGTGATGAGATGTATCCGAAATTAGCAGGAAAAATCGGGGAAATGCTTGAAACGTTCGATAAGCTATGTTTCACTACAGACATATGGAGCGAACCGAGTTCTAATGTGTCGTTATTAAGCCTCACAGCACATGGGATAGACGAAGAGTTTAAAAGAATAAAACTAATTTTGAAATGCCATACATTTGAAGGCCGACACACAGGCGACCTGATAGAAGAAAAATTTAACAACATGCTAACAGAATGGGGCATTATTTATGAGAAAATTCACTGTTTTGTTCGCGATTGTGGTTCAAATATGATACGAGCACTGAGGTTAGCCGATATTCCAAACGTGAACTGCACAGTCCATCAGTTACAACTTTGCGCGCGAAATACGTTGGAGTCTAATGAATGCATCAAAAATATAATAGCAAAATGCAGAAGGATTTCTACACATTTCAATCACTCTCAGATTGCACAGTCAGAACTGCATAAAATACAAAGGGAACAGCTCAATCAAGATGCTTTAAGCGTGGTCCAGGAGTGCAGTACAAGGTAAATCATTTATTTAATATTCACTTTTCAGTATTTATATTATAAAGACAATCTGACACAAATGGACCTATAGTCCCACAGTAAGCTAAGCCTAACAAGGCTTGTGTTGTGGGACCTGTGGGTACATGTACATACATACTAGTCGACGATAAATAATAAATATGTATAAATACATACAAATACTTATATACATAGAAAACATCAAATAATCAAGAACTAATATATAGTATGATAAAAACATATCAATATGTATATAGATTAGATTAGATTTCTTTATTTCACAACATTTTACATTATAAATTGACTTAGGCTAATTTATACTAATTTACAGATCGTAATAAAGTAATGAATAGGTACAATATTAATATAAACATTTATTTACCTATATATATATTCATTGATTTAATTAACAGCAGCAAATATTGCAATATTCATTTGGTTGATAGCACTTAAATATATAGTGGTTTTATTTATTTACAGATGGAATAGCACTTTTTACATGGTAGAACGAATGATTTATGCGAGCAATCATAATATCCCACAAATATTACCAGAGGAATGGGTGCAGCTTAAAAAGCTCATATGCATTTTACAACCTTTTGAAGAGATCACCAGAATTATGAGTGACAGTACAACCAGTATCTCATCAGTGATTCCATTAGTGTACACACTGAAGCAATCTCTACAGACAGAAAATAGCAATTTATTAGATACAGACGAAACATTTAAAACTATAATAAATTGTGCCATGGAACAATTAAATTTAAGATTTGGGGAGATTCATTCTGACAATTTCTTTGCCATTGCTACGTACTTGGATCCTAGATATAAAACGAAATTTTTTAACGATGTTGTCAAGGAAAGAGTTGAATCTGATATGTTGGTTTTGCTCGATAATGGTGAGAGTCAACGTAAGTCTCCAGATATGCATGAAAATACTGACGCTCCTACAGAAAAACGGGCTAGGTTGCAATCGGAAGCTGGCGGCTCAACTGTCCAGTCCATGTTATCGAATATATTAATGAGTGATGAAGAAGAGGATGTTACTACAACCGAAGACAAATTTGTCGTGCTTAAAGGATTACTTAATGAATACAATAGAGAGAAGCGTATTCCAATAAATGAAAACCCCTTATCATGGTGGAAAGCAAATCAAAAATTTCAACCACTATACTCGATTGCTCGGCAATACTTGTCTTGCCCACCTGGCTCGGTGGCCAGCGAACAGCTGTTCAGCGGCGCTGGCTTGATATATGATCCTTTAAGAAATAGGCTTGATGGCGACAAAGCCGCCAAGCTTTTATTTATAAAGTACAATTTAGTACTTTTGCAAACCCTTAATTTAGTTTAAGGGCCAATCAACTATTTTTTTTGTTGCTCGTTGCCATGGTTAAACTATGATTTTATGGGTTTTAAATCCACTGAATACGTGTTTTAGTTATATTGGTAAACCCATTTTATGGTCAGGCATCTTCTTAGCATAATAGGAGCCCAATGAATAGTATTTTTTTCTAAGAAACTGTGTCACTGTTGTCTCTTGGCTTACCGGGACAGAATAACAACAAGAAAAAGTTGATTGACCCTTAAATTAACTTGTTTTGTGGAAGTTCCAATTTCATTTAAGTTTTGCGTTGATTAATTTTTATTTAAACGGACGAAAATTAGTTATTATATTATATATTATTAATTAAAGCAAAAAGTTTGATTGTATTGTGTTGTTTAATTAAACTTGCCCTTCAACACATCAACCTTCCACTTAAAACTCTTAAAAGGTACTCGGCTCCGGCTCCGCCTCCGGTAAACCTCCGGATCCGGCTCCGGATCCGGATCCGGATACGGCTCTAACTTCGCCTCCGGCTCCGGATCCGACTCCGTTAAACAACAAAATTAAACTCCGGATCCGGCTCCGGCTCCGGTAAAGCCGCCTCCGTAACATCCCTAGTGTTTACTACAAACAAACTCATAAAAGGGGAAAGCAAAGAAGAGAATAAACTACATATAGCAACTTAAAAAGAGAGTTGATGTTAGGTCGAATCGAGATGTTAAAAAGGTTGCCTGGGATCGGAGTAGATGGACTACTCTGAGCTACAACGACACGAGCTTAGCCCTTATGGTCGATTTACACGTATTAAGTTGTTAAGTAATAAACTACATTTTTACTTGATATTTACTAACTATTAATAAAATTGATTGTTTACACGCATTTAGCCAATGACCTTCGATCTGAATCCCTTAGTTTTCTAATGTTTTTTGTAGCTTATTATATTAACAACAACGGTTTTAAGCAATATAGTATCCCATATTTACTTCAAACTTCATTGTTTTCGAGATATTTGGCATCAAAGTTGAACAATTTTAGGCCAAAAAACTGGTTTTCTGGCCATAACTTTTGTGTTAATTGGTTTAAAATTAAAACCCTTTGCCAGTTTTTAGAGACGTCATAGACGAACCCAAATTTGTAGATTTCGTATATGTTAGATCTTTCACGTCAATAGAGATGCGAAATAAGTGTTTTTTTAGACAATGTTTAAAAAAATCATACAAAATTAAGTATTAATTTGTTTCAAAATCCGGTCTGTCAAAATGGAGATAAAAGATTGAAGAACCGATAGCCGTTTGATTTATGATTCTATCTGTAGTGCAAAAGTAGTAGATACGATTCAAAACTTGTCAAAAATCGATGAAAACCTCGGGTAGCCCCTTAAGTTAAAATTTTGTTAGTTACTTAACAACTTAATACGTCTAAATCGGCCTTTAAATAAGAAGAAGAGAAAATCATAAAGCTACACTAACAAAATAATGAAGGCCTAAGGATGAATCGCATAAGCCGTTCCGGAGATTACCCAAAACATACAAACTTATAAACTTTCAAAGCTACAATCTCACAGACTTTTTCTCTTTATAATATTAGAATAGATGTAAGGACATGGAGGACTTAAGTACGATCCTGGATGACCTCAGTAAAGCTTCCGAGCGAGTTGGTCTAAGAATGAACATGGATAAGACGAAGATCATGTCAAATGCCCATGTAGTACCAACTCCCATTACAATCGGACACTTTACGCTCGAAGTTGTAGACGATTATGTATACCTAGGACAAACTATCCAGTTAGGTAGGTCCAACTTCGAGAAAGAGGTCAATCGTCGAATCCGACTCGGCTGGGCAGCGTTCGGGAAGCTACGGCACATCTTTTCGTCCAATATTCCGCAGTGTCTCAAGACGAGAGTCTTTGACCAGTGTGTGTTGCCAGTGATGACATATGGTACTGAAACGTGGTCGCTTACTATGGGCCTCATAAGAAGGCTCAAAGTCACCCAAAGGGCTATGGAGAGAGCTATGTTGGGAGTTTCTCTGCGGGATCGCATCAGAAATGAGGCTATCCGCAGCAGAACCAAGGTAACAGATATAGCCCTCCGAATCGCTAAACTTAAGTGGCAGTGGGCGGGGCACATAGCACGTAGAACCGATGGCCGTTGGGGCGGAAAGGTTCTCGAGTGGCGACCACGTACCGGAAGGCGCGGCGTGGGTAGGCCCCCCGCAAGGTGGACTGATGACCTGGTAAAGGTTGCTGGAGTCCGCTGGATGCGGGTGGCGCAGGACCGGTCACTTTGGCACTCTTTGGGGGAGGCCTATGTCCAGCAGTGGACGTCTTTCGGCTGATATGATGATGATGATGATGATGAGATGTAAGGAAGATTGAACGAAATAAATGTAAAAAAAACCTCCTAGCCATCCACGAACTAGCAACTAATTGGTACTTTTAGTTGAATGCACATTTCAATAAAAAAGCTACAGTTAAATGGCTGTCGGGTGAAATTAACAAGTTGACTACAATTTTACTTTTATGCGGATAAAACTGACTAACACTGTATTTTTTGTTTATTTTGAACGTTCGCGCAAAGTCTGGCTGATTTTATGAATAAACGACCGGACTATTTAATTACGCAAATAGTTTTGTTTTATGTGCTTTAAAGACTTACGTACACATAGCTACATGTGTGAGCAAGATATAATCGGTAATCAGATTCGATTTCAATTAAATTCAACCTGAATTTTCAGTCACTAAATGCAGGCTCGCTTGTCTAAGTGTCAAATAAGAAGACAAAGGGATCTGCTTCAGTTTCGAAACAAATCCATGCCACATTTCGCACCTGCGATTCCGTTTACAATAAACAAGACAACTTGCCCGAGTTTACGCGAAATTATGGGTTTACTTGACTGGACTGCAAAAACATTCGTTTTACCGTGTCGTGTTTGAATTGCCATACGAAGTTTGAAATCATAATTTTCCAATTGTTGTAGGATCATGGATTTCAGGATCATTACTTTGAAAATTTTACAATTGTTTCAATTTGTTGAGCAATTGCCTATTTTCTCCTGATTCAGTGAATCGGAGGGCACTCTGAGGCGGATAGCTCGATAAAATGGCAGCTCCTATATTTTCTCTTTCTTTTATATGCTGAATATCATACTGAAATAGCTCTAAATTATTTATCCATCTTATTATCCGCGCACTACATAGTTTCCAATTCTTAACAAGCAAAAATTCCTTATGATCTGTTTGAATTTGACCTTCGACCGTCTTAGATAAATTTCAAATAAACAAGGTTTCAAATTGTGTGAAGAAAATAGTACTCATAAATCTGATGAGTACTATTTTCTTGTCAAGCGGCCTAGTAACTTGAATAGTTAAATGCAGTGCCGCGATTCCAAACGTCTTAACGAGGGGATGCCCTTAAGATATCGCTTTGTCTTTCATGTCTTTAAATATAAATAGATAATAAATATCGGGGTAAATCTTACACGTGAATCTTCTACGGTAAGCTAAGTCTTGTAGGACTTGTATTATGAATAGGTACTGGCGCGACGATATCTATACTTACGGAGGTGTCTCTAGCCCATGTCGCGCCCGGGCGCAATCATTACTGTAGCGCTCTCTAGCGCCCCCCCTAGCGCAACGCCCGAGTCAAGCCGAGTGGCGCTCTGTGAGTGGCGCTCTGTGAGTGGCGCTCGGTGCCCCCTACGACCGTGCGCCGCCCGGGTGCAACGCACCCCCTGCACTATAGGTAAAGCCGCCCCTGTATACTTAAGTAAACAAAACGAGGGGTGAGGACCAAATCCTTGGCCAGTAGTTAGCGTGGTTAATTGGTAGTAGTAAAAAAGTTCCGTTTGTGACACGAAAATTAACCATAGAATTGTATGGCTAATTTTCGTGTCACACCAATTAACTAGGCTAACTACTGGCCAAAAATTTGGTACGTAGATCTTATACTTAGAAAACATACAAGACTAAAAAATAAATACTTGAGCACAAGTATGTACTCGTACTTGTTCATGATGATGTCATCATCATCATCATCATCATATCAGCCGGAAGACGTCCACTGCTGGACATAGGCCTCCCCCAAAGAGTGCCACAATGACTGGTCCTGCGCCACCCGCATCCAGCGGACTCCCGCGACCTTGACCAGGCCGTCCACCTACCCACGCTGCGCCTTCCGGCACGTGGTTGCCACCCGAGATTTTTTCCGCCCCAACGGCCATCGATTCTTTGTGCAAGGTTTTTTGGTGTTGTGTAGAGCATGAGTACACACAAACATAATTACCCTTACTGGGATATGAACCCAGCACGACTAGCTTAGTAGGGAGGGGTACAGTCAGCATCAAAAGTAGTTACGCAAACGAAGACGTCAAAAGTTATTATTCCCTCTTAATAAAGACTTATGACGTCTTCGTTTAAGTAGCTACTTTTGATGCTGACTGTACTACCAACTAGGCACAAGCGGTCGGCTCAATGAGAAATGAAAAGCTGAATTTAGTCAGGTAGGTAAAGTTCAAATTGTTCCTAATTGCCTTATTATTAGTACTTATTTTTGTTTCTCATGTTTGTTTTCATTTAAAATTGGATTTTTATTGACTATTATTTATTATTGTTTTTTTACACTGTGACGATCTTTTTGTGTATCCACGCTATTTTAATTTTATGAAATGGCATGAAAAAATAATATAAAATAATCTAATCTAATCTAAAGTTTACAACTTCTTACTTACTTATATTAAACCAAACATCTAATTTATGAGCACCAAAAATTTCACTGGCATTATATAATTTATCTAAAGGGCCTTTTGTGAGCGAGGTATTTGTTTTCATAAATTTGGGCCAGAAATAGTTGGGATTCTGAGCATGCAATATGACACCGTTGAAAAAGGGTTAAAATGTTCCTTGTTGTAACAAAGTATGAAATTTGTTTTCACCAGTAACCCTGAAATATTTCGGATCCTACGGGAATATGTTCATTCAATCATATCTTATGGAATTGTGCTATGGAATAATTGGAAACTGAACCGACTTCGAACGCGTACTTAAAATGCAAAAACGAGCCGTATGAATATTGGCTGTCACAAATTATAGAGATAGTTGCAGAGAACATTTTAAAAATCTTGGTATATTAACATTTTCAGACGCCGTAATGTCCGTACGAAAAAATCCTAGTGATTTCGTCCGTGTGGGAGACGTCAGTTAACGTCCAACAAGATATATCCAGATGATTTACGGTAAAATAAATGGAGACTAAACATGGCAAGAAAGTGTCCCAAGATAATGGCTCAAAAATTGTTTAACATCAACACTTTCCGTCACAAAGTCAAAATCCTGCTCCTTAGTAAAACGGTATATAACAATAAGGAATACTTAAATAATGATTACACTATTAAAGGTACTAATTTGTAAATTTTAATACTGACTGACAATTTATGTTCTTAAACGTAAATAGGTACTTTTTGAAATTTGATTAATTTGATTTTATCCGTGTAAACGTATGACAACACTCCGTTAACATCTAAATAATTACAATAATTATTAATTGTGAACATGACTGTATTCTTGACGATCTCGATATTGTGTGCATGTTTTTATTCTAATGTATGAAAATTATGAATCTGAAGGCCAATCATTGGTTATAACTGAGACAAACAGATAATAACAGCAATGATTCGTAATGTAAAAAAATATATATTGTTTTGGTAAATCTAAGTCTCACTTCTTAAAGTGAATCCATCATTTTCTCAAACTTGGAACATTAACGGTTTAAAAATGACGAAAGGTAAACAAGACAAGGCGAAGTTAATATAAAATTAAATAAACACATTACAAAGGTCATCAATCTTAAGTATGAAACTGCGAGGAAATATCGTCAGTATCAACGCGGCGTTCACTTTTCCTTCATATTTCTTCAAATACCGACATACAGGCATCTTGTTTGCCAAGCGGGAGGTCTATTAAAGATCCTTGCTTCATATTCAATGTACATTCGTATGTGTTTCGGTAACGAAAAATTGATAAGCAACAGATGTTAAGGACATTATACCTTTTATGTCTCTTTTTTCAAAATCAGACTGACAGATACATGAAACTTAAGACGCGTCTCCTTCTGTCAGATTCGGTGGATGGAATACTGGCCACGTATTGAGGCCTACAACCTTGCACATTTGCATGATATAAATATCATTAATTTTAATGGTGTCAATCGATGCTGCTTTTAGTGGTGTTACATTATTATCTGACTACAAAATAAGAAGATTTTGATTATTAAAATAGATAAAAGTATATGGCCTCTTAAGAATGACAGTAAGTAAACTTAATATGTGACTAACGCAAATCTTGACATACTCTCTCATAGATTCTTTATCTTTGTGATAAAAGGTGTGCTTAGCAAGCTAAGCAAGTCAATCACGAAACGCACTGTACGGCGCGTCAGGTAGATTAATACGTCACTTTTCGAAAGTGTTTCGAAAGTTAGGTGATTACCTCTAAGTTTCAATCAACACGCCAACAATTATATAAAGAGGCTGTACCCCTTTGAAAGTAGACCTAATCAAAGATGTCGTCGAAATTGTTATTTTGCACCAAAATGTAACGCATTTTAGCTAAAAAGTGAATAATTGTAGTAAATAGAGACGATATACTTTTAACAAGTTTGCTAGCGTACTCGACAAAATGTCACCGTTGTTACCGAAATCCTGTACCGTTTTTATTATAAATCGCCCCCTCTCTGTCTCGATCGATCAAGCTTCAGTATACTCCAACTCAATGGATTGAGATAAATGGTGGGCGCTTTATTCATAGCTGCATGAAGATATAATCTATGGAAGTTGTTAAGAGTTAAGACGTTATTTTAACAAGGTAAAGTGTTGGGATAAATTAACTTCACTTTAAAATTGGTTCTCGTGCTAAAGCGCGCCATATTGGAGCTAACTAAAGCTTTACAAATGAGAATGTGCTTGGATATAATCAATTATTATTAACATGATAACTTTTTTTTAAAGGGTTTTCTGAATAGAGTTAGACTAATCGGTAAACTGTCCCAAATAATGAGTCTAACTCTATTCAGTAAACCCTTAAAAAAACAACCATAATATCATGTAATAATAATTAATATTAATAATATAATATAATAATATAATTATTTATTGATAAGACATAATGTACATCAGTTTTACTATAGACTAGGTACTATTAGAGGCAAATACTCGTAACGTGCCTGAGCTAGGATACCCTATGTTTCACGCAAAAAAGAACTAATAATTGAAAAAGTTATTCATAAGCAAAATATAATACAATATCACTCTTATTGACGATAAGCTCTTGGCGATAAGACCGCCTGTTGTCTACCATTGTTTATGTTGCATTTACCTCTATTTTATTTTTACTATGTCTGGTGAGCAATAAAGAATATTTGTATTGTATTGTATTGACTGACAAGTACAAATAATTAGGAAGTTATAACTTAGGCGGTACCTATAAAAGATAGTAAGTATAAAATATTTTAAAACGATAAATCGTCGGGTGACAACCAAAACTCACTAATAACACGCAAGAGGCAAAGGAGAACTCAACCTCATTACTATTTTAACAAAGTAGATATTTCTCAAATTATTGTTCTGCGTTTAGTGCGTTTTGGTTATCAACCGACGAAATAACTTCTCTGTATCGTCATAGGACATATTTTGTACGTAGGTTTACGGTATATTGAGTAATATTGCTTGCTGGACTTTTTGAATCAGGTACCACATGCTAGTGTTTGCGTCAGCGGAATTGTAAACTGGGCCAAATTCAATGATGCATAAATCACGTTCAAGTTTGTTTACATTGAATTTAGAAATTATTGGCGTGCGTGCTGAATTTACGAAATAATTAAAGAAGGGCAGCCCTATGATCTGTAATAGAGGAAAATAAATAATCAGCTACAGAGAAGTTATCTAAGTCAGAAATTAAATTATTACTCATAAAATC
Source organism: Epinotia ramella (assembly GCA_947578815.1). Lineage (NCBI taxonomy): Eukaryota > Metazoa > Arthropoda > Insecta > Lepidoptera > Tortricidae > Epinotia > Epinotia ramella. The sequence goes on from OX388202.1 coordinate 34,295,931, forward strand.
TAAGCTAATAAGACAAAAAGTTCTACGAAAAATGTAGGGAGGCGCTCTTAGGCGCCTTCATAATCTATAGAGTTAAGGTACCTATTTTCGGCTAGTTTTGTAGCTGGGCATTCGGCATAGCCAGTCTCGTGTTCACACGGCTTCTTAAAGTGCATACATGTTACACATTTTGGTGCGTCGGCTTTCTTTGTGCATTCCTTTATTGAGTGACCTACAACGCCGCAATGCCCGCAGATGTGGACCTCCATCTTGCATGACTTCGCTGCATGACCGTACTGCTGACATTTGAAGCACTGCCACAAACACTGAACACAAGCCTGACGGGGCACGACGACCAGTTTATGAAAACTCTTTCGTTTGAGATTAAGGCCTTACGAATGGGGGCAGGGACTTCAATTACATAGTTGCAGGTCTCAGAGTTCTTCTTTCCCGATTTATGGCTCAACTTAGTCAAGGACAGAAATTTTCCAGTGTCGTATCACGCATTTTATCGGCCAGGTTTTGGTTGTAAATGCACTTGAACACTTCCGCTTCCTCCATAGTTGCAGGGACACCTATGACTACAATTCTGGGCTTCCGTTTTTGCGGCTCGTCCACCGTGAGTCCAGATGTTTTTAACTTCGTCGACTGTTTCAGTTGCAGGACGTCGTCTTTGGAGTCCGTGCTTATGACCAGTCCGCCGTTCCTTACCTTGCGCAATCCTCTTACGTGCAGCTTCATAATCATAATTGATTATATCCAAGCACATTGTTCGGTACCGGCTTTTTACCGCGGGTATCACTCATAATTTGGGCAGAAAAAGACACGTCACTATTTGACGTTTGACGTCTGTCATTTTTTAGTTAGTATAACCTAGAATTTTGCCTTTGTTGGATTGAACACGTTTTTCGTTGATTTGTATTTTGAGTTTTGTGAAAGCATTCGGGACATTTGATTTATGTTGATTGGAATCAGTTCATAATTGAGGCCAGGCGCTCCTATCGAGGAGTTTTGTTGTTGCCTGTGAGTGAAGTGATAAATTCGGGTGCGCTTACGTGGTGAGCTATCATCCAGGAGCCAGGAAGTGTTCACCAGGACACGCGACGGCCTCGACACCCACCCACACCATACACATACATTCAGAGACACATACGCCGGCCGACAGATAACGGCGGATGAAGCTTCCATCAAGGTAAAAGCACGTTTTGTTGTATCGGACCGAGACCTGGCGCATCTTCGGTATGCCACGCTTCTTGGAAGCTATAGCTTAGCGGGGTTATACCGGTCGTTCTAGTCCAGGCCCCTATTTCACCACGGCTACAATTGTCAGTGACATATGTCGAGCGACAATTGTCAAGCGACAGGTGACATATTACAATTTTAGAAAATAATTTCTATAGAAATACTTACAAACATGACAGGCATTTTGCTACAATTGTATGTATTACAATTGTGTTGTAAAACAAGAATATGTTTTTCTAGTCGACATATTTGTAGAATTGTCGGTGAATCTTGACATGAGGTTAAAGCTGTGTCGAATTGCGTGACAATTGTAGTATTTCGTGGTTGACATACGCGTAGTTGAAAATGGCTCTCCATGCGGGTAATAGTAGTAGTAGTAGTAATAGTAACAGTGATCTTGATGATTTCGCATATAGAAGAAGATTTAAAGAAATAATTAATTTTTCTTTTGATGTCACGGATTTTTCATTAAGGCTTTAAAGCATAATAGTTCGCAAACTAATAACTGATTTGAAAAATGGTTTAAGAAAACCCGTAATATTTTTGAACGCGCTATCCAACAATACCCCGTGATACACCATACACCATGGGTTTAATGAGAAAAAAAATTACATACCCGCTTTAGGTGTAGGGGAGGTACCCTAATTTTTTTTCAAGATTTTATTGTACTGTTTTGTCGGCGTGATTGATTTATATATCCATGCCGAATTACAAACTCAAAACACAAACTCAAACTCAAAGTGATCTTTATTCAAGTAGGCCTAGTAACAAGCACTTTCAAATCGTCAGTTATTTTTTTAAAGTATTTTATGAAACGTAAAAAATAAAAATTAATTTTATATGAAGTAAAAATTGTATAGAAAATACTAGTGAATGTAGAAAATACTAGTGAATGTAACAGTTTTCTAGTAGTAATGGTTATTGAGCTAAGCCGAGGACGGACAGACGGACATGGCAAAACTATAAGGGTTTCTTGTTGTCTACGGAACCCTAAAAAGGTGAATATACTTATACCTACTCGACTAAAATTTCGACTTTTAATACAAAAAACATGGCTGCTCAATACTTTTGGCCAAGGCTGTATGTAAGTTTCAAAATAATATTACGAAAATATTTGATTAAATGTGTAGCAAACTACAAATATCTACATTTAATTTTATCATTGTATTGCAATAAACCCGAAACGTAAACGCTATTGGCCACTTCGCAACATTATTAGTAGGTATATTTTTGAGGCTTCTCTGCATTATATTATTATACGTTTTCTTAAACGTAAGTATCGTAAGAAATACTAAATACCTACGCTAGGTATAAGTACCTAGCTAAAATGTCATTTTAATAAAGACCCTAAAATTATATTGAGCGTTTTTAAATGAACGACGTAGGTACCTATTTACACCGAATTCCAAATTTAAAATACTGTAAAACTTACTTTAACTAATTAATCATTCAAACTTGTTAAATACTTACTATAGTACTCTTTCTCCAATATTGCCAAGTTGTATCTCTTAGATGTTTCCAATCTTTATCATACACACCCATTTCATTCAAACGTTGAGCTATTTTTTTTCCATTTATTAACTTTTATTTCGAATGTTAAGGTTATGTTTTGATTAAATATATTTACTTATTGCTATTTGAGTTAACAACTTTTAATTATTTGATAAATTGTTCCCTATATTTAGTCGTGACAATTGTTTTCTACAATTGTCGCACCTGTCAGCGTGGTGAAACCGATAATTCTACATATGTCATATTTTGTGACAATTGTCGCACCTGTAGCCGTGGTGAAATAGGGGCCTGGCCTCTACTCGGGTCAGGAACTCGTCGGGCCCAGCCCTGGCTTCAACCAAGTAGAGTATTGCAAGCCCGGGCTAGTAGCGAACACACACATTGTCTTTTTTAACGGTTTAGCTAACTTCAATATGGCGCGCTATATCTTCTTGGTCTGCAATTAAATACTTTGAGAGGGAATTGATAAAGTTCAAACCTTTGAGAACTTTTAATTTTGTGTTTTTTATTTGCCTTTTTGAATCATTTGGGTGTGTTTTTATTTACTACTCACATTATTACCCTTATTTTGACAAATGGTGGAAAACAAGCTTCTCCTCTACAGGTCTCATTTTCACCCGATTCTTGAATATTGTGAGCAAGCTCAATCATTTGATTATGAAGTCTATAATCTTTGTCGCGATATTTTAAACTGTCAAACATTTGTGAACTGGTAAAACCGTTAAATGCCGGTTTGATCTCAGTTCACAATTTGACGATTTGACATTGATAGTTGTTTATAAATGAACTAACGAAAAATAATGCGTTCAATTATGAACGGTTTTGATAGTTCACAATTTTCTGACAGTTTATAATAGCGCGAGTAAGATTATAAACTGAAGGTGTTTGCAATATAACGGTGACAGATACAGCATATTTTTTTTATTTTATTTTTTTTAATTCAGTTTTGTATTACAGCTCTCAGAGCCACTAATTAGTTAGTTAGTTTAACTAATTTGCAGACGAACCTACGCTCATCGCTAATATAGCAAAATAATAACATATAAAAGCTCTTACATTCTTCACAAAATCCGCTTCGTGGTAGGTATTGTCACCTTAACTGATAGCAAAAATTTGAATGATCTGATTGATGACGCTTTCGGTAATTGAGATGTCCCGATGATTAATGCACGCTTAATAAACCGAGTAAATGATGAGGATGAACGAATAATGAGATCAGTCGTTGAAGGATGAGCATAGGTCCTTAGGTTAGGAGTATCAATAGACATCATCGACGCATAATGCTTGAGAGTGAATTTGAAATGCGTTAAATTGTAAGATTGATGATTGATAGATATATGGGTGAATTGCTAAAAAAATGTTCGTAGTTAAGGAAGGGCTTTAGTCTAATCTATGCTTTAACTTTTCTCCATTGTGTAACGAAAGTTACCCTTATAAAATGTATGGGTATTTGTCGTTAGGCAATGGAAAAATATTCAAAGCGTAAATTAGCTTAAGGCTCTTAACTATGTACAATTTTTTTGCAATCCACCCTGATGTAAATATTTATCTTCTCAATCTTTTTGAGACTTTCTAGTGTGAAAAGAGAGAATGTTGTGTCGAGTATAAATTATATATCTAAAAATTTGTTCATGAATATAATATAGGTAAGCAACTAATTGAAAAATACTTCTGATGGAGCATGTATATCGTTGAATAATCCGTTTTTCTTATACATATTATAATATAACACTAGTAATCTTTATTAAACAAATCCTATCAACTCTATCTACGCTTTGTACGAAATCTCTTCTTCTTCTTCTTGGTCGATACGTTCTTGTCAGTTATGCGTGGCGTGCCGATGTCACTCGCCTCACGATTTCTTGCCATTTAAAAATATTCTCGGCCTTTCTGGTACACTCATACAATTTACCATTTTTGTACGAAATACCTACAACTATTAAATTGTAGTATATATATATTAATTTAATAGGGAATATTCATGTTTTTTTTTATTTTATTTTTATCTATTCTATACGTAATTATATAACCGGAAAAAATATAACACTCACAATATTATTAAATAAGCTAAAAAATATATATTAAAACTACCATCATTTTCGGACGATCAAAACGCCACCATTTTGGCGCGCTCATTTTATGACGTCACCGTGCACTAAGAACAAATTAACAACAAAGTGTTTGATTCACACTTTTAATAAATGTGAGTGATTAAAGCTTATAAGACCAACTTATTGTAATGGAAGAGCACACAAAAGCTTATTATAAATATTGTATTGTCCCTATGTGTGAAAATAACATTAAAACTGCATATATTTTAAATATAAGGCAAATATAAGGAAGTGGTGTAAGGCGATGAGGAGAGATAATGTAACGTGCTTGAGTAGTTTATATTGTTGTGAAGATCATTTCGACGTGAGTATTAAATATATATGTACCTACCTAAAATCTTGTTTATTAGGACTCGCGAACAATATAAACAATAACCTAACCTCAAAATTGTATTATATACTTATTCATAAAACTATTCTGATTCCCTATTTTTTTAGTTATTAATGTTACAAATATTATGATTTTTGTTGATCAACAGCTGAGTGTGTGTGTACGAGTGTTGATTTTGATCACGAAACGTTTTAGCTAAGTTTCTTTGTTTGCACTGTTAAGAATGTAATCCTTTTTACTGAGTGACCTACATAAATCTGTTTCATTTATAAGCCTTGACGAAAACAACCTAGTTTGTTAAAGTTCATAAAGATGTTCTCAACATTTAACATTCCTAATAGGTAGGTAGGTTTTCACAAACGACCTGCTAACAGTAGACACCGAGTGCACGGTGACGTCACGTTTCGCTCCGCCAATAGCGTTGCGTTTTGGCAATTTGCGAGGGAATTTGAAAAATAGTACTTTTACACAATTAAATTTATTAATGGAAACATGATCATTTGTAAAAATAATCATGTGTGTATATTTGTATAGCAATATCTAGATGACACGTGTTTTTTTTTGTCCATTTCTAAATCACATGCATATTCCCTATTATTAAGAGCGAATAAGACGATAAAAACTATAAACATATAATATAGCTCTCTAGATTTCCGTTTTATTTGAAAAATTCAGCGACTATGCAATCAATGCTGTATAACAGTTTTATAGCATTCACTCAAGAGTCAGGGCATAAAAATACAATAAAACGTCTGGCCATTAAACTGTTTTGAAGTTGTACGTTATTTTTCGCATATTGGTTACTTGTAAATTTATTTACTGCATAAAAAGAAACAAATACAATTATGAGCGTCAACAAAATCAATTCAGTCGCTCGCGGTTGATTATTGATACCAATTAGATTCCGATTCCCATTGTCTACTTATAAAGGCAGTCAGTGAAATAAGTGTAATGAAGCGACTTTTGTTTTTTGTTTGTAAGTGTTGTTTTTTTTTCGTATTTTGTTAATAATTTCATCACATAGCTATGTTTTACGTATTACATTTCTTACGAAGTAAAACTGTGTTTGCGCGTGTTCTGGCTCAAAATCCTATATTTCTTATTACTTATAAGTTTATACCTCACAACAAAATTAAAACTAGATGGAAAGTAGGTACATAATTTACACTTAAGTTCTTCCAATCATATGTAGCCATTTCTGTTGCATTTGTTCTCGCTCAAAAGCTGCCTCCGAAACTGCCAAAAGTCATAATTACCTTCTCGTAGTGATCTGGGTATACCATCCCACTGGAATGTAATTTGAAATGGTTTCCGAGCCAGCCGTCCGTACTTATGTTGGCGCAAGGAAGCCATTTCCATGTTTAATGCAAATATCAAAACTATTTTCGTGTTACGATGATATGTTTCAAGGTATTCGAAATTGCAAATTCTCAATACAATTCGAGGTAGGACTTAGCGAGATGAAATATTTTTCGGGATACGAAAGTATGTTACAACGGGCATGATTTTACTTTACGTGAAGTTTTTAGCCTTGTAAGTTTATATGTAATTGCCATCTTTGGAACTATTTATCCGATTTCAAAGATTCTTTCACTTGAAATAAGTGTTAAAATTGGATGAGTGGTTACAGATAGTGATTACCTACTTAAAAACTTATAAAACTACTTATCTTACAGACTTTTCTTTTTATATTATTTGGATACAAGTATATATATGTATATAAATAATATAATAGAGCAGGGGAAGACCATGATGCAGTTATATATGTATGGACCAAATAACGGAAAAAGCTGGTCTCGTGTCGTATCAACAAATCAAAGGGCTGGCGTACGAAAGAGAGAAATGGAAAATACTTATAGGATAACTGTTAAATTTGTCATGAGGATATACAAAAATAAATTATTTAACTAAAACCATTGTTTCCAGTTTGCACGTAATGGGCGGGAAGTCGTTATTAACACATTTACTGCCAGGAATCGCTACGCGCTACGCTTGTAGCTGATCCCGTGGTTTTCCCGCTAAGTAGCGGAAAGCGGCTACAGAGTAGGCGCCCGCTATGCGAGTTCCTGGAAGTGAAAGAGTAAATAAACTTTGAGTTTAAATCTTATGGATATGTTTCAATTTATTTTCAGGTACAGTTTTTGCTCTGGCTTTTACGGACCAGCTCACAACAAGCGTCAAACTTAGCTTAAGGCAAGGGTAAGGAAAACAATAAGTACTTAAATTAATTCCATTATATCTGTAAATAAATTCAAAGTGTATGTGAAAGCTCCAACCTGCACTAGGCCAGCGAGGGAACTACTTCCCATTCCGTGTCATGTATGGGAGGAGGTTTGTGCTCAGCAGTGTGGCGTTTATGGGTTAAGCTGGACTTCCAACCATCGCGGCTCCGGCGTCACTAACACAGCGACAGTGACGCGGCGATAGAGCGATAGTACGATACAGTACGGAAATGTATGAGGGAACGTTCGAGCGCAGCGCCTCCGTCGCAGCGACAGTGGCGCCGCCAGTGACGCGCGGCCGCAGCGGCCGTGCAATGCTCGCGCAAGCACTGTCGCGTGGCTCGCTGCGATCGCAGGCGGTTTTTAGGTTATTTCCAAGTAAAATATCAAAAAAATGGACAATAATAACGTATTTACGGATGAGCAAGACGAGGCACAAACGAAAGCAAGCGAGCGAGGCGAGGGGGGGGAAATTTAGTGTCGCAACATGCAATTTTGTACGATTTGAGCGAAACGGGCTACAAACACCTTCCCTCCCTCCGACTTCTAAAAATTGGGTCTGCTGGACTTCGCTCCATACTAAAGTAGTAACGAAGCAAAAGATCATCATCCTCTTCTTCTAATAATATTTTTTTAATTTATCGGTTCATTCCTATTTATCGACTGTACCGCACAGCCGTCAGGTATGGACTAATAACTGTGACTGACGCCGGAGTCGCGCTGCTCGGAAGCCAATCTGCGTCTGAGCCGCTGCGACAGTGACGCAGCGGCCCAGCCGGCCGTTGCGATAGAGCCGCGATGGTCGGAAGTCCAGCTTTAATGGGGAGGATGATTCTATCAGAAGCCTGGTTAAGCTATGAGCTATACACAGTGCCATGTAAAACCATTTTTCTACTTTTAACCTTGTAGACTCGCTATGTACAATGTTGGCATAATGTAAAACAATACGTAGTTATAAACATAATTATGTTTATTCAAATCTGGCTTTCAGTAAATCTATATAACATTTATTTTAAGTCAATAAATAAAATAAATATTAAGGATTTAGGCTTTAGGCTCCCGTCTAGCCGTAGCATAAGTTATGGTTGGACTCTTAAATCATTTCATGCAATCAAAAAATGTTCTATATGCACGGAAGTTTAGTCTTTAACTTTGACCACAGCCAAGACAATTTATGCTTTACTCAACCAACATGAACGGTGTAGTGGATTTAATCATAGTTTTAAAGATTTTTCCAGGCAACGTAAACATGGCAATGAACAACAAAAAAAATGGCCCAAACTAAAAACCGATTCCAATTTCATACGTCATGCCACATAGGTACTCTTGAGTGCGGTTAGCGATAAATGCATCGATATTTGTTTAATCAGCCTGCGAAGGACATGTTCGCGGTACCGTGCTGCTGCATAACTTATGTGAACTGATTTGCTTGGCAAATCAGGGCATAGAGCTCTTTGAGTGTAGAATTGATCCCTAATGTATTTTACGAACACGCAGCTTGGGTAGGTGGACTCATGAACTGGTAAAGGTCGCGGGAGTCGCGCGAATTTAATTTATATGAAATAATGAATGTAAAAAGAACATATTTTTGAAAAGTTGTAAAACAAAAGTCCGTTTTAGGAGCATAATCGATGAATTTAAAGCCCCCAGCTCAGAGGCACACAGTATAAAACTTGTAAAAATTGTCTTCCTTCTGCCTTCCTGCAAAGGCCCGGAAATCCTAGTCTACTAAATATGTAACTTGAAACAAAGTCTACGGAACAAGTAACGCGACTCTATAATTGCCGCTCCACTCGTATCCTCATTAGGTCTATGCTGTACCGTGTTCTAATAGAATATTCTAACAAACTGATTCAAGGAACTGTATCCGAGGTTAGACGGTACAGTGAGCAGGTTAGGCACTACATGTGGCAGGGCGACATCGGTATGCGGTATTTTTCACCCCGTTGACAGAGGGGTGTTGTAAGTTTGACGTGTCTGTGTGTCTGTATGTGGCATCGTAACTCCTAAACGAATGGACCGAATTTAATGCGTTTTTTTTGTCCAAAACCTGACGTGATTGAGATGGTTCTTAGCTACGATTTAACACAATCGGTTCAGCCGCTTTTGAGATATTGAGCTTATAAATGAAAATCTCGGGGGTTTTTCAACTTTTCTAAGTTGTTATAATTACTTGTGTCGCCTTGTCGGCTCTTTTTAATAGACCGTGGGCCCGCTCCCAAATACACCTACGTCACATGACAACATGATAAAATGCATGGCAGCAGTACGTCTAGCACAACTTGCTGACAAGTCGCTTCGCGCGCGACTGAGCGTCTCCTGTCTCACTCGCACCGTGCAAATTAGATAGATGAGGGTAGATCTTTCTCGACTCGCGTCGCGGCGCGGCGTCGGTTGTGCTAGCTGAGCAGGTCGAGAAAGTTGTGCTGAGCTTTAGAGAGAGGCCGTCTGTTTCTAAGCGTTCTAATTAGAAAGAGACGGATAATCTCGCTGCGACAAGCTCACGGGCCGTCCTGCGATAGCCGTGCTGATTTCTTTTCTTGTCGGTATGCTTGCGGTATTACATTTTTCGTAGTATTTATATTGCGCGGATGCGTCGCGGCACCCCACTCGCGCACCCTGTGGCAATCATCAGTGTCAGTGTCAATTTTTATAATGTGAAAGTGATAGTTAGATTGACCTAACACGTGTACAAAACTTTATGTGATTACCCCTCAGGAAGCACGCATTTAAATATAGAAAAACGCGCAGTAAACAATCTAAAGCGGAATTTAGACCAGCCCCCGTATCATGGTCGGCCTTATCACGCGATAAGTGACCAGATAGACCGTCAGTCTCGTTCTATCGAACGGTGTCAGCCAGTGACGGACACTCTATCTTGTCAGTTATTGCGTGATAAGGCCGACTATGATACTGGTCCTGGCTAAATGCAGTGGACTAACTGGTTAAGTGGAGACATACCATCTCGCTCTAATCAGTGAGTGTAAGTGCAGTTGTAGCCTGGTCTAAAGGCCGTTTAATACTGACTTGATTGACAGTTGAAACTGACAGCTGATGGCTTACTGATACCGCAACGAGCCCGCGCCGCCACGAGCGGATTTTCATTCAGCGCTATTCAATTCGCCTGATCGTCAACCCACCGTATTACAAAACAGCGCTGTTTTGTAAAACAGCTAGCTGTTATGTAAAATGGCGGATTATACTATTCCACTGCGACATATTTATGTTATCATCAGCAGGCATCGTACATTTTGTAGAAAAAACGGTGCGCGCGTTAACGAAATGGGTATAAGCATTTTCAATCGTAATGCTTAATTGGCTTTTATAACGTTCATATTAATAATCGAGTTGATACAGAGAAAAAATATAATGGAAAAAAAAACATCTTCGTCTGTAGCCCCCGACAGGATACACCCAGACGAAGATGATTTGTTTTTCCATTATATTCTTTCTCTGTATCATATCGTTTATAAAATGATCGGGGTAACTTCCTCGTTAAAAATAACACGAAAACAAAAATATTTAATTAAATCATTTGTTTCGCGATAAGGGTATTTCATAATAATCTTAATTAACCTTTCCGATAGCAGCACTACGCTGCACCGTAAATGCTGCAAATTTTACAATGTCTGCACGATTAGCACAAGACGGCGCACGAGCTCTCTCGAGCTCTCGCACTATCCGTCTCTCTCTTATTAGAAAACTTAGAACGAGACGGTTAGTGCTCGAGAGAGCTCGGGCGCCGTCTTGTGCTAACAACAGTAACAACCATGCTGATTATAATTTTTCCCATTTTTCTTACCTAAAAAACTAACAGTACGCACTGTAAGTATGCTTTATCGGGCATTAATCCTAATAGGCGTTACGAAACATAAAGACAATCACAAATAACCCGGTTAAAAGGCACTGAGATTACACACGTGTGAAAGCCGGTCGCAAAACCTTATTAAGCAGAATTCGGAGCGTATTGGATTAAAAGGAGTTAATATATGTAATTACATTAAGCGTTGAAGCTTATTATCGTAAATTAAGGTCGAATATTGCATGGTCTTTAAACAGGAAATTGGGTTTGTGGGCAGCGGCGGTCGAGCACAGACTTACCTACGTATTCCAATTTGATTAAGTAAAGTTTGTTTTAGTTTAAATGACAAAAAGTACTTAAACCAAGCATTACCGACGTACATTGTTTAGATATGTTCAAGTAAGTACGGTTGTAAAACAAGTAGGTACGCATAAACAATAGAAGAAACAGTAGCTACTCCCAGTAGACGTGCCACAATTCGGTCAGTTTTATGTCACCTCTTTGTTGTCTTTAGATATTTAACAACAAAAGAAAGTTGTACAATACCACGTTTCCTAACTGGCACGGGATGCGCGAAAGTGGGAAGGTACGGATGAATACAGCCCCTCTATTCTGTAACTTGACTTCAGCTCACCTCAACGCTTACCCACAAATATATCTTGACACCGCGATGCGTAGTAACTAAGCGTAGTAGGTATAGACACAAAATAGATAAATACAGAAGTCAATCACATGTATGTACCTCACTTTTCATACCTACGCTCGGCGGTCGCTCTAGGGTTGTCAACTATGGCTTATGCACAAACAACTATCGTGGTAGTGGCACTCGTATCCAGTTGTTTGATCTATTGTTAAGAATGAAACGGGAAGAATGGAAATATAAATTAATAATGACTAAAATATTTTATTTTTAATCTCATTGTTATATTACAAATTAGCTTAAAAAACGACAATTCACACCACCGTCCACTGAACAGTTATAATAAGCTTTTTTTGTTGCTCCATTATTGCACAAAAAAGTTCTCAGACGCGTCACAAGCGGATGGCAGTCGCGTGTAGATTGATTTCTGCACGGCTAGCACTCGACGGCGCGCGAGCTCTCTCGATTTTTCTCGCAATATCCGTCTCTCTCTTATTAGAACACTTAGAAGAAGAGGTATAGTGCGATAAAAATCGAGAGTATGTCGCGGCCGTCGTGTGCTAGCCGTGCAGTACTTATCTGTTTTGTGGTATAGAGGTTTAGAGGTTTAGTATCGTGACGGGTGACCGGCGGGGTGAGCCGCATTAGCGCGTAGCGAATAACAGCCCTGCTTCCGCGCATGATTTTAGGTACTGCTGCGCAATTGTATCGACGCCATCGTCCCAATCAAGAGAGAGGATCTGGAATGACTTCACAGGAGAAGCAATAAAAGTTGTAGAAAATAAAATTGAATGGAAGGAATTGTTAATTAATGGAATATCGGTGTCCGAATACTTAGTTTGCTTATTATAAGTTCGTCTATTATTAGCCGTCGAGCATACATGTACTTTTGAAGCCATTTTTTCAAAAAAGACATAATTCTTTTACGTTACTCTTTCAACCGGAATGGTCGAAGCATAATTTGTCGGAACTGCCACATACGACATTTGTGTCTAGACTTGTACGATATATAAGTTGGTCCGAAAATGTCGTTCTGGCAGAACCGACATTATTGCACGGAAACGCTTATTTCACAATCTGATACTATATCGACAAATAAGCAAATCTGCGCGACATTACAGACAGACAGACAGAAAACGAAATGTTAGTTTATGACCGATCCCTATGTGAATAACCTGGCACATACATAGTTCTCACCAGTGTTACAAAATTAAATAGGTAGCTGAAACATTATTTCTGAAAAAATCGTATCATCTATGCTGAGTACACGAGTTTAAATTAAAAGATGTTATGTTTGTTAGTACGTAGCTTTGTGGGGGTGTGCTTTTGTAAGTTTGTATATAAGGCGGATCACAAGCATTACTCATAAAGTATCTACACCTTAATGTCTACCAATTCAGACCAGATTGACAGGGCTAGCTTCTCACGAGGCAGCTTAATTCTATTATTATCAGACTTTTCCCCATTTGTAATAACATTATTCATAAATATTGTTGAATTCAGCCTATGTGACCTTCCAACCCAGAGGGAAAACTAGACCTAATAAAAACCAATAGGGGCTAGACCGGTTTCCTCATGATGTTTTCCTTCACCAAAAAGCTACCGATGAATATTCCGCACATAAGTTCCGAAAAACTCATTGGTACGAGCCGGAATACGAACCTACCTTACTATGTAATATAGGCTTATTTGCAAACCTTTATTTTTCAGACCACAAAAACCAGAAACAGCAAATCCAGATAAGTTTGCTATGAGTGGATTAAAAAACTGCACGATGTGTCCTAGATTGTTCAAGCCAATATGCGCCTCTAACGGTAATTGGTACCATAACCCCTGCTTCATGGCTTGTGAAGTTGGCGACAACAGTTCCATCAACATACTTTACGAAGGCATCTGCAGAACAGAACACTCTTCAACGAAACATAGTAACATCACTAGGCCATCTACAGATGACGACAGAGCCATGACGAGCTGCGGAAGATGTGAGGAGCACGACCAGCCCGTATGCGGGACTAATGGCAAAACTTACGTGAATAAGTGCTTAATGGACTGTAGAGTGAACAGCGACATTGTTAAGGTCGCATACGAAGGAAAGTGCTTGCGAAACACTCCTGAATTTAGCAGTACGCAACATTACACATTAAACACTCCTGAATTTAGCAACTGTACGGTTTGTCCGAAGATATACGATCCGGTGTGCATGACGAACGGCGAGTGGTATTATAACACTTGTGTGATGCATTGCGCCCTTGGGAATGACACGGATCATGAAATACGCTACCGAGGGAAGTGTATCAACTTTTGGCGCAAGTCGGAAGATACGACTAAACGTTCGTGATCGCAGTTTGCCCCTTAGTTACTGGATTAACTGTATTTGTATAAATAGATTAATAAAGCGTTTTTTTATGTTTATATTGGATGTCCCAAAAGTCAACGTCAAGCCGGAAATGTTGTGTAACAACCCAAGTCGTAACAGTTATAAAAAAAAACCAAGTCATGTATTAAATCCTTTCAGTCATTTTCGGCTTGACGTTTACTTTTGTGACACGTCGTATATAAGCTGAACTTAGTTTTCAACTGACGGAATGCGCAAACGGCGACTCGTGGTCGGGTTTGGATATCGCTGTGCGAGTTCAGAATGACTCTGAACGTCAGCTGATCAGGTCGTATGCAGACACAGCAGGTCCGACCGACCGTCCTGCGTACCGTCCGTCAAGCAATAAATCCATTCTTTGTCTGGGCATCTACCGGAGACGTTTTCATGCGCTTTCGTACTAAGTTAAGTGTCACATTCCTGGAAACCACTGGAAACATAGCTTAGCATAGCATTTTAGTGTAAGTTAGTAGGTAGAAATCCAAGATGGCGAACCAATTAGCCACCATATATTATTGAAAAATAAATTCGTGTGACACGTACCTATAACTGTTACTCTCTGCATCATCAGAGTAGTCTGATGATGATGCAGAGTATTGCAGATCATGTAAATGCATTAGGAATACCTGGCTCTCCACACCTGCGCGCCTAAGATGGTTGAAATTCTATCACTAGTTGTGCATAAGAGATCCGTCACTCACGCAGTCACATACTTGTCAGAACGTGATGAACGGATGTCGTATCCACAGCGTAAGTGATAAAATGGTAACCATGCTACGCCCGCTGGTCAGTCCGGATCCTGTTTTTTTTACACCCTTATTTATCTCAACGTCATCTGAATAGTACGGGAACACGGATAAATTCCGAACAGTCATTTGTCCGAAACAATCATTATTTTTTCGCCGAAATTTCGAAATGCCGAACGCTATTTTCCGCTTAACGAAAATTTGGACAAAGATGATATAATGGATCAAAACAAACCTTTTTATAGATTAGGAAAAACAATTCCTTCAGCGGTACATGGTTCTCGGAATTATGTAATGGGTAAAAAATATATGCTTGGAGCGGTGGTAATACGGGTAAGCTTATATACGATGGCTGCCGTCTTCTGTAAAGTGGAGGTACTTTCCCAGTTGGGCTGATCTAAACGGAGAGAGAGCGAGACATCATACTAAACAAACGGCCATAAATACTAATCCATACTAATATTATAAATGCGAAAGTGTGTCTGTCTGTCTGTCTGTCTGTCTGTCTGTCTGTTACCTCTTCACGCTTAAACCGCTGAACCGATTTGAATGAAATTTGGTATCAAGATAGTTTGAGTCCTGGAGAAGGACATAGGATAGTTTTTATCCCGGAAATCATCCCCCAAGGGGATGAAGTGGGAGGTTAAATTTTCTATGGATATACTTAAAGCGCCGTACCGATTGAGATGAAATTTAGTGCAGAGGTAGTATGAATCCTGGAAAAGGACATAGGATAGCTTTTTTCTCAAAATTCAACCCCTAAGGGGGTGAAATGGGGGTTTAAAATTTCTACGGAGATACTTAAACCGCCGAACTGATTGAGATGATATTTGGTGCAGAGATAGTTTGAGTCCTGGGGAAGGACATAGGATAGTTTTTATCCCGGAAATCATCCCCCAAGGGGATGAAGTGGGAGGTTAAATTTTCTATGGAGATACTTAAAGCGCTGAACCGATTTAGGTGAAATTTGGTGCAAAGGTAGTTTGAATCCTGGGAAAGGATATAGGATAGTTTTTTTTCCGAAATTCATCCCCTAAGATGGTGAAATGGGGGGTTCAAATTTATATGGAGATACTTAAACCGCTGGACCGATTGAGATGAAATTTAATGCAGAGATAATTTGAATTCTGGGAAAGGACATAGGATAGTTTCTTCCCGAAAGTCATCCCCTAAGGGGTGAAATGGGGGGTTACAATTTCTATATAGCTACTTAACCGCTCAACCGATTTAGGTGAAATTTGGTGCAAAAATAATTTGAGTTCTGGGAAAGAACATAGGATAGTTTTTCCCCGAAAGTCATCTCCTAAGGGGTGAAATGGGGGGTTACAATTTGTATGGAGCTACTTAAACCGCTGAATCGTTTTAGGTGAAATTTGGTGCAAAGATAGTTTGAATCTCGGGAAAGGACATAGGATAGTTTTTTTCCCGAAATTCATCCCCTAGGGGGATGAAATGGGGGGTTAATTTTCTTATGACGATACTTAAACCGCTGAACCGATTGAGATGAAATTTGGTGCATATTTGGTTATAGTTTTTTCCCGAAAGACATTCCCTAAGGGGTGAAATGGGGGGTTACATTTTCTATGGAGATACTTAAACCGCCGAACCGATTGGGATTAAATTTGGTGCATATATAGATAGAATTCTGGGATAGGACATAGGGTAGTTTTTTTCCCGAAATTCATCCCCTTAGGGAGTGAAATGGGAGGTTTAAATTTGTATGGAGATACTTAAGCCGCTGAACCGACTGAGATGAAATTTGGTGCAGAGATAGTTTGAATTCTGGGAAAGGACATGATAGTTTTTTCCCGAAAGTCATCCCCTAAGGGGTGAAGGGGGGGGGGGGATTACAATTTCTATAGAGCTACTTAAACCGCTGAACCGAAATAGGTGAAATTTGGTGCAAAGATAGTTTGAATCTTGGGAAACGACATAGGACTATCCTATTTTTTCCCGAAATTCTTACCCTAAGGGGGTGAAATGGGGGATTTAATCTTATGTGGAGATACTTAAACCGCTGAACCGTTTGAGATGAAATTTGGTACAGAGATAGTTTGAATTCCGGGAAAGGACAAAGGATAGTTTTTTCCCGAAAGTCATCCCCTAAGGGGTGAAATTGGGGGTTACAATTTGTATAGAGCTACTTAAAACGCTGAACCGATTTAGGTGAAATTTGGTGCAAAAATAATTTGTATTCTGGAAAAGGACAAAGGATAGTTTTTTTCCCGAAATTCATCCCCTAAGGGGGTGAAATGGGGGGTTAAATTTTAAATGGAGATACTTAAACCGCTGAACCGATTGAGATGAAATTTGGTGCATATTTAGTGATAGTTTTTTCCCGAAAGTCATTCCCTAAGGGAGTGAAATGTGGGGTTACAATTTCTATGGAGATACTTGAACCGCCGAACCGATTGAGATTAAATTTGTTGCATATATAGATTTAATTCTGGGAAAGGACATAGGGTAGTTTTTTTCCGAAATTCATCCCCTAAGGGGGTGAAATGGGAGGTTTAAATTTGTATTTAGATACTTAAACCGCTGAACCGACTGAGATGAAATTTGGTGCAGAGATAGTTTGAATTCTGGGAAAGGACATACGATAGTTTTTTCCCGAAAGTCATCCCCTATGGGGTGAAGGGGGGTTTACAATTTCTATAGAGCTATTTAAACCGCTGAACCGATTTAGGTGAAATTTGGTGCAAAAATAATTTGAATCCTGGGAAAGGACATAGGATAGTTATTTTCCCGAAATTCATCCCCTAAGGAGGTGAAATGGGGGGTTAATTTTTTATGGAGATACTTAAACCGCTGAACCGATTTAGATGAAATTTGGTGCAAAGATAGTTTGAATCCGGGGAAAGGATAAAGGATAGTTAAGGATAGTCTTTTCCGATATTAATAAATAAAATAAATAAATAAAACATTTATTTCAGGCAACTAAGGCCCATAGTTACAAATACCTTACAAACTATCATACATACAATATAATATTAAAAAACTAATTATTATTTAGGCGACGAAACAGTGTGGCTCCGTTGCGTCGTCAAGTCCGGTGTAGAGTTAGGGTAGGTTGCCCCGGAACCGCCGAAACAAATTTGCATGGAGCTATTAAAACCGCTGAGCCGATTTAGATTAAATTTGATATAGGGATATTTATATGTAGTTCCGAGGAGGGGCATACGATCATTTTTATCCCGAATATCATCCCCTTACTGGTGAGTGATTGAGGTTATTAATTTTTTGGTCTACTTCCGATTTACTTTCATGAAATTTGGTATATAGATAGTTTGTGGCCCATGGAAGATGATATCCAGGAAATCATCATACCCTATAAAATTCGAATAAAATTAGGTCAAGACATATTTTGAATCCTTAATGCCGTTTTCATCCCTTATAGGAAGTTTTTAAGATTAAATCAACATTTTAAATATGTACCCCCCTTTTTATAAATGTCCATCAAATAACCTACCAGGGTAATATTTATTCAAGCTGGCTACTACTACACAGAAGAGGATTTTTACTTATGTTTTTTTACCTTATCTCATAATAATAATCAGTAATAAGTAAGTATTATATATGCGGAAGTAACTGTCTGTTTGCTACCATTTCACGCTCATACCACTGAACCGATTTCGACGAAATTTGGTATAGACGTAGTTCGAGTCCCGGGGAAGGACATAAAATAGTTTTTATGCCGGAAATCATCCCTTAAAAGGATGAAATGGGGGGCGGAAGTTTGTATGGAGGTACAATATAAAGGTGTTCCACGCGGACGGAGTCGCGGGCAAAAGCTAGTATACTAATATGTGCGACTGCTCTCAACCTTACTTACTCAACATAGTTATCTACTAAGGAATTATGAATTGGAGCTGACCCTAAGTATCTCTGCCAGAGTTTGCGCCGCACGAAGTTTGCTACGAAGGAAATGAGCCACCGACGAAGTTACTACTGTACTTTTAAAAACTCCGTATAGCGACTCGTTTATTGCTAAGGGTTCCTTTTTTATTAAAGTCAGCAAACTATGTTTAGTCCTATAAACGTTATATGGGGGGTGATGACGTAACTTTTCGAACGCACGTTAGGATTCCCTTGTCATTTTCCCATACAAAAAGTGAATATATGAAATACGTTCAATGCGTTACGAGAGCGACCTGCTGGTGGCACGTAAAAAAAGGCGCCGGATGCCATAATATGTATGGTCGCAAACATTATTTGTACATGCATTGAAGT
Source organism: Epinotia ramella (assembly GCA_947578815.1). Taxonomy (NCBI): domain Eukaryota; kingdom Metazoa; phylum Arthropoda; class Insecta; order Lepidoptera; family Tortricidae; genus Epinotia; species Epinotia ramella. The sequence goes on from OX388202.1 coordinate 34,315,120, forward strand.
CTACCATATTTATTTATTTATTTATTTAATCTTTATTGCACAAAAGAACAACTTATAGTACAAAAGGCGGACTTAATGCCGTAAGCATTCTCTACCAGTCAACCTTTGGGCAAAGCAGACAAATTGTGGGCGGTGCAACTACAGATATAAACACACATTAAACATACATTTATAGTAGATAACAACAATAGACAAATAAAGAAAAATACATACAAATATAAATACCTACATATATAAATACATATATATATATATATATATATATATATATATATATATATATATATATACAGACGAAAATAATGAACAGAAACACTAAGAATCTCCGGCTCTGCTAGCTAACAACTTGCGTAAAGATCTTTTAAAGGCGAATCTGGTCGAAGACTGTCGGATTTTAACGGGTAGGCCGTTCCAGAGGCGAGCGATTCGAATAGTAAACGAATTGGACATGAAACCAGTTCGGCGAAGTGGAATAGCGAGAGAAAGATTGCCTGAAGAGCGAAACTGACGGGTACAGTTCACGCCATGGTACTGGAACAAACTTTTGAGATAGTCGGGAGATTTCGGGTCCTGGAGAATTGAAAAAAGGAAGCAAAGCATACGAAGATATAAGCATATGTTATGTATAATTAAAATAATGTTCCATAGGCTAGATTAAACTCAATCTAGTGTCATAGACAAAAAATAGTGGCAGGTTATTGACTCTTATTGCCACTTCATTTAGAAATGACCGTCTAAATTTTATTAATAGCTCTACCATTTAACTGAGACAGCGCCTGTTACGGGACAGGAGTAAGCGAGGAGCCGTCAAAGGGTAGCAAACTCCTGCGCTGTCTTAGTTAAACCTACAGTTTGTCTATTAAAAGCTTTAAAGCGAGCGTGCCCAACAATTTAATGACACCGTTCAAGGTGAACAAGCATTTTTCTGGGTAACCCATCATAGGCCTTGCTTTAATTTTCCATCAGGTTAGACGAAGATCGAAAGGGCCTGGTCCCATTTTTAATGATAAAGAAAGCTCCGAAGATAAATTTTACAGCAGCGTTCCCAAAGAAATTACTGTTTATTTTTTATTTAATTTTTGTCACTTGACATTGTTGCACGGAAACGCCCAGCGAACGAAAAAACCATAGAATGCGAGCTCCTTACAAATTTCTACCCAAACACGTGCCCAAAACCCTGTATGTTCGAACTAAACGGCGGCCTGGCATCGTTTTGACAGCCCGCCCCCAACCCCGCATCATGACAATGGCACCCATTCTGTGGGGCCATTTTGCGGTGCTACTTAGACTTTTATGGTTTTTTCGTTCGCTGTATCATGTTTCTAAGTACCGTTACAATTGACGTATGCAAACGTCACCTGTCCTAAGATCCAACATTTTGATCTTGGTTTTCAAGAAAAAATAAACGGTGTAGGGTAAGTGAGGCAACAGTGGTTCACAATTTTTTCAGTCACATAGCTTGAAAACTATACAAAGTATTGATGTCAAACTTTGAAAGAAGTTAGATTAGATATTAAGATACATTTTAACTAATTTTAACAATAACTTTGATAAGTAATAAACCTAAGATCGTTGTTTGACCCACTGTACCTACTTTAGAAACGACCCTTTGTACACCAACCCTATCATTTTAATTTTATAGTGCAAGATGAAAATCTTATTTTGTTGTTGTAATTTGCCGTCATATAACTACTCATCTACTACTCATACTCTCTCTCTACTACTACTCATCAGCATATAAACCCCCTGAGGTTTCCCCTGGTGTTAAATGTTGTACCACTAATGTGTTTTTAATATTTTGGCCAATAAATAAAAAAAATAAAATAAAAATAAAAACCATATCTGTTTATTACACAGAAATTATCGTTTAGTAAGCTTGATTAATGGATACAGAAGAAGAAAACAACAAAGTTCACGGGAATATTTTACTTTGGCACTCTCAAGTACAATTTTAGTTTGGTGACTCGAGCGCCGCAGTGACTAGATTGGAAGCCGATGTACCACCAAGCCGATGGTGATACGCTGGCGCGAATCTACTGTGAAAAAGACGCAATGAAATCCCTATGATTTCTGTCCAACATGGCGCTGACCAAGTGTACCCACGTAATCTACTGTGGACCAACCTTTAAGAAAAAAATTGGTTTTCTACTGGCACCCTGACTGAGAAATTTCATAAATTAGTTACTTGTTTTATTGCGTGTTATCCCTTAATTGGGTGTGGCGTGAGAATGGATAATAGGACGTTTTTTATGCGGGTAAAGAATTAAAACACCATACTTAAGTTTAAGAATTTGTTAGTTTTCATTTAAAAAAAAACACGTGGGTAATATCGTCCTTCAGACCGATATGGATATCTGACTTTCACTCGATATAACTTTTTATTCAGCACTTCTTCGTTAGTTACTCTCTCTCTCTCCGGCTAATTTTCTCCATTTGCTTCCAACACTACATCTCGAACGCTACTCAATATATGCAGTCGAGGTCAAATGCAACAAAAATTATTAGCAAATAAAACAGACAGACTAATCGCGGCAGAAGCCTTGGACTACCGTCTTAAAACCCAACGAGTGCCGCCGCGGGATCGCTTTACGCATTCGACCGCGTGCCGGATATTGCCTCCTACATACAAACCTAAAATCTCACAGACTTTTTCTCTTTATAGTATTCGAATTTCGAATAGATTATGTGCAATGAACGTTGCAAATATTTAAAACGAATAAATAAGTGGGCGACACGCTAGCCTGAATCAGGATTGCTTCTTTAAACTGAAATTACTGAACCCTAAAATTACTCCAATAAATGGCTGCCACTCGATACTAGTGCAATATCTTCTTCTACATTGGTAGGTTTTAGTTATTTCATGATAATGTTATAAGTTTCTCCATGCGAACTTAAATTTTATAGGTTTAATATGAATAACGTTTAAGATCTACGCTTCTAAGGCACTCAAAATATTGCGATAACTGAAGATTTTTTATATTAAGTACCATTCTAAATCAGCCCACAGCTCCCACTGCTGGGCACGGGCCTCTTCTCATGGATGAGAGAGAACAGGCAGTAGTCCTCACGCTGGCCCATTGCTGGCTTTGCGACTTCACATACACCTTAGAATTTCTTCGCAGATGTATCCAGGTTTCCTCAGGATGTTTTTCCTTCACCGAAGTTAGTAAGCATTTATAGTTTTTAATATTCTATTCACATTAAGGATTGAGAAATTTTTATCTTTTCTGGGGGCACGGTCCTTGCCAAGACAAGCCAAAGGGCACTTACCCCCCTTTTCTCGACACGTTTCGTCGTATTTTCTAACCCTCACAGAATCAGTCTGAGTAATACTAGCAGGATTTTAGGTTAAGTTGTGTATGATAGCATTCCCCTGCGAGGGTGAAGGGTGGCAGGGTTTATTTCAGTTCCAGCCGCCGCGCGCATAGCTAAGTTGTGATAACGAATGTTTTGCGTATGTTTTTTTGATACGCAGGTAACTGCTTTTACGTTTTTGTTTCCATTGCTTGTAAAACAAAATAAATAAATTTAGAAAACAAATGCATTTTTGGAATCGCAATACGCTACCGAATCTGTCCTTGATAGGTTCACACCCCATTTTCGTTACAACCTGTATGGTGCTGACTGTAACTGGAATGTTTCGTAGTGTTATAGGCTGAACAGTTTAAAGTTTTCTACTGTCCATTTTCTTGTTAGTTAATCTAACAGATAGTTTGAGAAAGAAACTGTAGGTGGAAGTTTTAACGACTGGAGTCTATGAGCATATTTGCTGATATGAGTAGATTCTGTGGAGGCGCAGTATTAATTCCTTAAGTCGAATAACGAGTAGATACACGCGGATGAAGACACGAGCTACCGTTGTTTTTTTTATACTACGACGGTGGGAAACAAGGATACGGTCTGCCTTGATGGTAAACATACACCGGCACTACGTTAATCACAAGCGCGTTGCCGACCCTTTATTGATTTGAGGATTCGTCGTGTTGATAGCTAGAGATGACCGCGGGTCCCTCACTCTCAACACGATATCCTCGGGAGCTCTGGCGATCTGGCTCACCACTAGGAACACAACACTACATAGCTGCAGAGAAAGTAGTGGCGTTATTATGCCTCTGTCAGGTCAGGGTGTGTTGTGTTCCTGGAGGTGAGCAAGGTCGCCAGAGCTCCCGAGGATGCGTTGTGTTGAGAGCGAGGGAATTTGTTCCTTCAGCTGTCAACACGGCGGCTCTTTGGATTTGCATGCGTCTATAGGCTGCGGTGTCCGCTTACCATCAGGCGGGCCGTACGCTTGTTTGCCACCGTCGTTGTATTAAAAAAAGGGTACTTCCTCAGTCGGGCTGCTCCAAATTTGAACGAGATGAAATTCCGCTATGCTCTACCACTCTTAAAATCATATCTATAATTTGGACTTTGAAGTTTGGTATGACAAACGACCGAACTAGCAATTGGCATAATACAGGGTAAGTCAGTTGTCATAACCGACTTTAGGTTTCGTCCGTTGTGTAACACGGAGTTATTACGTAACGAACCAAATGAGGTTACTCGACTGATCTCTGCGATGCAACCCTCTAAGGCTTAACGATGCGGTCAAAGTCATAAAAGGGTGCCTTTGATTGGCTACTTTTCTAATTGAAAAATTCGCCTGAAAGCATACGATTTCGGTTTTAGTCCAAATATAGACTTGAATTGCAGGTTTTGTTTTCAGGAGGGAATATTTTATTTTATTGTTTTCTTTTCAGATAGCATTTGCGTAGTCGTGTATTATTTTATGATATTCTATTTCAATTATAAATTATTGGTGTTATGTGAGAGTAAGAAAGTGGTAATTTATTTTGATGTTAATTTTAATTATTTATTAGTCCGACGACCAGATCAGATTGATCTAAAATGGTTAGTATTAAACTTTTGAGTTGTAATTTATTAGTATGTATATAACAATTAATTAACTATTCAGTGCAGCAAGGTTATATCCTAGCAGTAAAAGTTTATTTTATTTTATTCTCGTGTTGCCAAACTAGACATATAGTCTAGTATAAAAACAAGAAAAACATAATATACCTTAAAATAAAAAACTAAACACTAAATTAAAAACTAGGATTAAAATAATTATAAATAAAAAATTTGGCCCAAATCACCTTCTGAGGGCAGCGTGCCCAGAAGGCTGGCAGCATTGCTACGTTGTATGGCAATGCTGATCCACTGTGTCAGATATGACCTCACGCTGCCCTCAGAAGGTGGTTTGGGCCAATTTTTTTATTTATGATTATTTTAATCCTAGTCTAGTATAGTTTCTGGCAGTTGTTCTTACTCCAATTGGACACGACGTCCAGCATTGATTTTTCTTATCAAACAACCTCTAACCGCCTATATAGCTCGCAAAAACAAACAGTGAAATCTGGGGCACATTTAAATGGGATGAAATTGAATTTTCAACAACTGATAAAAGGACTTTGAGCGGCTAGAGGAGAAGCATTCACAAACTCACGACACGACTTAACCCTTTCGTAGTGCAAAGTCGAAGCGTCCGTGCCTTATCCCAAGCGCCACTAGCAACGAGTCAACCCATGGATTTTCGTTATTATTTCCAGTTGTGTCCGTGTTGCCCGTAATTAAATGTGGTCGGATTCAGTTCGCGAGGATATTGCTTCGAGGTTTGCGCTCATTGTTTATCGTATCGGTGGCTGTCAACCGTCTTATTTTACTTGTTATTGTGCTAAGTGGAACAGCGCTTGTGCTGCGATTCAGGATTTTATTTAAATATATTATGTACCTATGTTATAGTGGTCAAAACAAACAAAAGCAAACTTTTCGTGCTGTGCAGTACACTGCTGCCGCGCTATTCTGTAACTTGTTTTAACCTTACTTCTCCGTTCACCCGTACAGCAATAGTTGCTGTACGGTTGTGAGACGTGGAAGGTTACAAAGGCCATCTCGCACCGCCTCCAGGTCGTCATCAACCGCTGTCTTCGCCGTATTCTCGGTGTTTACTGGCCCGAGAAAATCTCCAACATAGAACTGTGGGAAGGCTGCGGTGAGACTGATCGACCAGCAGATCAAACAATGCAAGTGGAACTGGATCGGCCACACGCTCCGAAGGGACCCTGATCACACACCGAGGCAAGCCCTGGACTGGAATCCGCAAGGAAAGCGCAAACATGGCCGCCCTAAACAGACCTGGCGGCGGACGATCATCGCAGAGGCGAAGACCATAGAGAAGACTTGGAGCGAATTGAAGCGCGAAGCTCAAGACCGAACGGGATGGCGGCGCACTGTTGACGCCCTCTGCCCCATCTAGGGGACACAGGAACATTAGTCAAGACCGTTCACCCACAAATATATTTTGACGCCGCAATTCGTAGTAACTAGGCGTAATCAGAGGTCTAGTTTAGGTCTAGGCTGACGGGTGAGGTGAACGTGCTCGCCGTTCCGAATAACAGCCCTGCACATTGTGCTTATAGATTTTTCATAATATATGTAGGTAATATTATAAAGAGTATGATTGCGAGTTTGTTAGTTTATATGAAGGCGGTAATCTATGGAACTACTAAGCCAATTAAAAAAATGTAAGTGCACTTTGTAATGACTGTAAACTATTAACCATAAGAAAATTGTTCATCTTAAATACAACCCTAAAGTTACATAAGACAATTACCTATAAACCACCAACATCTTCGTGGCGAATAACCGACAATGTAGCCGTCGCACCGTTCACAAAATCGCTATTTGCCAGAAGACAATTTACTGGACAATCGGCTTATTTAATACGAGTACAATACCTACTGATATCTATTGTCTATAAGTACTACAATTATACAGTTGTAAGAAGAAAATTGTAAATTGGCTGACCTTCATTATGAAGAAACTAAAAACTGTTACACCACTGAAACGAAATCTTGTAAAATACATACACATCGCACACACACTCACAGATACACATACGCACACACCTCTAAACTTACCTTGATTGCTGCCATTTACATGTGTATTCATTTTAAGAGAAAACAATAAGGGCGAGATAATTGACAAATAGTTATTTGCAAAATGTATTGCTACGCGACGCGACCGTCGCGCCTACCTCAAGGGGGCTAGCACAACTGACGCCGAGCCGCGACGCGAGTCGAGAAAGATCTACCCTCCTCTTTCGAATTTGCACGGTGCGAGTGAGACAGGGGACGCTCAGTCGCGCGAGAAGCGGCTTTTCAGCAAGTTGTGCTAGACGTACAAGCCTCCCCCCGCAGAGCGCGATAATGACAACTGCAGCTTGGACCGAAAATACTTAAAAGTACATAAAATCAACGTTTCGTAGTCCCCTAATTTTTTTTCGTAAACTTGACCTAACCTAACCTATTTTTTTATTAAAAATCAAAGAAAGGCTTTGGCCGTGTTCTTAGGTTTTCCTTTTTTTTTAATAATCTAGTCAAAATTGTTTTCTGGATGTTTGAACACAGCGGAAAATCTGTCATTTATCTCAGGTTTTTGAAGGTTAATATCTCTTTTAAGAATATTTTTATAAAAAAAGGAAAACATAGGAATATGTCAATAGTAGCCATAGATTTATGGAAAATAAAATATTGCTCTACTGCAATTATCCAGGGAGAAAACAGGGGACTATGTTTCTATGGAAAAACAGCCCTTGTGTTTCCTCTTAAGTTTTGTAGTTCATTCATATTTTAACAAATACATTATGATCGGTTACTGTATCTAGAATAATTAACTTAAAGATTGAGCAGCATCTCCAGCCACAAGTATATAAAATACTTACTTAGAGATTCCAACCACAACAAATTGTTACCATGTTATTGTAACCAAATAATTATATTTTCATTAGTCGTCCATGCAACCTATACAGTGCTGGCTGTACAAGATTATTCTCATTTCCAATCAAAACTCTCTGGACCTAAATATAATAGAATATAAGAAATAAAAGAAGGTTTGATGATTGACCGAAGCTTCGACCTCTGGGCCACTTTACTGGCATACCTGTTGTCAGGCAAGCGGATAAACAATTTAAGAGGAAACACAAGGGCCGTTTTTCCATAGAAACGTAGTCCCCTTTTTTCTCCCTGGATAATGGCACTATAGCAATATTTTTTCCCATAAATCTATGGCTACTATTGACATGTTCCTATGTTCTCCTTTTTTTCATAAATTTATTTATAAAAGAAATATTAACCTTCAAAAACCTAAAAAAATGCTAGATTTTCTGCTGTGTTCAAACACCCAGAAAACAATTTTGACTAGATTATTAAAAAAAAAGAAAACATAGGAACACGGCCAAAGCTTTTCTTTGATTTTTAATAAAAAAATAGTTAGTTAGGTCAAGTTTTGGAGAAGAAATCAGGGGACTAAGAAACGTTGATTTTATGTACTTTTAATAGGTATTTTCTGTCCAAGCTGCAGTTGTCTCTATCGCGCTCTGCGGGGGGAGGCTTGAGGTTGGCGCGACAGCAATACCTTTTACAAATACCTATTTATCAATTATCTCGCCCTTAGTGTTTCCTCTTAAGAGCACACTCGACTCAAGACGACTCTCGATAAAACTTAAACACACATAGTTTGTTTCTCATTTATAACGACAAGCTAGAATAACATGGAACTTTGTATACAAAATGTCGCCGCCTTGTCTTGGTCGGAAACTAGTTGCAGACTGTAGTTGCTAATAAAAGAAAAAAAAAATTAACGATTAGAGACTTTAGTTTCCGAACTAGATACGGCGGTTTTTAATGTGTATACAAAGTTTAATGTTATTCAAGCATGTCGTTTTAAAATGAGAACTGAAATACATTTGTATGGAGAGTCGACCGTCCTGGCGACTTAAGGTGGTTCGATTTCCATACAGAACGACATTTGACATTCGCAGGCTAACGGCGTGACATTTTAAGAAACTTATGTAACAAACTTTCCACTATCGCGAAATACCCCCCTCCGAGAATAAACTTGTATTTAAGTAGAATAATTTGACAAAAATAGTTTTACAGTACTTAATACGGTGCTACTTTCCCGCACTAGTGCGGAAAAGAGCACTTTTCGTGCATATGTCGAAACTTAAAAGAGCCATATGTACAGTAAAACGTTGTACGATACACGTGTGAATAGGTAATTCGCAACTCGTGTCGATTTAAAACACTCCCTTTGGTCGTGTTTTAATTTATCACCACTCGTTGCGAATTTCCTATTATCGGCTAGGGAATATTCATGACACATTTTTATTTTTTTTATCTATTCTGTAAGTAATTATATAATCGGAAAAAAATATAACACTTTCACAATATTATTAAATAAGCTAAAAAAAAATAATTAAAATTACTATCATTTTCGGACGATCAAAACGCCACCATTTTGGCGCGCTCATTTGTGACGTCACCGTGCAGCTTAGTGCACGGCGGTTCTTAAACAAATTAACAACAAAGTGTTTGATTCACACTTTTAATAAATGTGAGTGATTAAAGCTTATAAGATCAACTTATTGTAATGGAAGAGCACACAAAAGCTTATTATAAATATTGTATTGTCCCTATGTGTGAAAATCACATTAAAACTGCAAATATTTTCATATGCCCAAAGGTGCAAATATAAGGATAAAGTGGTGTAAGGCGATGAGGAGAGATAATGTATCGTGCTTGAGTAGTTTATATTGTTGTGAAGATCATTTCGACGTGAGTATTAAATATGTATGTACCTAAAATCTTTTTTATTACGACTCGCGAACAATATAGGTACTTAAACAATAACCTAACCTCAAAATTGTATTATATACTTATTCATAAAACTATTCTGATTCCCAATTTTTTTAGTTATTAATGTTACAAATATTATGATTTTTGTTGATCAACAGCTGACTACGAGTGTTGATTTTGATCAAGAAACGTTTTAGCTAAGTTTCTTTGTTTGCACTGTTGATCGAAGAAAGTTAAAAGAATTTAATCCTTTTTACTGAGTGACCTACACAAATTTGTTTTATTTATAAGCCTTGACGAAAACAACCTAGTTTGTTAAAGTTCATAAAGATGTTCTCAACATTTAACATTCCTAATAGGTACCTACATATCTTTGATTATATAATACTAGCTTCTGCCCGCGACTCCGTCCGCGTGGAACTCGTTTATACTATCTCTATACCAAATTTCATCCAAATCGGTTCAGCAGTTTAAGCGTGAAGAGGTAACAAACAGACAGACAGACACACTTTCGCATTTATAATTTATTATTAAGTAAGTATATATAAAATATATAATATAACTAGCTTCTGCCCGCGACTCCGTCCGCGTGGAACTCGTTTATATCGTAGCTCCCCCCATATCCCCCAAAGGGATGAAGTGGGGGTGAAAGTTTGTATGGAGCTACGATATAAATGAGTTCCACGCGGACGGAGTCGCGGGCAGAAGTTAGTATATATAATATATAAAGTTATAGTATAGTAAAATAGTATATAGTATGGATAAATATCTACTAGTTTTTTATTCCACTTATTTAACAAAGACACCTATTTGAAGTAGTTTAAAAGTCTAGCTATTTGAATCGCCAAAATAGGTTATAATTATTTAATTGACCAATCTCACGAGTATAAAAACAAGGAATATGAAAATTTATTGTATATCTGTAACTTATTTACCTTGCAGCTTTTACTCCTCTTAGTTCAGCGGACGTAAAGTCACAAATATTTGCGAAGTATGTATTAAATTTAGTCATCATGAACACATCAATTTTAGGCAGATTATCCGACTGTGCCTTGACAAAACCGCCTTCAGTCATTGTGGCGAGTCTTTTTTCACTTAATAATTACCAAAAAACACTGATTATTTATCATAAACAGCGGCCAAACAATGCGAATAACTTTCAATAATCATACTAACGACCTGCACGGTGACGTCACGTTTCGCTCCGCCAATAGCGTTGCGTTTTGGAAATTTGCGTGGGAATTTGAAAAATAGTACTTTTAAACAATTTATTTTATCAATAGAAACATGATAATTTGAAAAAATAATCATGTGTGTATATTTATTAAGCAATATAGATTACACGTGATTTTTTTTGTCCATTTCTAAATCACATGCATATTCCCTATTGAAAAGCCAATTTATGAAAGTGTGTTACATAAGTTTCTTAAAATTCAAGCATTTAGCCCGCGAATGTCAAAATAAGTTTTTTATGGAAAGCGAACCACCTTAGAGTCTATTGTGGTTAAATTTATCGCCCCTGAGCCAGTCTCAATAGTCAGTACCTATACGTACGCGGTATTTGTCTTCGTTGGGCCAGAAACTAACTAACGTTACTTAAGCCAACCGCAGCCAAAGACGTCAAGGCCCATTGTTGGCCATTGGTTCGTTGGGAAGCGCGATATTTGTCTTCGTTGGGTCAATAACTAAGTATCGGTTTTAAGCCGAGTACCTAAAGACGTAAAGGCCCACTGTTGGCCGGCAATCGCGACATTGAACTTCTTTGGACCCATTACAAGTTACCATATCCCGACAGTCAGATTCAGATTCAGATATTTATTAATAAAATGTAATATCTATTGTACATGCCAGAATAGTACATATAATTAAATTCACAGTTTACCTGCTAAAAACCCCAGGAGACCACTGATAAAAATTCAAATTTCCGGTTTGCTAACATCGCTATTAAAAAGGACTTAATACTAACTTAAATAAATCCTGTGGTATTAACCACTCTATATCGATACTTCGTATCACAATGCGACCGTCCCCTACGTTGTCTTGATGGGTACTGAGAATGAATGAAGTAGTAAGACGAATACGAACATTTCCGAGAAAATACGATGGAAAATTATTATTCACTACATCTTGTACTTACCTTGGATCTAACTTATGTAGCTCATAAGCTGTGGGAACCTTTATTAACCTCTCGCGCCAGTCATCTCTGAAACTATCTCTGGCAAATTGTTGGCGGTTTGCTAAACGATTTACGCCAACCTTGTTCCTTGCGTACCTTGATTTGTGACCGTCCCTTCCGCGAACTTCGAATAGTTTGCGAACTTGGCAAGAAGGCGGCCATAGGTAAACAAGTATAATAGTTGAAATAAGGGAATGTGTTTGTTTTTCTATAGTTATATTCTAACACCATTATTATATTTGCCATATTATTGTTCGTACGGAGCAAACATACTCGTATGTTACTAACTCAAAATCCTCCCAATGCTGTTTTAAGTCATCACGCTTTGGAAATTATACTTATATGTATAATACATATGTACGTATTAGGTAGTACAAAAGTGTTCGGTTCTGGCACTTCGCCGGCCACTGCCGCGGCACGCTCTCTTCGCTCGCTCGGCTCACGCGCTGTAGGGTCGCGGTTCTACCTAACACTTCTCTTCGCTTCGCTCGTCGTCTTACCTACACCGACCTGCTTCAGTCTCTATGAATCTAATTTGAACTTCACTCAAAATGAACCTTTGGTATGGAATGGGGAAAGTAATGATGAATAAGTAAAAAATTGGCTGTGAAAAAAAATTTGTAACAAGCCGAAGCTCAAATGACTGTAGCAGTAAGTTTTTCGGACAACTGAATCATTTGGATAACATCATGATTATTCTCTTCCGAGACTCGCGAACCACGTGACTGACACAAGCCTACGTCATCAAACGGAATTTAACAGCATGATGACCGAGAGTACCTGTGTTGTTATACCATGGTTACCTCACAGTTACCGGCTGGCAAGGACGCGACGACGCGGTGCACAGAGCGGAGGCCACGTATAATATTTAAACATCAAACAATTTATTATATTAACTAGCTGTTGCCCGCGACTTCGATATCGGCCCGGTAACGAATAAATGGTTTACGCGTGCACAGGATTTTTTAAAAGTCAGTTGCACGATTGTATTTAGTCGGCCAGAAAGGGTTACATGAACAGTGCATGTGTCACTAGTCTCCTACGAGAGAACCACGCATGCAACGTGCGGTTGAGGTATCTTACATCAAAGGTAAATAAGTTGTCGATTTTGACATTATGCTCGCTATTTTACGCTCTCTTAACTTATCTCCTGCAGTGATTGACTGGTTTCGTAGTTATTTAAATGGTCGTCGGCAAAGAATAAAGGTGGATTCTTCTTGTACTTCTTGGTGCAGTACTCTGGCGGGCGTTCCGCAGGGCGGTGTGCTATCTCCTCTCTTATTTTCTATCTTCATTAATTCCATCACACATAATATCTCCTCTCATTATCACCTTTATGCCGATGATCTTCAGATTTATACACAGTCCGTGCTTGGTGATCTCCCTTCTGCCATAGAAAGAACTAATGATGACTTGGTACGCATTCTGAAATGGAGTCAACGATATGGTCTGAGTGTGAACCCAGCGAAGACCCAAGTCATTATTATTGGCAGCAGCAATCTGATTTCTAGAGTCGATTTTGTAAATCTCCCTCCAATACTTTTTGATGGGATTCAGATTGATTATTCGATGCAAGTGAAAAATCTTGGGATCATTATGGATCGCTCTTTGTCTTGGGTGCCTCAAGTGAGTGAAGTGAGCAGGAAGATATTTGCTGCAGTGGGGTCTCTTAGGCGGCTTCGTAATTTTCTGCCTACTGCAACTAAAATTGCGCTTGCTCTAACTTTACTTCTTCCTATTCTTGATTACGCTGATGTATCCTATCTCGACCTTTCTGAGGAGCAGCTTAATAAGCTTGAGCGTCTCCAAAATGTCTGCATTCGGTTCATATTTGGGTTACGCAAATATGACCACGTTTCTAGTTTCCGTTCCAGACTCAAGTGGCTCCCTATCCGTTATCGTCGTAACTCTCACATTATTTCGCTTCTGTTTAGTGTCCTTTTTAACCCTGCAACTCCCCGCTATCTCAAAGAGCGTTTTAGTTATTTTAATTCTGTTAGATCTTCTAACAGTTTGCTATTAACTGTGCCTTCGTCATCTTCGAAATTTTACAGTAGTTCGTTCACTTTTAAGGCTATTCGACTGTGGAACTCTCTCCCTCTTGATATAAGACATGCTAAATCTATCGGTAACTTCAAATCTCTTCTTAAAGAACATTATTTGTCTCTCCCCTAACCCCGATTGTCTTACTATTATTATTATTGGCTGACTGTTTATGTATTATATTTATATATTTTTATTTGTGTTATTTGTATATATGTATGATTGTGTATGTATGTTTATATATAGAGCTATTTATGTACGTGTATTGATATAATTATTTTGATTTTTGGCTTATTATAATCTCTGCACCACCTACTACATAATCTAGTTTTATCTCTTTCTCCGATACCCAAAGGTTGTCTGGAAGAGATCGCTCTTCAGCGATAAGACCGCCTGTTGTCTACCTCTACCTACATGTTATTGTATTGTTTCTCTTTTTAACTGCTTTGTTTGTGTGAGGTGTGCAATAAAGAGTATTTGTATTGTATTGTATTGTTGTCAGCTAGTGGACGCCTCGCTGCGAACGCGGCGTCACCTAGCCGTCGTCGAGCGTCCTCGGCGGTGCGGAGCCTGCGCCGTTATGTGCTTGCAAATAGATTAACGGCGGCGGGCGGGTGAGGTGGTAGCTGATCCGGAGTTGAGGCGGAATGATTTCGTTGGATTTTTTTTTATAGGTTCCTGTATTGTTATCCGTGTTTTGGCATGCGACGAGTTAACCGTGTGTTAAATAAGGCAAACACCTCGTTTATAATCTCGTTTATTCTACCAGTAAATACAGATTCCTCTTCTTATTTCTATCGCAGTAACATTTTTTTGGCACAAAAACATGCATCTGTTTTGGTAAGTTTTATGTGTTTTCCCATCTTTTGTGCAGATGGGAAGGTATACCTTAGGGCATTCATTGCAAGGCATCTGTAAATAAAATAAAATGAGAATCAGGATAACGAAAATGAAGTATCTAATGCTCTCAATGATTGATAGGTACTTTAAATCCAATCAACATCAATCATCCTGTTGTTCATATCTATGGCTATGAATTGAAGGTGCTGTAGTAGGGCAGTGTTCAGCACAGGGACGTCTACCTACCTTAGTTATCACTCAGACACAAAGAAAAAAAAATTCAAAGAATAAGTAATGAAAACCGGCATTAAATATCTTGAATGTGTTTCTCAACCGATTCTCGTGAAATTTTGTGGGCAGGTTCATTAATTATATAATTGTTTTGTATTGATTCATTTTCAGGGTTTTTTTTCATATTGTTTTCAAAGACACGTTCGTCAGTTCTACGACAATACAATTACGAGTATAAGATTATAAGATCAGTGAGAGTAATATTGTGTACGAAGTGACCCAAATTGACATCCAACGTGCTCTTTTTATGTAATAAAATAAAACTATTCTTTATTAGAAAATATAAAAAGCTCAGGGCTGTGATGACTCGAGTTTACAATAATCATCCTGACCGTCTCCCATGCAATGTTTTTCAACAGACTTGCGAGTACCTAACACAATTAATTTTAAGTTTAACAAATGTTAATTTATACAAATATTATGAATTGTAAAACTTTGTGAGATTGTAGCTTTGTGAGTGTGTAGGAAATGGATAATCTCCGAAATACTAATCCGATTAAATAAAATCTTTCACCGGTATATAGAATGGTCCTTCCAACCGGACATAGGCTACATTTTATCCAGCGGTTTTGCCTGCTTTGCTACACGTGGGAGGAGCCGCGCGGGCAACTAGTCACAAATAAAATAACAAATAATTGCGGCCCGACGTATTGTGAAACTTCGATGTAGTTAAAGGTTGTAAGGCTAAGGACAGGTACGCATTAAGCGGCTAGCCGCGTGCGGTTACGGACAACCGCGTAATGCGTAGGTTAGTGTTTTGTTTTGCTTTTGCGGTTTCATTTGTTTGGTCCAACCGCACGGCAAGCCGCACGCGGCCAACCGCTTAGTGCGTACAAGGGCTAAGACTCTTCGGCGCGCCTTGATTGAAAATTACTGTAAAAATATTTTAGAGACTGCTAAATAGATACTGATTTCTATTTCTGGCTACTGATAAATAGCTAGATTTACCAACATAATATTTGATATAAGTACCTCCTGGCTTTATAAGTAAATGTTCTTATAGTCTCACATAGAGACTATAAGAAAATAAATTGACTAAACAAGACAAGTACATAAAACTAGTTATTTTATCCGCAACAATTTATTGATCCGAGTCACATGCAAGAGTGCATGCATGAGTCTATATAAATACATACATACATATTATCACGCCTATTTTCCGGAGGGGTAGGCAGAGATCACGGATTTCCACTTGCTACGATCTTGACAAACCTTTCTTGCTTCATTCACTTTCATGGCATTGTTCACTCATGTTAGTCGGTTAAGGTAAAGGTCGAAGACTAAGAAATTGGTTATCATACAAGAGTTACACATTTTGTTCTTCACTTTGATTTCGAGTTAATTGCGCTACCCTCGTAGCGAATAGCATGCGAAAAACACATATGTATAAAGAAAGCGTCTACGAGCAGAGATCCCACCAAGCGCGTACACTGGCAACGAAAGTTTCTAATCTGGGATTCAACCTCGTGTGCAACTTACAGTAGAGCGGTAATCTAGTAACGTTTCGTACGCGCGTTAGGCGTAAACCAAACAGAGACGGCATACGGCGAGGGCGAAGCGCAGGCGCGGTGCAGGCATGATGCAGCTTCAAACCATTGTAGACCTTAATACAATGGAGTAAGGTGCTAGTAAGGTACCAAGGAGACGTATTTTAAATAATACTGAAGCGGCGCGGCGGAGGCACGCTAATACTACTTACTGGCACCTTATTCCATTGCATTAAGGTCTACAATGGTTTGAAGCGGCATCATGCCTGCACCTCTGTTTGGTTTACGCCTTAGGATAGTTTAACTGTCATTATCTACACTATCTACACTAATATTATAAAGAGGAACGATAACAATAGATCAGCGATGGTCGCAGTGATATAAGGGCTCTCTAGTCCGGAAGCCACTACCAGAATTATAAAGAGGAAAGATTTGATTGTTTGTTTGTTTGTATTGAATAGGCTCCGAAACTACTGGACCGATTTGAAAAAATATTTTACCATTAGAAGCCGACATTATCCCTGATGAACATAGGCTACTTTTTACCGCGAGAAAATGCTTCATTCCTACGGGAAAATGGGTAATCCGTGCGAAGCCGGGCCAGGCAGCTAGTTCTATGTAAAATTTGATATTTAGATCTACCTTATATACGTACAATGCGTTTAGATCGACCTGCCGGTGGGCGCCGCACCGCCGCGGCGGTACAATTTACTTTAAGGCGTCGTAGGTTCAGCGAAGTTAAGCGAATAGAGTTTTTGAAACAATATAATGCGTCGGTTTATAAAAATATGGTTTCAAAAAAATACGAATAGTAATATTGAAACTTTTCTAGAGCGAGATCAGTGATTCGAAACATGATTAAGCAATTTTAGTTCAATAGAAAAAAATCACGAACATAGGTCTAAAATACACTTAAAATATTCGTAACAAATTATGCACAAAAGCTAAAAATATGATCTTGCTTCTTATAATCGGCAATATCATGTTTGAGAGAACTCAGTGATTACTTTTTTATTTATATAAACGGCCGAAAAATTAAAATAAAAAACTTGATATCCGCGCTTCCGAGCATTCACTTCCATCTCGCTCACGCTTATGCTCAGTGAGAGGGAGAGGAGACCATGAAACTATATTACCCATGCAAAATAAAGAAGGACTTCACAAGCATGAGAAGTGAAAACAAATGATTTATCAGTTTCGATTTTATCTAGAATCGACGTACCGTTAAATTCATGCTACGCAGTGTTGCTTGTAGATACTTCAAGGTTGTCCCTTTCTGTTCTCGCAGTCGTTGAGGGTACGGTTTAATAGTATTGTTAACATACATTAAATCTATATCTTGTAAATTCTCAATGCTTATCAATTTTTTATTTTGAAATAATGCACCCTTGCTAAGTATGGCGACGAAATATAATGTCAACAAGTCTGAAACCAAAAAAAATACAACCGAATTGAGAACCTCCTCCTTTTTTTTGAAGTCGCCCTGGCGATAAAGAAACAACTGCCGCCAGCTGCGTTAATACCTAGATTACATACCTATCACAATACCTATTGAAGAAGTCACCACAGACAGTGAGAAAGTGTTTTGTGTGTGTTTTGTTTGTTCTACTAATCTAAAAGTAAATATAATTATACTACACACACATTGCACTAATTTGTCTACGAAACTCAAGAAAAACTGATAGCGATTCCAGTGGATAATCATAGGTCTCCAAGATCACGCAATCTCGGCCTAGTCGTGGGTCGACTAAAGCCCGCTACACATTATTAAAACGCCACGCGACCCAATGAACGCGTGTTGACTCGAATCAAATCTAGTATAAGTTTTACCGAAACAAAACGTTACGACCGCGTTTGCGTTTAGCTGTCAAATCCCATACAAATTGAGGGTAAAAAACAAACGCGATCGTAAAGTTTTGTTTCGGTAAAACATACTAGAGCCTCAGAATCACACTATGAACATTCGACGCGACGCGGACGCCACGTAACCGCGTGTTCACACTGCGTCCGTTTCCGTGTCCGGGAGGCATCCGTCTCTTTCGCACTCAGGCGAAACTTCGCAAGCGAGAAAAAGAGGGATGCCTCCCGGACACGGAAACGGACGCAGTGTGAACACGCGGTAACGTAACAGATGGCAGACCGCGTAAGCCCTTTTGTGCTTTGGAAGGCTCGGCTAAACGTTGATAGCTGTTGGTGTCTATGACAGCAGGCTTTAAAGCCAGTTATAGGAGTTTTCCAACAGTTTAGTTACGGGATGTCTTTTTAGGGTACCGTACCTGCCTCAAAAGGAAAAAAACGGAACCCTTACAGGATCACTTTGTTGTCCGTCTGTCTGTCTGTTTGTTAACCCTTTATCTCAAGAACGCGTGGAGGGTATCGTGTTGAAATTTAAACCATATACGTCTACAGTCCCTTGAGCTCTGATAAAATCCAGCTTCCAAGTTAACGTAAAAAAAGATACGGCCGTTCATGCCGTTAAAAACGTAAATTTCGACACTCAAAGGAATCAAAATTTATAGGGTACTTTCCGTTGATCTAGAACTAAGTAATATCGTCTTATACTACAAGTAGGTACAGATAAAAATCTGAAAACAATACATTTGTGTTTTTGTACCCAACCCGCGGTGGGTGAGTCCGACTCGCACTTGTATGGTTTTTTAAACTATACCCTGCTAAAAATTTACTCTTTCACCGAAGACGTACTTCGTAGCACTATTCATGTTTAATCACGTATGCGGCGGATAGCGTCATTCGCGGCGAAAGGGTTTAGTAAAAACGAATTGGAATGCACTTAATGTGGACTTTTACATACATTTAGTAGCCATGTTGGTACAACGTATTAAAAAAAATTACAACCGTCAATATTTTCCCGGATAATATTTCATGTGGTACTCAGTGGTGTTCAGTGGGTACAGTACTAAAATGGAAATGGTAATTAGGTAGGTATAGGTGTTTCATTTTCTTAATTACTAAGAACGAGGCTATTATTGCATTAATCCCTCTAATTAGTTACTGTAACTTGACTGACACGTGCCTACACTTAAGCTAATTATAAAAAAAAATGTTGCTAATTAGTTAGCCTTACATTAAGAAAAAGCGTATGACTGCGAAACTGTGCGCGATTCCGTGCAGTTTTTTTTACTGCAAGTGGTACGACCAAGAGAGATTTTTCTAATTCATTGCGTGTGATCCCAACTAACCACAGTGCGTTGCGCGTCTCGACCGCGCAATGAACAGTTAAAACGCTTGCCACGCCGCTTTTCGCGCAATGTCATGGCTGGACCGTTATACACACATTCTTAAAATTCTAATACTTCATAGTTTTTTTTTGTTTATTTAAGACAGAAAACTTTAAAGTTTATCGTGACTAAGACTCCCGTATTCTAATTCAAAATCTTGCCACCGTGTCAGCACTGTGCCGTTAAGTCATTTGTGGGGAGTCGACGCCATTTTACCTGTACCTAATAGTACTAGCGGTCCACCCCGAAATTCAGTAAAAAGCTGCAAACGGTGTTAAAAGCATGAAAATCGGAACGATTGATCTTTAGGCCATACGAATAAGGAGAGGCGTTATATCGTCATTTTTTTTTTAGTATGGGAAAAAAAAAATGTTCTGAAACCTATCGTGTATAGTATCTAATGAAAGGGCTTATTAAGCCGATTCTAAATAGTAGTTTATGCAACTGATACATAATCAGAGGCCTTAAAATACGAGTGTGGTTTTATGAAACGAGCGCCAGCGAGTTTCATAATAGGATCACACGAGTGTTTTAAGGCTAAATTATGTACAGTTGCATACACTACTTTATCTACACACTTATAATAAGTACTCTAAGATGGGTTCAGAAGCCGTAGGAAAATGACCTGCATTGCTACTATAGTGCTACCTGTAAAATATATTTGTTGCAATCGTGGCTACATTTACGATATCCGGCGGAGTGTTCATTCGTTCTCGGAGTCACTACTACTCATATTTTCAACTGAAATGTGAATTATAAACAACTTTTCAGAATTCTACTTTCGTAACAGCAAAAACCAAAAATGAAATGACAACAGTAATGGCGGCAATTCGATCCTACGTCAAGACGAATGTTTTTTTTAATCATAGACAAACGAATGAAGTCCCTATTCTCATGTCACTCTTGATCAAATGTCGTGCGGTTTATATTAAAAAACATACTGAATTGACGTTTCGCATCGATGACTGTTTTAATATCTATGGATACTAGAATAGAGACCCACTTGAGTTTTGACAGCTGTTCGAAATTTAAACTCATAACCTTACAAAAATCTGTACTGTAATAACATTACAGTACAGATTTTACCTACTACCACAGACAAGAAAGTTCTCATAGTAAAATTGGTTGTAATAATGCTGTTAATTTCCTACGGTTTCTGAACGCATTTTAGAGCACTAATGATATGTGCGTAGATAAAATATATTACATCATTATATTTCAGTCACTTGTTTTAAATTAAAATAAAAATCATTTTCAAAACATACCAAGCTTGGGCTCCTCCAGATATGATATGGTTGAATAATTGTTTGTAAATATACCTAAAATGATATGTCATAGCCTCATATCCAACCCCGAGAAAGCTATTTTAAAAATAAATATTTACAGTTGTATTTTTTTATATTTTTTAAAAATAACAAACTTTTACAATTAGTCGAAACATGTATAAAAAGTTCAATATGAGACACTGAGGATGATGAATACTAATGCGAGAGGAGTTTTCAATCATATTTATATTTTGAAAAGAGAGACCCGTCGAAACATTATGAATCTGATCTACAAACCGCAAATTGATTTACAATGAGAATGTTTATAACATGTGCATAGTTATATAGCTTCTGCCCGCGACTCCGTCCGCGTGGAACTCGTTTATATCGCAGCGCATACAAACTTTTACCCCCCCATTTACCACCTTAGGGGATGATTACGGGGATAAATACTATCCTATGTTACTCTTCATCCCTTCAACTATCTCCACTTAAAAAATCACGTCAATTTGTCGCTCCGTTTTGCCGTGAAAGACGGACGGACAAACAAACAAACAAACATACACATACACTTTCGCATTTATAATATTAGTATGGATTATATACACGATGATAATTAATTCGTGATCAGGAGCAAATTTTTCTAATTCTGCGATTGATACCAAACACGATTAACTCGAAGTTACCTAAAACAAACATTCTTTTTTTTCTGAATCAAACTGAATAAGGAATCACTATATAAATAGTAAGTATAAAACAAAGTCGCTTCTCGCTGTGTGTCCCTATGTATGCTTAGATCTTTAAAACTACGCAACGGATTTTGATGCGTTTTCTTTTAATAGAAGGAGTGATTAAAGAGGAAGGTTTATATGTACGAGTATAATATAGTGCCCGTGCGAAGCCGGGGAGGATCGCTAGTTACTTTATAATTAATGTTAGTTAGTAACTTCAGGAAATGTAGGGTGACCATTCAGTGGAAATTAGTGTTAGCATTACTTATCATTAAATTTATTTAACTAAACAGTGATGTAATTGCATGAGTGAGACCTCGTCCATTGAAATCCGTTTTGGCTGTTTATCAATATTTTTCGACTCCTGATCACGGATTAAAAATCACCGTGTATAATAAACTAACGGATGACTTAAAGTTGTTAAGAGAAAATAGATTTAAGAACAAATTGACAACCTGGACTGGCTTTTATAGGGTAAACAATTTTTTGGATTGTGATTGACATGTGTGATTGATGTTATGTTATTTAATGATTATTGACATTGTATTAATATACATTTTTTATTTAATTATTATTTGACCTTGTTATTTTTGTTTGCATTCGATATTATTATAATTTTGACTTGTAAATGCTAATTTTTATAATTATTATTATGGGCTTCGTTCCTCAAAAATATTTTGTTCGCCTGCACGCAGGCAGAATGCACTAGACTATTATGTGGTATTTTTAATAACTATGTTACTGCATTCCGAGCAAAATAATAATCTTTGATATGAAGATGATGGTGATGATAAAAATTGGCAGATGGTTTAATAATAAAAAATACCAGTAGAATTGCTTAACATTTATTGACAGATTTAAAACACAGTACATATTCCTGGTGACGAAACCTAATAGAAACGGTATCTTGGTGCTCATTGTGAAAGTTACCTAAAAGTCGATTTGTTTTTTTTTGGATTTGATTTGATGTCTTGATTCTGATATCAGTGTCTTTGTCTTGTCTCTTTCTGACGTGTGAGAGTGAGCAAGCGCAATACATTGACGTCATAATGAACGCGAAATTAATCCATCAGACTTACCACCAGTAGCCCGTGTCACGCACGAAGCAATATACATATTACAATTTTACGAGTAAACAAGCGAAATGAAGAGATTATTCAAAAATCCACCTGCTTTTTAGAAGTATTAAAGTCTATGTCACTTCCACAATTATTAGAAATCCAACGACACCTCATATGCCAAAATCCATCAAGCCGTTTGCACTGACTGTGACCCGTTAAATATAATGTTCTTGTAAACAATACATACGAGGGTGAATTGAACAATTTTGAGCCTTACCTTTAAAATGAATACTACTAAACTTTTTATAACAATTTAATTTTTCTACATAATATTCTCCAAACACATCTATACATTTTGCCATTTTGCCACTAATATCATTATGCCGTGTAAAAAAAAAATGTTTGGGGAAAATATCATAGTCGGATGGGGCCAAAATCAGGCGAATAGGGTGGGTGCGGCAACAATTTCAAACCCACGATTACGAATCTGTGCCATTGATTTCGCTGCTGTGTGGACGGGAGCGATGTATTCGTGCAATCTTTGATATCATACCAGGCCTTTTTTATTTCATTTCCTCACGCAAACGTTGGACGAGGGAACAATAGTAGTCAGAATTTATGTTTTTATCTTTTTCAATCATTATAACCCCTCTGCAGTCCCAAAAAATTGAAGCCATCACCTTCATGGCTTACAAAATGGCCTTTGCTTTTATAGGTGGTGACCCTGACTTTTTCCATTGCTTGAATTGTATCTTTGACTCTGGTGTGGTTGTGGTGAACCCAAGTCTCATCCATAGTTACGAAACGACTGAGAAAGTCTTGAGGATCAGCTTTAAATAAGTCCAAACGATCCTGTGACATCGTGTGGCGTCTTCGTTTATTTTCAGCTGAAAGCAGTCTAGGGAAGGTCAGGTGGGTACCTGGCAGACACCTTGGAAAATCCAAGAACGTTGGTGATGACGTTCTTTCCTCGTTCATAGGAGAGGCCTATTTCTTCCGCTATCTTACTGACTTTCAATCGCCTATCATTCATAATGATTTCTAATATTTTATTTACATTTTCATCTGTAGTAGCCGTTAATGGTCTGCCACTCATATGTGCGGCTTGAACGGCTTCTCTACCACGTTTGAAATCTGCGTCCCATCTATGTACGGTGGCATCTGATGGAGTGGATTCCCCTAAATGTCTGTCTTCGAAAATTTCCCCTGGAGTGAAAACCTTCTTTTCGAAGTACTCAATTTTATCCGTTGTTGAGGAAATCGTTAACCTTGTTTAGTATTCCGATCACAATGTTTACAATTGTGACAGGAGAAAAGCAAATGATAATGAATATGAGGGTATTATTTTTTGTTTTTACGTACGTACGTATACTTACATATATTTAGGTACATACGCTCGAAAAACATAACCCTCCTTCTGGGGCAGTTGGGTAACAAGCAACACAGGTCAATTGATCATCATCATATCAGCCAGAAGACGTCCACTGCTGACTACGCCTCCCCCAAACAGTGCCAAAGTGACCGGTCCGGTGCCACCCTCATCCAGCGGACTCCCGCGACCTTTACCAGGTCCTCAGTCCGCCTCGTGGGGGGCTACCCACGCGCGCCTTCCGGTACGTGGTCGCAACTCGAGAACCTATCCGTCCGGCCATCGGTTCTACGTGCCATGTGCCCCGCCTACTGCCACTTAAGTTCAGCTATTCGGAGGGCTATATCGGTTGTTATCTTGGTTCTGCTGCAGATGATACTTACTATGGGCCTCATGAGAAGGCTCAAAATCACCCAAAGGGCAATGGAGACGGCTATGCTGTGAGTGCCATATGTCATCACTGGCAACACACACTGGTCAATTGGCCAGTCGTCTTCGGTCAACCGCCTCAGTGTTGCCAGTTGAGACTTGTAACTTGTACCGTCCTACTTCATGAATCGTCCTAGAGCGCTCTAAGGCCTTACGTGTGAACGTAGAGCTCGAGTGGCGACCACTTATATCGGAAGACGCAGCGTGGGTAGACCGCCCCACAAGATGGACTGATGACTGATGACCTGGTAAAGGTCGTGGAAGTCCGCTGGATGCGGCTGGAGCAGGATTGGTCACTGTGGCACTGAACGTCTTTCGGCTGATATGATGATCAGGTCATTATGAAATTTTGTTTTTATTGTGTACTAGTATGGTATTGTAGAACATATGGAAGTGGTATTACTCCACTTCCCAAGTGAGCCCATACTCAAGGCAAACACCCATATAATCCACTTGTACCGTCGAGGCTAGTCCGCCGTTGTTGCATATCATGTAGCATTTGTTCATGTAGCTTTGTTTAGTTGTACTACAGACTGGCATGTACACTTTAGGGCAGTTATTGCAGTTGGCTTCAGATATACCCATGATGGGTAGGCTTGTGTCGTTGAGGCGGTTGTAGAATGATTTTTGCCAGTCTTCGACGGAAACGTTTTTGTAAAACCGAACCCCCAGTGTACCCAGCCTGGGTGTTTTTTGGCACTCGGTTTCAAGGTGCGACATAGCTAGGAGAACAATTGCTGAAATCGTGATAAAATAATTATTGGACACCTAATTACAAATATATTTTTTATACTCGTCGACTGTAGGCTTCATGCCATCTGTATTTAAGAGAGTTCATTGTCTACGTCAATTCGAAATACCTGGGTCTATACGTTACGGTAATAATTTAGGTTTAACAGCGTCAGTAAAAGCTAAATCGTCACAAATGGTATTGAACGATAACCCCCGTACGCGTGAACTCTCTTCATAGTAAATGATATGCCGGTAAAGTTCTACATACAGTGGTGAGGGATTTATATTGTCGTTAGTCAGTCAGTGGTAAAAATGCCAGCTGTTTGAATTGGCATGCTGTAGGCTTCATGCCATCTGTATTTAAGAGAGTTCATTGTCTACGTCAATTCGAAATACCTGGGTCCATACGTTACGGTAATAATTAGGTTTAAAAGCGTCAGTAAAAGCTAAATCGTCACAAATGGTATTGAACGATAACCCCCGTACGCGTGAACTCTCTTCATAGTAAATGATATGCCGGTAAAGTTCTACATACAGTGGTGAGGGATTTGTATTGTCGTTAGTCAGTCAGTGGTAAAAATGCCAGCTGTTTTATAAAACTTAGGGTTCTAGCTCACTGCCGGGACGCCTCGCGGGCGCCTACACCGTCCCCCGTCACCTATGCCTGAATTATACGAAAATGATACCAAACTTGACCTAGTAGCTATAGGTAGGCAGTAATATAGCAGAGAATGGACCTCGGGAAACGGCCCTTTCCCCTTCTCTTTTTGGGTACTAGCCAGGGGTTGATGTCGTGCCTAGGACGCTAAATCAGCTTAGTTTGACACAAGGAACAATCGTGCCAAGCGGCGTCGCCTGAGACAAAAGTGCATATAGGTACTCACTGCTATTAATTCCCCCACTAAACTAGATATTGATCAATATAAAACCGGCTCTTAATCTGTGCCGTGCGGCAAGGTGCCCATAGCATTCCCGCGCTGGATAGCAATGCCGATCCGTTGCGCGCTTGCGCGAGATAGCCGCCAACCCACTGGTCACCACTCGCTTCCACGACTCGCTTTGCGTGCTCTTTGAATACTGCGTTTGCTCCGAGCCCCCACACAGGCCTTACCTAACCTATCCCAAACGGCTAAAACATGCAGCCAGAATCTCTGGTTGCATATTAGCGCCGCGGTTTTGAGCTGTGTGTGAGGTTTTGAGCTGTGTTACCGGCCCCAGCCCTGGTCGAAGTCACTGAAAGTTGTGACGGGGCAAGGGCATATTTATTAACTAACGCAAACTACAAAATTGAGACCCAGATTCTCACCTGCGAATTGAAACATTTTCAGCAAAACCATCTACGCTCAATGTAATCGCAAGTAAATTATACAGTGAGCAATAATAACTATCTTTCGTTTTTGCCATTAGCATTTTAATTACTTCAATTGATTTTATGACTAATTTATGGTAATATAAAGCTACAAAATAGCACTCTTCAGCACTGGATTGCTGCTTAATGCTTATTAATTTCACCGTATTCCAGATAAGATTAGAAAGATCGTGCGTTAATTGTAATGAGATTTCAACGAAAAACATTTTATTAATCGAAAGCATACGCAAATGCTGATGAGCAATGTAATGTATGATTGAAAAGCACTTAATAATCGAAATGAAACTAAAATATAAAATAGTAAAACTAGTAAAATATTTCACTTTCATCTCAGATAAACGAAGAAACGTCGTTGAATTTATCCGAAAAAATTCTAATGTTATATGGAATTAATTGAAAGTTGAATAAATTTTCCTACATTTATTTTTAAAATGTATTTTAATATATACGCTAGTTTAAGTAGGAATAGCAAAATATTAGACAAGAAAAGTGATAATCATGCTACTAAATGTTTTCTTGATAAATAAATAAAAAATCATTGTTTCCGTTATTTTGGATGAAAAGGTAAAAAGTTTAATCCACAACTGAATGCGTCATCCCTGAATTATAAGAAATTGATACCAAACTTGACCTAGTAGCTATAGGTAGGCAGTAATATAGTTTAGACCGGACCTCGAGAGACGGCTCTTTCCCCCCTCTTTTTGGGTACTAGCCAGAGCTTGATCTCGTGGCTAGGACGCTAAATCAGCTTAGTTTGACACAAAGAACAATCGTGCCAAGCGGCGTCGCCCGAGACAAAAGTGCATACTCACTGCCATTAATTCCCCACTACTTATATACTTAAACAATTGCTTTGTGGCACTTGGTCTCCTCTCTTTATCTCGGACGGTACATCGTTATATCGTCTTTTTAACAGGACACTTCAATACTTGAGTCGTATGATCCGATAAGCCAAGTTCAACAACTTCTCGCCTGGACCCCTTGACATTATGTGCGAAGTTGTCGAGACAAGTGCCACTGGCTAGTCTAGACTCGGTTCCCTAATTTAAAATTATAGTTTAGTAATAAATATTCATATTGTAAGGTGTTATTGTTTCTCTTTAAGATGTTCAGATTAAAGTCGCCGCACATTATTATATTTTTATTATTTGTATCATCGCATACGTCGCGAAGCAAAGTATCAATCTTTTCAAAAAATAATGTCACATTCGATTGAGGCGTTCGGTAGAGACATATAATAATGATTTTGTGATGTAACAAATCAATAGCACAACATTTATTACATTAGTACAGATATTTTTTTTACATTAGTCAATTCTTTGCATACAAGATACGACTTGGCTAAAATACATGCACCTAAAACCACCAAAAACTAGTAACAAGTTTATTCGTTTTTCGTTCGGTATAGTAACCAGATTCTCTAAGCCTTCCATCATAAAATGTTCAGTGATACATATTATATCGATTGGCATGCTGTTAGTATCAAACTCCTCCAAATATACCGAAAGTGTGTCCGCTTTATTCAATAAACCGGCTATATTTTGATGCATGAGGTAGATGAACCTGTACGAAAAAAATCCGAGGATTGGGTGGCTATTAGGCCAGTCCTCATAGGATCCGCTGAGGCGTTGACTTTGAAGAACTCATTTATTTTTTTCTGTTAGGTCTTGGTCTGTCTTTTTATTTTAAAGAATTCAGAAATCTTCTTATGTGCAGGTTTATCCAGACAATTCTTTAGTCTTTTTCTTGAGGAAATGAAACTTCTTATGTGACCAACTATATTCGTCATTCCACTAGATTTGAGTAGAAGGAGTCGTGCCGATTATATGGAACGGTATGTTGTTGCATAGCAAATTGTTGAAGTTTTCGACTATATTTTGCATTCGAAGAAAAGTTGTTCGTAGGTGTTATTCCTACTTTTTATGTTAGTTTTTGTGTCAACCATTAGTTTCATGAATATTATCTATAACGATTTTATTTTGTCTAGTTGTAGGTCTTAAATACCATCATTCTACCTGGTACCAAAAAGGTGTCAGATTGTTGGCCACTTCTAGGTAAAAGGAGCCGTCCACCAGACGGTGGGTGGACGATATTAGGAAGATTGCGGGTCACACCTGGATGAGATTAGCTCAGGATAGGGACGGGTGGCGTACTCGAAGAGAGGCCTATGCTCAGCAGTGGGCGATTACGGGCTGAAAATGATGATGATGATGAGGTCTTAAGGCGCCGTAGGTTCATGGTCTTCTCTCCCTCTCACTGAGCATAAGCGTGAGCGAGATGGAAGTGCGTGCTCGGAAGCGCGGATATCATGTTTTTTAATTTTAATTTTTTGGCCGTTTAAATAAATAAAAATATAAACACTGATTTCCCTCACACATGATATTGCCGATTTTTAAAAGCAATGTTAATATTTATAGCTTTTGTGCATAATTTGTTACGAATATTTTAAGTGTATTTTTGTGTGTTTTAGACCTATCTTCGTGATTTTTTTCTATCGAGCGAAATTTGCTTAATCATGTTTCGAAGCACTGATTTCCCTGCAGAAAAGCCTCAAGATTACTATTCGTATTTTTTTGAAACCATATTATTATAAACAAACGCATTATATTGTTTCAAAAACTCTGTTCGCTTAACTTCGCTGAACCTACGGCGCCTTAAATGTTCGATCATAGCTCGTCAATCCATAGGATATTAACTCCACTTTTATTGCAATTGCAAGGCTGAATTATTGCACTGGGCTAGAAAGCCGCCAGCTTTTGAGTCATCAGTTACATCAACCAGACGTTTTGCGATTTCCGCAAGGACCGAATTAGGTATTTAACTAAATTGTTACACGGTTTTAGGACAATCTAGTTTTAAACTAGTTTCGTGCCGGTTTTGCACACGTCTGTCTCGATTAAATGTTTGAATCTGCTCCTAGATCATAAATAATTGCATTTATTTTTCAATGGTCGTAATCATCCTTCCAGTCCCAGCACTTTCCCATGTGAAGTAATTTGACATCGTTACCTAAAATAATAGTAATAAAAAACTTTAATATAGTTTTCAACCACACAGGTCATCTTCCTTCTAGCTTTTTTTCCGTTGTACCCTAGTACAAAAGTATCACGTTCCAACCTAATGTCTCAAGTTATTCTATTCTTGGAAAGAGGGAATTGTGCGCAAATGGAAAGTCAATTTACGAAAAATCGACACATTTGATTCTTAACATACCACGCTGTTAGAATGTCAAATAACGTTTTGTATGGAAAGCGGACCACCTTAATGGAATCTTGCTAAAACCGCCGTGGAGGTTTCAATTAAATGGGTTGAAATACCACATAAGCATAACAGTTTGCAGGTTTTCTTTATGAAATAAATCCGTAATCCTTTATAAATTTATCGCTTTTTGTGACGCCTTATAAAGGATTTTAAATTAAAACAGCCTTTTGCTGAAGAGTTCAATGAGGCTGTATACACGATGATTTTTAATCCGTGATCAGGTGTCGTAAAATATTGATAAACAGCCAAAACAGATTTCAATGGATGAGGTTTCATGCAATTAAATCACTGTTTAGTTAATTAAATTTAACGATAATGTTAACACTAATATCCACAGAATGTTTGGTCACACTACATTTCTTGAAGTTAAGTAGATAGGTACGTCAAACACACATATGTAAAATTTTCGCAAACTACCGTTAGGGTGACAAAGATTTTCCATTATAAAGTGATTCCTTATTCAGTTTTATTCAGAAAAAAAAGAACGTCTGTTTTAGGTAACTTACGAGTTAGTCGCGTTTGGTATCAATTACAGAATTAGAAAAATTTACTCCTGATCACGAATTAAAAATCATCTTGTATATATAGGTCCTCAGATTACAAACGTTATCAACACAATCATCATCATAGCAGCCGAAAGACGTGCACTGCTGGCGTCATAATGAACGGTTCTGCGCCACCCGCATCCAGCGGACTCCCGCGACCTTTACCAGGTCATCAGTCCACCTTGTGGGTCTACTCATGTTGCGCCTCCTCGTACGTGGTCACCACTCAACACATTTCCGCCCCAACGACCATTGGTTCTACGTACAACGTGTCCCGCCCACTGCCACTTACGTTTAGCGATTCGGAGGGCTATACCTGTTACCTGGTTCTGCTACGGATAGCATCATTCTTGATACGATCACGCAGAGAAACTCCGAGCATAGCCCTCGCCATTGCTCTTTGGGTGACTTCGAGCCTTCTTATTGAGACTTATAGATTACAAACTTACCGGTAAGTTTTTTATAGCAATTCATCCAGCACAAATTTTGGAACGTCTTCTGATTGGTGGTGCATATAGGAAGGTGGATGCGAGGGCATTCGGTACAATCATCCATTTGTTCTATGGGTGGCAGCAGAGAAGCTTCATCTATTGGTTGTTTAAAGAACTCCCTTTGCCACTGCGCTACCGCAGCCTTGTTATAAAATTCGAACCCTAGTGGTAGAGTGCTTGTTCTAAAAGTTGTGGTTGTTCGTCTTGGTCGAAATGGCATTTGTCCGAAGCAGGGACTTGATAGTAGAAACATTAAAAATACTGAAAATTTAATGGATCTATGAAATGATTGAAAAAACAAACTCGAAAAAAAAATAGGATGGCCAATACAACAAACTTAAGTCTGAGCGCTCTGTTTCATTTTACATCCCATTTTACCAACTTACGTGTATTTAGAACCATTTTCAAAAATAACCAAATAATTATTATTTCCATTGCCAATGTCATAGAATTTTCAATTATAAATGAAAAATACAATCCTGATTTTTTAATTAAATATATGTTTTATGACTTGCTGGTATTGCTGGCATTCTGAAAACGCATCGGCGGTAGAAGGGTGCAGATAAGCAGAATGTATTGACGTTTATTTTTGAGATAAAAATGTTAATGATAGAGAAGTAATTCTTTGTATATAAAGGTGAAAGCAGATATAAATAGATATATATAAATACGGACTGGTATTGTTTATGTGTTGGCTGCCAATTGATAATTTTAAATGCATGTTTTAATATTTTTTTGCTATTGAAAAGATCAACCTGTCTTCAGCGGGAGTCGGGAGGAGTAAATATTATGCTGTTAAATAACAAAAACGACATTCAATTTATCATCATACGACTACTTTATTAATTTTCAAAATTGTAATTCTATGTTTTTAGTAACATCATCTATGGTTCTAGTAGGCCAGTGTACAAAGTGTCCCTACTCTCTGGACATTGAACGAGATCCCAAGTAGAGTTCCTTCTCAGGAATCTTCTAATATGGTAAATTATTTGATAAGATGAACATAAATATCGGTCAAAACAATTATTTTTGATACAAGCTTTTATTGCTGACTGTACTTTTCTGTATACCGTCATCAACTACTCATTGAGACGATTCTAACGAGCCCAAACTCACCGGGGGTTACGTCGGTGAAGTACTAAATTCCCATGGGCCACCTTCTGTCTCCATCATCAGATCAAGTCGATGGTACAATAATATTAAATCGTCATACAAACTATACTTTTACCCAAAATTTCAGCTCAATCGGTTGAAGATATCTGCTTCAAAATTCTGTTGCAAGATTCCACCCAGGAAACATACATCGCAAGTTAATTAAAAGCTTATAAATAATATATTTTTATAGTTAAATTAATTCAAATATATCATCAATAAATAGGAACATACTGTATCAGTCATTCACAATGACGATCAGATTAAAGTGACATGACATACTCTTTAATTACCGTGTATATGCTGGCTGTTCCGAAGTATTAAATCGTAAATCAGTAATTTGTCCGTTAGTACATACGAGGTCAAAGAAATCTGTACAATTGAGTGTTACAAAAATACATTTACATTTAAATAAGTGCGATATCACATATTGTCCATCTTTTATACCCACATTTATGCTAACAGTGTCACTGGACACAAGTTTCATGTGCTCTGCCTACCCCTTTTAGGGATAAAGGCGTGTACATATTTAAATAAGTTTACACACTACATGACAAAAACATACTTACAACGCACATGACAGTTTTATCTTTTCACTGAATGCACCAGTTCCAAGTTCTGTTTACCATTTGTCTTCCATAGAAACATTTTCACAAATTGTGATATAATAGGTTTACATTGTGTAGTGTAGGTACCTACGCACCTATTTATGTTAAAC
This sequence comes from Epinotia ramella, assembly GCA_947578815.1. Taxonomy (NCBI): domain Eukaryota; kingdom Metazoa; phylum Arthropoda; class Insecta; order Lepidoptera; family Tortricidae; genus Epinotia; species Epinotia ramella. The sequence goes on from OX388202.1 coordinate 34,347,996, forward strand.
TTTTTAGTGACTGCCACCAGTTCTATGTGAGCTGTCAAGCTTGTCTTCGAATACAACCGTTATCATGAATGGAGCTTTATTTCCTATCTTGCCCTACATCTCATTGGCGAACGAGGATTAGGGATTTATTTTGGCTGGACTAAAGCAAAAACATGTCGATCGGTAAAATGGGGGAGTTTCACGCTGCTACGGGCAACTGGTTGCTGTATGTCGAGCGGTTAGAGATGTTCTTCAAGGTGAACACAATCGCTGAAACTTTACATTAATTGCTGTAGTAGGCGAGGTAACGTGTGAATTAGTGAGTTACCTAGTTAGCCCGAAGAAACCAGCGGATATGACCTACAAACAGGTGACTTGAGGCTCTTCGTAAGCATTTACATCCAAAACGCTCAATAATGGCGGAAAGATACCGTTTCCGTCAACGGTGGCAGAAAGTGGATGAGAGTATCACTCAGTATATCGCTGAACTGAAGAAAATGACTCGATTTTGTGAGTTTTCTTCGGGACTTGAGGACAATTTGCGTGATCAGTTTGTGTGCGGCCTAAATAATGACGTTATCAGACAAAGGTTATTTGCGGAGGACGGCTTATCATACGAACGCGCCATACGACTCGCCTGTTCTTTAGAGGCAGCGGAGCGAGATGCGGCGGCCGTGGAGCACGCGGGACCGAACAGGAGCGTCGGAAGTCTGGGAGAGGGCACGGGCGCGGTACACGCTCTGGCGGCAAGGGCCGGCTACGGGCAGCGAGGACGCGGCCAGCGTGAGAGCGCGGGGCCGACACCGACACGGTGCGCGGGGGACGCAGCGCTGTGCAACGTCTGCGGGGCGGCCGACCACGTCAACGCAGGCTACAGATTTAAACGTTTCGTGTGTCGTTTGTGTGGTAATAAAGGCCACCTCAAACGAGTCTGTCCGGAGCGAGCGAGCGCGGCCGGCAGAGGAAGGGGCCGCTCGGGCGTGGTACACTTTGCAAGCGGCGGCAACAGCGGCGTCTACTAGGGACAGCCAGGATGAAAACTATGAGCTAGAGGGCGATCTTCATTAGCTGTGTTTGAACAGTTATAAATGGGTGAGCATTGATGTAGAGATCGATAATGTACAAATAGGAATGGAAATCTACACGGGAGCGGCCGTGTCCTGCGTAAGCAAGAGTAGGGGAGACCGGGAGCAATGGTACCACTTTAGAAATAATGACCTACTCAGAACCTAATGCTATCACGTACAAATCGCTTAGGATGTAACATTCTAGTCTCATTGGCTATCAGAATCTAGAAAATAATTTTCATTTAATCGCATCAGAATGGTGCAATTTGAGTTTTTGTTCATGAAGTCCTTGTGTTACGATTGACCCCTAGTACGGGTCAATTGTACCAGATAAACAGAGGTAAATAAAACCCAGAATAATGTATTAATCAATCAGTACTTATTGTTTATTTCTTATTGTTACATCAGTCTTAATTATAGAGACTCGTATTAATACTAGACAAAGCTAGCATTTCAGTTGAACTAAACGTAATATAATATTTTCCAAGTTTTTTAAACATATTGTGTCGACTTATAAAGAAAATACGTGTGCTCATAGCGCACACCTTTCAAGCAATTAAAACATCTCAATACAACAAAAATAATGAATTATTTAACAATTACTAATCCCATACAGTTACAATTGACCCCTGGTACAATCAACCCCATCCTTCACAGCAAATTAATTTTAAATAATGCCCCTGAAACGGATGGCATTGCGGGTATTATAATTTATATAAATCCCGAAGTATCGTATGAATTGTCGGGATGAATCATAGGTATAAATTAAAATACCCGAGATGTAACTTTTTACAAAAATAATTTGTTTCAATTATCTTATTTTAGCAGTCGTGTAAAAACTCTGGGTCAATTGTAGCACGGGGTCAATTGTAACGGTACAATTAACCCCGAGTGTTGTGGTACAATTGTCCTTTTTTACTCGCACTCATTAATCTTCACAAATCTGGATTTCTATATCCAACTGACCTCCACACTATGACACATTAAAAACTTTAATAACTAGAGAATCACAATTCAGTACAACTTTCACACTACGACTATTTAATTATAAATTTTCGTACAAAACGTAAATCGGAAATACTTACTTTGGTCAGTCAAAAATGCAAATCGTCGTATAGCACATGTTTTTCGCACGGCAGCGAGTGGCAGACTAGTGAGCAGGTCGACCTACGCTCAAGGCACTCTGGTGTATACACACACATGCATATTTCGATGTGGTTGCCGAGTTATAGGCGATGGTACTATTGACCCGTGGTACTATTGACCCCGGTCTACCCTACTTACTTGAAGTATTTTAAGCATAGGCCGATCTGTAAGTCTGACATTGTTTTCAGATTGTATGATGGCAAGAAGATTAAACCTTTGGGTGTTATTAAACCGATAGTTAAATACTCGGGTGAGGCGAAAGCCTTAGAATTATTTGTGGTTGACGGGGGGGCAACTTCGCTGTTAGGTCGCCACTGGCTAGCCGAGTTTGGTATTAATACTCCAACTTTCAGAAATAGTAGTATTAACGAGGTCTCAAACGGGAATACGGAATATTGTGATGTATCGGTTTTAATTGACAGGTGTAAGGAGCTATTCAGCGACGGACTCGGGCGGTTTACGGGCAGTAAGGCGACGTTGCGGATGCGCGAAGGTGCCGCGCCGGTGTACTGTCGGGCGCGCGCTCTGCCGTATGCAATCAAGGATCAGGTCAACCAGCAGCTGGACGACATGCTGCGAGAAGGTATTATCGAGCCTGTAGCCTTAGTAGCCGTAAGGAAACCGGACGGTAGCTTACGTTTATGTGCTGACTATAAGATTACGTTGAATCCCGCCTTACAAGTGGACAGGTTTCCGCTGCCCAGGATAGACGACTTACTGGTAGGGCTAAATGGCGCGCAAGTCTTTTCTAAGATAGATCTCTCGCAAGCCTATAATCAAGTGGAATAAGACGAGGCGAGTAAATTTTAATTTTAATTTTCATTTAGATGAACTTGAGGCGAAGAAAATACCTATTGATGTAATATGCGTTTCTGAACACTTTATCATGGACGAATTGGGGGATCTGGTAACCATACCGAATTATAAACTTGCATCTTCTTTTTGCCGCGACCAGCGTAGAGGTGGCGCTTGTATATTAGTTAGATCGTAACTCGAGTATAATGAATTAATCGATGTAAAAAATATATCCGTAACATGTTTAATGGAATGTTGTGGAATTGAATTAGTACAACATAAAACTATTATAATATGCCTGTATACACCTCCGCAATCAAATATTGCTCTTTTCTTTGAAAACTTCGATATTTTGCTTAAAAAGATTTGTAATAATACAAATAAAAGACATATATTATGTGGTAACTTTAATATCAATATTTTAAGTCAAAATAATAACACCCTGACGCTGGAAAGCCTCCTGTTAAATTATAATCTTCGTCTAGAAATAAGGAAACCGACCAGAATTTTTAGTAGTACATGCCTGGATAATTTTGCACACTACATAAAAGGATGTACAGGAGAAGTGGTTGACCTCGGCTTCTCAGATCATACTGCCCAACTACTAAAATTTCCAGACAAAAAAACGTGCTACATTAACTCCTGGCGTATACTGAAGCGTTTCTATAGCTCAGATAATTTAGATTTGTTTAAAAAATGTATTAGTAGCCTTTCTTTTTCTGAAGTAACGGAATTCAGCGATGCTGACTTGGCATTTGGCTCTTTTTTAGAAACGTTTTCCTGTTTTAATAATCTTTTCTTTCTTTTAATAAGTATTAAACTTAAATCTACTAAGAAACCATGTCTATAAGCTGCTTTAAAGAGTCATTACGAATCGTCTCGCACGCAGGCTTGATGACTTCCAGCCTCCCTTTCAAGCTGGTTTCCAAAGAGATTTTAGTACCGTAGACCACATTTATACGCATACTGAAGACTGAGGAGTATAACCTGCCTCTCTGCTTAGCTTTCGTGGACTACGAAAAAGCCTTCGATTCGTACGAAATCTGGGCTGTACTACATTCTCTCCAGCGGAGCCAAGTAGACAGCCCCTATATCGAACTTATCGAAGTATTGAAGTAATCGTACGAGAACGCCACTTTGTCAGTCCCACTCCAGGATCGGAGCTCGAAGCCTATTCCGCTGCAGCGAGGTGTCTGGCAAGGGGATGTTATTTCTCGAAAATTTTCACCGCTGCACTGGAGGACGTTTTCAAGGCTCTGGACTGGAGAAGGCTAGGCATCAACATCAACGGCGAGTACTTAACTCACCTTCGGTTTGTTGATAATATAGTATTCTTGGCTGAGACCATGGAGGGCTTTAGTACGACGCTCGATGGCCTCAGTAAAGTCTCCGAGCGAGTTGGTCTTAGAATGAACATGAATAATACGAAGATCATGTCAAACGTCCATATAGTACCAACTCCCATTTCAATACACTTTACACTCGAAGTTGTAGACGATTATATATACCAAGTCCAACTTTGAGATCGAGGTTAATCGTCGAATTCGACTCGGACGGGCAGCATTCGGGAAGCTACGGCACATCTTTTCGTCTGATATTCTGCAGTGCCTCAAGGCGAGAGTCTTTGACCAGTGTGTGTTGCCAGTGATGATGTATGGCACGGAAACGTGATCGCTTAGAAGGCTCAAAGTCATCCAAAGGGCAATAGGGAGGGCTATGCTGGGAGTTGATGAGAAATGAGGCTATCCGCAGCAAAATCAAGGTAACCGATGTAGCCCGCCGAATCGCTTAACTTAAGTAGTAGTAGGCCGGGAACATTGCATGTTGGCCGTTGGCGCGGAAAGGTTCTTAAGTGGTGACCACGTAACGGTAGGCGCAGCGTGGACTGGTGACCTGGTAAAGGTCGCGGGAGTCCGCTGGATGCGGGTGGCGCCGGACCGGTCATTGTGGCACTCTTTGGGGGGGCCTATGAACAGTAGTGGATATCATCCAGCTGATATGAATGAATTAATGAAATCATATAATTATTTTGCGTCGTCTCCAATACCCAAAGCTTGGCTGGAATATATCGTTTAGCGACACGGCGCGACCGCCTGTTTTCTACCATAGTTTGTTTAAATTATATATTATTTTGTTTTCTTTTGTGTGACATGTATATTCTTAAACCTGTTATTGTGTACAATAAAGTTCTTACATACATAAATTAATGTTTGTTTTCTATTATGTACTATTTCTGATGACCAATAAAGAATATTTATATTCTATTATTTTTACAAAATTAAATGATGCCTTTAGGAAAGTTCAAAAACTTTTTTGAGAATGTTCTGCATCTTGTATTGTACATACTATTTCCAGGTTCAGTTCAGTTGCTGAGTAGAATGTTAACCAAATGATGTATTTATTTCAACTCACACTTCGAGGACAAGCATAACTGAACAGTGCTAGCGATCACATGATACGCTCTAGTGACATCCTCCTACATACTAAAAGCACTATAATATTACAAAGTTTGACCCAAGTCTTGAAGCCTGCGAAGCACCCGCCACGATGTTAGAAATGTCGCGATGAAATTGGATTTTCTCGTTTTGAGTGAGAATTTTTCTTCTACCGACCACATGGTTTCCGCTCGAGGAATTGAAATGTCGGAATATTTAAATATGCGAGAGCAGATTTAGCTTTCATGCAACGCTGCAAACGTATTGGTTTTATTGATTTTTGCAATTTTAATAGATAAAAGTAGCGACGTGCAACGAGGCAACATTGAAAGAGGATTGAATAGCAAAAAATCTGCAAAGAAGCTTAAAGATATGTACGTACGGAGACCGCTCATAGCCTTGTGTTTGTTGTATATTGCCAGCATTGCGAACGTGAACATTTTTATACATATAATATTGTATACTGTTATGAAAAAAAACATACCTTGTCGCTGTTTTTGCCGGGTCTTCTCTTGGCAGAGGTTTTCTTTCAGAACCGGTGGAAGTTTATTAACAGTCATAGGTGCATGTAATATGCCAAAATTAAAGAATAAACAACTTTGACTTAAATGTACAAATACCTAATGTTAAATATGTAAAGCTGCGTTTTTGAATAAGCGGAGCGATCGGCGGCACAAAACCTAGGTGGGATTTGGCCAAACACGAACAATACAAACATGTGGTGCTTAGTGTAATTCCCAGAGCGTTTCAGCCGCCCTCCTCCCATGTCTGCATTTTGACGAAGTCTCTGCAGATTATTACATTACGGGAATTACCCATTTAAGTACAACGAGAGTGTTTCCATATACGTCTGCCACACCCGTATTGCAAGGGCATCAACAAGAAAACTCTATTATAAGTATATCTTACCTTAATCATCATCAGACGACATCTATATAGGCAAATAGCCATCTCGCTCCTGTTGGTCGATTGCGTAACGCTTTGTACGTACTTCAGGTAGATCATCTTGGCTTACCTTATAAAGAGTAAGCAGGTCGGAAAATGTCACAAAGGCTGATCCTAGTACAGTTTCGGTGGGTGCTTTAGAAGCGACATCAGAATGGGAAAATGATAGTTGGTTCGTCCTTACGCTCGTTCGAAACATTACGTATTAACCCCTCGGGGAATTAGCCCTCCTACTGTAAACTAGATGGAAAACACTAGATTATAAAGCAGCCCAACGCTCTCTCAGTAAATACATGTAACCGTTAGATTGTGAACACCGTCAGTTAGGATTTATGATATTACTCGTGAATAAACTGTCGAAAAATTATGAAAGATAAATTGTGAACCGTTCTGACAGTCCACAATTTTTCGACAGTTTATAATATCAAAAGTAAGATGACGGTTTTCATAATCTGCCGTTAGCCGTTATGGCAGCATAAAGTGGCATCGCAAAGCATCACAGAAGGATGTCCGGTTCTCACAATAAATTCAATTTAAAAATGGAGTTTGATCTTAATTTATTGGATTCTCTTGCCTTTCCTGCCTTTTTATATGCCATTCAAACCAAAGGCAGGCCTGCAACAAAATTCCCCTATATTATTAGATTTCCGTTGCCGGAAACAAAAGCTTAAAGAGATTTGTTATATCGTTTGTGAATCTGGATCCTGATGTCTCTTACTCGTAACTAGGTACACTAAGTAGTTCTATTCGTTAATTCAAGAGTTGACTAAGTTGCCTTTACGGTCGTGTAACTGTGAAGTAAAAATTCTAAGAAACAAACAACGAACTAAAAGAAAAAAATCAGTTGTAACCTCCGGCACGGCAAGACCTATTATGGAGTGGTCGATTTTTGGGTGTAATGTGAGATAAGGTGTATACATAGCAACAGGGTGACACTGGGCGGACGCTTGATATCTGAGCGTTCACACTAGTGAACCAGCACACCACAGAATTAGATATCCACCACACCAGCACACCGTCATGTTTCTATTTACATGCGGGGTACAACACTAACTACACGACGTGCTCCAAACATTTTGGGATGATCAAAACTGCGTCAGGCGTCAGTGAATTTTGAGCTCCGTTGTGGTCGAAGATGCGGAGTTGATTCACCCAAACACAATAAATGGAACGTCTTGCCGAAACGTCTCGTGTTTTAATCCTTATGATGAATGGGTATCCAATTAAACTACACGTCAAGGAGGTTAATAATTTTATTTATCTCCAATCTGACGATTTACTTGATTAGTCAAGTGATATTAGAATGCGGCAATATCGCCTCCAAACACATCACAAGGTCCCATTCGATACTTGGCAACTTTTTTAAAATTTGGATTTTTACGGTTTCTGTAGTTGAGGCATGTTATGAAACATTCATTTGTAAATGTCTTATTGTTGGTTCCACACGCTGGTAGATATACTTGCGGGCAACTCGAGCACTTGTTATCAGTAATGGTTATATTGATGAGCGACGTCACATCCGTAGTCCATGCGTTGAAGAAATTATTAAATGGTGCCAGTTGCGTGTTCCCGGGGGTGAAGAAAAGTGCTAAAAACGTCTCATAATTCAGTATAGTGACGACGAGTTAGCCTATTGGGTAGTGACGCTGCCTACGAAGCTGAAGGTCCTGGGTTCGAATCTCAGTGAGGGCAAATACTTGTATGATGAGCATGAATATTTGTTTCTGAGTCTTGTAAGTTTTCTATGTGTTATATAAATAGAAAACTTCCTAGTGTTTATATCTATTAAATATATCGTCGTATAGTACGCCATAGCTCAAGCCTTATTGAGTTTACTATGGGGCTAGTTCAATTTGTGTAAGATTGTCCCCTAATATTAATTTAATTAATTATCGTTTTCATTATCTTAAGATTTAATTTCACACACAACTTCAAAAGTTATTTTACATGTATTTATGAATCAATCTTCGGTATGTTATATTTTTTATCCAGCAGATCCTCCTGCGCTCTTTGTTAAGTATATACAGGGTGTTAACGGGGTCATGATCCGGAATGACAAAAAGCGAATAAGATGATCATACTGAACAACCTTTCCCATGGGACCAACCACGAAATCGCAAAAAAAAACCAGGTATTCCATACATAACTCTCAATTAAATCGCAGTTAACTCACAGTTAACTCTTAATTGGCTCTTTTTTTTTGCGATTTCGTGGTTGGTCCCATGGGAAAGGTTGTTCAGTATGATCATCTTATTCGCTTTTTGTCATTCCGGATCATGACCCCGTTAACACCCTGTATATAGTATAATTATGATATTATGGTTGTTTGATAAAAGGATGAAATCAGGACTAAAATTTAGCATATGATCTCGTAAATTTAATGTGGAAACACATTTTGTTATAGAATCATGAAAATACAAGAACATTGTTATTAAAACACATTCCCTAGCGGACTGATTTTACTTGCCTAAACTGGCAACACCGGTCAAATCGCCAGTCGTTACGACGACTGGCGCGGCCTGCGGTGGCGGTCACTCGTAAACTTGACAATAGCTGTCAAATTTTGTATTGATCACCACCGCAGGCCGCCGCCAGTCTGTCAAGAGGCTTCATTCGTCAAACTAGTCAGTGTCAACAACAAGTCAGCTGAGTCATGTACAAGCTTATAGCTTCGAAAAACGGGCTACTGAACGCGAAACTGTGTATTTGTGATACCGTAAAATGGGGTGAGTAGGGATCGCGAGGAGAGTTGGGTTACAAATAATAATAATAATAAATATTAGGGGACAATCTTACACAAATCAACCTAGTCTCATAGTAAGCTCATTAAGGCTTGTGTTATGGGTACTAGACGACGATATATATAATAGCATAACATTTTTCTTTTTTCTAGGCCATTTCTATCTGTGAGTTCCTTTAATTGGCTTTGTATTACTATGTAAGACTTATATTATGTTTTTGCAGCTGTTGGTACTCCTTAAGCATAAATAAATAAATAAATAAATAAATAGATATAAAAACTTAAATACATAGAAAACTTCCATGACTCAGAAACAAATATTCATGCTCATCACACAAATATTTGGCCTTACCGGGATTCGAACCCAGGACCTTCAGCTTCGTAGGCAGCGTCACTACCCACAAGGCTAACCGGTCTTCAAAATGAATGGGGAGAGAAGGGATGAGAGGGGGTGAGATTGGATTTTAAGGCTACTGCTAACTAAATAATGTATTCCAATTTAAAATGGAGCTATAGTAATATTAATAATTAAAATAATCGATCCAACAATCTTCCAAAATCACCTTTGTATGAAAACCCATCTCACCCCAACTACGAGGGACTACGGGGTGTGGTGGGATTTTGTGTTTATCGTTAAAGTTATGAAATGGAACTACCCAAAATCATAAAAAAAACTAAAATACAAACGGCCGGGAGACTTATTTTACAACATTCAGTTTGCATATGTAAAAATAAAATGTCATCGAGGTTTGAATGTCAGTTTTGCCCCTACTCACCCCGTTTTACGGTAAGATTCGAATAGTATTGGTCGCTCTATCAAATATGTGCCAACCCAATAGGAAGTAATGAGAATTCTTATCAATATTGATTCCAAGTGAATGTTCTTGCCTACGTAAGTAGCGCACTTCGAGATTAAGGCCCTTCTTATCTTAGACCCCTCACGCACTAAGCGGCTAGCCCTGCGGTTAGACAAAACATAATATGAAACCGCAAACGCAAAACCTCTACGCACTAAGCGGCTAGCCCTGCGGTTAGACAAAACATAATATGAAACCGCAAACGCAAAACCTCTACGCACTAAGCGGCTAGCCCTGCGGTTAGACAAAACATAATATGAAACCGCAAACGCAAAACCTCTACGCACTAAGCGGCTAGCCCTGCGGTTAGACAAAACATAATATGAACCGCAAACGCAAAACCTCTACGCACTAAGCGGTTGGCTGCAACCGCACGCGGCTAGCCGCTTAGTGCGTACGTAGCCTTACTGAATAAATTATAGTTATCACGATTATGTGTATCTCGTGGTGCCATTTTCCTTGCCGCCGAATGTGTTAGTGCGCGGTCGCCATTACCAATAGGTACTATTCCGATCTAAATACCTACGTTACTTCGTTGTTTTTCGAAATTAAACCTATTGTAATACGAATCGAAAGCCAATATATATCAGAAAACCCTACCTTATTCTCAGTTGCGCTACTGGCTACCGATCTGCCACGGGCATTTTAAATTTCAATTTTCTAAAGATATGTCTTATGTGTGATATGTCACTTTGATATCAAATTGGTATACGAATTTTCAGTGTCAGATAGACCTCGAATAATTTGCTAATTAAACGGGTTGGTAATAACTGCAGGTAATTTGGTCGTTTAATTACATTGTACTGCGGTCACTGTGATTGGGAAAATGATTAAAAAAGTTTGGGCTATGTGGTCAGCTGCGAAATTAGCTACACGGACGTGCTCGAAAAGATTTGCTCCCTTTTAGCAGATTAAGCTTAAATAGATAGCCAGACATACAAACAGACAGACACACTTCGCATTTATAATATTAATTAAGTATGGATGTACAGTCGAGGAAATTGAATGTTTAGCACTTTTGGACCTTAACGTCATTCAAATAGAGTTGACATGTGCCAAACTTTCATTTTCCTCCACTATACCTAGGGCACGATTCGGCATTCAATATGTATCATGTTTCCAGCTTGTCATGGGGATATCCCCAACCTTATACTCGTATATCTTCAACAATGACAATGACAGAGATATGAAACAGGGACAAGTCAGACAGGCGAGTACTGGCCATATGCCGTCATAGTTGAACGAGCGAGAGAACCGAACGAAATTCTCCTTTTCAGCTTGGGCTAAAATGCATGCGTATCTGTCCAGTCTGCAGGTCGCATTAGTCATCTGACCCTAGGGAAATTTAGAGCAGGTTCGATGTTTCTGACGATTTCGTTTTATGAAAAAAAAAACGATTAATAACAGACTCGATATATAAGGTGCTAACAAATTAAGTACCAATATTTTAAGAGGTGTTACATTACATCAAAACAATTGACTTTAAATAGAAATTAAGAAAACTTTTCATATGATATTTTTGTTTTAATTTCCGGTACAAAATAAATAAATTAAAATTTCGACCAAACATAATCAGCCTGTGCATTCAACTGACAAGATGTTAAAACACTATCTGTCAAGTGAACATCGTCGTTTGTGACAAACGTCAATGATTGATTGTTGACTATCTCATTAACAGGGTGTTTTTACGCAGTAACGTTGTATCCCTAATTATCTCCAAAAAGTGATACACACTTTTAAATGTTTCATACTTAAATCTACTCCTAGAGACTAGTACTATCAGCTCTAAAAGTATTGGTACCTAATTTGTTAGCACCTTATATATACTGCTCAAAGGGCCACTTACATTTTTCTAATTTATTGTTAATAATTGGACACAAACTAATTGATAAGTGGCTAATTAAATGATATCCCGCATCCTTCAGAATCCAACCTCTTTAATGCTGTTGTTTAAGTCTAATAGCTGGGAAAAAAAATGTATTACTTTTAAATATAATTTTCACGTAACGATCACCGTACTGTCTTTTTTCTTTTGAGTAGTATATATATTGGAATCTATCTAAACGAGATTACTCGTCAATGTCTTTTATTCAATATTTGAATACATTTAGAAGTTGAAAAGCCTTTAAAAAGCATTTTTCTTACCGACTAAGACTTTGTGCATGGCTACACTTGGCAGAAAATGGCTTTCATTGACTTGCTACATAGTAGAAGTGTGAATAGCAAGTTAATTCAATAATATACATGACCCCATTATGACACAACCCCTATTAGGATAAAAAATCGTTTTCACTCGGAAATCGAACCCGTAACCATTCCGAGGGTTGGCCCATTAATAGGCTAGTTGTCATTCAAATACAGCATATGCGGAAATGCCGGAAGGAGTTCTTAACCCTTTAAGAAAGTCAATTTGTTAAACGGCAAAAGTTGGTTGGCATTTAAAGGGTCAAGTTACATATCATCATATATTATATGACGTATTTGAGAGTCGGTGGAGTAACTTCCAACTTATTCTACAGTATTTTACTCCAATTTAGGGAACTGTAGTGTGGTGGTTTCTTTGCCTTCCACACCGCAGTTTTCGAACCGAGTTTGTTTCGTGATATCTGAAAACAAGCCCTCCGAGTTTTTTTATCATCGTTCTCCTATCACTACTAGTGCCACTGCTATACTGCTTGACACCAGAAATTGCTATTTAATGGCAGCGATTCCTCGCTGTGCCAGAGTATCGTCACCGGACATTGCAGCTTTTTATAGAGTCGCCCCACAAAATATTCAAGAGATTTAAAGATTTTTTTACACCTCAGAATGCAGTGACAAAGTTATTAAAAATACAACATCGTGTATAACCGCACACTATTTTTTTTTTAAAAGGCGCATTTCGGATTTTAAAACAGGTAGCCTAAAATGCTTCTAATTTTTTATTATCAAAGCAGCCCATACTTCGATTGGCAACCAAAGTTGCTACCATCAGTTTAGGGGTCCGCCAATTTGGCAACTGTGGTTGCAACAAGCAAGTGATAAGCGAGATACCAACCAACACAGTAAAGGCCTCCACACACCGAACGCGGGTCGTGCTCGGCGCGGGGCGGGCGCGGAACGTGCGCGGCGCGAGTCGGACGCGGCGCGGGTCGTGCGCGGCGCGGTCGGTAGGTATCTCTTTCACTACCAACGCGTTTAATATTTCTCTCACTATCTCTATCACACAGTGGCGCGGGCCCGCGCTACTGTGCGATAGGGACGCCGCGCTATTGCGTAAAAGAGATAGAGATACCACCCGACCCGCGCCGCGCACGACCGCGTTCGGTGTGTGGAGGCCTTTAATGTCACTATAAAACTATTATTCCCCATCCCCAACTTTGCGTAATCTTGTTTGCATCCTGAAGGCGCCTAGGGTCCATCAGTACTGACTACTGATTTTTGCGGTGGCGACATAAATCTGATCTTCCAATCCAGAAAGAAAACTACAAATTATTGGGATTAGGTTTTTTATGTGCGGTTATAATTCTAGAAGTTCTCAAGTCGCCTAAAAGCTTTTAACTCCAAAGGGAAGACTTTCAAGTGTCAAATCACAAATTCCAATTCTACACACACAATGAGTACTTACGTATTAGAAGATCGAAAATTGATACATAGAAAATGAAAACATCAAAGTACAAAATATCGAAAATCTAAATATCGAACGGTTGAATCGTCTAAATTCAAAATATCGAAAGTTTAATGTACCGACCGATTAAAATATCGAAATATACATATCGAAAATGAGAATATCGAATTTAAAACATCGAAAGTTCATAATGCCATAGTTTAAAACGTCAAAAGTATTAGTTACCGAATGATTTAAGATCAACTGCCTAATTTTCGAAAATATTATAATCGACATAATAAGAAACATCGAAAGTCAACAAAAATGTCGATTGCACAATCCCTTAAATATTTAGGTACCCTATAATATGACCCATAAAAACATTCCATGTAAAAAAAGGCCAAGTCTCTAAACTGTTCCATCGTAAAAAGTTGTGAGATATTTCGTAGTACCAAGTCTCAGTCATTCTTATCATTCTTTATTTGCTAGCTAAATAAAATGGCCGAGTTATAGAATATCGAATTTAAAACATCGAAAGTTCATAATGCCATAGTTTAAAACGTCAAAAGTATTAGTTACCGAATGATTTAAGATCAACTGCCTAATTTTCGAAAATATTATAATCGACATAATAAGAAACATCGAAAGTCAACAAGAATGTCGATTGCACAATCCCTTAAATATTTAGGTACCCTATAATATGACCCATAAAAACATTCCATGTAAAAAAAGGCCAAGTCTCTAAACTGTTCCATCGTAAAAAGTTGTGAGATATTTCGTAGTACCAAGTCTCAGTCATTCTTATCATTCTTTATTTGCTAGCTAAATAAAATGGCCGAGTTATTTGACGTCAAAGTAGGAATTTGGAATCCAAAAATGACCCAAAACTGAATCGGAGCACCCCACCATCCACGTGGTTTTGTCTGCCCTACTTCTAGAGTGTTTACAAAAGAGAACAGAGGCGCGGAGAAATTTAGATCAATCGTGACTTCCCGTAGCTCCGGCGCTCCGGGAACAGCAGCTCTTCCGCCCTTGCATGACGAAGCACGGTCACTTCGCACTTCGCAGAGGCGACCAGCCTCAGCCGCTCGCCTCACTCGTTCCCGCGCTCCGTCACGGCGGGCGAGGGCTTCTGTCCCTCCGCTCCTCCGTTCTCTTTTATAAACACTCTAGGGGTAGAGCAGACAAAACCACGTGGATGGTGGGGTGCTCCGATTTGGTTTTGTATCATTTTTGGCTTCCAAATTCCTACTTTGAGGTCAAATATCTCGGCCATTTTTGATTTTAGAGAAAAGTTTTTTGTACATTTTATACCTACTGTTACTGTTGATACTGGTATATAATATAGAAGATTAGGTTAGGGCAGCTAGAAAAAGGGGGGGCTCGGTGGGAAAAGCCCCCCGCAGTAAGAAAACAACATAATTATAATTTTAACGATGGTATTATTTGTAGGTTAGGTTAGGGTTAGCTTGTGTCCCTTAGAGCGGAAATAGGCACTCCGCGAAGCGGGGTGACGTCGACACGCTGGCAGTTAGGTTAGGTTTAGGTTAGGTAATAATTAATGTTAGCACAACAAACTAATTTTCACAGCTATAATAGGGTAGCTACAAAGATACAACCTGTACAACTAATAATTTTAATAATTTTGCCAGTGGTATGCAAGTAGACCATATTTTATGAGGTTAGTTATTTTGATGGTTCGACGTTTTACTTTTTGATTATTTGGGCGTCGCCATTTCAAAGGTCAATATATTGTCATTCGAAATTATAATATATCGCCTGCATAGTTATTGATATTTTGTACTTTCGATATTTTAACCGTTCGGCACTTATATTTTGGACCAATTAGACGTCGATATAATAACATTAGATGTTTCGATCGTTCGATATGTTGATTTTCGATATTTTGTACTTCGATGTTTTCACTGTTGATATTTCAATTTTCGATCTTCTAATACGTATCCATTACAATACGTCACTTTTTTGACATAATGCTACAATTCAATAGGATTGTGAACTCAAAATTTATTAATACTCAAAGAGAAACAAGGCAAAACACACCTATTTATGCCTAATGACGAAAATCCCATTCAAATAAATATCTCAAAAAATTACTCGAAGTCCGTGACATCTCGGATCTCGAGCGTAAATGACAGTCATTTCATATGAAGTTGCATTTTGCAGAAAAGGGACAGAATATACCCCCTCTTAAAACTTTGGACCCTCAGAACTTTGTGATTTTATTCTCTACCGTTACTTTTTCTCAATTCGAATGTATATTTAATATTTTTTTGAGAAAAGCCAACATTTTTGATTATCTAATTTGGTGTACACATTAGGTACACCTTTTTCAATTCAATTCATTTATTCAGTAAGTTAATGTCTACTATAATTTCTCGATTCTTATAATGCGATACATTTTATTAGTGTAAATACACTTTTCCAAAGAAAAACAAATATTAATGTAAACGTTTCTAATTCCCATGTTTGTCACCTTTGTTCCAATAATTGACACCCTGTTCATCATCTTTACTGATTTGTATTAAGATTGATGGTGTCAAGTTCTGGTCCAGTGTCAAGCACTCAGAAGAGGAGCACAAATATACTAAAATAATTACGGTCATACAATCATCATTATTATGAATTTAAGGTGGTTCGACGAGCATACAAAATTCAGATTTAGAGAAATGGCGGAATACTTATCTTCAAACCAGTAACATTTATTTATTTTTATTTATTTATTTATTTATTTTATGAAACAAACGGTCATACAAAAGTATAATATTACTTGTTAGTTAATTACAAATCAGACCTATAGTTTCCAATATGTATCACAAATTATAGCAAAAACTTAATTTGAAAAAGATTGCATAATTGCAGTTATTAGTTGCTACAAATAAAAATAGAAAATCTTGCGACAAGGTAAACAATGACAAAGAGAGAGCAAAGACAACATAAAAGCAACCGGCGTGACAACCGAAATAAAGTCTCCAGTGTAACTGCTTCGTATGCCAAGACTTCTAACCTTATTGCCTTTTGTCCCTTTCCTGACCCTTTCCAGGTCCAAACTCCAAGCATAATGACCGTTATGTCGCATTTTACGACTTTAACCATACTGGTCGTTGTTAAAAATTGGGTATCATTTATGCAGGTGTAAAGACAAAGTAGAATGGGTATATCTCCATTCCATGTTCAACCTTATTTGTATTGCGTTAAGAAGGATAGTAAACCTGCTGTTTTAGAAAGGTGTTACAGAGGCACAATTTTCATTATGGAATTTCGTATGCGGGTTGAAATTATGACTGCCGCGGGACAGGGGACATCTTGCGTCGGAAAAGATAATAGTGAGAATGTGTTCAAACTACCCTTATTTGCTTTTGTTACTCACGTTTGGGATAAGCATTTGGGGTAAAACGGTGACAACTATTACAACGGGAATCAAGATACTTTGCAAGAAATAATTGTGTACCTACCTAATAAATGCTCAAAATATAGAAATTATTATCTATATTTTATATTTACTACGGTAGTAAATATTGGTTGCTGTTGTTACGACCTAAATTAAATATGTCGTTCAAATTAATAAAAAACTTACGTGATACAAAGAAAATTGCAAATAAACAAATTGCCATGACAAATAAGAAGTCCTAGAATGATCTTAAATTAGATAAAATCAATTCAAATGCTCTCAAGTTAATTCAGTAACAGTTGTAGAAAGAGTTCTAAATTGTGAATTTACTAATAAATACCTCCCTGTAGGCACTAATTGTAAGGCAATAAATATGAATTGCTTTTTTCATGATTTGTAATTAATATTCCCCATTAGTACGTTTTTAAGTGGGCAAATACGGCAATATAAATTCCATTTAGAACACCTACGTAACCTACCTAGGTTGCGATTGTAAGTGTGTTGCAGTTGGTATAACCAGCTCCTGTTAACACTTTCGCCGAAACCCCCCTAGCGCTCTAGTCGCTTTCCGCTACATACGAGGAAACCCTCGGGATCTACTACGAGCGTAGCGCTACGCAGCTAGGCTATGCGTAGCCGATCCCGTCGTTTTTCCCGTATGTAGCGGAGCGCGTAGAAGCCCGCTAGGCAGGTTCCTGGCATTGATAGTATTCATACAATATGTTGTACGAGCCACGTTTATTTGGATGTTTACACTTTTGCGCTTTCCTCCGTTATAATAAGGCGTTATTGGCCAACTGCCTGGCATACGTAACTAGAAGTATATATTTTGACGATACGATTGATTTCTAATTCGATTCCGTTTTCTTTTGGTCAAGCTATCGCTAAAATGTTTTTTCATCTCGTACTCTGAAAGTAGGTTTTTGTTTATCTAAACAGCGGGTTGAAAGTGAGGCATGTCGCCCCTAGGGCATAAAAGTCATAAAAAAAAAGGCAAGTAACCTGTACAGTCACAGTTTCAGAAAATTGTACTCATTTTGAAACTTGTTGACAGTGATGCGTTATTTTTTTAAATATTGTTAATAGATTAATTATTGTATGACTATTATTGCTATTTGAAGACTTGAATATGTTTTAAGTGTTGGTAGTTCAATGTAACCGCTTCAGAACAGCGTCCTAAAGTCATTACAAAAATAACAATGGCAAAGCCTATACTGCCCCACTTACATAAAATTGTGTTGATTTTGAAGCTTGTTGATAATATATAAATACAATTAATAATTATTTAAAAATCTGTTGAAACAATATTACTTGTCGCTGCCTTAAGTTGTCTTGTTGTCCTGTAATATATTTATATAATTGTATTATAGTTTGTATGTATGTATCTATGTATTTATACTATACTTATTTATGAAAGTGTGTATTTGAGTGTGTAATTAAGCTTTTCTTGATTTATTCCTGCACTACCTGTTTTTTAACTCTTCTTGAAAATTCCCTGCTACCCAAAGGTTGTCTGGAAGAGATCGCTCTAAAGCGATAAGACCGCCTGTTGTTACCTTTATTTATCGTCTATACTTTTGTAACATGCTTTTCTTATGTTGTGGTGCAATAAAGAATATATTATTATTATTATTATAATTTTTCATCCAAACAACAAATGAAATTATTTTTTCGATATCACCACTTCAAAAGCGCGTCCAGAACACCACACACTAACATTATTAAAATCTGTCAACAGTTCCCGCCCAAATGCTCCACAAACAAACGCTTTTAAAATGGGTTATATATAGGATCCGACTGATTTAGAATATATATAAGTTTTTGGGGCTCTCTTCGAGCGCCAAAGTATCTCGTCAGGAATGGTTGGCTTTCAACCCTCGGTTAACAATGTACTATTTTTGCTGAATTGAAATAAGAATTTAAACTCGACATTTTGAAGAATTTGCATTGAAATTAATTGAACTTATTTACAAACACTTACAAGTTCATAAATGCCAATGTCACATGTTCAAAATCAACTTTTTCGCGTACCGATAACTTAATAATGCGACTTACGTGGATCCAATTAATTAGATTTCTTCAAAATTTCAGTCTTAAGTTTCAGACGTTTCATAGTGTCACAACTTCTACCCTAAACTCCAAGTCAGTCTTAGAGGAACTCGTGTGTTGACACCCTAATTAATCTTGTATAACAGAATTTGATAAGATCGTGCCAAATTGGACTTTAAACGTTATGAGAGAAAGTCAATATTTTCTTGGATTGTAACGCACGTAGTTGTTATGAGTTAGTTTAGTATTTTGTTCTTGCTAATAACGTTTGTAAGTAGTGAAATCGTTTAGGTCTTATGTAATCGTTATGGTAAAATGGTTACTTTTCCGATTCTAATACTTTGAAGAAGTAAAAGGCGCT
This sequence comes from Epinotia ramella, assembly GCA_947578815.1. Lineage (NCBI taxonomy): Eukaryota > Metazoa > Arthropoda > Insecta > Lepidoptera > Tortricidae > Epinotia > Epinotia ramella. Next base: position 34,367,365 of record OX388202.1, read on the forward strand.
GTGAAATACCTTATCGCCGTAATTTGGACCAACGTCATCTTTAACTGGGGAAGGTTCTCCCTTACGGTATGCTGGTAGATAATGGTATTTGACTGACGCCTTTTCTAGACTATGGCAGTACTTTTAAATATCGACGACTAATATAACAGAATGAAAAGCGTTATTTGAATTAAACAGTCAGAAATCATGCTCACTATTTTATTGTGGAGTAATATGTAAACAATTTGGCTTCATATTAGGTCCTTAAACAAGTTTATCAACAAGTTTTTTATTTATTATAATTTAATGAGTGTATTTATTTAGTTGTTTTTATTTAGATGAGTTTCAATAATTGATGGTTTTTATTAAAATAAAAGCCCGATTTTTTATTTTTTTTCGTCTAATTATTCATTCTAATATCCTTTATTCAGATACAGTCTCAGGGTAGGCTTTTAACGATATTCTTAAAAAATTAAAATATAAAATATAAAAACATTGTAATAATATAAAATATTAGGGTGCCGCCGGCAGCGAGGCCCTACGGTACCGGGGCCGGCGGTGGTCAGAGCGCCAGAAGTACCGCCTTTTGTATCTGACCCTTGACCCAGGCATCTAGTAAGTCTCTTAAAGTGTTCGTCGAGACTCTTCGCTATTAAACCGTTCGCCGAAACGACTATCTGGACAATTTTCGTCGAATCTACATCCCACATGGCGGTTACTTCGTGAGCCAGTACTAGGTACAAATACAAATACAAATACAAGAGATCTTTTCGAAGATCTCACGGTTCTAAATACACTAAATTGCCATACGATAAATAAATAATTTGGTATATTCTTGTGTTAAGGGTACTAGATGAAGATATCTTTAATAGTTGTAAATACTTAAATACATAGAATATATCCGAGACTCAGAAACAAATATTTACCTTTACCTTTACCGGGCTTCGAACCCAGGACCTTCAGCAGCGTCACTACCCAGTACCCACTAGGCTAACCGGTCGTCGTCAAGAGGTATTAAAATGTTGTTGTTGTGTTGTGTTTTTCTATTTCTGTTTTGATCGGTGAACCTCAATCTGTTAGCAACGATATATTAACGTCGATGGTTCGGATTTATATGTATCGCTCCCGAGGATGAGCTGTGATAATGGACCTACATTTGTCTCTAACTGATAACACAGCGTATCCTCAAATCCATTAAGGGAGGGCAACGCGCGTGTGATTATTCTGGAGTCGCAAATGTACATACGACTACGGTACTTGTTTACCATCAGGCAGGACGTGTGCATGATCGCCAACGTCATCGCATTCAAAAAATAAAAATGCTCTACCTTCCTTTTGGCCTGTATAAGCCTGCATCACACTGGCACGGCCTGGCCGCGGCGGACAATAGTTAAATTGTCATTAGCTGACTTTACTATTGTCCGCTTCCGCAGGCCGCGCCAGTGTGTTGCAGGCCTTAGGCGCGAGTTTATAATGTACATAGTATTTAAGGCAACCTGTATTCGATACAACCTTATCCTATGAAAGCCTCCGAACGCTATTTCTCAAGGGTACTTGACCGACTGAACACCATGGAGCTAATATAAGGAGAGAATCTATTGACAAAATCAAAGTAGCTTTTTGAATGAATAATAAATCACGTATAATAAATCTCTGAATTAAAAAAAAAGAATCAGCATTGTTCTGGCAAGAACGACTCAGCTTCCCATCAACGGAAAAACATGTTTTTTTTATAAGTAGGTACGATATTATTTTAGATTCCGCTCAGGATAGTTTCAATCCGACTGCGACGATTAATTAATTTTCCGAAACATTTGACCTCATAAAAAAATCATTTCTTCTTGAAATCCAAGCTACCATTATCTGTCAACTGTCAGTGACGTCAAAATGGCGGGCTTGCCATAACTATCCAACATTAATAATTTCGATCCGGTGTGTGATAGACCTTCACAAAACGCAAAAGCGAATGATAAAGCATACAAAAAATAATCTATTCTGATATGCGCTAAATTCGTATTAAGGTGTAATTTCAATAAATGTATTATCAAATTTCAACAAAATAACGTCATACGTCAAAAGTCTGAGTCTCTTCTCTTTCTGTTTTTTTAATGGCATGGCATTGCGCTGTTGACGCATTCAGTTCAGTTCGTTCAAAGTATTTTTGAGTTTATGCAAGATTACACGCAGATTATTTGTCACGATACTGGTTTGTCAGTATTTATATTTAAGTATCAGCAATAAACAGTATATAATAAATCAGTATAGAACGGGACTGAACCAAGACCATCTTTTGTCAACATTAATTATCAATTGCGTCAGTATTAAGGCGGTATTATAACTTCGTACTTCGCGCCTTTAAGTTGACATTCAGCCAATATAGACACAGAAATTGGCCAACATACAAGAAAATACTTTAATCATTATATACCACGGTATACAATTTACTCTCCAATAAATGAAACAAAAAACGATTGATAATAATGACTGACAATTGGGTTAAAATTCATTAAGTTGTCGATGGCGGGAACATACACAAGATTTGGCAGAATGTGACAGTGCGATCTGAAACAAATTGCGATATGAAAAAAATAAACGTTATGCTTTAATATTTTTTTACCTTTATTAGAAAGGGACTCGGACTCGCGTTATGGTAGTAGAACTTACTTAGTGGTTAGGTATAGTTTGGAAAACTATAATTGCTTAAACTATATAACTATAAATTGGCCGTTTGTTATCAAATTAAAACGAGATCCGCTTAAACACTTACCGGTCAATGGATACTCGAAAGGATTATCTATTATTGATTCTTAAACACATCTTTACTGCGAGTCGGAGCAACTCGGCCATTTCAGTCATCACGTGTTTTATATGTGGACTGTGGAGAAGTAGCCCAATACGAGTATGAAAATTTAATGCTGCAGCCTATGTCTTACCGGTTGGATCTATTGCCACAAATATCTACTAAACTTTTACCCTCTTATTCAGAAAACGAAAAATACCTCTGATACCTAAATAAAACGTGTTTTGTCCCTTTCTGATATAAATATCAGAGTGACAGATCTCTAGACAAACTAATTTTAACGGCATTTAAGCTAAGAAAGGCAAATAGGTTTGTTTAACGTTTTACTTGATGAACCGTATATTACCATATTTATTTATAATAATTATAAATGGTATTGGCGCGCGAAACCAGTTCACGCGAGAAATATAAATCCGATTCCAATTTATCATTTTATAAACAGCTCTAGTTAAAATAGCATCTCAGGAAGCTTTCATCGCTTGAAAGTCAAAAATCGGCCCCTGTTATGAATCTCGTTTTCGGGCATTTGAATCTATTTTCTCCATAAAACAAAATCGAACTTTTTTCCCCTGGAGACCTCGGCATAGCATAAAACAAATGAGAACCTGATGCTCGGATAATGGAAACCTTTCGTCATCGTCCGAATGAATGAGCGTTCTCAAGTTTCCTGTAAAAAATGGTCCAAGTATTGGTGAAAATTGACACGCAGAAGCAATGCCGACTCCATCATAAAGTTTCTACATTAATCTCCCCAGTCAATTCAGATTTATCTTTGTTTTAGCAACTTTCTAAATTCCTTCCCGCGGGTCGTTCTTATTTCGTCCAATTCAACTTGATTCTAATTAATTTCATAATATCTTAATCGAATATATTTAATAATGTAGTTTTTACTTAATTATTTCTAACGGGTTTGTGAATCCAGTTGTCTCCATAATATAGATGTTTTATAAGTAGGAATCTCCTTATTTCGGAGACGTTGTCATTTTAATTTCGAATCGGAGTCGAGCAGGATTTTGCGTATAAATGAGAACTGTGAAGAATACTAAACGCGATGAATCAGTGTTGTGTAGAATTGCGATTTCGAACAATGGTAATTGGGAAGAAACGTTTTTTTTAAAAGGGTAGGTTACAGGTACATCATTCCTTTCGTTTTTGACATAAATAACATCTACAAACACCCATAATAGGAATGCAGGAATTACTTTGGAACAAATTATAAAAATAAGTGGAATTCACAGTAGTGAGAATATATATTTTTTTCATTAGCATCATATAAAAGATTACGAAAATACTTGGAAAGTATAAATCTTTCATTTATGTTTGCTATTTTAAGATTTTAAAATCATAAAAATTAGCAATGAGGACGGTGTTTGGTTGTGACGTCACAAGCACTTGCTTGCAATCCTTACTAATTCCATACTAAAGGAGCGTTTTTAACGTTTCATAAAAAGGCTGATTTGATTTTTGTCAAATACCATATAATTGAAAGCGGAGAAACCTGACATGAGATAAGGTGTAGAATTTCGATCGTTCGGAATAAATTAGGGCAAAGTTTCAATTCGGGTCTGAGTGGAGTTCGGAGCCAGTGTGCGTTCACGGTACGGTGGATCCGACTTCGTCAGATTCAGATTACTTTGAACTGACTGATAATTATTACTGCAGCTAACTGCCAAAAACGATGGATAGCAAATCGAGTTTATGTTATCAATGTAAAGCCAGCTGCCGTACGGTATCAGTAATCTTTCAGCTATCAGTCGAGTCAGTACCTACCTATCGATTCTTTACTACGCGTATACTTATAAACTAGTGCTTACTGATTGGCACGGGATGCGCGGAATCGGGGCAGTACGAATGCTGCATGCGTACTCTCTCGTTTCCGCGCAATGTAGTACTGAAAGTACCTACTTCTTAGTTGTGACTGATGATCGTGGTTGGTGATTTTCGTTCGAGAACGAATGTGCACACCTCCATTGATTCCGGTTCATCGCATCAACATGGTAGGATTTTAAGAAGATAAGTTTATTTTGCAGGTGACCGACCACGTGATCTTTTGCCTTTAGTATTTCCCATAACGATTAATCGTTCCAAACTTTCGTCACCCCTTCTCATTATACAGAGCCCCAAAGTTACTCAAAAAACGTGGCTCACAGACTGTGGATAGTCACATGTCTGCTTTGAGCTTCGAAAATATCGACTGATTGGTTCGCCTCGCAATCCATGGTATTCGCAGCAATACTGACAGTACACAGACGAGTAAGGAAATGTGGACGTCATTTAGTAAGATTAATTAAAAATCATCATCATCATATCGGCCAAACGACGTCTGCTACTGGACATAGGTCTGTGGGGACCTACATCGATAAATTTAGTTAAGAGTACATGTAGATAATGCATGTATATATGTAGAATAAATTTAATCTATTTTGTAATTGACGGATGCCACTAGCGCAATCCGTACGGGGCGGTTAAGTATAGTGGAGACGAAGCGCTGACGTAGCCCTTTGTGCAATAGCTAACGGGCCGCGCGAGCGCCGGTCGCCGACGCCCGCGCATCAGTCGGTCTCACCGCTTGACGCTAGACGCACGTCGCTTTGCGCTCCCAACATTGTCATTGCTTGTTGTATCTGGCCACTAATATACCTATCGCTTGTTTTGTGTTACCTTCGCCTTCTATGCTTGTGGACTGCTTTCCCTGTGCTTATGAATAAACTAAGTATTGTGTCGTGAACTGCAGACTTTGATTTCAAGTTCTACTAACGAACCCGCTGATAGAACAAAGTGAGTACCCACACTGGTGACCCCGTTGAACACGAACACAGTGAAGCAAGTAAATAATAATTTTGGATAATGCCAGATAACGAACCGCAAGTACCCAAAGCAGGCAGCGGTTCGCTCGGGCAAGCCGCATTGCGCGTTTCCACTGACCCATCCGACATTTGCCGGGTCAGCATCCGAGTTCCACCGTTTTGGCCGGAAGAGCCTGAAATATGGTTTGCTCAAATAGAGGGACAATTTAACATCTCGAACATCACCCAAGACGCGACAAAATTCAATTACGTCATAGGGCAACTCGATCAACAGTATTCGAAGGAAGTAAAAGACATTATTATCTCTCCTCCAGCCACGGATAAATACGAGACATTAAAGGCTGAATTAATCAAGCGACTTACGGCTTCGAAAGAGAAGAAGCAGCTGCAGATGGTAATGCACGAGGAGCTCGGGGACCGGAAACCCTCGCAATTTCTGCGGCACCTGCGAAGCCTTGGCGGACCGACCCTTCCGGACGATTTTATAAAAACCCTGTGGACAACTCGTCTCCCAATGAATATTCAGACCTTCATTGCAACACAACCTGACGCTACGTTAGAGGTTCTTGCTGATCGAGCGGATAGAATACAGGATATCGCAGCTGCACCACAAGTCGCCTCCACATCCACTGCCGGATCGAATATAGAATCGCTGGCCAATGAAATCGCTGAACTCAAAAGGCAGCTGCAAACAATGCACATGAAGATGGACAGAAACTCTCGCTCCCCACGTCGTTCGCAAACACATCAACGACGCCGTAGTCAATCGGGTCGGCGATCCAATTCCAGTTACCGCAAGTTCCCCGTTTGCTGGTTCCACGCTAAATATGGGAAGAAGGCAACTAGGTGCATTAAGCCTTGCGATTTCGTGGCGGAAAACTTCTCGGGCAATCAGTAATGGCGGCTGACGATTGCCCTGGGACTTCGGGTCGCCTGTTTGTAACAGATCGCAAATTAAAAACACAGTTTCTCATTGATACTGGCAGTGACCTCTGCGTTTTTCCTCATACTGCCCTTAAACAGCGCCGCCCAAAAACTAACTTTCAACTGAGCGCAGCTAATGGTTCCGCCATCTATACATACGGTTACGCGCACCTGACGCTAGACTTCGGACTCCGAAGAGACTACCCGTGGCGATTTATCGTGGCCGATGTGACTAAAGCCATCATCGGTGCCGACTTCTTAAGATATTATAATCTCTTGGTCGACATCCGACATCAACGCTTAGTCGACGGTACAACGTCATTAAATGTCATTGGAACATCGCCAGGCTCAGCAAGCAGTTTGTTTTCAGTGAAGATAATGACGGGTAACACTAAATATCACGATATATTGAAACAATACCCGGACATCACGCATCCGTCAGGAATCCAGAGAGAACCCAAGCACAACACGGTGCATTTTATCAAGACCACCCCAGGTCCTCCAGTTTCCGCGCCCCCACGACGGTTGGCACCCGACAAGCTACAAATAGCCAAAAAAGAATTTGAAGCTATGTTAAGAGACGGCACTGCACGTCCATCGCAAAGCTCATGGTCATCTCCCCTTCATCTCGCGCCAAAAAAGGAAAACGGCTGGAGACCATGCGGGGACTACCGGATGCTGAACGCGCGAACCGTACCCGACAGGTACCCGATACGCCATATACACGACTTCACACATAATATCACCGGATGCAGCGTTTTCTCGAAGTTGGATCTTGTAAAGGCGTATAACCAAATACCGGTTAGTCCAGAAGATATACCGAAGACAGCCATTACGACACCTTTTGGGTTGTTTGAGTTCCCGTATATGACCTTCGGGTTACGAAATGCAGGACAAACATTTCAAAGGTTCGTAGACGAAATGACTCGAGGATTGGACAATTGCTACGCCTACCTCGACGATTTCCTGATTTTTTCAAAGAACCGCGAGGAACATGAAATGCACCTTCACCAGATTTTCTCCAGGCTTACCCAGTATGGCATGCTTATAAATACATCAAAGTGTATCTTTGGCGTGTCAGAAATTAACTTCCTGGGATATTCCATCACCGCTCATGGACAAGGTAGAAGCCATAACGAACTTTCCAGCCCCAAAGAACGTTAAGGAGTTAAGAAGATTTTTAGGGATGCTGAACTTTTACAGACGTTTCATACCCAAAGCGGCTCAAGTTCAGGCACCCCTCAACTCCTTCTTGGTTGGATCAGTGAAGGGTTCATACCCAGTTGACATTACGGGCAACGCATTGCAAGCTTTTAATGAATGCAAGCAAAGTCTTTGCCAGGCAACACTGCTAGCCCATCCAGATTGCCACGCAAAACTCGGATTAGCATGTGACGCTTCCGATACGGCCATTGGTGCAGTCTTACAGCAATACAAAGAAGGTTCCTGGCAACCATTAGCTTTCTTCTCAAGAAAGCTCAGCCCAACTCAACAAAAGTATTCCCCATACGATAGAGAACTACTCGCCATTTATGAAGCCGTAAAATATTTCAGACACATGGTTGAGGCAAGGAATTTCACGATATACACCGACCACAAGCCACTGACGTTCGCGTTTCATAACCGCAAAGAGAAGTGCCCACCTCGTCAATATCGACACCTGGATTATGTATCGCAATTCACAGCGGATATACGGCATATTAGGGGGGCAGACAATATCGTCGCAGATACCTTATCTCGCATCGAGGAGATTGCATCACCTGCCAACCACACTCAGATGGCCAAATGCCAGATTGGTGATCCAGAATTGATCCAGCTTTTAGAGGAAACCACTTCATTGCGACTTAAGAAAATCAAGCTTCCCGAATCTAATGTGAAACTGTATTGCGACACAAGTATGAAAAATCCAAGGCCATATGTTCCTAAAATTTTGCGGAAGCAGGTATTCGACAGCCTTCATAGTCTGAGCCACCCTGGCGCGAATGCATCATTGAAGTTGGTGGCAGAGCGTTTCGTTTGGCCAGGAATGAGGAAAGAATGCCGGGACTGGGCTAGAGCATGCCTGCCCTGTCAGCGCGCCAAGATTTCGCGACACCCACAGGTCCTCCAAAGACTACCACCATGACCTGCGCCATCCGCATCCAGCGGACTCTCGTAGGTTGACTTTAGCGGGCTTATTATCCATTTCAGATTGGAAGAGTCCGCTGACAGCTGTCATCTCAGTACAGTTTATTTCATTAAACGTCAAATATGGCGTAAAATGTACTAAGATGAGAGCTGTCACCGGACTCTTCCAATCTGCAATAGTATTAGGTCAGTGTTATACTAATAACATAATTTCGTAAATATCCGGTGGTAGATAAAGTAATGTTAAAATTCGTTTGTCTTTACCTGATATTTCGAAAATTTGGATATTCCCAATTTAATGTGTCAATCCTCTGATGTCAGTTTGATAGAGATACGAATCAAAAATGATATCCCAAGGCGTTCCCGTCTATAAATTAAAATTCATTGAATCGCGGCCCAAATAAGTCTAACATTTTATAAAACAGGGGGAAATACTTTATGAAGAAAAAACGCTATAGTAAAAGGAAAGGAACGAAATAACGACCCTACAACAATCCTAAGAATTAACGAGAGTGTAAATTACATTTTTTTTACACTATACATAACTCCTTGAGACTTGTAGGTAAAGGAGTATCAAAATGTAAAAATAATAATTAAATAAAATGTTTGTATAATAAAAAGTGTATCGAATAGGTCCTTAGTTGTAACTTTATAAAAATGGACGATCGGATAAGTGTGTCACAGGGGGTTTTCAATCAAAATTTTATTTTTTACTTATTGTCAGTAAGTATTTGGAATATTGGGGCTTATCTTATTTCTAATCATGACCACTCTTGATTTCTACCTAATTTATTTTTCTACTATGTGAAGGCCAATTTGGATGAGAAGTTCGCGGCTGTTTTTCCTATATCAGAATAAAAACATTATTCTGAGTACGAAAACCCACGAAATTTTAAATTCAGTGCATAAAGTAAAAGGTACACCTTTACGTGAAAATGCTCCACAGTTGTATTCTAATGGCATTCATTGCCTCATGGGTCAGCATTAAAGCGTCGAAAACCTTTACCTACAGCCATTATACTTGACAATAACCTCTAAAGACCTTGTGTCTTCAAACATTAACCCGTCATAACAATAAAACGCGCAGTAAACCCCAACAAAACAATATATCTGAAGTATATCACCCAATTTCTTTTCGACGAAAATGTGCGTCGTAAATTTTTTGCTGGAACCAAATAAGTGATATATAGTAGTAAAAAAATATACGCGTCATTTGTTCGCTAATAAAATTTCATTGCGCATTTTTTATGTTAACATACGGGTGACGGGTATTGATAAGATGACATGGTGTTCATAAAAAAGTAAGTAGGTACGTTAAAGATCCACGAGGTTCACATTTCTTCGTGCATTCGAACCATTTCCTTAATTGAGTTTTATCAATCATTTTACAATTATAGTTCTACGAACTTTATAATCCTTTGTTTTTGGGAAGAAGCTTCAGCACCGTGAACATACGATAACGTAGTGGATTGAACACGTGATGGCATAACCGGGTATGAATGAGAGTTGTGAGATGAACAGTGTAAATGCAACATCACACTTTTATGTTACTATCTTTTATTTGTAGTAGTGCATGGCATTCTAGAACAACATATCCAAGCTACAGTTTCCCCTTCTTAAAACACCTATAAAATCATATATTTTTATAGAAAATCGTTATCACACCTTTTATCGAACCCAAGAAATAAGGAAGTTATAGTATTTGAAGCGGGTCTTATCTCACAGTGACATTTTGCTTAGCAACTTCCAATTTCCCTCGACATTTTTATAGATATTCCGAGAGAAATGATGAAATGCGAAACAAAACGGAACAGCTAACTTTTGCGGTGCCCCGAATCAAGTCTGTATATTCTCAGGAACTCCAATGTTATCTTAGTGTTTTGTTTAGAATTTATCTTATATTGACAGACGGTTGAAAGAAAATAAAAAGGCGAATTATATTTTAGGCGGTCGTCACACTGCGCCGCATCAAGGGACGGAGGTGCGGAGCTGCATACAAATTTCGCTGGACAAAGGTTCGTTGCAGTGTGTCGTACCACACGGGATTTATATCAAAACTGAGGTACTTGCATACAACGAGAAACGCACCTCCGTCCGGAGATGCGTCGCAGTGTGACATCCACCTTACCTTAGCTTTATAAAAATGTAAGTTTTAGGTATATAGATCAGCAAGTCGATCTAAATGTCACTTTTTATATGGAAGTATGACAGTTAAATTGTCCTAACGCTCGTTCAAAACAATACGTGATTACCCCTCAGAGGGGTAAACGCGTAACTTTTTGACCGAGCGTTAGGACAACTCAACTGTCATTTTTAACCGACTTCAAAAAAAGGAGGAGGTTATCAATTCGAACTAATTTTTTTTTTTTTGTATGTATGTTACTCGATATCTCCGAGAACTGTGAACCGATTTTAATTTTAATTTTTTTAATCGAAAGGGTATAACTCCGAGTTGGTCCCGTGCGTTGAAGTTGGTTTTATTTTTTGTTAATCACATACAAAAATTTACATGTAGACTTACGCGCGTACAGTGCCTTAAGTGTTCAACCTGCTGAAGTACGATGTGATATTTTATATAAGTATTATATACTCACATATTCCTATTAGGTATCAAGTTGAGAGGTGTAGTTAACATTTGCTTAAGCGTATCATGTTTACGGGGTTGATGAAAATTATAATATACTTACACAAAATAAAGATGGCCTATCTGAGCTACAATTCTGTTCATCTTTTTCATATTTCAATTTAAATGGCTCTTACTGTATTTAGTAATTGTATCAAATTATATTTTATTGCAATTTCGTAAAATCGCAGATTCGGAAAAATAATCGTTTGGTGAAATAATCGATAATTAATCACACTAAAACGGCTGAATCGATAAAAAATTGTCATAAAGATTTTTTATAACCAGCTGGTCCATTGCGTACCATTTTGTACGTATACATTAGATATATTATATTGAAATGGCATTTTTTTGTATGTGAAAATTGAGTTGTCTTCACGTCTGTTTTAAAAGTTACACAATTAATCCTCTGAATCCGTAGTAGGATAAAGTTGATACGCGGGAAATGCTTTCATCAATATAGTTAGCAGCTTGCGTTCATGTTACGTCGAACCAGACATTGAAAGATTATAATATATCATAATCGGCATCCATCGTAGTGACGTAGACACACGGCCTTCGTGAATTAACTGTTGTGATGTCAAGTCATAGACGAACTATTTATTATGTACTGTACAGTTTAGGTAATTTTACAATTTTGGTCTGATTTGTAATCATATTAAATAAATCTAAACACTGTCAACGAAAAACATCTGCAGCACCAGGGGGCCTAGACAAGGTTACAATCGACAAGCGCTAACGCCAATAGAAACGAATAAAATGACGAGATGTTAACGAAAAGTGTTTCGTCGGCATCTGTCATTCCCCTAAATTTTATTAGTTTCTATTGGCGTTAGTGCTTGTCGATTATAACCTTGACTACGGCCCCTGAAATATTTATAATTTTCACATCGATAACAAACCAATTTTTATAAAAAAAAAAAACATTTGTTTTGATGAAAAACTTTATTTTTATCCGTCTGCCTCCGAAGGAGGGTTCTGTTCTTCGAGCGTATGTATGTATACAGTATGTATGCATGTATGTATGTCATCATCATGGACCAAAAGCCGTGCTCTTGTCGGTCGAGTACTCGCCATTATGTTCTTCTCCTTGCCACTGTTTTGAGCTCTTGATACGACATTAAACTAACTTTATCTTTATCCATAAACGCACGCCTTTGTCATACTATGTATTTATTTAGCATGTTGAAGGTGGTGTGTAAAATGATTAATAAAACAGTCTTAATGCAGCGCTCGTCTTTGATTCACGTTCCCTGTGCCCCTACATATAAAACATGGCGCAGTTGGTAGGATGATTGGTCTCCTCCTGCCTCCAATTATAAATTCTCTTCAATTATAGGTTTTGTGTAATTGTCGTAAATGTCATTGTCAAGTAATTTCTATTTCACGGGCTACAGTAATATCATCATCATCATCATATCAGCCGAAAGACGTCCACTGCTGAACATAGCATACAGCCATACACTATAATGCTGCATGACATAATATGAGATGTCGTTGGATTCCTTTAATCGTGGGAGTTAAATAGGTAATACATATTTGTAAAAAAATGCTGGGGCAGCTGTCGAAGAATCGTTTGATGTGGAATGTTACATTTAAACTTTTACAGACATCACACTCAGGCCGGATTCGTCCAAATCTTTATAAACTACTAGGTTCCGCCCGCGACTTCGTATCCGTCCCAGGATCCCACTATCTTTGTGCAAAATTTCATCCAAATCGGTTAGCCGTTAAAGAATTATTGACTATAAATGGTAGGATTGAAAACGTCTTTCTCACACACGCTCACTTCAACGTGTACAGAGCAAATGCCTGAACAAGCCAAGTCTGTGGAAACGTAAGATTATTTCGTCAAAAAACTTTGTTTTTTGCTCATTATTTTAAGGGATCCCATGCCCCAATGACCTTCGATCTTAATCCCTTAGTTTTCTAATGTTTTTTGTCGCTTATTATATTAAAAACAATGGCTTTAAGCAATATAGTATCCCATATTTACTTCAAAGTTCATTGTTTTCGAAATATTTTAGGCCAAAAAAGTGTTTTTCTGGCCATAACTTTTGCGTTCATCATCATTTATTTAAGAGCTTGGCTCTTGTCGGTGGAGTAATTTCCATTCTGTTCTATTCTCTGCCTTTTCCTTCAACTCTCTATAAGATTCAACTTCAATGTTTTCCTTTAGCTGCTCCATGTAAGCTCTTCGTGCTCTTCCTCTTTTTCTTCTTCCTTCTATCTTTCCCTCTATTATAACTTTAATGAAGTCATCGTGACGAAGAAGATGTCCTATCATTTTTCCTCTTCTGTTTTCAATTACTTTTAGTAAACTTCGTTTTTCACTGACTATACGCAAAACCTCTTCATTAGTCTTTTTCTCCGTCCAACTGATCTTTTCTAATCTCCGGCAACACCACATCTCAAAGGCTTGCAACCTTTCCCTGTCCCGTTGAGTCATGGTCCACGTTTTGCAGCCGTAGAGAGCAATGCTCCAGATGTACACCTTAACCAGTTTCTTCCGAGTTGAGCGTGATATTTTAGCTGTGAGCAAAGGTCTTTTTAAATTGAAGGCTTGCTTGGCCATGGCTATCCTGGCAACAATATCAGGTGTACATCTAGAATCATCTGTAATAATGCTGCCCAGATATTTAATTTTTTTTACTTGCTAAGCTAAATTTTTTTATTGCCTAAGGAAATTGACGTGACGTCTGTTCTTTTCGATACCACTAGTTTTGGTGCGCTTGCATTAATTTTGAGCCCAGATTCCGAAAAAGTTGTGTTCATAGAAGTCAGCAGTGCCTGGAGTTCTTTTCTATTTTCAGCAACTGCTGCTATTAAATTTTGACCCCTCCTGTATAAGACTCGGTTAGTTTTCTTATTGCATTTTCAATAAATATGTTAAAAATTATTGGCGAAAGTGGGCACCCCTGACGAACTCCTTGACGTATTTTTGCGGTTCCTTTCTGTACGTTAATTACTACTGTGGTTTGTTGTTTCCTGTACAGCTCTTATATAATTCTTCGGTCTCGATATTCTAGGCCTGCTTCTTTCAAGACTTTCATCATTTCGTTCCAATCGACTTTATCAAAAGCTTTTTCAAGATCTATAAAAGCTATGAAAGTATCTAAATCTAACTCTAATCGGCGGGTAACTAATAGTCGCAATGCAAGTATGGCTTTTCTCGTACCCCTTTGTTCTCTAAATCCCTACTAAATATGTTTCGGCTATTGGTCTAATTCTATTTTGGATGATTATGAGTAGTATTTTGCTAGCTTGTGATATGAGGCTCAAAGTACTGTGTTCTTCACACTTTAATGAATTTGCTTTTTTCGGTAGTGTTACTGTTTTTGTAACCAGAAAGTCCTTTGGAATTATGCCAGTAATATACACTTTCTGTATAATATCATAAGTTTCGTCATGTATCGGGTCACAATTTGCGTATTTTATCATTTCGATATACATATTGTCCAGACCAGCGGCTTTGCCATTGTGTATACTACTTAGAGCTTTTTCGTACTCTTTTCTCAGTATGGTTTGGCCTACGTTATCTTCCGTAACGTGGTCTGCCCTTTCCATTGCAGTTTCTGCAAATCCTGGACCATCATATAATTTCTCAATATATCTCACCCATCTTTCAGCAACTTCTTTGCTGTCTATTAGTATTTTACCTTCCTCATCCAAAATAGCAGTACTTTTCTTCTTGTGCTTCTTTTCTAGGTTCCTTATTATACTATAAGCTTGCATTTGCTCTTTCTGTAGACATTTCTCTATTTTGTTACATGTTAATTCTATATCATGTTCCTTAGCTTCTCTGCATTTTGTTGTTATTTCGTTTGTAAGTTTTCTATACTCTAAATTTATATCCATGCTTTTACTAATTCTAAGCTGTCTTCTTTTTATAATTAAGTCCTTTATTTCGTCTGTAAGCCATTCTTTACGAGGCACCAGTTTTTCTCTCTGTAAATATTCTTCTGCAGACGTAATTAATATATCTTTAGTGTTGCTCCATCTGTCTTCTATGCTAATATATTCTTTATTTTACCGTACTTTATAATTATATTGCACAATTTTTTCACCTATCTTATTGCTATATTGCACTCTATTATTGCTATTTATATTCTTAAGCTAACTGAGATCCAAGTTCTTTGGTTTATGTAGTCTTTTTACGTTTCTTACTTCAATATTTTGTATAGGTACTCACTAGGAGATTATGGTCACTGTTTACATCAGCCCCGGGTAAAGTCTTGCATGTACGATTTTGGTTACGGAATTTACTTTTCATCATAATATAATCAATCTGGTATCGAGCCCTGGCATTTTCCACGTATAAAGTCTTCGTTTTGGTTGCTTAAATATAGTGTTTGCAACAACTAGATCGTTCTCTTTACAAAATTGTACTAACCTCCCCCCTTTTGTTTCTCTTACCCAAACCAAATTTTCCGACCGTATTTTCTTTTACTCCCTTCCCAAATGACAGCATTAAAATCTCCTATGATAATTAAATTGTCTCCGGCCTTAACTGTTCCAATAATTATGTCTATATCATCGTATAAGCTCTCCACTTCCTCATCAGAATGACTACTAGTTGGCATGTAAACTCGGACGATGAATAAATCTCTTGGTTTTGAATGTATTTTTATCGCTGTTATCCTGTCGCTATGGTGAATTGTATTTTCAACGTGTGAAGCCCATTGTTTATTTAAAATTATAGCGGTTCCACTTGTTCCTTGCTTCTCTCCCGTAAATATTATTCTATAATTCCCACTCCAAAAATCTCCACTTCCTTCCCACCTAACCTCACACAAGTCCAATACATATATTTTAAGTCTATCCATTTCTAGTTTTATTTCTTCCAGTTTTCCCGGTTCCAGCATTGTCCTCACGTGCCATGTCCCGATCTTACAAGGATTTCGCATGATGACGACCGAGTCAGCCTTGCTCCTGACCCTGCCGGACTTGGACCGCCGCGGGATGTTACGTCGCGGAAGCCCGTTGTCAAGAACTACTTTCTCTTGGTTGTACGTTCTATTACTCCTTTTTTGAGGAAGCATAGTGTGGTGGTTTCCCCCTTGCCTTCCACACCGCAGTACACAAACCGAGGTTCGCCCGCTCCGTCATGTCCGAACAAGAGCCCTTCCAGATTCCCATCTTCGTTCTCCAGTCGGTACTAGTGCTACTGCTGCCTGACACTAGAGGATTGCTTATTTAATGGCGGCAACTACTCGCCACAGAATCGTCGTCGGATATTGTAGCTTTTTATAGAGTAGCCCCTCCTACAAGTCTACCCACTACATCCTGATAACCCTGCCGCTGTGTGGTCGGGAACTGCTTATTCAGTATATTCGCAGTTAACCATCATATCTGATGGCCATTCCACTATCCGCCGCCTGTGGACTCCGGTAGTAGCCTACAGCTCAGCCCTACCTAACTTTTGTGTTAATTAGTATAAAATCAAAACCCAAAATATGTTTTTAGTGACGTCAAAGACGAACCCAAATATGTAGATTTCTTTTATGTTAGATCTTTCACGTCAATAGAGATACAAAATAAGTGTTTTTTTAATCAATGTTTAAAAAAATCATACAAAATTAAGTCTTCATTTCTTTCAAAATGCGGTAGACAAAAATGGAGATTAAAAATTTAAAAACCTATAACCGTTTCACCTATAATTCTATCTGTAGTGACAAAGTCGGAGATACGATTCAAAACTTGTCAAAAATCGATGAAAACCTCGGCTAGCCCCTTAAGGTGTCTGATCTTAAGTATGTCAATAGTTCGAAAGAACGACGTTCAACATAATAATTTTATTAATTACAGTACAAGCAAGGCGAAAATAAATGTAAATAACTGGTGCTTACACCCCGCTGGGAAATCTTGGTTGTTTGAAAACTTAAATTAACAGGGAAATATTGAAAAGTAATCTGACGTTGAATGGTGAATAACTTTTCACGATAATGGTTTATTGTTATGAAAGAAAAATGGTGGCTTTGTTTTGACTGTGCAATGTTTTGCATTTCTTTTGTGGCATGGACTAGGTACCTGGTAGTATCTTGAAAAGTTATTTTTTTAGTTAGTGTCACACTGCTGGGCGAAGATTAAGATTTAATTAAGCTAACAAAAGGTTTGCCGGTTTCAAGCAATATTGCAGGTTTTTTTACATGCCTTCTATTAACGTGCACGTCTAAATGCCTGCACCAAATGTTTCTGTTTTGCTCAACGGTTGATGGTAGAGGATGCCTAATGGCGTTAAGTCCGCCATTTGTACTTTATCTTGTATTTAATCGATATGATACAGAGAAAGAATATAATGGAAAAATAAACCATCTTCGTCTGTAGCCCCCGACAGGATTCGAACCTGCGACCTTTCTATTAACGCTAGACTGCTCTACCAACACTAAAAAACAAAAATATTTAATAAAAAATAATTTGTTTTGTGATAAGGGTATTTATCTTGTAATGTGCAATAAAGTTTAAATAAATAACGTAACCAAATCTTGCAAGTAAATTACATACTTTTTTCCAATAGAAAGTAGGTATAATACCTACTTGTAAAGTTTTTAAATCCAAACCCATTCGGATTTGAAAATTGTATAGAAAAAAAGTACCTATGTAAAAATCTAAAATAAACAAGTTTGAAACCTATACACTTATAACTAACAAAATTAGATAAGAACAATATTTCGGTAGCATCAATTCGATCTGTTGATGAAGCCAAAAGATAGAACTCTTCAATGGCTTATAGTCAGGATCGCAGTTTTTTCAATTACGTTCAGTTCCGTTTAGACCTAAGAAGCGGTAGCTGGATGTCGTGAAGGCTGACATGACTGAAAACTGGCTCACAAAGGAAGACGTCCAGGATCAAGCAAAGTGGAGGAAAACGAGTAGGAAAGCGGACCCTGGTAAAGGCCGGGATAACACTAGGTAGAAGGAAGAAGAAATTGGTCAGTTTCAAGTACTTGAGGTGTTAACAGTATTAACAAGTTTCCTAAACATCATTATAACTTTATCATTGTCTTAAGGTATACCTATTTATACCAAACCTTTAAACCTTTTGAGAGTTATTTAACTTTCTAAAACAATTCAGTAGCAAATTGAACAATAATTACTTCATAATTTGAGACGAAAGGTGTGAAATAAGTTACAGAGTTAAGCAAGTTCATAAAACTCACTTTGTTCTTACAAACTTCAACGTCAGACTTCTTCACACAGTTCCTGTTCTACAACTTGTTAAAGTTCGCTTATGTAAAATAATAAATTATACTTTTACTTCTTGCTAATGGTACGCTTTATACATATACAATGTAGTTTAAACCATGAATTACAAAGGTTGAAGTAAGTACTTACCTAGAAAGACAAATTTAATAGCGGCTGCCACCCTTCCACAACGTTGACGCAACTTCTAAAGCACGTTGTTGGAATATCGGAATTGGTGAAGCAAATGGAAACATTTAAGATGATAGATATTGAGTGCGGCAAGGGCACCAGTCCACGAGACAGGTCACCTATGAAATAGACAGACCAGATTAAGCTGCAGTAGATGCATCACACAAGTAAGGAAGGCGACTGTCAGAGAGGTATGGCGGGCGTTGTGAAGCTTGCTGCCAACACCTGAAAAAACCACGACCATTCTGTCAAGAGTGAAAACGAAGGAGAAGAGGGCACAGTGAAATGTCATCTCGCTCATGTTTGGAGCAGCTCAACTGGGCTAGTGCCTTCACCTTACAGAAGACCGATTTGAGCCATAATAACGCCACTACTTGCTCTATAGGTATGTTATATTGTGTTCCTGGAGTTGAGTAAGGTTGCCAGAGCTCCCGAGGATGTGTTCTGTTAAGAGTGAGGGACCCGCTAGGGCAACACAACGAATCCTCATATGAATAAACAGTCGGCAAAACGCTTGTGTGTCATCTTCTCTGTAATCGCAAGCGCCCATAAGCTACGGTGTCTGCTTACCATCAGACAGCAGTTATGTTTTTTTTCTTGGTCCTTGTCTGAAACGAACCCAATTTTTATAATTTAGGAATCTTCCAATCTTTATTGGTTTTTGGTTATCCACGGATTATAAAACAAACAGAAAAACCATGAATAAATCCACAAAACATATTTTATTTAGCACTTCGACGATATCAATTTCCGAAGGTTCCAATTTATAAACATCCACATATTCATTAATATTACTTTTTGGGAATATGGGTAGATGTTTGTGGGAGGATGGCGAATGTCTAGACGTTAAGTCTGGATTTTTGGTACCAAAATTGGTAAAATGGAAAACGGAATCTGTCTGCCCGTCTCTTAATAGCCATTATTAGACAAAATGGCTTTAAGAGTCCAAAATATTGCCCTCTCAGGAGTAATAATTGGAATCGATTATTCATGAATCGATTGTCTGCTTACCAATTTTCCAAATGCCAAACATGTTTAATGTTTTTTTAGGTTCACAAAGTCTTTTAATTTTTTTAATTTTTATCATATAACTCAAATGGTATACCATTAAATATTAAACATAATAACAAGGCAGTAGATAAGGTTGACTCTTTTAATTTTCTCGGAATCACAGTTGACAACCACTTAAACTGGAAGGCACACACTGACAAAATCTGCAACAAACTACGCCGTTTTGTATTTGCGCTCAAAAGGCTGAGAGACACTGTATCAACTGAAGCAGCATTAACGGCTTACCATGGTTATGTATCTATCATCTGTCCTTGGTTATGGGTTGATATTATGGGGAAACCAGTGGAAGTGGACAGAGTTTTCAAGATACAAAAAAAATGTATTAGAGTCATAAGTAAATCATGGTGGGACGAAAGTTGCGTGCCACTTTTCAAAAAGCATAACATTCTTCCTTTGCCTTGTCTGTACATACTAGAGAGAAATGTGTAATTTTGTTAAACAAAAAAAACCTGTATAATATGTGCATTGTTATTTACAACCACCTGCCAGAGGAAATAAAGATGTTAGCGGGAAACGCTTTTAAACGTGGCTTCTGGAGCGGTGTTTTTATAGCGTTAAGGCGTATCTCGAGCATCAATAGTATTAGAATTTGTAGTATTTAGTTATATAATTTCATTCTGCCTCTTTGACGATTATTATGATCATGCCTTTTATGTAAATAATGTATATTATTAATTCAATTTGACATTGCATAGTTATTTTAATTTATGTTTTCTCTTTGACAATTTAATTCTCATATTCATATTTGCACGCTTGCATGCAAGCTAGATACACATGATCGTAATATATTTAAACATTCCTGTACTGTCTATGCAAATAAATTTTCAATTTCAATTTTTGTACTGATTATAAGTTTTAGTAGCTTAAATCAATTGATTAAATCGTCACCGTTCTATAACATAAATCGATCAGTACATTTCTCATTGCTAGAAATTGTGTAGTTTTTCCACACACATATTAGCAATCCAGTAGCTTCAGTTGCCCTAGCACTCATTTACATGGTAACATCGTCTGAAAATTGCCCGTAGGTGGCGTGAATACATGAATTTATATAGGAAAATATTGACAGCCACCCTGGTTCGAATAACAATGAGATTTGAGTCGAATAAACCCTTCACTGACTTATTCGTTAGCCTTACCTGATATGTTTAATAAAATATTTCGTTTAACGCCTAGACGGGGCCATATACTAGGGCAAACTCTGCGTTAGTAAATTAGTAACAAGTTAAATTAAACGCAAACTTAAACGGACTTATTACGCTACTGCCTAACGAAACAGAGTGTAATTTTTTTTACACATAATTTGTATTGAACCCTTATTAGTATAATATCCATTATTTCCCACTTCGTCTGTTGGTATAAAATTGTATGTATTTTTTATACGGCAACACTTAATGAAACCCATCATACCATGAACCTATAATTTAGTATGGACAGGCTATGGTAATAATAATACCACGTGCGAGCGAGCTGGTAGCATACAAATCTCGATAAGTGTGACAGACAGAGATAATATATCATTCGTTATCCTTGTCATAGTTCCACTTTTTTTCTATTTGGCACAACAGTTGTGGCATACAATGCTGTCAATGCTCGCGCGTGGCTGCATACGAACCCGAAATATTTAATATTATTGTGAATAAAATAGTGTCCTAAAAGTAATTTACGCACGATAAGGTATCTCGTGTTCCGTCTGTGCCAAGAAAATGGTTAATTGTTGCGTGCTTGGCTGTAAAAGCCGGTCGGAACAATGTGATGAAAATATAACCTTTCACACGTAAGTAGAACATCTTTCACTTTTCTGTATACGCAATACGTAAAAATAGCATGGTAAAATTACATTACGCTCAAAATCTTGTAAAATTTGACGATTACAATAGAAATAACATCATTGTTTACATTGTACAAGAAAATATTTGTTGACAAATTATCCGCCCAAATTACGTAGATTGTTTATGGTAAGCTGCGAGAGGTGTTAGAATGTCTTCTCGATTTAGCTTCTTTGCAATCATTTTAGGGATACCAGCCAATACAACTTAAAAATACCCGATTTCTCGGGTAATTTATACTCTTACAAAATTCTCGTACTTGTTATTACATAACATTCGTATATAATGGATGGGATATATTCTTATATACGTATATTTACTCTGTACTCATAGTAAAGATAAGCTTTTATGTAGCGAGTAATCTCGGACTGTTCATCCGATTTCAAAAATTCTTTCATCTGGCTTTATTTAATCCTGCATCTGCGCCTCCGCTTGTGTTCTTTCTACTACGCGGGTGGAGAGGAGACGCGTGGACAGCTAGTAATAAGTAAAGACGATCGACGGTTTAGAATGAATCATAATTTTCTATAAGCCCTTTGCTTGAAAAATTTTATGTAAAATAATATGTTTTTTTTTCTAGGTTTCCACTAAATGAGGATGCGCGTGCGCGTAGTATTTGGGTTAAGGCTACATATATATATTTGTGATCGCATTCTCGAAAACAGTTCTTACGATTTTGATGGCATTTGCAGTATAGGGGTTTATGGGGGCGAAAAATCTATCTCATCATCATATCAGCCGAAATGGCCGGTCCTGCGCCATCCGCATCCAGCGGACTCCCGCGACCTTTGCCAGGTCATCAGTCAACCTTGTAGGGGGCCTCCCACGCTGTGCCTCATAAAAAAAATCGATCTAGCTAGGTCTCATATCTGGGAAAAATCGTTCTCAGCATATTTTTACCCGAGCAGAGCACTTTATCATTAATATGTAATAATTTGAATATTTGAATAGTAAATGTTTTTTAATATGGTTGTGTCTCATTTCGGTATTTAGTGTCATTATTTTTCCCGCCTTAAGCCTGCATCGCGGTCAATAGTAAATTTTACAGCTAATGACAAGTTTACCATTGATCGCCGCGGCCAGGCCGCGCCAGTCTGTGAGAGACTTTAAGCCTCTCACAGACAGGCGCGGCCTGTGGTGGCGGTCAATAGTAAATTTGACACTAACTGTCAAGTTTACTATGAACCGCCACCGCAGGCCGCGCCAGTGTGATTCAGGCTTTATAATAATTAAGTAGATCAGCACGGCTATCACAGGACGCCCCGCGAGCTGCGTCGCGGCGAGGTAGACTGTCCGTCTCTTTCTAGTTAGAACGATTAGAAAGAGACGGATAGTCTACCTCGCCGCAACACAGCTCGCGGGCGTCCTGTCATAACTGTGCTGATAAGAAACTACCAGGTAAGCCGCTTGCACAAGGACTATTAATTACCTACATGTCATGTTCTGTTACTAGAATCATATTTCATGTTATTAAGCTGAATATTACTAGTGGTTGCGAACAGAGCGCCTGCTAGGCAGTGAATGTGTGTAAAGCTTCAGTAAAAACTACTTACAATAAAAGCGCATTATTTAAAATAAACATATGGAAGCGATGGGGTAATTTTTAGTTACATGGCCACCCCACGGGAATCATCTACTTTGTTGCCGTCCCTCATTGTGGCGACACTTACGTCGCCTCTATAGGTATATACTCTAAGCATCATACAGTTTTACACCTCTAGTAAGTATTATACTTATTATACGCAGCACCTTTCACTCAAACTTCATCTGTCAAACACACGTCAATGTCAAAGTCATAAATTGTGAAAAAAACGTAAACAACAGTGTTTTTCGCCGATGAGTGTCCGGATCCATCACAAAAAAATCAGGTAAGAAGGTTTTGATAGCACTTATGTACAATTAACTGTATTATTTGTTATTTAGCATAGAAATTACTGTCTGAAACCATTGTTTTGTCCGACTAAACGTCCTTTGAAGTTGGAGGGTCCAAGTGGAAACATAATTCCCTTTGTTCACTCACGAACATAAAAAAATCACGTTGCAAACTTCTCATAAATATATATAGTAAGATATACAACACAATAACGGGTTTTGAAGCCCCTTTAATATTACATATAAATTAACAGAATCATAGAAATGAAGCCACCCCTGTTGGTTTCACATAAAAACAATTTTTGTAAGAACCACATTATATGTATTGTTGAGAACTGGATCGACATGCGCACGGGAGGAGACGCGCGGGCGGCGGACACAGCGCGACGTCACCGTCGCGGAGAGCGCTGCGACACGCGAGCGACACTCGGCTTCACGAACCCCACCGGCAACGGACGACTCTCGCATTTAAATTTACTTTTGTTTGGCCGGGTATACCACATTGTAATTAAGGCGGAATAAACCAGCCTATTGAATTTATACAGTCCATTTCAATTAAGTCCCAGTAGGACCCTAACATGTATAATATATTTTATACACTCGCGGTCAAAAATTTCGGGTCACCGTAAACTAAATAAGGTTTTTTTCAATATTTAACATTAGTTTTATTTACGTACTATAGTTTTCTTTATAATACCCAATTATAAAGAAAACTATAGTAGTGGCTGTATTAGCCATTTCAAGAATCCTATCATAAAAATATCAATATCCAAAAATGACGAATTTTGAGATATCTCGCTTCGCTAACGTTGTTTTCCATGGGTTTTTATGAGTTCGATTTAAATCTGGCAACGTTATTTTTTTAAATGTTATTTTTGCAGTTTAGATGTATAATTAAATAAAGATCACGACCGGATTAAAAAAAACAACCGTGCACAATTTTAGGAAATATGACGGTATTTTACCGACCCGTATACTTTGTCCGCGAGTGTAATATATCGTATACTGTAAATATATCGAAAACTACACGTCGCCGCCTCCCATCCAAGTTAATAATATCGCAAATAGATATACAACTCTGCCTCCTAGAATAAACACGGATGTATATAACAATCAATTTCAAGATGATTTCAACAATAGAATTAAGCAGGGTTTGTTCTAACGAAAAATTTTCGTACTAGCCGATCAGTGAGGTAGACATCTGGGATTATCACTGGACACCATGTACGGTTCTTATTTTAATATTAAATGTTACTCAAACTCCGGAGCAGACACGAAGAATGTTCTGCGGTCACTACAGAATAATGGAACATCACTGAGCAAAGATGACTTTTTGATCATAATTACTGAATCCAACGACAACAACCCCAACAAGCTGTTTGCAAATTTGTACTATGCAGTTCAACAATTGACCAACGCAAACAATAATGTGATGTAATACACCTGCTAGAACCCATTCACGGGTACATCGGTAGATACCCGTGAACCGGTTCCAACAGGCGTTGGGGCTATTGTGGGTAAAATGGATGAAGAACTGGGTCTATGGTGATGAGATATGGGTGGATTAAAAAACTGGGCTATTGCAAAGAGGTCACCTGCACTTAGGGAGGGAATCCTCCCCTTGCTGCCATGAGTGTGGTGCGCCCGTGGACACGGCGCGTCACACCTTAGAAGAATGTACAGCGTGTAGGTCCCAACGGACTGATTTAGAAGCAGTGACGCGGTCGGACGTCTCTGTTATTAGGGCCATGCTCGACAATGAGTATGCATGGAAGGCGATAGCCTCCTTCAGTGATCAGGTTATGTCGCAGAAGGAGGCGGCAGAGCGGGCACGCAAGAATGATCCCCTCGCGGATCCGCTCCGCCGGCGACGGACGGGAGGTAGAGCCAGGCGCTACGCGCATTTACTGCCTCCTCCACCGTAGTGGGACGGTGCGGGGTTCGGGGGATACCCTGCCAAAATTGGTCCCACTCGACTGAATGCGCTTTAGTTTGGCGCTTAATGTCTGCGGCCCGCTACCCTGTGGGCCGCCCGTCGGGACGCATGCGGTCGAATGCGTAAAGCGATCCCGCGGCGCCCCTCCCTTAAGACGGAGCTGGCACTCGTTGGGTTTTTAGACGGTAGTCCAAGGCTTCTGCCGCGGTTAATCCGTCATACCCGCCCTGCCCCCCTCCCCGTGGCGGGTGGGATGCGTAAAGCCATTTTCCCCAACGTTGAAAAAAAAAAAAAAAAGGTGTCCACCTGCCTGCATTGTTGCGCACAAAGTTATAATATGTATTAACCCTTCGTTGTCATCGCAGCAATAACAAACTTACTTGGAATGCGATGGAATGCGTGCGTTAAAGCGGAGTAGTAAACCAACTTCTTATACCAATTCTTCTTCCAAACTAGATAAGGATGCGTACAAATAATTTGACTAGGTTTTTTTCGATTATTATTTTAATTTTGATCGATTTTCATTGCAATGTAAACGAACCGAATTAATGTCTATATTTAGAGAAGAAGCATTTAGTTGTACACATGAGTATGTTATAATCACCACTGATTTATTATTTTTTTTGTAAAATCCTATCAGAATAAAGAGTTCAATCAAAAATATACCTACAATCTTGGCGACTCTAATTTTGAAAACCATTTTACACTTATGTATATCTCTCGTAACTTCTTAAAACATATACATACTTCCCTTAAGTTAACTCCAAATGGCTTCAATTCCTGGTGCGATCTATACTCAGCTTTTAGATGTGAATCCAGGATTCAGCTGATCGTGACCACCGCTGAATAATTCAGTGCCCAAACGGGGGAGCATCTTAAGAGGCTTGGCGGCCGGCGTGAACTTGCTAAACTATAGTTAACTAACACTTAACTTGGACGGTTATAGTTTAAACTAGGTTTAAAGACGCTTTGAGCATTGTTGAAGTTTCCGTAATATGACTAGGAGTTATGGCAGTGTTCATTTGTGGGCATGAATTTTCTGGTGTTAAAAATACCATCATTGATCAAAAGAGCAACTCTTATTTTACCTTTCACAATATTGGTTAACGAGGTATTCGAATTATAATTAAGCAATCAATACAAAAACAGATAAGAAATCTAATGAAATTGAGTTTACTGTATCAGATGAAGAAACACAATCTTATCAAAACGACTTGCAGTATTTTTACAGTAACATTATGCATACACGTTACCTACTATATACATATAAATATTATTAACTTTGTTTGTATCAATGGAGTCAAATCTTGCACATTGATTTTCACTCACTCTTTTCACATCGATTGGAAACTGCGCACTTATAAAAACAATACAATAATTTGGTGATATCAAGTGAACTTATGATAGACTCAAACGGTGGACCTCCTCAATGGCAAAACAAAAATACACATACGCGTGAATAATAAGCGAGAATCGGCTGGGTAATGATGATATTTGCCAAAATATCTTCAGGAACACAAACAACTGATTATTTTTCATTTAACAAAACCTGTAATCCTTTTCAGGCGTGGAAAAAAAATGACAAGTTTGATACAGAAGATTGATCGCCGCTTAGTTAAATTTGTTGCAATCAATGCAGGGCTTTAGGCGATCTTATCATTCAGTTTCCTAGAGAAACAAATCATCAATCATTTAAGGCCATTAAGCGCAGGGAAGTTTAATCGACGATTTTTTGTGAGGTTTTTTTTGTGGAGGATCTAGCTGAATGGAGTCATTCATTATAGCTGAATGGAGTCATTCATTATAATGATGCTTAGTGACGAGTGCAGGTTTGCTATTCATGCAAGACATTTAAGATAATAATTACAAGCATGAATAACTTCTCTTAACTCGGGGAAGCAAGGCACAACGGCATGTCATCTTGCTCGAATTTGGGACAGTTCAGCCGGGACTTCCACTTTGCAAACGCCCGCTGGCGAAACTCTGTATGTAGTGCTTTCGGGTGGTAAGTAAGATAGGCTAAAGCCGGATTCATACTAACCTGACGTGGTGCTCTGTGGTGGGTTCTGACAGCTAACAGTACGGGAGCCTTTATGTCAGAGCACATCAGATGAATGTGAATATAACCGTTATATGTTACTGTAAAAAAAAACGTTTTTTGTTCCAAGCTTTTATTGCTAACTGTACTTTTCTGTATACTCATTGAGACAATTCTTACGAGCCCAAACTCAACTGGGTTACGTCGGTTAAGTACTGAATTCCCATGGCCAATTTCTGTCTTCATGATCAGATCAGCTTGACGGTACCATAATATTGAATAGTCATCCAAACTATACTTATACCTGCCCAAAATTTCAGTTCAATAAGTTGAGGTTAACTGGTTCAAAATTCAGTTCCAAGATTTGTCCCATACTAACAAACAAACGAACAGGTCAAGTTCTAAAGCTTCTAATAAATGTATGAAAACCTAAATCGGTCTGTCGCGTCGTGACACGTCGCGTCATCTGACGGCATACGTTTCTATAGACGACGCGAAACTGAGGCAAGTTGGTAGGTAGGTACAATCGACTTGGTTTTACTGTGCCACTTTTGAAGCGCGTATAACCTATCTCTATCTCTCTTTTTATATTACATCATTGTTAAATATGCATTACATTAGGTATCCATTACAAGAGATTTTCAGAAAAATCTACGTTTTATTCGCATGTGCCACCGGCCCCACCTAAAGTGGGAACATTTTGTATGTGCACCAGTAAAGACGGAGAAAGTAAACCGTTAATGCATGCCCTGGTATGGCTTCTGAGCGATTCACAAGTCTCTTCACTCACCCTTCACCCTTATAATTTGACTCCAAAATTAGCAAGACATCGGCACTATGCGAGATTAATTCTGTCAAAACGCCATCTTGGCTTACATTGCTTCCTCGCCAACTTCACACGACGCTAATTGCTAGTTTTGTAACTTTCGACTTCCTTTCAGTGTTTCATAACAAAATTGGTCCAACGGGACACGTATTTACGTATCGAACTTTAATGGGATATGAGGTCACATTTAAACTTATTATGCAACTAATATGCCGCTGCTTTTCAGAAAAATATCATTATTAACATTGTGTGAAAATAGCATATTTATGTTAAACACAAATATAAAATATATATATATATATATATATATATATTTCGTAGATTTTCACAATTCTAAAATAGATAGGTAGCGAGTGAATTAAATATGCTAAAAGGGGTGTAGACACTAAATAAATTAATCATCAATGATGTACATATTTTCTTCAAAAAGGATTAAGAATGCTGACTGCATTGGAGAAAAAAACAACGCAAGACGTTAAATAATCACAAAGTTATAAGTCTCCAAAGTTTTAAGAGGGGATATATTCTGTACCTTTTTTGCACAACGCACCTTCATATGAAACGATTGTCGGTTAGGAACTATGACGCCGAACGATAAGGTAGCGTTTTCTCTCTCTAACAAGCAACATTAAAACGGTTGAAGCTTCGTAATGTTTTGAGATATTCGAATGGGATTTTGGTCTCTAGGCATATTTTTAGCCTTCTTTCTTTTGAACTAATAATATATTTTGAGTCTACACCCCTATTGAATACAATCATTTAGGTAGAATTCGCATTCGATCGCAATAAGGTCGTTAACAAGATAGCTGTCAATTTACATACAGCGTGTATGGTAAAGTTGTGAACTCCATTATCATACTAAACCCAGCTAGATAATACGGTAACCGAGGTCAGATAATACCACGTTATCCACGTTAATCCCCTAGCCTGATCCCCCAGGGGAATTAGTGGCAATTATTTTATATTCAACTAGGAAAAAATGATAATGTTCGGTTATGGCGCTTCGCCGGACGCTACCGCGTCACGCTCGCTTCGCTCGCTCGGCTCGCGCGCTGTAGGGTCGCAGTTCAACTAACAACCTAACCGTTTTTTTCCCCTGGGGGATCAGGCTAGGGGATTAACGTGGACAACAGCGATAATACTGGCTCATCCAATGTGGGTTGGAACGTATTTTGAATAGTGGCATGATTAAGACGCTGTCAACACCAAAATGCCCTTTAGGATTCGGGATACGACGCACACTGTCTATTTGTATCGGAGTAAACGAGAGCGAGTGTTACTGGGCGGCCATGGCTTAGAATTAAATTGAAATAAAAAAAAGTGTGTTTTTTTTGTGAAATAGGACTCGTTAGCGGTTTAGGTATGAATATGTTGACTTCATGTTTTTAACTGCAGACCCATACGTCATAAAAAATAAAGACATAGAACCGTTTAATGATGATTTTAAGACAATTTATTATTATGTATCGAGTCCGTCTACGGTCTTTGTTTACTCATATCATATACCAGGTCTCAGTGTTCACACACGAGAACTTGGATATGTTCAACCGCAGAGGCATTAACACCAAGTACAACCTGCGCAGTAATAGACACCACAACAGGCTGATCGCCGAATCGCAGACTTGCCGAGTGCGAGCGATCCGTGTACTATGCAGGGCCCTCTATTTACAATCGCCTGCCGGACTCTGTACGGGATGCAACTTCCACCGCAGCATTCAAGGTTAGGCTGAAAAAGTGGTTGACGCAGGAGTCATTTTATTCATATGACGAGTTCTTTAGTCTACCAATAATTCTGTAAAGGTATAAAATATAGTGTGACATATAAAAATATTCGAATACGATATGAAGATAATTGACATATAATACGAAAAACTGTAATTAATTGTACTTAAAACTATTGAAAGGTCAATATTGTACCTCGATTTGTAACAATTGTTATTAATAATATATTTCATTTCATTTCATTTCTTTGAAATATGATGAATATAAAGATATATTTTCTTTTATGTGCTAGAACAAATAGTGTTTCTTAAAATAACTGCTTAAATATCATCAATTTCAACAAAATTAGGTCTCTCATTCGTTTTGTCTTTTCGAAGATCTCAAGTACACTGACTTGCCATACAATAAATAAAATATAGGAAGCCTTCGGATGGGTAAAAGGCTACAAATAGTCAACGCTATCCTAGTACGCGCGACCAACTTTCAACCTTCGCTTTTCATCCCAACTCAAAACAGATAAGATAAATTTTGTAACGTATGCAGCATTAAGCTGACGTACTTTTTACTTTTACAGCTCCAACTATCTGTATGCCGCAGGACCTCGACTGAATTATTAAGGAACGCGAGTCGCGCGACTGCACGTATGCGGGCGGTCTTATTTATTTACAATGCACCATTTTTACGTCGACATAAGTTGTCGTGACGTTCGAAATGGTGCTTTATCAACTACAGGGAATATAAATAAATATTAGGCACAATGTTAGTTACATTGTCCCCTTTTATATGAACATTATGTTACACAGATAAGTCCTCGTGAGAACTATTTAGGACTTAGATGCATTGTTCTTAGGAATATTTATAGAATCGCTTTACTCTTGTTCTGTTACTGAGGCAGCTTAGTGACCACCTAATTTAGTGTGCTGGTTTGTGACTGTTTGCGAGAGGAATTCCCACCATTCCATTTCGTCTGGCCCACCCTGTATACAGCCTGGAAATCTAATACGAGCAAAGAATTAAACCAGACGTAGGGTTTAATACCGTAATCATTAATTACTGGGACTTTTTAAGATACACTTAATAGAAAGCCTGTAATTAATTTTTCAAAAAGTACCGAGCAGCAATGTAACGCAAACGTAGCTGTCCAAATACTTGACAAGTAACTGTCAACGAGCCTTAACTTGAATATTTTGCGTTACATTGCGGGCTGAATTATTTTGTATGGTTAATTTTTTCGTTGTAATTTTAGACAAAAGGTATCTAAATAAACTTCTTACGTCCTGTACTAACCACCATTTAAAGATTTGCTCGTATTAGATTTCCACGCTGTATATAATAAGATTCTACCAAGAAAACTAGAAAATATCCTCTCATATAGTGATATATACAGGGTGGGCCAGAAAGATTTGCGAATTTGAAAACATTATAATAAAATAACGAAATACAATTCACATACAATTTCTTCTTTCAATTAAAATAGACATCTAAGAAATTTATTTCTTAAACATAACATCACCATCGCGCCGCGAACATTCCTCGAATCTGAACCTCAAATTGGTAAAAAATCGCTGGCACATTGCGCGGGGTATACCTGCCATTTCTTCTCGGATATTGGTCTTCAATTGGTTAATCGTGGCTGGGGTATTGGAGTAGACTCTACTTTTCAGGTATTTCGACATGAAACAGTCCGGTGGCGTTAGATCTGGACTTCTAGGCAGCCATGCAATGTCACCTCGGCGCGCTATCAGTTTCCTAGCAAACATCTCGTTTACAACCGCCAAAGAGGCATTACATGTATGGCATGTCGCGCCATCTTGTTGAAACCATGTCGCACGATTATAGGCTTCAAATTGTTGCAGTTGCGGAAAGAAAAAATTCCTTAACATGGCTATGTATCGGTCGGTATTTACAGTGACAGATTGCCCTTGTTGATTTTCAAAGAAATCGAGATGAAGCTCTAACTTGTTAAATTGTGTCTTCCGTTCTTGTTGACCTTGGGCGACCCGCAGGCTTCTGTTTAAGAGTCGAACCAATAGTTTCGAACTTTCTGACCCACGATCGAATCACACTTTCCTTCCGACACTGATTTAGGTCATGTAATCCAAACTCACGCCGAAATAAACGCCAAATCATAGCGCGTACGAATTGCCATTTTTGTAATGATGTTTAACGCGGAATGCACGATGCGCTCCGGTGAAATGATCCATCGCGACTAAATTTCCGAGAACCGAGCTTCTCAACCCCACCACACACCACCCCTGCAGTTAATGTCTGTACAGTAAGAGTTACTCGGCAAGTACTATCAATAGAACCCAAACACAGTAAAAAATATATATGCTTTCTCAAAGTACCCTACAATGTTGTTCTGCTCCATCATCAGACCCTCTGCAGTACATATACAGAAGCTACTTGGCAAACATTATCAATATAACCCAAACACAGTAGAATTGTTGTTTGCCTTCGCAAAGTTCCCTACGAGGGGTTTGGGCGCATAACGTCCCACTCGCAAAACATCCCTCCACCAAAATTACGTCCCATTCGCAAAACGTCTTCTCTGCAAACGGTCCCTTATGTAAAATACCCCATTCGCAAAACGTCCCTTTCTCAAAAGGTCCCACCTCTTTCGCAAAACGTCCCTTCTGAGAAAGCCCCTTTCGCTGAGTCCCTACTGCATAACGCCCCTTTCGCAAAACGTCCCGTCTGCGAAATGACCCATTCGCAAAATGTCCCATCTGGAAAAAGCTGGTGTAAGTAGAGACTAGGAGTCTTCTTTTCCCTAGGGGGCTACATGTACTACTTTAGATCCGCTTGATAACCCTAATATGACATACTTTTCGAGCACGAAAAATATATTATTCTTTATGAAAGGTTCTTTTTCTATATTTTTTTTAATATTAATATATACGGCTATTATAGGGAACATTTTACGAAAGGAACATTTTACGAACAGCTAATTTTGCGAAAGGGACGTTTTGCGAACGGGACTTTATTTATGTGAAGGGACTTTTTGCGAACGGGACCTTTTGCAGAAGGGTCGTTTTGCGTAAGGGACATTTAGGAAAGGGACATTTCGCGAAAGGGACAGAGGGACATTCTGCGAGTGGGACGTTATGCGCCCTAACCCTACGAGGTTGTTCTGCTCCATCATCAGACCCTCAGCAGCTCATGTACACAAAAGCTACACCCTCTCGGCAAACACTGTCAATAGAACCCATATACCTATGGCATAAATCGTTTAAGCCGGTATAATCGCAACAATCTCCATTGTTGCGATTATACCTGTAAAATATTCACTACAGCGCCCCCTATCGAGTTGACGTCATAATTTGAATGCAAGAACTACACCTGACCAACCACAAACGCATCACTGAAAACAGCATTTAAATCGGTGAAGCCGTTTTTGAAATAATTTAGATCATTCGTTTAAAGCGGTTACTACAGCGTCCCCTGGTGGGTAAACATCGTAACACCTATTTAAGAACCACCCCTGATGAACCTCAGCTATTTCTGAAAGCCGCATCTAAATCAGTTAAGCTGTTTTGGACAAACAAACAAACAGCTCTTACCCTAAACGCATATACCTTCTCCGCGTCGACGTGTAAAAAGGAGAATGGGCAAATTAGTATTGGCGGTGTGCCATGAGTGTATACAGTGGAGATATACAACGTGTTAATAAAATAACGCAAAACCTGAAAACCGTTTGTTCAGAATCGAGCATAGAATGCGAAAAAAATAAAAAATAAAATTTTTGACAAGATTTATTTTTTACATTTGTATGGAGTGTTGGCCGACTGGGGCGACCTGCTCCATACAAATGTAAAAAATAAATCGCGTCAAAAAATTTTTTTT
The DNA here is from genome assembly GCA_947578815.1 of Epinotia ramella. Taxonomy (NCBI): domain Eukaryota; kingdom Metazoa; phylum Arthropoda; class Insecta; order Lepidoptera; family Tortricidae; genus Epinotia; species Epinotia ramella. The sequence continues at coordinate 34,401,139 of OX388202.1, forward strand.
TTATTTTTTTCGCATTCTACTCTCGATTCTGAACAAACAGTTTTCAGGTTTTGCGTTATTTTATTAACACGTTGTATAGCATTTTAAAGCTCTTAACAAGCCTTAATTATTTCTATAATGCCAATGACCGGTCGCGTGCAGGGAAGTTCCAATAGCTCATTTATAACTGCACTGTGGCTTTAAATGGAACTAAATTTTTTCATACTAATGCGCCACTTGTGCATAGACGGTGGCGCCAGTATTTTAGTATATAGCTAAAAAGGCTTGAAAATTAACTGGATTGACATCGTAGATTTTTTCTTGAACGAATTATTGTTAAAAGTCCATGTTAAAACACCTCATTATATTACAATCGCGTTTCCTTAGCTTGTGCTAGTTGTGCGTAAAATAAAAAAACAACTATTATAAACGATATGATACAGAGAGAAAGAATATAATGGAAAAATAAACCATCTTCGTCTGTAGCCCCCGACAGGATTCGAACATGCGACCTTTCTATTAACGCTAGACTGCTCTACCAACTGAGCTACGAGGACAGTGACGGAAGTTGTATACTTTTCAATTACATTCCCGCTAAGACTAGCGCCTTCTCTGTATCCTCTTGAAAGACTTATTCACAGCCTTAATTGGCACCACTCTAATGGTTCGATTGGAATGGAGCGGGCGCATAGCTCGCCCTGGATTTTTCGAAATTCAACCCTTAAGGGGGTGAAATAGAGGATAAATCGTTAATTTGTAAAGTTATGGACTTGAATCTTTGTATGAAGGTATCTTATTAAAAAACAAAGCAAATGATTAAGCGACGTTATAAAAATTCATCCCCTAAGGGGGTTAAAAAAGAGTTGAAAGTTTGTATGGGAAACATGTAGCTTTTAAAGTTAGACGTTTAAAACTTCGGTCATCATTGATTAGGGATTTTTTTCTAATTCATCCCTTGAAGGGGTTAAGATAGGGGTTAAAAGTTCACATAAGTAATGTGTGATTTATAATATTAAACTGTGGCTAGAAACATGAAAGTAGGACGGCAGGTTTCTTTTATAATATGTAGATCTAGGTATTTGCCCCCTAAAGGGGGGAAATAAGGGGGTAAAGGGGCTTAATCAAAATAATTTATTCTCTAACACCGTTAAATGGGGACGGTGGATGGAGATGGAATGTTCTACGTCTTTTAGCATTAGATAAGTTTGCTTTCAAAACTATACAGGTAGCCCGGACTAACGTGAGTAAAACTACTGGACGGATTTAGGCAAACATTTCCAGTAATGTAGCTATCTTTATTACCTACATTATGAAAAAATATACAATTTAAGCAGAAAACGTCTGTTGATGATTCTTAATTTGAAAAACGGACTTTTCAATTGAAATTTTGCAATTTAAACTAATGAACTCATCGCACTGTTACCTCTTAATCCCTGAACGGATTTAAAGGAAATTTTTGAAGTGAAAACTTCTTTAGCGGCGCTGAGCACTTTTTGGGATGGGGAAAAAATGTTAAACACGCGACAGATTTTTGTGACGTCAGATGTGAAGGATTTGACACCGTGAGAGATTCGAAGAAAACGGGGGTTTGACTAGGGGCACATAGTTCTAATTTGTACTTTATTGTTAACATTATAAGGTCGTAACACATTTTCCGTAAATGCAAATTCCATTTGGTTTTATCAAACTTGTATATTTTGCTGCTAGCCGATTCGACTTCATTCAAAACTGAACGCTATTCGTAAGAGTATTAAGCCGTTAAACACTTTTTGTAATTGCATATTCTGCGAATTTTGTTATTTTGTCCGCGCGTCCTTTACCGTTTTGCTATTGAGCAAATTCGAATAGTTCGAATTTGGACGTTATTCCTAAAGAGATAAAGCTTTGAAAAATATTTGGCAATGGCAAAAACAAATTGGTATTTTATTTCTTCGTCTCCTTCATCAATTTTGCTGAGTTAAGTTGAACCATAGCGTAAGGTTGTTATTAGATATATTGGCACGCAGGGGAGAGAGGGGGGAGGAAGGGATTTTTTTTTGCATAATTAAATTCATTCAAGTTTTCACTTCTGCCGGCACTCCCGGAGTGCAACCCGGTCTTTTTTCTTACAGATAAGACCCTTGGAAGGATATAGGATAGTTTTTATCTTGAACTTTGTTTGGGTCGGCGATAATTGAGGCTCCGCCCACAGTAATTTAATAGCAATCATTTTTCGAAGACAGTTACAAGTTCTACGCGGACGAAGTCGCGGGCAACAGCTAGTAAAGGTATAAACAACAATTATTTTGAAATGTCAAATAATATTTCGGCACGTACCCATTGCCTTTGCGTTTGTAACGCACGGATACAATAATGGAATTTCAATTCAAACTCTCGATTACTGCGGACAGAGCCGAGAACTAATGTACAACATTATGCTAAACCCGGCTAACGCGTGACTGCAGTCCACTAGGGGTTTATTGGAGTAAATGGATTGAATTGGAATAGTTTCGTTTGCCTCATGCGTTGAGACAACCTACTGATCGATTGTGTAACGCTTTGTAGAGAGACATCGAAGAAATGTATAATTTTTTCGCCTTATTACCTCAAACATGCTTTGAAATATTCACGTTGTGTTCTTCATAATGGGCTTTAAGGGGCTCCCATACGCCAATGACCTTCGATCTGAATCCCTTAGTTTTCTAATGTTTTTTGTAGCTTATTATATTAACAACAACGGCTTTAAGCAATATAGTATCCCATATTTACTTTAAAGTTAATTGTTTTCGAGATATTTGGCCTCAAAGTTGAACAATTTTAGGCCAATAAACTGGTTTTCTGGCCATAACTTTTGTGTTAAGTAGTAAGATTATAAAAACGCATATCAAATTTATAGGTAAGTTCAGTATGTATGAGTAGGTATGAGTTTCGGGTGTATAAAAGTTTTAATGAGGATGAAGTGTCGGGTTTTGTATTTTTACCGACCTCTCTTTAAAAATGGATAATTAATTCTGTATTAACATTTTTCAAGTTATTCAATATCAAAAATGTTAAACAGGAATCAAACTTTCCCATATCTGCACCTGGAAAGCTAGCTTCAATAAACCGAGGACGAGTGTCGAAATGAAAACTACTAAATTTTGTTGATTTTTGACGGGAGCCCCTTAAAGTGTCACGTTTCGGGCGCAGCGAGTTGAGCGATCCGTAATGGCATTTCATACAAAATTGAAGGCCTGCAAGATGGTTTTTTAGAGGGTTCCGTAGTCAACAAGGAACCCTAATAGTTTCGCCATGTCCTTCTGGCCGTCCGTCCGCCGTCTGTCCGTCCGTCCGTCTTCAGCTTAGCTCAGTAACCATTACTACTAGAAAACTGTAATTCGGCATGGCTATATATATCAATCACGCCGACAAAAACGAAGAATAAAATCTGGAAAAAAAATCTTTGGGTACCTCCCCTACACCTAGTGGGGAAGTAATTTTTTTTCTCATAAACCCATAGTGTGTGGTATCGTTAGATAGCTTGTTCAACATAATTATGGGTTTTTTAAAACGATTTTTCAAATTAGTGTTTGATCTGGACGTCTTTCGGCTGATATGACGTGAATATTTACAGGTACTTAAGGCTGATCCACAATTTCAAAGTCTCTCAGCGAGCTATTGAGATGGCTATGCTGGAAGTATCTCTGAAAGATCGAATCCATAACGAGGTTTATTTATTTAGTCGTATGAGATACATTCATAGCATATCATAGTCCACCGCATTAGAAAGCTAAAGCAGTGGGCCATGTTCGCCGAAGAATTGATAATGGTTGGGGTAAACGTGTTCTTAAGAGGCGGTCTGACTGCGAGCCGACAAACGTAGTGTAGTAGGCCCTCAGACTAGGTGGAGTGACGATACAAGGGCTGGGTGGCTGGCAAGAGCTGCATTTATTTATTTATTTATTTATTTATTTATTAAGAAAGAAAAAAATGGGATTACACGGATCGTGTTCAGTGGCATTATAACCTTTCATCTGTGTTTGTTTGGGATCCTACCCACATTTTTAGTCACCTTTAATTTTGCATTTATTTAAAACATAATTTATTTTCTCTAATGCGGCGCGACCGAGCCTTAAACCCACTATTTTTTAACCCATAACAGACGAAAGGGTAATAAAGAGGCCTAAGTCTAGTGGACCAAAATAGGCTAATTTACATGTAAATTGCGACATGCGAATTACATTAACGACCGCGTGACAGATCTAAAACAATTCCAATTCAATATGCCTACTTAGTTAGTTTAAATGTGACCTCCAATACCTCAAGATTATCTTATACTAAAAGACAGAAGTTTCCATCTCGTTCCCCAGTCCCCATTTAACGGTGTCAGAGAACACCCAACTATTGAGCTAATTTCGAAAAAAAATCGAGTCTGACGAACCAGGCGCCTTCTTATTTGATTTAAAACGGAGCGCATATGAAATTTCATCATACTTGTTAGGTACATATATCGTACTGTGCTGCAATACGTATTTAAGAGCCCGCAGTAAGCTCGATTCTCCTACAAAGGTACTTACGACCTCATTTTAAAAGTACGTGTTGTATTGTAACGAAACTTTTCATGTACAATGACATGAGATATATCCCGGTCTGTAATTAGTTTATGTAGCTTAAGATACCATTTAAAAAAAAAATACAGTGAATTTAAGTTTTTCGTACAAAACTTGATTTTGCTGTATTTCGTTTGTTTTATAAACTGACATAGATATACCTCATGTCATTGTATATGCAAAGTTTCGTCACAATCCAACACGTAGTTTTAAAATGAGAACGAAGCTCCGTTTGTATGGGAATGTGAAATTCGGCCGAGCTTACTGCGGACTCTTAAGGCCCTTCCTCGTTCTCATAAACCGAAAACAAAGGAGCTACTTCTTTGACTAGTGCAACGTCGAGGACTATAAGACATTTACCTTATTTGCTTTTTTAAATCTTTAGATAAGAAAAAATACCATACAACTGACTAGATTTTGTTGTTTAATAACGTAGGTATTGTTTGAATTAGCTTAGGTAAGAAAAAGGTAATTATAAAACCAGCTTTCGGTTTTTCTATAGGTATAATTTTAAACTTTCAGGTTACATTTGACAGCAAAATATAAAGTCAAGATGCGTACATCCAACAGTGATTCTATTGAATTCCTAGCTCAACTTTAAAACTACATTATTAGCAATGTATCCCCTTAAATAGCGTGGCACGTTTCTACCAAAACCGTAATGTCATTTCATTGCGAACGCTCGTAATGTGGTATGTGCTAATATGAGCGGAAACAATACGATTTGTGCCCATGTTTGCGGTCAGCAAAGCGTAGCAAATACATGCTGCAGTGCAGCCTTCAGCAGTAACCCTGCTAACGAGATTATAAATTTAAATTAAAGGAGAAATTGAAAAATGTAATGCTCCGAGCCGGATTCGAACCGGCGACCACAGGCAACTGAGCTATCGGAACAATCTTCCTCGGCCACTAAATCATTCAATCAGTTCCTTCTTACAACGCCTTAGGGAGGCGTGTAGCGACATCTAGGTACCTAGAAAACTTAGGCTTCTTAACCGCACCAACGTCTCAAATTATATTGAGCCCCCATACTAAATTAATTTTGTACTAAGCAGTACCGCTGCTAACGAAATTATGAATTTTATTATTTTCCCCCAAGGCGTAAGAAGGAACTGATTGAAACATTTAGTGGCCGAGACAGATTGTTCCGATAGCTCAGTTGGTTATTAGCGACGGGTCATGAATGCCTGTGGTCACCAGTTTGATTCCGGCTGAGCGTATTCAATAAAAAAAAAATCCTTTAATTTTAATTTCAATACATGCTTCATTCGTTACTAACTTAAGCGACTTTCGTATTGGCCGAGCGAAATCAGTTCGGTATCCGAAAATTGCCACTGACCAGTGTCGTCTACATTTAAATGACTTCCTGATTGTCGAGACTCGCCACTAGTGTTGCATACTGTGCAGTTGATTAAACTTGCTGATCATGCTGTGTGCGCTTGCCTTAGAAGTCATGCTAGTGTAAAGCTATTGATAAAGAACCATAGTATCTCATAATGTATGATGTCCGTATTGTCCGTAAAGTGTACCTAAGAAATACATTATATAAACGAAATAAAAAAGATGCGCGGAAGCGAACCAGCAAGAATGCAATACTGCATGCGTACCGGCCCGCGATGTAATATTACTGCGCAAAAATAATACGGACAGTATGCTGACAAGTAAATACCGCATACCGATTAGCGCCGCCAAATATGAAAGAGGCCTTACATTCCGAAACAAACGAGTTTCGTGACATTTGCGAGGGAACAAGTACATTTCAACCAAAATTAATACTAATCGCAGTAAAAATTCTAAAATGTATATACCCTTGTGTCCAATTTGTCAAATTTAACGTGAGCCGCGTAAGGCCGTATCCTATACCCTTCGCATACAGCCACGGTTTAAAATCACATTAAAACAGTACACAGAACTTTTAAGTAGGTACTACATTATTGAAGTGAAAACTTCTTTAGCGGCGCTGAACACTTTTTGGGATGGGGAAAAATTGTTAAATACGCGACAGAGTTTTGTGACGTCAGATGTGAAGGAGGTCACTTTTTGCTGCTAGCCGATTTGACTTCATTCAAAACTGAACGCTTTCGTAAGAGTATAAAGCCGTTAAACACTTTTTGCAATAGCATATTCTGCAAATAAATTTGTAATAATACCAAATCGTCCTTCACCGTCTTCATAGTTCGAATTTGGGCGTTATTCCTAAAGAGATAAAGCTTTGAAAAATATTTGGCAATGGCAGAAACAAATTGGTATTGTGTTTGCCGCCGCCCGTCGGCGCGCCGGACCCCGGAACCATTGCGCCGCGGCGGCGCGTTGGGCCCGTCGCACCCAACGCGCCCGCGGGCCGTCCGCCTAAATAATTGGTAATTGTTTATAAATTTGGGTCAAATTCATTTTTAGGGTGACACCGTAAGATGTCACGTGACCTGATCGAAAAACTGTTACAATGTTATTGAGTTTTCACTTCTGCCGGCACTCCCGGAGTGCAACCCGGTCTTTTTTTTAATCTTAACATTATCTATTTAAACGTGTTTTATTAATTTTATTATATTAGCATTTTTTTACATTCTGATAAATTGGTTTTCAAACACCGTATTCTAGTTAAAAATCTCATTTGCTTCATAATTAACGTATGAGTGACAGATACAATTATTTAGTAAATTAATCATTACGCCCATGGCTAAGCCTTTTATTAGTACAAGTGTTATGCTTATGCAATAATAGTACATTACTTACCAAGGGCTGTAAAAGAAAGAAAGGCCGAAATCGCAGGTAATTGTGACCCGAGCCGCAGGCGAGGGTTATAAATATGCGATAGAGGGCTTTCTTTTTTACTGCCCGTGGTGAGTACACAATTTTACGTCTTCACTTGGCCATAATGCGAGTTTAACCGTACGCGCTGCGTGCGGTAAAACTCACATTATGGCCAGGTGTGGCGTAAAATTACTTAAGCCTTAGAGAATTTGGAAATACAATTTATACAATACACCCTTATCAAGTGCGGTTTTTTAGGGTTTCGTACCCAAAGGTTTTACCGTTTGGGTACGGAACCCTAAAAACGGACCCTATTACTAAGGCTCCGCTGTCCGTCCGTCCGTCCGTCTGTCTGTCCGTCTGTCACCAGGCTGTATCTCATGAACTGCGATGGTTAGACAGTTCAAATGTTCACAGATGATGTATTTCTGTTGCCGCTACCTATATAACAAACAAATACTAAAATACAGAATAAAATAAATATTTAAGGGGACTCCCATACAAAAAACGTGTTTTTTTGCCATTTTTAGGGTTCCGTACCCAGAGGGTAAAAACGGGACCCTATTACTAACTTACTAAGACTTCGCTGTCCGTCTGTCTGTCTGTCATCAGGCTGTATCTGAAGAACCGCGATAGCTAGACAATTGAAATATTCACAGACGATGTATTTCTGTTGCCGCTATAACAATAAATACTAAAAACAAAATAAAATAATATTTTTTTTTTTTGCTGTTTATAGATAATGGTACGGAACCCTTCGTGCGCGAGTTTGACTCCCACTTGGCCGGGTTTTATAGATAATGGTATGGAACCCTTCGTGCGCGAGTCCGACTTGCACTTGGCCGGTTTTCAAACAATATTTTAACGTGTTTTTCAAAGAAACGGCATATTACTAATGATAATGGGTGGGTGGTTCAATACCTGCAACCCAATTTCGTGATTCGAAGTAATGATGAAATTACGGGAAGTAGTTTGCTGCAGAATGATGTATGTACCTGCTGTAGGTATCAAATTACTAAAGTAGGTGATTGTATTTGTTACATAACAATTGCTGCTGCCTAGTGGTTAACAAAATCTGATTGATTGTGAGTGAGACCTTTCAATAATTTATGTTCGTGTTGGAATTTGATTTGATTGGTAAAGGATTTGTATCGCAGGATAGTTTGGAGCGGCCGTGGCCTAGTGGTACCTTAACGGTCGTACCAATTGAATTTTATTGTGCAGTCAGTGAGCGTTCCCGAGTTTTACGAGGCACGCTGAGCAGTTGATCTCGGTTGTTGTCAGTGTCATTTATTAAGCCGAGTATGACGACCGCTTTAGCCTAGTTGGTAGTGACGCTGCCTACGAAGCCAGAGGTCCTGGTTTCGAATCCCGGTAAGGGCATTTATTTGTGTGATGAGCACGAGAGCACGACTATTTGTTCCTGAGTCATGGATGTTTTGTATGAATTTAAGTATTTATTTATCTGTATAAGTATGTGTATCGTCGTCTAGTACCCATAGCACAAGCTTTGCTTACTTTGGGACTAGGTCGATTTGTGTAAGATTGTCCTTAAATATGTATTTATTTAATGTAGATACCACCTATGATCATGTTAAACGCCTTATCAGTTACAAATAGTTTAATAATGAATTCACGGCGTGCGGGCCGAACCAAAACGTATAATATAGGTACTTATGTTGTACAAACGACATTATAATGTAGTAAGACCTAAAGAAACGGCACTATTGGGCGGGTTGCACTAACTTACAGACCGATCAACGTTAAATTCTATATAGTGACCTTTAAACTTCCCATACATTAAGATTTTAACGAGCATCGCTCACGATTTGATAAAACCCACGGAAATAACCATGACATTCTACTATTTTTATATAGAAAACTCCCGTGAGAATCAGAACGCGCCGGCAACGCGTGCGCTCATGACTAGGAACCGCGAATCGGTTCGAAACATGTCGAGCGTTTCTCGATATATTTTTTTTTTTTTTTATACAATGACGGTGGCAAACAAGCGTACGGCTCGCCTGATGGTAAGCGGACACCGCAGCCTATAGACGCATGCAACTCCAAAGGAGTAACATGGGCGTTGCCGACCCTTGATATGTTTGAGGATTCACTGTGTTGAGAGCTGAAGGAACAAATTCCCTCGCTCTCAACACAACGCATCCTCGGGAGCTCTGGCGACCTTGCTCACCACCAGGAACACAACACTACTACAGAGCAAGTAGTAGTGTTATTATGGCTGTGGTCTTCTGAAGGCGGAGGTGAAAAAAGGTCACGTGAGTGACCTTTTTTCATAAAAATAATCCCTCGCTTTATATTATATTTGTTTTAAAGGGCCTCTACGCTGTTGGCTTCGGCCCCACGCATGCCTTCCAAAACTCCGGGACCCCATGGTCCTGAGATATGGAAAAAACATACAAATAATAATAAAAAGCTTTGCTTAGTTTGGGACTAGGTCGATTTGTGTAAGATTGTCCCCTAATATTAAAAAAAAAAACAAAAATCGTTTATTGAAAAAAAAACACATTTTGTTACAAATTTTGACAGGGGTCTCCGCACTAGGCTTCGCCTGTATCGCGGGGAACCAGTAGAAATTACATAACAGAACTTTAAAAGTTACGTAGGTACAGTTTAAACAAAAGTGATGAAAATTAAAATTAAAAGATTATTACCTATACATTAAATTACATGTTAAACATAAATAGTATTCAGAGTAGGAACAAAACTTAAAAATAAACGTTTCAGAAAAAATAAACTTAGGTCACTTTTTAAAGCAGTACCTATTCAGAGTATGGAGAAAACTTAAAAATAATCATTACAGAAAAAAATACCTTAACAATAAAACTTAGGTTACTTTGTATATGATAGCCTCTGTCTCAGCGTAGTTGAGTGAGAGGAGCAATTTGAGGATCAGCTTTTTCGCTTCGTTAATTTATTTATTTATTTATTTGAAAATATGTTAACATGCCTTTACATAAATAAATCCAATGCGACATGAAACTTAAAATTAACATATACAAACAGGAACATATAGGTTATTACAAATAACAATCGGGTACAAACAAATTATTACAAATAACACCATTACACAAAGACTTACACTTTCACGGATGTAGGCCTCGCATCCATCATCTCACAGAATCTCAGGCATTCGTTTCTCACAGACGCCCATCGCCACGCAAACAGGTCGCACTCGGGTGCTGATGCCAACAGAGCATTCAAGTGTGACAGGCTGACAGGGCACGGAGCAGCGGAGAGTTCAGGCGCGACACGGTGCGTCCCGCTGGCAAAGCCAACAGATCGCGTCGCAGTTTTTTTCTTAAAAAAGTATCGCTGTGTCGTCGGCATTACAAATTATTTCGGCATTTTGTATTTGGAAGTTTAAAATACCATTCATGTAAATAATAAAGAGGGTGGGGCCAAGAATGCTACCTTGCGGCACGCCAAATTTAATTTCCTCCATAGCACTTTTAAATGAACCCTGACGAGTTGCTTCCTTCCAGAGAGGTAACTTCTAAACCATGATAACGGGACGCCGCGTATACCGAGATCGTGCATTTTTTGCAGTAGTATTGGAGACGACCCGGTGTCAAAGGCCTTTGCCAGATCTAAAAATACTCCAATATACCTTTAATTTTTGTCTAAATAAGATGAGACAAGGTTAATTAAAAGCGAGGTGGCGTCTTCTGTTGATCGGTTCTGCCTAAAGATATGAGACCAAAATGCTCCAGGTATTTTTTAATAAGTCTTGTGATTAATTACAAGTTTTTCTAGAATTTTTGAAAATGCACAGAGTAATGATATCGGTCTATAGTTTCCCGGAATATCTTTTGGTCCGTCTTTATGGATGGGGGTGACAGATGCTGTCTTCCATATCTCTGGAAAAACTCCAGAAATAAGGGTCAGATTGTAAATATGAGTGATGGGTATAATTATATGGTTCTTAATGTGCTTAATGAGTTTGTTGTTGATCCCACCAAGGCCTGGAGCACTGTCGCATTTTAAGTTCATGATAATGGATTCAATTCCATTGAAGTCAATCGGCTGCATGAAGAATGAATTGTTTGTACCTTTGCTACAGTGTGATTTGCTTGCCACAGACTTTCTTCAGTTTCCCCAGTTCGTGAATGACTAGCCAATATATATATATATATGTACCGGACCGACGACCGGTTAGTCTAGTGGGTAGTGACGCTGCCTACGAAGCTGAAGGTCCTGGGTTCGAATCCCGGTAAGGGCAAATATTTGTGTAATGAGCATGAATATTTGTTTCTGGGTCCATGTGTTCCTGAGTACATATTTAAGTATTTCTATCTATTAAATATATCGTCGTCTAGTACCCATAACACAAGCCTTATTGAGCTTACTATGGGACTAGGTGGATTTGTGTAAGATTGTCCCCTAATATTTATTTATTATTTATTTATTTATTTATATATATTAATACATTGTAGGTACTCTTTATAAAAGCACATTTCAATAAATGCTTATAATTATTGTTATCTGTACAGGAACTAACTATTTATTACCTTACAACTCAATCCACACCAAGAGGGTCCGTCCGACATCACCGGCTGACCGAGAATGCCCCTTGGCGCTAAATCCCCGCACTGCCGTTAACGGCGGTTGTCGTGACGTCACCAGAATGGTCAGTAGAGCTATTTTTAAGCTATGATTTATTCCATAAAACAATAAAACCAGACATTAAACATTATAGTTTAAAGGCGATTTGACGCAACCCACCTTAAGACAGATCGAGTTTACGTTGGTACAATCGGCTATAAAAACATGTGTATAAATTTTCAACAAAAAAATGGAAACTTTGTTGCCTTGGATTAGACGTCAGACAGGCGTTTGTTTGCCACTAACGATATTTAAATAAGGGAATATTAGGGATTTTTATTTAGAACTATCTTATGCCCGCAACTCCGTCCGCGTCATCCGCGTGGAACTACTTAGTTTATATCGTACCTCCATACAAACTTGCATGCCCCATTTTATCCCTTTAGATTAGAGGATGATTTCCAGGATACAAACTATTCTATGTCCTTCCCCGGGTCTCAAACAGTCTCTATACCAAAGGGGTTTGTGTAAAAGTCTTGTAATTTTTTCAAGATGAGCGATGATATTATTCTCAAAACAAACATATTTTGTTATTAAATGTACGTATACTCTAAAATGCATCGCAGCCAGCATTTGCAATATACATATATTTCCACAGGTCTCATTGAAAAGTTATAAACAAAACTTAAAACTTAAATATCTGGGCTCCGAAATTGTTTAACGCGTTTAATTTTATTTATCTACACGTATTAAGAGGTCCTCTAAAGGTTTGTTAAAAAAACATCGTTGGCCGCTGAAAAAAATAAAAACGTCAATTTTTCCCATGCCCAATGCTCTTTCATCTAAATCGGTTTATTGGTTTTAGCGTGAAGAGGTGAAAAATAGATACACACTTTCGCATTTACAGTATTAGTATGAATAGATTAGTATGGATACGATTTTTCAAGATCATTGGAGTGTACGTCGCGTGACTGTCGGCCCTAAAGCTAGCTCTTCTAATTCACCACTAAATTGAACCGACGTTCATTCGATTTAAGAGCAAAGTGGTTGCGGTATTCTGCCACTAAAGCTTATTGATTGGGGTTCTGAAATATCTGAGAGAACCGTGGTTCAATGGTCAATTAGCCTGGACATATTGAATGGCTAGCACAAGCCCGCGCGAACTGGGGGGCCAGCACAACTTGCCGCCAAATCACATCGTGCGTGAAAATATATATATATATATATATATTTTTTTTAATGATATAGGAGGCAAACGAGCAGACGGATCACCTGATGGTAAGCGATTACCGCCGCCCATGGACACTTGAAACACCAGAGGTGTTGTGAGTGCGTTGCCGGCCTTTAAGATGGGAGTAAGCTCTTTTCTTGAAGGTTTGAAGGTTTGGTTTTCATACAATAAGTCAAAACTTGCGAGAAATGGCACACAATCAGGACAAATGGCGACAGCTCGGGTCGGAGGCCAAGACTCGCTTTGAGTCGCTAAGCCATTACAGTTAGTTCATCATATCAACCGAAAGACGCCCACTGCCGGACGTAGGCCTCCCCCAAACAGTGCCAAAGACACAGAGACAGACACACACACAGATTACAATTAGTTAAGTCAAAACTTAACTTGCGGCTGTCAAGCGGCGGTCGTGGGTTCGAATCCCGGCTCGTCCCAATGAGTTTTTCGGAACTTATGTACGGAATATTTACCGTTAGCTTTTCGGTGAAGGAAGACATCGTGAGGAAACCGGTCTAATTCCAATAAGGTCTAGTTTTCCCTCTGGGTTGAAAGGTCAGATAACAGTCGATTTCATAAAACTAGTGCCTATGCCGAATCATTATCGATTGGGTGTCAAAGCGGACCCCGGGCACCTTTAGGGACACAACCGGGATTAACGCTAGGAGGGTAATGTGTTATCATGTATATACTTTAGAAAAAAAAATGTATTGAGAATCAAATAGAAAAAAATATATATTTATATAACCCTTCCCTGAGTTATATTCCTATTCGTTCATAATTAAACGTACCTTCAATATTATTACGGCGGAACATTCCGAAGAAACATTAATCAAACGCCTTTCGCTGAAAGAAAACATTACGTGAAAACGCTGGGAACCTCGCTTGGGGAGTTTTTAGCTCGAATAAAACTAGGACTCGGTGCAATTAAATAGCGGTTAGCGGCTTTTACTTTCACACTTGTTTATCTGAGGGCAAGAGCTAGACTAGTATGGTAGGCCTCATTAGGGGCCGAATACCTTTGCGTGGAAATGCACTTAAAGTAGGATTTAACAAATTCTACTGTTGCTAAATATGAAAGGAAAAGATAACATAACATGGACATCATAAAACGTATCGAAGTGTGGCACTTGTACTGGAGTTGTTATTGTTTATTCTATTGTTTATGCGTAATTGTTTTACATCCCAACTTGAAGAACCAAACAATTAAAAGTCATATTACGAGAACAATATTTCTTTGCTATTCCGCTAAAAAAACGTGCTGGTCTATCAGTGAAGATAAGATGCAACTATTTGCATATAAACATGCAAAAAATTAGAACAAACCACCACCAATATTGACAAAAACCTTGACACGTGTTTCGCCTCTCTACGAGGCATTATCAGGAGATGCTGGCAGGAGATGTTGCTTGCGCCACGTCCACTGAGCAAATGAGCCGCCCGGAGCCACGGAATAAAGAATCCATTGGAAGTGGTGAGTGGGCGTTCCCGTGTCGCCGAACATGAGCAATAATAAGCATACTTTATTGTCACACAGATTATTGTCACTCACCTAGCGACCGCACGCGGCGTGTGACATGAGAGAATATTTATTTATTTTAGGAAAATGCCGTATTGCGTTATTGAAAGCTGCTCCAATAACAGCACATAAAAAACTTGTCTCATGGAGGTATTTCCTATCATCGTTAAGTAATATTTTAGAATACGTATAAAATATATTTAATTTTCAATTTCTTAGACACAATTTGCGTCTGTGGTCAAGGAAATATCAATTCTATAATTCTAAGAATAAAGTTCATAATCCTGTGTATTATTTCGCTCTAGGAACGTGAAATGCACGGCAAATTTCCCGAAGGTTCGCTACTCAAATGCTGTGGCTAAGGTCGATAATTGTTATCGATAAACCAAAATGAAAAGGATTATATTTTAGGAGTGATATACAGAGCCCGGAATTCTCGTAGCACTTTTGAGCTGTCATAGGGACATCTCGTTTATCGAATTCCGATCATACATATGTATGTCGATAAATACAGAATACAATATGTAAAATATGATTACGAATGACCGATCTCTTCGAGATAAACTTTGGATACCCACTTTTAGGAAATTACAAATAGAAATTAAAATAATAATATTTTATTGTTTCTTATAAATAATTTGTGGATTGCTTTAGGGGCTACCCGAGGTTTTCATCGTTTTTTGACAAGTTTTGAATCGTATCTCCTACTTTTGCACTACAGTTAGAATTCTAAATCAAACGGCTATCGGTTATTCATTCTTTTATCTCCATTTTGCTCCATCGGATTTTGAAACAAATTAATACTTAATTTTGTATGATTTTTTTAAACATTGTCTAAAAAAACACTTATTTCGTATCTCTATTGACGTAAAAGATCTAACATATACGAAATCTTCATATTTGGGTTGGTCTGTGACGTCTCTAAAAACTGGTTCAGGGTTTTCATTTTAAACCAATTAATACAAAAGTTATGGCCAGAAAACCAGTTTTCTGGCCTAAAATTGGTCAACTTTGATGCCAAATATCTCGAAAACAATTGACTTTGAAGTAAATATGGGTTAATACATCGCTTAAAGCCGTTGTTGTTAATATAATAAACTACAAAAAACATTATAAAACTAAGGGATTCAGATCGAAGGTCATTGGCGTATGGGAGCCCCTTAAGCATTTTAATCAGGACAAAGGCCCTCCTTATTATCCCGCACGGCGAACAAACTTGACGGTAAATTCTCACTAGACCGCACTCTGCTGCATGTCTAGCACACGACGGCCCCGACATACTCGATTTTTATCGCACTATACCTCTTGTTCTAAGTGGTCTAATAAGTGAGAGACGGATAGTGCGAGAAAAATCGAGAGAGCTTGCGCGCCGTCGCGTGCTAGCCGTGCTGGTACAATAATTCTAAATAGTATTTGAGATTATATATAATAAACAAGATTTTATTAGAAACAATTTGTAACTAAGTCTTAGCTTAATATTTACCGTATGAATATCATAAAAATATCGATAGTCCAACTCATACCATACCCACATCCCTATTCAGTTATAAGCGGTCGCATCTCCAGTTTTGATAACACCGCCATCTTGCGTCGAGTAGCCGAACGACCACGTCTCTTGCAAGTCTTGCAACGCATATGGTAACGGACGTAAGAAATATTTACTTGACACTCTAAATTAGACCGTAAATAGTACTTATTAAAGTAGATTTGGCATATATAATTTGCTACCGTTAACAACATATTGGCACAGTACGTTTTAACAAATCGAAAGCGTATTGCAATTGTGTGTCCGTGTCTTTATTGGAGTATGGTTGTGTGCGTGCGGCGACAGTGGTTCTCTATGAAAATCGGTTGAATGCCACTTCCAATGGATTCTTTATTCCGTGCCCGGAGCCGTCCGCCATATTTATATTCTGTCCCCCCATACTACCATTCATGCGTGAAAGAGATGGAAGAACACGTAGTAACGGTGATGACGCAACATTCAATTGTTCGTTAATAATAACGCCTCTATTGTTGTACCTAATTATTTCTAGTTGTTCTAGAACACTTAAACGCAATCCTTTTTCGCAAACATGCAAGATGTTGTAAGAATGATTGTCAGACAACGCATGGTTATTCTCCAATAAATGTTTTGCAAAATTAGACTTGTCCGGGTGATTATGCCGGTACGACGCAACATGTTCTTTATACCTTGTGCTAAAACTACGGCCTGTTTGTCCCACATAAACTTTATTGCAATTGTCACAGCCAAGCTTATAGACTCCCGACTGTTTTGCGCTTTCCACTTTCTCCTTGTCATTGCACAGTCTAAAGCGCAAGGTGTTATTCGTTTTGAAAGCCAGGTTTATGTCGTTAGACTTTAAAATGTTGTAGATCTTATCAGACAACTTGCCAACATAAGTTATGCTTGCTTTGTACTTTTTAGGTGGGTCCAAAGATCGTGCAGCGTACAGAAGATTGTTTGTCATTCTAGCCCGTTTTTTCCCAATAATACCATCCACGTGAGACTTGCTGTAACCGTTTGAAATTGCCAAATGGTATATATTACTTAATTCCATTTTATAATGATCATCAGAAAGAGGCACTGTCAATAACCTATGTGCATAACAATGAAAAGCAGCTAACTTATGTTGCCATGGATGAGTGGAAGAAGCCGGGATAACTGTATCTGTATGCGTAGGCTTACGGTAAATTTGGAATTGATGTTTGTTATCTACCTTAGTAATCGTTAAATCCAAGAAATTCAGTGAGTTATTCTGTTCTAATTCCTTCTTAAACTTGATTTTAGGATGCTTGTTGTTGATTTCATTCACAAAAGTATCCAGTTGACTCATATTACCCGTCCAACAAATAATCAAATCATCAACATACCGAAAATAATCTAAAATATTATTATTATCCACAATGTGTTGGTTCTCAAAATGATCCATGAAAATATCTGCCATCAAAGGACTAAGTGGGGAACCCATTGCCAAACCGTCACCTTGCAGATAATATTGCCCCCCAAATCTAAAATAATTTTGTCGCATAGAGACTGTCGCCAATTCTATTAATTCATTTACCTCCCCTGGATGCAGCCTCTGTTTTTCAAAAAGTGCTCTGAGAATGTCTAAAGTATTCAAAAATGGTACATTTGTAAACAAACTATCCACATCCAGTGACAAAAGAATAGCATTTTGTGGCACGTTGATGTCTTTGATCCTTTCGATTAAATCCAAACTATTCTTTAAACAATATTTTGGCTCAAAATTAGACTTCTGTCTTATGATACCATTCAACCTGCTAGCCAATTTATAAGTCGGTGCACTCAAATACGAGACAACTGGACGAATCGGGATATTATCTTTATGTATTTTTGGAAGACCATACAGAATTGGTGCTTGAGGATTCATGGGTATGACGGTGTTTTTCTGATGCTCTGTTTCAAAAACAAATACAGAGTTCTTCACAACATTTCTTAGATCTTTCTGGAAACCAGGCGTTGGGTCCTTACGTAAAACCGAAAAACCATCACCCTGAATAAGATCCATTACTTTCTGGCTATATTGTTCCCTACCCATGATGACTATGCAATTCCCTTTGTCTGCTTTTGACACCACTAAATCGTTTTCATCCACTTTCTGTTGAATAGACCTCAGCAATAACACGTCAGAGTCAGGCGCACTTCTCCTCAATGCACATGTATTTTTTAATGCATTTGCTACGGTGACCTTTGTATCCATATCATTATTGCTCAGAACTATTGCGATCTCAGCATCCACTGCTAAATTTTCCAAAACTTTTTGAGACATCTTAGGTCTTAAATTATACTTCAATCCCTTATCTAACAGTTTGACCTCATCTTCCAAAAACTCAATGTCGGTTAGGTTTTTTACACGAGGGTGGAAACTGTGCTGAGTCGTTAGGCCATCACGCCTTTCAGTTAAGTTGAAATCAGAGCTCGACCTAGTAAGCCTATGTAGTTTGTCGATCTGTTTCACATACATTTGGTGCGCAAGCTCAGAAGCAAAATATCTCGCTTTTTGGTCCAAAATATCAAATTCCATGTTATGCAATTTAAAGGAAAGCTCCGAATACAAAACTTTAAGGTGTAGCTTTAATTTTTATCCCTGATTGAAAACCAAGAACGTGATTCTTCATTCAGCCATATTTTCCGAGCCCTATTAATAGCCACCTGAGATGCCCTACTAGAACTATTACAACGTACGAGTATGTTGATATAATTAGGTACCACATGAAGACGCTTACACTGTTGATTAAACCAAACGTTCTGGACAGCTGCTCGGTGTTGTTTAGTTAGCTTGACATAAAGTCGTGCCTGTTCGGCTATGCTTGCCATTTTCAAATAATTTATTGAATCAGGCGTTACTTTGCGGAAGTCCATGATATATTACGAGAACAATATTTCTTTGCTATTCCGCTAAAAAAACGTGCTGGTCTATCAGTGAAGATAAGATGCAACTATTTGCGTATAAACATGCAAAAAATTACAGCAAACCACCACCAATATTGACAAAAACCTCGACACGTGTTTCGCCTCTCTACGAGGCATCACCAGGAGATGCTGGCAGGAGATGTTGCTTGCGCCACGTCCACTGAGCAAATGAGCCGCCCGCAAGCAACATCTCCTGCCAGCATCTCTTGATGATGCCTCGTAGAGAGGCGAAACACGTGTCGAGGTTTTTGTCAATATTGGTGGTGGTTTGCTGTAATTTTTTGCATGTTTATACGCAAATAGTTGCATCTTATCTTCGCTGATAGACCAGCACGTTTTTTTAGCGGAATAGCAAAGAAATATTGTTCTCGTAATATATCATGGACTTCCGCAAAGTAACGCCTGATTCAATAAATTAATTAAAAGTCAAATTCAAAGTATTTATTTGTATAACATAGGTCAATAGGTGTTACAGTTTGGTAAATATGTATCACTATGCCTTACCAGAAGGTATACAAACGGCATGAAGATTAGATGCCTGTAATTGTTATTTTAAGTCATTTTCGACATTTTAACGGGAACAAACTATATCGTGTCGCTTTAACGTCATGTGAACCACTTGAGCAGTTGCGACGTACTTTCTATCACTTTTTTAAATATTTTGTATTATGACGTGGTAAATTGTAGTTTCTTCTGTTGTCAATCAATTAAAATCTAAACTTTACGTGTACAGTTAATACTATCCCACCAAAAACATAAATGTAAAAAAGGAGAGCCAAGTTCAATACAAAAATTATTCTCTGCTGTGGGCTTCGCCGCAAAAAGAATGGAGATCTGAGATTGAGTGCCAAGTTCTATGCAAAATCCAAATATGTAGTCTAAGGGCTGACTTGGCTGGTTTTCCCATACGAATTATTATTAAGTACCTACTTTTACACAGTCATGGAAGAGCCTTATGTTCGATGGGTAGTTTCTACCAGCAAGCCAAATTTTCGGAATAATAAAATAAGAACCGAAAGGTAACAGGTTTAGAACATGTGAAGGCTATATAATTCGTATGGGAAAACCAGCCAAGTCAGCCCTTAGACTACATATTTGGATTTTGCATAGAACTTGGCACTCAATCTCAGATCTCCATTCTTTTTGCGGCGAAGCCCACAGCAGAGAATAATTTTTGTATTGAACTTGGCTCTCCTTTTTTACATTTATGTTTTTGGTGGGATATCATTACTTTTTGTAGGTAAGTACATATCCTCGTAACGCCGTGGGTCCTTTTAAAAGGACAAATTATAACTATAAAATTATTATTTTTTTAAACTATTGCCTATACTTACTATAATACTATACGTACGTACCTATTACTTATTAAAGAAATTGTAATAATAATATTACCACAAATTATAAGTTTTCCTTAAGAAAACTTAGCAATTTCGCAGCATAAATTGCAACCTTATAGGTCAGATATCGAGAGACAACCGGACAGCAAGACGGTGCTCGCGCTTATGAGCGCGGCTGCCGCTGGCTCGGCGACGTTCGCGTCAACGGTTCGATTCGGTTGTCACAGCGCCCCACCCACCCCGCCGGCGCCGCTCCGCGTCACTCGGCGCGCGCGCGTCGTGTATATACCGAAAATCTAAATGCCTATTATTTTATCATTATTTATGAGTATGTAATGATTTTACACTATTGATGTGCGCTAAATATAAAAATAATAATTAATCCCAGTTAATAACGTAGGTACCCTAAGTAATATTACGTATTTATGTTAAGCGTTCATAATAGAATCTAATTATTTAAAAATTGCCAGTTTTTTATTTATTCCTTTGTATTCATCTAATTACCTATCTGTATACCAAATTTTAACTCTCTAGGTCATCTGGAACTGGGTTAGAGTTTTGGTCTATAGGTCAGTCAATGATAAAAATGAGGAATTTTGGACATTCATATCCGTTTGAGATAAGCTTATGAAATTTAGAACACATATGTATCTCGCAAGTCTCAATATATGAGCCAAATTTGATACGTTTATGTAAAATAGTTTTTGATTTATGAGGGGGTCAAAAGTGGCTCCAAATGGTTCGTGTAATATTACACACGGTGCGGCTCGCCAGTTCTGTTTCTTGAACTTGGCTTGACACGCTCCCGCGTGTCTAGATATTACCTAAATTATTTTTTCCTTAAAAAAGTTGTCTGAATTTTGCCTTCGATGATGCACGGCATAGAATCTCAAAAATTATATTTCACTGGACACCATTATGATGTCATTTTCTTCAGCTGCTCGTATAAATTAAAAGAATAAGTTTTCGAAGCCGGGCTATATGTAATTTTAGTGATTCTTGGTTTAACGGAACAGCTTATGCGATCAGTCAGTGTCTCACCATTGGTCACAATCAGTTTTCTAAAAAAACATTTGGGATAGGAAGCTCACACTTGGTAGAGATATAGGTTTTTTTTACTTAATTACATAAATAAAGAAAAAAAGAATGAACCCCAAATAACAGTTGTAGAGGTTATAAGGAGTCAAGTATTTTTATTTTAAGCCTCCGACGCTGACTTGCACCATTCTTCCACCTCAAATAAAAACTGGATGAAAAACGATAGGAACTCTAAATAGGACACGGCAATACTTCAAACACTTATTGACATTTTGTCGGGCGTATTTATTCAGTCCTAGTCATGTTGACCAGTTTTAACCAGACCACCGAATACCATTCACGTCCAATCAATCTATTGACCGGATGTGGTGATTAAGCCTTAGGGATTAAATGGATGGAAGATGGCATAACCCTTTTTAGGGTTCCGTAGCCAAATGGAAAAATACGGAACCCTTATGAATTCGTCATGTCTGTCTGTCTGTCTGTCCGTCCGTATGTCACAGGCATTTTACTCGAAAACTATAAGGTGTATTTGAATAAAATTTTGAGGATAGGTGTATTTTGTTAGCCGCTGCATAGTTTTGTAATTAAATAAAAAAAAACATTTTTTTAGTGGTGCTCTCTATACATAAAACTGAAAGTCAAAAAAATGTTTTTCATTGCAAGCCCACTGTGGCACATCAATCGATAGGCCTTTCAAAATAAATATAAGGTTTCTCAGCAGTTTTTATGATTAAGGCGCCGTAGGTTCATGGTCTTCTCTCCCTCTCACGGAGCATAAGCGTGAGCGAGATGGGTGCGTGCTCGGAAGCGCGGATATTATGTTTTTTAATTTTAATTTTTTGGCCGTTTAAATAAATAAAAATGTAAACACTGATTTCCCTCAAACATGATATTGCTGATTTTTAGAAGCAATTTTAATATGTATAGCTTTTGTGCATAATTTGTTACGAATATTTTAAGTGTATTTTTGTGCGTTTTAGACCTATGTTCGTGATTTTTTTCTATCGAGCGAAATTTACTTAATCATGTTTCGAAGCACTGATTTCCCTGCAGAAAAGCCTCAAGATTACTATTCGTATTTTTTTGAAACCATATTATTTTAAACAGACGCATTATATTGTTTCAAAAACTCTGTTCGCTTAACTTCGCTGAACCTACGGCGCCTTAAGTGAATAGAGTCGGAGATAATCCCCCCGAAAGTCACTAAAATTGTGCCCCCCCCCCCCCCCCTCTAATTGTTGAACCGTGTATTTTAAAAATATGAAAAAATCATGGACATAGGGCTTATTAATTTTTTTCAGCTAAAATTGTTTTGAACAAGATCGGTTCAAAGGTCTTTGAGATATTTCTAAAAAACTGCCTTCCTTAAAGAAAAGGACGTAAGTGCCATAAGATTTCAGTAACGATACGACCTTTTGAATAGGCACGGAACCCTCGTTGTGCGTGGTCCGGCACGCACTTGGCCGCTTTTTTTAAACCACGTTGGTGCAAACAGCCCCGCTATTCTGTACCTTGTTTTAAGCTCACTTCAACGCTCACCTACAAATATATCTTGAGGCCGCGATTCGTTGTAACTAAGCGTGGGTCTAGTTTCGATAGGCGTGACGTGTGGGGTAAGACGCATGAGCGCGTAAAGAATAACAGTCCAGGCCTGCCTGATGGCAATAGGCATGCGGCCTCATGTTCAAATTGATAACGTAGTGATGCTAAATGGATAGTAAACCATCAAATTATCGTAATAAAGTATAAATTAATACAATTTAATTAAAATCATAAAAAGATAATATGAACCATCTTTTTTATTGTCCAAGAGTAAATTTAAAGCTGCCAATAGAATCCTTACGCTTTTATAGAAACAAATTTGTATAACAACTATGTACTTAAAACGCAGTATTTCATGACCGAAACAACAATTTACTTTGTACAAGTGACGTCATACGTGCGTACGTCATCAGTATGAAGCGTTTTCCGCTGCCGCCAGCGACGTCAATCTTTGTCTCAATTTTTTGGGTATTTATGTTCTTTAATTGTAGTTGCTCCCATACAAACATTTGTTCCTCTCCAAAAACTGGTTTGAATGGCATTCTAAAAAAATCTCAGTCCGCATCCCTATTATAGGTTTCTGCAGCCGCAAGACTACAACTTTTAAAGACTCGCATGCGCGTTTTACGACTTCTCAAAAACCTGTACGACACATTCCGTTTTTGATGAACCTAATACTATAGTCCCTCAGGAAAAGCAGAGCCGTAGCGTTCGCGGGTGGAAAATCCTGGTAACCCTGGTACGGTATTTAGAACATGCATTAAAGTAAAAAAAGAATCGCCAAACAATAAAACAATAACATAAGGAACTTACGGTCGAAAATCGGCAGTCTATAACTGCATGCAATGCGCCTTGGTGCGTTTTTTCTTGCGTAGCATATTACTAAGTGTCAGCGTCTACTTACCTATATAGGTTTATATTAAATTTGGAATTGTTTTCGTTTAGTGACATTTAGTTTGTTAACCGTTTACATCGGAGCTTAATCTGCAAATTTTAAATGATTATTGTGTAAGATTATTAAGTACATATTTTATTGTAAACTATAGCGACCCGCCCCGGCTTCGCACGGGTACTAAGTATATTATACATATAAACCTCCCTCTTGAATCACTTTATAGTCTATTAAAAAAAAACCGCATCAAAATCCGTTGCGTAGTTTTAAAGATCTAAGCATACATAGGGACAGACAGCGGGAAGCGACTTTGTTTTATACTAAGTAGTGATTACCGTTTGACAAGTAAAAGTGCCCTGGTGGCCTATTTGCACAATAAAAAAAAAACTATTTATTGTTCTTTAAACATTTTTGTCTTTAAGACAGCGACGAGGCGTCTACGTACCTACTTTACATGAAGTATATTGTGACAGCGCACGATATGAAAATGAATGAAAAAAAACATTAATTCATTCTCATTTGTTGTAGCAATGAGTTAAAGGAAATAATGGTATGTAAAACACATTTATTACGGTATTAAAACAGGCTTCAAAGTCAAACCAATGAAGCCACGTAGAACATGAGTCACGAAGGCACAATTTTGCAAGTCTGAACTGGCAATACTGAGACCAATAAAGCACACTACGAACGATGCAAATCGACGGTCCCTATTAAAAGAGTCGGATCTGCAAAACAGCTACTTTTTTTGAGAAGCTGTCAAAGTTTTTGGAAAAAAAATTGTATGGCGGAAATTGTTAATTAATGGAATATCGTTATCAAACTTCGAATGTTTGCTTAATAGTAGGTTGTTTATTACTAGCCGTTGAGCAATGTACTTTATCAGCCATTTTTCCGAAAAAATACAAAAACCTCCTATATTACTTTTTTAACCGGAATAGCTTAATCATCATTTGTCGGAAGTGCCACATACGACATTTTTGTCTGGAAATTGTATACATAATTACGTCGGATGTACCACATCCGACAAAAAAGGTACTCCAAAAAATGTCGTAACTGGCAGAACTGACATTGTTGCACGGAAACTCTTATGTAACAATTTAATACAGAGAAAATTTACTTGATAACTTAACAGGCTGAAAATACATAAAATACACAACAAAAAACACGCTACACTTTTCCGTGTAAAATAGTAGAATGTGTTATATCCAACACTTTGTACTCACTGTGTGTCCCGTAAAAATGTCGGAACTGTCACAACCGACGTTTTTAAATGTCATCTGTGAATGTGGTTTTAAAATTTAGAGTTTTTTACTACCTAAGCCGCTGAAAAGCAAAAATCTCAATTTTTGCAGATCCGACTCTTTTAATTGGGACCGTCGAAATTGTCACACCATTTTGTTCTAGTTGGAATGAGACAGCAACACATGCCGTTCATTCTAATTGACTGAGCGAGCGAAGCCAACGAAGTTCTCCGTTTCAGCTTGGGCCGAAATTACTCCGTATGTCCGGATGTCCGGATGTTCTCCTCTACAGACCCCGTATCATGGTCGGCCTTATCACACGATAAGTGACAGGATAGAGCGTCCGACACTGGCTGACACCGTTCGATAGAACTAGACGACGCTCCTATCTTGTCACTTATCGCGTGATAAGGCCGACCATGATACGGGGTCTGTAGAGGAGAAGATCCGGACATACGGAACTCGTGTTTTGTCAGCAGATTCAATAATTATATGGATTTTTTAGTCGATTCAGTTTTTTCTAATATTTTTTTTAAGAAAGAAGGGCTGGCGAGTTCTACAGCTCCTGGACCCACTAGTAGTGGCAAGTTGTTGTGATAAATTGCTAGGTGTGTAATAGTTTTATCGTCTATGTTATTGGTCAAGACCTGCTTGGTGAAATGGGCCCAAGAACTACATTAATTTTATCGCCATCATTATTCAAGAAAAAGGTCACAAACAAAAATTTAACTACTCAATGTTTATGGTTTTCCTGCAATAAATCTAAGGTTATTAGATTCCTACGCAACGAAACCAAGACTTATAAAACTCTTTTACTGTTCAATCGATTAAAAAAACCATTAATAGCAATTTTATTGAACGGGGTTTGTGCTTTTGAATCAGACTGGAGATATTTATTTATGATAGCAGTTAACGATCGCGAAATTTAAATGAGTGACTAATAAAACAATTGGGTCAGGCGATCTTTAATGAGATTTGGTTGATCTTTTTCGTGTTCTGATTCTCGAATGGTATTTTGTAAGAAGGAATAAGGTTATGTAATTTTTTTTTGATATGGATATCTTATCTTCAACTGTTTCAAAATTATAGTGATAGATGTTGAAAATCTATTACTATTGCCATGGCCTCCCAACTAGAACAACGTATAATTGATACTAAAAAGAACTCATAGATGGCGACACAGGTACCGAGCGAAACATTTGAACCAGTAATCGTGAAGATAGAATGATTTTTACACCTTAATAAATTCAACGTACCTTAATTAAATCACAAACATACTTCCGCACATACAATAAAGGTATATTTTATAAGTTTAGTAAATGCAATAAAATTGATACTAAATCCATGTAACTCGTACTATACGAGTCAGCTTTCAAGCTTGCTACGTATTATTGGGTACTGTCACTAGATGGCGCCATCACGGGTCGCAAAAGTTCTATGGAACCACAGGCTCTAAGCATTTGGTTATGTATATTTTTGTGGGATGTGTAATATTGTCTCTAAAATACTACTTTTATATCGAAAAAATCAAAAATACTCTATTTGTTGCCCGGGAAGTCAACGCCATCTGGTGATATCTCAATGTATTACTAAAGGCTGACAGCGTCATAGCCGTGGTAGCTCGGATACTGCATCTACTGGTGTAGCTACGGGACTAAAATTGTATACAGAATTGCCTACATTAGGACGGTACGCTTTTGCTCTATGAGATTGGGTATCTGTACTTGTATTCTTTAATCTGTGCTATTGCACTATTAGTACTTGTGTTCGTGTCATCATCCTCCTAGCGTTATTCCCGGTTGTGCCCTAAAAGAGCCCGGGGTCCGCTTGGTCACCTAATCCCAAGATTTAGCAAATGTACTAGTTTTACGAAAGCGACTGCCATCTGACCTTCCAACCCAGAGTGAAAACAAGACCTTATTGGGATTAGACTGGTTTCCTCACAACGTTTCCTCACCGAAAAGCTAACGGTAAATATTCCGTACATATACTTCAGTTCCGAAAAACTCATTGGTACGAGCCGGGATTCGAACCCACGACCGCCGTTTGACAGCTGCATGCCTGAACTAATAGGCTTCCGTAGCTTTAGTACTTCTATTCGTGTATTGATACATAAATATTAACAGTATTTACCATTTGAGAGCCGTCTCTTAGCATTTGTTAATTTTGACACCATTTTTTTAGGGTTCCGTACCCAAAGGGTAAAAACGGGACCCTATTACTAAGACTTCGCTGTCCGTCTGTCTGTCTGTCACCAGGCGGTATCTGAAGAACCGCGATAGCTAGACAGTTGACATTTTCACAGATGATGTATTTCTGTAGCCGCTATAACAACAAATACTAAAAACAAAATAAAATAAATATTTAAGGGGGGCTCCCATACAACAAACCTGTTTTTTTTTGCCGTTTTGTCTGTCGCCAGGCTGTATCTCAAGAACCGCGATAGCTAGACAGTTGAAATTTTCACAGATGATGTATTTCTGTTGCCGCTATAACAAAAATTACTAAAAACAAAATAAATTAAATATTTAAGGGGGCCTCCCATACAACAAACATTTTTTTTTAACTGTTTTTATAGATAATGGTACGGAACCCTTCGTGCGCAAGTCCGACTCGCACTTGGCCGCTTTTATTTGTTTTTGCGTCCTCACATTTGGAACAGCCCAACTGGGAAAATACCTTCCTTACAGAAGACGTATACGTACGTTGTATTGCATGTTCTTGGTGGTAAAAACACTAGAACACCAGAGGATGCACTGTGTTGAGATCGAGGGACATGTTCAGACCTGCATTACATAACAGAACTGCTTCCCTGGTGCGCCGCGTGTGTGACAGCTCCAATAGCCTCGTGCGCCTGGTGCTGGAGTCTGCTGACTGCGCTTTGTGGAAATCAAATCATTCAATTATTTATTCTGCAAATAGACCACAAGGGCACTTTTACATGTCAAACGGTAATTTACAATAAAATAATAATAATCTTACACACTAACAATTTAGCAGATTAAGGTTAACGGTTCACAAACTTTCTCACTAAGTTAATGAAAACAAAACAGTATTGCAAAATATGACCATTTCATTCGATATAAGGTCTGTATCAGCATTAACAAGAAGTTAATGATATTAATTCAGTATTCCAGAGATGTATAAGGTCTCTGAGCCTCCAAATACAAACTTATAATTATTGTAATGTTCGTAGAGATGTATACGGTCTCTAAGCGTCAAAAAAAAACGAAAAAAAAAGGAACATTAATGTAATATTGTCAGAGATGTACAGGGTCAATAACAATAAAACGTGTCAAGGTCAGACTGATGTCTCTCGTTAATACGATAATAATAATAATAACACTAGTATTTAAGTAGTTAGGTACTATAGCCTTGCTTTACATTAAACAGAAACACTGGGACTCGGTGCATATGGATGCGAGAGGCTCTGTATATAAGATACTAGCTTCTGCCCGCGACTCCGTCCGCGTGGAAATCGTCTATATCGCAGCTCCATACAAACTTCAACCCCCCATTTCATCCCCTTAAGAGGTTATTTCCAGGATGAAAACTATCGCATGTCGCCTTCCCCGGGATTCAAACTATCTCCATACCAAATTTCATCGCAATCGGTTCAGCGGTTTAAGCGTGAAGAGGTAACAGACAGACAGACAGACAGACAGACACACTTTCGCATTTATAATATTAGTATGGATGGATATGGATATGGATGGATTATGATATTAGATTTAACGAACTAAGGATAAGTAAATGTATATTAACACCATGGACATGGTCTGAAATAAATAATTTGAATTTGAATTAGTATCTGGCTATCAGCAGAATGAAACCTTTCATCAATAAAGGGTCTTTTGATTAATCAGAAGTCTCGAAAATTGCACCAAGCGCGTAATATATCTTGTAGAAATGATGCTAAATATAAAAGGGGTTTTCAGTATATTCTCCCAAAACACCCGACCTAACTCATTGGTTCCGCGCGATTAAGCGCCCCGATAGGTTGTTCATCTATTTATTTTAGCCGAACAGCCTATCAATCTACGGATAATCTCCTGCCATGGCCTGTGTTTAATTTTAGTCAAATTACTTTTCTGTAATTTAGGGAACAAGCTTTGTTTAGCTGCACTCTTTGGGACTTTTTAGTAAATGGTAGTCAATTGGGTAAGATATAATTATCATTTTCAAAATTAATATTTGTAATAATGTTAACGAATGTCATATAAGGTACAAAGTATTTACATGCAATTACGTATAATGTACCTTAAGACAATTACAGCACAACATAAATCTTATATTTGTATTTTTTTAATCAAAATTATTTGATTGTCTTGTAAATATTGGCAGCAATAATAAGTTATTATCCTTCCATTATTGTGGGTTGTATGGTTTACTCCATAGTGACAAAATATTTATTTATCTCATAATATGAAAACAAAAATTAAGTATCAACTAAAGTAATAATAATAATTAATAAAAACTAAATAAAAAACAAAATATAATAGTACTAAACTAAATCTAAAAATGGCCCTGCGGCATTGTGCCGAAGATGCTGGCAGCATTACCTCACTGAATAGCTAAGCTGATTATTTGTGCGAGATAACTGCCAGCCCTTCGGTCACCGGTGGCATCTGTAAGCGTCTTCGACATCTCTTTAAAGAGGCTTAGTGCTCCAGGGCCCCACGGGCCAAGGGTCTCAACGCCAAAAGGCACGAAATGATATTCAGCGCCCAGAGCCCTATATTTGCCCACCTTCGCAGCTTCGGCTGCCTCTGCTGCAGCTGCTGCCCTCATAGAGGTACGGTGGAGATGCGACGGGGCTAGTGTGTCAACACAGGTTGCATCCCACACCAGGACCCGTCCCATACTCCACGGGACCAATGACATCCCGTCCGGTCTCTTGCCATCGTTTCTTAGAATGCCAGATGGCTCTAAGACAGCCGGCACATTGGCCGATGCAAGAGGCCGACGAATGATCTCATTAAGGGCAGGTTGCTTTGAGATGTGACCCGCGCTTTTATGGCAGGAGAGCCCATGGTGCCCAAACCGGGGTGCGCCAAAGTTCATATAAAATTGCAACTTCGATTATGGGATTTCCGATTTTTTTTCTCATACAATTTTATCTCATAATGATCACTATTCATAATTATTTGTGCTAATAACTATCGTAACTCTGAATTGTCTATATTCATAATGTTATTCAACATAAGTATCTCTGTTACTACTATCTATGTTTATATACTTTTATATCATAACGATTTTGAGCAATATTATTTAATATCATATTTATTTCTGTACATAATAGCATTTATTGCTAAATTTTGTATTAATAAAGAACAACCACAATTTTTTTTCTTTTTGTTTAATCCGATTACCTTCCTATTGCATCATGTTCATATTATTGGGATACATATAGCAAAGGGCGGTCAGGACTTAGAAACATTTTCAAGATTATTAAAAAATATGACCGATGTCATCATGAAGAACCCATCAAAATAAGCATAAAACGTCAAATAAACTTTTCTCTCAGATCAACTAATGCCACGACAGTGGTGTATAAGTTCATGTATGCAGTAGGGAACAGGGACTTAGTGGCAAAACCGACTCGGATCGCGGATAGGTTAGAAGACGGAAGCGGGAGCTTCGCTCATGCATTCGTCTTCGAGGTTCTTTTTTTTTATAAAAGACCGTAAAAACTTGTTTGCAAATTATGAGTTGAAGTATGTTCTTAGTTATGATATTAGGACTAACAAAATTATACTATGTCCATTATGAAGGAAACTGTTATGAAAAACTAAATTATGAGTTCAAATCTGTTCTTAGTAATGACATTATGAAGAAACATTTTATGAAAACTGTTCGTTATGAGTTCCAATGATAGTTACAGAAATTTAGGAACATAAACGGTAGGAAGAAAAAAATTATGAAGAGTGAAGATTATGATTACAAAGCGGTATTACTAGAAAAAATCGACACATCAAGTTTATATGAGCCAATATGGACCCGCCCAAACCGATCTACTTGGCTTCCGCAGGGGCATTTATGTGGGGCGCAGACCGGGACCCCCAAGACGCAGGCAAACTGAAAAACGGAGAGTATTTGGATCTAAGAATGTCCCAGTGCTTGCAGAAGGGTGTGCGTGAAGCCAGTAACTCGTTCTGCGGTGGTGCACTGGATGGATAGGGAGTCATCGGTCAATTTGCACATTGAGTCGTCCCAACACCTTTGTGAGTTTGAATGGTCAGGCAACTTTTGGCTGGGGCTAGCAATTAACCAGGCACTTTTTGCGTCCTCCAAGCCCGATGTCTCATAGTGTGTAGGTAGGATCTTACCTATGAGACTAGACGAGGTGTGGCATGACGACAAAAAAGCCGGTAACGTGATACTAGTAATTTTGCGAATTCCTAAACCACCGTACCGGAACAAAATATTAATTTATATTCAGTATAATATATTTGAAGTTTTGTTTGGTCTTTTTACAGGTTTTATATTAGCTTGACCTTATTGTATGTATATGTAAAATGTACATAAGTATGTAAGTTGTCCCTCAAAATTTGCAATAAATTTTTCAGTCATTTGCCGTTATCCCATTGAGCTGAAGTTTTGTGTATTTGTATAGTTTGGAAGACAATTCAATATTCTAGTACCATCGAGTTGATCTGCTGATGGAGACAGAAGGTGGCCATGGAAATTTAGTATTTAACCGGCGTAGCCCCATTGAAGTTGGGCTCGTTAGAATCCTCTCAATGAGTTTGTTGATGATGGTATACTGAAAAGTACCTACAGTCGGCAATAAAAGCTTGTACCAAAAATGAACTTTTTGACAGTAACTTATTATATATAACTTTAAAATGTTATAATTAATAATTACATCGTGATTACCTGTAATGTATATTTTATTGGGATAGATATTCACAACGTCCTATTCAGGTTTACTCAATTTGATTATGTAATGGATTTTTTTTGACATTTTGTGTACCGTTTGGGACGGCTGTAGATGTAAATCGGATCATTTTTGGTTAAAATGATACCACATCTGACCTTTATCGCAAAATGAAATGACACAAAAAATGTATCCAACAATAACCCATTTTCAGTTCATTCAAAGCATTTGGTGCCCCAATTATTTCTTCGCTTACATACATATCACGAGTCCTCCTGCTAAGCAAAATTCGACCCTAACACATCATCACAGAACTCAAAACTTTTTGCACCGTCATCATCGCAATACAGCTGGCAATGGTACTTTTTCTGTCACTTAGGTCGTATCACCTGGTATTAAGGTTGTTTTTAGCTTATTTAGCTGTATGTTTAAATGTGTTTGTTGTCAGTAGGTAGATTTTTATTGCATCTAGTCACGTACGATGATGCCCACGTACCGGCTCTACGGAAATTGGTGTTATATGCTTGACTTTTTCTATTAATATTTTATATACACAGGTTATATAATTTATAGGCTCGGGACGTCAATTGCTTTCTGATTAGCTACGTGAAAGCAAAGGTAAAATACGCACGCACCTAAAAAAACTTGTCATATTCGACTTTTTTATGAAAGTATATTATTTCTAATTTTATTTGGTCCACTCTCCGTACAATAAACTTTATTTTAGTGAGATACGATTTAAATATACTAGGTTAATTGTTATCGCCTAACTAGAAGTAAATAAAATAAAATAAATAAATGAAAATAAGTTTGTCAAAAATTTCATTTTTGGTACTAACTTTTATTGCCGACTGTACTTATTTGTATACCGTTATCAACTACTCATTACCCGCTCACTTGCTTTCATATTTTAAAAAAGGTAGCCAAAACTGCTTCTAATTTTTCATTATCAAGGCAGCCCACACTTCGATTGACAACCACAGTTGGCACCATCAGTTTAGGAATCTGCGAAATTGGCAACTGTGGTTGCCACAAGCAAGTGAGTGGTTATGAAGATTCTAACGAGCCCAAACTCAACGGGATTATGTCGGTTAAGTACTGAATTCCCAAGGCCACCT
Organism: Epinotia ramella; assembly: GCA_947578815.1. NCBI lineage: Eukaryota > Metazoa > Arthropoda > Insecta > Lepidoptera > Tortricidae > Epinotia > Epinotia ramella. Next base: position 34,434,236 of record OX388202.1, read on the forward strand.
TGTGTCTCATTGTCAGATCAGCTCGATGGTACCATACTATTGAATTGTCATCCAAACTATACTTATACCCAACAGCTCAGTCGGTCACGTGGTCGGGAAGTGGGTCAAAAACTTGCAAGATTTCGTTAGAGACACCGGGACAGGTGAAACGAAATAAAGACTTGTCATATAGCAGACGTACCCTTTAAAAAAAAGGCACTTTATTTTTAGTAACAATGCGATTAAGGCTTTCACGCTATAATCCTGTCCTGTCGTATGTTATGTTGCGTTTGCGTGCGTATATTTTCCGCAACTTTTTTGCTTGCAACGGTCAAGTTACATTACGCACAGTAAGCCAAAAATAATATGTTCTGCTACTTTGCGACTCTATTATTTTTTAATTTAAAATCAATGGAATGGCGACCACTAGAATAGCTCGTCGCTCTCAACCAATTAAACTATCGGAAAATCCGTCTCGGTAACCCATTCTCTTCAATTAGCCCTCTTACTACGCCTTAGGAGGCTTGTAGCGACATTAACCTTTAAGACGCAGGCTTCCTAACGTTCTCAGGCTCGGTTCGGGTTGCCTATAATTATTATTATTGCATGATAAGGGTCAAAAGTGTTAGACCGTTAGACCACTTTCTTGGCTGACTACGTGAAGCTAACATGGCAGAACTCGCAAAGCTTTAAATGTTATTAATATATGAAACAATAAACAAAATGAAAGCGGGTGTAATCCTCAAATAGGACTTCGCCTACGCTTGGACCAACTTGCGACATTTGAATAAGTATTTATTGCATCAGAACCTATGAATATTTCAGAACAAGCTACGTTACGTTCAGATTGTAGATAAATCGAAAGAACCGCGACATGATCACTTTGTAATTTAGAAACCGTAGCTTCCTAGATGAAAACAGCTTAGGTATACATTTTTTGAAGTGTAAACTTCATTACCGGCGCTGTGCACTTTTTGTGATGGAGAAAAATTTTAAACTCGCGACAGGTCACGTGACCGACAGATTCGACAGATTGAAAGTTCGTAAGAAGGACACGTGACCTGATCGAAAAACTGTTACAATGTCATTGAGTTTTCACTTCTGCGGGCACTCCCGGAGTGCAACCCGTTTTGGTTTTTTTTTTTTATATTAATAATTAATAAACTGTTCAAGAATAAGATGCTTTTTCCGTTTTATTTTTCGGCTTATTTAAGAAACTTCAAAAACCAAAATTGTGCATATCTTCTCTCCTTAAGTATACGAAAATTCTCCTTTAATGACGGACGCCTATGAACATCATCCGCCTTGTATGGGTTAAATTGACTTGCTGGTACAAGTTTAAGCAAATGTGTGTGCCCGCCCTAAAATCACTGGTTAGCTTCCTGAGAACACGGATCTACGCAAGTATTTGATGGTATGCTGTTAGCAATTAATTACAGCCGGCGTACAGGGACACAGTGTCACTTGAGAGCAAGTTTACAACTATAGATCCCTCTATCCCTCCCTCGTAGACTGAGTGCTGGCTGCATTTCATCACATCAGTTAATAATAATCTTATAATTAGTGGCTCTGTGAGCTGTAGAATTCGAGAGCTTGTCTTTTAATAAAAAAAAACGATAGACTGAATCGGTAAAAACATCTAAATAATTGAATAATAAAAAAATGTCTTTCTGTTTCTGAAGTGAAAACTTCTTTAGCGGCGCTGTGCACTTTATGTGATGGGGAAAAATATGTAAAATGTCACGTGACCGTAAGATGTCACGTGACCGTGAGATTCGAAAGATACTCGCAACAGGTCACGTGACCGTAAGATTCGACATATTGAAAATTCGTAAGACGGACACGTGACCTGATCGAAAAACTGTTACAATGTCATTGAGTTTTCACTTCTGCCGGCACTCCCGGAGTGCAACTCTGTCTTTTTTTAAATAAATAAACTCTAAAACATTTAAAAAAAAACAAAAAAAAAAAAACAAACAAATATGACAAACTCGAGAATCGGTTAAGAGAGCGACCTGTAGAGGAGAACAGGTGGTCTGAATATGAAAGAATGTTGAACCCTAGCTGAAACGGAGACAGTCGTTCGCTTGGCTGGCTCGTTCAATAATTAACTACCTACTGAAATTGCGGAGTATTTGCGCTCCCTGTCAGTGGAGGTTGGTTGGTATAAATGTAGATATTATATATACTTAAAACGCATGGTTCAAACGGATGTTAAGTAATTTCCTACTCTATTAGTAGTCATTGTGTCTCTTCGTTTTATCTGTTGTCCGAGGTGTTTTTTTAAATAATAAGCACCTCTTGTGCGATAAATAATTATTGTATTATCACTGAAATATTAAATGTTTTCTGAATTACCCAGCAACCCATAAAAAATGCTGCATAAGATTGTTTTTTATCTTTAATTTAACTATAGTATTAACATAGAGTACAAATTACTAGTAGTCGACCTAATTAGTCCCACAAAAAAAACAATGAACATTGAGATCTTTCAAGAAAATTATACAAAAATAATATTTCATGACCGAACTTTCTCGGTGGTCTCTCTAGCTATGCATTGTGTCTGACACTGACAGATAATGCGAGCAACAGTGCTTGCAAACAATTTGCGACGCGTTGTAAGCCGTGACAGGATGTGTCATGGAAATACTGTTGGGTTGGGAATCCTGGGAATGCTGCGTCACTGTCATTAGTTTCTAGAAATGTGTTGAGTAGACATTGTAGTACATTATAAGAACTAGAAAACATTTAAAAAGAGTTATAAAATAGAAATTGTCTTTAATTTTTCTTTGCGCCTTTTATAAATCTCTGTTAAGTGGCATTCTCTACCAGCTAACCATTAGGTTAGCTGGTAGAGAATGCCACTTGTCATTAAGCTCGCGATTAGTACATTTCTGTATGTTGTGTAATATAGTTAATAATAATGTTAGTAGAGTTCCGAGGCGAGGCGGTGAGGGTCGGGTGCCGGGTGGCTCTAATGGGCTGTGACTTAAAATATTATATACGTATATATATATACAAATATTACTCGTTTAATAGTATAGGATAAATAAATAATGAGTGGGATGGCTCGTTCAAAAATATTACAAAAACCATCCTAAATTTTGATATCCCCCCCACCCCTGCCGCCTAAATGGCGACTACTAAGGATGTGAGAAAATTCGTGACTGTAGTACATAATATAATATATAATGAATTTTAAACGAAAACTATCACGGCTAAGTAGGCATAACTAGTTACCGAGTAATAGATGACCAACTTTCGTACAAATTCGGCCGACGCAACCGCATTAGTTGACGCGCGCATGTCAATGTAGCAAAGACAGACAGGCAACTACAGACGCTGTCAACACCAAAATTCCCTTGAGGATTTTGGATAGCGCGCACACTGTCTATTTGTATCGGAGTAAACGAGAGCGAGTGTTACTGGGCGGCCCGGTTTTTGAAGATAATAGCACATAAATATTGAAATAAAAAAAGGGTGGATTATTTGTGAAATATGACTCGCTAGCGGTTTAGGTATGAATATGTTGACTTCAAGTTATTAATTCCAGACCCATAGGGCAAAAAAATAAAGACATAGAACCGTTTAATGTGATTTTAAGACCAATCTTTGCAATTATTTTCTATCGAGCCGAATTCGTCCAATTATGTGTCGAGCCCGTCCACGGTCTTTGAAATATGGTGAATATTAACATATATTTTATTTGATGTGCTAGAACAAATAGTTTTTCTTAAAAAACTGCTTAAATAAAATCAATTTCACCAAATTAGGTGTTGTCAGCCTCTTAACATGCAATGGCCGGTTTTATTTAAATAAATAAACAGTTTTTTTTTATAAATCACACACATTTTATAAACCACATGATCACGTTACTTATCTAAGAAATAAGTATTAATTTGATTTTCCGGGATCGAATAAAATTTCATTTGGGTTACATTGAAAGATTCCATGAATCCATCGTACTATGACAGCACAGGAAATTGTGTATAGTCCAGGCAATGAACTGACAACTTGTATGGAAAAAATGACAATTTTGGAAATAATTTATAATAGTACTAACAATTACACGGTTCAACTCACGTATTCCCGAAGAGTTCGAAACATGTCGCCCGTAGTGACATAGAATACGTGAGTTGAACCGTGTAATTGTTGGTATTATTTCAACATGTCTCACGAAAGTTTAAATTCAATTTATAATAGCTTATTTTTTATGTATAACGGATATATTATCAATTAAATAGTTACCCAGCGACAAAATCCGACAAAATTTCAGACATCGAAAAAATGATAAGTTAACTGGCTTCTAAAAAGTCAGTAAAAATAATAATAAATGTTTTTGTCTTTATTTTGGTTCATTTACATTTGCTCTATAATATTCAAGATAAATCGTACAAAAAAAGATAATGCATGCTTCATTTAAATCTACATAATTACTTCCGGGTGGAAAGTTTGCGGATTCTTGACTAAATCATCTTAGAATAACATTTTCAAATGAAATCAGCAAAAAAAACGCTATTATAAATTAATGTTTTTCAAAACCGTATTTTGCCTGGAGTAGTATTGATTAGTGTACAGTCAGCATCAGAAGTAGCGAAGCAAAATAACACGCTCAATTCGCTCTTATTCCCTTGACGTTAGAGTTCGTGTGTAGATCATTTTGAGCACTAGAACTGCTTAGCAACTTCTGCTGCTGACTGTACCTAGAAATAAGCCTGGCGTAACCTAATGAGTTCCGTTAGATTACTTCGTCTCTTAACAAAAAACTCTCTTAACATAGATACTATTTATCTAGTCATCTACCCACGTTGCGCCTTCCGGTACGTGGTCGCCACTCGAGAACCTTTCCGCCCCAACGACCATCGCTTCTACATGCAATGTGGCCCACTGCCACGTAAGTTTAGCGATTCGGAGGGCGACGGGTTTTTTGGGGGAGACCTATGTCCAGTGGACTTCTTTGATATGATGAAGAGGTATTCTTTATAAGTGAAACAAGTTGACTCCTCATTATTTTTATAGAACTGCCCAACGAAAAGTATAAGTACCTAATGTTTTCAGGGTGTATGTGTATGTATGTGAGGTTCCTTATTCCGCCGGAGGTACTCATCGCCTGAACAGATTTGGTGTGAGGTATCGTTAGAATCCTTACGCCAACCCGGCTGACATAGGATATATGACGTCACAATAAAAAAATGGCGGAGTATCAAAATTGTATGAGCTGAAGAAAAAAAAAACTTATCACATCGAGTGGGGTCCGCATGAGGAGTTTGAAAGGGCGATTACGACGTACAGGTCGATTCACAAGAGCTGGCGCGTAATGTCTATGAAATTAATGACAGTTTCATATACTTTCCACGCCAGCTCTCGTGATTGGACACTTTACGCTCGAAGTTGTAGAATGTAGACTATTATGTATACCTAGGACAGACTATCCAGTTAGGTAGGTCTTACTTCGAGAAAGAGGTCAATCGTCGAATCCGACTCGGCTGGGCAGTTCGGGAAGCTACGGCACATCTTTTCGTCCAATATTCCGCAGTGTCCCAAGACGAGAGTCTTTGACCAGTGTGTGTTGCCAGTGATGGCATACGGCACTGAAACGTGGTCGCTTACTATGGGCCTCATAAGAAGGCTCATAGTCACCCAAAGGGCAATGGAGAGGACCATGTTGGGAGTTTCTCTGCGTGATCGCATCAGAAATGAGGCTGTCCGCAGGAGAACCAAGGTAACCGATGTGGCCCTCCGGATCGCTAAACTTAAGTGGCAGTGGGCGGGGCACATAGCACGTAGAACTGATGGCCGTTGGGGCGGAAAGGTTCTCGAGTGGCAACCACGTACCGGAAGGCGCGGCGTGGGTAGGCCCCCGACAAGTGGACCGATGACCTGGTAAAGTTTGCGGGAGTCCGCTGGATGCGGGTGGCGCAGGACCGGTCACTTTGGCACTGTTTGGGGGAGGCCTATGTCCAGCAGTGGACGTCTTTCGGCTGATATGATGAATGCGTTTTTGTTAACGACAGTCGTGTTTTTTTTTAGTTACACCAATTGGAGCTCAGTAATCGCTCTCGCTTATATCTAATAGTCGTCTCATTAAAATTAGTGCACGTACAGGGCAGGATTTTAACCCGCAGGTTTATATGCGTTTGCAATACGCGGGCGGAGCTGCATGGATGGCTAGGAGTAAATAAGTATTTAAAACCTATTTGAGCACTCCAGAAAACCACTATTTCTATATACAAGACAAGAAGAATCGGTACCTAGTTAATTTATTGAAACACAAACAGCGCATGTTTATCTTTTGAGGGTACCGTAACCAAAGGATAAAACGGGACCCTATTACTAACACTCCGCTGTCTGTCCGTCTGTCTGTCTGTTTGTCTGTCTGTCTGTCTGTCTGTATGTTTGTCTGTCTGTTTGTCTGTCCGTCTGTCCGTCTGTCACCAGGCTGTATCTCATGACTCATGAACCGTGACAGTTAGACAGTTGAAATGTTCAAAGATGATGTATTTTTGTTGCCGCTATAACAACAAATACTAAAAAACCGAACAAAATAAATATTTAAGAGGGCTCCCATACAACAAATTTTTATTTTTTTTTATTTTTTTATAGATAATGGTACGGAACCCTTCGTGCGCGAGTCCGACTCGCACTTGGCCTGTTTTTTCTGTAATATTTTTTTTATTAAGTTTAGGTGTAATATACTATCTTGCATTTTATTGGCTGAATAAATGAAATGGAATAATGAATCTGTTAACAATTCTCTGTCAGCATTTCTTGTTCACCAACTCGCTAACTCAGTTCGGTCTGAGCTATACAAGTGGATTATCTGTTTTTATCTAATCCCCGCTAAGGACCAACCCAATTTGACAACTTTGCCAATCTTGTCCAAACTTTGCCTGGAGCAATTCTGCCAACAGTTTGTCCTATCGTTTGTTGTGATCCACTTGTTGATATCGGCCGAATTTATGAGCCAGTATGCGGACAATGATTTATTTGATCAAGTGGTATTTCTGTGATTTATTCCTATAAAGCTTTTGGATGAAATTGGTGGGATTTTCTGTCATTCGATTGAAATACGAACAATATTTATCAGAACAGCAATTGGCGAGTGTGGTAGTTTTATTGTTGAATGTCATTGTTAAATATGTTCGGTTGTTGATTGGTTTTATGATAGCAGGCGCATATATGGAACTCAAAACATAATAGGGTGTCAATAACCTTCTCTAGTTATTAAATGGGGTCTTCGTTTACGTATTCTAATTCTTGGTTACGGTTTTTCGAGCGCTTGTTTGGGACTATAACGAAAATGCGAAATTGCTGTCTTATTTTTACCGTCATGTTTTGACGACCATTTAGACGCTGCCTACGAAGGTTTAGATCCTAGATGGGCATTTATTTGTGTGATGAACATGAATATTTCTTCCTGAGTCATGGATGTTTTCTATGTATTCAAGAATTTATATATATTAAATATATCGTCGTCTAGTACTCATAACACAAGCCTTATTGAGCTTACTATGGGCTAGTTCAATTTGTGTAAGATTGCCCCCTAATATTTATTTATTTATGTTTGTAGTTAACCCGCTGATCCCGTAAGTACAGCATAATGCTAGAACGTTATCATATGCTCGTTCTTATCGATGACGATGCGGGACCACAAATATCACGGACAATATTTGTTTTCAATGTGTTTTGCGCGTTTGCTTCGTTTCTCGTCAAGTACGCGCGTCAGGAAGAGCGCGTGGAACACCTTGTTGTCTCAGCTTAGGTTTTGTCGCAGTCAATTGTTTTTTTTAGTGTTCCATACTACTAAAGTACACCGCTCAACTCTCTCCTCGCTTGCGCGATGATAAGCGAGCGCGGGCGACGTGCGGGAGGGGCAGCCCGGCGCCCGCACGCCGCCCGCGCCCCATTATCGTCCCACCCCCGCTCCCTGTCGCAGGCAAGGACTTAGTTAAGCGGTCTATATATAAGAGAACACTTGTTTCATCACCGGTGTCTGTGCAACTGCTGTCACCAGCTGGTCGATAACGTAACGTATTATACGTGCGTCAGGTCGATCTAAATGTCACTATAGTATGGGAAAATTACAGTTGGCTTCTCCTAACGTAAGTTCGAAAAGTTACGTGATCACCCGTCTGAGCCATGTTTTCAATAGGTAGGTACCTACTTACAAATAAACAAGCCAAGCTACAAACAAAGTTAAAAACCTAAATGTCTGATATGGAATAGTAGATTGTGCTTGCAAAATAAACTATTTGTATTTGTATCTCAAGGGAGCAAAATATTTTACGGCGTGAGCTGTGTATTGCATGCTGAGTGAAGCGAAAGCTTCTACAATTGAATTTTGATGGTAGCAATGGATTCTAAAGAAGAATCTTGAGTCAAACGATGTGGTGTTTACGCCTAAGACGGACATAATTTTGCTACCGAGTGACACATACCTACTTATTGCCTTTCACTTCTTCTACGAGGAAAATTGAAATCCCTCGATCTTTTGAGCGGTACAATGACGCTTTTCTGAATAGCAGGATTAGGGAAGAAAATTACAACTTTGATCTTTGATATGAGGGCAACAAAAAAATACTCTTTCCTGAATAGCAGGTAAGGAGATGTAATTTACCTTAGCTATGGGTGGAAAACTAGGCCGGAATGTGAGCTTTTCTATCCCCTCATTATACAAAAAAAGCGAACACAGATTCCATTCCCGTGTCTCAATCGGAATTGAAGTACTTCAAACAGTAATAAGGTGAAATTCTGAATTCAAAAGTAGAAATAGGCGAACTGAACTCCAATGCGCTAAGTCTATTATAAGAAAAAATAGAAAAATCTGAACGTTTCTGGAACGTTTCCCGGCAAAAAAGCGAAGTTAGTGCTTTGTCGTCGACTTATTTTTCAAATCACGATAAAGGGTTGGCCCAATTACTACTAATGGACGCCAAGTTTGAGAAGCTTTGGCTGTTTGACGGGCGGCGTAATTTATGGGCCATCGAGAGACCTTTTTTTATTTTGTTGGATTATAAGCTGATTTGGTTTTGGGTAATGTTCAATTATTTTTGATGATTTTTTCTACATAATAAGACTTTCGTATGAACAGTAACTGATTACAGATACGAAAACCGTTTTCATGTTGTGTATCTGTAATCAGTTATTTAAGACTCTCAGGAAATTGGCTATTGTATTCTATTTTCATAATCCAATACGAACCATTTTTTTGAAAAGTTCAAATGTCATTATGGTACCAACCACTGCCATACTAGCGACCGCAAAACGGCTCATACTGATTGCACAGCATTATTATGACGTCACAACTAAGACTTACCAAAACTAAGCTATATTGAGGAAAAAAAAAATTGCTTCAAAATCTACACGGTATACCTACATACAAACAAGACACAGTGTATGAAACTAAATACAACTAGACTTAATATTATAAATATGATTATGTATTGAGTCAGTTTTTTTTACTAACAAACAAAAAACAGATTTGAATTGTTTTTTTAAGCCCAATCTACGCCCAATGCTCCAGGAATGTAATTTAAATATATATTATTAATTACCTACATACCAAGTTAGCGCTTAACTCCCTTTAGCATGGTTTCGAGGAATCCTTCTTGTATTAAATTCGTTGTATTAAAACTAAATTCCTCTCTACAGGGATTACCATTCTGGAAAGCGGGAATTCTATTGAAATATTCATTAAACATTCCATTTCTTTGAAACAACTTTAAATTTTCCTGCATTTCCGAGTTTTTTTTAGTTTTCCAGTTTCTTCAGGCGGCATCGTGAAAACAACGCTTCAGTGGATATTTGTTATGAAATACCAGTGGGTACAAGTTCATTCTTTGAGAACGATTTGTTGGAATGTGATAACAAAAACGCTACTTATAAGTTCCATCGTTAATTTAATAAACTAAGGAATTCGTTGTCAAAGGTTGAAGTTATAATTAAATGTGCATCGTGCAAAAATAGCGCGCGACGTCAATACTGTTACCTAAGGCTCCATTAAAAGTCTATCTCTCTTATCCTATTTGAATTGGAATCTATATAATATTTTTTACCGGATATTACGCCAGTTAGGCGACCAGCTCAGTTATCGACTACCTCAAGGACGTTTTTCTAAAGATAGTACCTACCTACCTAAACAAAAATATGGACCTAAATATTTTATCGATTCGGAGGGCTTATATCGGTTACCTTGGTTCTGCTGCGGATAGCCTCATTTCTAATGCGATCGCGCAGAGAAATCGCGGAAGGTCGCGGGAGTCCGCTGGATGCGGGTGGCGCAGGAACCGTCATTGTGGCACTCTTTGGGGGAGGCCTATGTCCAGCAGTGGACGTCTTTCGGCTGATATGATGATGATGAGGAAATATTCTATAAAGTTAGCCATGTACAAGTTTTTTGTATTTGTTGTAGTGTAAGAGGAGAGGCATTTTCTATGGAAGCGCCATAATTGAAGCTGAACTCATATTTCGCATAGCTAGTTAAACTGATACTTATTTATTAATAAAATATTTAAAAAGTAGGTACATGTCAAACAAATACATACATAACGGGTGGATATTTTCCATGAACTTTATAGAAAATATTTATATTGTCATATAATAAGGGCAGTAGAATCCAATAGTAAAGAAAAATAATATTTTACGACTGCGCCAACCCTAATTCATCTTTGTAAGTGTTCATTTTTACCATGACAGACTTGCTTCTCAATAGTTGGCCAATTTCTTTATTAGTTAGGGCCCCCTCATACTACCGGCGTCTTGTGAACGATCGCATACAAAACTGTGCGTTGCGTCGACGATTCAATTTTGTATGAGAACTTTCACAAGACGTAAGGTAGTATGGGGGGGCCCTTATTCAGGGTTCAAGCAAAATTTGACTTCCGGTGACAGTAATGTCCTGTCATCCCTTAAAATATGGTTTACCTGTGAATGCATTGATCTTATTCTCCGTTGTAGTTGTGATATGCAGATTTTAGCATAATAATTTGATGAACTCTAACTTGGAAACGATCAGAAATATTAACATAGTTTGTTTAGTAAATTGTAAGCACTAACGCTAAACTATCCTCCTCTTGCGGGAAAGTCTATCACTCCGTTCCACGCAGTATAGTAGTTACCTATGTCAATTAAAATAATATTTAAGATTTATTACTAACCATAATAAACAGGAATCTTGACAAAACGTTCATAATCAGCTGCAGTAGTCAGGGACTGATTCGCAGCGATTACGCCCGCCGACCTTACGACAAAAAGGTCTTTCCGTCTTGTGCGTAAGCACTTGAACCCCTCGTTACGCTCTATATTCTACTTTAGAATCCCTCGCTACGCTCAGCATTCTATTGAAGAATCTTTCGCTTCACTCAGGAATCAATATACCACATTCGCCGTAAATATGTTATTTTACTCCCTTGAGACCACCCCCTTGAAACAATCTACTATAAGTTCTAAAAAAATATTGTGCGGTTCTGATGAATTTAAGATAGATTAACATTATGTAGACAAGGATTACGTGCTAATTATACATGGCAGTTAACAGATTTTCAGACAGAACTCAATGCACAAATAGATCGACTTCACACATATTACTTACTGTGTAATATTAGCTTTACAAAGGCGTATTATTAAGGCGCCGTAGGTTCATGGTCTTCTCTCCCTCTCAGTGAGCATAAGCGTGAGCGAGATGGAAGTGCGTGCTGGGAAGCGCGGATACCATGTTTTTTAATTTTAATTTTTTGGTCATTTAAATAAATAAAAAAGTAATCACTGAGTTCTCTCAAACATGATATTGCCGATTTTTAGAAGCAGTTTTAATATTTTTAGCTTTTGTGCATAATTTGTTACGAATATTTGAATTGTATTTTAGATCTATGTTCGTGATTTTTTTTTATCGAGCGTAAATTGATTAGTCATGTTTCGAATCACTGATCTCGCTGCAGAAAAACCTCAAGATTAGTATGCGTATTTTTTTGAAACCAAATTATTATAAACAGACGCATTATATGGTTTCAAAAACTCTGTTCGATTAACTTCGCTGAACTTACGGCGCCTTAACGAGTATACGCGGACGAAGTCGCGGGCGGAACAGAAATAGTATAATATTATTGATTTAAGAAGTAAGTACCTATTTTACGTTCCGTGTGTGCCATGAACATAGCGACTAGGAATATGTCATCATCATCATCATCATATCAGCCGAAAGACGTCCACTGCTGGACATAGGCCTCCCCCAAAGAGTGCAACAATGACCGGTCCTGCGCCACCCGCATCCAGCGGACTCCCGCGACCTTTACCAGGTCAAAAGGAATAGGGTCTGTCAGGAATATGTGCTCACATAAAATGGGGGCATAAACTCAAAATTTATTATTGATCCAAAAGAACAAGGCAAAAAGTTATGCTTAGTGACGAAAATCCCATTCAGATATTAAAAAAAAACAAGTTAGAGATAGAAACCGGTCGTGACGACACGATCCCCGAGCATCATAGTAAAAAAAAACAAGTTAGAGATAGAAACCGATCGTGACGACACGATCCCCGAGCGTCATAGTAAATGACAATCGTTTCTTATATAAAGGTGCGTTTTGCGTAAAAGGGACAGAATAATAGGTACCCCTTTAAAACTTTGTGATTATTTCATCTTTTACTTTTTTCTCCATTTGACAATATTTTTAATCCTGTTTCGAAATTATTATTTCGTGTCTACACCCCTATTGTTAGATGCAAAATGCAGGCCTGTTATTGGCCATAAAGTCAACAAAAATGTTTGATTTCTGTACACAGTAATCATGCTTTATTAATAAATGTACTCAATGTTTACACACCTTGATTGGGTTAAGAGTAAAATATAAATTGATTTAAATATTGCGTTCATTTTGCCATGTTTTATGTTGTATCGAAAATTATAAATTCGAAAATGTTATGTAAAATATAAATTGATTTAAATATTGCGTTCATTTTGCCATGTTTTATGTTGTATCGAAAATTATAAATTCGAAAATGTTATTAAAAGTAAGTACCTACTCGTACATTTAGTTTTTAAAGAAAATTATACTCTGCTTTTTCGATTTTAATGTTATAAATGTGTAATATTTTGATGACTTTTATCAAAAATGCAATGGAATATTGACACTGTGTTCTTTATAATAGGCTGCGAACTATCACGTTTCGCACGCAGCGACTGTCGTGAATAGTCATGATTCATGATAGTATTTACATTGATGTTAATAATCATGTCTCAAACAGCCGATTTATTTCATGTAGCAACACCCACCATCTTTTCATAACAATATTGACGGGTAGGCGAGTAGTCGGAGTTCCTAGCGGCTATATTGCCTACGAACAGTTAGGTGCAGATTTGTAGTGTTGGATTTGGAGGAAAACCAGGGTGAGCTCTTTCCATAATCACTTTCAATGCATCCTATGACATTGTAACGATGTGGTTCATTTACACGTGTGTTCATGTGCTTACACAGCTCGGACGATGATTGTTCATGATGATCTGTATTTATGTGAATCCACAGGTCTTATTCTATTTGGGAGGCGTGACGGTATATTATGTATATGAATAAGGTTTTCCTACATGTCACGTACATGCGATAACACAGTTCTTAGTCGTGGAATTCTTTAGTGTGAGAGGATTAGTAACAAGTGTAACAACAGGGTCTCAGGTTCGGTAGTCTCAGCCTCAGGCCATGTCGTCATCAATCAAGGGTGCAACCGGGTAATTATAACTGGAACAATATAGTGTGTGAATTGGTACAGTATCAGTTGTGTGGTAAGGGATGTCTGTAAGGGGAGGTGGAGGACATTCTCGGGGACGAAGGTCCCCACATCTCAGATGGAGCTGGTACGCATAAGGCGGCAGCTCATATGTCAGATATATAAAGGATTCCGGAAGCTGTATGTGTAGGTTCATAGTTGCATAATATATGCTAATACAGATACCTAAGCTAGAGTGCTATAGGTACTCATTCGCGGCCATGAGAGTGACCAGAAGTGGCTTCGCGACAGCGACACAATAGTGATCCATAATGGAATTTCATACAAAATGGGTGGTATGGGCCTGCAACCTTCTTTTGTTTCAATATCAATTCGTGAAACGACGTCAAAAGTTAGAGTTGTTTATTTATTTCATTGCATATTTGAGAAATTTATTGTTCGGCCATTGTGGCACTCTTTGGGGAAGGCCTGTGTCCACAAATGATGATGATGCTGATGATATTTGAGAAAGGCACTGGTACCCACGTACACTATACCTCGGCGTGAAAATAAATTGTCAGTCTCACATCCCTATCCGGCCTCACTACGCTCCTCCGTCTACATATTATCTTATGTGTCACGACGGAACTTGGTTCACTTCTGTACCGACTAGCGATGGCCTTGTGGTCCCCACTAAACAACAACAATGATTTCAGTTAAAGCGCTATTGCCACGCTATTACAAACGTACATGTAACACAACATAAATGTATACTGTTACGCAATCATAATGTCTACTATTACGCCCTGACATCATATTCGACGTTCGATCCAAAAAGCGACGGAGCAATATGGGAATCAAGTTATAATGGCGAACGGTCACGGCAGCAAAGAACTAGCAACTGTTACCGCGAAAGCCTTGCGATACACACGGGTTTGTGGTTATTTTACTCATGATTATAATGTACTTTTACGTCACACCTGGCCAAAATGTGAGTTTTATCGCACGCTACGCGTACGGTAAAACTCGCATTACGGCCAGTTGAAGACGTAAAATTGTATACTCACCACGGGCAGTAAAAAATAAAGCCCTCTATCGCATATTTACAACCCTAGCCTGCGGCTCGGGTCACAAATACCTGCGATTTCGGGCTTTCTTTCTTTTACAGCCCTTGGTAAGTAATGTATTATTATACTTCTAGTCATCTTAACGTAACTGAAAAGCGTCACAAGATGGAAAGTGCTCATTGTTTTAAGGGGATACCTCGATTCGTATAAACCACGCTCGTGTTATATACACGTTTATATCTCATCTTCCATGCAAAAGAATAGACCTAGAAAAAAAAAGATTGTATTATAAAGTAGCCCTTAGCTAAGAACCATCTCGACACACAAGACTTACTATAAAAACACTGCACTCAAATCGGTTCATCTGTTAAGGAGATGCTACACGGGCTGACATCGGCGGACGGCCAAGCAAGGTCATAGATAAACTAATATGGAGTGACCTTGATTTGACCGGCCACCGTGCTTACTAACGCCCCGTCGGCCACGGCCATGGGCCGCATCACGCGTCGGCCGTCATGCAGTCAGGCTGATATCGGCCCGTGTAGCGTCTCCTTTAGGGAGTTACGATACCAGAGACACAGAAAGTTATAGCGATACACAGATACTCATCTTTAATATATAACATCCCGTTCTTCATCAACGTTAGCGTCGCGGACGTCGGAATTAAAAACGTGAACATTCAGAACGCAATTCCAGTATGTTCAAACTTTAATATTTCACCGTCGCCGACAATTGCATCGAAATTATTCGACCGCGCAAACAAATGAATGCCAGTCCGAGATAGCGTCCCGTTTCAAATTCTGAAAAGCAATCTCCACAGACCATGCCATCGCAAAAGTTATATTATTAAGGCTTTAGGTATGGAAAACACGCGATTTTGGAGCTAGAGCTAAGTTGGTTGCCGAAAAGATTAAGGAAGGATTGGTTCAAAAGTTTGAACATGCTTGTTTAAAGTTCTGTTCGTTATTTGGATTTTCGTGTCAAACTTGCGTTTGAGTGCTTATTCTCTGAGTATTGACTTTAGTTCAGTCAGCGGCTTTAATATTATGCCACAATACAGCGCGCGTAAATGTCTGACACGATCCTGTTTCGAGGGAAGTAGAGACGTATCAAAAATCTTTGACCGCTACTGTACATAAATTTGTTTTCAATGCTACACGCTACTTATAGCCTATTATTTAATTTATCTCGTTAACGTAAAAGATTTTTAAATCGTTCAATAAACAATGCAGTTCTACCAAGAATAGACACTATATTTATAGCACACAATTATTATTGAAAGGCGGTTTGCCAAAAGCCGGGAACCAAAGCACTTTGCCAACACTTATAAATCCCCACAACACGTTGCATTTGTTTGCAACCAAAATTACAAGTCCTAAAAGATTTCCCACATAGACTAACACAGAGCAGTTAAATACCCGGTGAATACTGAACTCATTGCCCTCGTTTTGCATTTAAATCTAACCAGAATCCAGACTCATTTCCTTATCAGTAAATACGACTTTATCCCCTTACTTTTAAGGTCGTTCAATCGTTTTTCGAACAGTATAATATTGTTGGTAAATCGGTAAGAACCAAGCCTCGACTCTGCCAAATTGTTTCCAGAACGTCTTAATGGGTAGAGTGTTCTTACGTCAGCCAAATTAAGCGGAAAATTTTACATTTTGGAGCATCGGGGTTTCTACAAATGCGCGGTGTTACTGCCTTCATGGTTTTGTCAGAGAATACATACATATTCAGATGCGCTCTTTGAGCTTCAAGCGGATACTGAACTCGCTTTGTTCATAAAAAAAGGATGAAATCAAGGTTCACCTCTCGACTGTTTCCTCCTCAAAAATTCAACTCATTACAATTTTTTTTCATATGAGTATTAATTGAAAGTTTATCGTTGTCTGCGATTATTAAAAAAAACTGCGGTTACCAAGCAAGGGGTTTCCATCTTACAACCTGAGGGGTGATCACGTAACTACTCGAACGCACGTTAGGACAATTTAACTGTCATTTTCTCATACGAAAAGTGAAATTTTTGACGACCGCTTTAGCTTAGTTGGTAGTGACCCTGCATACGAAGCAAGAGGTCCTAGGTTCGAATCCCGGTAGGGCATTTATTTGTGTGATGAGCACGAACATTTGTTCCTGAAGTCAAGGATGTTTTTTATGTACGAGTATAGTACAAGCTTTGAATATTATGGTACCATCGAGCTTATCTGATGATGGAGACAGAAGGTGGCCATGGGAATTCAGTACTTAACCGACGTAACCCCTTTGAGTTTGAGCTGGTTAGAATAGTCTCAATGAGTAGTTGATGATGGTATACAGAAAAGTACAGTCGGCAATAAAACCAAAAATGAATTTTTTGACAGAAACATATTTATTTATTTTATTTAGATCTACCTGACGTGCGTACAGTAGCATCGCTCGTCCGGGCGCCGTGTGAGTACCGTCTTAGTTTTCGCTACAATGCAAGAAATCACTGCTACGTGCAACAGCTAAGCGCACGTAGCAGCAAGCGAGGCTCAATAATCGCTTTGCCATACGGGATGATACAGTCCCGATTTCCATTCAGATATTTGATGTAATAATATCATCCTCCTACCGATATTCCCG
This sequence comes from Epinotia ramella, assembly GCA_947578815.1. Classification (NCBI taxonomy): domain Eukaryota; kingdom Metazoa; phylum Arthropoda; class Insecta; order Lepidoptera; family Tortricidae; genus Epinotia; species Epinotia ramella. Next base: position 34,451,584 of record OX388202.1, read on the forward strand.
GTTGTGCCCTAAAGAGCCCGGGGTCCGCTTTGACACCTAATTCATAAAAGAGAAAGATTAAAATATTCTCGAATTTGGCCTGTGGGTCACCGAACTCCATCAAACTTTTTTATACGTTTAATATGGTTTGTTGGAGTTCAGACGCCGACAAAAATCTGGAGAATGACCTTCTAAATGCGTGGAAATTGGTGAAGTTCTGCATCGCGCTATTGAAGTTTTTAATGTATGTTGTATAAATACAATTTCCTTCAAGCTCTACTTATTATGTCTCACTGACAACCTCAACGAACTTTCACATTTATTATATGTAGAGATATAATCTAATATATTTACACTAATAGGTACCTAATGTGAGGGAAAAACTCTGTGAGATTATAAGTTTGTATGATTTGGGTAATCTCCGGAACCACTGGACCACGAATTAAAAAAATCATTCCCGTATTAAATTTTCCTTAAGTAATAAGTTTGTAAGTGCGTAAGTTTAGAAATATGTGTGTCTTGGGTAATCTCCGGATTCGGTTATCCGATTTCAAAAAGGCTTTCTGAATGGTTATTGGCAATGATTTATAACCACATGTTTGCCTGCGTTTTTTGCAATACGTGAGCGAAGCCGCGAGGGCGACTAGTACCGTACAATGGGGTGAGTAGGTATCGCGGGGAGAGTTGGGTTATGAATGGGGAGAGAAGGGATGAAAGGGGGGTGAGATGGGATTTTAAGGCTACTGCTACCTAAATAATGTATTCCAATTTAAAATGGAGCTATAGTAATATTCATAATAAAAAATAATAGATTCAACAATATTCCAAAATCACCTTTGTATGAAAACCCATCTCACTACGAGTGATTACGGGGTGAGGAGGGATTTCGTGTTTATTGTTAAAGTTATGAAATGGAACTACCCAAAATCGTAAACTAAAATACAAACGTCCGGAACACTTATTATATACAACATTCAGTTTGCATATGTAAAAATATAATGTTATCGAGGTTTGAATGTCAGTTATGTCCCTACTCACCCCGGTATACAGTACTTAATAAAACTCATTACAAATTTTGGCATTTCCGTCAGTCACAATCGCAGGAACGATCGTGTCCAAACTAGGTATTTCTGATTTCCATGACGACATTACTCAATACGGCTATCGGCGTGTCATTGATTGTCATTATTCAATTTAGTTCATTGAATAGAGGATTCCATTTCCCACGCATGGGTGCTTTTGGGAAATGTTGCATTTAGGGTAGGTTCTTATAACTTAAGTTGAGTTTTTGAGATTTATGTTTACGTTAAAAATATAATTATGTATGTACTAGCTTCCGCCCGCGACTTTGTCTGCGTGCACCCGGGATAAATACTATCCTATATTTTAATCCAGGCTATAAGCTATCTTCGTGCAAAATTTCATCCAAATCGGTTAAGCCGTTTAAGCGTGAATGAGTAACAAACATCCAAACATCTAAACATCTAAAATTTCGCATTTATAATATTAGTAGGATTATGGTTTATTTTTCCATTATATTCTTTCTTTCTGTAGGTATATCTTTCGTTTAATAAATGATCGGGGTAACTTTCCTCATTAAAAATAACACGAAAAAAAAATATTTAATTAAATAATTTGTTTCGTTATAAAGGTATAATTATGTATGTGTTAGGTTACTGGTCCCCCGCTTGCCCCGCAGTGGTTTGACGACCGCTTTAGCAAGAGGTCCTGGGTTCGAATCCCTGTAAGAGCATTTATTTGTGCGATGAGCACGAATATTTGTTCCCGAGTCATGGATGTGCTCTATGTATCTAAGTATTTTTTTAAATATATAAGTATGTTTATCGTCGTCTAGTACCCATAGTACAAACTTTTCTTAGTTTGGGACTAGGTCGGTTTGTGTACGATTGTCCCCAAATATTTATTTATTTATATATAATTATGTATGTACCGGAAGGCGCGGCGTGGGTAGGCCCCCGACAAGGTGGACTGATGACCTGTTAAAGGTTGCGGGAGTCCGCTGGATGCGGGTGGCGCAGGACCGGTCACTTTGGCACTCTTTGGGGGAGGCCGATGTCCAGCAGTGGAAGTCTTTCGGCTGATATGATGATAATGATGATGATGAATTATGTATGTGTTAGGTTTAGGTTAATGTGGACCAGTTGTCTTATTCAAATAAGTAGTATCATCAACCTCCTAGTGTTATTCCCGGTTATGCCTTAAAGGAGCCCGGGGTTCGCTTTGACACCTAATCTCAAGTTTTGGCATAGGCACTAGTTTAACGAAAGCGACTGCCATCTGACCCTCCAACCCAGAGGGAAAACTAGACCTTATTGGGATTAGACCGGTTTCCTCACGATGTTCAAATAAGTATTCTTAAATGACTTACAGAAATTATCATCGTTACCTAACGAATCTAAGTATTTAACTTTATCTTATTAAGTTAATGGGATAGTTTGGGCCGTGTCCTAGGGCACTAAAAGGTGAGATTACAATTATTAAGTCTGGTAATTGTTTTCCGTATTTGTACAAAAACAAACGATTTGGTCTAATTGAGAATGGCGCGAGCTCTGTGTATAATTGTTTCCCTAATCTGAAGGAGAAGGTGTTACTCTGTACGTTAATTTATTTTGCTTTTTAACCAACTTCCAAGTATGAAGAAGGTTCATTTTAATATACCAATATTGAATAAGAAGCAGAAACTGTTGCAAAACTTTCACTGCCAGGAATCCGCCTAGCGGAAGCGACTACGGCGTAGGTGCCCTACGCCGTAGGCGCTTTCCGCTACGTACGAGGAAAACCACGGGATCGGCTACGTGCGTAGCGCGTAGCGATCGCTGGCAGTGAATATGTGTTAAGGACGCTGGTGACGTCTGTTGGTCCATTTGGCCTAAACGCGCCATTTGTATCACAATGTACACTTAAAACAGACGGCGAGAGCTGTGTCGCGGCGAGATAGATTATCCGTCTCCCTCTAATTAAAACACTTAGAAAGAGACGGATAGTATATCCTGCCGCCCTACAGCTCGCGCGTGATCTTGTGATAACCTTGCTGCTGCGATTTAGCATCTGACATGCTAGAAACAGTCATATGACTTTCGAGCTCACCACTTAAAATTTCGTTAATAGCGGGCAAAAACAAAAATACAATCACCGGTATTATATCTGATAGAATAAGCGCACAAAATATCTGATACTGTAACGGGTCTACAAAATATAGTAGTGTCAAATTCTCGAATATGCTCGGAAATGCTCGTAAATTTTTAGGTGTATGTGAAGTCCCCAACTCGCACTGGGTCAGCGTGGGGATTACGGAATCCATCGCATTTTGTTTGAAAAACGAACACGCGAAGTGCCTTATATTTAGTAGCTCTAATTAAAATAATAATCTCTTCTGTACCTAGGAGTATAATAATTCCTACCAAAACACAATACATCCCGCACAGTTGACCAAAGAAAAATCATTTTCACCCAAAGAAAACCGCCTGCAAACCGTGTGTTTTTCCGGGAACCATTGAAACCGAAGCGTAAATACCGTTACGCTTAAATTAACTCAAACCAAAGGAAAGCGTCATTTGCTAATGGAACCACTCATATAAAGTGCACACTCGAATGCATACTTCTCATGCTCCTTGAGAAGATATTCACAAATTATTGACGGCCCGTTCGTTATAGCACTTTGCCGATACATTCACTCCCGAAGGGAAGCCAAGATTCATGTACCCACATGATCGTCGTGAGGTCCTTTACACCGTACGTCTGCTGTTTATACAAGTTCCGTATTTGAAATTGATAGGAATCAAGCATTTGCTAGGTATCATAAAATCTATCTGATCTAACCTTAGTGCATGAGAAACTTAAGAAAAGCTAACAAATTGTTTATACGTGTGTATAATAATATTTAAAGACTGTGGTGCCTAAGCAAAAACCCACCTCGAGGAATAAGAATTTTGATTTTTAACCTGCAAATATAATTAATTACTAACCTCCGACAAAAAAAGAGCGATTAGTTTGACATGTGTGTAGTGTGGCATCCTAGCTCCAAAACGGCGGTTTTGAAGTTTTAAATTGTCAATTATTGTTTTTAAGATCCCATTGTGTCCTATTGCTAGGCAAGGTCTTCCCCTGCGTTTCCAGACTTCGCGATGCCGAGCAGTATCTGCCCAATCCTTTAAAAATAAATCTAGCTCGTCCCGCCATCGTCGACGAGGTCAGCCGCATTTCTGTTTCGAGCTGTCGTGCTGCCAGTCAGTGGCAATCTTAGCCCAAAGCTCGCTCTGCATGCGGTTGACATGACCAGCCCAGTCCCACTTTAACTTAACCCTTTCCGACCTACGTCTACTATTTGGGTGTTGGAGCGCAGCGTGGTGTTCCGGATACGATCCATTAATTTTACACCACTTGCAGCTTACAGCTCCATTGCTCGCTGGCAAACCCCGAGTTTGGACTTCTGAGATACTACCCTACCAAATCTGTGCAAGTGTGACACCGTAGGTGAGGATCTATAGTATGCACATCGACAAACGTTTTAAAAAACTGGTTGAAAATAGTAACGTGTAAACGGCTTGTTACTCCAATATATGTGCTACAGTACGTCACGCCATCTCCGCCGTGCCTCATTACACATCAAACGATCAGCACGGCTAAAACAATTTGTTTGCCTTGTTTCCTTAAGGCGCATCTCCGCGTGAATATGACCTACTTTAGCATAAGTACGTCGAGTGGAGTGACAATGTTCTACTTATAACGAGTAGTTAATTTTATAAGTGTGTGCTTAATACTCACATCACATGCACACATTTCGAGTGGATAGAGTTGCCGCACACCTAATTTTGTGTAGTAACTTCTATACTAGTGGCTTTTTTGTATTAAGAAAAAGTGAACCGACTAACTATATAATTATTGAACTTGCTAACAAAATTTCACGAGAATCGGTTGAGGTGTACAACCTGTAGGAGGAGAACAACCGATTTTTATGTCCAAGCTGAAGCGGTGAACTTCGTTCGCTTCGCTCGCTCGTTCAATAAATAGTTACAGTCGGATTTCGTACCCAAAACTACCACTTTTATAGCCCGGGTCACTAGTGTCACTATCTAGGTTAAACGGCGGCCAAGTCGTCATTGACATAAACGACATCATAACGATCCTGCGGTGGTTTGAGGGCAAGCTACAGCTGCTATGCCGAATTTCATATCGGAATGTTGTATGCGTACACAAATGAGAAAGAAAAACTAGACTTACCGACCTAGGGTAAGTCTCCGTTTTGTACATACCCTGGTTGAAATTATAAAACACTTGTCATGGTGTTATTTTGTCTGATATAAGTAATTAATTTGCGAATGTTTTGATATTTAGAATTTATTTATAGACGACCGGCTTAGTCTAGTGGGTAGCGACCCTGCCTACGAAGCTGACGGTCTTAGGTTCGAATCCCAGTAAGGGGAAATATTTGTTAGACGAGCATGAATATTTGTTTCGGTATATCTTATTGAGCTTCGGCTAATTCGTTTTATGTAACATTGTTCCCACATTTTATTTTTATTTTCTTACGTGTATTTTTTTATATAATCAGCGGAAAAAGTGAGAATGGTCGCCTACCGTAAAATAGAGTTCAGTTATGAATGGGGAGAGAAGGGATGAAAGGGGGGTGAGATGGGATTTTAAGGCTACTGCTACCTTAATAATGTATTCCAATTTAAAATGGAACTATAGTAATATTCATAATAAAAAAAAACCAATCAAACAATCTTCCAAAATCACCTTTGTATGAAAACCCATCTCACCACAACTACAAGGGACTACGGGGTGACGTGGGATTTCGTGTTTATCGTTAAAGTTATGAATTGGAACTACCCAAAATCATAAAAAAAACTAAAATACAAACGTCCGGAACACTTATTATATACAACATTCAGTATGCATATGTAAAAATAAAATTTAATGTTATCGAGGTTTGAATGTCAGTTTTGTCCCTACTCACCTTGTTTTACGGTACTTAAAAAATCTGGAACAAATTCATGCCGGCTTAAACTACAACATGAGAGCAAGGATTTCAATCCAGCTTTTCTTCATCTGTTACTAAATATCTTTCGGAGCGTGTTATTTTTCTTTATACGAGTATGTAGCAAGTTCGATTCACGTTAGATTTCCCTGGGGATAGTTTGAACTACACCGAACTCAGCGGATGATATTACTCGATTTCATATATTACCGGATACGATATGTCATGACGTGAACAACTTGGGATTGGATTGATTTGGCTTGGAAGCTGATATAGATTTTAACTGGAGTTGCTTCTAATCATCTCCCTTTGTTGTCGGTATGGATTACGGTCGAAACAGAGATCTCTGTAGATTCAAATGTACTGTGATCATCGAATGTAGCCGCCCAAGGCCAGTACATAATATTTATTTATTTTAACATTATTTCACAAAACAAAAATAATGTACAAATGGCTCTACCCAAAACACATTCAAAATTTATGGCAAGTAAATGAACGTTTAGAGCGTAGTGCAGTCTTACTAAAATATAATATAATACTTACCTAATAATCATCATCATATCAGTCACAAGACGTCCACTGCTGGACATAGGCCTCCCCCAAAGAGTGCCACACGCATGTCTCTTGTGGACATATTGTCAAAAATAAGGGCTATAAAGTAGAATTTTTAGTTCAAAGACGACTTTTGTTTTGATCAATATGGCCTTGAAATTATAAAACACTGCCCAGTTTCTGACCCTAGTCTCACCGATGATAGGCGACGACAGAGCCTTAGACGAAGCTTAGGAAATGTATGTATGGTATGATGATTAGGAAAACGATATAAAGATATATATATATATATATATATATATATATATATATATATATATATATTTGTGGACAATCTTACACAATCCGACCTAGTCCCAAACTAAGCAAAACTTGTACTATGGGTACTAAACGACGATAAACATACTTATATAGATAAATAAATACTTAAATACATAGAAAACATCCATGACTCAGGAACAAATATTCGTGCTCATCACACAAATAAATGCCCTTACCGGGGTTCGAACCCAGGACCTCTTGCTTCGTAGGCAGGGTCACTACCAACTAGGCTAAAGCGGTCGTCAAAGCGAATTCGATATCACTTCGGTCGGCCGCGCTAGAACACAAAAACAACAAATGCAACAAATGTGCCTGTCTATAATATTTTCAAAAGGTTTTTCTTAGTTAACGCAGTGGACCGGTAATTCTGAAATACTTTCGTCGATTCTTGGACTGTTCCGCTATTGTACAGTCGACGTTAAATATATATTTACACTTTAGCACCTTATTGGTTTGTGATGCGAAATATGTACACATATCTTTGACGTCGACTGTACGGTCCAGCATTATTATACGACACTACATACAAAGCGCCGCATACATTTCTGACACGTCTCTATTATGAGGTTAGGACGTGCCAGATATTTTTGCCGGCTTTGTTATGGCCTATAATTATGCTATATGCATATAACTATGCTTAAACTTTTCTGCTTTAATATATGTACTTATTTATTAATTTATTGTTTACTAGCTTCCGTCCGCGACTTCTTCTGCGTGTACCGAATAAATACTATCCTATACTTTAATCCAGGCTATACCTAAACTATCTATGTGCAAAACATCATCCAAATCGGTTGAGTCGTTGAAACGTGATTGATTAACAAACATCTAAACATCCAAACTTTCGCATTTATAATATTACTAGCTTCTGCCCGCGACTCCGTCCGCGTGGAAATCGTTTATATCGCAGCTCCATCCCCCCATCAACCCCCATTTCATCCCCTTAGGGGTTGATTTCTAGGATGAAAACTATCCTATGTCCTTCCCCGGGATTCAAACTATCTCCATACCAAATTTCATCGTAATCGGTTCAGCGGTTTAAGCGTGAAGAGGTAACAGACAGACAGACAGACAGACAGACACACTTTCGCATTTATAATATTAGTATGGATATTATATATTATATTATTATTATTATTATATTATAGTATAGTATATAGTATAATAGTATAAAGTATAATATATAGTATAATAGTATATAGTATATATAGTATAGTATAGTATGGATAACCATAACCATTGCAACAAATTTCACCTAAATCGGTTGAGCGGTTTAAGAAGCTCTATAGAAATTGTAAACCCCCATTGCACCCCTTAGGGGATGAATTTCGGAAAAAAAATATCCTATATCCTTTCCCAGGATTCAAACTATCTTTGCACCAAATTTCACCTAAATCGGTTCAGCGGTTTAAGTAGCTCCATACAAATTGTAACCCCCTATTTCACTACTTAGGGGATGACTTTCGGGATAAAACTATCCTATGTCCTTTCCCAGAATTGAAACTATCTCTGAACAAAATTTCATCTCAATCGGTTTGGCGGTTTAAGTATCTCCATAGAAGCTTCAACCCCCCATTTCAACCCCTTAGGGGATGACTTTCGGGAAAAAACTATCTTGTGTCCTTTCCCAGAATTCAAACTATCTCTGGACCAAATTTCACCTAAATCGGATTAGCGTTTTAAGTAGCTCCATACAAATTGTAACCCCCCATTTCACCCCTTAGGGGATGACTTTCGGGAAAAACTATCCTATGTCCTTTCCCAGAATTCAAACTATCTCTGCACCAAATTTCATCTCAATCAGTTCGGCGGTTTAAGTATCTCCATATAAATTTTAAACCCCTATTTCACCCCCATAGGGGATAAATTTTGGGGAAAAAAACTATCCTTTGTCCTTTCCCAAGATTCAAACTATCTTTGCACCAAATTTCACCTAAATCGGTAGGGCGCTATAAGTATCTCCATAGAAATTTTAACCTCCCACTTCATCCCCTTGGGGGATGATTTCCGGGATAAAAACTATCCTATGTCCTTCCCCAGGACTCAAACTATCTCTATACCAAATTTCATCCAAATCGGTTCAGCGGTTTAAGCGTGAAGAGGTAACAGACAGACAGACAGACAGACAGACACTTTCGCATTTATAATATTATAGTATGGATAGTATATAGTATACATAGTATAGTATAGTATAATATAGTATAATAGTATATAGTATATAGTATAGTATAGTATAGTATGGATAACCATAACCATTGCACCAAATTTCACCTAAATCGGTTGAGCGGTTTAAGTAGCTCTATAGAAATTGTAAACCCCCATTGCACCCCTTAGGGGATGAATTTCGGAAATAAAAAACTATCCTATATCCTTTCCCAGGATTCAAATTATCTTTGCACCAAATTTCACCTAAATCGGTTCAGCGGTTTAAGTAGCTCCATACAAATTTTAACCCCCTATTTCACACTACTTAGGGGATGACTTTCGGGATAAAACTATCCTATGTCCTTTCCCAGAATTGAAACTATCTCTGAACAAAATATCATCTCAATCGGTTTGGCGGTTTAAGTATCTCCATAGAAGCTTCAACCCCCCATTTCACCCCCTTAGGGGATGACTTTCGGGAAACTATTTTGTGTCCTTTCCCAGAATTCAAACTATCTCTGCACCAAATTTCACCTAAATCGGATTAGCGTTTTAAGTAGCTCCATACAAATTGTAACCCCCATTTCACCCCATAGGGGATGACTTTCGGGAAAAATTATCCTATGTCCTTTCCCAGAATTCAAACTATCTCTGCACCAAATTTCATCTCAATCAGTTCGGCGGTTTAAGTATCTCCATATACATTTTAAACCCCTATTTCACCCCCATAGGGGATAAATTTTGGGGAAAAAAGCTATCCTTTGTCATTTCCCAAGATTCAAACTATCTTTGCACCAAATTTCACCTAAATCGGTAGGGCGCTTTAAGTATCTCCATAGAAATTTTAACCTCCCACTTCATCCCCTTGGGGGATGATTTCCGGGATAAAAACTATCCTATGTCCTTCCCCAGGACTCAAACTATCTCTATACCAAATTTCATCCAAATCGGTTCAGCGGTTTAAGCGTGAAGAGGTAACAGACAGACAGACAGACAGACAGACAGACACACTTTCGCATTTATAATATTAGTATGGATTAGGATTGAGGAACAAACGGTTGTATACATTTATGATACAGGGAAATCAGTGAGCATCAAATTAAACTATAGTCTCCTTAATTGAATAGGTACATAGCGGTAGGTACAGCAACTTAAGAGACGAGCAGGTGCATCACGTAACGCATTGTACGCGCGTCAGATAGATCTAAGTATCACTTTTTGTAAAGGAAAATGACAGTTGAGTTGTCCTAACGAGCGCTCGAAACGTTAAGTGATTCCTCTCAGCAGGTCGATCACGTAACGCATTGTAAGTACGTTAGGTAGATCTAAATGTCAATTTTTATATAGAAAAATTACAGTTGGATCTATCCTATCTGCAGATACGATAAAACGTCAACTCGTGTCTCCGCAAACATTCTCAACGTGCTCACTCGAAAACTGGCAAAAACTATGAAATGCTATTTCGAAATAGCGATGGAAATTTTTAAAACGGGTATCGTATTTAATTCGGTCGGTACGAGTACAAAGTAAGTGCCTACAATTTCGACACTTCAATCGTAACTACTTCGTATTTAATTTTCAAGCGATCGAAAAAAGTTGGCCGCCTGTAGCGCGTCAGGAATTTTATAATTATCAATTTTATTAATTTATCCTGGACGTTAACATTATTTCGGAAAAGACAGTGTAGGTTGCTACTTGCTAGGAATAAAAAAGTTGATTAAAAAACAATGGTTATGTGTCAGAGCTGTGTTTTTTTATTAATTTATGCCCCGAAATATACCTAAAAATATATTTTATGACCATTTCGCTATTGTAGAGTGGAATAAGATCGGTGGTAGTTGATGCATAAGAGTACCTATGATATACAGGGTCCACCAATTGGTTTTTTGTAAGTGTCTTTGTTTTGGGGGCAAACCTCATTATTAATTGAAAGCAAATATCAACTGAAGAGACGACAAATGAATTACGAAACATTTTGAGCTTGAGAAACATGTTACACGACGCGGGACACTAACAATATTGAACCAACACTTTCAGGTCAAAATATCTTTCAAAAAACATTTCTTCTGACTTATGTTTCATAGGACAGTCTGACGACCGCTTTAGCCTAGTTGGTAGTGACCCTGCGTACGAAGCAAGAGGTCCTGGGTTCGAATCCCGGTAAGGGCATTTATTTGTGTGATGAGCACGAATATTTGTTTCCGAGTCATGGATGTTTTCTATGTATTTAAGTATTTATTTATCTATATAATTATGTTTATCGTCGTCTAGTACCCATAGTACAAGCTTTGCTTAGTTTGGGACTAGGTCGATTTGTGTAAGATTGTCCCCAAAATATTTATTATTAATTAAAAACCTGACTCGGTAAAAGCGGATAATTCGAATTAGATGTAAAAAAAATCTTTTTTATGTCCGTTTATCCCGCTGTTTTCCTCTACATGTCGTCTTTCTCAACCGATTCTCGTGAAAGTTTGTGAACAGGTTCAATAAATATTTTATAGGTACTTTTTTATAAGGTCAGTTTTTGAAGTTAAAATAAAAACAGGCGCGAGAGTCATTTTTTTACCATATCGAAACTGTATGTATTTATTGGGGCTCTTTCAAAATCTCGCGAGGAAAATGTTGAAAAGCGGACACTCCAAATTACGGAAAGACAACGGATAAAGAGAGAGAGGCTTTGTGATCCCTTTAAGTCTTCATAAGACTAAGAATCTTCAACAATCGTTAAATTGAGACCCAAACTTTAAACACAGAAAAAGCAATATTGCTCGATTACACCATTAGCGAATTTGCATTAGGTAGTTGCGTTTAACGTATGATAAAATAAAACATTTTTTTGCTAGTATAGCAAAAATAAAAATAAACTTATTTGTTTCCGTTGATATATATATGTATGGAAATATGCCTCCCCCAAAGAGTGCCACAATGACCGGTCCTGTGCCACCCGCATCCAGAAGACTGAAGCGACCTTTACTATGTGATCAGTCCACCTACGCCTGCCGGTACGTGGTCGCTACTCGAGAATTTCATTTTAATGTATTTAGTTTTTTTCGTGCTCATTCACGCGGTTTGACGCGCGTGGAAACAAGCCCTTTACTCCAGGCAAAATACGGTTTTAAAAACATTAATTTATAATAGCGTTTTTTTTGTTGATTTCATTTGAAAATGTTATTCTAAGATGATTTAGTCAAGAATCCGACAAACTTTCCACCCGGAAGTAATTATGTAGATTTAAATGAAGCATGCATTATCTTTTTTTGTACGATTTATCTTGAATATTATAGAGTAAATGTAAATGAACCAAAATAAAGACAAAAACATTTATTAATATTTTTACTGACTTTTCAGAAGCCAGTTAACTTATCATTTTTTTCGATGTCTGAAATTTTGTCGGATTTTGTCGCTGGGTAACTATTTAATTGATAATATATCCGTTACACATAAAAAATAAGCTATTATAAATTATTTCCAAAATTGTCATTTTTTCCATACAAGTTGTCAGTTGCCTGGACTACTTGATGTAAATACAAAACCAATCTTTGCTAAATACGTTACGTGGAAGAGACCCCTGATATACGTAATGTTAGTAAAATTATAAGTAGAAAGCTTGACTAAAACACATTTGATTGAATATCGATCGAGGGTCCGTCCCACAAACAGATTACAACCCAATATGTGGACCGCAAAATGAAGTGTACAATCCACTAACAAATACGAATTTGCAACATATTTCGTTGCAATAAGGTACAAAATCGTGTGGCCCTGGTTGTATCTCGCTTAATATTGTTTACGTACTCTCAATTATAAAGGTCATTTACTCGTAATAACCAAACTACAAACGTTATACCAGAAGCTACCGTATTGTTGCGTAACTATTAAATTTTTGTAGTTATTGTATACGTCAATAATACATTGTTGTAGAGGCTAGAAAGTAGGCAATTGATGGACAACTGCTGGGTTCGAGGTCGGAGGCGAGACCCTCGAAGGAGATGAGTCCATCCTATTGTACTTTTGGCCGAGACATTACATAAGGTTTCTCACGCCTACTGCGAGGAAATTGCATATAGTTATAAATAAAAAATTAAGATCGCGGTCGCGCGTTGTCCTGTCATTGGTAGAGCCGTTCCAACTGGACTACAACACTGGGTAGTTTGAATAGGGGGGGTGTAGACTCAAAATTTATTATAACTTCAAAAGAAAGAAGGCAAAAAAATATGACGAAACTCCCATTCAAATAACTCAAAAAATTCCGAAGCTCCAATCGTTTAAATGGTGCTTGTTAGCGAGAGAAAACCCTAGCAGATCGTGACGTCACGATCCTCGAGCGTCATATAAAATGACAATCGTTTCATATGAAGGTGAGTTTTGCGGAAAAGGGACAGAACATACTTCCTCTTCCGGTTCGAATCCCGGCAAGGGCATTTATTTGTGTGATGATCATGAACATTTTGTACCTGAGTCATGGATATTTTCTATTTATTTAAGTATTTATTTATCTATAAAAATTTAATAATATCAAAAACAATGAATAAAAAAATTATTAAATTAAAATACGTATAAGCTCTAAAATACTACCTAATAAAAAAGAAGAATAAGTAAAAAAAAAAAAAAAGAGTACATCCCGCTCTGCGTCAGGCCCGAACCAAAGGTCCCCAAAATGCTTGCGGCATTGCCCTTATCTATATATATACATAGTACAAGCTTTGCCTAGTTGGGGACTAGATTCATTTGTGTAAGATTGGCGCCAAATACATATATATATATTTTTTTATTCTTAAAACTGGACACATAACTTTGTGATTATTTAACCTCTTGCGTTGCTTTTTTCTCTATTTGACTAACTTCTTAATCCTTTTTCAAGAAAATACATCAGTATTGGTCATTTTATTTTTCACGCCACTGCTCGGAAATATGGCCAAAGATGGATTGAAATGAGAGTAGAAAGTAGTTCTTAGTAGTACAATTCAAAAACAGTCAAACAATGTAGATTTGCAAAGTAAAATGTAGTGTTTAGCTGCCTTTTTTACTTTCTACTCTGCTATTGGTCGATTATTTTTGACATTAGTAACTCGTTCAGAAAATAACAAAATGATTAGAGCAGCATTACATTTGTGCGTTTAATTAAAAAATTAAAACGTCAAAATCGCTCAATGAATGTGTACTTTTACGATTGTAAGCGTTTTTTATTTAAGTATGTGAAAAACGCCTTTGCATGCTTAAAAAAAGTATAAATAAAAAATTTTAAAAGGCGGGAAGGAAAATTTCTTCTCTGTTCTTTAGATCGGAAACAAACATTCAGATAATTGTGTATAATTCTGTACGATTTGAAATAAAAATAAATAACAATGAGTGACACGAGTACGGACATGGATCCTACACCGCCGGAAATTCAAAACACTGCAAAGTCAGTGATTCGAAATTTATTGCCCATTAAATCCCGAAATAAATATAAGAAAGTGTATGAAAATTTCAAAACATGGCAAATAAATAAAAAAACAAACTCTTTCTCTGAAAGTGTAATGCTGACGTATTTTGATGAACTCTCGAAAAAATATAAATCCTCCACTTTATGGGGCATTTATTCAATGCTAAAGGCAACGCTTAATACCGAGCACAACATCAATATCAAAAACTACACCAAGTTACAAACTCTATTGAAAAGGCTATCAGAAGGCTTTCAATCAAAAAAATCAAAAGTCTTGACAGCGGAAAATGTTGAAAGTTTCTTGAGAGATGCACCTGAAAAAGTGTTTCTAGCAACAAAGGTAAGTTATTTCACAACGTCACCGATGGTAATTTTTCCTTTCCGTTGCTTAATATATTTTGTATCAACCAAATTATTATCATTATTACAGGTCATTGTAATATTTGGAGTAAATGGGGCATGCAGGACAGCTGAATTAATTAATATAAAATTCGATGACATTGAAGAACACCACGATATGATTTTGGTCAAACTGAAAAACACTAAAACAAAAATTGATCGGTCGTTTATCATTCGTGATGAATTTTTGGAAATTGACAAAAAATATCAAAACCTCCGCCCGGAAAACGCGGGATGTGATAGATTTTTCCTAAGTTATGTTAAAAGTAAATGTACCAAGCAGCCTATAGGCCGGTATAAACTTGGTGCTATACCAAAAACGATTGCGGCCTATTTGAAGCTACCGGACGCTGAATCTTACACCGGTCACTGCTTTCGAAGAACCTCGGCAACTCTGCTAGCAGACTCCGGTGCCAATTTAACCACATTGAAAAGGCATGGGGGTTGGGCATCGGATAAGGTGGCAGAAGAATACATAGCAGACTCAGTAGAAAATAAAGTCAAAGTCAACCACCAAATTAATGAGGCGATAAATTTACGTGCTCGTCCGTCTACATCAGCAGACACGAAAGCAGGACCATCAACACCTAAGGAAACCTTACTGTCAAATTCACCTCATCCTGCATCATTCGATGATATCCCATTAGCATCACACTCCATACCGGCCGAAATGACACAAAATACTAATATAAATGTTCCGGGAAAAAACATTTCCTTGTCATTCCACAACTGCCCTAATGCGAATATCAATATTACTTTTAATTAAACTGTGTATTATAGTGTACTCAACCTGTTTTATTTCCTTACATTAGGCGTGAAAAGCACATAGTAAATGCCTCGGTAGAAAGTGCAATAGATGGACTCGCATCTTCGCGGGCCTCACCTTCGGCTCGGCCCGCGAACTAACTCGTCCATCTATTGCTTACTTTCTATACATGGGCAACAATGTACTTTAGTATCTACACCCTTATTCATAGAAGGGGGCCTGTACGTGCGACGTCCAGCTAACCACAGTTTGTAAGCCTGAATTACCATCTTTTGCCACATTTCCTAGCAGTGGCGTGAAAATTTGTATGTTTTCACTTTTGCTCCTTATTCCTTTGTGATAAGGCGAAAAAAGCAAACATATCTTTGACGTCGAGTTTACATTCAAATTCCTATCAAATTACGAAGAATCCATTCCATTTACTACATGTCTGTCTGTTACCTCTTCACGCTTAAACCGCTGAACCGATTTGGATGAAATTTGGTATAGAGATAGTTTGAGTCCTGGGGAAGGACATAGGATAGTTTTTATCCCGGGAATCATCCCCCAAGGGGATGAAGTGGGGGGTAAAAGTTTATATGGAGCTACGATATAAACGAGTTCCACGCGGACGGAGTCGCGGGCAGAAGCTAGTAACTCATAAAAACGCCCTCATGGCTTTGCGGTGCCCGCGCGATCGCACCGTTTGTGCGGGTGAAGCAACGTTAGCCGCGTGGAGTGGCTATTGAGCGCTCATGTACTTTATGCCGGCTGTACACATTGGGCCAACGTTGGCGCGTGAGAAGGATGCAGCTATGCAAACGCACGAGAACGAAATAAGGCCCTCTTCCTCTAACGCATAGCTTGCTCCGCGCCAACGTTGGCCCAGTTTGTACAGCAGGCTTTAGAAAGCAGGTTAAGCCGTTGATCCTTGATTTTGTTTGTGACAGCAGTCGTCAATGTCCTTGAATAATACGAGTGAAACAATTTGAAGCCAAATAAGTACCTTTTGGAATAACTACTTCTCTCAACCTTGTAAATGAAAACCTAAATAGTGTAGCTTCATTCGAAGACACTTTCTTTTTTTTTTACTTACGTTTTTTTTTAAGCCACCCATGAGGCTTTTTTCTTGGTCTTATGTTATTTATGTTTTTTGCTGGTGTAATTTTGTGGTTTTGAATATGTTTTGAATTTTTTCTTTTTTTCTTGTGATTTTATATGTATGTGTGCGTTTCGTCACTGTGCCGTGGTATCACCTAATTGGTCACAAGGGAAGACCAGCGCTGGCTCTGCCAGCATTACGGCTGAGTTGTGACCATTTCGTGGCAAATTGCATAAGTTTAATGTCATTGTCTGTAAATTGTCTTCTATTTTGTCATGAATAAATGTATCTTTCTTTCTTTTTTTCTTTCTTCTAAATTCTATGTCAAATTAATTTTGTTCAACATTTTCCCCCATTTTATTTTTGAAGCACCGACCTTTGTACGTGAAGCATTGCTTTAATCTTCGTTCAGGATCGGATATAACCTTATAAAATTACGCACAATGTTTATCGATATTGTATTATTTCATCAACAATAAAGGTGTGAACTGAAATTAAATTTCGCGCCTCTGACGATTTATCTCTTCAGAATTTTCATTAATGTGCTCGAATAATGCCAACACTGATAAAAGGCGGAGCATAAATCAAGTTGCACGCTGGCTATTGTTAATATATTTTTCATAGTAAAACACCTAGGGTTGCGGAGGTCGAACGTAGGGTTGTGTAGTCTGGAAGAGCCTTTTAAGAAATCATTACAATACCATACTTATTAGTAGCATCTTTATATCTTACGAGAAATATTAGGTAGGTACAAAATAGAAAAATAACAAACAATAGTACTTAGCTAATAAGCAATAATAAATATGTCTTTTCATTCTTACGTCCTATCATGTAAACAATCATGACGTCAAATATGATCATAGGACTAGTGATTGGAAATCATGATAAAACATACAGACACGAAGTGTGATTCATTTAGTATTATAATAAAAACAATTATTTTTAATGAGAACAAAAAAGATTTAAATTGATAATTATTAATAATAGTCATAAAGAAAGGAAGTAAAAACAAAAAGAAAATTATTATAAAATGAACACTGCGTCTGAGGTCGGACTGTAGCATAGACCCCATAATGCTGGCGGCATTACCTCTTTGATTGCTATGGAAATTCGTTGGAAGAGGTAAGCGCCAGCTCTGGTCCCCAGCTGTTTGGACCAGCAGCCGCGAGACAAGACGTTCATGAAGGCTTTAATTTCTGACGACCAAGGGCCCAATGTTTTCACAGCAAGCGCCGAAAACTCGTAATTCGTTGGGAGGAGTATTTACGGCGCTTGTTAAATTGGGCCTAGTCGGCAGTGCCCTGGATGTGGGACAGGGCGAAAGTGTCCACGCAAGTTAGATCCCACGCCAGGACCCTACGCAGTTTCCATGGCACCAATGTAGCCCCGTCGGGGCGCTTGGCGCTTGCCATCGTTTTGCGGCAAACCTTCAGGTTCAAGAATTGCGGGCACGGAAGCGGTGCCAGGTGAACGGCGGATCAAGACATTGCTTGTTACATTGAAGAAAATCTAATTATAAATTATATTTTCCAGTGGTGACTTGGTTGATTTCAATACTTTGTGACTTTACCAAGTATACAAATGATGTAATATAAAAAGAGGTACAGTACGATTACTGTTACTTAAGCACTGACAGATAGTTTGCCTTCATTTAATTTTCAACTTTAATGTCATACAAATAAAGCAATTTTCAGAATACTGTTACCCACGTCTGCTGATTTAGAAATAACTACTTAATTTGTATCATGTTAAAGTTGAAAATCAAATGAAGGCAAACTATCTGTCAGTGGTAAACCCCAAATAATTCTACTGTAGATAATGTTGTCTATACGAAATACCGTGTTTATTGCATTGCGAATATTGCAGTTACTAATAATGAGTGTCAAATGAGAGCAGGACGGTATGCTTATTTCCGGGAGCGAAATAGAGACAAGTAAATGTGTTGTAATGTACGACGCAGAGAAACATAAACTTGTCTTTGTTTCGCCCACAGAAATAGCATACCTTCCCGTTTCATTTCACATTGACTGAGAATGGACAAAGAGTATTAATAAATCAGACTAGACATTTGCCTCTTAATCATATATTCTCGTTTCGTTTATAGTGCAAACATATGTCTCGATTTAAGATGCTCGGCTCTTCATACAAACGTAAATTTGTTCTCATTGATTCCCTTGAAAGTGTCGAAATATACGTTTTTTGCTGGCATAAACGGCCCTTTTACACTTTGCCATTGACGAAGCGAAACTGAGGCAAGGTCATACAATTGACTGAGTTTTAGTGTGCCACTTTTGGAGCGCTTGTAACATATCTACCTCTTTTTAGGGTTCCGTAGCCAAATGGCAAAAACGGAACCCTTATAGATTCGTCATGTCTGTCTGTCTGTCTGTCCGTCCGTATGTCGCAGGCATGTTACTCGTAAGCTATACGGTTTATTTGAATACATTTTTGAGGATAGGTGTATTTTGTGAGCCGCTACATAGTTTTGTAATTAAATTACTTACAAAAAAAAAAATCTTTAGGGGTGCACTCCATACATGAAGCTGAAAGTCAAAAAAAGTTTTATCATTGCAAGCTCACGTGTGGCACATCAATCGATAGGCCTTTCAAAATTAATATAAGGTCTTCAAGTAATTTTTTTGATTAAGTGAATAGAGTCAGAGATAATCGCCCCGAAAGTCACTAAAAATGTGTCCCCCCTCTAATTTTTGAACCGTGTGTTTTAAAAATATGAAAAAATCAAGGACACAATTTTAGTTTATTAAATTCTTTCAGTGAATTTTTTTTTTAACAAGATCGGTTCAAAGGTTTTCGAGATATTTCTAAAAAACTGCCTTTCTGAAAGAAAAGGACGTAAGTGCCATAAGATTTCAGTAACGATACGACCTTTTTAATAGGCACGGAACCCTTCGTTGTGCGTGGTCCGACCCGCACTTGGCCGCTTTTTTATATTATCTACATCATTGAAGTATAAAACAACATTTTAAATGATGATTATTTCATTGTGTAATCCCAGAGAAAAGTGTGATAATGTCTTCGAGAAGCGTATGTTTACATGATAAGACATCTAAGGAAGAATAGACTTTAGGCAACAGGCGGTCTTACTGCTAAAAAGCATTGTTTAGTATTAGGTACGTGATGTTTATAGATACCTATAGCTATTATAGTGATAACGTTTCTGCCCGCGATTCATGTCAGGGTAGTAATTTCAATATCATAATCATTGCTGACTGCTGGACATACGTCTCACCCAAAGAGTGCCGCAATGGCCGGTCCTGCGTCACGCGCATCCAGCGGACTCCCGCGATCTTTACCAGGTCATCAGTCAACTTTGGCAACGTGGTCGCCTCTCGAGAACCTTTCCACACCAACGGCCATCGGTTCTACTTGCAATGTGCCCCGCACACTGCCACTTAAGTAGATAAAATAAAAATATGGTATATGCTCAGACAGGATTAACTTTTTAACTCAAGCTGCCAAGGATCGTAAGTTTGTAGGATTTATTGAATAAGTAAATACAGACATAGTCCAGGCAATGAATTGACAACTTGTATGGAAAAAATGTCAATTTTGGAAATAATTTATAATGCTTATTTTTTACGTGTAACGGATATATTATCAATTATTAGTTACCCAGCGACAAAATCCGACAAAATTTCAGACATCGAAAAAATTATAAGTTAACTGGCTTCTGAAAAGTCAGTAAAAATATTAATAAATGTTTTTGTCTTCATTTTGGTTCATTTACATTTGCTCTATAATATTCAAGATAAATCGTACAAAAAAAGATAATGCATGCTTCATTTAAATCTACATAATTACTTCCGGGTGGAAAGTTTGTCGGATTCTTGAGTAAATCACCTTAGAATAACATTTTCAAATGAAATCAACAAAAAAAAACGCTATTATAAATTAATGTTTTTCAAAACCGTATTTTGCCTGGAGTAACATTATTTATGCCTGTCATGTTTCAGATTTCAATAAAAACGTGATAACTTTTTTTTTTCGCTTAGCTTCTTGCTTACTTACAACGGATCAAAGTAAGAAGTTTGAGTAATTTTCTATATCTAGATATAGTTATGTTAGGTTATTACTTTATCGTACACAAGACAAAGGTAAAAATACAGTCAGAATAGGTGAACTCGGTTCAAAGGCGAGCTTACCCCAGCCGGCCCTGTAAGGGATATCTTAATTTATTAAAATAATAAAGTTCCCTCGTGGCTTCGCCCGTTATTGCAAAGGTCGCAAAAAAGCACGTGGGCTAAAATATAGCCTACAACATTCCGAAAGTCCATTCTACACACAGGCGAAATAAATTTTGAAATCGGATAAGCGGTTCCGGAGATTACTTACCCAAAACATAGTAACTTATAAACTTACAGTTACAATCTCACATATTTTTCCTGTTTATATTTTTTATTAATATATATTTAAGATCTCTACAGATATTAAATATATTTATCTAAAAAGAAATCTATGCCACTGGGTTAATCAACTTTTTTCTTGTTGATATTCAGTCCTGGTAAGCCAGGAGACAACAGTGACAGAGTTTCTGAAAATAAAATGCTATAAATTGGACTATTATAATGCTACAGTGTTGCCCCACTATGGAATGGGTTTACCAATATAACAAAAATACGTGTTTAGTGAATTTAAACTTCATAAAATCATAGTTTTGACACGAAAGACGTTACACATAGTAACAAGCAACAAAAAATTGTTGATTTGCCCCACTACATAAAATATACTTTTCACGCCACTTGCACTGCCCGGAAATGTGACAAAAGATGGTTAGAATTCAGGCTTCAAAGCTGGGGTTAGTTGGACGTCGCACGAACAGACCATCTATGAGTTCAAACTGTCCAACAATGTTTTTGTAGTCCAGTTTGAACAACGATTCGAACAATCACATCTCCCCCCGCAATTTTGTTACATAGCTTAATTATTAAAGGAATAATATTTTTTTTAAGTACGACCGACTAGCAATCTATACATTAACGTCCAAACCGATTTAACTTAACAAACTTTTTGACTTTTATGGGTGTCGTAAATACAGACACCAACACAGGAACCCCGAATCGTCATGTCACTACATGACGTATATTTTGTATGAAAAAAAAAGTTAAGCAGTCAGTTAACCAAAGTTGCTTAGGACCGACACTAATCGACATCATAATATTCGCTGGTATCAAATGTACTCACTGTATATATTCGTAAAAGAAAGGCCCTTCTAGTGCAAGTTTCTCTCCCAGCGGATACATAAAGGTATAGACGAGCCAGGTACCAGCCGTGAACGGGCACAGCACATTAATTACGATTCTGACCTTGCAGGAAATTACTGATTTTCGATCGAAGCAAAGGGTGTGAAAAATTAAATATTGTTGACAAAAATGGTTAGAAGAAAATAAAAGACAAGTGATTCTACTATAAATAATGAACTGTAGAAAGAAAACTGATCTTTAATAGTACATAACCTACCTAGGGCGGTAAAACAAAGATGTCTCAGATCGCAGATATTCGATAAATATGTGGGCGGTAAGTGACGTAAAGGTATATTAATTGGACGAAGAAGGAATTGCGTATCAATCGTATCAATGTGTAAAACGAGGCGGCACCTATAGTTAAACATGAGTTGAATACAAAGTAGCTCTATCTCTTTCGTAATAGGAAAATATATTCGTATCTACGAATTAGAATTAATGTTGTTTGACTGACCAGCGGGCCTAAGTTGGTTGCCATTTCACTAATCGTTGTCGGTAAGACATCTGTCACGTTTTGATGAGGTATGCGAGTGCGAAATTGACCGATATCTCATCCACAAGTGGCATTCAACCATAAAGACGCTGAAATTCCAAAGTAGAATCAGTAAGATGGTTGTGTAACTGGTCGAACGTGCGTTAGAACATAAATTATCAACTGTTATTTTCTACTGCGCGTTCAAACACTTATGCGATTACCAACCTAGCTGACATAAACTGACCCCACTTGATTTAGTAACATTTTAGTTTCATTTCTCACTAATTTATTGTCGTCCCTGACTTCGGCCAAGTATTCAAAAATGCAACAAATCTACAGGGACTATGGTAGCTTCTAAGTTATTAGTTAAATTCTATTCGTTTTAGGTACCTATCGCCCCGATGTTTTTTTATAATGAAATGTCTCACTTAGAAGAGCGGCTTGTTAAAAAAGTTTATTATTATTAGTTTATCGAGCCCTTTATCCCACTGCTGAGCAGCCCTCTGGTAAAAAAAGTTTGCGTTACGTTACGAAAACCTAATTCTGTGATGTGATTTATATCGAAACGAAAAGATAATGACATAAACATTATTATAATTAGTAGATACATTTTAGACTCTAACTCATAGCAGTAAAGATCTTTAGGTAAATATATGCTTCTAAATATTTGCTAAAACATTTTTTTTATGTTGATAGACGAGTCGTTAGTTTATATTTGAGATAATTTAAGGCTTTCGAAATCTTAAATAAACCTTCAATTTGGATTCAGGAGCTTTGCTTCGAACACACAAGATAATGAATGAAATTCTAGTTATATTTGAATTTGGAACAACTCACTTTAGATTTTATTCATACAACTTCGTAAATAATTCAATGCTTGCAATACACTACACAGTTTGAAAACAGTAGGTGTTACATACTTGATACTGACCTCATTCCATAGAAGTTGAAGCTAAGATTGTTTCGGACTTTGACGTTTTGTCTGGGTTAGATAGAAAAATATTAAAACACACATTTTAGTGTACGGAGACTTGTCTAGTTTTATATATGCGTTAACGAATACCAAAATTATTATCAAAACTCTTCAAGCTTAAAATTCTCATACTTATTACAATTTAACTATGTATTTTAAATTTCACAATATTTATCGTATTAGCCAATTTTGACGGCAAGAAGTTACATTTACTTTACGAAAAATAAGTTAAGTATTACGAAAATTGTTGCCATAACTAAAATTATTTTCTATAATTTCTGTAATAGATCAAAGATAAAAAAAAATCTAATATTACAAAAAAAAAAAGTTTCTGAGATTGTACCGTTGTAAGTTTGTATATTTTGGGTAATCTCCGGAACCGCTGATCCGATTTCAAAAATTCTTTCACCTGCGTGTAGAATGGACTTTCTGAATTGACATAGGCTCTGTTTTGTCCTGCGGCTTTTCCTGCGTTTATTGCAACACGTGAGCGAAGCCGCGCGGACAGCTACTTAGTATAGTATCCAATACTATTAAATGAGCAATATTTGTATATAAATCTATATTTTGAAATCACGTTCTCAATAACGGCTCTAACGATTTCAATGGCTAACGGGGCGAAAAATCGATCCAGCTAGGTAGCATGTCTGCCAAAATTCGGCTTCTCCGTATTTTCTCTATTTTCACCCGAGCAGAACTCAGTCGCCTAGGGACCAAGTTATAATATAGTATGGATTAGGTTACCGAGAGCCACTTAGCGCCTTGGCAAGATATACTAATCTTCCTTAAAATGCCATATATTATGTTATACATGGCTCATAAGCCTAGTTTCATGGTAGACTGGACACGGTTAGAAATATGACACGAATGAATGCTGTGAAACGAAAACGCGTTTGATCAAATCCCCAAAGGACTCCGTTCAAATATCATTTTAAAAAGAAAACACTTCAAAGAACATGTTCTATGCAGGTTCAACCTTTAATAATAAGATTAAAGGTTAATGTCCGTTAGAGATATGCGGAGCTGTTTTTTTTAATGTATAATGACACCTAGCTGTCAAGCATGCGAGGTGTCAAATATCATGCACATCTTCGAGCACATCTCTGCTTTTGGAGAATAGATATTCACCCAAAATTTTCAAACGAGCGAGCGAAGCGAACGAAGTTCTATGCTTCAGCTTTGGCCAAAATTCCAACTTCCGGGTGTCCCACTGTCCGGCTGTTCTCATCTACAGGGGACCGATTTTTGACTTTCGAGAAGTAAATACGTTTGTAGTGTCAAAATGGCACTTACTTTCTACCAATAGAATTAATTACGAGTGGTCAAGACCACTCATTTTTCAATTTTCTATCGCTATTTCAAAATAGCATTTCATAATTTTTGTCAGTTTTCGAATGAAAGAGTCGAGCGCTCGAAAGTCAAAAATCGGTCCCCAGGTCGCATTTCTAAACCCAAGTGAAATTTTGGAAGCAACTTGAATAATTTTACAGTTTTTTTTTTAAAGTAATTGTTTTTTTTTTAAAAGAAGCCTGTCTTGCTCTAGTTCTACAGCTACTAGGTACTTGATAGTAGCTCAACTTGGCATATGTTTTTGTATCCCTGGGACAACCTACAGGGTAATCGCATAGTTATATGAATGAGTATGATGATGTCCTAATAAACTCTAACGTATTAGTTTATGATGGTAATGATGACACCTTCAAAAGACGGATAATACCTATGTCCGCTACGTACGCTCGTTCGAATAGTTACGCATTTACCCTGCTTTGGTTTGACAGGGTCACGATTCTATTTGTCTTAAATGACAGAAGAAGACATCCCTGGGATATCGCTTTTGTTTCATAATATCTTTGTAATAGCTGGCGCCCAAATTATTATATTGCCCTTACAGCACAAAGTGGTATTAGAAATTTTAAACGCCTCTTGGCATATAAAAAATCGTAAGGTTAAATTTCGTTACCAATACATATATTAATAAATAATAATAATAAATAAATATAAGGGGCCAATCTTACACAAATCGACCTAGTCCCATAGTAAGCTCAGTAAGGCTTGTGTTATCGGTACTAGAGGACGATATACATATATAATAGATATATTCTTAAATACATAGAAAACATCCATAACTCAGAAACAAATATTCATGCTCATCACACAAATATTTGCCCTTACTGGGATTCGAACCCAGGACTTTCAGCTTCGCAGGCAGCGTCACTACCCACTTGACTAACCGGTCGTCATATTGACATGACATACTCTTTATATCTGGATGTGAACAGATTAGGTGGTAAAATAATGGTCTTAACTATTAACTATTGTCATGGCTTATCCTATAATGTATATCGCATAGACATTAATCTAAATAGACGTCACATGCACCGTGATTTCATATAAAAACCAAGCATAGCAATTTATTTGTGGCGCCCACCAAAATACCATTATAGTCCAGGCAATAAACTGACAACTTGTATGGAAAAAATGTCAATTTTGGAAATAATTTATAATAGCTTATTTTTTATGTATAACGGATATATTATCAATTAAATAGTTACCCAGCGACAAAATCCGACAAAATTTCAGACATCGAAAAAATGATAAGTTATCTGGCTTCTAAAAAGTCAGTCAAAATATAAATAAATGTTTTTGTCTTTATTTTGGTTCATTTACATTTGCTCTATAATATTCAAGATAAATCGTACAAAAAAAGTTAATGCATGCTTCATTTAAATCTACATAATTACTTCCGGGTGGAAAGTTTGCCGGATTCTTGACTAAATCATCTTAGAATAACATTTTCTAATGAAATCAACAAAAAAAACGCTATTTTAAATTAATGTTTTTCAAAACCGTATTTTGCCTGGAGTATTAGG
Source organism: Epinotia ramella (assembly GCA_947578815.1). NCBI lineage: Eukaryota > Metazoa > Arthropoda > Insecta > Lepidoptera > Tortricidae > Epinotia > Epinotia ramella. The sequence goes on from OX388202.1 coordinate 34,477,832, forward strand.
TAACGAACATAACCTAACTTAACCGGTATAACCTAACTTAACCGGTATTTCGGTGGACAAAAAAACGTTTACCTACGAGAAGTGTTAGCCGATTCTCCTGGAAGAAAATAGGTACCGGTATATTATATTTTTTCGATTCTAGTATTGAAATTAGATTCTACACAGACGCTAAAACCCACAAGAATTATAATGAAACAAATACTAGTAGTGGCTCTGTGAGCTGTAATGCCGGCTGTACACATTGGTCCAACGTTGGCGCGTGAGCAGGAGGCATCTATGTAAACGAAAGAGATCGAGTTATAGCCCTCTCCCTCTAACGCATAGCTGCCATCCGCTCACGCGCCAAAGTTGGCCCTGCGTGTACAGCAGGCTTAAAACTCGCGAGCCAGGTTTTTTTTTTTCATTTCGTAAAATAGAATCGACCAATATAATCGAATCTATATAATTATTGAACCTGCTCACGAGAGCATCAGTTCAGAAATGCAACCTGTAGAGGAGCACATCCAGACAGCCGGACATCCTGACATAGGAATTAATTTTGGGCCAATCTGAAACGGAGAAGTTTGTTCGCTTCCCTCGCTCGTTCAAATAATGCCACCTCGGAAAATATTCGAATTTGACTGTATCACAAATCTTATAATGCTTAGTAGAGCATAATAAAATTATGCTTTGGCACGCGAAGTGATGACTTGGGTGATCTACTTAGATTTATGTCTGCGGTATATTGGCCAAGCAATGCTCATAATTATAGCTTATCTGGGGAAGCTGCCAACATGCCAGGTTAGTGGCTAATACCACACATTACATGCCATGGTGTATCGGTCTTGGATGCATGTGGTTATTATACTACTGTCATGTGGTCGACGGGTGTGGAGTGTGGTAGGCAGTATTATGTCGTAAAAAGGTATGTGACATAGTAGTGATTATTAGTACTGTGTCTCAAGGGAGCAAAATAATATATTTACGGCGAGAGCGGTAAATTAAATCCTGAATGAAGCGAAATCTTGAGCGTTACGAGGGATTCAAGTGTTTACGCCCAGGACGGAAATAATATTGCTACCAAGAGACACATACCTGCTGCTTTTTACACCAATGAGGAAAATTTAAATCCCTTATTTGAGGGCAACAATAACTGTTTTCTGAATAGTAAGTGTGAAATAGTACATTTCTTATCTAGGGCGGTAAAACCGTTTGTGGCCTTTAGTTAGTATTGTTATAGTGCGGTTTTTTTGTCGTATATAGTTACCACATAAACTAAAAAAATAGGAACTGTATCTTTAGAATCGTTTGCGTGGTTGATGGACAATAACACATTGTCTTTTCCAATAGCGATTACATATTCCTAAAAATAATAAGTATTACGCATATTCATAGTACCGTAAAAATAACATTCTTCCCCGTAACGAATACATCAAATAAAGGTGACTTTCTAAAGGCACATTCACGGTCGAACATTTTTGTACAACAAAAGTTATAGAAGTTCAGACCCTCTTACCTCACATCCAATTAGGTCATCAGGACGTTTTTATAATACTCCGCCGTGCGTATGGACCCGAGATTAGGGACTGTACAGACAGTGGAGGCATGGTTTAACATGCTGATTAAAATTTGTATGTATATGTACATCCGCCATTATACTTACATACACGATTGTCCAGTATGTCCTAGCCCTTCCGTGAGGTGAAATATATATGGCATTGTAATTTTTAATATTAGTTACAGGGGCATATATGAATATATTAATAATAGGGGACAATCTTACAAAAATCTAACTAGCCTCATAGTAAGCTAAATGAGGCTAGTGTTATGGGTTCTAGACGACTATATATCTAGCAAAATTATATGGGTTATTACTTGCACAGTACGAAACATCCAAGATATGGAAATAAATATTCATAATTATCATTACAATTATTTGCCCTTCTCGGAATTTGAACCAAGGACCTTCAGCTTCGTAGGCACTACCCACTAAGCTAACCGATTGTTAAAATTGACTTCTTCTGAATAAACCGTAACTTCTACTATTCCAGATGTATTTATCCTAATCCCATTCTTAAGGAAATGAATGACAAAATGAGATAAAGGTGAAGTAAATTCGTTTTATCAATTTCAATGGGTTTGAAAGAGGTTTATGAAGCAAGGTGCTGATTTTTGTGTTCTAATAATAGCCCTGATAAAACGATTATCTTGTTGACATGTAAGTGTGGCAACGCTAACCGCTTCACCGTTTTCATGAATTTACCGCCGTTTTTTAGTGATACGATAGAGCCATAGAACAAACAAAACTTCTAGAATAAATCACATTTTATTTGGTATAATTTGATATTATCATCGATCACTTTGTTTTAACCAAAAACAGTCCCCGCTAAGGGTACGGGCGACTGAATGCGCGATTACAGTGTAGTTAATGATTTTTAATGGAATTAGTGATTCTGTGTATGAATGATGGTTGTTGGTTGCAATGGATGATGGGTGAAAGGTAGTGAACTATAAGCCGTTGAACTTTTTCAAGTTGTTTACAAAGGAGGCGTCGCGTTGGCAAAATGAGGCTATTGTAGTTTCTTCACGAATGATTTCCTATTTTTTATCATCGAGGTAACCATACGGGCTATGCCACAAGCTGTCACTTAAGACCGAATAGTAATTTCCGCGTGAGTATAAGCCTATACCAAGCCAAGGAGTGTCACCTCTACGTCAGTAATCTGTAGCTTACCTCAGTTAATTATGTTCCCTATCCCGCACGGCGAGATTAACCGGCAACCCTCGGGATTCGAATGAAATTTCATCCCGTGCCATATACTTTACAAATAAGTTACGGCTGCCGAGCTAGTGCGGGAAAATCCCGAATTAGTAGCGAAGAGTCTTGGAATTGCAGTGCCTAACAAGTATACTACAATTGTGTATTTTTCTTATGTAATTATAACACTTAGTATAAGCGATAAGGCCGCCTGTTGTTACCATTATTTATTAAGATTTTTTTTGTAAGATGTTTCTCTCTTGTCGTGGTGCAATAAAGAGTATTTTTTGTTGTTATTATTATAAATTACAAAATATACTTGTAAAAATAACAATACGGTACATGAGATTTAGAAGTAAAAAAAAAATATACTTAACAATTTTTTTATGGGCCAAGAGCAAATTTAAAGATAGGCACCAATAGAAACCTTGAAATAATGAATGATTGATAAAAATCATTATGAAAACATTACACCCCTTCCGAGGAATCTAACCTGTTAGTAATCCAAATTAAGAGAAACAGATTGCACTAGACTATACCATCCTCAAAACAAGTTCGTGCAAGTTTATCTCAAATGATACACAGGACTATTTAAATTATCTCCTTGATCTACAGGACAACACACTGAAACAGATAATAAAAAATGTTTGAAAGCTAAGTCAATATATCTAAATCGATTAAATTAGAAAACACTTCTAACTACTCCAACATAGTGTTTTTAATCCACCATGACATAGGTACCCAAAGATATGTATAAGTAGGTATGATGATTTATTGCTAATAAAAGTAAGATTGTAAAATTGAAAAACCCCCCGACACAAAAAAAAATACTCTAAAAACTAACAAATAATATTTGAAATCTCTTATAATTATTATCGTCACATATATTATGTAAGTTCAAATATTTTTATTTTCCAAGCGTCGTCGCGTCGGGGGACCGTCGCGTCGGGGGACCGTAGGGCGACTGAAGTGGTCCCCCCGACGTGACGACGCTTGGAAAATAAAAATATTTGAACTTACATAATATATGTGACGATAATAATTATAAGAGGTTTAAATATTTTTTTTTTGTCCTTTTTAAAGTACTTAATGATCTTCAAACAGCTAATCAGGTCATGGTTACCTTACCATATAGTTTTAATATCGTTGAAGTAACACGGCACCAAATTTCGAATCGATAGGACATATGGAAGTTAGTCAGATCCCCTCATCAACTATTAACGAGCTGATGATCTTCAAACGGCTGATCAGGTCATGGTTACCTTACCATAGCATTTCACTGTCATTGAAATAACACGGTACCAAATTTCGAATCGATCGGACATAAGGAAGTTAGTCAGATCCCCTCATCAACTAGAAAAGAGCTGATGATCTTCAAACGGCTGAACAGATTTTCATGAAACATTGCTAAGAACACTCGGGTTAAAATTATCTATGATACAAAAAAACCGCATTAAAATCGGTCCATCCGTTTGGGCGCTACGTTACCACAGACAGGCAGAGGCCCTTTAAAACAAAAATATAAAGCAAGGGATACACATGGCGGATACCATCTGCGAGCGCACAACATGATACACCCGGTGATGGTCCCCGCCAGGGCGCCAGGTGCAAAGACTATTGCAGAGACTATTATTATTATTTATTATTCTCATCGTAATAGCGTATAGCGTTTCGTAAAGTAGTAGAGTACCATCGCTTTCATATCGTTCGATATTTTGGTGCCAATTTCGTTGCCCTAAGCTAAGGGCTTTCATGATAAAAAAGGGTACCTCGTGAATATTTGAAGGTTTTTTTTATAATCCTGTGCAATGTGCATCCATGAATACCATTTTCATGTGTGTTTGTTGTCCGTAGTTTTTTAGCTCATTATGTAAAGTATATAATTGTACATACATCGTCACGCGCGTTGCGTGGACTGTGTGTACACGCGTTAGGGCAGAAGCAATGCGCATGGTCTAATGGTCCCAACGCCAACAGCCCTTCGCCGCGTCGTTGCGCTGATTTTGTAGGAGCAGACGCAACGCAACTTTAAAATTTGAATTACCACGAATGAACGAAGTATTTTGTTCTTTCTACAGGAACTTGGGACTCAGGAGAAACGTATTGATCTCTGGTGTTTAATTTTCGCAATAAAAAATCCGCTCTCTGTAAGTAAATGACGACTATTCAGCAAATTTTCAATGTTGATTGATTGTGCCGACCAAGAACTATTCAATGCTAGATCCCGGTTGCTCCTACATCCTGTTGTCTAGAGCCTATAGGTACACACAACTCAATATGACATTATGACTTTGATTGGATGTAGGTATGATAGAAAACAGATATTAAAAACCAACTGATTCACAGTATCAGATCTAATTTCTGACATTCAGTTCATTTGTTTACACCGGCTGGTAAATTATTTTCAGTAATAACAAGACAAGCGTCATCTCAACATCTCCTAATTAAGCCACGTATACATTATGCCAAAATTACATTCATCGCAAGTGTTCGTAACTTTAATAGATTTTAACACTCGAACAAATTTCGTAAGCCAGTTTTCCAAGGCCTTCGAATTCCATGGAGAGGATATTTTCTCTCGTATTTTTATTGGTGTTAAAAGGGTGAAGCGTGTCAAATTAGGCTGGTTTGTCTTTAATAGCGATCGAGGGGTCTTGTCAGGGAGACCTCGCCATAATGGATGAAGTTCTACAAAGTTGCACCATCAATTAGTCATAATGGGTCTTGGGACGTGATGGGCTCATTTTTCTTTTCTGGATAACCTTTCCTGCTGTAGTAATTGAGCAGCCATATGCATATTAATTATAGCTTTATTGGTGAATTTATAGGCGGGTTTTATGGTGTAGTTGTATGGTATTGCTTTTATGGTAATGGATTGGCAATATTGAAAACTTTTATTTTTAGAATCGTGTTTCAATGAAATTGCCATGAACTTTTCGTTACTTCCATTCCTACTCTTTTAGGAAACGATACGTGATATTTTTTTCCCTTGGTTTTAACTGATGGCGTTGGGACACGTACATAGGTATTATATATTGAAGTCAAGCTACCGTAATAGGTATAACAATTCAATTCTTTGTCATGCCAACTGTATTGTGATATATAACTATATATCACAATACAGTTGGCATGACACAGGCATACACACCATGGTGGCTGGCGACTACATGGATTTATTAATTAGCAAATGGTCCAGTTCTCATAACTGCCACTGTCCACATAGTAAGAGCCACCACCAAGCCTCCAACTACTAAGTAGGGTGTCGATAATTGAAAAAATCAAAAATCTTTATTTTTTTTTTTTTTTTTTTTTATTATTTATCTTTTTTTTTTAAATTATTCAAATAAAGAGTACCTAGTATAGTATTTGGTTCTTTACTACAATATACTATACCGAAATTGAATTTGATTTGACTTAAAAAAATTCTTACAATAAAATATTTATATTATAGGTATACAATTTAAACTTGGGTTTCAATTTCAAAACGCGGAACTGGCTTATGGAAAGTAGGTTGAAATCATACCTACTTTGCTTTCGTTTTTGCCCGAATATGCACAAAAAAGAGCGCATCAATCAATGCGATTCTAATCTCATAACAGCACGTCAGAAGTCCATTCCGAAATGGAAGCCCTTTGCATTGGGAAAATAAGTCTTTCGAAGAACACGCACTGGATGTAGTACTGGGTACGATAAATACGTCTTAGTCAGATGAAAAAGCTATTAATTCAAAAAACAATTCTAGGTTAGTAAGAGTCCGATTATAAGAATTTTCCGTGCAGAAATAACTTGGATTCAGCTTATTTACATTAAGTAGATAAACTTTTTCATCTCACCAATTTACTTTTAACATTAGCGGTTAACAACGTTACTATTTCTACGAAATCAAACGTATCTGAATGTTCTTACGAGCGATTATGCTTGCAATAAGGGCTGGTTTCCACACTGATTAGTGATCAGTGCGAAAGTCCATACATTTGCTGCAAGAACGAGTAGCTTTTGTATGGACTCGCACTAATTACTAACCAATGTGTAAACCGGCCCTAAGTCTGCGACCCTAGCACATCCGGCGCCACCACGGGAGACGAAAACACCTACCCTCCTGTTCAGCGATTTTTTATTTGAAATGAACATAAAGTGTGCTCGATAGAACAGAGAACCGAAAATTCCTCATAAATATTTGTTTTAGGCTTACTTGACCTTTACACATTGGTGGGCGCGCACATATATGCTGATTGATTGCAAAAACACATGCAACAAATATTTTTGAATTCAGTAAGTCTTCGTGATCATTTCAGTAAGAAATAAGTTCAAAACAAGCATTTTTAGTAGAACTATACTTCTTACAACGAGACCTGTCTAAGTACGTGATTTTGTTTGTCTATTTGTGCGCAATCGAGGTTTTACTTGAGGGTTTAAAAAACTGTTGAAGATTTTCACCTTCTGTCTGCATCATGAGATCAACGACTATTCTGCATTAATTCAGATCAACATGACTAATAAGTAGGAGAAAATCAAATTGATTGTTATAAGTAAATGTCCCAAATTAGGCGTATTAAGAGGAACATGAAAAATTTGTTGCACGGTTTCGATAGCTCAGTTAGTGAGAGCGACTGTTGTATGCCAGCAGGTCGCTGGTTCAAATCCAGCTCATAGCTCTATCTTTTTTCCTTAAAATAGAATTTTCGTTAGTTAACGTTACATCAATTGATTCATACATCGTTGCGTATGTTTTTATGTAAACATACTCAGTTATGGATGAAATTAATCAATACTTGTAAAATACTAAAAAGCTACGGTTGGTACGAAGCCTGGCTCATACCAATGAGTTATTCGGAGCTTGTGTACGGAATATTTACCGTTAGCTTTTTGGTGACGGAAAACATCGTGAGGAAACCTGTCTATTTCCCCAATTAGGTCTAGCTTTCCCTCTGGGTTGCAAGGTCAGATGGCAGTCGCTTTCGTAAAACTAGTGCCTATGGCAAATCTTGGGATAAGGTGTCAAAGCATACCCCTGGCTCCTTCAGGGCGTAATCGGGAATAACGCTATCGGGAATATCGGGAATATGATGATGACTTGTAAAAATACTAAATAAATAAATAAAATAAATATTAAGGGACAACCTTACACAACTCGACCTAGTCCCATTGTAAGCTCAATAAGGCTTGTGTTATGGGTACTAGACGACGATATATTGAACAGAGAGAAATACTTAATTAGGTACATAGAAAACATCCAGGACTAACAAATATTCATGTTCATCACACTAATACTTGCCCTTACCGGGATGCGAACCCAGGACCTTCAGCTTCGTAGGCAGCGTCACTACCCACTTGGCTAACCGGTAGTCAAAACTAAAATACTATAATACTTTTGGACCCTAAATCGTGTGAACCTATATGCAAAACTGTGCGTTCTTAAATAGTCTAAGCTCTTTTCCATTACGAGGATCCTTATGAAAGAACTGCCCACATAATTGGCTTCAGGGCGATAGACAAACTAGAACCCAGTTCTCGACTTCTGAATAGCCTTAACTTTTTCTAGTGGGCTGTGTTACTGAAGTTTTTTCATTACTAGCTCCCATCTGAGCGATGACAGAACTTCTTGATTTACCTTAACTGTTTTGTTTTGACCTAGTTTGCCTGTATTCCTGAACTTAATTGGAATAAAATAAACATTGGCTTTCAGTTTGTGAACTTATTAGGGGTATTTATTTTATTGACAACGCAAATAGATATAATTAATGGTAGCCAGTGGGAGCAAGTTGTATTTTCTAAAAAGATTTGAGTGAACAATCTTCAGTCTCGAAGGAACATCTGTTTATATTTTTCTTTTATCGTTACGAGCGAGTGAAGCGGACGAAATATACTGGGTGATTTCGGGACCACAAAATCGCAAGAAAAAAATAATAGCCAATTAAGAGTTAATATGAGTTAATTTAGAGTTAATCGCAATTACCTCACAGTTAACTTTTAATTAGCTGGGTTTTTTTTTGCGATTTCGTGGTTATAGGAAAAATTGTTCAGCGCTTTCGGTCATTCCGGATCGTGACCCCGAAATCACCCAGTATATATTTCAGCTTGGGCCGAAAATCGTTTATCCGGTGTCGGCTGTTCGGTGATCTGTGTGCGGTTGTTCTCTCTATATAGGTCGCATTTCTCAACCACAAAAATTATAAAAATCAGGCTTGCGAGTTCTAAACAGCTCACAGAGCCCCTACTACTAGTAGTAGTAGTAGTAGTAGTCATCATCATCATCATATCAGCCGAAAGACGTCCACTGCTGGACAGAGGCCTCCTCCAAAGAGTGCCAAAGTGACCGGTCCTGCGCCACCCGCATCCAGCGGACTCCATCAACCTTTACCAGGTCATCAGTCCACCTTGTAAAAGACAATTTCAATATGGCGGTTTGTTTACATAGTTAGCAAATTCTATTGACGGCCACTTTAGTAGTAGTAGCATTATTCAAATCGGAATTTCGATCCAACGTGACATGAGCCTTAATTCTAGCGGTAGTTGGGCGGTGCGTGAGGGCGTTAGGGTAGGAGCATCAGTAAAAAAGCACACATTACATACATACATTGAGCTTTAACGTCACACAAACATATTAAACTAGCATCAACACCTTTGGCTCCATCTGTAAATCAATTCCTTAGTGTAATACAATTCTGTTTAGTTTAATATTCATTTTACCATTCATTTTCTAGGGTTCCGTACCCAAAGGGTAAAACGGGACCCTTTTACTAAAACTTTGCTGTCCGTCCGTCTGTCTGTCTGTCTATCTGTCTGTCTGTCCATCTGTCACCAGGCTGTATCTCATGAACCGTGATAGTTAGACAGTTGAAATTTTCACAGACGATGTATTTTTGTTGCCGCTATAATAACAAATACTTGAAAACGGAATAAAATAAATATTTAAGGGCGCTCCCATAACGTACGGAACTCTTCGTGCGCGAGTCCGACTTTTTATTAAGATCAAACCTGGAAAATACTTATCTACGCACATAATCATTACATCATTAGTGCTCTAAAATGCGTTCAGAAACCGTAGGAAATGATCAGCATTATTACAACCAATTTTACTATGAGAACTTTCTTGTCTGTGGTAGTAGGTAAAATCTGTACTGTAATGTTATTACAGTACAGATTTTTGTAAGGTTATGAGATTAAATTTGGAACAGCTGTCAAAACTCAAGTGGGTCACTATTCTAGTATCCATAGATATTAAAACAGTTATCGATGCGAAACGTCAATTCCGTATGTTTTTTAATATAAACCGCACGACATTTGATCAAGAGTGACATGAGAATAGGGACTTCATTCGTTTGTCTATGATTTAAAAAAACATTCGTCTTGACGTAGGATCGAATTGCCGCCATTACTGTTGTCATGTCTTTGTTGGTTTTTGCTGTTACGAAAGTAGAATTGTGAAAAGTTGTTTGTTATTCACATTTTAGTTGAAAATATGAGTAGTAGTGACTACGAGAACGATATGCACACTCCGCCGGATATCATAAATGCAGCCACGATTGCAACAAATATATTTTACAGGTAGCACTGGTAGCAATGCAGGTCATTTTCCTACGGCTTCTGAACCCATCTTAGAGTACTTATGATATGTGTGTAGATAAAGTAGTGTATGCAATGTACATAATTTAGCCTTAAAACACTCGTGTGATCCTATTATGAAACTCGCTGGCGCTCGTTTCATAAAACCACACTCGTATTTTAAGGCCTCTGATTATGTATCAGTTGCATAAACTACTATTATAATTCAATCTTACGTACGGCTGAAAACAAAACCGAACTTCTTTGTAGGTCATCATGTTGTTAAGGGTGTCAATTCCCCATTAACTACGGCTTAATGGTCATACAATCGATATCAGTTATGAAGACATTAATTTTCCAATAACAGGCCCCGTAGCATGGATGGCGTTATCACGCGATAAGTGACAGGATAGGCGCGTCGTCTCGTTCTATCGAACGGTGTCAGCCAGGGACGGAAGCTCTATCCTGTCACTTATCGCGTGATAACGCCATCCATGCTACGGGGCCTGGTCTCTAACAGGTCAATAAACCAGCACGACCTTACGATAGGAGAAAAATTACTCAATGTTATAATGAGGTCACGTTTTTGGCCGTTGATCAAGTTGAAAACCTAAATTCATTTTATATTAAGCAGTACCGTAAAATGGGGTGAGTAGGGCTCGCGAGGAGAGTTGGTTTATGAATGGGGAGAGAAGGGATGAAAGGGGGGTGAGATAGGATTTTAGGGCTACTGCTACCTTAATAATGTATTCCAATTTAAAATGGATCTATAGTAATATACATAATAAAAAAAAAACGGTCCAACAATCTTCCAAAATCACCTTTATATGAAAACCCATCTCACCTCAACTACGAGGGACTACGGGGTGAGGTGGGATTTCGTGTTTATCGTTAAAGTTATGAAATGGAACTACCCAAAATCATAAAAAAAAAGCAGAATACAAACGTCCGGAACACTATTTTATATAACATTCAGTTTGCATTATGTAAAAATAAAATGTTATCGAGGTTTGAATGTCAGTTTTGTCCCTACTCACCCCGTTTTACGGTAATGTCTGCTAATGATTGATTCAATTCAGATTTTAGTTTTTTTTTTATGTAATGCTCGGAGAAATGTGTCTAATGTGCCGCACGATGAGAGGCCACGACGTGGCAGGCCGAGACGGAGTTGGCGGAACAACCTACACGTATTTCGCAACGATTGTACAGATATTTCTTAGAACCGGGATTAGTGGAAATCAAAAGTTTTTAATTAATTTTCGGAAACATTTGACCTCATTAAATTTTTAATTTCTTCTGCTTGAAATCGTAGCCGCCATATCTGTCAACTGTCAGTGACGTCAAAATGGCGGGCTAGCCATAACGATCCAACAGTAAAAATTTATATCCGATGTTTTGATAGACCTTCACAAAACGCATATTAAATTCTAAAGCATAAAAAATATCGATTCTGATATGGAAACTTATATGCGCTAAATTCGTATTGAGGCGTACTTAATTTCAATAAATGTATCAACAAATTTCAACAAAATAACGTCAAACGTCAAAAGTCTGACTTCCTTTTTTTTTAATGGCATGGCATAGCGCTGTTCTCGCGTTCAGCCATAAAGTCTATTTGAGTTTCTGCAAGATTACACGCTGAGTATTTGTCACGATACTGCACGGCTGTCACAAGATGGCGCGCGAGCTCTATCTATTTTTGTCGCACTATTTCTAAGTTGTCTAATAAGAGAGAGACAGATAGTTCGAGAAAAATCGAGAGAGCTCGCGCGCCGTCTTGTGATAGCCGTGCTGGTTTGTCAGTATTTATATTTATCATCAATAAACAGTATGTATTAAATCAGTATAGAACGGGCCTTTTATAAACATTAATTATAAAGCACGTCAGTATTAAGGCAGTATTATAACTTCGTACTTCGCGCCTTCAAGTTGACATTCAGCCAATATAGACACACAGAAATAGGCCAACATACAGAAAAATACTTTTTCATCACACTTGCTCGAAAAGGGCTTCATAATGCGCAGACATACAGAGCTGTAATAGCCTGTGTTACGCCCACGGGCGTAATAGTTTTATTCTTAAATTGTATCTGCGACTCATGCGGCAGTTACAAAGCAAAGAGGTTTTATATCAAATACGATGTCTCAAAACGTATTTATAAATAAATTTAAACTTAAAAAACTACTTAAACATGTTTAACTGAATTATTTACAGATTTAATATGTAGTTATTTAGTGTCTATGTAAAATGTTTTTAAGTGTTTTCAAGTCGTGGCTGTATACCGAAGGGTCTTTGCCATACGCGCCTCACGTCAAATTCAACAAAATGGCCGACTGACATGATGCAGTGTTTATTACGATTTATATTCATTTCATCTAAAATGTATTTGTTTCCTCGCAATTGTGATGAAAAACATTGTGTATAACACGGGCGTAAGAATATTGCAAACTCGAGTCATTAAAAGCCCTCCGCCTTCGGCGTCGGGCTTCTGATAGACTCTTGTTCGCAATATTCCACTCCCGCCCCTCGTCAAACAATGTACTATTACATCACACCTGGCCATAATGAGAGTTTTACCGCACGTAGCGCGTACGGTAAAACTCGCATTATGGCCAGGTGAAGACGTAAAATTGTGTACTCACCACGGGCAGTAAAAAAGAGAGCCCTCTATCGCATACGCAAATACCTGCGATTTTGGGCTTTCTTTCTTTTACAGCCCTTGGTAAGTAATGTACTATTATCATAAAGCCTGTAATGCAACACACATTTCATTAATGGGGTGTATACATGTCATGATTTGTCAGCCCTAATTTATAAGAAGATGACTAATTGCTATCGTCTGGAGGCATGTTGCGCTGCTGATCCAACTCTCAAACGAGTTGTACTGAGAAATTGCATGCACATGTGGTCGGATTGATACATCTGTACGCTACACCCAATTATGACTTCGACATGTTGTACTAGTTGACAAAATGGGGTAAAATCACATAATCTGTATACCCAATCAGCTGGCAATGGCGGGAACATACACAAGATTTGGCAGAATGTGATAGTTCGATTTGAAATTAAATTAAATGAAAAAATTAAATGAAATGAAATCTGATTTACTTGCGTTAAGTGTGGTTATATAAAGCTCACATGAGATTTTATGCTCATATGAGAGAGAGCTTATTCCAGCATGCAAAGATGACGACGCCACAAACTAATTAGGTACTTACATTCAATTTAAACCTACAATTCATTAATGTTGACGTCAAATTATTATTTCATTCTATTTTATTAATTATATTTAAAAAAGACATTCATTGTATAAAAACATTTTTCTTTCAACCATATAAATATTTTTTTTCTAAATTTACAACTATCGGCAAATGAAATGAAATCAAATCAATTATTTATTCTGCAAATAGGCCACAAGGGCACTTTTACATTTCAAACGGTAATTTACAATAAAATAATAATAATCTTACACAATAATAATTTAAAATGATATATAAAAGGTTAACAAACTAAATGTCACTAAGTTAATGTAAACAAAACAAAATTGCAAAATATGACCATTACATTCGATATAAAGATCTGTACGAGTATCAGCATTAACGGAAGTTAATGATATCTATTAATTCAGTATTCCAGAGGTCTAAGGTCTCTGAGCGTCCAAATACAATTAATAATTATTCTAATATTCTAAGAGATGTATACGACGGTCTCTAAGCGTCAAAACAAAAAAAGGAACATTAATGTAATATTGTCAATAACAATAACAATACGGCAATTGTCTTATTACTAACGGTATGTGATTAAATGTCTTTATTTATACACATTGCATGACAATTATTTCTCTCTTGCACTTTTACACTGTGGAGCTCTTATTTTGGCTGGATCTCTTTTTCGAAGTTTAGAGTTAGTTTTCACAGACTGCAACATTGCAATATGAAAAATATTATTAAATATTTTTACGTCACTCCGGGCGGTAAGTGAGATTTACTGCCCACGGGCGCAGCGGCAAATCTCCCTTCACACCCAGGAGAAGACGTAAAATTGTGTACGCACCACGGGCGGTCATTCGTAAAGCCCCAGATCGCATATTTATGGCACTCACCTTCGGTTCGGGCCACAAACACCTGCGATCTGGGGCATTCACGAATTCACCGCCCTAGGTACGTAATGTACTATTAATAATTACCTTTAATAGAAAGGGACTCGGACTCGCGTTATGGTTGCAGAACTTACCTAGACGTGGTTAGGTATAGTTGGGAAAATATAAATTGGCCGTCTGTTGTCTAATTAAAAATAGATCTTTTGTTCCGCGTAAACACTTACCGGTCAATACTCGAAAGGATTATCTATTATTTATTCCTAAACAAATCTTTACCTGAGCGTCGCGAGTGACTCAAGATCATTTCAGTCATCACGTTTTTATTTATTTAATATAAAACAGTGTTAAACATGTAGAGAAGAAGATCAATAAACATTTAATGCTGCAGCCTGTGTCCTAACTGTTGGATCTATTGCCACAAACATCTACTAAACTTTTACCCCCTTATTCATAAAACTTAATATGCCTCTGTTAAATAAAACTAGTTTTGTCCCTTTCTTACTAATTTAAATATCAGAGTGACAGATAAAGACAAACAAATTTTAACGGCATTTTAGCTAAAATAGGTTTGTTCAACGTTTTACTTTATAGGTTAAATTAGAACTGCATGTGTCCTATGTCCAAGAGAATAAATGCGTTAACTCCCACCACATTACCATGCAAACGAAGTCGCAGGTACAGCTAGTTATTAATAATAAATAACCCATAAAAAACATTCCATGTAGTAAAGAGGCCAACTCTCGAAACTCTTCCACCGTAAAAAGTTGTGAGATATTTCGTAGGACCAAGTCTCAGGCAATCTTATTATTCTTTATTTGCTAGCTAAATACAATTCTGCAACTTGGCAATCACACAACTTTACTGCATTTATGGATTTTTGCATACCTAAAAATATGTAATAACTATCTATTGTGTGATTGCCAAGTCACAAAATTTCATTTAGCTAGAGCCTCTTTTTTACATGGAATGTTTTTTTATGGGATCTCACTTCTTTTTGTAGGTGTTGTCAATGTCCCATTCTTGATTTTTAATTTTTTGTCCCATTCACTGCAAATATAACTTTGTAATCCTATATGGGGTTATAAAGTATACAGATGGTGTATCTAGAAAACAGGACTTATATTGCAATTTTTTTTAGTGTTCCCTTGATTTATACACTAAACACTAATTGTATTCTAAATTTGAAGTTTCTATGTCTGCTAAGTGCCTTAGACTTTTGATGATCGGTGAGTCAGTCAGTGAGTGACAAAATTAAGAAACTTTGACTAGTTATAAATCTTAAACCACTAGTTCAAATGAAATTTGAAATAAGTATATCGTGTTTATACAATGTGTGCCTGGTTAATGAAAATGCAGGCTTCTAGTTTTATCCACAACGAAGTTATAGGGGGGTCGAAAATGTCCTGAACTGCTTCGAGAAAAGGATGGTACGGCCGTGCCGCTGTTTTGCTCGACTTGGCGGGGGCACTACCGTGGCCCCAGATAATGCTCCGAGCCGTATTCGAAGTATTCGAACCGGCGACCACAGGTATACATGACCTGTCGCTATTAATTAACTAACCTGATAGAAGGACGTACACTGGTGTTTTAAAATTACGTTATTACATGCAATTTATAAAATAATCATTGAAGTGAGATGATGAAGAAGAGGCATTATTTGGATAATTATTTAATTGCTCAACGTTATATGTAGTACACAGTCATGAAAATTGCTTAACTAGCGGCCATATTTTTTATTACAGCATACCAACATTACAAGTATCCTATATACCCTATACTACGAGTATTAAGCGAGCAATTATATTTGTTTATATATTTGAAATCACGTTTTCGAAAACGGCTCTAATAATTTCAATGAAATTTGGTGGGTTTCACGGAGGCAAAAAATCGGTCTAGCTTGGTCTCATGTCTGGGAAAATTCGATTTCTCGGCTTTTTCTCTGTTTTCACCCGAGCAGAGCTCGGTCGCCCAGGGACTGACAACACAAAGCTACCAAAATAAAATATAATTGTTGCCATATTCAAAACGATAGATAGATTGTATGGAAAATGTTCGTTTTATAAATTCAGTCACACAAATTGCTTTTAACCAATTCAATTTATAGCCACATTTACATGATTTGCATACCACGATACCTACTCATGTATACATTTTGCATAAACAGGACTGATGGAAATAATAACTGAACCGTGAAACTACATATATATTTAATGTCATATCTGTCCACATTATACATATCTACTTCCAAGCATCTGCTTAAGTACTGGATATAAGTGTGTCTTTGTATTTTGACTAACAACCGTTCCTTTTTGCATTGTAGTCGGTCAAGAACAGTTCATATTGTTACGACGGCGGGGTCAATAACAGTTTTGTTGGCATAGTGACTCGCCGTCAAGGTGTTTCAAAATTCGCTGTGTCCACTAAGACTGGTTCGAGACCAGCGATCGACATGTACTTTTTGTATGTTTTAATTAATAGTGAATACATTTTCAAAACGCCGAGTAGCATGGAATGTTCTAGAAAGGCTAAGCGAATAGAACATTCGATGCTTAAGGAAATTTATAGACGAATGTATGGGCCTGGAATATTCGAGAAACGTGGACGTAGCACGTTTATCTGGAAAAGCCCAGCATGCTATTCAAAACAAATGAGTAATGAAATGAACAGCGAAATGAAGATCGAAATTAAGGACTAGAATCTTCGGTAAGGGGTATATAAGGGGACCACGTTCGCGGTACTAGACAGTCTTTGGAGTGAGTCTTGAAGACACCGTCTTGGAGTGAAGTCTCGAAGAGAGGGAGTGTTGAGTGGAGACTAGAGTTTGGAAAGTGGAATCTTCAGAGTGGAGTTCTCAGAGTGGGATACTAAGGGAGTAGTATCGGGTGAGAACTGGTTGAAGAAGTGGAAAGTGGTGAATAGTGAAGTGGTGTAGTGCGTAACAGTAAATGTAGCTGTGAAAGTACTAGTAGGCGCGAACTCAGTCACTTGTGTGAGTTAATTGAGTTGACAGCGTTAGTACGTGTGGACTCAGTGGACTTTGCTCTGTGTAAGTCGCAGAATAAATCTATTGTCGTGTTAAAAAGGTGTTTAACTCTATCCTACCCCCCCACGCTCGTAACAATATGTTAACAATCTAATAAATTCATTAAATACGTTATTAAAAACATTAGTCCGATATTTATTTTAATTGCCGTATTAAAAGTCCGTATTAAATGCAATCATGTATAGTCGATATTTTATTGATTTGCGGGTTCGATATGTTGACATCAAGAGACAAAATAATGGTCCAGATTTCTAGATACGCATAAATAACTTTGTAATCCCAGCCAGCCAAGTCTAAATAAATAAATCAATAATCATATATGTCTCATATACTTACTAATATTTAGTTTCATTTTTTTTCATCATAAACTCAAAACTCACCTGTCTGTTTTACTTAAGTTCATAAGTGACAACATTTCATATTTTTGAGCCCTAAATTTTATTGGTTCTGTGTATTTGGTTTAAAAAGACAAATACGCTGATAGTTTATTTATTTCTCTAGGGTTCGTATTCAATTTGTTATAAAATTTTCAATATTTACTTATTCTAAAAGGGCGTAACTACAATTCTACGCCTTTACCTTAGTCTTACCACGATCGAAAAAAAAAGTGATCTGACATTGACAATGACATCTGACTTTGCCATTGTCACTGGAGTTGGAGTAGGTCTGTGGTGTGTTGTTTGTTTAAATTGTACTATTTGTTAAAAAGAAACGATTTTATCGACGAATTTGGCTGTGATAAGGGTTACCGATACTGCATTATATAAATACGACACCTTGCATTTACACGGATCTTTGGAATTACTTCTTTCCCTACTGCTCGACACCACTCCGCTTTATTTTTATAGGTTACATGCAGTAGTTAACATCGATAGTAAACAATTTACGTCAATTTCAAATTCAAAGTGACAGCAGATTTTTTTTTCTGTAACATAAGGCACAGGCTATCCATTAACTATGTCGTAGAATGGGTAAAATTAGACCATATTTTTAATTGTTATTTAAATATTTTATTAAGCTATATTTTTTTTTTATAAATATAGTATAGTGCTCAGGAGGCAATATGCTTTTGAATCATATATTCATTTTGAAGTGTTTATAAAATGAAATGTTGTCAATTACAGTAGTCATACATTTTTTAATACTCAAAAAGATTTTCATAACATTTTTCATCATAAATATTAATTCTCCATTATATAATGGAATTCTAAATCTGACTTTATTACCAATTTTATTTTCATTTGACATGTGTATACATTTTTGAAATAATTTAACTCTTATTCAACATAAATAAATAAGAATGAATTAAATTTAATCTAATATTAACTTTTTGACGTTTAATGTATTTGTGCATTATAAATAAATGAGTATGAGTATGAGTATGAGTATAAAACTTCATAATTTGAAACGTAGCGTAGCGTTATCGAAGTAAATAAGCGTGTTTATTTTTTGTCACGAGGTGCGAGGCGAAGACGCTAACCAAGCCGCCTATCTGTGCAGACGTAGCCTAAGGCAGGTCGGTGTAGGTACGATGACGAGCGAAGCAAGGAGGAGTGTTATGCCGGCTGTACACATTGGGCCAACCTTGGCGCGTGAGCAGGAGGCAGCTATGTAAACGAAAGAGATCGAGTTAAAGCCCTCTCCCTCTAACGCATAGCTGCCAACGTTGGCCCAGTGTGTACAGCAGGCATTAGGAAGAACTGCGACGCTACAGCGCGAGCCGAGTGAGCGAAGCGAGCGTGCCGCGGCATTGGCCGGCGAAGCGCCAGAACCGATTTTTTTGCGAAAGCGTTTATTCATTAGGAAAAAGCCAATTGTGCGTTGAGGTATGTTCTTATTTATGATATTAATATTAACAAAAATATGATGTATGTCTGTTATGAAGGAACCTATTATGAGAAACGAAATTATGAGTTCAAGCCTCTTCTTAGTAATTAAATTGTGAAGATTTTTTTAAATGAAAACTGACCATTAATAGTTCCGATGATAGTTCTAGAAATTGAGGAGCAAAAAAGGAAAAACGAAAAAATATATATATGAAGAGTGATGATTATGAATACAAATCGTTAGTACTTATAATAAAAAATAGGACAAAGAACTTTATGAGAGCCAATATGGACCTCAGAAACAAATATTAAGTATTCCTCTGAATGAAACAAGTTGACGGAAACTAACGGTTTATTGTAACAAAATGGTTTATCTGATATTAAAAACTCTTTTTTTTATTGATTGCCAATCACGCAACTGGGTTACGGCACCTAACTGGCCGGTCAAATTGGGTTACCAAACTGAAAAATTAAGTCTTCAAATTTAACTGGTTTAGAATTTAAACCGCAGAATTTATTTGTGGTTAAAATATTGGAAAGTTTATGTGTGGCGTGGATAAAATCATTAGTAAATAAGTATGTTACTCAAACGCTATTCAGACAATTAATATCGCGTTTTCAGAATAACAATACCTACATATCAAGCATCTTTGTCTGTGCCTTCTGTTATATCCTAAAACATTATGTAATCAGAATGGTGGCCGTCCGTAGCTTACGAGAGTTTTCTGTACAAAAGACTGAATCTGTCTTTTATACACTTTCATTAAATAAAAGTACCCTTTATTGCACCCCTCATTAAAACAGCAGTTACAAAGGGCGAAGCAAAAATACAGAAGTAAAATAAAAGTCGTGGAGGCAGAGGCAGCAAAAGAGCGACCTCTTCCATACAACCTATGTATTATTTGTCACTAATAAATGTTTGAATCTATATCTCAGTAATTCTTTATCGAGCAATAGCTATTTTATGTCGCACGACCTCAATTATTGTACCTTGTCCATGTCGATACATAGAAAAATAAATAAGATGAAAGATGTACAAGCCTTGTAACTCTCTTTTAGGTGTATAATTGAAGGTCGAGACGCGGTAGACCTCGTCGGCGATGGCACCCCGCCGGTCACCCGTCACGAAACTAGACCTCTACCTAACGCTTAGTTACTACGAATCGCGGTGTCATGATATATTTGTGGGTGAGCGTTGAGGTGAACTTAAAACAAGTTACAGAATGGGGGGGCTGGACTCCGTTTGGCACGCACTGGCCAGATTTTGATGAATGGAAAAAAAGAGGCGGGAGGCCTTTGCTCAGCAGTGGGACATTATCGGGCTCTATACCTTATGTAATATTAATAATTGAGGTGAAGGTAAAAAAAGAAAAAAACCTAGTTATTATCGTAATCGTTTAGATAACAAACATTTAAAGTAAGTTGCTAAATCATTGAGCATTTCTCAACAATTTGTTAGTTAAAATAAGTAGGTGATTCTCTAATCAAAGTATTCTCAGTTCTTAATGAACACACAATACCTTTTTTAAGACTAATTTAAACTACTTAATTAAAATCAAACTTAAAAGTACGAGATTTTTTCTGTAACAGAATTTATTTTTTATTAAACAGGTGCTGAAATTGAAAAGCTTGGCTGTTAACTTATTAAATCAATTATTTTAATTAAGAAATCCCAACCTTCAATCCAAGATTTTAATAAATCTGACAAAAAAATCTTGTTATTACGCGCCTTAAGCATTTTTTCTCTTTCCTTATGCCAGATGGTCATACAAATTAAAATATTAAAATTAATAATCAAATCTTTTTTGTTTGGCCGCAATTCGAAAATAATAAAATGGAGGAAAAGTTGGTTCATCGCTTCTTTTCTTACTGAGTGGGTGTAAGAGTAGACTTCGTGAATAGGAATAAAGTTAAATTTTGTTGTGGCTGTGTTAGGTTGGTATATCACACAATATCACATTTTCTCCAGCTTTATATATAGGTCATTAGTGGCAATGAAAATCCAAATTCATTAGCATATCATCATCATCATCATATTAGCCGAAATACGTATGTATGTAAATGTATGTAAATACTTTATTGTACACAAGACACAGGTAAAAATACAGACAAAAAAAAGTTAATTCGGTACAAAGGCGAACTTATCCCTGTAAGGGATCTCTTCCAGTTAACCTTTGAGCAATTGAGTTGAGATCAGGAACAACAAGATAGACAAACTAACACGTGTACAGACGTATTTACCTAGACGCTACAGTAAATTAATCTTAATACATATATATACTACATATAAGTACAAATAAAAATAAATAGTATACACATACTATAACTATATATATATATATATAAATATATATATACCTATATATACAAATAAACATACGTCCATTGCTGCTGGACATAACCCTCTCCCAAAGAGTGCTACAATGATCGGTCCTGCGCCACCCGCATCCAGCGGACTCCCGCGACCTTTACGAAAGGCCTCCACACGCGCGGGTCGGGCGGTATCTCTATCTCTTTCGCACAGTAGCGAGGCGACTCTATCGCACAGTAGCGCGGGCCCGCCGCGGTAGCAAGCAGCAAATAGAGATAGTGAGAGAGATAAACGATATGATACAGAGAAAGAATATAATGGAAAAATAAACCATCTTCGTCTGTAGCCCCCGACAGGATTCGAACCTGCGACCTTTCTATTAACGCTAGACTGCTCTACCAACTGAGCTACGAGGACAGTGACGCAAGTTGTATATTTTTCCACTATATTCCCGCTAAGACTAGCGCCCTCTCTGTATCGAGTTATAGACTTGTTTCACAGTCTTGGCACCACTCTAATGGGCGAGCTATGCGCTCGCTCCATTCTAATCGAACCACATCAGGTAGTTTCGGACTTAGCGAGAGAGATGGCGCTGGTGTACATTATACCCTTTTCACGAAACAAATTATTTAATTAAATATTTTTGTTACGTGTTATTTTTTAACGAGGAAGTTACCCCGATCATTTTATAAACGATATTACGATATTTAGCGGGAATATAGTGGAAAAATATACAACTTGCGTCACTGTCCTCGTAGCTCAGTTGGTAGAGCAGTCTAGCGTTAATAGAAAGGTCGCAGGTTCGAATCCTGTCGGGGGCTACAGACGAAGATGGTTTATTTTTCCATTATATTCTTTCTCTGTATCATATCGTTTATAAAATGATCGGGGTAACTTCCTCGTTAAAAAATAACACGTAACAAAAATATTTAATTAAATAATTTGTTTCGTGAAAAGGGTATAGTGAGAGAGATATTAAATGCGTTGGTAGTGAGAGAGATATACGGACCTGCGCCGCACCCGACCCGCGCCGCACCCGACCCGCGCCGCGCACGACCCGCGTTCGATATGTGGAGGCCTTTAGTCCACCTTGGAGGTTCTACCCACGCTGCGCCTGCCGGCACGTGGATGCCACTCGAGAACCTATAAAGTAGCATATTTAGCCCCTAGGGAAAATATGTAAACATATTTATGATTTTAAAACATTTTAATTTGATCAATCAAAACATAATACCTAACAAACTATTTAAAAAACATTTGCTATCAAGTAATCAGAATACAGCTTTATATTAAAATCAATATCAATCAGGAAACAGAATAAAATTCAAATGTTATTAAGCGTTTTTTATTCCCGAATTCACAATCATTAAAAAAAAACCCCTTCGACCGTCTATAGCCGCGTCCAAACGTTCAATATAAGCTATGAGATAGAGCGGGATAGACGCTGTCTATCTCGCTTTATCATATGCACCGCATGCTGTCCGCCGCGCTCTCGGCCGTTTGGACTTTGGACGCGGCTATTAGACGGTCAGAGGCGTTTATTCGTGGAGTCAATATTTTGTATCTGTGTTAAAGCAGTTTATTAAAATATGGCGTCAAATTGCCAATCAAATTGCAAATCTTTTCGCCTTGGTATTTATTATCGATTGTGGATGGATATTCTTTGTTTTTACTATTTTCTCGCTGTCGAATTGAAAAATAGAGTGTAGGTATTTAACTCTGGTCTAAAAGCCATATTACCCCTCGAACTATTTCCCCTCACTTCGTTCGGGAAAATAATTACTACTGTTTTATTCTGCAAGTAAGCCGTAATGGCACTTTTACATTCACTTTTTTTTAATTCCATGATAGTTTCTGAGACAATACTTTTCGGCTTTTTAGGTATCTAATAAATATTGTTGTAAACTTCATGTTTGTTGAACGAGGGAGCAAAGCGAACGAAGTTTTTTGCTTCAGATTGGGCGCATTCTTTCCTATTTCAGGCGTCTGGCCTCCTCTACAGGTCGCATTTCTCAACCGATCCTTTTTCCACGTGTCTCAAAAGATTTCTTTTGTCAACCATCAGTTAATAGAAATAAAAAAAACGTGTGAAAAAAAAACTGGCTCACGAGGCCAATAGTATGTAAGAAAGTATATCAAATGTAACAGAAATGGCATGTACATCGGGCACCCTAAGACAAGTAACCTTGTGCAAACTCCTCCGGGCGCGTTTGTGTGAGATAGCGGAATTAAATGAGCAGCCTTAATCATCGCTTGACGTCACGATAACGGCTGACGATGGCCGAGATACGCTGGCTCGTTTGCTTCATGAGGCATTACGCTTCACTTTCATGTAGGTCACGTCTTGCCCTTATCAGAGCGTTTTTGTGTTTCCTCTTTCAATATATTTTCAACGAATCTGTTTTTCTGGAACAACGTTCGCGGTGTGGATCAGAACCGTATACCGGTATTCTTTTTATTCAAATATAACGGTATTAAATTTTGGTAAGCTAAATTTTTATTTTATATTTTTGTGTTGTAATATCGACTCATTTAATATTTGATATTTCATTTCATAAAAATTAATCTTTAATTGTATTTGGGTATAGGCTTCTATGCCCAAATACAATTATGGATAATTTTTTTAATTAATTGGTTATTTAGTACTGCGAAATTTTGTATGAATACTTACCGGATAATTACCGGTTTACTCCATGTTAAGGAAAATGTTCCAGTAAAACAGAGGCGCAGGTTCGATTCCTGCCTTGGCCTAAATTCGATCACGGTTTATTGTTTCCGTGTATTTGTTCTGTCAAATGATACACTTTCAGTGCTACTACCACCTTTTCAGAGGGTTATGTAACCTCGACGATACGGATGTTTTCCCGTCACGTAGCGACTACTGTCTACGTGAAGACCGCTATAGTTTGCAGTGCAGTTTGCGGGTTTTTTCAAACATGTACTTATAACATAGCTGGGTAACCATACAATTTAATGGTTATTTTTTTGTGTCACAACGGAACTTTGTTCACTTCTTCAGTTTGTATGGTTAACTACCGACTAACCAGGCTAACTACTGGCCAAGAATTAGGGTACATCTTTGTCTATTTTCGTTGCGCTGGCTATGTAGAAATACTAAAATATTGATGCAGTGTCTAGATTATGAGCAACCAGCTAGTCCTGCATTTTGGGCCGATATTCTACTTACAAATTTATTGTCAGAGGGCAAAGCGGATGCCATGGGAATTAATGAATTGTTCTTTAGACCCAATAAAATCCCAGGTATCCAAACTAATGTCCTATTTTAATGAATTGCTTAGCAGGTTCCTGATTTGCACTATTACTTGTGTGTTTGATCGGCCACAAGTATTTTGCGTTATAATAATTAATTCAATTACGATTTTCTTTTCCATCCATACCAAGGTTGGTTCCTCGAATTTTGTATTTTATACTTCGATCGGGTTATTTTTTCACTACCTACATGTAATAGTAATATCCGCTGATAAAAAACCCACAACCTTACTAGGTTGACGAATTGATTTCTAGCCTGATTTCCTTGAGCCTCTGGCACGTGGATTTACTAAATCCTTGCTGACACGGCTAACAGTTTAAATTGCTGTCAATTACTAATCAGGCAAGGGAATTAAATCACTAACTAAACTAATATTCTAATCACGAAAGTCTGTGAGGTTGATTTGTTAGTTTGTATGTAAGGGGTTATCTCCAGAACCACTCCGATTTCAAATTATATCAAGGATTTTATGGAGGTAAGTACTAGGCTATATTTCATCCTACTGCTCCGCCTTGGTTGTATGGCCCTGTGAAGCCGTAAAATATGTAATTCTGTTACGAGGCAGGTTTTTATCATACAGGAAATTTAACAGTAGATAAGCTAACTATTCTGTGTTTTATAGATTTTACTGTTTTAATTCACATAAGTAAGAACTGCTTTTAAATAATTATGTTTAAAAGCGTGTTTTTAAGTATAAGAATGTCTTTATTGCCATCACCTTAAAATACGAAACGAAAACAGATGACAAACCAAAGAAAAAGTACAATCACATAAATTGTAAAACAATTTAATGAGCTTTAAAAAATACAACTATCTATTAATGCGAGTATTTTCATGTATATTCAGAAGAAAATTGAATGAGCGAGCGAAGCGAACGAACTTCTCTGTTTCAGATTGGGCCAATATTATTTCGTATATCCGGCGTCTGTCCGGCTGTTATCCTCTACAGGGGCTCTACAGCGAAACGAAAACGAAGTTCGTTCGTGTATCTCCGTCTCTATCACTCGAAAAAGTGCTGAGAGAGGGAGGTACACCAACGAAGTTCGTTTTCGGTTCGCGGTAGGCCCTCAGAGGCTCTAGTAAAGTTTTACCGAAACAAAACTTTACGATCGCGTTTGCGTTTTACCCTCAATTTGTATGGGATTTGACAGCTAAACGCGAACGCGGTCGTAACGTTTTGTTTCGGTAAAACTTTACTAGAGCCTCTGAGGGCCTACCGCGAACCGAAAACGAACTTCGCAGGCTTCTTCCTCAGGTCACATTTCTCAACCAATTATCGTGAAATTTTGTGAGCAGGTTCAATAATAGAAGTGCATGTCGATTCAGTTTGAAGAATGAGGCTTGCGAGTTCTACAGCATACTAGAGCCTAAGTACAAGGCATAGCTGTTTATTTATTTATTATTCACCATTATCAGCACTAAAAGCTAAACCTTACGTGCTAATTGGTATTACATTTTACATTCGAGCCACATACAATATTTAAATACCTATAATCCGATTACAAATAGTAACATTAGTCAGGTTACATTAGTCAAAAATTAAATAGTCACAGAATAGTCATACAACTTAAAAATTAAACACTTATAATCAGGTCGACACATATCATTACAGAGCTGGCACTAACAACTGTTTCCAAGTATCGTAATGAGGCGGATAGAAATCTAGGTTCTGGGGTTAAGAAAAGGTCCAGTTGCCTATCGCTGTCTTGAAGCTAGCAGTTGAGGATTGTTAACCAACCCCCTTATTAGCTGAAATACATATTTTATTATGTAGAGATTCCTTCGGGCCTCAAGCTTCTAGCCGACCATGCCGGGCACGAAAGGGGTTGGGTAAAGGTAAGAATAGTAACCGTATAACTTTTTGTAGAGGAACCAAACGAACGCGGTGTCCATGTCGCTCTATATAACGACCGCGTCAATAAAGACTAAGGCTACAGAAGCCTAAAAACAGTCAGAAATCCACCGCTCTTTTTACGAAACATTACTAAACATACGTCAGAAACAGGACGGGTATAGCGAAGGGTTAATTAATCTAAAGTTATGCGCTGTCCGGGTAGAGATAAATCAAATATCCTATCATGCAGCGAGCGAGCACTTTTTACTCACTCGGCCCAACTTCTGACCCGGATTGTGCCGTCAGTCAAAGGAGGAGGACGTTATTTATCCTTGCCTTTGAACGCGCTCTCGTAGAAGCCTTACGTTTGGTAGTATCAGGTGGTACCGTTAACGTTAGGAGAAATTAACTGTAATTTTTCCATACTCGTACGTAGATACGAAGCGTTAGGTCTGTACGCAAACTACATTTATCGAATTGGAAGATGTTTCGCTGGTGCATTATGCTGACCTACTCGTATTAATTGAGTGAGTCATCGTTAGAAGTTTTCAGGATACCCTTAGGGCCTGTTTCACAATCGCCGGATAAAGTTATCTGCCAGATTTATCTGAAGGATATGTTTTAACTGGAAATTGTGAAACAGGCCCTTCTAACTCAACAGTTGTATCTCCATAGGCATCGATCGTACCTCTTTTTTTGTATTAATATTCAGGTTTACTTATTTCAAGTAGGTTAAGTACCTCCTATCATTATAATAAGCTTTTTTTTTATGAAAAATTACTGACTCTTGAGTGTGTTTCGGCGTTTCTTCTTAACTGCGGTCTTCTTTTACAAAAAAACACTTGTTGATTTGTAAAAGTGCCATTGCAGAATAAAATTCATTTATTTCATCATTCATTTATTTCGATGGTTCCATGGTTGGTTTGGTTTATGCCAGTGACCGTCAAGCTTTTGGCGGGCAAGGGCCACAAATAAAACTAAGGCAGAACATGGCTGGAGTTTTTAGACCGGGTTGGTGACTTTCGTAGCGCCGTAGTCAAGTGACAGCAACTACCACGATGCTGTCGCTGATCCTAAAACATTGTTCATGTAAAAAGCCACAAACGCGCCGTGGGTTGAACTCACATTCAATGCGAACCAATCAAGGTCCTGATTGATGCAATAGTACAGTGTTTTTTAACCTTTTACACTGCACGACCCCCTTACTTTAAAATAATATCGCCCCCTCCACCCTGCGTCATACTTACATAATGTTTTTTTATTTTACTAATATTTATTGAGATCCCTAAATGTTTTAAGTTGCACAGTTCAAGTTGTAACGACTCCCTTCAAGAAGCTTAGCGACCCTCCGGGGGGTCGCGACCCGCAGGTTGAAAAACACTGGAATAGTAAATGTTGTGTGCAGGCACTTACGAGTTATTTTATAAACCTTGTATTGCTTATGACTTGTACCAAACAAGACGCGAGCGCGCAAACTCTCCGCATTAATCTCTGTACAACTCAGATTTTGCGAAGTTAGCGGCAATTTCCGCGAAAATCGGAAACAATTTACGAATAACAACAAATCTCATAATTCTAGCATTCACCTTTGCCATTGTTGGCGACTTTGGAGCTCGAACCCCACGTTTGAATAGATTTTAATATTGAAGGTTCATTCTGAGCGGAATGAAACAGTTTAGTTGCTCGATTAACAAATACGCATTCTTGGTGTTTGGTTTCAATTATCATTGTAATTGCCTTCTATGGTTAAGTAAATTTAATTAAACTATGCTTTGTTTTAGAATGAAATGATTGTCAAGATGAGATAGATTAACATAGTAAGTATATTGTTCATTGAGTACCGTTGAAATAGTATGACCTATTTTAATGCTAAACCGTGACGCCATAAAGCTTTTCAAAACAAGAAAGTACTTACATATAAAAATCTTAATTATACGTATAAGGTAAGGTAAGGTAGTGTGTAAAAACCATTCTGCCAGTATTGGCTTTTGCAGATTTTTACATGAGATTTACTTAAAAAGCAAATGTTTTGTTGGTTTTCATTTACATTTATACCGACACGAGTGGCTATTTCCAGTCCACTGTATCTAACCATTAATCTACTTCCCAAAAGGGGTTTCCACACAAAGCAAAACTAATAAATGCTTGCTTTTAGCCCTTTACATCCCCCTCAATACGATCGTGCAAATTGAATTTTCAATTGTCATTAAAGTTCATTTTTGACAGCAAATCACGTTTTTTCATTTGTAAAGGGCTAACCTTAGATTCAATAAGGATGTGTGATTTTAGCCCAAATATGCGTTCGTTTTATATATTACTGAGGTAATCCCTTCATGAGGTTTAAGTGTGCAGAATAATTTAGTTACCTGCCAACCGACCTTTTCCAGTTAAGTTCAATGATCTCGAACGCTCGGAAAGGTTGAGGGCGCGTTAATATTAATTGTGCAGAGGATGTAAATGAACTGTATTTTATACCTCTGCCTATTGAAAAAATACTGCTACTGTGAACACATTCGGAATTGTGCAATATCAGCGGGCGTAGTATGGTTACCATTTCATCAGTCATCTCTCTGGGTAAGACGTAGGTACCTACGCCGCGTTCTGAAAAGTATGGGAGTGCGAGAGTGACTTTCTGTAAGGGTCTTTATTACTGTAAGAATAAGGGTGTGTTACGAAATATTTGGCTACACTGGCTGCTACTAACTATATGACGCTGACTGTACATTACTACAGAGGCCGGGAAGTAAGGGGTTGCCGCCCGAGTACATATAGACGGCCGAGCGTAGCAAGGTCGGATAATAATGAGGCTGGCAATCCCTTTTTCACGTCGAGGTATGTATAGTGCTTTTCTCAAACATGCAATGAAATAAATTAAAAAAAACTCCAAGAAATCAAACATTAATTTTCATGGCTGACCGCCGTGATCCTGTGCCACAAATAGTGGGATGGAAATTAAAAGAAGACCATCTTGCAGGCCTAGGCCTCCAATTTTGTAAGAAATGCCATACGCCGAAACGTGACACTTCGAAACCCATATCATGAAGAAGACAACGTCAATATTTCAATGCATGTTTAAGAAAAGTCTCAACCACGACGATAAGTGATAGAATCACAACCATGCTACGCATAATTTTGATGCTATAGGACAAATGACTCTTCGGGATTTTTTGTTCCTATCTTAAGGGGCTCCCGTACGCCAATGACCCCTTCCCTGATCCCTTAGTTTTCTTATGTTTTTTGTAGCTTATTATATTAACAACAACAGCTTTAAGCAATATAGTATCCCATATTTACTTCAAAGTTCATTGTTTTCCAGATATTTGGCATCAAAGTTGAACAATTTTACGCCAAAAAACTGGTTTTCTGGCCATAACTTTTGTGTTAATTGGTTTAAAATGAAAACCCTGGACCAGTTTTTAGAGACGTCACAGTCTTCACAGACGAACCCAAATCATTATGTAGATTTCGTATATGTTAGATCTTTCACGTCAATAGAGATACAAAAGAGGTGTTGTTTTTGACAATGTTTAAAAAAAAAATACAAAATTAAGTATTCATTTGTTTCAAAATCCGGTGTACCAAAATGGAGATAAAAGATTGAGCAACCGATAGCCGTTTGATTTATAATTCTATCTGTAGTGCAAAAGTAGGAGATACGATTCAAAACTTGTCAAAAATCGATGAAAACCTCGGGTAGCCCCTTACTCACACTATTACAAAGTTAAATAAAAAATATTAGTGCTTTGGTAGAGAGTCATGTCGGACTGGTCGGTTTTGATTTTGCTGCTCGAGCGAAAACATAATTTTATAAAGTACATTATTCATGCTTCGTTGTGTATCAATAATGATTCAATTAAAATAGTCTTGTTCCTAAATTAAAAACTAACGTTAAACCCATACTGCGTAGCCCAATACAAACTCAACAAAACACCCGCCTTTGCCTCGACCGCCCTTTCTAAGCAGGTACGCAAATATTATATAGGGCGGGCTCCTTCAATAGGGCACTTTTAGACCTAAAATGACTTCTTTTGTCGGCATCAACAAAGCATGATTTATAGTCCGCGCGCTAACCTCAAATATGTAAAATAGAATGAATAATTAGTGTAGACGTGACATGTCTTTAATGGGCTAAATGTAAGGTAATGGCGTCTTTCAAGGTTGGCTGAGACATCAATTATGTAGGGTACAGTCAGCATCAAAATTAACTGCGCAATTGACGTCTTCAAAAGCTCTTAATATAAGAATGCCTGAGACTTGGCTCTACGAAATATCTTACATTTTTTTACGGTGGAAGAATTTCGAGACTTGGTCTCTTTTTTACATAGAATGCTTTTTATGGGATCTACCTTCTTTTTGTAGGTTATTGTGTTATGAAACATACAAATTATGAATGCAGTCCCATTCTTGCTTTTTCAGTTTTTGTCCCTTTCACTGAAATTGCAAAATATTTTAGATTTTCCTTGATTATACCCTAAACATTAATTGTATTCTAAATTTGAAGCTTCCGTCATCAGACGCTAGAAGTGCCTTAGAGTTTTGATGATCGGTCAGTCAGTCAGTGAGTGAGTGACAAAATTAAGCAACTTTGACTAGTTATAATTCTTAAACTACTGGTTCAAATTGAATAAAATTTAAAATATACCATGTTTATACAATGCCTGCTTTGTTACGGAAAATGCAGGCTACTAGTTTTATCCACAACAAAGTTATAGGGGAAAATGGTCTGAACTGCTTCGAGAAAAGGATGGTACGGCCGTGCCTCTGTTTTGCTCGACTTGGCGGGGGCACTGCGTGCCACCAGATAATCTTTATAAAAATATCTGCATATTTCTACATAATTCTACTATTCTTTTCTATTAAATTCTACTAATATTGTAAATGCGAAAGTTTGGATATTTAGATGTTTGTTACTGAATCACGCTTAAACGGCTTAATCAATTTATATGAAATTTTGCACGAAGATAGTTTAGAGCCTGGATTATAATATAGGATAGTTTTTATCCCGGGTCCACGCAGACGAAGTCGCGGGCGGAAGCTATTTATATTTATATTGGATTATTATATTAAGTTACATAATTTTTTCTCATCAAACGACAATATGAAACACTTTTGAAGGACCTATCAATAACAATTATATTTCTTAAACTATCTTAATTTATACCAGTGGCTCTATGAGCTGAACTCACGAGCCCAACTTAAAAAAAGAAATAGTTTCGGAAAAAATATCACCGCTACCGCTTACAAAATTAAACGAGAAACGCGACCTGTAGAGAAGATCAGCCGGACATACAAACGCATTTTTGCCCAAGCTGATACGGAAAAATCCGCCTCGCTCGCTCGTTTAACTAGGGTACATACATACACTCGGTATTGGTGTGGCGAACGAAAGGTTTTGCATTTTTGTGTTGGAAACACTGAACGTTCGTTTACCTTTATAATCCTCCGGACGCCGTCGCAATAAATTTAATTTTGGTCGAATGCATGTAAGTAAATCTCGGCTAGATATTTTGACAGCTGTTTCTTTCAATGCACATGCACCGTCTAGAGTTTAAAAAAGTTTTGATCTAAATCAAAACTGTAGCCACAGAAATGAACGAATTCTTATAAAACGTAGTCTCAAACTTATCAAACGGATTCGAAATTGATTGTAGAATTATGTTATAGAAGCGAGGATTTGGTGTCAAAACTTGGGCCTTCAAGATATTCGCAAACTTTAAGAAAACTTGCTATGCACTTGGTTCACGCAAAGTTACTAGACTCTCAATGAATAATCGATTTAGGTCTTTAGTTTCTTATCCGTGAAGAAATTCTCACATCCAGTATTGCATCAGCGCTGTAATGCAACGGATTATATTGAGACCCATACGAGTAACGACACATTTCGAAATCGTACCATTTGCCTGGAAAAAAATATATTTCGTTACGTGAAAGTATGAGCGAGCCGAAAGACGTCCACTGCTGTATAGGTCTCCCCCAAAGAGTGCCAAAGTGACCGGTTTTGCAACACCCGCTTCCAGCGGATTCCCGCGACCTTTACCAGGTCATCAGTCCACCTTGTGGGGGGGGCCTACCCACGCCGCGCCTTCCGGTACGTGGTCGCCACTCGAGAACTTTTCCGACGTGCTCCGGTTCTACGTGCTATGTCAATTCATCATTAGCAACAGGTCTCATTCATCTCAAAGCATTGTAGCGATTTCAGTTCAGACAGTCGACTTCTACATACATTGTTTAGGATAGTTCAGTCGTGTGCATTTTGCCGTCTTCAAAGTTGTGTCTTGAAAACAAAACTGGAGATCTTTCCGCACTATAAATTACTTTTATGGCTACATTTTCTAAGAGATAGATGTAGGTCATTAATTGCCAGGCTCTGCACGCTGCCTCGCCATTGGCGTATACGGGCGCTTCCAGAGATCTTAATCAGGGTTCTAAAATACCCTGACTGGAATTTACTTTGAAATAGAAATGTTACAATTTTAATTGAAAAGTAAGAGGTATTGCTTGTTATAGAAATTCGTATAAGTACACGGATTATAAGACGTTTTTGGGGTATTTTTTTTGGCAATTCATCCATTTATGCTACTGTTACATGTAATGCCGGCTGTACACATTGGGCCAACGTTGGCGCGTGAGCAGGATGCAGCTATGCAAACGCATGAGAACGATATAAAGCCCTCTTCCTCCAACGCATAGCTGCATCTGCTCACGCGCCAACGTTGGCACAATGTGTACAGCCGGCTTTACAGTTGCGTAAAATAATTATTCTTATGATACGAATGCAGAATTATTTGCTTAGCTACCGCCCCGCTTAATAAAATGCGCTAGTCTAATCAATAAAATATAACACAAGCGAAGAAATCTGGGTGATATCAGTAAATTATCGGTTAAGTATAAAATACAACATACAGATTCAGCCCACTAACTGCGAGCCCGGAACAAAATGTGTTTATAAAATTAAATTAAATTTAAAAATTCTCACACAGCAGTGCATTAAATACACCTAATTCAATAACAAGTTATTTCCATCTACCTTACCTAAGTGAGATATACCCCAAACTGAAGATATTTGTTACCCTCAACAAATGTGGGTTAGTGCGAAGCAACCCTTTTACCCCGTCACCTAATGTCGATATTTGGCCCTCCCCGACATATTGAACGTTGATAAAAACCCTTTTTTTCTCTTTTTTTCGGCCGAGAATTCGGGTATTCATACTATCTATCTAACAGCTGTGGTCTTAGTTTTAAGATAAGATAAAATTGATAATCTTGTGATGATTGAATAGTAGTTACAGTCAACACCAAATATCGACACCCCCTTCCCGGGTGCGTAACGATGCCTATAAAAGTTTTTGAAATAATATTAGTCGCAATAACACTCTTTTCATATAATTCTTGAGTTATAAAACAACACTTAATATATTAACATACGACATAATTATAATTATCATTTTATATAATGATCATTTGATGTAATAACATTTAATATAACATACTTTACTTATAATGCGTATTTCCCATAATGTACAAATGAAATGATATACTTAATGCTAATTTCTTCTAATGCACAGTTAGCATAATATTTTTTGGTAGACTCTAAGGCAGGTCGGTGTAGGTACGACGACGATCGAAGCGAGGAGGAGTGTTAGGTTGAACTGCGACCCTACAGCGCGCGAGCCGAGCGAGCGTAGCGAGCGTGCCGCGGCAGCGGCCGGCGAAGCGCCAGAACCGAACACTTTTTTACTTACATAGTACAATTTGCAAACCGTTATGTTTGCTACGTTTTCTTTTGATAATAAAATATTATTCTACTTGATAGTTATGATATATAACTGGTGTACCCTAGTTTTGTCAACAACCATTTCACGAATATTATTTCATTGCCAACGATTCATGGAAACTTTAGTACTAGTAATATTGTTTGGCGTTATTTTATTTCAACTACTATTTACTTCAATTTATCTTCCTACGTAGAAATACTATTCAACGAATATTACTTAATCGCTGATTTGTTTTAAATTATCTTAATTGGCACAACTACAAAACATTGCAATTCATTTCTTCGACGTATTACTTTAACCCTCTGTATCATGGTGTTGCCTACAGGCAACATACTCTTATACCCTTCGTCAATTTAAAAGGAAAATTTTAAACTCGTTATAATGCATTGTAGCTTATCGCCTACACACCGATGTATAGACAAGACGTTTCAACAAAAGTCAACTAGATGGCGTTACATGCTCAAACTCAACATTTGTTAAGTGTTTCGGCAATTTTTTTAAAAACAAGTATTCGTGGTTTTTAAAAATCTGAAAAAAAATAATTTGATGATTTTAGTGT
Source organism: Epinotia ramella (assembly GCA_947578815.1). Taxonomy (NCBI): domain Eukaryota; kingdom Metazoa; phylum Arthropoda; class Insecta; order Lepidoptera; family Tortricidae; genus Epinotia; species Epinotia ramella. The sequence goes on from OX388202.1 coordinate 34,512,833, forward strand.
CTGATAGTATTAAAAACGTTGAGGTAAAAAGATATATTAAGTAACATACATTATTATCTGCAAGTAATTTTTGGTTTTTGTCAAGGTTGATGACACTTAGTGTTTGTATCCTCCAAGCTACATTGACGTAAAAGGGTAAAAGTTTAGTATGGTAACTATGAGATTTAACGGCCATATCCCATACTAGAACAAATTCTAGGATGTCTAGTAAGCGATGTTTGCGAGATATCAACATCATCGCGGCCATTTTCAATGATGATGAGAGTGAGTATGAATTAGATTATGACTGATTTTTGATCCTGATACTGAAGGGTTGGCTGAAGAGTTGACTGAGGATTTTGGGCATTTTCATTATACTTATTACTCACTGTTGCCTACGAGCAACACTCCCTTTTTATTATTTTTCTCATAAAATAATCAAAATAAATAAAAAATAAGAAATTAAGTTTTTTATCTTCATAAGTTCTATCAAAATTTATTTGAAATATTTAAATTGATGTTATTGAGGTTAATACAATTGTATATGTCCTACTGCACATTTATACATTATTCAAATTATGTAGATAATTGTGTGACATACAAATATGTATAATATGTATGTATAATAAAACTAAGAATCATTGGATCGTTTATTACAAAAACATATCAGGGCGGACAAAAATGGCTTGTCATAAGCGAACTCTGTTTTAGGTCGGTCAGGTTAGGGTGCACTTGTGTCCCTCAGACCAGAAATAGACACCCTGCGCAGCGGGGTGGCGTCGACTCGCTGCACGGAAAAAATAGGTTAAAAAACGTTAGTGATTCAGATATCGATGCTTAATCTAAAACAACTCTGTATCTCAAAAACGGTGTGTTTTCAGGGCAGAGGTTAAAAGAAACAAAAAAGATATCGTTATATATTTTTATTAAGATAACCAATTTAAAATATTCTTTTAGTTACAGTGTCCTCTGTCACCCAGTTATTTAAACCCAAAAAATAAAAAGAAAACAACAAAACACTACACAAAAAAAAACACAAAATTGTACTACAGTTTAGAGTTGTGACACGATATTTATATGCTTTGGATAAGTTTTTAATAGAAAATAATAAAAAAAAAAATGTTTTTCTTATGAATAATAGTATATAAAATATTAAAAGAATACTAACTTATTTTGTTTTGTTTCTGATTTTTTTTTTATATGGACAATAATAGCCTTTAACATACATCACAATAATACTTGAACTATATAGACAATAACGGTATAGTTTAGTTTACAGCACTTGGTATGGATGTAAATAAGTAACTCTCCGCAGGGGGGCCTAGCCACGCTGCGCCTTCCGGTACGTGGTCACATCTCGAGAACCTTGCCGCCCAACGGCCATCGGTTCTACGTGCAATGTGCCCAGCCCATTGGCACTTAAGTTTAGCGATTCGGAGGGCTATATCGGTTACCTTGGTTTTGCTGCGGATAGCCTCATTTCTGATGCGATCGCGCAGAGAAACTCCCAGCATAGCCCTCTCCATTGCTTTTTGGGTGACTTTGTACCTTCTTATGAGGTAAGCGTCTACGTTTCCGTGTCATACGTCATAACTGGCAACACACACTGGTCAAAGACTCTCGTCTTGAGACACTGCGAAGTAGTGGATGAAAAGATGTGCCGTAGACTCGACGATTGACCTCTTACTCAAAGTTGGACCTACCTAACTGGACAGTCTGTCCTAGGTATATATAATTGTCACAACTTCGAGCGTAGTGTCCGATTGACATGGGAGTTGGTACTACACGGACGTTTGACATGGTCCTTGTCTTATCCATTTTCATCCTTAGACCAATTCGCTCGGAGGCTTTACTGAGGTCATCGAACATAGTACTCAAGTCCCCCATGGTCTCAGCCAAGACTACTATATCATCAGCAAACCAAAGTTGAGTGATGTACTCGCCGTTGATGTTGATGCCTAGCCTTTTCCAGTGTAGTCTTGAAAACGTCCTCCATTGCCAGCGTTGTACAGTTTTGGCCAAATAATATTCACTTGCCTAACACCCCGCTGCAGCGGAATAGGCTTCAAGCTCTAGTCCTGGAGTCGGACTGACATAGTGACGTTCTTGTACAAACACTTCAGTACCTACTTCGATATAGCGGCAGTCTACTTGGCACCGCTGGAGAGACTGTAGTACAGCCCATGATCGAATCGAAAGCTTTCTCCACAAACGCTAAGCAGAGAGGCAGGTTTTACTCTCCAGCCTTGTGTATAACCTAGTGGAGCGTATGAATGTGGTCTACGATACTAAAATCTCTTCGAAAACCGGCTTTTTCAGGAGGCTGGAAATCACTAAGCCTGCGTGCGAGAAGATTCTTAATGACTCTTGAAAACAGCTTGTAAACATGGCTCAGAATTGAGAAGGGTCGGTAACTCTTCAGCAGGGGTTGTCCCCCTTTTTGAAGAACAGCACCACCTTACCTCTGTTCCACGCCTTTAGCGTTCTCCCTTTGTAACGATTCCCCCCCTCATAAATAGACCCTGTAACCCAGTAACGTCCGACAGAACCCGAAAACGCCCAGTCACACCCATCGTTGAAGCTAAACCTTAACCACCCTGGAATGACTTTACAAAACTCTATCCCCCAAAGTACCCTAGCATGATCTGTCAATTTTAATAATGGCCTCGAAGAATGATTGTGATCTTCTTTAGCTGGTAGGAACCTATGTTGTCCAGATTAACCCAGTTTCTTTTACGATTATGAGAATTCAACTGGAGTTTATCTAAGTTAAAGGTTAAAATATGCTATGTAAGGTACCTATAAAAATTATGGGTCTAAATGTGGTTTAGAGTGTAACCAGCTTCTCTAAATAAACGGTAAGTAAATGAAAACATAGTTATATTATAGATAAAGTAATTTATAAATATTTTTATAAATAAGGTCCCCGACTCATGAATTCTGTATTAGTACACATCCAAATACAAACTTCACTTGTTCATTCACCTCAAGAAGAACATAATTTCCTTATATACCATTCTTTATATACTATATATTGTATATTCTAGGGAAGTTTTAGCTGAATCTATTCACAGATAATGCTTAACATAAATTGTACACTTAGAGAATAGATATATATAATGATATTTAATAACATTATATAAAGAAGCCCGCTTTTGTTTTATGATATATGGAGCAGCCCTTTATGGTCATCATAATTCCTCCATTAGTCAGGATGGGGTGAGAACAAACCTGGGGTGGGGTGAAAATAAATGCCTAGTCTGAATTCCGAAATTCGTCGTATTTGACAGGACGAAACTCGTGATGAAATGTCAAAATCTAACGATAGGTAAATTGCTATCGTTTTGCTTCCGTTTCAGCATTTTTTATATCGCAGTCTCTTTCTCTCATTGTTTAGAGCCTTTGACATGACATGTGTCAAGCTCATATCCTCGATACGTAACGTAGTTAGTATCTTCATATCATTGTGAATATTATATTCTTTGATCTTCATCTTCTTAGTAGTTTGTCACTGATTCTGGCGAAGAACCTCGAGGCTGCCACTTCTATATTATAATAATAATCCTCGCTTTCAACCCTGTGTAAGTAAAAGTTTTTAATGTACCTATTCTATTAATTTTACTTACAACATTCACACGTTCTTACCTACGGTTTCTCTCATTAGAAATGTCGCGATGTAGGCTGATGCAGGAGGCTTTGGCAAGGGAGCGTACGGGGCAAAGGCGCCAAACGCGAGAGGCCTATCTTTACGAGGAGTTACCGGACAAGGAGTTCGTGGATTGTTTTCGGGTGACACCAGAGCTCTTTGAACATCTATGTTCAGATGTAGTCCCACTTCTTCCTCCAAATCAGAACAGCCGAGGAATCGACCTTACCTTAAAGGTACCTAATTAGTTACTTATTCATCTCTTGATACATATATACAAAGTTATATTATTATAAGGAGGATATCTATTAAACCTTGGGTAAAGTGACCTTAAGACCTGGCTAAATGTAGTGCACTAATTCTAAATATAGGGGACAAACCATCATGCTCTAATCAGTGAGTGCGTTGGCCAGATCTTAAGGCCGCTTTACTGTGGCGGATGTTATCTTTGTTGGGCCCTCAAGGAACGGATATGCGCTACATAGTGATCCGTCACCATCAATAAGAATTTCCTCATATTATTATACTCCAGGCTACTGTAACCAAAGATATTTACTACAAGAAACATGATAAATAAAACAGGCAGTGTCCAAATGCCTCAAACAGGTGACATTGGCGTTAAACGATGCGCAGTTGGTCCGGCGTCATCTACGCTTCCCGCAGAACCAAGCAGAACGTGCGGTGATTAAAACTGGGTACTTATGTCCTTTTTTATACAGTACAATGCAGTAAATACACATTAGACGACCGCTTTAGCCTAGGTGGTAGTGACCCTGCCTACGAAGCAAGAGGTCCTGGGTTCGAATCCCGGTAAGGGCATTTATTTGTGTGATGAGCATGAATATTTGTTCCTGAGTCATGGATGTGTTCTATGTATTTAAGTATTTATTTATATAAGTATGTTTATCGTCGTCTAGTACCCATAGTACAAGCTTTGCTTAGTTTGGGACTAGGTCGATTTGTGTAAGATTGTCCCCTTATATTTATTATTTATTTATTATTTATTTATATATTTTATAGGAAGCAAGCTTGATCTAAACACTGAAAAAAAAGGTTACAATTTAAAACCTTGAATTAGTGCATGATGTCCAAAGATAATGCGAAGTAAGTACCCTTGAAGGTTTAAAATGAAACGAAATATCGTAAATATGCATAATCAATCATTGTTAATTATTTCAGCTTTCTTTTTAAGAAATTAACAATGCACTTTACATGTTACTTCGTACGTATGTACTTTCCATTCACGTCGGCCAAGTCTATGGATCCGACGCGGAAGTCCCCGAAGCTTGGTGGTAGCATTTTATAGCAATGGGCATAGCATGGGAAGCAAAAATTGATATCTAATCTCCCATGTTAAATATATTCAAATTAATTTACTACAAATATACATATGAATGAAGACACGTAGTTGGATTCGTCTCACCTTCCAGTAGGACGGTGTCGAAAACTTCTGAAGGGTCGTAAGGATCGGTTTTTCTAGGAACTAACTTTCACGGCATTTTACGTAAACTAGGTTTGTTGAACGTAAAAGCCACAAGCAAGTAGTATAGAGAAAATCATCCGGTCAGTTTTTTAGATGGTTTTACTTGACTAATTTCATAATTTAAACATGCATCCTGTTCTCATCGAGATAAAAGCGTATCGCTCAGCCCGGCGACATTTCTGGAGCGCGCCAGGATAATAAAATAGAGTGCGTGTAATAACACGGAGTTTCCGTCCACGGTCAATGGTTCCAAAACATTTGACCAAGAACATTTTGATTATAATTCTTATGAGCATTGTTATTTTGGTAATCTTATTATGTTAAGCTGATAATAATTTTTAAAATGTATAAATAGGTATATATTGAAGACCTACACTCATACGACAACGACCATGGAGTTACCCAAGTGGGTAATGACGCTGCCTACGAAGCTGAAGATCCTGGGTTCGAATAAGGCACGGGTGTAAGGGCAAATATTTGTGTGATTATTTGTTTCTGAGTCATGGATGTTTTCTATGTATTTAAGTATTAATATCTATTATATATATCGTCGTCTAGTACCCATAACACAAGCCTTACTGAGCTTACTATGGGACTAGGTCGATTTGTTTAAGATTGTCCCCTAATATTTAATTATTTATTTATTACTTACCATGAAAATTGCTTTCCGAGTCTTGGATGTTTTCTACGTAGGTTTATAAGTATTTATATCTATAAAATATATCGCCGTATAGTACCCATAACACAAGCCTTTTTGAGGTTATCTATGAAGCTAGATTAATTGTGTAAGATTGTCCTCAAATATTTATTTATTTATTCAGGTAAACCTAAATTAAATTGATGTTGTCGATTTAACTGTGGTTTCAAAGCGGATAGTAAACACAACGGGATTTTGAAATGTTTATAGTTGTTTTTTATGTTTATATTATTATTTTCCAATGACATCCGTCGTTAATTTATTTTTTAAAAATGCTTAGAGACATTCCTTGAGACATACAAATGCTACTTATCTGATAACAAGTACCTATCTAGAGAGGTCAAATACGCTAGCAAAGCCAAAGAATCAGTAATATTCAGAGCAATAACTCGTAGTTGGAGTGTCCAAGAGGCAACCGGATGGCTCGCGGTATTTGATTGAGCTCCCGAAGTGTTGTGGAACCGCTCTGTGCAACCCGAACTGAGCCAACTTGAACTGGGGCGGAAATAGAAAAATGTATGTTTTTTTTTACTGTCGTTAGGCAGACGATGACCTGGTTAAGGTCGCGGGAGTCCGCTGGATGCGGGTGGTGCAGGACCGGTCATTGTGGCACTCTTTGGGGGAGGCCTATGTCCAGCAGTGAACGTCTTTCGGCTGATATGATGATGATGATGAGGCAGTCGATTGAAACAGCAGTTGCCTGAAAGTGTGTACGCTGTTTATATAATAAAATAGGTACTGTTTCAATCGAATACCTGGCGACTAATTTATTTTTTGTATTTATCCCCTCTCCAATTTCCGCCCTAGTCCAAATTGGCTCAGTTCGGGTTACACAGGGCCGTTCCGCACCGCTTAGGGAGCTCAAATACCGAAAGGCCATCCGGTTGCCTCTCGGTCACTGAAACTACGCGTCACTGCTTTAACTATACTAACGTATATCTTATTAGTTTTTAAACATAAATTATTTGTCTGTACTTTGAATCGAACCGCGACTGCCAGCTTTACAAACTGGTCAAAAAAGTTAATTAACAAGCCGACAAGAAAAAATCCGTAGATTTTTGTATGATTCCGTGGGTAGGACACGCTCGATCCACCTGTAGCCTACAGACCACGGGTTGAGAACCACTGATTACCAGAAAACTAATTTTGACGCTACCAGTCGCGTGTTTAGAAAGTGTTGGGCGTAACAACAATACCTTTATTATATAGCCTTGTAGCCCTTTCCTATTAAATGTAGCTCAATTTAGATGCCTTGGTAGCTAAGTTTGTAAGTGCTGGTTACGAATACGAACCTGGTGGTTTTCATCTGGGTTCGAATCCCAGCCAGGATAGTAGATTGTGTCTCAAGGGATTTATTTATTCCTGAGTGAAGCGCAAGATTCTACAATAGAATCCTTAGCGTAGGGAGGGATTCTAAAGTAGAATTTTGAGCGTAATGGCTTTTCACATCTTCTATGAGGAAAATTTAAGTACGTCATTCAAAAACAACAATGACTCTTATCTGAAAAGCAGGTGTTAACATTTTTTTTAACACGGACTCTGGTTCCTGACACTTGAATGTTTCATATATGTATGTATGTATAAGTCGTCTTTTACTCAGACCTCAAGCAAAATTTTACCTGTGATATTTTTGCTGGATTATTATTGGATGAAAGATTAATGAAGGAGATACAGAATTTTATCTTATAAACATTAAAATATTTTATACGAGTACTTTTAAAATGGGTAATAAATTTCACTGGTACTCAGCGATATTTTATTAAATAATTTATTACAAGCACTGAGAATTATTGAAATGCATTAGGTACCTTATAACACCACCATCGCTCGACAACCTTTTAATAACGATCTATTCCTTTGATCAGAGATACGTAATCAATCGATTCATTAAATAAATGTATGTACTCGTTACCAGCGCTCGGCAACCTTTTTACCACTTCTTCATCTTACTCATTGAGTACATATTTACTCACCGATATTTACCCGGAGAGCCTGGGAGGCGCTCAATGTGATAATTGTGTGACTCCACTCCAATACAGCCCCAGCAGGTATCGTATACCTTTATTGACAATTTGTTTGCACTGACACGGAAAGGTTTCGTTTTTTCAGGCTTACTCTGCCTTTACGATTGAATACGATTTACGGTGTTCCATCGGCTTTAATAAGGCGTGTGATAGGTGAGGGTAATGGAGTATTATTAAGGTAATATAAGGACTGAAGCAATATACATTTTTCAGGCATTTGTTTCTTTTGAATAATTTCTTATTAATCCTGCTTATCTGAAACACATTGGAGTTAATGACTGAATTCAATTGTAAATAAATAAAAATAATGGACTCGTACATGTTCAGTTCCATTTAATAAAATGAGTGCCATTTTATTACTTAAATGGAACTGAAGATGTATGAGATGTGAATTCAGTCATTAACTCCAATGTGTTTCAGATAAGCAGGAGAAATAAGAGATTATTCAAATTAAAAAAAAAAGTAAAACCTGAAATGCATAATGTTCACTACCTACATTATGCATTTCAGAATTTACTTTTTAATGAGATAAAAATATGTTTGCATTCAACAGTCTGCAAACGAAAATTATCAAATTGTAGGTAAAGTTTGTTTCTGGCCGGACGCGGAGGTAGATTTTTTTTTCTTTAAGTATTTATTTTGTACTTTAAAACGGAATAAAATATGTACCTTACGTTTGCTTTAGGACATGCGTGATACAAAGAGACTTAAAAATTACGATCCTAATGCTACTGTATTCCCCAAAAAGACGATGCATTTTTAAACGCAGAACATTTACTATTTTTTTTCTTGTTGTCTTCTTGCAACGTTCTAATGTGAAAACTCAACTCGGCTGCTCGAAATTAAAAACAAATAAGTCCATTTTTGTCGAAAATCTGTTTTTTGACCCATCAATTTTTCGCATTCTGATGCATTAGCCTGATTTTTTATATATTTTTTATAGTAACAGTTTTTTAGATATTTAACAAAAACGATTCCAAGTAACTCAAATTAGTAAACAAATCTGTGCTAAATCCAAGTATCTCAGCTACAACCAGGGTAACATCAAGCAAATCAAATATTGTTACTTGCTTTTACCTTGGTTTAACTAGATACTTGTTTTTATCTTTGCCCGATTATAAAACTAGACCAGAAAACCTATAAGTTGCTTGGATTTAATTTGGTTTGACCAAAGACTTACTTGTTTTTACATCAGTAACCACAATCTAAGTGTTTGATTGAATTATTGCAAAAAATAAGAATACCCACTAACCTACATGAAAAGTGAATGCAGTGTCAATACACTTTTATTCTATGGAATGGTTAAAAGCGTACAACGTAATATTTAAGTGTAATTATAAATCACTAGTAATTTTTAGGTGCGTATAATAAAAAAGCGTGGCGTATATGGTCAATCACTTAATGTTAAGTTATTTATGCCGTTAAAGTTAGTGTTTAGTTTATATTTCAATGATGGACGCGACTCAAATAAAACCCTCCTCCTTCAGTCGGCGAAGAAAACAACGTCGATAGAACTCAAAACTTCATATTAAAAAATGTTGTAGAAGCACGCTTCATTAGAAACAAACGATCGCTTTTTTACAAAATATCGTTTGATGACAGGGCATACAGTGATATAGACTATTTACAAAAAAAGGTTCAAACTTAACTGCCTTCCAAATAGGCTCAACAAAGCACGAGGAGTATTTACGTTCTTAAAAAAAAAATAAGTAAATTAGTACCTTCCACTAATGCCAGTTAACCGACAAAAATTTTGGCATGATTTGCCGGAAACTGACGAAGTTGCTGATTTTATCCGTGTGGAAGGCATGAGACAGGACCAGTAAAGTTTTCCACCATGTCTAATAACACATAATATTTTTATACCTTCAGACAAACCATATTTCAGTTTTTCGTATATTTTTAGAGTAAACGGTCTTTAAACTAAAAAAACGTTTTTTGGCTCTCCTGTACAATTAGCTAAAACCTAGTTGTTAACTTGTTTTTAATTTCGAGCAGCCGATCTTGTCTGGCAATCGCTTCCTTAACGTTCAACTTTGGAGCGTCTCCAAATCCTTGTAGGCTCCGATAAATATTTGCATGTTCACTGCCAAGAATTAGTTTCCAATATGCTGCTATACTGGTTTCGTAGTTTATGATTTTGTTTCGGACAGCCTCTCAGTCACAGTAGTTATTATTCATAGCTTAAATCAGTAGTCTAACCATGTTCAGTTAAAGAAGGTAAGGAATGCGAGCGTTGTACTGCCTACGTCTATACTAGGCAGTACAACGCTCGCAATTCCTACTTCTAGGCTACAAATTATAACCGCTTTCCATTAGCCCAGATGGACGCTCATTTGCTACAGGTGCCGGCAAATAATTGCGAGTTGTGCCCCCACTACGTCCCGCGTTGCGCAAGTTATTTGCCAGCACCCGTACCGACATGACATGGTATGTAGACGAGTGACATATAGTGCGACACGCGAATTATTGCCTTCTCTACCTTTTTTTAAATCTTTACGGATATTAAAAAATATCCAATGATTAATTATAATATCGTCTTCGGTTTCCGCTATTATTACCTACTCATTAATTCGAACAGAGAGTGTACCCGATTGACCCTGAATTTTTAACCCTTGTAAAGTTGTGATGATTCATACAAAACGTATTAAAACAAACGTCACATCTAGTGAAATAAAAATTTGGGATTTTTTTTTCTTTACCATGACGGAGGCTCATGATTCCGAGCAGGAAAAACCAAACATTTCCAAATTCTGAATAAAAAAATGTAAACTACAATATTTTTTAGTGAAATTTAGTGAAAATGCCATCTGACACACCCGAAAAGTTCACCTAACGACTATTTTACGAATACTACGAATTTGACGACCGGTTTAGCGTATTTGGTAGTGAACCTGCCTACGAAGCTACAGGTCCCGGGTTCGAAATATTTATTTATGTGATGAGCACGAATTTTTCCTGAGTCATGGCTGTTTTCTATGTATTTAAGTATGTGTATCGTCGTTTAGTACCCATAGTAGGTACAAGCTTTGCTTAGTTTGGAACTTGGTCAATTTGTGTAAGACTGTCCGCCAATAGTTGTTTATTTATTTATTTTAATGATTATTATCATAAATTCGGTGTCTGTCGGTGGAGTATTTTCCATTGCTTTCTGTCGTACGCCAGCCCTTTGATTTGCTGATACGACACAACACCAGCTTTTTTCTTTATTTGGTCCCTTTAAATGTGGTCTTCCCCTGCCTCTCCTTCCTTCTACCTTTCCTTCCATGATGGTTTTAAAGAAGTTGTCGTGCCGTATCAAATGACCAAAACGAAACGTTCAGTGACCTCAAATAAGTGATTATATAAATATCTAAGTACCGTTTACTTAAAAAAAGAAGCGTTTTCTTGCGTTACTGCACTAAAATAGGGAGTATTTTTAAGTCTGGTTATACTAACAAATCGAATGCCTCGATAACCGGCCATAACAATTTAATCCTTTTACTTAATACTTCGCGGATGTATTCTGCTGACGGGGAGTAGCTTTTTGCAGATTGAGCCGCTTAAATTGATTAAAGTCAATATTGAGTTTTACATTTCCATTGCATTCCTTAAACTCGATTCTCGCTCGGCTGTTTTCTAGAAAAACAAACCTTAGGTTTAACATGATAAGGTTGCTTTTGATTTGAAAAATCTAATGAAATACGATGATCTGTGTGTAACAGCTGCGTCTGATGATATTCGGCTGCCTCTGAGAGCGTTTTGGATTACAAACAGAGTGTGTAACGGAATGGGCATACTCGTCGGTGTGTATTTTTATTTCTTACCCAAAGTTGGGAAATTTACTTAATAGTTAAAAGGAAGGTAGGAATCAATTAAGCTAGCATTCAAACGTATAAATATTCAGTATCGGAAACTTATTTCATTTAAGAATATTGTATGAGTTTATTTCATGATAATGGGTACAAGGGTTTGTAATAGTGCGATATGAACTAGGCTTATAACAATCCTTTACAAAATGGATACCAAAGTAACATTTCTACCCTGGCAATCGCGTCATGACAGGAGGCGTAGGGCGACCATACGAATTTCCATCTTAATAGCTAGAGCATTGGGAGCTTAATTAAATGGGGGATACGACCAGTGGCGGGGGAAGGTGCGAATAATATCACGTGTTTATTGCATACCAGAGTTGGCGCGTGAATACGTACAATGGATTTTCAACCTTATTACCAGATAGGTTAGGTGTTTCAAAGCTAATGATGATACTATTGTAAATCAATCAATAGAGCAATTATTTATTCTACGAATGGGTCGCAGGGGCAATTTTGCATGTCAAATGATAAAATTAATTAATATCATGATAATCTTGCAAAATAATTTAAGTTTTCAGATAAGGACCGATATAAACGGATAATAGGAACGGTGGTGTCTCGGAACGGCGGGGATAGGAAGATGTCGGAGTAGTATGAGGGGTTTAAAAGGAGAAAACGGGGATGGCTGCGGCATTCAATTCTCGGCACCCGGACTGGCATAGCGTCCCTGACTGTTAGGTTGTGAAATTATTGGTGTGTTATCTTGATTATGGTGGATGGCTTGTCGTTATGGGGAAACTCTCCTCGTAATTATGAGTCATTTACTATTTTACGATTTTATAGTCATTTGTGAATTTAAAGTGGGAATTAGGGCCAAGTTATATTTAACTTATCGAATATATTCTATAAGGTTTATATGGCTAAATCAAACATACCTTATTTGCCAGAGCTACTCTCTGGAATGCGGTATGTTTGGTTAGTGTTTCGAAATACAGTCTAGACCATATTAGTCACTACGGACATCCGGGGGCTTTTATGGTTAATCAAACATAGCTGATTATCTAGGATACCGAGAGATCGGTTATGTTTGAGTGATTGTTTTTGGGACTAAGTCAGGGTTAGTGTTTCGAAATACAGTCTAGACCATATTTGTCACTACGGACATCCGGGGGCTTTTATGGTTAATCAAACATAGCTGATTATCTAGGATACCGAGAGATCGGTTATGTTTGAGTGATTGTTTTTGGGACTAAGATAGGGTTAGTGTTCCGGAATACAGTCTAGACCATATTTGTCACTACGGACATCCGGGGGCTTTTATGGTTAATCAAACATAGCTGATTATCTAGGATACCGAGAGATCGGTTATGTTTGAGTGATTGTTTTTGGGACTAAGTCAGGGTTAGTGTTTCGAAATACAGTCTAGACCATATTTGTCACTACGGACATCCGGGGGCTTTTATGGTTAATCAAACATAGCTGATTATCTAGGATACCGAGAGATCGGTTATGTTTGAGTGATTGGTTTTGGGACTAAGCGAGGGTTTAATGATTTCGGAAAACAGTCGGGATTATATTAGTCACTACGGACATCCGGGGGCTTTTATGGTTAATCAAATATAGCTAATAAGCCTGGGCTACTCCTAGGTATTAGTTATGTTTGAGCGATTGCTTCCGAAATGTAGTTGGGTTTCATTCTAATCGCCTAAATCAGTCAGATCGCGGCCAAGATCAGTATATCTGCGGAGTCATCGCCACCTACCGGTGTCAACCCGGGATGACTCCGTGTCCTTAGTTACCAGATTTGAGGTGTGGTCTGGCGTCTACCTTTTTACCAACACAGGAGACGAAACCCCTAATTTGGGGCCCTCACGTCTCTCAGAACATCTGACGACGTAGACGTGGCTTGGTCATTCATGTGATAAGCACAGGAGGATACTCCGCTCGTTGAAATCGATCGGATGCCTGAGGGGTCGTTCAGCATTATATATATGTAAATATACTAGACTTATTTCCAGACAGGTCGCCCTACTCGCTGTAACCCTTTAGCTCGACAAGAGCCAGCGGGGGGGGGCAAATACACAGGCCGCTAGTTTTGATACCTCAGTTTTGCCGACTGAACTACTTACAGTTTACCTAGGGATACATTCTTGCCTCTAAACTAAGGTATGGTTCTAGAGGTGAGCAGAATAGGGACTGGGGTAGATGTAGGGCTAAATTCACGCGTTATGGGGTGATAGGCTTATAACTATGTCTCCTGTAATTAAAAATATTTCTAGAACTTGTTTGACTTAAGGTTACTATTCCAATAGGGTCAAAAAAAAGGTATATTTTATAAATGAAACTGAGATTAAGTTAAGTGTATTAAGTGGTCAAAGGAGTGTCAAGTTGCCGTGGGATACATGTGAAATATTATAACGGTGTGACAATTAATAGGCATTAAAGAAAGGTAACTATTCTATTTATGACGATGAGATATCAGAATTGTTCCAGAAAGATGGAATAAGTCTGGGAATTGATGACAGGCGGAGCAGTTCATCAAATCCACCTAAAGTATCTTATTGTTATGAATGAATATCCTTCATTCTAGGCATTATACTATCAGGACTAGTTATTCTCCATTTAAGGCAAATTACTGTCTTGAGTGGACATTATTCATTCAAAGTACAATTTAGGAAGAATATTTCACATGTAGGGTACGGTTTACATTGACACTACACCAATGACATCGGTAAAGAATGGTCTTAGGTATATATTGGCCACATAAGTTGTAAATACAACATTTATTAACGTTAAAAGATGTCTGTTGAGATAGTTTCGGTGTTTCTCTCTAGACCGACCGTTAGGTTGGAAACGCTGGTAGATTCGTTCTTTGGGTCTTAAACTCTTAGGTAACCAGGCAGGTAAATTGTTAGGCCGTCCAGTCCTCATCCAAACGAGTGAGTAGCTATGTGTGAGTAAAAGAATTACCACACAAACCGTCGTTTAGAACTTTGGTTTAAAATACAATTACTTAGGGTAGACAACTAGCTCGTAATAGGTTTAAATAAATAATCTACTTGCTATGAATTCTAAAAAGCTGCTCTCTCGTTCAACCGGACGGATAATAGGAGGTAGGGGATTTTCTACCCAAAAATAAAAATATTTATACTAATAATATAATGAGTGACATAGAATTATCATCCATAATGTAATTACCAATAATGAACGACAAACAGAATTATTTTACAATAATTCTTCATCGAATGAGCTTATACTTTCGTACTTAGGACTTTATTATAATTAGAAGATTAGTGGTTGAAGCTAGGGTATAGTTAAGTCAATTTATGTACTAATAGGCTAGCCTTAATTATGTTAATGAAGAGTCCAAAACCTACCTAGCTTTCATAAAAGGACCTGGATTATTACGGTACACAACATTTTATGGGGTCCTACCACTATTCGATCACGTACTGGCCAAACTACAGGTATTAGTAATAAAACACGCATTAAAAGTAGGTTTAATAAATAGGTCGATAGAATGCAAATTACAGTAGTCGTGTTAGAGCTTATGACAATTTATCCCGCGTTCACAAGCGTCGGCAAGTAGCTGTTTAGTTCTAGGTAGTTTTATTTATGGGGGAGAAGCTGTTCGTGGGGGGGGAATCGTTACATTTTGGTGAAGCCGTGACTCAGGATTGGTGAATTTGGGCTTAAATTCAACTTCTTATTCACAGCTTGCTCTGTAATATCTTCAGTGGCCATTAGGCCACATTTTGTTCTCGTGAAGTTGGAGGTTAGCTTGGCAGGAATTGGACTCTTCATTATTTTCTTTAAATCATCAGGTAGGGACTTCGCTAGGTCAGCTTCTAATTCAGTACTCACCTGAAAAGAAAAAATATTTCGGTATATCACACGTTTTCGGTATTTTTTAAGATATAATAGCATAATCAGTAGGGCGAGAATGTATAAATAATTAAAATCATAGACTCTGGGGGGCGTCTTTAAATGTAAACAATTAAAATTATGTATACGCGGGGGCGTATTCAGTATTCCTAACGATAAAAATAGTAGTAGCCCAAGCTGTAGGTCGTAAGACTAGATATTAAGTTTATGAAGCCTATATAAGCTAAGATTGTTATTGTGAGCTTGAGATGCCAAGTAGAAAGGAATGGAGGCTTTAGTATAATTAAGAGAAGAATTGCATTTTGCAATAAGTAAACAATGTACTAGGAACGCCGGCAATAATTATGAATTTTTCTTATTTGGGGGCGAGGCCTCATCAATAATACGTAAAAACAAAACAAAGTTTATTCGCGCCTTCGCGGCTGCGTGCATAATTGCGTTGATAATAGGGAAAGATTAGTGCCTACGTAAATTGTATGAAGCCAAGGAGTAGGTGCGATTAATCCGTACACGGAGGGTAGGCCGCACCGCGCTCGCTCCGTCGCGCCGGCGCCAGCGTGCGATTTTACAGTTGGGGGTAGGCATAGTTTGTTTACATTGAACAAATAATGATTTTAACGTTAACATTCAGTCAATTTATTTGTTTCATTCAAAGAATGTAAGGCGTTTACCATTTGAATCAGGGGTCCTCAACAATTTCATTAAGGTCCAGTCTTATTGTTCGGAATTTAGTAGTAGATATCATAAACTTTAAGATATTTTATCTAGAATCTATTTAAATCTTAATTTAGAATCAGGGTTTTGAACTAACGCTATGTTTCACTTGTTTATACATTTCGTTCCTCTATGTCGAAATTTTAGGAAATTGGGACAGTAATCTACACTATGGTCTAATACGCTAGGTATTAATTAGGTAGGTAAGGACGATCATAATGTAAGAATATTACTGAATAAACGATATGATATGATACGATACGAGATAATATCTAGGCCTTAGGTAAATGGATAGGAAGTACTTTCTTAGAAATTGTGCAAATTACTAGATTTTAAAGTTCGAATGAAACAAACATATAACAAATTGTCGTAATGTTTAGTAGGACTCGCCTCCGTATACATAGTAAAGATAGCGATTCACATATAAAATATGGAATTAGGGAGTCATCATTAACGTTAAAGACGAATAAAAAACATCAATATTTTTATAAATAAACATTTGACTATCGCGCGACAATGATTCATGAACGAAGGTTGCGTACCCCTGCCTTAAACGTTAACCTACATTCATATTTCCGTTCAAATTCACGGTCGTCACTGATTCATAAACGAAGGTTGCGTACCCCTGCCTTAAACGTTGACCTACATTCATATTTCCGTTCAAAACAAGTGTCTGTTTTCGTTTCGCTTTCTTAAATCATAAAAATAAATTATAAAAAAAATTAGAAAAGATGGAAAATTCCCCGACGTTTGAAGTCTCTCAAAAGCGGCTAAACAGATTTTCGTGGAACATGGCAGGGAACGTTCGGAATAAAGTTATCAATGACCCAAAAGGAAAATTAAACGGAAATTCGGTTCCTCGGTTTGGGAGCTGCGATGCCTCAGACAGATGCACGGACAGACATGTAGACTTATAATATAACATTTCTTTGCATTGAATGTTTAAAAAGGAGATTTAGGTGCGATTTTATTCTGTTGAATAAGATTTTATGTGAAAATATCTACGGTATTTCGGTGTGTCGCTAAGTAAAACTAGTTTTTCCTCGTAAAATCAGGTTTAAGCGTTATTACAAATGATAGGCATTATACATATTAGGTTAACTGTTTGAGTAGTAGATATTGACACAAAATACTGCTAGTATATAAAATACATATTGAAACATACCTTGATATGTTTGAAAAATTTGTGAGTGCTTCTTCGGGTGAAGACGGATACAGAAAATTAAATTTCTTAATTATTGATTATTTTCAATGATGGAACAGTACATCTTTTGGTTTTCCGGAGTGGTATTCACAGATAGGGTTACTCATTGGTGTTTCTTGTGTCACCTGAAATAAAAATCATTAATATGAAATAATTTTGCATTTGTACAAACCATGATACTATGATACATGATATAGGGACGATATACATATCCTCAATTGGTTCTATTTAAATCAATAAGCCTCCGAGCAACTTATAGTTTGACCAGTGGATAGGAAGGGAAGTTAAGAATAACAATGTTTCGTTGACGAAACTTTCTGAGTTTTAAGTTCTAGGATGAGGGTTTAGTAGTATACTAAGATAATATGGCAAAGGCAATCGGATGCTTGATTTTCTAGTCATTGTAAGTAGGGAATGTTAGCATAACTTGAGGTGTTTTTCATGCATAATAAAACCAAAAGTTTTCCTTACCGGAGTAGCCAATCGAAGTCGGCAGATATAGGAAATTCCTAAAAAAGGAACGGGCGCATGTTTTATGTAGACATAAACAGGCACCTTTTAATAGGAAATCCCTGTTATATTTGTAGTAGTTATAGGAATTCCAGACTTCTTCCATAGGTAGCCGATCCTGATGCGTCATTTATAAGGCGTTGTAAACACGAATTGTAGGAATGCACATACATTAATAAGCCGTGAATGTAAAATATAAATGGCTATGTTCGTTCACTGTCTCAATTTATAGAAATTATATTCTTAAAAGTCTTGTTATGGAAATCGCGGTAGTACAACAAACTTCAAAACACGAACTGGTTTTCTTTTCTGTCAATCGAGTCTCTGTTAGTGTCATTACGTTTTGATACTACACTTCGCGGTGTACTTATATAGAACAGATGTGCACAGATAATATCAATTATCATAATATTTATTAATTTTACGCAACGCGATGTTTTTCCCTAGTATTATTTTATAGTTTGAGTAAAACGACGTAGTTTTAAAATCATTTAGGTATGACAAGTTGTATACGATATTACAAATCCTAAACGCTGCGCAAAAATTCGTGGATATAGACAATTTGTCGCGACAATTTGTTTCATATCACACGCAGGAAAGACTTAAATGGCAGGGAAACAGACGTCAGACATCTGACAACTTTTTGCAGTGATATGTTGTATATAAAAATAAGATATCCAAATTACTTCTCTGTCTAGCATGGCATGTTGATAGAACGAGACAGAGCGCGCGTTAGTACGTTTTCCTTGACTATGGGTAACAGCGGCGCTGCCACAAGAATCGAATCTCGAGGTTCGTGTACAGGCATCCCTGTCACTCGGGTATCATGAGCGATAGAGATGGGTATACCTGAATTTCGATTTTCAAAGTTCGTGGTTATAATTTAGGGCTTAAATGAAACAGGGACGTAATAATATCTTATTTAATTTAAGTTATTACACTAACGTGGGAGAATATTTGGATTCCTACGGTATCGGTAGCAAATAGCAATGCTTATGGTAACATTGTAGGAATTATTGATTAATAGATCGAATGCGAAGATTATTCGAGTTGCTTTTGAGATTCCTGCATCCCATAGATATAGATATACGCTAGATAACCCAAACACCTCAAACTGTATGAAAAACCGACCGTGTCACCCTTTTCTGCCTGCTTTGACGTCGCACGGGCGAATTAGTAATCTGAATTCCTCGTTGTTCGCGCAAAATCGAATCAGCAATAAGAAATTTTCTTAATATTCACGGACAACCCGTAACCACAACAGACGCGCGCGTAATGTAGGTCGGAGTACCAACTTAGAGTCTGAATTCAGACACGTGAAGTACTATTTGCGTGGTCCATGTATATCTGTGCTTTATTCTGATATTCAGACGAGCATTTGTGGGTTAAGTCGTATCTATGATGCCTAGATTACTTATTTCATTATGTAATAAGAATGAACAACAAGTAGAAGGTAGACAGAAAGAGAAGGAAGATTTTCACATTCAGAACACGGGAGTGTAAGGGTTAAAGAGGGAACATAGATTTATTCAATTCAATTCAAATTATTTATTTCGGACCATGTCCGTAGTGTTATTAAAATCATAAAATCTTATATACCTTCTCCCTTACATAGGTACTTATTCATAATGACTTGATTAGAAACAAGTATCGGTAGTTAAGTATGTAGGTATGTGTGTTCGATATTTTTAGGTAATTAGATATATGGTAGAAATATTTGGTGTGGTCTGTGGCTGTTGTAGAACTGTTACATGATTTTGAATCTTGTGATTTGAGAGATAAAGTTGCTTTTGAATAGCAAATTATGATTTAATTCGGCCGACGGAAATCATTTCAAAAATGGAATTTTAGCGATGGTGACGTGTTGAACCCAGACAGGGTGGCGCCAAGTACAGATGTATAAACTTGGTAGGTTAATATCTGTTTATTTATGTAGGTAGGTATTCGCTATTTTCGTGCCATTGTCGTGCAATAATTATGGATGAAAGGACTTATTGCGTATTTTAATGTATTGAAAACGGTTTAGGTAAGTAATGTGTTTAGTTGAGGCGTATGGAAGTCGCGTCATTCCAGGTTTCCAGCATAGTTATTTGCGTTGCTTTTCCGCATTTTAGACCAAATTTCACATCAATGGTTTTAAACATAGGGTGTACTATTGTAAACATACAGCTTGTAGGGCACATGTAAATACCGGTAGTTATCTAAGCGTTGACACAGTCAATAACACTTGTTAGTAAATGACGGCCTAGGCAGGCCGATTGGTTGTTTGCCACCATTGTGGTAAAGTTGGGTTGCATATAAGTTTAAGAAGTTGGATCAATGAACATTTTGGTTCAGGTAGGTTTATACTTTAAACAAATCGGCCAAGTGCGTGTCGGGCCACGCGCAGTAGCCTATTTTAGATTTAGTTTAGTGTATGTAGAATATATAATACGAGGAGCGGATGAACAAACGAGCGGAGCGAAAGAAGTTCTCTGACTTGGCTTGGCCAAAGATAATATCACATATCCGATTGTCTGTCTGCCCGACCGAGTTGAACAAACGAGCGGAGCGAACGAAGTTCTCTGACTTGGCTTAACCAAGGATTATATTGTATAAACGTCCGTCCGTCCGACTGATTAGACAAACGAGCGGAGCGAACGAAGTTCTCTGACTTTGGCTTAACCAAGGATTATATTGTATATCCGTCTGTCCGCCCAACTGATTAGACAAACGAGCGGAGCGAACGAAGTTCTCTGACTTAGCTTAGCTAAAGATTATATCGTGTATCCGTCCGTCCGTCCTTACAACCAAATTGAACAAAAGAGCGGAGCGAACGAAGTTCTCTGACTTAGCTTAGCTAAAGATTATATCGTGTATCCGTCCGTCCGTCCTTACAACCAAATTGAACAAACGAGCGAAGCGAACGAAGCTCTCCGGCTTGACTTGGTCAAAGATTATATCGTGTGTTCAGATACTTTGGGTATCCGCCCGTCCAGCTGTTGTCCTCTGCAGGGCGCGTTTCTTAATCATGAAATTTTGTGAGAAGATTTTAGATGTTTTAATAATGTAGGAGATAGTTAGTTAACGACACTAATTTTAGTCAAGAAAGGAACAGACTTATTTATGCGAGGCAATATTATATGTCCTGGTTCGAGCCCAGACAGAGCCAGGAACATGCAGCAAGTCAAGGGCTCCGTATTTTATATTATCATACAGTAATGAGGCGACGTGCGTAGTGTATAGGTACGTTTACTTTACATGCTCATTTTTATTGGAGAAAATAAACATAAGCAGACACTTACTCAGACTCAAAAAAAAAAAAAAAAAAAAAAAAAGGGTTATTGCACTCATTATGTTACAAATAAAACAGAATGGATCCTGTAAGGGCGTAGGAAAGAGGCATAACTATGCTACATCTAGGCTACAGGTGCTATCTGGATACTACTGGTACTACCTTGAACTAGATCTGCTATCAAGTACTAATAAATTTGATAGACAGTTAGGTACAGTCGAGACAATTAGGCACGTCACCTAAAGTTCATTGACGTTAGTCAAACCGAAACTATTGTATGTATATACAGAAATTGTAAAAATAATGCGTGAAACAAAACGTGGTGATTTATTGTATATTTTTATACACATCATATTATCATATGGCCCGGAGGTATATATTTATAGGCTAGATATAGGCAAGGCTAGTTTATTATTATGGCGGAGATTTAGTGTTTTTACATGACGGATTTTAGCAAGAAAAAATAATAATATTGTGGTATATTTTAACTTAGTAGGAAGTTATCGATATAAATAATTAAGAAGCGGTTAGGAATAAATAAATTAAACAACCACACATGTGCGATTCAGGTTTAAGATATGCAGCCATGGGAAATTGTATGGTTCAATTAATCGTAATGTTTGCTCGAACCTGCGCCTTTAGGCGATTTGTCGCAACAATTAGTCAAAAACAGCGAAGAACATTAGATAGAGTTTCATAGGCATGAAGTAATCTTTACATGACCGATAACATGTTGCAGTGACGGGTTGTGATCAAGTGAGTGATACCGGACACGTATTTATCAATTTATTGGTATGGCAAATAGGTAGATTGGACATACCGATTGAAGCACAGGTTACATGATTTGTAGGTACGCCGATTTAGAAACAGAGATAATGCGTGGAAGCATTAGATGTTATGTAAGGTGGCTGATTATTCTATGGTCAATGAATTTTAAGCCATAAGTCATTCAGTAGCGACACCTATAGCGACGTATCGAAAATTTCATTGATTTGCAAATCAGGATTCTGATAGCAATCAAGGGTTCTTTTGGGACGCTTCTATACTTACGATGCTGCATCATGAATGTGTGGACCAAGTTGTTAGCTAGATTTCGGTTCATAGAGGCTATGACACCAATGTCGTTTAACTTCGTTATGCTATAATGACGTACAACAGTCGGCACTGATGAGAAGGGAGCAAAACGTTACCCGGGAGAAGGTTTTAGTTATGTCAGGAAGGGTTAAAGAGGGAATGAAATAATGAATAGATTTAGTTATACAGAGCATTGTGTAATCTGGATTAAACCTGGGCAAAATAAGGCTCAGAGATGACAGGATGAGAAAATACAAAAGTCAAACAGCAAGCATAGAACATAGTTTTGTCTACAGACTCTAATCTTATTGAAATCGCTGAACATATACAAACGTCACATCCATTCATTGTTTATTTATTTATTTATTCATAAGGATGCCATACAAGCTTACAGTATAAACACCAAATCGCTTACGCGCTAGAATAACAAAAAAGAAGGACATATAACAATAGGAAAGATGCCACAAGTCGTACTTAAAATGTGCACTATTTTATTATTTGCATTACAAACTTTAATTGGGTAATGACAGCTAGTACAAAATATTGCTTGGTTGAAGAAAATAAACGATTACTGCATACGAGCGCGCCATACAAAATAATGACAGAAGGCTGAACATAAAGATCAATACGGGAAAGAATGATTTCTTTTACATAATCGGTTTAACATATAAATTCAAGTTCCCCTGGAAAACAAAATGGAATGGAATTATTATTATTTTGGAATCAAAATAATAATTTTATTAAACAAAATCATAATAAAAAAAAATCGGTTGGAATTAAAAATACATCGAACATCATTTTAGGACATCGCTAAGGTCATTGTCCGCCTTTTTGTTTTATTGACAGTTCCAACCATTAATTAGCCAAGCAATTCAACTTTCCGTCATCGGTCTGCTTGGGGCTTAAGTACAAGTTTGACAAAATATTAGATGAAGTCATAAAAGATTTAACATCGCTTCGCAGAGGAAAAGGGAAGGAAGATAAACCATGCACCAGGAGGTAGGGGTTTTCTTGGAAGATGCCGTAGGGGTAGGTGACCATTGTCTCATTGATTCAGGAGTAGATGTTTTCTTGTATTGTTCCGGGGACTTCACGGGCATAGGATCAGATTCTGTCGCAGCATTGTGTAGGCAAACCTGTAATTATAAATCATAAATGTGAAAATCACGTTCATGTAATAGGATAAGCTCCATAAGAGAAAGACGAGCATTTGCTAAAGGGGTGGACAGAGCACGTGAAATTTGAGTTCTGGTGCCGATATGAGCACATCAATGTATAATAAGAATGGGTAGTGTTTTTTTTTAATATAGTTTTAATTATGTACCTTAAATAAAGTAAACAGGAAAACAATATCATTATAATGTCTAACAAAGATTTCCTGATTAAGCGCCTTGGCATTTTCATCCTGATTAAGCCCAATTAAATTTTATTCTTATGTACCTAATGTTTGTAATATCTGTACTAATTGTAGTGAAATGACATGGACTGAAAGGGTTCGAAATAAGAGAATATTTAAATAATTATTCAGAGCGGGGGTTAAATTAACTTGCTAAGTCTGTGGCAATTATTGGTATAATTATTAAAAGAAACATATTTATATTTCGGTTTCTGAATCAATTACAGAATTATGATAACCCAGAATTTGATAGACAAATGAGGAACCACGGATTTGGAAATATCCTAATGGAAACGAACAAAATTTTTTTCAAATTTTATGTAAAGAATGACAGGAGGACGCAGGCCCTTGTTCATGTTGCCAAGCGCACACAGGGCTGTGTAAATGTATCATTGATAGAAATACGGAAGATGATATAATAAAATATTGAATATAGTTACCTTTTAGATGAAATCACCACAGGAGGATGGCATGGTGGAGGGAGTGTTCTGACAAGCCGTGGAGGTGGGGACTCGCGAGGGATCAAATCGCTGTAAGTGAGCAAATTAATATTTTATATCAGCAGGGACATCACAAATGTTAGTACTCATTTATGATCAGTGATGTAAGATGTTATTTTTGTAAATAGAAGTGAAATGGGAAGATATTCTGACAACCAATTGTACACACAGAAATAGAGGAGAAATTATACAATGGTTAGAGGGATATATACATTTATAGGAGAATTGTATGTACTTACAAATTAAGAGCGCTCCAATATTCTGATAGAACCGTGACAAATCAGTTTTCGATGGGGTCGCTGGTGCAATTTTGATTGGGATCGCTTGTTGCATTGGCAAACCAACGTATGCGGAAGCGGGGGGCGCCTTTGTATTTCTGGAAACACCGTGGCAAGAAATTATAAGATTAACATAATAACAGAAAAATGGACATTTAGTTATTTTGAGAGGCGGATTGCATCAAGAAATAATTAGGTGAAATGTGGTTCTAAAAACTAGGCTAAGGTTATATTGAAAGAAAACTAGGCCATCTAATATAACGAGAATATTTTTCGATCATACGCAAATAGATGCACATTTGTAAACACTGATGAGTTATTGTTGGCCGGGACATTGCCAAGTATTACGGGCTCCATGGCACTATGTACCGTCAGGGTACTTAATGTGGCGCTTCAAACTAAAAAAAAAAAAAAAAATATATACCAGGCGAGGGGAAATTTGTCGAAAAAACGGAATTAAAGGGGATACATATATAAGGCAATACATACCTTCGAATGCACATCCATATAATATACAAATAACGTCACATATGCT
This sequence comes from Epinotia ramella, assembly GCA_947578815.1. Taxonomy (NCBI): domain Eukaryota; kingdom Metazoa; phylum Arthropoda; class Insecta; order Lepidoptera; family Tortricidae; genus Epinotia; species Epinotia ramella. The sequence goes on from OX388202.1 coordinate 34,537,826, forward strand.
TATATTTCGGTAGATTAGAGTTTTCGTATTGATTCGATCGGAAATCGAAAACAAGATCAAGGCGCGTGGGTCTCAATTTGACACTTGACGCAGCAGAGAGATTTAGTGATACGCCGCTTCGATTAAACTACTGACTCTTTTAGTCGATTATTATGATCTATCGACTAAGCCGATTAATTCGAAAATCATCCAAAACTAATGAACCAACCTAATTAATGTGCTCAGATCTAGTAGCGACACTGTCAAGAGACAGTAGTATTAAGTATTGCTATTTAATTGTCGTCAAAACATGGGTGTTCAAATAAATTCTAAGTCAAAAACGGACATCGCCGATTAATCGAATAGGCGAGTCGCGCGTTTTATTTTTGTACGCTTCACTAAAGTGCGACAGGGAAAAAAGATCATAGAATAAAAATCCGCGTGTGTTGTCAGTGTGGAATACTACTTTTACATTATTCAGTAATTATTGTATGTTTATATTTATTAGATACACAAACGTAAAAATATGACGGCGGCATATGATCAAAAATAGCTCGTTACTGAAGTTGACAACGCTATGTGCAAGGAAGCTCAATATTATCGAACCGTGGGGTGTCCCCTTAACAGCAAGCTGTGCTATGAACAGAAATACTTCGTTCGGATGGCGGAGTAATGTAGTATTTATATAGTAGGTAGTTATGACAGACGGTATAGATTTTGTATTCCGAAGATAGGAATAGCGATCCTAAAGAATTAATTATTTAAATTAATATTTGTGAGTGCTGCGGCTCGAACGACCGTGTGGATACTGATTAATAAAATTACTGCAGCCAGGGAAGGTTATGATTTCTGAACAAGTTGTTACTGACTTGTGTCAAAAATAAAAAAATTTTGGGGGATGACTGACAGTTGAATTTCACAATTGGTTAAGTTAAAGTTCCGGTAACTACGGTAATAACAAACAATTCTTACTAATATGCGCGAGTGTGGGAGTGTTTTGTCGCTTTTCTTTCGCGGCACAGCGGAGTGTCGTATGGATGTGATTTTACGTATGGAAATGGTTTGGAGACTGGAGAGTGGAAAGGGCTGGATTTCCAGCGCAGAAGACACCTTGGTCCCTACTGGGGAATGTGAAGCATTGTTCCTGTAGTCACGTGGGCGGAATCACGGGCATCGGCTGGAAGTAAATATGGTATATTTATGCGCGATTATTCAAGACACGGGGTGAGTGCTGTAATTAGATTTGAGTGAAGAAGTTACGTATTTATGCCAAATGATTAAGGTCATCGAGTTAACTTAATTCGAACGCCTAACTTTGTCTATAGCCAGTGGAGGCGTTTTCTTTTCGTGTCGTGGGCTCGTAAACATAGTAATATCAATACATATTTGGCATTTTTATTTTAACTAACGAATGCGGTGCATAATTTTGGGCAACATTCGTAATAACATAGTAGCGCGGGCGGAGAACGCTGGCTCTCCAAAGACGTGGGGCTGGGTTCGATTCCCGGCAGTGAAACTTTTATTTTTATATTTTTTCCTTTTTATGTGCATGATAATTTAAGTTTGTTTGAGTGTTTTAAAATTCACGTGCAGCGATGAAATACGGTTACAAGATAGATTGTAATTGTTGTTGCAAAGGTGCTCTAAACATGAAACTTGCGTCATATACTGGCTGTTGAGTAGCGTAGCTTAAAAACATTTGAGTCTAGGCTCTTAATGTAAAACTTTTATATACCTGAAAGGACTTCATTAACAAAGTACATAGCTATGGGAACATATTAAGAGTTATTACGCCCACATAAGCGGAAGCGGTAGCGTGTATTGAGGGATGCTTCCTTTTTGATTCGGGATTACGACATAACTATCGGTGTTTGTTCGAGATCCGATAGGGTAGTTGGTAATGATTTCTTAATCTCTTAATATTCTTTCTAAATAAAAAATTGCGACGCGCTGTGCAGCGTGATTTATACGTCTCTTGCAAAAACAAAATATATATACATTTACGGCGTCGTAAGTCCTATAGTTATGTTTATTTATTTTATGGGATAACTTAAAGTTATAATTTGATATCATATTCATTTTACAGTAAAATAAAAGTACAATTTACAGAAGAAAAATAGAATGTAATCCTGTTTTCACAAAAGGAATTTTAAGAAAACTGAAGGTGTTTTCTCAGTTTTTAAAATAAATCTTTGACTTTCAGTCATGTCAGCCTCGTAGAAGGTTTGGTGATATGAAGTGTAATCATTCATGTATTTAATTATTCTTGTTTACTGCAAAATTGAGAACCGAAGCGACACTTCTCTCTGTCAAGTTTGAATAGGACTCCCAACAGAACTTATTTATTTTAGGTCAAGAAATAAAAGGGGAAGATTAGAACCATGTTATGATGTTAGCCTAAATTTAAGAGCTGATTATTTGAGTGCGTTGTTGGTTTTGAATAGATACTAATGGTGGTGTCATGGTCTTGGATGGGAGAGCGGATGTTTTAATAATGGAAATAATAAATAAATTTTATTTCAGATTATTACAATATTCATAGCGTGTGCATAGACACGTACTTATATCTACTTGACTCTAAATTGAGCGACATAGCAGCAGTGCAGTTTTGCAGGGTTCGCTCGGATTGGGCGTAAGAACCTTAAGGCGGTGCATTGGAAATTATCACGTGCTGTTGAGGCGCCGTTCTGCTTAGACTAAGAAACAATGGGGTCTGATTTTCGGATGTACCATACATCTCGACGGTATGATTGTTCGACTGATTTTATAGATACATTGCTTAAGGTTCCCTCGATAGAAAGAAGGCAAACTTGGGTCTGTATTTCCTGTTTGCTCAGCCTACTCAAGCGATACATAGTTTTGCGACACAGTCAAGGGGATGCTGTAGTGTTGTGTTTCACCTGGAATCTCATTTTATGAGCCTTTTAATAAACCGTCACTGGGATGGGTATTTGTCGAAGTTTGCCCAGGGCAGCGATTCCCGAAGAGTGTTATATCTCGTGTTTCCTCGTGTGCGGAGGGCATCAGCGTGTCCCTGTCTGGGGGGCGTGTGCGACACAAGTCAGGGCATCTCTTTTAAAGTACCCTAAAAATTACTGCACGAGGGTATCACAGTTAGTTGATCTCCATCTGAGTATTGACATAGGGAGCTTAGGAGTCTGGTTATTTTTATGGAGTAGGGTTGTTTTTCAGTTGAAACACCATGGCCGCCTTGGTACCTTGTTTACACGTCGCGAGGTTGGGCCTCTGCCTGCGTTTGGTTGCTATGCATCGCGGGGTCAAGATGCATTTTTGTGTGGGCGGTGGGGTGAGCAAGAAGTGGGTTGCGGAATAGCCGGATAATGGGAAAATGATGTATTGCGTGGTAATACAAATTTTAGTAGATTCGAATTGGCGGGAAATATTGAATTTCGCTTTTAGTATCTTCCCTATATATTCAGGAAAATAGAAGTCGGATATGTATATCAAATTCAACTAATTTGTTGATGCTAATTTCAAATTTTATGTTAGATCTTAAATTCAAAATGGGGTACCTGGCTTTTTTGGAAAAGATCGATATGTATATCAATTTCAACTAATTTGTTAATGCTAATTTCAAATTTTGGGTTGGATTTTAAATTCAAAATGAAACTTACCTGACTTTTTTGGAAAAGTCGATATGTATATCAAATTTAACTAATTTACGGTTGCTAATTCCAAATTTTGGGTTAATTTTGGAATTCCAGATGGCAGACCATGACCTTTTGGAGAAAGCCGAGATGGGTATGAAATTTAACTAATTTACGGTTGCTAATTTCAAATTTTGGGTTATTCTTGGAATTTAAGATGGCGGACCTGACTTATTAGAAAAGGTCGTTATGTATATCGAATTCAACTAATTTACGGTTACTACAATTGAAGTTTTAGCTCAATATTGAGATTAGAGATGACGGAACTGACTTACGGTAAAGTCATGTATAATGGTTATGATATATCTATTACGGAAGATGAGGTTAAGAGGGGTAGTTATTTATTTTATCTTATTTTTACTTGTAGTAGATGAATCGCTGGCGAGTATGAACATCCATATGGGGTAATAATATATTGAACAAATTAAAGTTCAGTAAGTTTTTTAATCTGTTTATCAAGTGATTACACATCGTAAGCTTTGGCTACCTGTAGCAATCGAGTGAGCAGGCGAATGAGGAAGGAATGAAATGATGTGACGTTTGGACATATTAATGGGGGTTTTTGGAAGGCGATGGATGGAAATATATTATGTGGGGAAGGGGGAAGCATGTTTGAGGTTTTCTGTAAACGTGGGTTGCTACAGTTAGACAATAGCTGGAGTGTGATCAAATAACCTAGATTTGTTGGTTTTGTTGGGGAACAAAAAAAAAAAAAAAAAAAAAGGAACAATAAGTCCCTAGACTCTTATCATTAGGTTAAAATCGAGGAATCGATTCGACTCTTAGCATCTGGAGTATTGTTTGGGGACTTATACTATACACGATGTATTTTGCGAAGGTATACACATCACGTGTCGGTTAAAATAAGTCAAAAATTGCGAGGCAATCGCCATTGAATCAATAGAACTACGCAAGAGGGTATAATAAATCATAACGAACGTACAATTTTAGTTGACTGGTTCATATTTTAATTAAGGAATAGTGGATATCTGGATCCCTACACAGGGGTTTCTCTGGTTTGCGCGGGAAGTTTTTGTGGTATCATTCATATCCGGACAATGTGGATAAGAATTGGAGGATGCCCAGCCAGATCCAAAGATTCAGTTTGATACTGCAAACTCGGAACCATAGGTTCTATCAGCCTCACAACCTGGTATCTCGTGCAAATGGGAGAAATGGGTGAAGGATATTCATGAGTTTTAAGAACAAGTCATAATGGGAATTGGCTTATTTTATAAGACATGTGACACACTCCATGAAAACTTGACTGGAAAAGTGATGACGTAATGAGATTTGGTTCGAATTTCAATTAATGAGTAGTGAGCATCTGAATCTTACATAAAGGGTTTTTCCAGTTTGCGTGGAAAGTTTTTGGGGTATCATTCATATCCGGACAATGTGGATCAGAATTGGAGGATGCCCAGCCAGATCCAAAGATTCAGTTTGATACTGCAAACTCGGAACATTAGGTTCTATCAGCCTCACAACCTGGTATTTCATGCAAATGGGGAAGTACTGGGTAAGGGTATTCATGGCTCATTATTGAATTTCAAAGGACTGAGTTTCTGTACCAAGTCACTAACAGTCAATTAGTAATGGTTAAAAACACACCACGAGTTTAATCAAGGGAGGATTGTCACTGACAAATCTAGGGATAAGAGATGAAGATACTACATGCATAACCTCTTAGGTCATGCATTGCGTATCGTTCATCGGGGCGACTGTAACGGAATGGGCATACTCGTCGGTGTGTATTTTTATTTCTTACCCAAAGTTGGGAAATTTACTTAATAGTTAAAAGGAAGGTAGGAATCAATTAAGCTAGCATTCAAACGTATAAATATTCAGTATCGGAAACTTATTTCATTTAAGAATATTGTATGAGTTTATTTCATGATAATGGGTACAAGGGTTTGTAATAGTGCGATATGAACTAGGCTTATAACAATCCTTTACAAAATGGATACCAAAGTAACATTTCTACCCTGGCAATCGCGTCATGACAGGAGGCGTAGGGCGACCATACGAATTTCCATCTTAATAGCTAGAGCATTGGGAGCTTAATTAAATGGGGGATACGACCAGTGGCGGGGGAAGGTGCGAATAATATCACGTGTTTATTGCATACCAGAGTTGGCGCGTGAATACGTACAATGGATTTTCAACCTTATTACCAGATAGGTTAGGTGTTTCAAAGCTAATGATGATACTATTGTAAATCAATCAATAGAGCAATTATTTATTCTACGAATGGGTCGCAGGGGCAATTTTGCATGTCAAATGATAAAATTAATTAATATCATGATAATCTTGCAAAATAATTTAAGTTTTCAGATAAGGACCGATATAAACGGATAATAGGAACGGTGGTGTCTCGGAACGGCGGGGATAGGAAGATGTCGGAGTAGTATGAGGGGTTTAAAAGGAGAAAACGGGGATGGCTGCGGCATTCAATTCTCGGCACCCGGACTGGCATAGCGTCCCTGACTGTTAGGTTGTGAAATTATTGGTGTGTTATCTTGATTATGGTGGATGGCTTGTCGTTATGGGGAAACTCTCCTCGTAATTATGAGTCATTTACTATTTTACGATTTTATAGTCATTTGTGAATTTAAAGTGGGAATTAGGGCCAAGTTATATTTAACTTATCGAATATATTCTATAAGGTTTATATGGCTAAATCAAACATACCTTATTTGCCAGAGCTACTCTCTGGAATGCGGTATGTTTGGTTAGTGTTTCGAAATACAGTCTAGACCATATTAGTCACTACGGACATCCGGGGGCTTTTATGGTTAATCAAACATAGCTGATTATCTAGGATACCGAGAGATCGGTTATGTTTGAGTGATTGTTTTTGGGACTAAGTCAGGGTTAGTGTTTCGAAATACAGTCTAGACCATATTTGTCACTACGGACATCCGGGGGCTTTTATGGTTAATCAAACATAGCTGATTATCTAGGATACCGAGAGATCGGTTATGTTTGAGTGATTGTTTTTGGGACTAAGATAGGGTTAGTGTTCCGGAATACAGTCTAGACCATATTTGTCACTACGGACATCCGGGGGCTTTTATGGTTAATCAAACATAGCTGATTATCTAGGATACCGAGAGATCGGTTATGTTTGAGTGATTGTTTTTGGGACTAAGTCAGGGTTAGTGTTTCGAAATACAGTCTAGACCATATTTGTCACTACGGACATCCGGGGGCTTTTATGGTTAATCAAACATAGCTGATTATCTAGGATACCGAGAGATCGGTTATGTTTGAGTGATTGGTTTTGGGACTAAGCGAGGGTTTAATGATTTCGGAAAACAGTCGGGATTATATTAGTCACTACGGACATCCGGGGGCTTTTATGGTTAATCAAATATAGCTAATAAGCCTGGGCTACTCCTAGGTATTAGTTATGTTTGAGCGATTGCTTCCGAAATGTAGTTGGGTTTCATTCTAATCGCCTAAATCAGTCAGATCGCGGCCAAGATCAGTATATCTGCGGAGTCATCGCCACCTACCGGTGTCAACCCGGGATGACTCCGTGTCCTTAGTTACCAGATTTGAGGTGTGGTCTGGCGTCTACCTTTTTACCAACACAGGAGACGAAACCCCTAATTTGGGGCCCTCACGTCTCTCAGAACATCTGACGACGTAGACGTGGCTTGGTCATTCATGTGATAAGCACAGGAGGATACTCCGCTCGTTGAAATCGATCGGATGCCTGAGGGGTCGTTCAGCATTATATATATGTAAATATACTAGACTTATTTCCAGACAGGTCGCCCTACTCGCTGTAACCCTTTAGCTCGACAAGAGCCAGCGGGGGGGGGCAAATACACAGGCCGCTAGTTTTGATACCTCAGTTTTGCCGACTGAACTACTTACAGTTTACCTAGGGATACATTCTTGCCTCTAAACTAAGGTATGGTTCTAGAGGTGAGCAGAATAGGGACTGGGGTAGATGTAGGGCTAAATTCACGCGTTATGGGGTGATAGGCTTATAACTATGTCTCCTGTAATTAAAAATATTTCTAGAACTTGTTTGACTTAAGGTTACTATTCCAATAGGGTCAAAAAAAAGGTATATTTTATAAATGAAACTGAGATTAAGTTAAGTGTATTAAGTGGTCAAAGGAGTGTCAAGTTGCCGTGGGATACATGTGAAATATTATAACGGTGTGACAATTAATAGGCATCAAAGAAAGGTAACTATTCTATTTATGACGATGAGATATCAGAATTGTTCCAGAAAGATGGAATAAGTCTGGGAATTGATGACAGGCGGAGCAGTTCATCAAATCCACCTAAAGTATCTTATTGTTATGAATGAATATCCTTCATTCTAGGCATTATACTATCAGGACTAGTTATTCTCCATTTAAGGCAAATTACTGTCTTGAGTGGACATTATTCATTCAAAGTACAATTTAGGAAGAATATTTCATATGTAGGGTACGGTTTACATTGACACTACACCAATGACATCGGTAAAGAATGGTCTTAGGTATATATTGGCCACATAAGTTGTAAATACAACATTTATTAACGTTAAAAGATGTCTGTTGAGATAGTTTCGGTGTTTCTCTCTAGACCGACCGTTAGGTTGGAAACGCTGGTAGATTCGTTCTTTGGGTCTTAAACTCTTAGGTAACCAGGCAGGTAAATTGTTAGGCCGTCCAGTCCTCATCCAAACGAGTGAGTAGCTATGTGTGAGTAAAAGAATTACCACACAAACCGTCGTTTAGAACTTTGGTTTAAAATACAATTACTTAGGGTAGACAACTAGCTCGTAATAGGTTTAAATAAATAATCTACTTGCTATGAATTCTAAAAAGCTGCTCTCTCGTTCAACCGGACGGATAATAGGAGGTAGGGGATTTTCTACCCAAAAATAAAAATATTTATACTAATAATATAATGAGTGACATAGAATTATCATCCATAATGTAATTACCAATAATGAACGACAAACAGAATTATTTTACAATAATTCTTCATCGAATGAGCTTATACTTTCGTACTTAGGACTTTATTATAATTAGAAGATTAGTGGTTGAAGCTAGGGTATAGTTAAGTCAATTTATGTACTAATAGGCTAGCCTTAATTATGTTAATGAAGAGTCCAAAACCTACCTAGCTTTCATAAAAGGACCTGGATTATTACGGTACACAACATTTTATGGGGTCCTACCACTATTCGATCACGTACTGGCCAAACTACAGGTATTAGTAATAAAACACGCATTAAAAGTAGGTTTAATAAATAGGTCGATAGAATGCAAATTACAGTAGTCGTGTTAGAGCTTATGACAATTTATCCCGCGTTCACAAGCGTCGGCAAGTAGCTGTTTAGTTCTAGGTAGTTTTATTTATGGGGGAGAAGCTGTTCGAGGGGGGGGAATCGTTACAAGTGGTTTTGTTACTTTGGTTCATACCACACATATACATATATTACTGTAGATTCTATACCGCACCTACAAAATAAATAAATTGTATTATTCGTAAGTTACAGTGTCTTCATTAGGGACCTACTAAACAATAACGCAACAAGAACTCAAGTTCGGTTCATAAAGTCTGATAACAATTCGATATTTTTAGATGAAAGGTGGTTTTTAAGAGCATTTTATTCACATACAACTTATTGCATTCATTAATTTCATTAAATAGTTTTCACATCCCGAGTACCTACATAAGTATAAGTAATTATATACCTGTGAAATAATTATTTATTTTCTAAAGTAAATATAAGATGATAACTAACATTAACTAAATTAAATTAAAACTAAGTTAAATCTAAAAACCGGCCAAGTGCGAATTGGACTCGCACACGAAGGGTTCATTTATAAAAACGGCAAAAAAATCACGTTTGTTGTAGGGATCCCTTAAATATTTATTGTATTCTATTTTTTAGTATTTATTTGTTGTTATAGCGGCAACAGAAATACATCATCTATGAAAATGTTAACTATCACGGTTCATGAGATACTGCCTGGTGACAGACGGACAGACAGACGAACGGACGGACGGACAGCGGAGCCTTAGTAATAGGGTCCCGTTTTTACCTTTTGGGTACGGAACCCTAAAAAGACCCTCTAGGCATTGTACTGAGGATGCTGGCCGCATTTCCTCGCTGAATTGCAATGCTGAAATGCGTTGCGCGAGAAAGCCGCCAGCTCTTCGGTAACCAGTTACGTCAACCAGACGTTTCGCGATTTCCGCAAATAAGTTTTGCGCACTGGGACCCCACGGACCGAGGGTCTCGACGCCAAATGGTACAAAGTTATTCTCTGAAATGTTTATTTACATAATTATAAGGTTAACCTCACGTGGGCAGTTACAAGGCAAACCTGTTCCGTATTTTGACTGACTATTATTTATATATATTTTTTTATTCTTATACACTCTGACGATCTTTTTGTGAGTCCATACTAAGACTTTAATTTTACAATGTCGTAAATTTTCAAAATGAAATAAATTAATCTAATGTATTATATTATATTCACCCTCGGACCCAAATCCAAATTATGATGATGATTAAACGCCTAATTATTTGCAAACCAACGCAAACTTTACAAAGCATTATCTTTATCTAGATTGCTTAGAACGGTACAGAACTATTTGCGACCGTAATGCGGGGTTAATGTCGCCGTTGCGTGTCGGGGCCGGCAATCTTCCTACATGTCAATTTTGCGTATAACTTTGCCTGTTTGTTGTGCACGGTGGATTTGGTTTTTAAGACTATGAAGGTTCCTGACTTGGCAGGCCAGGTTGGTATGGCTTATTGTACACAATTTGACGTAAGCTTACTGATGATATATTGATTTAAACTTTCACGATTCCTTTTTTTAATTTTAAATAATATTAACATTTTGCTACCCCTGCTATTTCATTATACTGTTGTGGTAATCGGATATAATCAAGCTAATTACCGTCTAGAAGTTTGCTAATAAATATCAACTTTCAAGTAACTATAATAATCTAAAACAATATCAAATTTATTTAAACCTTCATTTCAATACGTTTCGAATTTACCTCACTGATTATTTTTTCAGTTGCCTTGATACGGGCGGGTTGTAGCAACTTAAGATTCGATTATAGCCCCAGCAACCTTAAATATGGCGCTGGCTACTAGCTGTCATTCCATAGAAACTTGTCACTACCTTCAGATTTTAACGAACATCGCTTACTATTACAGACTGTTTGGTACAACCTAACCTTAGTACGGGTAACACAATTTAAAAGCATTACATAATAATCATATATTGAGTGGCCTACCAGCTGGCGCAGCGTGGGTAAACTCCCCACAAGGTGGACTGATGACCTGGTAAAGGTCGCGGGAGTCGCAGGATGCAGGTGGTCCAGGACCGGCATTGTGGATTTCTTTGGGGGAGGCTTATGTCCAGCAGTGTACGTTTATCGGCTGATATGGTGATGATGAACCAGTAACTTAAGCTCTCGTTAGTAATTTCCTGATCGTCGATAAAAACAGTCCGCAATAAAAGCTTGATAACAAGAAAAACTATTCGTAAATTGTTGTGTCTTTTATATAAATGCATTTATTTTGTTGCTGCACAAGCAAAAACTAGTGACACAATTTTGTTATATGTCGAATGAAACGACATCAACAAGAATACGAGAGAATAGGTACCCAATTTATGTCACGCAGATATTACAATGCGTCCCTGAGCCGAGTATATTCTTGTATACGTACCAAGTTGAAATCGGATTTTTATTTTGCGCTTGCACGCTTTTACACGCCGCGAAGATCAGTCTGGTAAATTACAATAGTGCCAGTAAATTAAATTAACCAGCAGACCTTTTTACAAGCTTATTACCCGACTGCCGAAGGAGGGTTATGTTTTTCGAGCGTATGTACATATGTATGTATGTATGTGACCTTATTCTTTGGCACGCCCTGCAACCTAAACCGTTTGACGGATTTCGACGTATGAGGTGTCGTTGGATTCCTCTTAATCGTGGGTGTGACATATAAGCTATGAAATTTGAAAAAAGCAGTTGGGTTTTTTGAATAATCTTTTAATTTCACTTGTTTGGATACGATTTTACAAGCTTTAACTTAACTTGCAATGTATGTAACTACGTTTGTTCAGGTGGAATCTTGCAACTCAGTTTTGAATTGAAGCAGATATCTTCACTGACATTATAATTGTCGTTATTTTAAAATAATTTATTTTTTAAATATAGACTGACCTAATGCTATGCTTACCTAGTTTATTTTTTTTATTTAAAATGAAAAATCTCACATTCACTGACATGTTTAATAATATTTAGTATAATTTGGCAAAGCATGGTATTCAATTGTAATATTAAATTTCGTCGTTACATGACACTCCACTCTAGGTTTATATTTTGCATGCCAGATGCTGGTAAATTGTGCTGTAAACAACTGTTATGAACCACATTTTAAGCAAAATAAAGATAATATATTTGTATTTATTTTTGTATTCAATTGATTGAGCTGGAATTTTGGGTTTGACACCTTTGGATGATAATTCAATATTATAGTACTATTGAGCTGATCTGATGATGGAGACAAGGTGGCCATGGGATTTCAGGACTTAACAGACGTAACCCCGCGCCGTTGAGTTTGGGCTCGTTAGAATTGTCTCAACTTGTAGTTGATGGCGGTATACAGAAAAGTACAGTTGGCACCATACATGAAATTAAGTTAATAGCAGCAGGGCATTCCAGATTCAAAATGTCATCGAAACATGGGAATTTTCCTAGTTTTATGTCTGTACTTATTTCAAATTCATAATGATAGAAATGATATTCTAGGGAAGCCCCCCCCCCCCCCCGTACCTTCTACCCCCTGTCAGTAAGCCTAAGTATTCCCTTAAGTCAAAGTGTCGCAAACCCACGAGTTATTGTAATTTGAACAAGGTTTAATGCGTAAAAAATTGTGAAACATACAAAACAGATTCCAAATGAACGTCATTCCAGTGAAATAGACCCATGAATAACATTTCAGACTTGCTGATACAGATAATGCCTTGAGCCCTAGATGCAAAACGTAATAACCTTCAACAACACAATCTATTTTGAATTCTTTCTTCCAGAAAACATAGCACAAAGTAACATGTCAGTAGATTATTTGTATAGCATTGGGACTTAAGAGTTTTGTGGTTATCATATCTAATTACTTAATAATGTACATGTCTAAAGTGAAGACCGATTCATTCTTTTGAATATTAATACACTTCTTGGGTAAGAGTTTAGACTCCAATGTTAAACCAAATGGACTTTGGTCACTAGTTGATTACATTCAGGATATACTGGAGCTCAGTTTTTAATGAGTTTACGCTAATCAAGGTGTTTAAATGTTTCACTATTAAGCATAAAATCTAGATTCAAGTATGCCAACCCAAAGTCCCTTTGAGTAAATATAGTTGAACAAGTCTTTCTGGTTTCTACTATACAGAGCGGGTACCGCAAACGTCGTTCGTTCGTGTGTATCTCCCTATTTTTTTTATTTTTAACCCTCGACGAAAGAAGAGAAAGACTTGCACGTGTAAGTACTAGCTTCTGCCCGCGACTCCGGCCGCTTAGAATTCGTTTATATCGTAGCTCCATACAAACTTTCACCACCATTTTAGGGAAGTGGGTGGTTAGAAAGAGACAATAAGTAGCCTATGGCACTCTCCATCCCTTCAACTATCTCCACTTAAAAAAAATGTCAATTCGTCGCTCCGTTTTGCCGTGAAAGACGAACAAACAAACACACATATACACTTTCCCATTTATAATATTATATGGATTCTTCAAACATTCTTTTTTTGTTGAATTTGATCAGTCTTGAAGTCCCTTTTCAGCTTTCTACGGGTATAGCATGGTTTCCATTTTATCACTTATCATTGTGGATGACATCCGTCTCTGTCGCACTCGCATGCTCGACCCCCTAACCCAATCAACGGTTACACCGTGGTTCTTACCACTTTAACCCGTTACATAGTGTCTACACATTTATATCTTAGACAACACAAGTTAGAAGGCCGGTGCGAAAGTTGTATCACAGCCTGTACAATATATCGTGCCTAGTGCTGGGTGGTAACAATGTAATACACGCAGTAGCGTAATTCGAGGACGTTGGGCTGAATACAAATCAGAGGAAAACGTTAGAAACCTAAATCGTACAATATTTATCTAAACAGTAGCTATGAATTTTTATCGTTAACGAAACAGTACGTAACTTATGTACGGAATATAATTTGATATTAACCGTTAGCTTTTCGCTGAAGGAAAAATATTGTGAGGAAACCTTCATACATCCTGCAACGAAATTCCCAATCCGCACGGGCCACACTGTGAAAAATGTGGCACCAACTATAAATCTCATCCATGAGAAGGAGTCCTGTGCCCAGCAGTGGGACGTATATAGGCTGAGTTATTATAATTATTATTATTAACGAAACAGTGGGTTCAACAGAACCACTGTAGCCGAGCGATTTGTTTGCAAGCAGATGGAATGTAGTGCGTGATGAATGTCTGAAGTTCTGCGAGAAGATTGATGTGCGTACTCCTCTGTTATTTATTAGAACTGTTCTTGTTAATATTGTTTTTACCCGACTGCCGAAGGAGGTTATGTTTTTCGAGGGTATGTATGTATGTCACCTTATTCTTTGGCACGCCCTGCAGCCTAAACTGTTTGACGGATTTTGACACATGAGCTGTCGTTGGATTTCTCTTAATCGTGGGAGTTACATAGGCTATAAAATTAGAAAAGAGCAGTTGGGTTTTTTGAAAAATCTTTTAATTTCACTTGTTGGTGTAATATTTCTAATTTAAATTATATTGTTAATATTCTTCTATAGTTTCACAGTTCTTTAGTTATTACTGTTATGCTGTGTAACTAGTAAAAAAAAAAAAATTAGGCACGCGACTTACAATCTGGTGGTCGCGGGTTCTAACCCGGCCCGTACCATAACGCTCGGTTTTATAAAGCCCCGTAAGACCTTACCACTATTTTAATTACTAACTTGTAAAAAAAAATACAATACTTTAGGCAGGTTTTAGTGTCACGTTGACCGTCGGCGCTGACAGGGAACGTTTTAGAATAACGGTGAGCGGTGAGCACTGACGATCGTCAGCGCCGACGCATACGCGGCCGTATGCGTCGGCGCTGCTGAGCAGTTAGCGCCGACCGCAGCTCACGCGCCTCTTCCTACAGTGAGCGTTTTAGTGTCGAGCGGAGCGCACGTATCGGCGAGGTACAGTCAGCAGCAGGCGGACGGTAGGACACTAAAACGACTCGCACCGAGAGTCGGCCCCGATCAGCTGCGCGCCCATCGCTCGGCGCCGACGGTCAGCGTGGCACTAAAACCAGCCTAGCAACAGTCTTAGGGCCTATGCATACTGCGTTTTTTTCGCGTTCCTCTACTACCTAGCGGATGGTAGTAGGAAAAAGCAGTCTGCATAGACCCTTAGTAACCAGGCCTAAGTTAACGAACTTCATCGGCTTAATTTTTACGAGCCAGAATTGGATTACTGCCAGCACGTGTACTGCAGTAAACGCTCGTTAAGTAAAAGTTCGTGCGAAAGTCGGAGATGAGAAAGTTGGTCCCTAAATCTGGATTAGGACAATTTTGCCAACGCCAGTTGCGTTGCCGTTCCATTCATTTCAACGATTCTGTTTCTTGTTCTTTTTAACCGACTGAAAAAAAGGAGGACCTCAATTCGGTTCTATTATTTTTTTTTGGTATAAGTAGTGGAAAGTAAATGTGGTAACGTTCATTGAGGATATTAATCAGTACTTCGCCAGAATTACTGAACTGAAGTCGGTTACTTTTTTTCTTTAAAGTAAATAATATCATGTTCCATTATACTTTTTCAATGTTAATGTATAACAATAATAGTAGCTCCTTTCTTTTGTTATTTTTATACTTTAATCCAGACACTAATGAAATACCGATGTAAAATCTCAAAATTCATTTTATGTTTCTTGATTACTGAGAAATCCAATTATCGAACAAATGTATAATAATAAGATTCGATATTTATAATAAATGTGAACTACAAGCTTTTTTAATAGCAAAGAAGAATTCTGTGAAAATTTGTTTAATTTTATTATAACGCACGATACATCAAAATGAAAGTACCTTTGATTTAAGGGTTCGGCCACGACTTCCAGCGGCGGCGGCAGCGGTACGAACAGCGAGACAGCCGGACGCTAGAATTTTACCACAAGCTAGAACAAAGAACTTTTTTTTGTATACCACGCTTTTTGTATAACAAACTTAGCTTAGTAACCACTTACCATCAGGCGGGTCGTAAGCTTGTTTGCAACCGCCGTAGCCTATGACGCTTGGGGTTGTTTACCATGCGCGTTGCCGACCCTTTAAGAACTTATACTCCTTTATGAAGAACCCCATATACTCCAGGCAAAATACGGTTTTGAAAAACATAAATTTATAATAGCGTTTTTTTTTGTTGATTTAATTTTAAAATGTTATTCTAAGATGCTGTATTCAAGAATCCGACAAACTTTCCACCCGGAAATCACCACCCCTACATAATTGTACATGTAGATTTAAATGAAGCATCCATTGTCTTTTTTTGTATATTATAAAGTAAATGTGAATGAACCAAAATAAAGACAAAAATATTTATTCATATTTTTTCTGACTTTTTAGAAGCAAGTTAATTTATAATTTTTGTGATGTCTGAAATTTTGTCGGATTCTGTCGCTGGATAACTATGTAATTGATAAAATATCCGTTACACAGAAAAGATAAGTTAATATCATACACCAGTTCAAGATTGGCGTATTAATCGTGCTTGTATTTAGACGCATTTTCAGCCGCTCCACCCGCCTTTCTAACCGTGTGGGTGAGGTGAGTAGGAGCGAAAGTATTCACACACGTAGCATCCCAAAGCAAACTACGACCCTTTGCCCATGGAACCAGTGTAAGACTGTCCGGCCTCTTACCGTCCGTACGGCTCAGGCCATGGGGTTCCATAACACATGGCACGTTCGCCGAGACTAAAGCGCGCCTTATCAACTCATTGATAGCGCAGTGCCTGGGTATCCTAGACAATGCGAATTGAAGTGGAGAAAAGGGCCATGGAACAGTGGTACAGGATGAAAACATGTAAAGAATGGAGAGGAAGCTGCGTGGATAAAAGGCACGCGCTGATACAGGAGGAGGCACTATCGAAGCTGCAGATGCTGATAGCCAACAATGACCTCATAAAGAGGCAGGAGATATTCTATAAAAAGTATAAAATACATATAGGAGAAAGAGAAAACTGGAAAGTAGACGTCGAACACCCAATGACGGTCTGCTTCACAGATGGATCTAGAAGGGAATCAACAAAGTTGGCGGGAGCGGGTATAGTTATTCCCAAACTGCGGGAGAAAGTATCTATCCCACTAGGGAGGTATGCCAGCGGCAGAGGTGTGCGCAATAATGAGGTGCGCACAGATAATAAAGGAGACAACGCAGCAGACTGGAAGGGTAGTGATCTATACGGACAGTCAGGCAGCACTGAAGGCACAAGGAAAGGCAACGGTAACATCCGCCTTAGTAAGAGAATGTAAGAAGGAGCTCAAACAGATAGGAGCATACCCAGGCCTAACGGTGGCATGGGTGCCGGGACATCAGGGAATAGCGGGTAATGAGAGCGCGGATGAACTGGCTAGGGAGGGCTCGGGTAGGAAATTTATAGGCCCAGAACCGGTCCTCCCTTTCTCGGCTCAAGTCACAAAGGGGGTCATAGAAAGGCTATAAGAACAAGAAGGAGAGAGAGAATGGAGGGAAGCATCTGGATGTACACAGACAAAGATGATGATAGGAGGTATGGATCACAGAAGAACCAGGTATCTGCTAAAACTGGGTAAGAACAATCTGAGGTTGCTAACCGGTATCATAACTGCTCACAATACTCTAAATAGACACTTGAAGGTAATAGGTATCAGCAGTAACGCTTCCTGCCCACACTGTGGGGAGGAAGCAACTAGTAAGCATGTATTAGCGGAATGTATTATGTACGTGGCACCGCAGTTTAATACATTCGGTAAAGATGTGTTAGAGGAGAGGGAATTGAGGGATTTCAGTCTTAAAGATGTCCTTCTGTTCTGCAGGAAAACGAGAAGAATGGAAGAGTTTGAAGTGGGAACGCCACCGGGGCAGTAACCTGAGGCTCCAACCCTAGGGAATGGGGCTGAATGAACGCAAAAACCGATCGACAGCCCGCCTGCTTCCGGCCAGGCGTCCCTTCACAACATCACATCACATCACATCACATCACATCTCTACCTCGAAAAAAGTGTTTCCCATACAAACCTTACACCCCTTAGGGGTGGAATTTTCTAAAACGCTGCAAGTACTTTTTTTGTATGCTAATAAGTAACCTTTCGACAAAGTTTCAAGTTTCTAGCTCAAAAGAAAAAGTTTCCCTCATACAAAACTTGCACCCCTATTTAACCTCTTTAGGGGTGGAATGTTCTAAAACGCTGACAGTTATTGTATTGTATTCTAATAGGTAATCTTTGTACAGTTTCAAGTTTCTAGCGCAAAAATAAAGTATCCCCCATACAAACTTTGCACCCATATTTTACCCCCTTAGAGGTAGCGTTTTCAAAAACTCTTAAAGTTCTTTTTTTGTATTCAAATAAGTAATCTGTTTACAAAGTTTCAAGTTTCTAGCTCAAAAGGAAAAGTTTCTCTCATACAAACTTTGCATCCCGATTTAAGGGTGGAATTTTCTAAAACTTTGACAACATTTTTTTTTGTATTTTAATAAGTAATCTTTCTACAATGTTTCAAGTTTCTAGCTCAAAAAATAAAGTTCCCTCCATACATACTTTGTACCCCTATTTAACCCCCTTAAGGGTAGATTTTTTTAAAACGCAGAAAGAACTTTTTTTGTATTCTAATAAGTTATCTTTCTGCAAAGTTTCAAGTCTCTAGTTCAAAAAATAATGTTTCCCCTATACAAACATTGCACCCCTATTTAACCCCTTTAGGGTTGGAATTTTCTAAAACGCTGAAATTACTTTTTTTTATCTTACTAAGTAATCTTCATACAAAGTTTAAAGTCTCGAGTTCAAAAAATAATGTTTTCCCTATACAAACTTTGCACCCCCATTTAACCCCCTTAGGGATGGAATTTCCAAAAATCCCTTCTTATCCCTTGCCTACGTCATAAAAGGAAGTTCTGGTGTAAATTTCAAGTCTGTAGTCCCAGTAGTTTCGGCTGTGCGGTGATGAATCAGTCAGGAAGTCTTCTTTTTTATATATAGATAGATGACAACTGCCAATTAAGCGCCATATTTAACGGTCAGTAAATCGTGGTCGTCGCAAATCTAACAAACCGAAATTATTCAATTAATTATACATATTCACTTTGACTTCTTCATGAAATGAAATCCTACTTTAACGTTATATTTTGTGCAATTTAATTTTTATTATCAACATTAAAGTAAGTATAATATCATCATCATCATCGTCATATCAGCCGAAAGACGTCCACTGCTGGTCATAGGCCTCCCCCAAAGAGTGCCACAATTACCGGTCCTGCGCCACCCGCATCCAGCGGACTCCCGCGATCTTTACCAGGTCATCAGTCCACCTTGTGGGGGCCTACCCACGCTGCGGGTTCCGCTACGTATCCAAGTCGCCAAGTATAATAAATGTCAGTATTATATGTAGACATTAGTTTATATTATATAACTATTGGCTTTATAGGCTATAGAATTCACGAGTCAGTTAAAAAAAACACAGTTATATCGACACTAAATTTATATAAATATCGTATCTGCTAACAAAATGTCATGAGAATAGGTTGAGAAATACGACCTGTAGAGGACAACATCCGGACATCCCGACAAACGAAATAATTTGGACCCAAGGTGAAACGGAGAACTTAGTTCACTGCCCGCTCGTTCAATTATGGAAACTTTACTTGACTTATATATTTGCCATTGAGGCCTTTTGTAGAACAAATATTTGATTTTGATTATGATTTTTTATTAAGGTTTTTCGAGAATGCCGTCAAAATGGTAACTAATATCAACTTTTTACAAGTCATTTAGCTCAAGCTGATTCTTACTCCGATATAGTTAACTTAATAAAATTAGGTTTAAACTTAACCTGTCCCTACGATAAAATCTCCCCTTCAGCGATTAAGTCATAAAAAGTTTCAACATTTCACTTCAGCGGCCGTAAAGTTGTGTCGTGAGTAGCGGTCTTTAGTCATAAATTAGTTGCCAAACTAATAAAATAAATCTACTCGGCAAACATAAATGATCGGGAAAAAACGACAGTAGGTCACCACGTTTATTAGCTTTAAAAATATAGGTCGTATAATATCAAAAAAAACTTTATCCCCACTACGGAAAACTAACTGTAAAAAAAGGTTTTTCAAACAAGAGCTGTAATTTCGAATAAATTGATACCACCTCAATCATCAAAATCTCAATACTGTGAAACGTATATACAAACCTACTAGACTTGTAAAATCACAATATATACCGGGCAAGGATAAATAAAACTATAAAGATTCGTAGTTCCCCCATTAACTATAAAAATTCGTTAAATAAGAATTCGTTAAATTTCTTATTTTCATTAAGATATGATTTTTGTTCCTTAGAAGTAACGCTTAAATGGGTGATCCACAGAGTTGGACTAACATAGCTACAGATTGGCTGTTGAACTTAAAAATAATAATATTTTAAGTATTATTTGCAGATGAGAAAACATTTGAAAACAGTTGTACATTTGATAAGTTGAACTTATCAAGTACACTTCAAATGTTTTCTCATCTGCAAATAATACTTCAAATATTTAAGCGTTACTTCTAAGGAACAAAAATGATATCATCCATATTCCTGTGACCATGGATGTTCCAACACATCCTAAATGTCGGGAGACCTCAGAGAGGTAAATAAATAAGTTAATTATTCGCGATTTAGTCCCGTTTAGTAAAAATAATAGTTTCTCGTGAAAGTTTGAATCAATATATATTATGTTATTAAAATATCAAGAAACTAATGTGCAACTCTTGCACCATATTTTTTTTAAGAAATATTAGTCAGTCGAGATCTCCAATATCTACACAGACACCCTTTCAAAAATATCAATACAGAGACTTTATTGTTACTGACATAAGACATAGTGTAGATATTTTTGAAAAGTTTTCTGTATAGATAATGGAGAACTCGACTGTACCGGTACAAAATTAATGCATGAAGTGCATAGTATTATATTTAGCCTTAACTGGAATTGGAGATCACCATGGA
Source organism: Epinotia ramella (assembly GCA_947578815.1). NCBI lineage: Eukaryota > Metazoa > Arthropoda > Insecta > Lepidoptera > Tortricidae > Epinotia > Epinotia ramella. The sequence continues at coordinate 34,558,733 of OX388202.1, forward strand.
AGTATGGCTCACAACAAGCTATTTTCAGAAATTGTTTTTTTAATTATTTCTGTAGCTTTAAATACCATATTGATCGCTTTTGTGTCGCACATAGGGCAGTTGCTCTCCGCGCTCTTTGGCGACCTCTACGCTCACTCGCTCAGTGACTCTCATATTTTCCGCCTCAAGTCAATCTATCCCGTCAAGATGAAACTTGTATCCGTTTTAAAGAAAGTGATCCGAAAAATTACTCGTTATTCTTCACAGCGTTTAACGTTTTTAACTGAAACTGTCCGGAAAAATTCAGAAAACTTGCCTTTTTTTACAGTCTACATTATTTTGGCAAATATCATTTTTCCTTTAATTATACTGTGGAAGCGCTTCACTTTTCTGTTAGATTTCGATTTTCGAGTGCAGGCTTGTTTTCAGATATTTGAGTATTATCTGCTCATTGTTATGTCAATTTATACGCAAGAAAAATACTTTTCTGACTATATGTTTCGTATGCATCGAGTTGAAGAAAAGATGGATTACTCCGCGTACATCGAGGATAAAACTAACCTCTTAAGATTTTTAAATTTAATAACTTTCTTCCGACTATCACCTTTCATTATCTTTTACATCAGGCAGTGGCAAAACGATTTCCTCCTTGTCATTTCAAGCATGATCGTTGTGTGCAGTAGAGACATTGCTTTGATACCAGGTATCGTCATGCTTCAGATATTCAGACACCAAGTTAAAGCACTGAGAATGTCTACTGAGAAATCTTTACAAGAAGTGAAGGAGAAGGAACCTGCACGGATCAAGTTATCGAAGATAAAAAAAAACATTATATATTTACAAGAATCTGTACGACGTCATAGAGGAGAAGTTCAATGTCTTAAAATTTATGGTAAGTTCTGCTTTTGTGGTTAGAAAGTTCCGTTAAAATATATTATTACTAGCTTTTGCCCGCGGCTTCGCCCGCGTAGTAAGTGTAATTTTGCAATAATTGTTGAATTGTTACGCCGGCAACGGCCTACTTACTGACTTACTTCCCTTATGAATAACCATTCGTCAAAACCCGTTATGGTAAATTATTTTTTATTCCCTATTATTTTTATTCTCGTGTGGTGTCGGGTTAGAATTTCACCACCCCCTTTCTTCCCGTGGGTGTCGTAAAAGTCGACTAAGGGAGCAGGGTTGAAGTGTGATGTGGGCGATGGGCTAACTACCTATCACTGCAATTAACCCACATTTATGCTAAAAGTGGCGCTGGAACAAAAGTTTCATGTGCTCTGTCTACCCCTTTTGGGAATAAAGGCGTGAATTGTACTAACTAAAGTACTTTTTTTGTATCTTAATAAGTAATCTTCCTACAAAGTTTCAAGTCTCTAGTTCAAAAAATAATGTTTCTCTCATACAAACTATAACCCCTATTTAACCCCCTTAGGGATGGAATTTCCAAAAATCCCGTCTTATCCTTTGCCTACGTCATAAAAGGAAGTTCTGGTGTAAATTTCAAGTTACTAGCTCAAAAAATAAAGTTACCTCATTCAAACTTTGCACCCCTACTTAACCCCCTTAGTGGTGGAATCTTCTAAAACGCTGACAGTTCTTTTTTGTATTCTAGTAAGTAATCTTTCTACAAAGTTTCAAGTTTCTAGCTTCTAAGAATAATGTTTCCCCCATACAAACTTTGCGCCCCTATTTAACCCCCTTAGGGGTAGAATTTTCTAAAACGCCTAGAGTACTTTTTTTATCTTAATAAGTAATCTTCCTACAGTTTCAAGTCTGTCTGTAGTTCAAAAAATAATGTTTCTCTCATACAAACTTTGGACCCCTATTTAACCCCCTTAGGGATGGAAAAATCCCGTCTTATCTCTTGCCTACGTCATAAAAGGAACTTCTGGTGTAAATTTCAAGTTTCTAGTCCCAGTAGTTTCGGATACAAACTGTGCACCCATATTTAACCCCCTTAGGAGTGGATCTTTCTAAAACGCTAACAGTTACTTTTTGTGTTCTAATAAGTAATTTTTCTACATAGTTTCAAGTTTCTTGCTCATAAAATAAAGTTCACTCATACAAACTTTGCACCCCTATTTAACCACTTAGGGGTAGAATTTTCAAAACGAAGAAAGTACTTTTTTGTATTTTATTAAGTAATCTTCCTACAAAGTTTCAAGTTTTTAGTTAAAAAAATAATGTTTCACTCATACAAACTTTGCACCCCTATTTAACCCCCTTAGCCATGGAATTTCCAAAAACCCCGTCTTATCCCTTGCCTGCGTCATAAAAGGAAGTTCCGGTGTAAATTTCAAGTTTCTAGTCCCAGTAGTTTCGGATACAAACTTTGCACCCCTATTTAACCCCGTTAAGGGTGGAATTTTCTAAAACGCTGACAGTTCTTTTTTGTATTCTAATAAGTAATTTTTCTACAGTTTTAAGTTTCTAGGTCAAAGAATAAAGTTTCCCCCATACAAACATTGCACCCCTATTTAACCCCCTTAGGCATAAAATTGTCTAAAACGCTTAGGGGCTTTAATAAGTAATCTTCCTACAAAGTTTCAAGTATCTAGTTCAACAAATAATGTTTCCCCCATACAAATTTTGGACCCCCATATCACCTCCTTAGGGGTTGATTTTTGAAAAATCCTTTCTTAGTGCTCTCTTAGGCCTTATAAGGAACCTACGTGCCAAATTTGGAATCTCATGAACCAGCGGTTTGGGCTGCGCGTTGATATGTCAGTCAGTCAGTCAGTCAGTCAGTGCAGTCAGCCCACTGCTGAGCAAAGGCCTCCCCCCTCTTTTTCCATTCATCGCGGTCTTGAGCAATATCAGACCAAAATATATACTATAAAAGAAAACTCTTAACATTCCGAGGGGAACCAGTCAGTTATGATCTACCTCCGCTTATAATCATAATGATTTAGGTTGTTTTGTTCCAGATTGCTATTAAGTTTGTTGGTGACTTTCGAGATTTCATGGTTTTCTTCTACATGATTTTAAACAACTTGATCGAGAAACAAACGGTTAGTATTATTTTGGATAACTTTTTTTTATCAGTCAATATTCTGTTGTTTTTCTGTATTTAAATTTTTAATATATTTAAATTCTTTAGAAGGTATTTCTCTCTCTCTCGTGGCCCATATATCATATCATACTTTTATATTAGCGTTCTCTTTTATCATATTCGTTGTTCGTCTGTTCTTTTTTAGTGGTTAAACTACTGATTCCAGGAGCTCACAGTATTATTGTTACTCTTACACCGTTTCTAAATCTTCGACCTTAAGGGGTTTTTTTGTTAGTATATATATAATATATACATATTCTAGTTTAGGCTAACCGATAGGCCAAAATTAAATGGTATAGTGACAAGACAGATACACATTATACAGAATCAAAAAGTTGAAAAACACAATTGATAAAATAACCTTTGAATTTAATTTATAACTAATACTAACTCAGATGCCGATCGACTCTGGATACACCATTCAGATTTTGGTCACCGGCCTTATAAGCGTGGTGGCACCGATGCTAGCCGAGCTGTGTGCCGAGGAAGTTGATAAGATCAGGACTAATTTAGCTGACCAGCTCTTAACTTGCACAGGTAAGTTTTTTGGATTACGTACCTAGGTTTGGTTGGCTATACTTTTTACTTTTTTAAAGCAATGCATAAGGATGTCTTTGAGATGAGTATGGAGTTATTGTTAAATTAATATCTTCTTTCGAGTGCGGATGATTCACTGTATACCGCACAGAGTTCGGCCGGCGCCCAGTTACCAAGTTCTCCAAATATTTTACCTTGCCGTCCGGGGCGCTGATGTGACACCTTTCGAGATCATCGCGTAGGAATCCGAATGTCAATCAATAATAGGAGAATGATATGACGGAAATTAGATACCACTTATGTCCTTTTAAGGCGCCATGGCCTGTATTAAGAATATCAAAATGTACAACATCTAAATGCATGACTTTATAATGAAATAATGAAAAAAAATATACGAACTCAGCATTTAATTGACAAACGCGGAAAATTTTATTTTTCAGACTTGCTATTCTGAAAAGAGTCACTGTTGCCCTCAAATGAGGGTTTTATTTTTCTTTATAGAAAGTGTGAAAATAGAGATGTGTCACTCGGCAACAAAATTGTTTCTGTCTTGGGCGTAAAAACTTGAATCCCCCATTACGCTCAAGATTCTACTTTATAATTACTTGCTACGCTCAGGATTCTGTACTAGAACTTTTCCCTTCACTCAGAGTTCAGTACCGCCCTCGCCGTAAATATATAATTTTGCTCCCTTGAGACGTCTACGAAAGGGAAAAAAGCTTTTGTGCCTACAATAATTTCAATAAATATTTATGATGCAGAGGAGGAGGTCCGCGAAGCATTGCAGGACGCGCTAGTGTACCTGCGCACGCGACGCTTCTGCTGCGTGCTGTGGCGCACGCTCAGCGTCGACGCGTCCACGCCGCTCGTCTTCATCGCTATCGTCACCAACTACGTCACCGTCATGATTCAGTTCATGAAACCGCAGCCTAATGTGGCTTAGATTTTCTTCACATCACATAGTGTTTAATCATTTAGACGTATTGATTGCACAGCAGGCATGCTAAACACAGTACAAAATGTGCGCTTTGTGTAGTGTGGTGATAAAAATTCAGAAAAGCTGGACTGTACTCTGAGCTGGAGAACACAGGTTGCGGAAATTAGCCGCAAGATTACGGGATCTCTTCACTCTCTTAACAAGTTCAAGCACTTTTTGCCCATACACACTAAGGTTTTGCTTGTGAACACGCTGATTTTACCCATAATCGACTACGGTGATTTTAATGAAAATTCACTATAATGTGTATAAATTAACACTGCAGCAGAGTTTAGTGATACGCTAGTTGTTTCGTGGTCTGTTTATTTTTAGCAAGTGACAATACATAAGGAACGTAAACAAACGGTTTCTATGTATATTCAAATCGTGACAGGCATGTCGTAATAAAGATTACTTATGGCCACTACACATATGCGACCTCCAATACGCCCTCTTAATCTATTACGTACAATTAAATATGCATAACGAAAACATAATAATAAAATTATTCTATAACTCTCCTACACAAATCACTTTAGATAAACATTACACCATATCTAACATCTAACACTAATGAATCTAACACTAATTCGCCCTCTTAAAAGAATAATTTGATAGCGACAAATCTTTCAAAAAATCTTTTATTTTCGGGCCATTAACACTCTTTGTTAAGATGTCCGCTATCATTTTATCAGTTGGCATGTACTTTATTTCAACTTTATTTGCCAGTACACACTCACGAATAAAATGATACTTTATATCAATGTGCTTTGTTCTATTATGCATCATCTTATTAGCAGCTATTTTATGTGCCGACTGATTGTCATTAAAAATGATGACAGGTTTACCGTCTACAGCAGTCAAACTATTAAGTAAGCTTCGTAAGTAAAGTGCTTCCTTTGAAGCCTGACTCAGTCCTACGTATTCCGATTCTGTAGAGCTCAAGCTAACCGTAGCTTGCTTCTTGCTCTCCCAGGAAACAATATTTCTGCCTAATTTGAAAATTAAACCCGTGAATGATTTTCTATCAAGCGCTCCACCCCAATCTGCGTCCACATAGCCGCGTAAGTCTAAAACACCTGATTTCTGAAAAGTAAGACACAGATTTGACGTACCTTTCAAATACCTTAGCACCCGTTTCGCACACTTAAAGTGTATTTCACCGTAGCAGTTATTGAACTGGGAAAGTACACTTACTGCGTGAGATATGTCAGGTCGCGTGTTACAGGCTAAATAATTTAGACAACCTACCAAACTTTGATACGGCAGCTGACAGTGAGAACTTGTCGACCTCTCCAATTTCATTCCCACTTCCATCGGGGTAGTAACCGGCTTAGCGTCTGTCATGTTAAAGTCATTTAAAATGTCCAGAACAAACTGCTCCTGATCGAGATGAATAACACCTTTCTCTCGTCTCAGTCTCATGCCTAAAACATGCCTAGCCGCGCCTAAATCCTTCACCTTAAACTTGTCAAGCAAGCTCGATTTTAATTTTTGCTTTTCTACTTCACAGTTTCCGAATACAAAAATGTCATCAACGTAAATTACTACTATTAGCTTCTTATCATCTTTAAGCTGTTTTTGGTACAAACAAGGTTCTATTTTTGATTGTATAAAGCCTAAATTCAACATTTCTTTATCTAATTCTTTGAACCAAGCATTTGAGGCTTGTTTCAAACCATAAAGAGATCGCTGCAGCTTGCATACCTTGGTTTCTTGACCTTTGGCGACTGCTCCTTTCGGTTGAAGCATGTAAATGTCCTCTTTTATTTTCCCGTACAAAAACGCAGTCGTGACATCCCATTGGTCAATAAACCAATCGTATTCAGCAGCCAACGAGAACAACAATCGTAAAGTAGAGCTTCTGACTACTGGAGAATAAGTTTCAGTATAATCTACCCCACATACCTGTGTAAACCCTTTCGCTACAAGTCTAGCCTTATACTTCGTTACCTTGCCATCGCTGTCTTTCTTGATTTTGAATACCCATTTGCACTGGATAGGTTTCTTATCAGCTGGAAGGTCGACTAAGGTCCAAGTCTGGTTCTCCTTTAATGACATAAGCTCTTCGTCTATCGCTTTCTGCCATAAGTCACTATCAGGTCGTGCCAAAGCTTCTCCAATAGTCACAGGATCGCCGTCATAGTTACCTTCCGTAGCACACATAACGTTACAACCGTATCGGTCAACTTCTCTGCGTTCTCTCTGAGGATACCGCCTTTCTTGCAGGTCCGGTATAATCACATGTTCTGTGAACACCTCATTCGGTACCGGCTGTTGTATATCAGGTTCAGGACTCCTTACGATGTCGTCAACAGCATCGCGGAACACTTCATGACTCTCCAATGTCGATCGTGGTTCGCTGGACTGTTCACAGTCTGTGTTAAGATTGATGATAGCCTCTTGTTCACAGTCTGTGCTAAGGTTGATGATAACCTGTGACCGCTTCTCGTCCTTTCCATTGTGTAGAAAAGCATTTTCTAAAAATATCACATCTCTTGCAGTGATAACTTCATGCGTCTTCGGATTCATCAAACGGTAACCCTTTTGATTATCTGGGTATCCGATGAATATCATTGGTTCTGTCTTCATATCCAATTTCCGACGCTTTGCTTTGGGTATAAGTCGATATCCCAAACAACCAAAGATTCGTAGATGGCTGACATCTACCTTCTTGCCTGTCCAAAGCTCTTCAGGTACTGCCCCTTTCACAGCTTTTGTTGGGCTTCTATTTTTCAAATACACTACGGTATTTACAGCTTCCGCCCAATATTGTTTGGGGAGCTTCGCCTCCGACAATAAGGTCCGAGCCTTTTCAATAATCGTCCTGTTCGATCTCTCTGCGACAGAGTTTTGTTCCGGCGTGTAAGGTACCGTCGTCTGATGTTTTATTCCTGCGGACTTCAAAAAAGATTTAAATTTTCCATTACAGTACTCTCCGCCTCCGTCACGTCTTAAAACTCGTATAGATTTACTTGTCTCGTTCTCGACTTCCGCCTTGTATTCACGAAACTTATCGAACGTCTCATGCTTATGTTTCAAAAAGTAAACATGCGTCCTTCGAGTAAAATCATCGATAAAGAGGAGAACAAACCTCGCACCTCCGAACGAAGGTTCCTCAACTGGTCCGCAAATATCGCTGTGTACGATTTGTAGGATCCCGTTCGCTCTCGTACCTTTGTTCTTAAAGGGACTCTTGCATGTCTTTCCTTCAATACACGGAATGCATGGTTCGCACAAATCAGAACTCTTAAATTCCATACCGGTTACAATTTTCTGCATCTCGGCCATATAATTTCGGCTTAAATGGCCTAAACGTTTATGCCAAATGTTCGAAATGTTTACATTTTGCCCATTTTGGTTTGACATTGTCACATTTACGACGTTGTTTTTCTTTTCTGTCAACTCGTAAATTCCGTCAACTTCTTGACAGCTTGCAATAATTCGGTTCTTATTTTGAATAGTGCAACCTCCTTTGTCAAAATTAATCGAACAATTTTTCTTGGTCAAATCGCTAACCGATATCAAATTCATTGAAAGGTCGGGAACATGTAAAACATTATTCAAAATCAATTTTTCGTTTTTGCCGACTTGAGGTTCAGCGTTCCCTCGGCCTTTGACCAATAACTTCTCGCCATTCGCAACAGAGATTTTCATGCTGCCCTTTTCAGGTCTATAGGACACCAACTTGCTCCGGTCATGAGTCATGGAATTAGAGCACCCGCTGTCAAGATACCATTTGTCCTTGTTGATCGCCTCCTTGGTGTTCAGGCAGACATTCGCGGTCTTGACTCGCTCTTTACATTCAGATGCCTTATGTCCTGGCTTGTGGCACTTGAAACACTTGTAGACGAACTTCTGCTTACGATCGTTAGTTTTGCTTGTAGATCTGGCATCGTTCTGTCCTTTACGTGTCACAAAAGCTTGCTCGTAGTCTGTGTTCATCTTGCTCTGTCTACTTCCTTCTTGCAACAACTTCATTTTAATTTGCTCTAAAGTGATCTCTTGGCCACTGTTATCTACAGCCATTATAAGTGGGCTGTACTCAGCAGTCAATCCACCAAGCAAAATTGAAATTATCCAATCCTCAGGGATTCCAGCATCAATATCATGCAATTGTTGTGCAAAGAATGTGACTTTCGATATGTAGCTCTCCATACAATTAAAATTTTCTAACTTACAGTTGAAAAGCTCTCGCTGTATGTGGATGCGTCTTCCCCAGCCTTTATCTTCGTAGGCTCCCTGTAGACTGTCCCAGGCTTCCTTCGCAGTTTTCGCATTGTAAACATGGGTAAAGCACTCTGGTTCCAACAACAAGCATATAGTTGTTCGTGCCTTCCTATCTACGTCCGCATTAACGGCGTCTTTCGAAATTACATCCCACCAGTTTTTATTCTCTAGGTAATTCCGCACCAAGAACTTCCAGTTCGGGTAGTCTGACGATCCCCTCAGCTTCTTTATACCACTTATGCCGCCTTCTTCTGACATAATTTCGCAAGATTACAGAAAATATCAGATCCACTCAATGTATTAATTTAAACTAGCACTATCAGTGCGTGAGGCACATAACCTGATGTAAATTGACTATAATGTGTATAAATTAACACTGCAGCAGAGTTTAGTGATACGCTAGTTGTTTCGTGGTCTGTTTATTTTTAGCAAGTGACAATACATAAGGAACGTAAACAAACGGTTTCTATGTATATTCAAATCGTGACAGGCATGTCGTAATAAAGATTACTTATGGCCACTACACATATGCGACCTCCAATAGATTTGTGCTATCCGGATTTAAATGAAGAACTTCTCGATAAGCTGGATCGACTTCTCAATAACTGTATTCGTTTCATTTTCTACGGAAATACGACCACGTCTCCTCTTTTCGGGCTCGGCTTGGCTGGCTTCCTATCCGTCAACGGCGAAATACTCGCATGCTTTGCACTTTATTTTCTATTCTTAATGATCCACATTCCCCTGAATATCTCAAATCTTTCTTTCACTTTCATGGTGCTTCTCGTGACCGTCAATTTCGCTCTTCTGGCAATCTTTCTCTATCTATCCCTCTTCACCGTACTGGCTTTATGTCCAATTCTTTCACTGTGCAGATGGTTCGTCTTTGGAACGGCCTTCCCCCCGCGATCAGGAAAGCTCCGAGCAAATTCGTCTTTAAGAAATCTGTGCGTAATTTATTTGCTGGCAGATCCGAGTAGACTAAAGGTTACAGGTTTGAATATTTCGCTTTTAAGTATGTATGTAGTGTATATTTATGAATATATATTTATTTGTGTATGTAAGTATTTATTTTATTTATGTACCTGTATGTATTTGTGTAAATATATTGTATATAGGAATACCGTAATGTTATTTTTTTTTTAGTCGTTATTTGCACTGCCCCACAATCTTTTCCGCTTTGCCTTAAGGTTTGACTGGTAGAGAATGCCATATGGTATTAAGTCAGCTTTTTGTATGATAAGTTTTCTTTTGTGCAATAAAGTTTAAATAAATAAATAAATACCGTTTTTTCTTCTGAAATCCTACTAATATTATAAATGCGAAAGTTCGCATGTTTGGATGTTTGCTACTCAATCACGCTTAAACGGCTCAACTGATTTGGATAAATTTGGCATGGAGATAGTTTATAGCCTGGATTAAGTTAATGGATAGTTTAAATATTGCGGGTCCACGCAGACGAAGTCGCGGGTGGAAGCTAATCATTTATAACTAAAAAGTAATTACCTGTATCTTCATCTTTTGGGAACAGGACATACCTTTTTAGAAAGGTCATATTAGTATGACACATTATAATACACTATAAAATCCTGTCTTGGCTTGGGCTATAGGCGATCACAGTTTGTTTTTTCCTTTGTATTTGTTCTTTGTTTCAAAATACCTAGTTGAGTAGGCGGCAAAATAATTCACGGCTTCACGTGTGACACAAAAAACACAGAGACAGAGTGCCGTTTTTAAAAATGTTTAGCAACACAACACAACAATAGAAAATTAGAGATAGGTTATTTGCACAGTGACAGGATTGGACTGAACGAACGAATAAATATTATACATACATACATTCACGCCTTTATCCCTAAAAGGGGTAGGCAGAGCATATGAAACTTGTGTTCCAGTACCACTTTTAGCATAAATGTGGGTATAACAGATCGGCAAAATGTGATATCGTAGTGACAGGTTGCTAGCCCATCGCCCACAACACACTTCAACCCTGTTCCCTTAGTCGACTCTTACGACACCCACAGAAAAAAAGGGGGTGGTGCCAAAATTTAGACCCGACACCGAAAGGGGGAAAATAAACATAATTTTGATAAGATATCAAGTTATTGTTCAAAATAAGACTTTTATTATTTTCTTGATGCAATTAAGAAACTGTAAAGAAAAAACAAAATACGCACGTACGCGCAATAAACTTAATGAGATTAAAATAAATTGATTTGAGTTTTGTAATAAAATAACTCTATGGTAATTTGTGAAATTGTACTACAGTGTATTTAACTATTAGCTTGTAGACGAAGAGCGGAGCTTCACACAAGTACTGCTATACTTAGCGGGAGACGCCAGCCGCAAATGTATTGTGTAATATATGTATCTACTTTAGTAGGATACTAATATATATTTCTATTTTATCTTTTTTATAGAAAGGAAGCAATAGAAAGGCGAAAAAAGAGGAAAAATGCCCCTAGGTGACCCAATTATGTGATAAGGATTCATATGCAGGACAATATTTTGGAGCCACTGTATATTTCTCTTTTTCACTCGCGGCATTAATGTTTGGCCATTGACGGGAACGATTTCGTTTCACTAATTCTATTGTCGATTACCATTCAGCAGTTAAAAGTCCTGGTTGTGTAAGTTTAGTCGCAATGATACACATTATTAATCATAAACTAGTTTTTTTTTATTTACTATACAAATTACTTCCTAGGTATAGCCACTCACTTGCTTGTGGCAACCACAGTTGCCAATTTCGCGCACCCCTAAACTGATTATTTATACTAAACGGGACTTAATCGCGTATAATTAACTTATTTTATTTACCTCACTGAGGTCTCCCGACGTTTCGGATGTGTTGCATCATCCATGGTCACGGGACATAGTCCCTAAACTGATGGTGGCAACTGTGGTTGCCAAGCGAAGTATGGGCTTCTATGACAAAGAAAAATTTAAAGCAGTTTAGGCTACCTTTTTTAAAATCCGAAAGCAAGTGAGTGGTTATGTACTTGTAATTATTGATAATGAAATAAAATAATAATGAAGTCATTAAAAAAAAATGGTTTGATTTTTTTATTTAATTTCTAATTTGCGAGAGAGTATGTGAAATAAACTTGTATAAACTAGATTAATTTGAGATATTAGTTTGTGACGTCATACTTTGAGAAAACCATTTTTCTCAAATTTTTCTAGCTTCTACAAATTTATTCAAGGAAAAGGGGAATTCCGCGCAAATGAAAAGCCAATTTTATGAAACTTGGTTACATAAGTTTCTTAAAAAATGACGCCGTTAGCCTGTGAATGTCAAATAGCGTTTTGTATGGAAAGCGAACCACCTTAAGTCTAATTAATACGGGAAGAGGGACGTAATCGAAGATGTATTATCAGCAAGCGATTAAAAGGCTGAAAATGATGATGATGATATTAAGGATTTAATATCTTTAGTCTTAAATAAATGTCAGCCAAAACTATTTTGGTTGAAGCGAATTAATTTGTTCTATCCTTCAATTACTTGAGCTTGTAAAAAGAGACAACCATCAAAACTTACTACAGCAAATTAAGTTTTATGTAGCGGGGTTAGGCAATTTTGGCAAGTGACCTTGAAATGATGTAGGTTCAAATACAAGTGTGTGCTGCGTACATAACTTTGAATACGGTTAAGAGCATTCAATGAACCGACTCAGACAATTGGGTTAAGTCGTTACTTGACGCGAGTTTTGAGCTTGAGTCTGAGGGTGTAAGCGTTTATCAAGGGCAGAGAGGCGTTGGTAAACTAAGTTATTTAATGATATGAAGTGGTGTATACCATCGTATTCCAGTGGATCGCCTCGATTTTAATAATATATTAAGGAAAATCAGTGCCAACATAAATAAAATAAAAATCATTACCAGCCATTTATAAATTCGCTTCGTTCGGTAGTGAGTACACTGACACGCGCTCTTTATCTTTTTATTTTTTTTTATATTAGGGGACAATCTTACACAAATCGACCTAGTCCCATAGTAAGCTCAATAAGGCTTGTGTTATGGGTACTACACGACGATATATTTAATATATAGAAATACTTAAATACATAGAAAACATCCATGTCAGAAACAAATATTCATGCTCATCACAGAAATATTTGCCCTTACCGGGATTCGAACCCAGGACCTTCAGCTTCGTAGGCAGCGTCACTAGACTAACCGGTCGTCAAATCAATCAAATCTTCATCATTCAATCAATCAATCAATCTTTTCATTGGGTGTTACTTCTAGAATGTGTTTTGTTTTCGTACATAGGGTTGGTATAAGTGGAACGTCTTCATGACTTAGGCGTTTATTGCATTTATTTAAAAAAGGGCATAGTACTGATAAATATGTACACAATAATAAATAGTAAACTAATTAGTGGCTTTGTGAGCTGCAGACCTCGCGAGTTTAAAAAAATATAAATTGCATCGATGAAAAAAAAATTATATTGATCCTGTTCACAATGTTTAAGGGAATCGGTTTTGAAAGCGACATGTAGAGGAAAACTGATGAACATATATGATATGGATTTATTTTCGCCCAAGCTGAAACGGAGAACATAGTTCGCTTCGCTCGCTCGTTCAATAAAAAAGCTTGCGGTTGATAAATAAACGACAATAGAACTACTTAGTTGCTCTGTGAGATGTAGAACCATCAAGCCTTTATAAAAAAAAAGACTGGGTTGCACACGGGAGTGCCGGCAGAAGTGAAAAACTCAATGACATTGTAACAGTTTTGACGTGACCTGTCTCGAATCTCACGTCTTACGAATCTTACGGTCACGTGAGCTGTGGCGAGTTTAACAATTCTTCCCCATCACAAAAAGTGCACAGCGCCGCTAAAAATTTTCACTTCAAAAACGAAACGAAAATTTAATCGACATAAGAAAATCTACCTTAATAATTAGTGAACATCCACACGAAATTTCACGAGATTCGGTTGAGAGATGCGAACAGTAGAGGTGAACACGGGACATCCGGATATACGAAAGATGTTTGGCTAAGCTGAAATCTCTATCGCTTTGCCCGCTCAAAAATAGGGTTCCTTTTTTGTAGCAAAAGGAAGTTATCAAGAACGTTAATTTTATTCATTTGACGGTACAACATTGAACTTAATGTTGTACCGTTTACCTTCATTAGGGCGACGTCTAGATTTGAACCCCGTAGTATAATTTTACGTAAATGATTTACCCTCTTAGATCCAAACAAACAAAAGTCAGATGTTATTCGTAAACATCCATGAAAACATTTTTGGTTAAAATGCCGTTAAAAATCTGTGGCAACAGCATTAATATTTATTTTTAAGGAATTAATTCACGATTTTCGCTACGGTAGCAGAATTATGCTGACATATAAAGTAAAGGATACCTAATCCTACTAATATTATCAATGCGAAAGTTTGGATCAAACCATACATCGTAACGTTAATAGAGAGATCGCAGGTTCGAGTCCTGTCGGGAGCTACAGACGAAGATGGTTTATTTTTCCATTATATTATTTGTCTCTGTATCATATCGTTTAAAGTTTGGATCGTTGGATGTTAAGATGTTTGGATTGTTTGTTAATCAATGACACTAAAACAGCTGAACCGATTTGGATGAAATTTTGCACGAAGATTCTTAATTTATGAAAGAAACACTAATTTACCTTTAAATGTATGTATAATGTCATACAATGTTTCCGTAAAAACAGAACATTTTATCAGTCTATAATATAGATACTTGGGGCAAATTTAATTAAAATATAGACTCTATATTTTAATTAAATTTGCCCCAAGTAGGGGTCGTGTTGGAGAAAAATCGGCGTAAACTAATCGGTGATCTATCTTAAAAAATAAATTAAGTCCCATACAAAATTTCAACCCTTATATCACCCTCTGAAGAAATTATATCTAAAACAACGCCACGCTATGTCTCCTATTCTGTGGTCTAAACCACAATATTATAAAGTTTCACCAAAATCGGTTAAGTAGTTTTTGGTAAAATTTGCCACGAACAATATACTGGGTGTCATCGCCGCCACGCGGCTTCAACTTGACAACAAAATATGGAGTTGTTACGTATACACGACTATATCCAATCGGTTATTCTCAATTTTGGTCTGCGGGTCACCTTAATTCCATCAAACTTTTTTACACGTTTCATATGGTTTGATGGAGTTTTAGACGTCGACAAAAATCTGGAGAATGACCTACTACGGCTAGAATATGCGTAGAAATTGGTGATGTTCTGCATCGTGCTATGGAAGTTTTTAATATCTGTTGTATCAATACAATTTACTTCAATGTTTTCTTATTATGTCTCTGACCACATATACATCACTCGTACGAACATTCGCATTTATAATATCAGTGTCAGCGGTCCGTACTAACGCCAGGCAATATCGATAACAACTCCCATTATGAATACCATTAGAAGTTTTGACGACCGTTTGGGTGCTATTTAGGCCGAACGTAAATACAAATAGTTAATGACATAATGAAGCGGTAGATACACTGTTTTGTCATTTAAATGTTTGGTCAGTACCTATGTTCGTCTCGTAATTCTCAATAATTTAGAGGTTTGATGTTTTGAACAAGGCGATTCAATCAACGGGGCCCCTAAGAATAGTCCCACGTGGCATGGCACTTGCAGGGAAACATCCGCGTGTTATAGGTCCGATATATTTTGAGCGACTACCTAAATATTTAAAAAGTGAAACATCTGAAAATTTAAAAGGCGGCTGAAAAACTTTTTATACGAAAATCTTCAAAAAGATAAAAAGATAGCCTTCCGCGCGTAAGCAGTGATTTTGGAACGCTCTTTCTAAATAATTAATTAGACTAGTTCAAAGTGGGTTTTGTGCATTGAAGTTTAGACTAAAATAATCCTTAAAACAGCAGCTATATGAGAAGACAAATAGAAAGTGTATTTAGTTTAAATAAAGTTGTGTTTAACTACTAAACACCAAAGCAAAACAATTAACGCGCGAATTGGACAGCCCGTCTCGGTAAAACGCGTAAGCGCTAGGAAAACGGGCGCTAAGCCGTTTTGAGCGCGAACTCGCCCGCTGCTAGTTCTGCAAGGACTGTGAGTGACTTCCACGAATTACCGTGAACTCTATCGATCTTTGCTTTCTTTCGACTAATTTTGGACTCAAAAATGATGCAAACAACTTCGGCGAAATGATCACGCTGCAAGAAGCCTTTGTTGAAAAAAAACACGCATGCACTGCTCAACATGTAACGCGACATACGATCTTAACTGTAAATTACTAACCAGAGATATAACTCGTTCTACACATCGGATAAGACACGACGTGATGAGTGGAGCTGCCCGGAGTACTTAATTAGGTAATTAGTTATGTTTCTAGAAAATACTACATTTGTTTCGAAGGCAGAAAGAAAAAGTTAAATAATTATCTTGAATCAGAATTGTCAAAAGTTAATGGATTAGGTTCGAGTTTTGTGTATTGTTGAACACCGAATCTAATTGAATGTAGGGTATTGTATAGGACATAATGCCTACGCAGCTTAAGCCGGATTCACATTTGTCTGTCGTGTTGTGTTGTGACGCATCAGAACGGTATCGGTTTCATACATTTAATATGGTTGCGCAAGCAACAAAATTATCCCAGAGTGCGTATTTTATAGACATACAGCACTAATAACCCTCTCTTAATGGTTCTAGTAGGTGCTACCATGCTTTTAATAGCATATGTGAAGTTTGTTTGCGCTTCTAGTACATCTGTTCTTATAATCGCTAATAGGCTTAAATTAACGGCACAATATAAGCTAAGGTGTCCTATTAAGGTATCGAAAAGGCGGAAACGCGCTTTATTTATTGCCTATAAGAAGCAATATAACACCGCTATAAGTAAAGTATGCTTATAAGAGCAACCAATAAAACCAAACGTACTGGAAACCATTTGCACTTGTTCCTTACACTTAAAAGTTTATAAGTCTACTTTGTGGATCCTTAATAAGTAAATTAGTTCTATAAGTGCTTATTCTAAGAGTAAATGTAGTGGTTCTTATTGAGCATTATCGAATGCTGCTATAATCGTAATGTGTTTATAAAGGTTTAATGAATTACCATTAACATCCAAAATAATCTACATGAAGCCCGTAAAGGAGTGCAATCGTTCCTAATGGTCTTGCTAATTCTATTATGGTCTCATCACGGACATGTTGAATATCTGGTGCTAATTTTATTACAGGCACAGGACGTATCACATAAATTGACGCGGGTTCCGCACAAGATAGTGTCAATGGAAATCATGACAATGTTATCGATGTTTCTGGAGAAAGCGATTTAGATTAGACCACGAGGAGAGTATTAGCGATGAATCTTAACACGATGAAGAAAGTGTTATTAAAGGCTATTCCAATTAAAAATATGTACTAGGAAAAATATAATAACACTTTTGGAATCAAAAAGATGTCCTGCCTCAAGACGCCTCAACGCTTCTTGACTTAAATAAAAATAAGGCAAAAGACATTTAAAAAATCTGATTATGGTGCATTTAAATTATTGTGGAACCCTAATTCCTAACAATATGGCGATATTGTAGTTCTGGTGAAGAACCATTTGCTCCTATAGAGGGATGGTAACGTCCTTCAAAATGCTTGCTCTAAAACATGGTGACTTTTGATTATATTTCTTATTGCAACCTAATTTATTTTTAATACAACCTATTAAATAAGCTGGTTTCAAGAAGCGCGTAAAAAATAGATTAAAAATACAATATGCTTCACCGAATATATACGTTCGCATGAGAATGCACGTACATCTTATATTTATACGTGTTATTATGAAAGACTTAAAATAATAAATACTTTTATTAGGAAAATGGCTTACCTTAAGTTTTATATATAATGTAGGGAACAACTCACAACACAGGTACAGTCGACAACACAGCTAACTGACCATACCGTGAAAACCTAGAACCTTATTACAATGCACTTAAGTTCAGATTAGATTTCCGATTTATACTCTTGTTTGGTTTTGTAAGGCGCTTATAGTGAGCTTCGCGGGAGCAAGTAGTTTTGCGAAGTCGAAATATAAGTCCACTATTGGCTTAACTGATGGCTGATTTCACTATTAGTGCTTTATTAGGACAAGTACGCCTATAAATTGGGCCCTTTTCCGTGGTTATAAGCGCTTACTATCCCGTTATAGTCCTGATAATATGTGGTTCTAGGACAATTACCAAGCCACTTTTTGTTACTTGGGCGATCACATATGTCTGACGACGACGGCATCATTATCTGTACTTTTTTATTCAAAATACAAAAATGCATGCGTGATTTCCTCGCTGAATGGCAATGCTGATGCGTTGCGCGACAAAGCCGCCAGCTCTTCGGTAACCAGACGTTTCGCGATTTCTACAGTTTCTAGACTTCATATAAATATGTCAAAGTGACCAGGAACTCTACCTTTATTAGTTTTCCGGAGAATAATTTCTACTATTAACAGGGACAGTTAGCTTTTTTTAACTGAAGATTAGCGCTCCAAAACACGCATAGCTGACGTAGGTTCTAAAACCACCATGCCGTGCTCAAGAATTGGGCTGGATATATTTCCGTAAGACGCAGGAGGTGAAACCTAACCGGAGACAGAGGTTTGTTCCTTCAGCTGTCAACACGGCGAATCCTCAAACATATCAAGGGTCGGCAACGCCCATGTTACTCCTTTGGAGTTGCATGCGTCTATAGGCTGCGGTGTCCGCTTACCATCAGGCGGGCCGTACGCTTGTTTGCCACCGTCGTTGTATAAAAAAAAGTTTTTTTAGAAAGAGGAGAGGCATTTCTTTACATTTGACAGGTTTATCTAACTGTCTATGCAACCTGTACCAGCCCATTGCTGTGAATAGGCCTTAATGTGATTACGCTAGTCCCGTCGGTTCTTGGTCAGCCTCGCTTGCTGATCAGCAGATGTAGTGTGAGCATCGAGCTGGTGGGCTGCCACTGATCGATTTGATGATGTTAGCGACCATTCAGTAATCTCGTCTACCTCCCATCGTTTCTCCTTGCCAATTGTCTTATTGTCTGTAGCGGTTATTCTTTTCACAAGCTTTGATTTAACTTGCCCTGTTAGTATGGGAC
The DNA here is from genome assembly GCA_947578815.1 of Epinotia ramella. Classification (NCBI taxonomy): domain Eukaryota; kingdom Metazoa; phylum Arthropoda; class Insecta; order Lepidoptera; family Tortricidae; genus Epinotia; species Epinotia ramella. The sequence continues at coordinate 34,577,596 of OX388202.1, forward strand.
AAATGTTGCATGTTAATAAATTTGAACTACTTCCCGGTGACTGATTGAGCTGAAATTTTGGGTATAAGTATAGTTTGGATGACCATTCAATATTATGGTACCATCGAGCTGATCTGATGATGGAGACAGAAGGTGGCCATGGGAATTCAGTAGGTACTTAACCGACGTAACCCAGTTGAGTTTGGGTTCGTTAGAATCGTCTCAATGAGTAGTTGATGATGGTATGCAGAAAAGTACAATCGGCAATAAAAGCTTGTACCAAAAATGATTATTTTCATAGAAACTTATTTAACTTGCGATGTTTGTTGGGGTCAAATCTTGCAAGTCTCAATTGACCAATTTCCCGATTTTTTTATCGCGTTGAAATTTTGTACACTTGTGACGACAATGCAACATTATGGTCTAATGATGGAGACGGATGGTAGCCAAAGGGACACTGTGGAGTCTAAATTACACAAGATAACCCTGTCGTGTTTGGGCTCATAAGAGTTCTCTCAAAAAGACGTAGATGACTGTGCTGTAAAGTTATAAAGTACGGTGCAATAAAAGCTTGTGCCAGAATAGTACATTGTTTAACGAGGGGCGGAAGTGGAATATTGCGAACAAGAGTCTATCAGAAGGCTTTTGATGACTCGCGTTTGCAATATTCTTACGCCCGTGTTATACACAATGTTTTTCATCACATTTGCGAGGAAACAAATACATTTTAGATGAAATTAATACAAATCGTAATAAAAACTTCAACATGTCAGTCGTCCATTTTGTTGAATTTGACGTGAGGCGCGTATGGCAAAGACCCTTCGCTATACAGCCACGGTTTTAAAACACTTAAAAAGATTTTACATAGACACTAAATAACTACATATTAAATCTGTAAATAATTCAGTTAAACATGTTTAATAGTTTTTTAAGTTTAAATTTATTTATAAGAGGTTTTCAGACATCGTATTTGATATAAAACCTCTTTGCTCTGTAACTGCCGCATGAGTGACAAATACAATTTAAGAAAAAAACCATTACGCCCGTGGGCGTAACACAGGCTATTACAGCTCTGTATGTCTGCGCATTATGAAGCCCTTTTCGAGCAAGTGTGATGAAAACGGCATTTTTGTCAGAAATCTAATCCAAATAACTTGCTACCTTCCCCATAAGTTCTCTACAGGTACAATTTGGCTTGCGTGAGTGTATTGGAACAACTCTTAAACCTTTGTACAGTCGACGTCAAAGATATGTATACATTTTTCGCCTTATTACAATGGAATAAGGTGCAAAAGTGTATACATATCTTTGAACTCGTCTGTACTAACAAACTCAAGAGTAAACTTTGTCGATATCGAACAAGTTGCTTCCCATGGGGGCACCGCACAAAGATAAATAAACTGGCATAGTGAAGGAAAGTAAAACAGAAGTCAAGTAATGTTCGGTTTTGTTTTAAACGCTATTATGTAATGTGACATCGAACGCTTTAGGAGTAATCTATGTACCTGCGTCAATACTTAAGCAGTGTAGAGCAGCAGGTCGATCATGTAACGCGTTATACGTGCGCCGGATAGACCTAAAATACATTTTTGCAACCATGGTACTTATATTTGAGCTACGGTAGCCTAGTGGTTCAGGCATGCGGCTGTTAAGCGGCGGTCGTGGGTTCGAATCCCGGCTCGTACCAATGAGTTTCTCGGAACTTATGTACGGAATATTTACCGTTAGCTTTTCGGTGAAGGAAAACATCGTGAGGAAACCGGTCTGATCCCAATAAGGTCTAGTTTTCCCTCTGGGTTGGAACGTCAGATGGCAGTCGCTTTCGTAAAACTAGTGCCTATGCCAAATCTTGGGATTAGGTGTCAAAGCGGACCCCGGGCTCCTTTAGGGGCATTTCCGGGAATAACGCTAGGGGCATGATGATGATGGTACTTATATATATATATGTATTTTTTTTTTTTCCAAAAACTTTGTAACATTGCACAAACATACAACTTCGCCAAACTGCAAGACAGTTTGTTGGCATTTGACAGGGGTATCTAACTGCCTATTCAACCTGTGCCAGCCCACTGCCCATAAAAATTAGGCCTATTCACAGGAATACGCCACTTCCGTCGGTACATTGTCAGCTTCACTTGCTGTTCGGCACTGAACGTGCGTTCGAAAAGTTACGAGATCACCTCTCTGTACGTCTAGCATAACTCGCTGACAAGTCGCTTCGCCCGCGACTGGGCGTCTCCTGTTTCACTCGCACCGTGCAAATTCAAAAGAGGCGGAAAGATTTTTCTCGACTCGCGTCGCGGCGCGGCGTCAGTTGTGCTAGCCCCCCTGGACGAATGGTTTATCACACCGAGTAAACTTCAGAGAATAAATAATGTCGCAAAGAACCCTTTAAGGTCAAGTGAGGCTAACTTCTTTGCAACTGCATTTTATGCCTAAATGAAATGGACGCTTACTCCATAATGGCACTGTTCCCAAACAAAATCCAGTTAGAATGCGATCTTTCAGCCATAAGAATCATATTAAAAGTTATTGTGCAGACCACGTCAACTTTATTCAAAATTTGCAAGCACTGAAGATGGTAGTCTTCATTTTAGGCATCGTTTCCACTGGAGGTGCCAGCTAAAGCCCCAAGCACATAAATAAAAATAGACTTTATTTCCAATCATTACAGAAATAACATGCTTAAATTAGAAAATAATTATTAATCAACCTATTTCATTCTTAAGGTAAGTTAATAGGAACGTGTATCCACGCTTGTATATGAATTTGTATATTTTACTGTTCATTCGTTATTTTACTTGTTTAATTCTTAATGTTAATTTTACATTTTTCGAAATACACATAGGTAGACGCTCTTTAAACTACATACAATATTGTATTTTACTATGGAATCTTGTGGTTGTTATCTTTTTTTTATTTTTAACTAAGCCAGCGTTGTTTGTGTGAGGTGGGCAATAAGATTAATTGATAAGATTTAATTTCATATAATAAGTTTACAATGTGACCATTTTCAAACCTTAGTCGACAATTATAATCGTTTAGCGATGTGAACACGACCACTCGCGATGACCTTCCGTCCTGGTTTTAAAAAGTGGAATATAATTATAAAATTGGATTGCAAATCGCGTTTAAATTGGTTGTTCGACCGCTAAAGCCTGTTGGTAGGTGTGCGACGCGTAATTAATGTGGTTAGCACGAGATCTAACTGTATTAAAACCCAATAAATCATGAGTAGGTACAGTCGGCATCGGGTTTACATTGTACATAAATAAATACTAGGTCGATGAGGTCGATAACTTCGTACACATAAAACTGTTGTTCGATCTGGAGTTATTCAAAACGCCCCACTTTTTCTACTTTGGCGAGTATTAGTGAGCAGGCAGGAGGAAGAACGGCATTCAATAAAATACACAATAAAATGCACAATATGATTTTTTTGGATGCAAGGGTTATGTGCAATATGGGCGTGGTATAGTCCATAAGCCCACCCCCAATACGTCTCATGACAACACGATAAAATGCATGGCAGCAGGTCGAGAAAGTTGTGCTGAGCAAGAATCAGAAAATGTTCTGATTCTTGCTCGGCACAACTTTCTTCATCGCACCTAAAATCATCTGGTTATCCTGCTGTATGAGACCGCTCTGCTGTCATCTGGCTTCGCTTTGGACGAGCCTCAGGTCCATGCTTCTCGTATCTACCGTATGATCAAGCTCGGACTTGGTATTGATGAGGATGAGCCCATCCAGGTGGAGGAAGCCAGCGTTGGAGACGTGCCGCCTCTGGAAGATGACGCTGACGACGCGTCCCGCATGGAGGAGGTCGATTTTAAAGCTGTCAAGGGGTGGGGGGGGGGTGTTCGTATGGGTAGGTACTAGGCATGTTTACGTCATGTGACAACGAGACATGTGGCATCTTATAGCCCTTTAATCGTAGAGAGAAAACCTAAGTCTCCTCCCAGTCCTGAAATGGCCGGAAGTACTTGCCAGACGGTGCTAAGGGTGGCCAACTTTGGCACCGTCTACCTATGTCCAGCAGTGGACGTCTTTCGGCTGATATGATGATGTACAATAAGCTTTCTAAATTTAAACAATATAATGCTTTTTATACAGTGTGGAAGTCTAATACAAGCAAATAATTATACGGTGGTTAATAAAGATCCTAAGACGAGTATTTAGTTAGTTTTTATCCTAAATTACGCCAAAAAAAATTCCATACAAAATAATTCAGCCCACAGTGTAAAGCACTCATTACCGCAGCATCACTTTACTAAAGCTGATTGACAGGTAGGTACTTGTCAGACTTTTTGACAGTTGTTACGTGGTGTATTAGCTGTGTGCATTACATTGCTGCTTGATATTTTTTCAAAAATTATTTACATGCTTTAAATTAAGTCTAACTTAAAAAGTCCTGTTAATTCATGATTACGGTACTTAATCCTATACCTGATTTAAGTATTTGCTTGTATTAGACTTCCACACTGTATACAAGGTGAATCCTAAGTTGTGATCAGAAGTATGTGTTTCTTACTGTTTAACTTTAGTTTAAACACGACGTGACAACAGGCAAAAATATGTAAACGTTGTTAGTTAATTCGTCAATTAAAAAAATGTTTTAAATTTTCTGAGTTTCATGGTCACCCTAATTGCTACGTTAAACTGTCACTTTAAGCTACAGACCAAGTCTTGTCAAATTGGGTGACCATAAGGTTGGTGTTTTTGATATTTAAAATTATTATGAATAAAGTTTAATTGTTTGCTTCTAGAGTTAATCCAATGAATTTGCCTTAAAATACTGCGATAGAAACCAAAATGTCTGTTAACGGCTTAGGTTACATCCTGTATACACTCTTCTCTTCATTACGTATTAGGTTTTATTTACTCAAATCAAGTACTCCGATGAATATCCACCATTTACATACAGGCTTATACAACATTGCGATTCAAAAAAATACTCAAATCAAGTACTCCGATGAATATCCACCATTTACATACAGGCTTAAACAACATTGCAATTCAAAAAAATACCGACAGCCTTCACAAGTTATAGGCGTTCATAACCCAATCGTCAGTTCTTAACTACGTAACCTACTAGCCGCAGAAAAAAACATAAATCTTGTCTTTGACCAACAAATAATACTGCTAGCTTAACTCTGCTTCAACTTTGTTTGACCGAGTGACAAATGAGGAAAACAAAATTGACTACAAAATATACTGATCTGCCGACGGTATTTATGGTAATCCTATAAACCGTAGTCATTGTGCAATCGGCGTCCGAACTCCATAACCCAAAGTGCAGCTATTGATTCCAAATAATGAATTTCACATGAACTGCCTGTCAATAAATTATGTGCAGCGTTATCAATGTCCCGCAATTCCAGGGCGTCTATTCAACTATACGTATTGAATTGAAATACGGTAAGGCAGAGCGGAATGGCACGGGGTTCCGCAGGCAGCGGATAGCGGAATGACCATCGAATATGTTGGTTGGCTGCGAATAGTATATACCGAAGGGTTATCAGGAAGTATAAGATTAAGTCTTGTAGGAGAGGCTTTTCTATAAAAGCTGCAATATCCAGTGTCGATTTTGTGACATGGCGAGTAATTCGTCTTACTTCTGGCTCTTATGCAGTAATCGTAGAGAGGGACAAACTCAGTTTTAATAACTGCGATTTGGAAGACAAGTGGGAACAACCACTTTCCTAAGTAGGAATTTTCAGGGTTATTACAAACCTAACCCAACTTAATGGGTTCAACATGGTAAGTATATAAAAAAAGACCGGGTTGCACTCCGGGAGTGCCGGCAGAAGTGAAAACTTGAACGTTAACGTTGTGCATTTTTGATTTATTGCTTTAATTAATGAATGATGAATGAGGTGCTTTCCCCGGAGGCGCACTTACCCGAACTGATCTTATCAGTATAAAAAAAAAAAAAAAAAAAACCCGCCCCTGGCATCTTTTGCCGAAGTAAAGATTCGGCTAAACGATACATTTGGGAAATTAATTTAGTGATTGCGGTATCCATATTCATATTTATTTATCAGATACATTTAATTTATCCAGTAGATCGCATCTACATAATTTGGCTACTGTATAATAATAATAATAATATATTCTTTATTGCACCACAACATAAGAAAAACATGTTACAAAAGTATAGTCAATAAATAAAGGTAACAACAGGCGGTCTTATCGCTTTAGAGCGATCTCTTCCAGACAACCTTTGGGTAGCAGGAAATTTTTAAGAAGAGTTGAAAACAGGTAGTGCAGGATTAAATCAAGAAAAGCCGTATAGCATAAGGAAAGCTGTATAGTTAGATGCATAAGACTTTACCATCGCTTACCATCAGGCGGGCTGCTAAAACGTCTCCTTAAAGTCGCAACTAATATAAAAGAACACGCTGCAAGTACGCCATGTCTCCCAACGCTTCCGGTTGAAAACACGGGCAAAGTACATCCTCGAAGTATAACAAGGACATTTGCAACTCCACTTGCCAAAAGGACCTCTGGACTTTTCCTTGTGCGAGTTTGGAAAATACGGGCGCGTTGAGTTTGGCCCGTAAACTTAACCACTTGAATTGGTGTTCTTTTTACGGAATTCACTCGCTTATCTCGTGATTTTCTTGGTATATAGAGGTGCTGGGAATGTTATAAATGGAAAGCATTAAAAAAAGAACTAGACAATGGAATATTTATAAATAAAATACATAATGACTGTGATTTATGAACTGACACAAAAAATCCTAATGATACATGGGGTTATACGAGGCAAAATGTTGCTGATTAATGGGGTTGAGCGGAGACTTACGTTTCGTATTTAAATTTTGTTATTAATTTATGTCTTAAGCAAACTTCTTGCAGCTGTCTTTGTGTATTGACATGTTTTTACGACGATGAACACGCGAAGGACATTGATATCAAAATGAAACATAAACGACAGCCCGACGACCTTTAAGTAATGGATTTTGTGTTCTATAGCTATTAAGTAATTTTCTATGTCAGTTACAAGCACATTATAAGTATATTAGTCTTAGGATGGGTCTACACAACACCTATAACAGTAACATTTGGATGATTAATGACCAGATCCCGCAATTTCGGTGGTATGTTTGAGCGGCAGTAATAACTTCTCATTCATAGACATTGTAGTAATACACGAAATAAAAATATATATTGTTCTATATCCGTACAAAAACATACTACTTTACAATACATTCCTTACATCTATTTTGACTGTAAGTATTTTTATCGATACCTAATCTATCTATACATTGATAAATAAGAAAGAACTATGACAGCTCAAAAACGCCACCAATATTCCTGCCTCTGATGATGACGATCATCATACTAATATAGCAATGTCAATTTCAACATAAACTGTCGTACAAAGTATCTAAAGTATGCTCGAAGCCAATAAAAACTGGCATAGGATTTCTAATAAACAATTCTGTCTTCATTTATTTCTATTCTATAACATTGACTAACTGCAAAAACAAAAGAATAAAAATACTCGTTTAAATTTTTTCGTTTATTTCTAGTTTTAAAACCACCGGCTATTTAAACAAGTAAAGAAGATAAAACAAAAAAACCACCGCTAAATTAAGGACTATTCAAATTGAAAACTCAAAGCGAAACCTTTTGGTGTCACACACAGATAGTAATGAGGGCATCAAAGTACCGTAGAACGAAGGGAAGTGTCACTTCTGCTCCCGACAGACGTACAAAGGTAGCCTTTAATTACGAGTATAAATCAATGTTTGAGACCGCTTTTACAAGGCTGCGTAATACTTTTCATGCTGGTGTTGTCGTTTAATAAGCAATTTGTTGGAAAGCGATTACTTATGTCACTGTTGTTTTATGATCAGAGTGACATTGGATAGCTTTCACGTGGCCTATATATATGTAGCGCAATAAACTTTACAACATAAATGCAAACATAATGAAAATTTGATCGCTTAGCTTGGTCAAATAAAGGGAGAGGTAATACCGCAAAAAAGTATAACTAAAAATATACGGCGTTAGATTCGATTAGGCTAGCACGACGACCCACGGTGAATGCGTCTTGGCCTCCGAGACAAGAGCGCCTTTGCTCGATCCTGGGCCATGGCTTGCCAGCTAGCGCCGGCTCCGAGTTCGCACAGATCTGTTTCCACCATATCCTTCCAGCGATATTTGACCCCAAATATATGAAAACAGCTGTAATTAACAACCAAACTCATTCATACATTAATTTTATATCAATGACCAATAAAGTTCGGTCACAGCAATGACTCTTTTCGTCGTGATGACGAAACCTCCATAACGAAATCGAACTAATTATCGTACCGGAATCAAAATCTCGTTAAAATCTGTGCCTTTTGTGCTCTGCAATGCCCTGAAACGAACGTTATGGAAAAATTAACGGTATCGCCATATTAATTTTTATGTCAATCATGAGGTCAATTACTGTATGTTACCGCTCCAATAGACATAAAATGCTCGCTGTACATTTGAATGAAGTGATTCTGCGCGTCTACAGCAGACCCGAAAGGAAGGGATATGATTTTAGAAGTTTATATTTACGTTGAACAAACTTTGTGTTCCTTCGTAGCGTTTAAGGTACGGAACCGATTTTAATGAATGAGTTATCAATCGATTTGAAATTATACACCGGGTGGCGCTCATAAGATGATTTGTCCTATTTTTTATTATATTAACTATTTGCATTCATAATCATCACTCTTTATATTTTTTTTCGTCATACCTTTTTTGTTCCTAAATTTCTATATCTAACTATCATAGAAAACATATTGGACAGTTTTCATAAAATTGTATGAAAAACATTTTCGGAGTTCCATTATTAGGACTTAAAAAAATCATTCTTCAGTTTGCTTTTCTTATTCGGGATACAGTTCTGAACGACGATGACACGCGAACGTGATGACCCTAACGACACGAAAGAGCACGTGGTACGTGGTTGAGCGAGATGCCATGATTTGAGATTTCTATCTGTGAAACATAGGTTTTGTTGCACAGCGGACATTCTGTACTTATTCTGTATCAACAACACCAGTTCCAACGCAAGTCGTAAAAATAATAATAAGTCATTTCTAAAAGTAATTAGGTACCTACTGTATTTTGTTCCATGAAACGAAACGCAACAGTAAATATGTCAATGGTATTAAGTAATTAATTGATGTTTGAAATAACAACGCCTTAATCTGATATCCATACTTAATATTATAAATGTGAAAGTATGTCTGTATGTCTGTTACCTCTTCATGCTCAAACCGATGAAAGGAATGGATAGTTTAAGTCCCAGGGAAGGACATAAGGATGGTTTTCATGGGGTGAAATCGGGAGTGAAAGTTTGTATGGAGCTACGATTTAACCGAGTTCCACTCGGACGGAGTCGCGGGCAGAGCTTAGCAACAACGTTAGCACGAGCGTGAACTTAAAATTATGTACACCCAATTTAGTGGCATCTCGATATACAAGATCGTTATACCTGCAAACCCTGCTGCCACGTGGGGCTACCACCCGCCAGGTGTAAAGAACGACGGGAAGCGGTTGGATAGCTGAGGACCGGGTATGGTGGCGCCAATCGGGGTGTAGACACTAAATAAAATAATCAATAATGTCATATTTTCTCGAAAAGGGATTAAAAATGTAGTCAAATGGAGAAAAAATCAACGCAAAAGGGTTAAATAATCACGAAGTTATAAGTGTCCAAAGTTTTAAGAAGGGGTATGTTCTGTCCCTTTTTCGCAAAACGCAACTTCATATGAAACGATGACGCTTGAAGATTGTGACGTCACTAATAGACGGCAATGTGCCGTGCCCCATCGTGTTCGGCGCCGCCGTCGACGCGACCCCCCGGCAGCCTCGCGTAACGTGACCTCACACACTGTTTGCGTTTTCTCTCTCTAACAAAAAATTGGATTTTCGTCACTAGGCATATTTTTTTGCCTTCTTTCTTTTGGAGTAATAATAATTTTTCGAGTCTGCACCCGTTTTAGAAAAGGCGTATGTATGTATGCATGTATGTAAGCACTTTATTGTACACAATAACAGGTTAAAGAATATACATGTCACACAATAGATCAAAGTACAAAGGCGAACTTATCCCTATAAGGGATCTCTTCCAGCTAACCTTTGAGAAATTGAGAGCCCAGCAGCAGTGGACGACTATAGGCTGAGGATGATGATGATGTTGACATCTGCAAATGTGTGCCTCACACCTCACTAAAACCGGACTCATACTTATCTGCACGGTTATCACAAGACGGCGCGCGAGCTGTCACGCGGCTAGATAGACTATCCGTCTTTTTCTAATTAGAACACTAAGAAAGAGACGGATAGTTTATTTCGACGCGAAACAGCTCGCATGGCGTCTTATCTGTCGACGTGATGCTTGCTGATGCCATCTGAAGCCTGACACAAAAGGAGCCGTCACGTCGTGGCACGTAACCATCTAAATGTATGAAACCGTAGACAGAAGATTTAATAGACGGAGTTCTAGCACAGTATAGAACAGTAGATAATCTTCGAACAAAGGTACATCGCACGGCTGCACACATGCGCGCGTGCTCGGTACGCACACACGCATAGTCTTCGGGAATGAGGGACAATGATTCAATAGGGCCGCGCTGTTGCCGTGTTCGCTCGCTCTCACTCGCTACGTCAAAGGAAGCCGCCTCGTAGGTATGAAAACAGCGAGCCGCCAGTGCCACGATATCAAAAGGAGACGAATAGGCTTGTAACTAAGCACGTCAACCTAGTGCAGTTTAGCAACTATTATACTTCTTCTTCTTTATCCTCGCCTTATTAACCCATTTCAGTTGGGGTCGGCTCTCCTAATCATTATTCGCCAGGACATTCTATCCTGGGTCGCTGTGGGTCTATTTGGGCTGCACGTAGGTCCTTGTCAACAACTGATTGCCACGTGAGTCGGGGTCTGCCACGGCCTCTTGGACCAGCTTCTAAGTTAAGCACTCTTCGTGTCATATGGTCATGTGGTCTCCTCATGACGTGCCCGTACCACCTCAACCTACATTCGAGCAGTTTTTCCGGGATTGGCCTCACCCTGAAGGTGCAGCGAATGTGATCATTGCGTACTTTGTCAAGGAGCGTCACTCCTCCTGACCACCTGAGCATCTTTATTTAATTTAGTAAGTATAATAGCAACTATTATACTTACTAGGTAATATTTTTGGTATACATAGTTTAGTGTGATTCAAATATTCGATGAAGTGGGAAACTAAAAACACATACCTACCTAACTATCTATAATATTATTACTTTGTGTATACAATATTGTCTTTTAAAATGTAACAGAAATACTTCGCATATACTTAAAAGCAAACTTAGTATTATAGGTATGCCAAGCCACAAACGAGACACAGCCCTGCGCATCGAGCGAAAGTAGGTAACGAACGCTCCTAAACGGCCTCTGATTAACTACTGTGTTATACTTCTATACTGTGTTCCTAGCGCAAGCCCAAAAGGGATGGAGGTAAATTATTAATGTGATGGAATTGAAAAGGATCAGAAGACTAATACATCCTGGACATCTCCTGTCGGACCTTGACGTCATGATACAGTGACGTCAGTTTCAGTATAAAAGCCTATACGCGCTGAGGGACAGGAAATTTGATAGTGTATCTCGTTCCCACTTGTGGTATTGTCTCTACTTGTATCTTTGTCACTCATGTGGTAATGTGTCTGTGAGTCCCTCTGTTCTATCCTTTCTCTTTGTATCAAACCGATATTGTTAGGTCGCGTCACGACATAACAATGACACGTCAGATAAGTACGAATCCGGCATGGGGCACTATACATATGATTTCTTCTCATTAAACTATATGACACAGAGAGAAAGAATATAATGGAAAAATAACCCATCTTCATTCTTTTTCTCTGTGTCATATAGTTTAAAATATGATCGGGGTAACTTCCTCGTTAAAAATAACACGAAACAAAATATTTAATAAATAATTTGTTTCGTTAAGAAAGTATTTCTTCTTATTCTCAATTATTAAGGCGCCGTAGGTTCGTGGTCTTCTCTCCCTCTCACTGCGCATAAGCGTGAGCGAGATGGAAGTGCGTGGTCGGAAGCGCGGATATCATATTTTTTAATTTTTTGGCCGTTTCAATAAATAAAAATGTAAACACTGATTTCCCTCAAACATGATATTGCCGATTTTTAGAAGCAATTTTAATATTTATAGCTTTTGTGCATAATTTGTTACGAATATTTTAATTGTATTTTTGTGTGTTTTAGACCTATGTTCGTTTTTTTTTCTATAGAGCGAAATTTACTTAATCAATCATGTTTCGAAGAATTGATTTCCCTGCAGAAAAGCCTCAAGATTACTATTCGTATTTTTTATAATCCATATTATTATAAACAGACGCATTATATTGTTTCAAAAACTCTGTTCGTTTAACTTCGCTGAACCTACGGCGCCTTAACAAAAGTGATTTTAAATAAAATAATAAAACATTTATTTTAGGCAACTAAGGCCCATAGTTACAAATACCTTATAGACTAACATACATACAATATAAGATTTGGCACAACAGTTATTTGCCACATTCGTAACTTTACTTTTCATAACTTTTAGTAGTTATTGTCGTCTGTTGACGCTATTTATGTTATGGATTCAAGGCAATGCACAAAAGCGTTTCTTCTCATTTGCAATTATTTACAAGAAATCTATATTCCTAGTGGCAACCTGTCTTTAGCTACTTATTCGTTGCAATTTGGCGTAGGACATGAGTCCGTGAATGAATCAATCATGATTCATGATACTCGTAAAACCAAGCACGCGTGTAATATGTATTTCCGCAACATACGACACGACAAGAGGTTGCCGTGCACGCCAAATGTTTCAATCAGCATTTTCGACTGCGTGATGGACGATTGTGTAGCCAAGCTCACGATTATCGGCACGCAGACCTTTGTTGGACCGACAACTGACGAATTATTCACGATTACAGGCGATCACATATCACAGACTATTAAGAGGTAATACTACGCGACGCGACAACTGCAGCTCAGAGTAAAAATCCGATACAGAAATCATCAAAATCGAGGTTTCGTTCTCGACTGTTTCCTCCTCCAAAACTTAACCAATCTTAACGAAATTTTGGAAATTGAATGGGAAGGAGACATTTTGTGTCGGACCGTTTTGATTTTTGTGCTTATTATTATACGATTTGTATACTAGGCGTCTGTTTGCGGTCAATTTATTTTGGCGTTTTAAGCGATGTTTGAAGTAGCCTAACTTCTATATAAACAAAAATATCCAATAAATAAAAACGTACCGACATAGATAATGATGATATTAATTTTGTATAAAAAAAATATTGATCTAGGTTCAAAAACCAGGGAGGAAACAGTCGAGAACGTTTGTATGGAAAAATGACCCATAGCATTCCCTCTTAAAGTCTCCACACGATCGTAACGCTTCTGTACTCGGCCATCGAGTCCATTGTGTGAAGGTGCCACAAGTCGCGAGTACTAACGAACCTGTTAACATGGGTTGAACCGCTTACTATAGCGGTGTCCATTAAAATTTGAACGTATGGAAAGTTTGAAAAGTTTCTTTGGAATTACAGCTCCCGACGCCATATTTAACGTTGATCCTGTAATCATAATTTGGTGCAACCCGCCCACACATTTTGGCCATCTCATAACTGCACTTTTTTATTTCATCCTAGGTATTCTCTGATTTAACTGAAACATCACACAATTCAGTATGAAATTAAATGATATTCTGAAAATAATATCTGGGGTAACAAAATTATTACGAGACATCAACTTCATAAAAATTATTTGTTCCTGCTAAAGGTGTTTAAGGGGCTCCCATACGCCAATTACCTTCGATCTGAATCCCTTCGTTTTCTAATGGTTTTTGTAGCTTATTTATATTAACCACAACGGCTTTAAGCAATATAGTATCCCATATTTAGTTCAAAGTTCATTGGTTTCGATATATTTGGCATCAAATTTGAACAATTTTAGGCCAAAAAACTGGTTTTCTGGCCATAACTTTTGTGTTAATTGGTTTAAAATGAAAACCCTCGACCAGTTTTTAGAGACGTCACAGACAAACCTAAATATGTAGATTTCGTATATGTCAATAGATATACGAAATAAGTGTTTTTTTAGACAATGTTTAAAAAAAACATACATAATTAAGTATTTATTTGTTTCGAAATCCGGTGGACCAAAATAGAGATAAATGATTGAAGAACCGATTGGCGTTTGATTTATAATTCTATCTGTAGTGCAAAAGTAGGAGATACGATTCAAAACTTGTCAAAAATCGATGAAAACCTCGGGTAGCCCTTTAATTAATACGACAGACAATAAGAGTGTTTGGTCCTCATACTTAACTATCCTTCACGTCGTGTACGCGCTAACACTTTGTCGTCTGCTTAACTATACACAACGTACTTATATCAGCTCACTTCACCTCACCACTCACCCGTAGCGTATCTGGATCCAGAGATTCGTTACAAGTTACAACTAAGCGCATTCGGAGATCTTAATTATATATTGAACTAGCTTCTGCCCGCGGCTCCGTCCACGTGGAACTCGTTTATATCGCAGCTCCATACAAACTTTCACCCCCCATTTCATTCCCTTAGGGGATGATTTCGGGGATTAAAACTATCCTATATCCTTCCCCAAGGACTCAAACTATCTCTATACCAAATTTCACCTAAATCGGTTCAGCGGTTTAAGCGTGAAGAGGTAACAGACAGACAGACCGACAGGCAGACACACTTTCGCATTTATAATATTAGTATGGATGGATATGGATTGAACTTTCACGATTCTCACACATTATTTATACTAAACGGGACTTAATCGCGTAAAATAGGGATGCGGACTAAGATTTTTTTACGATGCCATTCGAACCAGTTTTTGGAGAGGAACAAATGTTTGTACAGGAGCAACTACAATTAAAGAACATAAATACCCAAAAATTTGAGACAAAGATTGACGTCGCTGGCGGCAGCGGAAAACGCTTCATACTGATGACGTACCTACGTATGACGTCACTTGTACAAAGTAGTTGTATCGTTGTATGGAAAATCCGGTAAATTGTTGTTTCGGTCGCGAAATACTGCGTTTAAGTACATAGTTGTCATACAATTTTGTTTCTATTAAAACGTAAGGATTCTATTGGCAGCTGTAAATTTACTCTTGGACAATAAAAAAAATGCATCATATTTCTAAACTTTCAAGGTTCATATCTTTTTATGATTTTAATTAAATTGTATAATTTATACTTTATTACGATAATTTGATGGTTTACTGTCCATTTCGCATCACTACGTTATCAATTTGAACATGAGGCCGCATGCAATTGTGCAACGTGAAATGTCCCGTATCCCGAGATTCGATTTTCGTGGTAGCTCAGTATAAATAAGTAAGACATTTTTATTTTCGAATCCCGAAGTTCTTATACCTCCGTCTCTATCGCACTTATGGTTTATGGTACTCGAGCGACAGAGATTTAGATATACGAACTTCGAGATGGTTCGTGGTTCTTGGTGGTTCGTGTTTCGTGGTAGCGCCGCTGGTTCACACGGGACGAATTTTCGATGTGTTGTGAATAGCGACCGTGGATTGTCCTGTCGATGAATGGTATCCTGAAACAAAGGATGTCACTTCTGTCGTCGACGTACGTACAACGTTCAAGAGAGATTGCGTACAAATGCGGAGATTGGGATGTACTTAGGTACAGTACGCGATTCGCTTGACTAGGAATTGAGAATTTTCAATGGAATGGAATGGAGTTTTGAATAAAATAGAGGGGTTATTACGTAACTTTTCACACTTCTGTTTCTCAACTATCATTTTCTAAAATATAAAACCGCCGAATTGCGTGTAGCGTTCCGTTGCTGCCAGTCTGTCTTTGTTAAGCCTGCTGTACACACAGGGCCAACGTTGGCGCGGAGCAGAATGCAGCTATGCGTTAGAGGAAGAGGGCTGTATTTCGTTCTCATGCGTTTGCATAGCTGCATCCTGCTCACGCGCCAACGTTGGCCCGACTAACGTTGCGGATGCGTCGCCCGAACTCGTACGAAAGTCGGCCTTTCCAAGTACCTACAGTTTTAAATTGGTCGACTATTACTCATTAATTAGTTATGTCAACTTATCCTTGATAGTTTTCTTTTTAAATTCAGTATCGAAAACACATAATATTTTTCAACTAGCATAAGTACCATGGATTTACCAAAAAATAGAATACAATGTCTTTCAAAATGTTATTCTATAATTTCAACGGCGTGGTTGATTTATTCACCCATGCTGAATTACAGCTTTCTAGTAGTAAGGGTCACTGAGCTAAACCGCAGACGGACAGACGGACATGGCGAAACTATAAGGGTTCCTTGTTCACTACGAATCCTTAAAAATTACATTCAGATTGAAGCGCTCAAAGCCTAGCGGCGGCTGCGAGTCGGAAACGATAACGCAGGTTAAGCAAAGATGGCAGCGGTCAGTCTTTGGATGGGTGACCGCCTGTTGTTTGAGTGGTTAATGTAAATGAGCGCTTCCGTGCTTTGGAAGGCACGCTAAGCAGTTGATCCCGGCTGCTGTCTATGACAGTAGTCGTTAAGCCGAGTTAGAGGCCTTCGGGCGGCTTAAGTACTTCTAACAGTCGAGTTGCCCACTCACTTGACAAAGGGGGGACAACTGTCACTCGCGTCCGCAGGAGCAACCCACCACAACCCTGCACGTGTCCCCTGGGTGGTACTAAAGAGAGACAAACTCTAAAAAGGCTAAAATAATGTATGCCATACGATTAAATAAACATTAAGATCTATCTAACGTGCATACGAAACTTAACGCAAACGCGAGTGTTAAGTCTCGTCATTGTCTTTTCCGTACCGATAAATAGTGTTACGCATTACGCAACAAAGGACGTCATGATTCTGTCCGCAGCAGTGACTGGAGGATAGCATTTATGAGATTTCATAGGGATCGTCCGAATATAATACGACTACGCGATTATATCGAACATATTGGGCTCGAATGGGTGTCGGCAAATAACGTGCGCAACGCGGGACGAAGGGGAGGGGCAATTCGCAAGGCGAATTGTACGTCCGAGCTGTCCTGTCACTTCGTCCCGCGTTGCGCAAGTTATTTGCCGGCACCTGTACCAGAGAGTTTATGTTTGCGTGGAAAGTATAATGTACTCTGGCCATCCCTGACCGTGGGCGTGGTGTACATCTATGAAATTGTCTTCAGGCGTCTCTAGTTCTGGAAACTAACAACCTTGATGTGTTTCATTTCATGGAAGAGTAAGGTAAGAGCGACACACACACACACACACACACACACACACACACATTCTCCTACCTAAATTACTAGTATATAAAAAAAAGACTAAAAACCCTTAGTTGATTACATTGTTAGTACTTACCTATTATTATCTATGGAAGAGCCTCCCAATACAGGCATTGTTTGCTTACCGGGCGGCTCCATCCCTTATATTATAAATGTACATTGTTAACCCGTCAAGCGCGCTAGTAACACACGTGTTTTACTAACGGAAAATAGTAAAGGGCTCATGACACTAACCTGAATTTAGCATCCTAATTAGGGAGCGGAGTTGGGTCATAAGCCCTTACCGCATTTTTCTACAGACGATGCGCGTTCGTCGGATTGATTACGAAATAAAGAATTTTGTATTTTTGTATTTATTTGTATTGTATATGTCACTGCCTTTATGAGGATTCCAACGACACCTCATATGCCAAAATCCATCAAGCCTTTTGGATTGTAGCCCATGAAATAGAATTTTCTTGTCCACATACATACATACATAAATACATACACATACATACGTACATACGGTCGAAAACAAGCCTCCTTCTGGGGCTGTTGAGTAAAAAAATACACTTTCCCTTCCAGAATACGTTGCCAGTGCCACGTCGCTTCGGGGTCAATTTGAGACGTTATATTGATATTGCATTTTGTCTTCAATGTATTAGTCCAGTCAATGAACTGACAACTTGTATGGAAAAAAAAAACAATTTTGGAAATAATTGATATTGCATTTTGTCTTATATTTCACGCGTTGGCTTTCATACATGCCAAACTGACGTTTGTTATTTTGTCAAAAGCATAAACTTTAAATGCGAAATGTGTGACTCCAAGCAGGGTAATTGAGGAACATTTCGAACGAGCCTTAAGCCATATCAATTGACATTTTCACATTCAAAAATAACAGGTTGATATATTTTTAGTCTCACTTTCGACAAGTTAAGGGATTACCCTGCAAAACGTCACTTTTTGAATCTTCTTAAAACTTCTTGAATTGGGCTCATGCTTTATTTTTTAGGGTTCCGTACCCACAAGGTAAAAACGGGACTCCGCTGTCTGTAAGTCTGTCTGTCTGTCCGTCTGTCACCAGGCTGTATCTCATAACCGTGATAGTTAGACAGTTGAAATTTTCACAGATGATGTATTTCTGTTGCCGCTATAAGAAAAAAAGGTGTTTGTCGTAAGTATAGATAATGGTACGGAACCCTTCGTGCGCCAGTCCGACTCGCACTTTTCTGTTATTTATTTTTCAAGAATTAAAGGCGCCTATTATTTTGTTTTTTTTTTTTTTTTTAATTACATGTAAAATAAAACCACCGAGCTTGGCACGTTGAATTCAAAATTATTATTTATTCTTAAATCCAAGTGACATTAATTACATATCTCTTACCTACTTATAGTTAGTATTATTTCACAATTTATTTACAAGTGACATTATTGTACTCAACTGGTATACTTTTATTTATCAACTGCGATATATACGTGATATAAATTTGAAAAATATTTTGGTGTTTTTCAGCTCGTTCAGTATTTTTTGTTACAAATCGATTCTTGAAAATAATAATTTAAAAAGTTACTGAAAGATTGTTTGACTAAATAAACTTTCTGTAAGTCAGTTTCACAAACCGAAAAACATTTTTTTATTATTAATAATACATAAAATATTGCTTTATATAGTCATAAATTAACATCAAATATAGGTACACATGTTTTCTAGATTTGAACTACAATCACAACAATAAAATACTTTCATCTCGGCATAACACTTTGTGTCACGTATAAAATTACAAGATTTTACTAACAGATCAATAAATAAGAAATAGACATTACATTTTCGCTGAAAAAACACCATATTTAACACCAGAGCATAATTATTTAATACAAACAGTGAAGGTGTAGTGAAAAAGAAAAGTAGTTCAAAGTTAGCGTTCATTTAATTGGCTTTCGTGTATTTTGTTCAATTTAAACAATTTGCACTGAGAACAGCGGTAGTGAAAAGGTAAATTTAAAAATTGTTAACAGAATTCTTTTATCGTATAACTATAAGTTAATAATATGGCTTTATCATTAGTTCCAGTTTATTCAAGAGTATCAAGTCACAGTTTAAAAACTAAATAAACAGTGCATATTCTTCATTAGTGCTGTGTGCTTTTTTTTCGAGTAATGATTGGTACCCAAAACAATATGCAAATGCAGGATTTGAGCGATTTTATACGTTTCTTTAACTACTTTTCTTCTCCAACTATGGGAAAGGTTTAACAAAATTATATTAAACACTTCTAAGGCTATCCATATTCTAAAGGTATTTGTGTTAACAATAATTTTAGTGCTAATAAATAAATAAACCCGTTCACGAGTGTGTGTAAGCTAATGGTCGGAGCGGTAAAATTGTTACCGTGCTGCATGGCCGCAGGGGTCTCACCTGTGAACGAATAAAATGAGTAAATAAAGCCTCCAGTATAATTTACTTTCTATATAACAGTTACGGTTGCGTAACGTAACGTAACGTAACCTTTAGCATTTTTTTAAAGATAATGAACAATTGCTAGTTCAATTTCGTATTTTGGTCGTTTGTCGTCATCAAAAGTAACTAATGATTAAAATGTTCAAGTATAACACTGAAACGATGTCTGAAAAGTTTTTTTTTTTCACTGGATAAGTTTAAACGGCTTAATCTGCAGGTAGGGAATGTAGGTCAGCTACGAAATAAACTATCTACTGTCTGGCGAGCAATAAAGAATATTTGTATTGTATTGTATTGTAAACAAAAAACTGTTTTATACATGAATTCCTAAAATATTGTCAGTGAACAATAATTCACAAGGCAGGTATACATACATACATTCCCGCCTTAATTCCTAAAAGGGGTAGGCAGAGCACATTACACTTATGTTCCAGTGCCACTTTTAGCATAAATGTGGGTATAAATAAATAAATAAATATTAGGGGACAATCTTACACAAATCGACCTAGTCCCATAGTAAGCTGAATAAAGGCTTGTGTTATGGGTACTAGACGACGATATATTTAATAGATATAAATACTTAAATACTAATATTTAAATAATAGGTTGCTTGCCCATGGCCCACAACACACTTCAACCCTGTTTCTTAGAACAGCTCTAACGCCATCCACGGGAAAAAAGGGGTGGTGCTATTCTAACCCGACACCACAATGTAGGTATATAAAGTTGAAATCACTACCGACCTTCACATAGCAACGGAGTCTGCTATAGCTCACTATAAAGCACGTCATTAGTACTGCGCCAGTATTACAGATGACGGCCATTGCACTAATGTCACCCATTTATCATCCAGTTATTTAGCAGGCGGTGAACATTTCTTACGATTTATATACAGCTGTTGGTCGTATTCTTTTTAGTTTTGCTTTGTGCCATATTTAGGACCTAAGCACACGGCGTTTTTTGAACGCACCGTCCACGCACGTTTATATCAAATCACGTGTATATCGACACAAATGCGCGTCGACGGTGCGTTTAAAAACGCACTGTGCTTAGGCTCCTAGAGGTGCAGGGTTGGTGCCGTATCAGTAAGCGTCATCCTGTCAGTGTCAACTTTCATCAAGAGGAAAGCAGAATTGAAGCAGATCCTGCTGAAACAGTGTCTATACGCAGTTGATGACTTTATGAAAGATACGTTATGACTGTATTACATGTACTTGATTAGGTTTTAGTTGCATTGTGTAATGTTCTCAAATATTTTTAATTCTTGATCATGATGTAGGTAACATTATTATTTTGATTGACATTTGTTTATTTTGTTTTTAACATTTTTGTAATAATTATATTTATGTAACTCGAATTTGTGTTAAGTGTGTAGTATTTGAATTAGTGGATAATGTTAGTTTCATTGACATCATATTTTGTAGTTTTAGTTTTTTGTAATAATTGTACTTAAGTAGTTGACATTTCTTTATATAATATTGTTAGTTAAATTTGTATTGTGCATAATATTTACGTGTAATTTCAAACACAATCGTTGTATTGTTAATGAATAAAATTGATTGATTGATTGATTGAAACGGTGCGTGGGGTTCCCCCGGCGTGTCACTTCGGGATGCGCCGGCGTTCATGCATACAGAGTGGAGGAATCTGCGAAAGAGTATGAGAGAAAAAGAAAAAAAATGCAGAGGGGTAGCGTTGAACGAGCGTTTAAGAAAGAATGAAAACAATGCCTTCATTAGTGCAAAAACTATACATAGGTAAATAAATGTGTAACAATATTATTTTTCCCGATTTCAATAAAGAGCGTATAAGAGCTTGACTAGTATCGAAGTAAATCGAATATCTTCTTGGAGTAATGCGAAAAGCAACAAAATGCGAGGGTTCGGAGAAATACATAGATACAAAATCAAAAATTTAAAATTAAAATCAATTATTTATTCTGCAAATAGCCCACAAGGGAACTTTATATGTCAAGATCAGACTGATGTCTCTCGTCAATACGATAATAATAATAACAACACTAGTAGGTATATAAGTAGTTAGGTACTATGACCTTGCAAGCATGAACAGTACGGACTCCACAAACAGCACCCGATCACGAGTAGGACGCATATCTCAGCCATCGCCTCCCTCAACCATATGTTACGGAAGGTGGCGACCCGATCAACGAAATAATAAGCATAGTAATATATCAAGGGTCGGCAACGGCCGTGTTACTCCTTTGGAGTTGCATGCGTCTATAGGCTGCGGTGTCCGCTTACCATCAGGCGGCGGTCCGTAGGCTTGTTTGCCACCGTCGTTGTATAAAAAAAAAAAAACCTATTTCTGCCCGGTTCTAGAATGGGTATATTGTACAGTCGACTACAAAGAGATCTATACGGCCAATGTTACAAAAATATGTATACACGACCTTAATGTCAAGGCAATAGAGTCGTGTATACATTTTTTGTAACTTTGGTTGTATCGATCTCTTTGTAGTCGACTGTATAAGGAATAACTAAAGAAAGACAAATTCGAGTTCGATACTGTTATAAACTACCTCAAGAAAAAACCTTTGTTACATCTTCATAATAAGTCGAACTTAATGGAGAGTATAATTATATATATATATACCTATCCTTTTGTGAACGTTGAACAGTTTTGAAAGGATTTTTCACGAAATCAGTAGTCACGCGGTTCGAAAAAATAACTTAAGATAAAAAACTGACCTATTACACTCAATCAGTTATTTAAAAAATATTTTTTAAAGTGACTCTTTAGCCAATAAACCTAGTTATAATATAAATACTTAAAAAATATATAAGCTGTTATTTTATTCGCCTCTCCGCCTTTGATAATTTTGTTGCAAACTGTAAAAGGGCAAGACCTTTAATTACTTTAATTAAGAACATTAATGAATACAAAAAGGTAATACATCAAAGATATTTGGATAGTAAATTTTAATGTAAATGAGCTGAACTTCAGCTAACAGATTCATCAAACACTAACTAACTAACACCTAGTTTAAATAATAACAAAGGAAAATGAATAATTACGTCGAAATATCTTGAATATTCCAGACATTTCTAGTGAGTGACTTATCATATCTAAATATCTGCTCTATCCTCCTGAGACCCACGGTACGCTTTAGTGGTTTTGAATTAGGAACTTTTTGACATTCAGTAAAAGTACAGTGAATTTTGAAATTTGTTCTTAATTTAATACGAGGGGGCTTAAGGCTATAAGTGCCTTATTTATTTCAAAATAATATTATTTATTGTGATCGAGGGTTTGCGGCCTATCGAAAGTAAACGAATGGGAGAAAGTCATAGTTAATCGGTGTACCTATCCACTTGCTTACATGGTTAGTTCAATCATTTCTTATTAATAGTAATGTACAAGGAAAACGAATTCTTCGTTAAGTGAAGTTCGGCTGTCAATAGGAAAATATTTTTACGAACTACTAAGTTAGATCGACAACGATTAATTGAAGTTCCAAACTAGCAAAACGACTAAAATATTAAACAATCACATAAGGTTCGCCCTATAGAAAATGGAATTGAAAATACGACGCGTCGTCTGGGCGTACCTCGCCTAAATAAACACTGATGCGAAACAATGAGATGAAAATTATCTTTCCTTGTAAACTGTGTAACGTTATTTCGACTAAATATGATATACCGTATTTCAAACGTTCTTTGAATAGAATCTCGATCAAATATCCTAATTTATCTATCTTACATTATAAGTTTTAAAGAGTAAATAGCTATTATTTAACGCGATGTTAAATAAACAATACTATTTTGTAAAAATAACCCTTTAATAAAACTTAGAATGGAACCCAGTGACATTTTCAAAATGATAAAAATGTCTAATTTCATTTCAATCTGCTCAACAATCCAATATTGCAGCGTTCGTTGAATAAGCAATTTAGTTTGTTGTCTTTGAAAATAAATTAATTTCGACCCTGCTTTGAGTCTCCGTTTTTTCCTCGCAAGAAAACAATAATTTGCATTTAAACGGGAAATTAGTTTAACTTAGAGAAGCGTTTAAATGAAACGTTTCAAGTAATTAAAAATTGTTGGCGCTTTGTTTGTAAAAGTAACAATGTTAACATACGATGAAAGAGGAAAAACTCTTGAGAGTATGACGTGTGACGTCGCGCCACAAGCGTCGCACCAACGTGAAAAAACGCGTGTTCGTCAAACTTCGATACATCATAATATTTAGTATACGATATTATGTTGAGTCAGAATGACTTTTAATTAACCTTACTTGTCTCTGCGTTTGTTTTTTGTTAACACATGTTTGTGTGAGTAACCAGTTGTGGCTGGCACATTTGGTGGGCCGGAATCTTTACCTGATATTTTGTACTTTACTGAGCGCTTACTAATATCGAAATTGTCGGTATACTATCAGTATTATATACGTGTGCAACGCTGCATTCGTACCACCCCGCTTCGCTCGTCGTAAAGAATCTGTACTGAGGTGATTGACAGTTGACACCTAGTTTACTGATACCACACAGCCAGATGGAGAAGTGGCTAAAATCTTGCACACATTTATTCACACGCAATAATATGCGTGTTCATAAATACGCACGTATACTCAATAAGCCCAGGACCGAGCAGCTCGGAGAGTGATGGTGAAGAGCGCCCACAGCAGCCACGTCCCTCAGCCATGAGGATACGACAAGGAAGAAGAAGAAGACTCAATAAGATAAAACAAGGCGCGAAAGAAGACTTACTCTGTACAACATGAACGGTGACTGACGCCGCTTTAGCGTTGGCGGGCACGCAGGTATAGTTTCCCGCATGCCTTGGCTCCGCTTTACCGATCACCAGCTCACTCGTCTGACGTCCGTTGTGGACGCTCACTCCGTCTGAAACAAGGAACCATTTATAACAATCGTGGTTTTCAATCGTCATCCAGCATCGTGTGCTGCGTGTTTAAACCGTCCCGCGTGGTCGTGCCGGAGGTCTCCCCCGGATTTTTTTCCAGGCTTTCTCCAACCACGCAATTTGACCACTTTATTGGGTTCGTCATATTAAATCAACAGTCAGGTACAGACCTTAAAAATGTTATGAAAAAAAGCGATATCATAACGTTATATTTCGTTAGTGTTTAAATTTTTCGTTATATCAAAATCAGTATGCCCCATAACGACATAAATATTATAACAGAATGAATATCATAACAATATAAAATACGGTCGAATAACGTTATAATATCGCTTTGTCGCGCTGTCTCTGCGCTCGTGTGTGAAACCACGAGTGCGAAAAAAACAGACTATTAGCCCTATAACGTTATTAAGCTATTATATCGCGTAAGCAAGTATCGTTATACTATTGGTTTAGATTTATAACGTTATAATAGAAACCGCTATACAGCGCGTAAAATATATATTTGAGTTTTATAACGCTTTTATGGAATAATAACGTTATAAACGATAGCGCTATGCGAAAATAGCGTTATTTAAAGGCCTGGTCAGGTATCAAACAGAAATGCAAATGTGATCCGAAACTTAAGAACCTAGTTGAGTTCCTATTCTTCTCATAATAACTGAAGACAAGACTGCGCTGCCCAGTGCGTGGTTCTAGGTAGATAGTTCTTTACATGCCGCGGCTATGATAACAATCAATGAGATGTACATGTATTATCTCACTTTGTATTTATGTTTATTTCTCTTTCGCCTGTCCCAATACTCCCAATAATGTATTTAGGTAGTTTATTTATTACATTTGTATGACGTTTCAGTGAGTCACCGACGGTGCTGGCTGAACATCAGCGCTGCAGGTGTCTGACACCACACTTGTTTCATGTTTTATCTGTTTTTTGTTCATTTTATTGTTTAATATCAAACTAACTTTCTAGATGTAGGATTCCTGATGAACCTAATACGTTTAAAAGTAACCAACAGTTACATTTAAGTTATGAGTTATACCTTAATACTAATGATAGTTTTAACGTGACTCACGATAGTTTAAATTGAAGTCTCTAATGATTTCAAGAATATACTTAGACAGGTGCCTGGGCCAGATGCCTGACAATCGAAGTTTACTAAGCCTTGTTTTCATCTGGTTTGCCTGATTGTTACGATGGGGTAAAGAGAGCTTAACTTTGATATTTAAGAATAACAAATCTTTCCTTACTATGAATATCAAATCTACGAAACTCGGGAAAGGACTTCGATACATCTGGTACAGGCTTTGAAAAAAGCACTTATTTTAATCTGCAATACATGCTATCAGTATCAAATTTTCGTCTTATCAGAGGGCTTTATTTCATACAAACTTTAAGGCTTTTTTTACCTTACACTGCTCGTATTTAAATATTATTTTATGTAAGTTTTCCTTAATGCAATTTATTTTTCAGTCCCTTTCTGCTGTTGCAGTGCAAATAACAATATTGATACAAATGCAATACGTTAGGTCGAATAAATTGCAAGGGTGTAAATTCTAAAGATTTTTTTACAGTTACCTACCATTAATTTCCTCCTGCCCCTGGAGTTGCAAGCGTTCACTGGATAGGCTGACCGCTTACTATCAAGCGGGCCGTACGCCTAAATAGGCGTGACAAATGTCACTGACGTGGTAATATAAAATAATTTTCGAGAACCTGAATGCTACTTATAATGTGTGACAATAAACTGTGCAATTCATAAAGCCAATTCGTGTAGAAACCAAATGCAATTTAATTGGATTATTATACCGTTACGATAGGATCACGTACAATAGTGAATCCAACGTAATAACGCTAAATCGACCCAAATGAGGAAATTAGTCACACATTTTCAATTGTCCATTATCAAAAGCTGACTCATTAATTATTTACCATTAACGTTAAGCTTAAATAATTATATTGAAACAGAATAATTTGTTAGCCACTCATTTGGATTTGTTTGTCTTCTTCCTGCCAAAATCATGTTTGATCGAGTCTCCTTTCCTGCAAAGTTAGCTCAAAACGCTTAAGTTTATAATTAAATAATAATAATAAATAAACAATATTAGGGGACAATCTTACACAAATCGACCTAGTCCCATTATAAGGCTTGTGTTATGGGTACTAGACAACGATATATTTAATAGATAGAAATATAGTTTAGAGAAGAGATTAGGTTAGTAATAAAAGCAAATTAGGTTAAGGTTCAATAGTTGTAGTAAATGAGCGCGTCTCGCCATCAAACTTAATAGTTTGGCGAGTGTATATTTGTAATTTATCATGTAACTTGTATTTGGAAATAAATAAATTAATTAAATTACTTAAATACATAAAAAACATCCAAGACTCAGAATTCATGCTCATTACACAAATAGGTAATTGTCCTTACCGGGATTCGAACCCAGGACCTTCAGCTTCGTAGGCAGCGTCACTACCCACTAGGCTAACTGGTCGTCGAATTACATAAGAGCACTTGAAAAGAGGCACCCGCCAAATTTAAGTTTTGATGGTTTACCATACGAATAATCTAGATGTTAAAATTACTTAGTTACCAAGTTCCTAATTCCAAGACTGCCTGTTTTTTTTATCTCGAAACACCGAGCTTTTTTGAACATAGGATATTTTAAGATGAAGAAGTTGTTTAATTTTCTGATTATGAGACCCAAACGTTTTAACATTCTGCAAAGAGGTTGTGATTAAAAAATCTCTAGCTAAAATTATCTAGCGAACGTGACAAAATTTAGAAGGTAACATCTCCTTAAGAAAATGTGGGTGTGATTTAATGAACGAATACTATATTCCAGTAAAAAAGAGATTACGTTTAACAATGACAAGTCAAATGTTCATGTCCATACCCGTAATTGGCTCAATTAGTAAGCGAGCGTTCAAGCAAATAAAGAAAATTACTCACTTTACGAAGACACACGTTATATATGTGGAGTGGGTGTGTAGTTGTGTTCACGAAAATATATTTGATATTTATTTGTAATATACCTAATGAAAGAAGTTTTATAAAATGCATGTAAATTCAGGTGCAAACATTTTATTCTATTAGTTATGTCATATGAATCGAAACCTCAAAATAGTAACTAATTATATCTAAGGTGCACGGCGTCAAAAATTACAAAACGAATGTCTCAATTAAATCCTAAAATATTACCTAGAGACAGAAAAAAAAAGTTGTTTCGTAGAGATCATAGTGGAAATTATACCGACACAAGTTTTTTGCCAAGAATCATGTGGGTTAAATTAAACGGTACTAAAGTAGACAGAAAAGTATCCAAAGAAGAATCCTGGGGAATGCCATAGGAAACAGAAAAAAAACTAGACCAAAAACCCATTATCACCACCACTTGACAATTATCTAGCAACGTTACGCTCCACATTTTACAAAATAAGCAATATTTTTTCCACAAACTTAAAATGCCGATAACTATAAAAGCTTTCCAGGTCACGATAGCTCTTTTTATAAAATGTTCCACCTCAGCAGGTACTAAGCTTTGGCGGACATTTAAAACGAGCATTTTGGTATGAAGCTTTTTATCGTGTTTCGCATTAGCGAGCTTTTAGTTGCAGCGACTTATATAGTACATTAGCGCTTGAATAAAATTTAATAAAATTTATTTCTCTTTTGACCGATGGCTGCGTCCAACAGAAAAAATTGTACAATGTACCAACATAATCTTAGTTAGGGTTATGGAACTGTCTTCAAACAATACTCCATGTACCCATATAGTTTAGACAATAAATTATATTTATACTAGAAAACAAATTCGATTCAGATCAAAATTACGATTTTAAATTCGTTACCCAGCTTTTGTCAAACAATTACATTTATAATAGGCGAAGGCTTTAATGAAAACTCCAAAAATATCTACGAGTTAGAATTAATTGTATTGTTCTACTATGGTTATTTGTTTTTTAAAATAATCGTGGCTATATTTACCCGATTTCAATTATAAACGTTACTGAATATTCCATTTCAAGGACATTTATCATTCAGTTTTGTACTCGATCGGACTTAAATAAGAGCCAAAGGAAAATAAATTTCTAAATATTAAATTATACAATGAAAACCAGTCTGAAATTTTCATAAGTAAATGTACATTTTGTATTATCTTAAGAATTGCCTGCTGTTATGTTAATACGCCATGAAATATGAACTATAGATCTTTACAAATAACATGTCAAATATAAATGGCTCCTATTCCGAACTCCCTTGCCTGCCCTGTATAACAATATTAATCGATACTTTATGGTAATTAATTAGTTCGCGACACAGTTATAGATTTAATTAATACCGGGAAACAATAATGGCTTTGAGATTGAATTAATGTACCTATGCAAAATTATTTAATTAGGTGAGTGTAGCGATCTGGCAGTAACTTGAGATTGTCAGTCGACATTGTTTTTTATTACATTAATGTGAATTGAGTTTGTTATTGGAATTGTTGCCCCATACTGTTATATTAACATTTATCAATAGAAGTGTAATAAAAAGTTACTTACATTTTCGTTCGAAATCTGTTTTGTGCAATACAAATCGGTACAGGATAGGGCATCTGACAATTTAAGAGGATACCATTGATCACAACATCAAACTAAAAAAAAGTTGTAATGTTTCGCAAATTCAGCTACTGAGCTGATTTGATAATGGACACAGAAAGTAAACAGGAACTCCTAAACTGCACATAATACACCCATCCAATTTGGGCTCATTGGAGGGATCCAATAATGTTGATGTGAATGAAATTGAGATGGAACTCAACAAGCAGTTTATGACTGCAAAAAAGTTAAGTGGGCAATCAAATATTGTACCAAAACTGAATTTGTCACAAGCTTAATTATGGACTAGCTTCCGCCCACGACTTTGTCTGCGTGGATCCGTGATAAAAACTATCCTTTACTTAATCCACGCTATAAACTATCTTCGTGCTAAATTTCATCCAAATCGGTTGAGTCGTTTAAAAGTGACTGAGTAACAAACATCTACTTTGAAACTTTCTCATTTCTAATATTACTATCGACCCGCCCCGGCTTCGCACGGGTACTATATTATACATATAAACCTTCCTCTTGAATCACTTAAAAAAAACCGCATCAAAATCCGTTGCGCAGTTTTAAAGATCTAAGCAAACATAGGGACAGCAGCGGGAAGCGACTTTGTTTTATACTATGTAGTGATTAGTTAGTAGGATGTTAAGGGCCAATGGTGAAGATAAAAGAAGCAGAGAAACTTACTCAGATCGTAATTGATCATCCGGTTCTCGAAGTACCAGAAGACATAAGATGGCGGTTCGGTGGAGCGACGCACCACACACACCAATCTCAGCATCGACCCTTCGTGGATGATCTTCTCTGATTCCCCCATTATTTCCGCGTAGGCAGCTGTAGATAAACTTAATGTTAATAATATAGGAATTTCCCTGGAGTTAACTTAATGCACCCGAGTTAATTCACCTGGGGGAATTAAGAATAATAAAATAGCACTTAATTCTCCTCAAAAAATCTGGGGGGTTTAAAGTGTACTTTTTAGTAAAGTTGTCCTAATTCACCTAGGTGAATTAGGTTCACTGAGAGTATACTTAAAGCACTCGCGCTCAACTACGGGTGAAATAAGTATACGGACAGTAGTAGGTACACCTTATGCACTCGTGTCCGATACTATACCCTATATACCGAGCAATGTATGTACATAAAATATATTTGAAATCACTTTCACGAAAACGGCTCTAACGATTTCAATTAAATTAGGAATATAGGGTTATAATGGGGTGAAAAATCGATCTAGGTGGGTCTCATGTCTGGGAAAGTTTGTCTTCTCCGTATTTTCTATATTTTTTCTCGAGCAGAGCTCGGTTGCCCAGGGACTAGTGGTTCAAAAGATAACAATATCAAAATGGTGAGAAAACCGAATTCAACTATAATCATTAATTAACTTTGTACTCTACAAGGATCATACGGAATAAATGTTCCGAAAGTTTTGTGAGACCCTGAGAAATAATAATGTTTTTTATATACACTGGCTATTGAATAAATAACTAGTAATTTAAAATTCATAGGAGACCAAATTCGACAGGCACATCCATATGAAATACACTAATAAATAGAGAGATGAAGTGATTATTTTATATAATAATATTAATACTATAAAGTCCATGTTTAATAAATACTTTACTTGAATAATGAATTATGGTTACAGTCGCAATAAAAAAAATCGAAAGTTATATCGGTAAAATACAACTTTTTATTAGTAGCTACTTTTTTAATAGGCACACTGGATGTCGACTTGCGGAAATGCCCAGTATAACTAACTAACTAACTAGTAGCTACTTGCAGCATACTAAACTAAGGGCCTGTTTCACAATCGCCGGATAAAGTTATCTGCCAGTTAAAATTATTGCTATCCTTTTCTCCCGTCATATAAAAGCAGTGACAGCCAACATTTATCAGACGGATATGTTTAAACTGGAAATTGTGAAACAGGCCCTTAGTATAATACAAACAATTAGCAGTTACACTTAACAATGAAAGACAATGGCTTTGTCTTTTCTTTGTGCCTAGTACAGGTTGTGTTGTGTGAGAAGTGAATTCTTTCTAGAAAAGGGATATGTACTGCAACTAAACTAAGATTGCACTCATTTTATACTACCCACTGTAAAATAGGCAAACTTACCAACGAGAACAAGTTTAAAGAAGATACTCGTAGGCGGATGCGTAGGGACTTGGCACTCATAGTAACCTCCGTCTGCGGAAGTTGAGAACCGTATATGCAACGCCCAGTCCTAGGGACAAAAGGAATCACATTGAAAACATCATATCACAACCCAAAAAAAAAGACCGGGTTGCACTCCGGGAGTGCCGGTAAAAGTGAAAACTGACGGAGGGCACCGCGCTTGGCCGCCCTGGCACGCGAGCGGCCGCGCTACACAGCTCCCCCCGCCCCCTCCCCGGCCCACCCCCGCCCCCAAGCCCCGTACGTCTTACATCAAACAATTTTCCCCCCCGCCCCCAAGCCTCGTCCCGAATCTCTCTGAGAGAGACTCTCTCCACGAGACTCTCCATCCTACGGTCACGTGACCTCCTACGCATCAGACGTCACAAAAATCTGTCGCGAGTTTAACAATTTTTCCCCGTCCCAAAAAGTGCTCAACGCCGCTAAAGAAGTTTTCACTTCAAATTGTATTTTCACAATAATAATAAAGTAAACGTGTATTACTCCTGACGCCTTGAAAATATTGCCCTGAAGAAGAATTGTACTTCTACAAACACGCCGTAAGTAATTTTACACCAGAAAAACGAGTAATAGTTATAGTATAGTTGACTGCTTCTCCTGACGACTAGAAAAAAAAAATCCTGTCAAAGAACTGTACTTCTAACCAGGTGCCGTATTTTTACACCGGAAATTAAACATTCAAGAAAAATCTATACTTGAAAACGTAATTAGAGACCAAAAAAATAACCTTAAAATTGCCATTAAAATGAAAAAATAACCGACACTGGCTAACTTACACTCTTCCAAATGATGGACATAGCCAGTTTTTAGCTACGTCCATCATTTGGAAGAGTGTAAGTTAGCCAGTGTCGGTTATATTTAATTTTAATGGCAATTTTTAGGTTATTTTTTTGGTCTCTAACTACGTTTTCAAGTATAAGCAGGTATACTTTGTGTATTGTAATGTATATGAGACAGATTCATTTAATATGTTCACTCTATTCCCAGGCGCAACCAAAAATTTTGTATTCATGCGATCGCCTCCACTATTAAAATATGAAATGATCTTTCCAAACGTGTTCCGCGTCCAATAACTGAAAGTACTATTAAACGTGTATCCGTTTTTCCACCTTATTATCATCCTAATAGAGTCACATTTGGTTTGTGCGAGACACAATTTCCAATATTGTTGGCAGTTTTCGCCATCGATTTTTACACGCATATTACATACGCTTTGGAACTCCCGTTATGTATTACTCGGTTATGGCAGTATATAAAAAAAGATATGCTATTAGAAGGGCGCTCGAGTTACGGGAAGGGTATAATAAAATAGTGCCCTATGGGTTTATTTTTAATTTACTGACTATGAAAACATAAAATTGAGCATCGCTTGAACTTGAATACGGAAAAGAATTTGTCCGAAACCTTACTGAGAAAATAATAATACTCTTATGAAAATGAAATGAAATGGACCTATTATTTATAGAACAAAGACGGCATCTTGATAAATAGAATTTGTTACCAGGTAACACCGTTTTATTTGATAAGAAAAGAACAGGGAATTTAATACATCTTCTTATATCAAAGACAGTACATAGTTGGCGAAATTTCCGGACTTCTAAATTAGGGCTATTATTATTTATCTCTTCATAATATTGACAGAAGAGGTGACAACTTCCGCTGACTTGTCAGAGGAAACTTAGCCCTAGTTCGTGTAATTACCTGAAATATAAGTTTTGTTCATTTGAGAAAATAACCAACACAAACGAGGCGGTTTAGGTACTTGTTTTATTCGATTTTTTTATTTGTATCTAATAATGAAAGAATTGTCAGAATAAACAATACAAATACCATGCGACTCTCATAAATTATGATGGATAAAATATGTTTCTTTTTTTAAATTTAAGCATGATTTACAAACACAAAAAAGTTCATGTGTGTACCATATCAAAGTATATTTATAACACATCATCAAACTAGTAGTTTAATTCAAAATACACTTCTCATTTCATTACCTTAATTAATGCAATTCAAACTACTTAATTAACGAGTTGTAACATTTTCTGTTAACCCTTAATTGTATAGAAGGTGTATATTTCCCAATGATATTTTACGGTGCTCTAATCGCTCTCAAGGATGCTGGATCCCGCTTTGTGTCAAATATAAAACGTAACTTGTCTATGCCCAAAACAAAAGACGTGAAACATAACACATTTTTTTGACACAAATGTCAGTGACAATGACAGTCGAGTGTTGCCAAAACATGGTCTGTTCGTGGGAAAAAATCCGATATTTTCTCTTGAATTAATGTAATCGACAGATTTTGAGAGGATTTATCTGCTTGCTATACATACACAGACACTGCATACCAGTGATATTTTCATCATCACTTCAGAATTGCAATGTTATTTGGAAGGTTCCAATTTGTGGCAACTATTTCACTTCTGACCGCTACAGATATTATTTTTGCAACATGTGGGAAATATTTTACTTCTGACCGTTCATGAATCATATATTTTCATACTTGAGGCATAATTTAAGATAAGATAAGATAAGATTTACTTGCAACCAAGTACTTAAAACTAAGATAGATGGACCCTGGAAGGGTGTAGCAACAATCAGGTAGGTAACTTATACTATGTACATATAGTTAATTTTTGACTAACTAATATCGATAGGTATCTATGGATATTTATAAAAATATTACGGCAAACACATTATAAACATTCATCTTCCATAAATTCAGCTATGGAATAGTAACATTAGTTTAGATTTTAGACTGTGTAGGACTTTATTTTATGCTCATAAAACCAGAAAAATCTTGACTTTAAAAGAAGTAATCATGTCAGCGTAGTGTAAACTATGCTCGAGCTCATCTGACAATGAGGAATCAGAGGATAGCTGTGAGTAGCTGTACAAGAGCCAATTTTGGATTTACCTAGCCCTGCTGAGGAGATGGTCGTGAATTGGAAGTACAGATAATTAGCCCTACTGCAGAGATAAAATTATCTAATATTCAACAAACGAATATATCAAATGTAATACGCCTAATTGGAGAATTATAAAAGTTTAATTGAGTTAATTAAAATAAATGCATAAAACCTAAGTACTTATGGCGTTTTAATACTTTACCTGCATAAAAAAATATGGAAACATTTCTAACATCCTAATATCCACCCTCACGCCATGCCCATTTAAGGCGGTGCATTGGATTTTATTGCGTGCTTTGAAACGCCGTTCTGACTAGATTAAGTAACAATAAGGTCTGATTTTAAAAAATATGATTTTTGACTATATGATTGTTTATCTGATTTCATCGATACATGATTGGTTAAAATTTCCTCTACAGAAAAAAAATCCAGTTGGGTCTGTATTTTCCTTTTTTTACTCAGCCTACTCAAACTAAACATTATTTTACGACACAATCAAGTTAATACCATAGTATTTTATCTCATCTAAAATCTCACTTGATGAAATTTAAATAAAACTTCACTAAGTTAGGTTTTCATCGATATTTGTCCAAAAAGCCATTTCCGAAGAGTGTAACATTATCTTTTTCTCGTGCGCGGAAGGCATATAAGCGTATCTCTGTCTAGGGGGCGAGTTCAACTCAAATAAAAAAAAAAGCAAGCAGCACTTTCATCAGTTTAGTGTAGTTTTTATTTTTTCAAGCTTTATATTTTACTGGGAATGTTCTCATTGCAAGTAAGCTTTTTGCTTTACGTTGCATCTTATCTTTTGACGCTCGCTTTGCATTTTGTTGTTATTCAAGCCGCAATTAGTCTAGAGGTTTTTAATTTGCCAAGAATAGAATAGAATAGAATATGTTTATTTGCAAGATTACATGCTTCTAATTATAGGGTGTTGTTGTGAATAGTGGTACAGTATTCTATCAAAATTAAACGACATGTAAATATTATAATAACTCGTAGCAAGCGCATGCAATCACTCAATTAAACTTGAATCTAAATATCCTCGACAAATTTTTATTTTGTAAAAATAGTTTGTTAAATTATTATATAGCTGTTTCTTTTTTTCTGTAAATTTCTTAACGCTATAAAAACAATTATCTAATAAATACGTATTCCTCCTAAAATCAGTTGATGTCATTACTTTAATATTATCAGGCAAACTATTATATAAAATTATGCACATATTATTAAAAAAAATCCTATAAATTGCTGACCGACATCGAGGCTGATGTAATAGATTTTAATATTGCGCTCTTTGTTTGTTTCAATGTATGAAATTCCGATCTCATTTTGAATAAGTCTGAGCGGTCGTTTACGAGTAAGCAGACCTTTCTTATATATACATGCATGCCAACGGCAGAAGTCGTTCGAAGAGTGGTCGACAACTATCCATTAGTTATGGCTCGGATACACTTTTTCTGCAATAAAAATGCCCTATCTATGTCCGTAGAATTTCTTCACAGTAACGATCTATAATTTAGATCCGACGACACATAACCGTGATAGGCCGTGATCCGTGATCGCCGCTTCCAATTTAATGGGTCTTTATCAGTCTCCTGAACGCAAATACAAACCTATCTAGCCTAGTGCAAACGTAATTTATATGTTCCTTCTAATTTAGATGCTGATCGAAATATACTCCTAAAAACTTAAGGTTTCACATATCAGTACAGGCAAACTATTATATTTGATATTGAATGGAATAGCATTATTATTATATGAATTAAATTGAATGTAAAATTGTCTTTGTCATAATCGCAGCGTCTAGATATATTTGTGGGTGAGTGAGGTGAGGTTAAGACAATTTACATAATGGCCGGACAGTACAGTCCATTGGTGACCTGCCGCGCGATCTAGTACCCTCCACTTTCCCTGTACATACATTATAAACCCGATGTTTTATGACCGCGTTTACGCACAGGCGTAACTACGCCTCGATTCATGCATCGAGTAACTCTATCTTGTAATAGTTTCTAACCTCAATTATATACATTGAAAGCATAACCTCAATGTACAATAATTGAGTGAAATTACGAACGTTGTTATTTGATCTCGAAATATTGAATAGGTAACAAACAATCAAGGGTTATTGACGTGAGCCATGATAATAAACAAAACCACCAGAGTGTGATCATCTTGTTTTCAATTAACAACAATTCAATTCAATTCAATTCAATCATTTATTTATAAAATAATATTTTACATGTCAATTTCTTAATTATTAACTCCTGCTATTTCATGGTAACATAATAGTACATTGTTTTAAAGGTTAGAAAGTAGGCAATAGATGGACGAGTGGGTTCGAGGTCCGAGCTGAAGGTGAAGACCTCGAAGGAGACGAGTCCATCTATTGCACTTTTGGCCGAGATATTAGTGCTTTTCACGCCTACTGCGAGGAAATTGCAAATAATTATAATTATATCAAAATTAAGTACCTAATTAAAGATCCATAATAGGCGCGGCCCCGCTTGCGTGCCAGGGGGCACCGCGCGGGGCGACACGGCGTGGGGGCCTGAGATTGAGCGAATCGCTGTTCAAACTGTCCAACAATAACATTGTTAGACAGTTTGAAGTCACAGTTAGCCTGTTCGTGCGATATCCAACTAACCCCAGCTTTGAAGCCTGAATTCTGACCATGTTTTGCCACATTTCCGACCAGTGGCGTGAAATAGTACATTGTTGTAAAGGCTAGAAAGTAGGCAATAGATGGACGAGTGGGTTCGAGGTCACCTCCGGCTCGGATCTCGAAGGAGACGAGTCAATCTATTGCACTTTTGGCCAGGGCATTGCATTTCACGCCTACTGCGAGGAAATTGCAAATAATTATAATTATAAGTCAAAATGAAGTACCTAATTAAAGATCATAATATGAAACACTGTAGCTCGGCCCCGCTCGCGTGCCGGGGGGGCCTGAGATTGAGCGAATCGCTGCTCAATAACATTGTTGGACAGTTTGAACTCATAGTTGGCCAGTTCGTGCGATGTCCAACTAACCCCAGCTGACCATCTATTGCCACATTTGCAGTGGCGTGAAAATAATTTAGTAGCACATGACAAAGTTTTTGTGAATGGACAAGAACGATCGAATGGGATGTCGTGGCGTACACACTTTCATTCACGATATAACACGTAACTTTTGGAACGTACGTTAGGACAACTCAACTGTCATTTTTCCATACAAAAAGTGACATTTAGATCTACCTGACTTAAATAAAATAAATAAATAAATAAATAAATAAATATTAGGGGACAATCTTACACAAATCGACCTAGTCCCATAGTAAGCTCAATAAAGGCTTGTGTTATGGGTACTAGACGACGATATATTTAATAGATATAAATACTTAAATACATAGAAAACACTGACTTATTTACGTACAATGCGTTACGTGATCGACCACCTGGCGAAGTGTAGTCTAATATCGTTGTTGTGTGGCGCTTACCGGCTAAATATATTTTTGTTGTTTTGATATAAATAATTATAAATGCCGTTTCGCAACATCCACTGATGTTATTATCATTTATAACCCCACCCTGCGCTCCATCGCGGACAGGCTTGACTGTCCGTATGTGAGGCGCTGTTGTGAGATACATGTTTCTAACAGTCCATATATTGTATAATAATAATAATAAATTAACACTAACATAAGTTATAAGTAAAACATCACTAACATATTTCATCTATGAGTCGTGTGTTACTTGAAATAAATGAAGTTATTATTTTGTATGAAATAATAGAGGTAACCTTAGGCGATTCTCCCACTGCACCGCGTCCCGCCGCGGTGCGCGGAGCGACAGATTTTACCATTGTATGCAAGAATCTAAAGGGGTTCGAATCTCTGGCATACCTAAAGTTGCAAGTACATAAAAAGTTGCGTTTTGGTGTACAGGTATAAAACATATGCCAATCGATAGAAAAAAATATTACAAACAACAAATACTCTTTGACAAAATGTCGTAAGTGATATACTTTGTGAGCTATTCCAGTTTGAAAATATAAAATATATTATGTACAGAAAAACTCCATTTAAAAATGCGTGTAAAAATATCTGTCGCTCAGCGCACCGCGGCAGGACGCGTTGCAGTAGGAGAATCGCCTTAATTAAAAACTTGAAACACCATCGGCGCAACATACGTATCTATAACCAACTCTACAGACAAGCCTAATGTTATTAAGTTCCCCTGATACTAGGCCGTATTCCGAAATTACGAAACATGAAGGACGCGGTGTAAATATTTAAGTGAAAGATTATTAACTTCAAGATCCGAAAATCTCTGCTGTGCCGTATCTGCTCGGCTTACTGTCGTAATTTTGTATATACTTCTAAAACTAATCAAAATAATAAAATCTATTAAAATAATGAACCCTCAGGTAAAATTGTATTTATATGGTATTTATGTATTTTTACACAAAAAACACGGACGAGCACTATTACTTGCACAGTTTGATCCCAATGAGTTACGCAGTCAATTATTTACCTTCAATAATTTATAGCACTTAAAAATACTTATGCAGTTCTGAATGAATTTTAAATTACAATGTGACCAGCATAAAGCAATACATTAAACAACCAAACGATACTCGAACAAATTTCATTACCGCCGTTCTCGGCGTATCTTAGGACTATTTATTTCCCAAATCCCTCCACTTATCTTTGTTTCCCGCATTACAGGCTTACCTTAACATGTCGGCCGTGGGCAGAAAAGAATCGGTTGTCGGCGCTGTATGTGACTAGACCCACTGATAACAGGGAATAGTCTTTTTTTCTTATCCACGTCACCTGAAAATGAGATTTTGGTGAATTATACTTACGCATTTCGTAAGAATCAGCATTTCGTAGAAAGAAGTACTTAGCTTCAATTTTTCTGAGCTATATTTAGCCTCCCCTCTCATCCATGAGAGAAGGCCTGTGCCCAGCAGTGGGACGTACATAGTCTGATTTATTATTATATACAAAAAAAAACTTAAACTAACGTAAACTTTACAAAAAAAATATATTAAAGGGATTCGATAATGCCGCCGATAGTACCAGTACATTTTCATCTCAATATATTTCACAATAAATCATAACTTTCCAGTATACTGATGCCATTTGATTTCCAAGATATTGAGGTTTCTTGTCTAATAGGTAATTAAAACATAGCCCTCTGTTTAACCTTTAACACTAACTTTCATTTGATAAATCTATTTTATTCTAGATCAAACAACGAAAGTCATTAATCCCAAACTTTTAAGCTACATCAATAAGTCACAATTATTTGGTCGGGACTACCTAACTGGTATACCTAGATTGTTTTTTGATTCCAGCAATTAAATAGTAAGTGTCTTGGTGAAATTCAATTGTGGTTGTAATAATTTATCGCACCAAAGTTTTGAAATAACTTTATGAAAAGGTTAAATACATGTAGAGATCAAAAGTAATTGCGTTTTAGTTACTCCATAACCACTGTCGAAATTACTATGTGAATTATTAGTAGTAATTCGAAATGTAGATTGTTTAGTTTCCAGCGACAGCATTTACCTATATAGATTCACTAACCCTGTGTTTTTAAGAAATTACTCCTACCTAGTTTCTCTCTTTTGTACTTTTGCGTTAATAGGACAGAACTGGACAGAAATTAGGTAGGATTTTAAGCATCATCGTTTTTGCACACCTTCAATATCAATAAAATACCAATAAAGGAAAGCAATACGATGACACCTACTGGAATAAAGGTGCTATACACCAGAATTACACAAATAACATTAGACAAAATTTAAATTAAATAATACTTACGGTGTTTTCTGTGATATCGCTAACTTCACAATGTAATACAGCTGTAGTTCCTATTTGCGCTATAACGGTTGTACAATTGTCAGTCAAAAAAATACCCGTTTTTCCGTTCTTCCCACTTAACTTATTAGCGGCAGATCCCGCTGAATCTCTGTACATTTTCTTAACTTTACTTAAAGATTTTGATAATGATGTTTCATCTAGCTCTGTAAATTGTTCATTGTGTTTATAACCTTCTAATATCTCACTTAATTCATCTTCAATTGCATTTTTATCTATATGTACACCGTAATCTTTATATGACGATAGCCTTAGAGGTTTTGGTAGTTTGGGATGGGAGGTTGTGAGTGTTTCGGTTGTGGCGAACGGGTCGGTCGGGTCATCCTCGTTGTCCACTGCCGTCGTGTAAAGCACAGTAGTTTGGGTTGTGGTGGTTGTTCTTCTTCTGTGACCTGTTGAAACATGTTTTATTGCATTATTCTCACTTTGTGCTGTTTGTTGTAGCTTAGTTATTTTTTTCTTAACATACAAATACGTAATTAATTTGATACGTTTTTAGTTTTTTAAAATATTACGAGGCTCTATTGCATATACATTACCAGCAATGTACAAATTTTAGAACATTCCCAAAAAGCGGAAACGTTCTCGAGAATGTTCTCAGAACATTCCTGCAACATGGAAATTATTGTTTAAACAAGAGAATCTACTTGAAATAAAGTTTAAATAGGCATAATTTAAAACTAAATGTTATTATGCATGTGTTATTGTCTATTACAGTTAGCTATTTTGTGGATAAGTGATAAGTTACCAATAAGTTGCTTAAATTCTCACTGTATTTCAGAGAACATTTCGACTTTCGGACTTCACACTTTACACTAGCCCTGACTTTTTAAACTAAGTTACCGAACTATTTCTTGATGCGTGTCTTTGGACTCTTTGATCGTGTCGTGTCACTCGTGTCAAATAAATAAATAAATTCTCGTTCTCGAGAACATTCTCAGAAGTTACCGAGAAATTATCATGTGGAAAGTTTCGCAACTTTGGAAAGTTCTCGTGAGCGCATTGCTATACATTACTGGTATGAAGAAAGATGCTAAGCCTTATTGAACAAATTAAATGTGTAAGAAACTGTCCAGCTAGTTTGTAACAAAATTAAAAATAATAATACTATTGTGATTCGGATCCATTGATGTGGTCACGTTTGCAATACAATATAATTAAACTCGCCTCATTGCATATCACATGTATTATGAAAATACAAATAATTGTTATGTGGAAGTAAATGGCTTCATAAAAAAAAACAATATTATAACACCAAATAAAATAAATCGTTAAGTAATATGTCTCTACTTAGACGATTCCTTCCACTATTAGAAATGACCTGTTTTACAATTAGTTTTTAACAACACAACAGCGGAAAAAGATTGTGATATCTCGAGCTGATACCTTAGTATTACTCTGTTTAATACGATGCTTTCATATTTTTTGTTTTAAATAAGAATCCTGTTATTCATAAAACTTAACACGCCTCTGTAAATTAAAATATATGTTGACCCTTTCTTTTGAATACACAATAATAATATCAAAGAATATGAAGACAAACAAATTTCAGTAGCTTATTGACTAAAATAGATTTGATGGACGTTTATTAATAAATGTTTAGTTTGACCTTTTCCTACTTTTAAGTAATTATGTTTTCTCAGGCGTTCCTCACAAATCATCATCATCATCATATCAGCCGTAAGACGTTCACTGCTGGACATAGGCCTCCCCCAAAGAGTGCCAAAGTGACCGGTACTGCGCCACCCGCATCCAGCGGACTCCCGCGGACCTCCACAAATACTATTGGAAAATTAGCTGATTGGTTCATTTAAATATAAATTCTAAGTACCGTAAAATGGGGTTGAGTAGGGATCGCGAGGAGAGTTGGGTAATGAATGGGAAGAGAAGGCATGAAAGGGGGGTGAGAGGGGATTTGAAGGCTACTGCTACTTAAATAAGGTATTCCAATTTAAAATGGAGCTATAGTAATATTCATAATAAAAAAAAATCGATCCAACAATCTTCCAAAATTACCTTTGTATGAAAACCCATCTCACCCCAACTACGAGGGGTGAGGTGGTATTTCGTGTTTATCGTTAAAGTTATGAAATGGAAATACCCAAAATCATAAAAATCAAAAAAATACAAACGTCAAAGTTTTGGGCAAAGTTTTGCCTGGTGGAAAAATGTTGCCCAAAAAACTAATTTTCAACAAATCTGGTAATGAATGAAAACACAACATATAAATGGCAACCTTACTATTTTTAGTAGAAACTAGATTATATTTATGACTTTACTTTGAGTCATACATGTCTTTAACTTCAGCCAGGAGCTTGCAGCAAATTGTGGAATGTGAGGTGTATGGATTTGTCTGGCAAAGTTGACAATACCTAGGTAACATTACCTATCTGTACTGTGTAAAACTTTTCGTATTTAAGACCAAGATGTTAAAATGGAACGCCATGTTTGCTCAAAATTTTGAACTGAGTCTTACCGTAAGAGCTATAGTTGCGTCAATAATTCGACATGGTCAGTGTTGGCAAAAGTCCA
This sequence comes from Epinotia ramella, assembly GCA_947578815.1. Classification (NCBI taxonomy): domain Eukaryota; kingdom Metazoa; phylum Arthropoda; class Insecta; order Lepidoptera; family Tortricidae; genus Epinotia; species Epinotia ramella. The sequence goes on from OX388202.1 coordinate 34,620,341, forward strand.
GATAACTTTACCCGCGATCAAAATCGATAGAAAAAATATGAGAAATTCGTGTTTTTCCGAAAAAAGCGGGCAAAGTAGGCATGTTTCACGGTACAACATTCAGTTTGCATATGTAAAAATAAAATGATATCGAGGTTTAAATGTCAGTTTTGTCCCTACTCACCCCATTTTACTCCAAGAAACCACACAGTGTTTTAACATTTTAATGTACCTTCAATTAAACTATAAAGCGATGTTTCTGTAAAACCATAATGTTCAGAAACATCAATTCTACCGCAGTCGTTATTTGAACGCTGTACGACAAAAGTACTGCATTGCGTATTATGTGATACGGATGTAATCAAACGTTTAGCTCTGCAGTAACATTAATACCGTCGCTCGTTTGATGTTTATTTTTAATGTTTATGGTGTATTTCTGAATAAAATTCATAATATTTCCTATCTAATCTCTTCTCTTTTCTAACTTAAGCACGAATACTTGTTCCTGAGTCATGGATGTTCTCTATGTATTTAAGCATTAAATATGCATATATCGTCGTCTAGTACCGATAGTACAAGCTTTGCTTAGTTTGGGATTAGGTTGATTTGTGTAAGACTGTCCGAACATAATTATTTATTTATTATTAGGAATGATTTTCGTTTCTATTAGCGTTTGAGTAATGATAATAGAGATGTCATATTTGGAAGGATTAACATTAAAGGCGAAACCGCTGGTGTTGGCTTTGTGACCGGCATTATTATATTTTGAGCCACCATATTGTCAAGTTCTTCTTTGACTTTCTCTCTTAATATGTGAGGCACTTTTCTTGCTGGACAGATTGGCAATGTTGGGTTATCGATCAAGTCAATATCATATTTGAATTGTTTTAGACATCCTATGCCTTCAAATAAGTTTTCATCTTCTTTTGACAGTGAATCAATTCTCTTCATTAAGTTTAGCTTGACACAGGTAGATTTGCCCAATATTGGCGTCACATTTTGGTTAACTATAATATATTTTACTTCTGCAGTCATGCCTTTTACTTTTGTTTGAATTTTGGCTTCTCCCAGCACTATCATTTTGTGATTAGAGAATGATCTTAAGTATTTAGTTGTGCATGGCTTTATGGTAGCTCCAGTCTTTTTAGCTATCTTTTCGCTTAAGACGTTGCATTGGCTTCCAGAATCAAGCTTGAAATGAATTGTTGTTTTGTCAGCCAATCTTGCTTTTTGATACCAATCCTGAATATCTATATCATCATTGTTGACTGAATAAACATACATAGAAGAATCACTTTCAGTGCTGTCATCCTCACTTTCTTCTTTCTGTTGGATTGTTTCGACTCTCTTTGCTGTACAGCATTTAGTGTAATGATTCTTTTTTTTACATCTTTCACACTGTTTGTTAAAGGCTGGACAAGCTCTGTGACCGTGTGTAGTATCACATCTTTTGCAGTGAAATTCTTCTTCTTTTACTTGCTTTTCTTTTTTATTTTGCGACTTGTTTAACCTTTTGCTTTTTCCTTTGTAGTTAATCGCCTCTACCGCAGCTGCTTCTGTTTGCTTCATATTCTCCACTTGCTTTTTCACTTGTTCCGCAGAGTGGCAGATATCAACTGTCTTTTGTAGGGTCAAATTATATTCTCCTAGCAATTTTTCTCTTGTTCTGTCGCTTTTTATGCCTATTACAATCCTGTCTCGTATGATACTTTCTTCTAAAGTACCATAACCACAATTTTTTACCTTACTTTTGAGGTTAGTAAGAAAATCATCGAAATTTTGTTCAGACTTCTGTGATATGACGTTGAACATATATCTTTCGTATGTTTCATTTATTTTCGGCGTGAAATAGTCCGTAAACCATTGTTTTATAGTTGGTAACGACTTTTTCTGTTCGTCGTCGAGGTCAAACGTGTTGTATATAACTGCAGCATCGGGACCGATGCATGACATGAAAACTGCAACTTGTACCTCAGGTTTCTTCTTCTCTATGTTCACTGCCGTCGCGTACCACTCCCATTGCTGCAACCATAGTTTCCATGCCACTGCAACATTTTCTGTGGTACTCGAGGTCACGAAGTATTTGGGCGGTTTTATGTTACCCACCGCTTCTTCGGGGTCCGTCATCACGGTAGTTTCGGCACCATATAATAACAAGTCTCAGTATGCTATTATCAGTATTTATTATTGGTTTTTACATTGCATGATAATACGAGAGCACGTAAACATGACAGTTATATCTAGCGGGAATCGATGACAGGTAAGATGCGTTCGGATAAGTAAACAACATTAAAACACCGTCGGATACTGCCTCATATATGACAATACACAAAGTAAACGTCTCACTCTTTTTTAGAATACCTAAAAACTATAATTATTTTATGTAGCCTAGTGGTTCAATTCAAGCATGCGGCTATCAAACGGCGGACGTGGGTTCGATTCCCGGTACGTACCAATGAGTTTTTCGGAACTTTTGTACGGAATGTCATTTGATATTTACCTAGCTTTTCGGTGAAGGAAAAACATTGTGAGGAAACCCGCATAAATCTGCGAAGAAAAAATATGTGAAGTCTCCAACCTGCACTGGCCAGCGTGGGGATTACTGCCCGTTTCCTCTCGTCCATGAGAGGAGGCCTGTGCTCAGACGTATTTAGGCTTATTTATTTATTTATTTTATTATGATTCCGTACCCAAAGGGTAAAAACGGGACCCTATTACTAAGGCTCCGCTGTCCGTCTCTCACAGACAGTTGAAATTTTCACAGATGATGTATTTCTCTTGCCGCTATAAAAACAAATACTAAAAAAACAGAATAAAATAAATAATTTAGGGGGTCCCATACAACAAACGTGATTTTTTGCCCTTTTTATAGATAATGGTACCCTTCGTGCGCGTGTTCGACTCGCACTTGGCCGGTTTTTTATTGAACGAAGAATTTTATTGGCAGTTAGTTTTAGTAACACATTTTATTGCATGAATGTTTCTATTGATTTGCAATATCATGTTTAGGATTATATTATTTTCTACAATTTATCTACAGAGATGATAGATTATAGGTTGTATATTCGCACAACCAGAACCATAATTTTATTAAACTCCATCAAATGTACCAAGAAATGTCACTGTCACAGTGATACCTTTAATTGTCAGTATGACGTTCCAGGTGTAACCAACCTAATTATGATAATACGAAATATAATCGTCAGTGAGAACCGATGTAAGGCTGATCGGAAATAAATAGATAGGTATTTCATTACTTTATCTAATTTTGAATTAATAAGTTAACTAAATAATTCTAAAGAACACATACGTCAGCTCGAGACAGACGTAGGAGTAAAATGTCATGGCCGCCACCATTTTACTATACCCACACGACTAGTTGCTGTATTTTTAATTGAAATAACAAAGATATTTAATTATTATACGCACATTTACATACGATAATATTTTTGTGTCATAGCTGATAACGTGATAACTAAAAATTGTGGTTGAGACCTAAAATATTGCCATGTTAATATGAGCATTTCTACTACAAAACAGTTAATTACAAAAAACACATAATACTTGTTTATGCATGTAAGTATATTTATAATATATTACATATAACAAAGTATTTGAATAGGCATGATGCCTCATGTTCAAATTGATAACATAGTGATACTAAATGGATAGTAAACCATCAAGCTATCGTAATAAAGTATAAATTATAAAATATAATTAAAATCATAAAAAGATATGAACCTTGAAAGTTTAGAAAAAATATGCATTTTTTTTATTGTCCAAGAGTAAATTAAAAGCTACCAATAGAATCCTTACGCTTTTCTAGAAACAAAATTGTACGACAACTATGTACTTAAACGCAGTATTTCGCGACCAAAACAACAATTTACCTGATTTTCCATACTACGATTCGTACAAATATACAAATGTGACGTCACAATTGTATAGATACACAGTATGAAGCGTTTCGCGCTGCCGCCAGCGAGGTCAATCTTTATCTCAATTTTTTAGGTATTTATGTTCTTTAATTGTAGTTGCTCCCATACAAACATTTGTTCCTGTCCAAAAACTGGTTCGAATAACGTCACAAAAAAATCTTAGTCATCATCCCTATTGTATTTTTAAAATGTATTTCGCCAAGAGTAAATGTAGGTCCTATTGATGGAATGTTTGACTTTAAAGGCAACACAGTGGTAGATTTGATGGAATTTAATTATGATTCTGGGTTATAAAATCAAATTCTGGACATAAAGACGTTAAATTATGTTTTTTTACAGAATGCGAGTTAATTTTGTAATTAATTACTAAGTAAAACAATTACTTACCCTTTTTGTGATGTCGCGTATAATTCCCAAAAACACTACCCAACCTCTGTTGATTCCTACTAATGCAAAGCTCCAAAGATTTCAATTCATCGGCGTTTTGCGCCAAAATGGAAGACCGCTTCGACTCCATAGCACCCGTGTTCACTAGCAACTCGGCTTCGAGCAGCAGAACAATAGTCGCGTAGAGTAGTTTCAGTTCTTTGCAGCAAAACATTGTTTTGGCACGATTTATTTGTAATGTCACATTTGTTTTTTGCCACTCAAGTTGATGGTCATGGTGATGCGGCTGCTATCTGTTGACACGAGTTGCTGGCCGTGGGAGCATTCTGGAAAGAAAGAAATATAATTTAGATATTTGTTTTTAGTTTAGAACACAAGAGAGAGAAGAGAGGGAGAGAGAGTCACATAGACAAATATACGAGTATATGTAGTACACGTACCCGCATACATAAAATAGAAAGACCCTGCAGGTTCAATAAAATACGTTATGTTAACAAAATAACACATATAATGAGACTATAAAATAAATTAAAGAAAATTATGACTCCCGTCCTCGGCGCAGTATTAGTGTCTTACACAAGCACTTTTATGTTAAATGTATGTAATATATTTATAGGATTAAAAAAAACACAAAGAGTGTCAATCATCGGAGGTAAACAAGTCGAATACTGGCACATACACTCCACTCCAATTTAGGTACATAACTGGAAAATAGTTATAATAATAAAGATAAGGTTTTTTTTATAATGTGTTTATATTTTGTATTTGTTGTGCTCTTGTTTTACTTTTATACCCATATTATTAAAAAAATATCTAAGATGATAAATACATTCAGTTTTCTCGCGAGAACAGCCAAAGAGTGGAACTCGCTGAGACGATTCTCAGAACCAGCCTCAATTTTAGAGTAGAAATTGCTCGCTTTAAAGAAGTAGGCGTTTTTCATTGGGACTGTTATTTAAATTATGAGGCAATTTGAAGGCTTAACGGATGTTGTTATATTATGAGAGTATTATTATAATTCAAATTAATAATTTAGAATAATACGTAGTAAAAGGGAACACTTGTGGGTTCCATATATTTGGTTTGTTTAGGTCAAAATCTATTGGTTCTAGTAAATGCTAGTTATCGCTATAATAGAGTAAATATCATTCATTATATATTTGGGATTATGTAAAGTAACGATGTTGGTTGACATATTAGAAAATGCTATTAATTGAGGATTTCTTGAATATTTGAGGGAATTTACATCATTAAGTAAGCTTTGTTTTAACTGTAATTTGTGTTAATTATATTTAAAATAGATGGAAACATTAAGTATGTCCTTTCGACTAAGAATAGGTGAAAAGGTTGATCTAGGGTTTTATAATATGAAGATGTCATTATCTAGTTACCTTGCTTATTGCTAGGTTCGTTGATAGTTAGCTATTATTTATAAATTAACGCCGGTTTAGATGAAATTAGGAGAAATTTAAAATAAACGTTGTTTGAACTCAGAAACCAACTTTAGGGTGAGTTTAAATGTATTCCAGTTAAATTTCAAGGTGGGTTTGGCTGTTGTGTGGTAATTTTCATTGAAATTTTAGGGTTCATAATCACAAATATTTTGTAATGTTTGAGGTTAATTTTGGTATTGAATATCAACATACAGCGTGAGCTAGTAATTGTGGTGCGACGGGTTTCGACTTGTGTGGCGTGGGCCAGACATAGTGGCGCCAACGATAGCCACAGAATAGGAGAAAGATGTATGATTACGACGACGCCGTAGGGGCGGTGCAAGCGATTGAATAAGCTATAACAATGACCATAAGGGGTTATATCGGTTGAGAGTTCATGTTACAGTGGTTCTGGTGTCGGCGAAGGTATTTAAGGCGTTGAGCGCGGAGGAGCGTCACTTTTTCTCGGGACCTGTGGGGCGACACTTCACTTCTCTACGGACACGAGACGGGACTCCAACTACTACGAGGAAGCGACGGAGCCAGAGGCAGAGGCTAGCAGTGTATGGCAGAGCTGCAAGGTCTACCGTCGAGCAGCATCTTCGGCTGTTGTGGTAAATTGGGTGGTCCCAGCGAGCCCAATCTCTGGTAGGATTTTAATCTAACTTTATTTTACTGATCAGTGAGTGTATTGTCTGTGTCTATTTCCAACATTATCATATCTTTCTATTAGCAATCAATATCGGTTGTCAGCATAAAGTATATACCTATGCGAGTGTTTTAAATGTGTAGCGGTATTGTAACTTTGTAACTACCTCCATTCAAGAGTGCGGTTTATCTCTAAGCGATTCATAATTGATGGTTAAGGTTTAAGCCTAATCAGCGAGCAATTATTAGTAATTATGTAGGGTTATACTATTAGGAATACGGTTATATATAAGCTATTTTAGTATATTACGTACGACTGTTGCCGTACTATTTTTCATATGTAATTCAGTTATTCGAATGCGTTTATTTTAATTAAGTTTCGCGAGGTGTTTCAGTAAATTAGTGTAATACCAAATTACACTAGTAAACATATGTAGTGATTTAGTATATACGTCAAGTACCACTGATGCATTGAAGTAATTCATGAGTGAGGTTTATTTATTAGGATATTATTATTATTGGGCTATTTTATACGGAACTCCTTTTGTTAGGTAATTGGTTAAAAGTGTTAAAACCGAGCAGCTTCTTTCAGGTAACAAACTATTAATAGAAATGTTGCGAGCCAACATGATTCCACACGGAAATATATAAGAAATTAGGGGTAGTCGGTGTCATGAGGAATTAGTAGTGTGATTTCTGAGTAAAGTCGATACAATGTTGTGTGTAAGCATTCGTGTTTGAGTCTCCTTAAGTAAGCCACCCATAGCTGCAAGTACACTGTCAACGACCCAGACATAGGTGGTTCGCTCGATAAGAGGTTCCCAATCTGGAGAGACGTGAACTACTTTTGACGAACCCTACATGGAATGCATTGACAAGGGCGAGTGGTCAAGGGATCTCGATCTTGCTAATTGAGGTTTCTTTCCGTTTGTCTGGTTGTCTAGTTTTAGATTGACCCTTCTGTTAGAGAAGATTTGTTATCGATTTTACAAGGGATGCATACTTTACCTTAATATCTAAATTCTACATTTATGAAAGTTAGATGTCAGTAGTTCAAGTTAACATATGTACCGAGGAATTTTGTTATGGAATTTTCAATAAATATGGTGTGATTGGAATGGTGGTTAATTGCCAGTTGTCAGGCTCAATTGGACGTAGTTAAAGGAAAAAGATCCAATCCACAGAAAGTTGAGCAAAAGTTATGGCGGTTTAAAGTTTCAACCGTGATTCCTCAAAACTGGTACATTTTTTTTATAATATATGTTGGGATGAAAATTGAGTTGAGTCGTGTATTATACATTCTTTCACACAGAATTCAGTTAAATGCTATATTTTTCAGGATTTCGACCAAAAGTGGGGTTGGATCTTTTTTGCGAAAATACACTTTTCATAGACCCTTCCTTTTGTTTAATTTTGTAATAAGGATTCACGAAATAAAACTGGCATAATAATCATGTAAAACCATCTCTATACATACATAAAATAAAGCTGAAGATGGTCGAAAGTCTGTACATGGAAGATATTCGAAAAAAAGTTTGCTGGGATACTTAGAATCGATAACAGAACACGTTCCAACAGTTTTTAGAATTTTTGTCTGTTTATCTGTTTGTCTGCTTATGTGAACGCGCACCACGTAAAAACGGCTAAACGGATTTTGATGCAAACTTTACTAATCTGTTGAGAAAATCCCCGGCCAGGTTTTAGGCTATAAAAAATATTATGATAAGGGTGCAAAGGGGACCAAAACTGGGGTTGAACTTTGTATGGGAACTCCTTGAATCCCATACAAATCTAAAAATGCGGGTATAAAATTTGGACAAAACGGCATTCCGCGGAGAATTGAGTTATATAGGTGCCAATTCTTTTTATGTAGAAAACTCTCGTGACACTGAAATATTATTGGGAGCGCATAAGGAGCGCTCCCTAAAGGGATATTTTGGGCCTTTCATTCCTACGAAAACCTCAGCCTTCGCTTGCCTCCCCGTTTACCTTCGGGATTTCGGCCCTTAAGTTTCGCTTGCAAGACACCGGAAGATAATGAGTGTGCTTAGGGGTATTTGCTCACATTGAGAACTGACACCTGGGGATAGTAAGTGTACGTGGGGGCTCGCCCTCAGGTTTCGTTTGCAAGACAACGGGAGATAATGAGTGCCCGTCCATGGGGGCGCATTTAGAGCGCTTTCTGAAGGAATGATAATGAGTCTTTCATTCCAACGAAAAGCAAGGCCTTTGGCCTCGCTTGCTTGGTGAGTGGCGAGCCGAGGTAAGTCCCGTAGGTGAGTGGCGAAGCAAGCGAGGCCAAAGGCCTTGCTTTTCGTTGGAATGAAAGACTCATTATCAATAAAAAATTGTAAGTGTCCGTGAGGGCTCGCTTGCCTCGCCGCTCATCTCCGGTACTTTAGCCACAGGTCGGTTTGGTCGTTTGCAAGACACCTAGGGATTGTAAGTGTCCACGGGGGCTTGCATTCGGGTCTTGGGCCCTCGAGCTCGCCTAGGGAGCGGTCTCTTAAAGCATGCTAAAGCCTTTAAGTCCTACAGAAAAGCTCACCCTTCGGCTTCGCTTGGCTCCCCTTTTACCTTCGGGAATTCGGGCCTCATGTTTCGCTTGCAAGACTCCCGTAGATAATGAGTGTCCGTAGGCGCTCGCATTGAGAGCGCTCTCTAAAGGGATGCTTTGGGCCTTCCATTTGAACGTAAAGCTCGGCTTTTGGCTTCGCTGCCACCTGGGGATAGTAAATGTCCGTGTCCGTGAGGGCTCGCCGTCGGGCTCGCATTGGGAGCGCTTTATAAGGCTTGATTGTGAACTTTCATTGTTACGAAAAGCTCGGCATTTGGCCTCGCTTGCCTGCCCACTCCCCTTGGGGACTTTGGGCTCCGGCCTTCGGCCTTCAGGCTTGCATTGGGAGCGCTTTCTTAGGGCTTGATTGGGACCTTTCATTGTTACGAAAAGCTCGGCCTTCGGCATCGCTTGCCTGCCCGCTCCCCTTGGGGACTTTGGTCTCCAGTTTCGCTTGCAAGACACCTGGGGACAGTAAGGCCTTCAGCCCCCGAGCTCGCATAGCGACCGCTCTCTAAAAGTATGCCTAGGGCCTTTCATTCCTACGAAAAGCTCAGCCTTCGGCTCCGCTTGCCTCCCCGTTTACCTTCAGGTCTTCGGCCCTAAGGTTTCACTTGCAAGTTACTCGGAGATAACGAGTATCTATGGGGGCTCGGCCTCGGGCCTTAGGCCCTCGTGTTCGCATTAAGACCACTCTCTGAAGGTTTGCTTCGCCGCTCAGATTTAGGGACTTTGGCCTCAGGTCTCGCTTGCAAGACACCTGGGGGATAGTGAGTGTCCGTGGGGCTCGCCATCGGGCCTTCGGACCTGGGGTTCGCATAGGGAGCGCTCTCTCAAAGGATACTTTGGGGATCTATATAATATTATAGACGACCAATTTTATGAGGGTATTTATTTCGATTCGAAGACAATTTGAACTCTTACACGCACAGTATGGAAATGGAATGTTTATTTTCAAATTTGTCAGTAATATGGTTAAACATAAGAATATCATGTTTAAACCATAATTATACCTACACGTACGAAGTCGCGGGCAGAAGTTAGTTGTTAATATAACCATTTTCCTAAAAATGGTTTATGTGCGCTGGATCGGATAATACATTTACGTATAATGATCCAAGACAATAATACTGACAGCAAAAATCGTAATAAAGGCTGCTTCATAGTGAAAACTTCTTTTAATGATTAAAAATAAAGCTAAATGAATTTAAAAAATCAGATTTACAAAAAAAAATATTGTAATAGGATCGTTTCTGTTGTTTACTAAGACACCATTGCAGGATTCAAAACAACTCAACAAAACTGATCCAAGTGAGTTGAATCTATTTTGTTGTATATCTAAAAGATTTAAAGAATCTAAATTTAGTTTTTCAAAAAGAATCCAAACGGATTGGATCCGTTTCGTTGAAAATATTAAAAGTAAAACGTGTGAATTGCATTTTCTTAAAAATGGTCCAAGCAGGTTGGATTTCTTTTGTTAAAACAAATGTGAATCAATTATGTAACTGATCTAATATCACTATACGGTTCCAAGCGTTATGGGTCTTTATTGAAGGATATCTTTTTTACTCCGTCATACATGTGGGATGGTATCCCATGTTGATTAAAATATGAAAACACTATGTGAGCGGGGCGTCTTTTTGCTGAATGAAAATATACGCCTCAGAGACCTCTCTGGTATACTTAACTCATGTTTTGGTCATTTTGTGGATTGGATCCTTTTCCTTTAACTACGTCCAATTGTGCATCGTCGTATATCTATCAATCTCTCGACTATAAAGGTGCCTTTGGGTCCTGCAAAGCTGGGATTGTTCGCTAGACCAGTCACACTACAACCTTTGAAATATCTCTATAGTAAAAATCATTCTGTAAATTTTAAGCGATTTAATTATTCTCCGATTTAATCTTAATAACTAATCATACGGATGTGAATATTAGGAAATGATTTATAATATAAGTTGTACGTAATAAATAGGTCAAAACGATAGTCCACTTTTAACCATTTATTTCTGTATCTCAACGTCATCATCCAAAATCATCATTATCATCAAAATCTTAATATTTTAAGATGTAGGTACATCATTGAACGAACTCCTTCGAAGGAGTGACAAAAACCTAACTATGTGAATTATATTTATATATAGCTTATTTAGATAAGTAAGTTATTCCATAATAAGTTGTGGATTTTGTTGGTTTGAAGAAGCAAGTAAGTTAAGTTGTAGGTGTGAAAATATACTTATGGTATGATGTCAATTAACGTGTAACTTTTCCTTTATAGAATACAGCCTCCATTCTTCTCGAAAAGGGCCTGGGTCTACTCACGCAATGCGGGATCTCCTCCACTAGACGCTATCACACGCCAAGCCACTTCACCAGCGCGAATCACGTATAGCTTAGGTCTAAATAGGTCTTCGAGGTTAGGTTCCAGAGATAATCATTCCTAGGTTAGATTACGGCATTGTAGGTCTGGAGTCGGATGGTTTTTTCTTTGACCGAATCTCTTTCCGTCCGACAATATCCTAGGAGACGATTTGGTCTGTTAAAGTACTCAAGCTCGATTACTTTAACATAAATAACCAGAGATTCTGTAGCCGTAGGATAGATTTATCTAGACTAGAATAAAACTCAACCTTTCTAGTAGGATCGGCCGGAACTATCTCGGTTTTTCTATTCGCTTTGGTACGAGTTAGTATTTATAGGATCAAAGTGGATATCCAGCATAATCGAGTCTTGATTTTACTGGATTAATTAATCAAAGGTTCTTTAGCTTCAAAACAACCAAACTAATTCGATATTTCTATGATAAATAAATGATTTATTTTCTCACTACTATCAGTTTAATTTTATTAATTAGCTTTTCCTTCAGGTAGGATTCCATTTTCAGACGACTAGAGGCTTCTCAGGAGCTTCAGCTTACAGCTAGGGGTTAATTTAAGTTCAGAATAGGTTAGCATAAAGAGTCAGCCATTTTAAAAGGTTGAACCGTTACATTTTGGTGCCGTGACCAGGATGGAAATAGGGTATTTAAATTCACATTTTAGTAACCCGGGTTACTACGGAATAGAGTATTTTCGATTTTAAAGAAAAAAATAATAAAAGGAAAAATATTTTTTTTATTACGTGATTCGCTTGGTGAAAGGGCTAATTAATTTTATTTACAGATTTTTCTGTGTGTGGGTTATACAAATAACCCACATTTTGTTGCCGTGGAGTAGATAGAGAGATGGAGTTTGTATTTTTTATTTTGTGGTATGTTTTATTTTCAGGATTTTCCTTCTATTTATTTAATTTCAAAGGGATTTTCACGCGCGGTTTGTAGGTGAATTACTAATCAATAGAGTTTTATCGCACTAAGCTATGAAAAATATGCATAGGATTAATTTTGTTGTGGTCGGAGCGGTAATATTATTTTGACAAAATTCATTTGGGGGTACACATTTTTATTCCCGACTGTACTTTTCTGCATATTTTTATCAACTGCTCATTGAGACGATTCTAACGAGCCCAAACTCGATGGGTTTGTGTCATTGTATCACGAAGTTCCTATGCCCGTCTTCCAACTCCAGCATCGGATTAGTTCCTTGTCATCATAACCTTACTTTGTCATGCGATATATACATACGTGCGAAATTTTAGACCGAACGGAAGTCAGGAAGAGGGTCTAATTTAAGGATTAAGTAAAGGCGTAATAGTAAACACCCTTTTCGTCGGGCAGTCGTGTAAAACCAGTGCCTACGCGAAATTTGTAAATTAGGGGGGCAGCGATGTTTTGTGGGAGGCTTACGATCTACCATTGCAATAGAAGAGGGTCTAATTTAAGAATTAAGTAAAGGCGTAATAGTAAACACTTCTTTTCATCGGACAGTCGTGTAAAAATAGTGCCTACGCGAAATTTGTAAAATAGGGGGGCAGGAATGGTATGCGGAATGGCCTTACAATCTGCTTTTGCCATAGCGCAGTTGTGTAGGATCCATATCCATCAGGCGGTTGCTGTAGTAGTTATAATAATGTTTAGGTATATTGCATTTACTCCAAAATAAAATGAAATTTAAAAAAAAAACGGATCTAGGGTACCTAAAATTAGTATTTTACTAGTTTAGCATCTTATGTATTTTAGTTACGACTATCTCACCCTCATATTCAATTATTGCATTCCAATTGGCAAAATAGGTTTGAGGTCATTGACATTTTGTCCCACGGTTTAGGCTATTATTCGTTACATAGCGGTTAGGAAAGTACCGGTTAATGTATATATTATCAAGGACTTAGGTATATACTTAAGAACTCATCACATAATAGGGGTTAGAGTTATAGGTAACTTTCGTAAGTTATGGGAGAAAAGTAGGTACATTTAGTTGCATTATAGTTAGTTGAGCAGAATTATCAGTTAAATTGAGCAGAATTTTCGGCTTTGTTATTGTCGAACTACGTCTCGTTATAATTATGCATAGGATCGTCATTGATTTGGGTATAAAAATTGGGGTTTTTAATCTTATGAAGGCAAAACTAGTTCCGACGTAAAACTTGTAGAACTGGGGGGCAGATCGGGTTCTCTTGTGCCGGGGAAGGACGCGTTTCACTCGCTTAGTCGTGACCACGTGTGTAATTGGGTAAAGGGTTAGATAAAATTAGTGCCTACGCCAAATGTATGAAGTTGGGGGGCAGATAGGGTCTATCTGTGCCGTGTGCCCCACACTGTGGCCGCTCGCGCCGTCGCGCCGCGATAATGTTAGGCATACTTTGTTGACATTTTAGATACCTAAATATTTTAATAACTATCTATGTTGCACCTAGCTAATATTTCATTATTTATGCGTCCTTTATTTACTTAGCTACGCTTATCATTAATTCAAATCGCTTATTTAATTTTGTAAATGCAAAGTTTGCCATTTGAATCAGAGATCGACAACCTTTTCGTTAAGGTTCAGTTTTCTTCTTGGTAGTTAGTAGTTAAATATCTTAAATCTTTAAGAGGCATCATCTAGAATCTATTTAGAACTAAAATTTGCTATCAGGACTTTGAACAATTGCTATGATTCGTAATTTTATGTGAAAATACACTAGAAATAGTTTATAGTTAGAAGTTTAGGTAGTTTAGACTAGCTAAACTAGAGTTTGGTCTATCGTGCTAGGTATGTGGTTGTTAAGTTAATTAATAGGACGTAGCTTTCTTAGCGTTGTATGATTTGCTAGGTTTTAGATTTTGGAATTTTGAGATAAGTTGTATCAACTTGAAGTAATTTTAGTAAGAATCGTCTCCGTTTACATAATAAGGATAATTATTCATAAATATATATGAGATTAGGAAATCTATCACTCTAATGTTATTATTAGCGTACAAATATATCGATTTTCTCATAATCTATGGCGCGCCATTTACCCGCGAACGCTAGTTGCAAACCCCTGCTACAAGTAAAACGTAGGAACATTAGGTATTTACACGTCACGTCTCCGTTTAAATTCAAGTATCCGTGCATATTTTTGTATTAGGTTGCTTATTTGTTTTCTTATATCAATACATCATTGTAAAAGTAAGGTTCGGTGTGTATTGTTTATTTTGAATGAGATTTGGTAGCGAAATATCTAAATAGTCGTTAAGAAACGGAATTACGGGGATTCTGAGAAAACTAGCACCTATTTTTAGATTCGAGAGTTGTAGGGACTGATAGTAGAATATACCTAGATATTATTTTAGCAAGACATTAACTAGCTGAGAAATAGTTACACATACATCGGGTTCATAATTATCGTTGTTTGTGATTTGGTACAACATACAATGAACTATGTGCTAGTATAATTAGGTCAAATATCTATTTAGTAAGTAAGTAGGTAAGTACCTATTTCATCAGGGTCAATGCACCTTACGGCGTAACGAGTTAATGTAGATTTGGTTAGGCCGCGAACGTCTAGTTAAAAGGTAAGTCATTAAGGTAATACTACGGGTCGTATTGTTATGGTAGATTATGAATATCGGAAAATATCAAGTGATTTCACGTCATAATGCAATGTGTAAGTTACGTAGGTACGTACAAATTTGTATAGCACGCAAGGAGTTTCTATTTTTAGATACGTATGGGTTATTTAAAGCTAGAATTAGTGTCAAGGAAGTCATCATTGAGGGACAATACCTGTTATCGGTGCCGAATCGGATATTCGCTTCGAAATTCTCAATAATCATAACGCAATCCTTTTATGTTCGTAGCTATGATAACCTCACTTATTTCACTCTCAACTTTCACTATCACTGCTTATCACTGCATTAAACTACGCGTATCACTGCTTTAAACATTAACAGGTAGTTTAATAGTCAAGGAACAACGAAATAACTTCATTTAAAAGCCAAATACTAGCAGACAATAGTTCGCGCGCAACTTGTCAAAATAAACTGAGGGAAAACGTGATCAAATTTAAGATGCCACTTATAGAAGTTGCATGATAGTAAAATGTGACTATTTAATTTGGTCGCATAAAACTTCAAAATGGCGAACGCATGATTCGGCGCCTTATAGTCGGTTGAGGGAGAAAGAAAGAGACGGCAGATGTTTGCTTTCGAAACGCGGGAGTTAGGGGTCAAGTTTGAACTTTGACTATACGTAAAGACTTTGATCAGATACAGTAATAGATAAGTATTTATGTGTGTTCGTTATTTATACTCGTAATTTTTAAGTTATAGGTATAACTAAATATGATATAATTATTTAATGTGGTCGACAATTATAAAATTATTATAGGATTTTGAATCTTGTGATTTGCGTGATAGTTACCTTTTGAATGGGAAATTTTGACGTAATCCGGCTGCTGACTCAAATAAGTAAGTATGGTATTTAGCCGTGCTTGGGGAAAGAAATTTAGGTATTAGTGTCTAGTGAGGGGTATGAAGATCGCGCCACTCCAGGTTCCAGTATAGGTATTTGCGTTGCATTTCTGCATTCTAGACCAAATATTGCATCAATGGTTTTAAACATAGGTGTATTATTATTTTCATACGGCTCTGTAGGACAGATGTAATTATCGGTAGTTATCTGAGATTTGACACGGTCGATTAACGGTTGTTAGGTACCTACTTTTAAGTAGCAGCGAATTTATAAAATAATCGATTGTAAAAATGGATTGGTTGTGTTGACATGAGACTTGCTTAAATCGATTTTTCGGACGCAAAGACCGTAGTATTGCAGATTTCATCGAAATCGTTAAAGCTTTTCCGAGAAGTGTAAACAATATTTATTCAAAAGGGTACCGTTTGTATGAAGGTAAATGAAATACTGTAGGTTGTAGGAAATTAAATTGGCTTCAGGATGAAAGAGTTAGTGAATGCTGAGCAAGGGGTTGTTTGCCACCATTGTGGTAAAAGCTGTTTTGCAGATAAATTTTAAGAAAATTAGTCCATGAACATTTAGTGACACACATGTTATAGGTATTTTAGTTTATAGTGCTTGTGGGATTTATAATACTTTACGAAGAGTAATTGAACAAGTGAGCGGAGCGAACGAAGTTTTCCGACTTTGCCTAGCCAAAGATTATGGCCGGGTGTTCGTCCATCTGTCCGACTATATTAAAACGGGCCAGCGAAGCGAACGAAGTTCTTCAAATTGGCGTGGCCAAAGATTATATAATGTGTTCGGATGTCAGTCTGTCTGTCTGTTCTCCTCTGCAAGTAGCGTTATTTTTAAATCGTGAAATTTTGTGCACATATTTTAGATGCTTTAATGATGTACATAGGTTCTAGAATAAAAGAGATTTTGTCAAAACTTGTTCGTGTATTCTACAGCTCACCGAGACACTAGATATAAAATAATAGTATCAGACTTGATCGTTAGAAATGTTAGTGTTAGTAAATCATAATTATTTAAGTTGGATTTTAGTTCACTTCTCGGGGGGCAGCCTGTTTGGAATCGTAGATTCCATGTTTGATTTTAGGTCTTGCTTGAGTGATGCAGTTAATTATTTACTTAAGTATTTTAATTACCTATGTAATTCAGGCAATTACTAGGGGTGTGTTTACTAATTTTCAATATAGGGTTTATGACATTAGATCGTAACACAGAGTAAGAAATAATAATAGGATACAGCTTTATTTTGCAAATTGATTTAGGTTCATCTCAATGTTCACGCACAAGTATGTCTTGCTTGACACCGCGATGCGTAGTAATTAAGTGTAGGTAGAGGTCTAGTTTTGTGACAGGTGGTCAACGGGGTGAGCCGCATTAGAGCATAGCGAATAAATGATACAGGATAACGTACTCCGTTCGTAACCACTTAGCTGTCAATTTTACGGCATAAATAATATCTTTCGTTTTCTTCACAATCAAAATAGTTAACTGTAGCAATAACTAGATGCTTTTGTTCTACAAAGGGAGATTATCATAGATAGGTTATTTTGCACCAAAGTAGGAGTGTAAAAGGCCGGGTTTGCACTAGATATAACGATGGGAAATAAAAGGGACAGATTTTAGGGTCATAATTTTAGGTACTCATAACTTATAATATATATATGGTATATTTGCTATAAATAGTAAGGTTACTGTATGTATGTGTGTATTGACACAGTAGAATTTGAGTGACCTTTTCTCATGGATATGTAGATAGTATGTTTAATAATGATGTAGGTCACCCGGACGTATAATTGGGATGCATTTACGGCTTTAAATAAATTGTGGCAATACGTATGTTTAATTATGTTTTGGTTAACAGCTGTGTGTCTGTGTTTGAGTGTGTAACGTGTTTAAAATGCACAGAAAACTTGAGAATTTGTTCATGGTTTGACAACTTGTTATAGGGGAAATATAAAGGTTGTCAATGAAAGAATTGGGCAGGTTAATATTGTTAAAATAGTTATTTAGCTAATGATTCGTAAGGTTGTCAAACTAAAATAGAAAAAGGAAAGTTGTGATTTATGTTTGTTATTTTATATATTTAGTACGGATTTTAATTATTGTGTAGAGAAACAAGTACGTTCAGTTAAAAGTGTTATGATTGTATACTATTTACGTTTGATTAAATTTATGAAAGAAAAGCGGGTTTCCATTAAAAAAAAAAAAACCTAATTTATTGAAAAAAAGAGTTTAGTAAAGTAAAATGATAAAAAAATTTAGCGATTAAATTTGGGATCTGAAACAAGAAAAATTATAAAGAGTTATATGGATTCGTCTAGGTTACCTTGTTAGATATTTAGACAATACTAGATCGGAGGTGTCATAATGATTTTTTAAAAGTGGAGGAGCTTCCATTGACAAACCAGCACAACTTAGTGTTTAGTGAGGGTTAAATTTAATGTCCAAGACCAATTTGGGGGGTATTTTTTTTTTAGGGTCTAATACACTACTTTACGATTGGAAACGACTGGGTGCAAATAGTAAATAATAGTAAATAAATGAAGTGGGGTTTTAAAGAATTAAAACGCAAATTATACTGGTAAATTACGAAAACTACTACTAGTATTATAAATGCTAAAGTTTAGATGTTTGTTATTCAATCACGCTTAAACGGCTCAACCGATTTGGATGAAATTTTTCACGAAAATAGTTTATAGTCTTGCCTAAAATATAGAATAGTTTCATATCGGGTTCACGCAGACGAAGTCCCGGGCGGAAGCTAGTGTAATAATAATAATAATAAATACACTGAAAATTTGTCACTGAAAGCTTACTAGGGGTGCTTTAATGTAACAGTCATGTAATAGGGAGAGTTGATTATTTTATGCTATCATGAAAGTTGGAACAATATAGAGTAGAAAATTCAACTAGGAGTTACTTACCAAAATTAGTTATGTTACCAGCTGATGGGGTCATCCAACTCTGATGTAGCGGGGTTAACGGTACGAGTACTTGCTTCGGCAGTACATATACTAAAATTGGAACGATACAGAGAAGATTAGCATGGCCCTGCGCAAGGATGACACGCAAAATCGTGAAGCGTTCCACATTTTTAAAACATAAAAGATAGGGTTCTGTTTGTGTACCGATAGTGCTGTGTGTGGGGGAGGAGAAATTTTGTGCGGGATTTTGTTCGGTCTGAAAAATAAATTCAATAAAGGAAAATTTGTGACAGAGATTAGTTTTGGTATTTAACAATAATTTAGTTGAGGAAATTTAAACATTGGGTGAATCTCCTATTTAAAGTACGTATTAGTTATTTCCGTATGTATTAATGCCTAAGTATACGAAGTTTATTATATGAGGAGTACGTATAACGTTTTAAACTAATGTGGATAGTATAGTCTAAATAAAAATGAATTGGCGCAATACAACAGCAACAACAATTAATAATTATTTAGGTGGACGGGCCGCGCGCCGACGGTGAACAAAATATCAATTTGTTTTTGCCGTTGGTGGATGTTTTTCAAAGTTTTATCTCTTTAGGTATAACGTCCAAATTCGAACTATTCGAATTGCTCAATAGCAAGACGGTGAAGGTCACGTGAACAAAATATATGCTTTTGTAAAAGGGTGTTTAACGGCTTTATACTCTTACGAATAGCGTTCAGTTTTGAATGAACAAAATGAAATGAGTCGAATCGGCTAGTAGCAAAATATAAAAGTTTGTGACCTCCTTCACATCTGACGTCACAAAACTCTGTCGCGCATTTAACAATTTTACCCCATTCAAAAAAAAAAAAAATGATCAGCGCCACTAAAGACGTTTTCACTTCAAAAATCTAAAAGGAAACAGAGCAAACGTATAGTGTGATCAGAAAATAGTTTAGAAATTAGCTACTAGATTATGGCGCCAATTAATTGAAGGAATCATAGGTTACAACAAATGTTAGTGCAAATTATTGGGGTGCAATGTATGTCGGAATTCAAGATTTAGTGGCGTACATTTATTTGCAATATTGACTTACCTTATCTTGTGCACGATTCATTTTCGACAGCTAAAATTTAACGATTTATCAGCGGGAGAGTAATTAAGTAATTATGAAGGTTGCGTAATGTTTATATGAACTTTTTTTGTCAGCCAAGGTTGTGAGTTCGGAAGTTTTGTTGTTGTTTAAAAGGGAAAAAAGAGTAACGTGTTGCGTTGTATTTATTTTTAGGTGTAGAAGATTGTCCGGCAATGTAACTAAAATATTGTTAAGAGTTATGAAGGGGTATACAACAACGATTTTGGGCTTCGGGATAAATTGTTTCATATATACTCGAAAAATGGAGATGCTCACATCTTTTTTCTCGCTTGCGCGCAGACTGTCTCGCTCGTCCATAGTTATTCTTCACATATTTGTTGCGTTGCTTTAGAAGTATTATTTTAGGTAATTAAAATCCAGTTAGGTTAGGTAGTATAATGCTGTAAGTAAGTTAAGGAACGTTATTTAGATAGATGCTCACATGTGGTAAGTGTATAGTGGTATATAAAAAACTAAGTAGGTTTGGAAGATCGACGAGTTGCTAGAAATGGGGTAGGTTTTCTATCACTTTATCGTCCACTGTAGGGATGTATAGGTATTTCGTCATGTTGGCCGTGATCGTCTAGTGGTTAGGATCCTGCGAAAATCCTTAATGAAGAAAGAAGACGGAAATCGAGTCAGAAGAATGAAGAAGGAATAATGAAGAGGTTATAGTTAAATTAATGTAGAATTATTTCACCGAGGTAACCTAGGTTTAAGATACCATGTCTATCTATCATGATTGGATTCAATGATTTTGGGTTTTGCCATATTTTGTTGGAATTGGCTATGAGAGTTTAACAAAGGGTTTAATTTAAATTACGATTTTTTTTTACTAATTTTAACAAGTAATCGCTAATTCTTGTTAAGAAAAAAGTATTAGTATTCTGTAGATTTAAGGGTTTATTTGTAAAAGGTTACTATTTAATGAATTGTTTATTGTTTATTTTCAGATATTTACTAGATGTCGCATCAAAGGGGCGTTGGTTATTGTTAAATATTTGCAGTTTAGATTAAGAAGGTAAAATGAGTTTGACTTGCTGTCCTTTTATAATCTATAAACGGATGAGGGCCGAGTTGGTTCGCTGTGTGTGTAGGGTTTTACGAGTCAGTTTAGTAAGTGATCTTGGTTCTATTAATAAAATAAGTAGTATTTTTAGCATAATATGAAATTCGTGATGGTATAACATCAAAATTTTCGTATAAAAATTAGAGTAAAATATATTTTACATCGTATCATATTATTCATCTTGCTTCATAATCATTTTGTTTCAAAATATATAATATTGACTACAGATAATGTGTTTAAAATATATATTATGTCAATTCACTTAGTGTATTAACTTGGGAAAAGCATTAATATTAATGTGATTGTACTGTCGAGTTCGATTGATTGGGTTAAGTCAAGCGGAAGGAAATGGTTATTAGGTTTAATGGTTAGGTTTAGAACCATTTATTTAAAGTGTGATTAGTGTGTACAGGAATGAAAGTGATGTATGCGACCGCATGGCAGGCAGCGCTGAGAGGAATTATGTTGTGTGATGAATGGACTTCGGCCAGTTGATCGAAATTCAAGGTACAATCTAGGTTTATTGGTATTTGATCTCTCCAAAAAATATTTACACCAGTGTTTCCACGGTTATAGTTGGTTAGGTTACAGTCAATTCTTTTGACAAGGTCCATGTGTGACTGATCGTGGTGACATTATACTCCACAAGAAGCTGCGCTTACCATTCATCTTCCGACACATCTCTTCTTGAAAAAGGTATTCCCGACACCAATTTCGTCAGAATGATTTGTCAACGAACAGTCATTTTGAAATGATTTAATATATCTGGTATATTTTAATTATTTTAAGCCACTTGGAGGGCTTTTAATTGGTCCCTAATTCATTTGCAAATCAGGGTTGCAACCTTGAGGAAAGTTCTATGAACTTTGGTTATTTAATATATTTTAGTAAGGCTGTTATTTATGCGAGATGGTAGGGTGTTGCGATTTTTATCTATGAAGTAGTTCCGAATGTATAGTAAAGTAGACATGGCATTTTTACAGTATTGCTGGACGGGACTTGACGAGTATTGTTGGATTCTCTAAGGATATCATGGCATATCCAAGGCCTAGAGGAGGTTGATGAATGCAGCTATGCGCGGCTGAGTCACGTTTGGTTGCTAGACAGGGTGTTGACGCGTGTAGTCGGATTCTGCAAGATGTCACGGCATATCTAAGACCTTGAGGAGGTTAATGAATGTGACTGTACGCGACTGGGCCATGTTTGGTGTAGTTTGCAAAAACGCGATCAACAAATGTTATAGTTTAAATTTTGGTTTGATGTTCTGGCGGTATTATCATTATCATTAATGATTTGGTGGTATAGTCGGAGCATTAAATGGGTTAATTTTAAGTAACCCAATAGTTATGGACATCTTGCCATCTGTATGAAAGCAGTCTGAAGTCGGATATCTCAGTCAAGGTGAAACATTCTCCATGAAATTGTTTGATATTGTGATTAATAACGTAAACCAGAGGCCTTCTGTTCGTTGGGGGAGGTATTGCGGTATCATCGACCGAGATATGTGGTCTAACCTGGGTCAACAATAGCCTGAAGGAATTTGGGGGCACAGGGTGATATTGTAACATCGGATCACGTGTGTCTATCGGATTCACAACCTGGTACTCTTGGCGAGTAGAGGCGGCCTGGAGAGACGTTTTCTTGTTAAGTGGGAAGGTTTTGCATATTATCGACCGAGATATGTGGTCTAACTTGAATCAACGAATGCCTGAAGGATTTCGGAGGTTTGAGGTAATATATAGAATCATTGTATATAGTTTGGGGGGGGTTTTGTGTATCATCGACCGAGATATGTGGTCTAACTTGTGTTGAGGGTTGCCAGAAGGTATCCTGAAATTCAAGGTGATACTATAATTTTTTGCTAAATCGCTGTCAAACGATGTTATGGTTAAACACACACCACACCTTAATATGCACTTGTTGGAGAGATTGATATATCAATAAATTGAAATTTTCCAAGTTAAGGGGTTGAATTTTGTCAGTTTCCACTGAGGGGTTAAGTTATTAACATAGCGAATGGACTTGGACTTCAATTAGATTTTTTGTTAAAAATACTATGGGAGGACGGCAGGTTAAAAAGAGTTAAATGTAAGTTTTTTTGTGTGCACAAAAAGGTCGCAATTTCTAGTCAACTGTTATGTGGTATACTAGTGTTGTGATAATGCTTCGTTTGAAATCGTAGATTTCACGCTGTGCATTATCATGGGGCAGAATGAGACGATTCTCAGAACCAGCCTCAATTTTAGAGTAGAAATTGCTCGCTTTAAAGAAGTAGGCGTTTTTCATTGGGACTGTTATTTAAATTATGAGGCAATTTGAAGGCTTAACGGATGTTGTTATATTATGAGAGTATTATTATAATTCAAATTAATAATTTAGAATAATACGTAGTAAAAGGGAACACTTGTGGGTTCCATATATTTGGTTTGTTTAGGTCAAAATCTATTGGTTCTAGTAAATGCTAGTTATCGCTATAATAGAGTAAATATCATTCATTATATATTTGGGATTATGTAAAGTAACGATGTTGGTTGACATATTAGAAAATGCTATTAATTGAGGATTTCTTGAATATTTGAGGGAATTTACATCATTAAGTAAGCTTTGTTTTAACTGTAATTTGTGTTAATTATATTTAAAATAGATGGAAACATTAAGTATGTCCTTTCGACTAAGAATAGGTGAAAAGGTTGATCTAGGGTTTTATAATATGAAGATGTCATTATCTAGTTACCTTGCTTATTGCTAGGTTCGTTGATAGTTAGCTATTATTTATAAATTAACGCCGGTTTAGATGAAATTAGGAGAAATTTAAAATAAACGTTGTTTGAACTCAGAAACCAACTTTAGGGTGAGTTTAAATGTATTCCAGTTAAATTTCAAGGTGGGTTTGGCTGTTGTGTGGTAATTTTCATTGAAATTTTAGGGTTCATAATCACAAATATTTTGTAATGTTTGAGGTTAATTTTGGTATTGAATATCAACATACAGCGTGAGCTAGTAATTGTGGTGCGACGGGTTTCGACTTGTGTGGCGTGGGCCAGACATAGTGGCGCCAACGATAGCCACAGAATAGGAGAAAGATGTATGATTACGACGACGCCGTAGGGGCGGTGCAAGCGATTGAATAAGCTATAACAATGACCATAAGGGGTTATATCGGTTGAGAGTTCATGTTACAGTGGTTCTGGTGTCGGCGAAGGTATTTAAGGCGTTGAGCGCGGAGGAGCGTCACTTTTTCTCGGGACCTGTGGGGCGACACTTCACTTCTCTACGGACACGAGACGGGACTCCAACTACTACGAGGAAGCGACGGAGCCAGAGGCAGAGGCTAGCAGTGTATGGCAGAGCTGCAAGGTCTACCGTCGAGCAGCATCTTCGGCTGTTGTGGTAAATTGGGTGGTCCCAGCGAGCCCAATCTCTGGTAGGATTTTAATCTAACTTTATTTTACTGATCAGTGAGTGTATTGTCTGTGTCTATTTCCAACATTATCATATCTTTCTATTAGCAATCAATATCGGTTGTCAGCATAAAGTATATACCTATGCGAGTGTTTTAAATGTGTAGCGGTATTGTAACTTTGTAACTACCTCCATTCAAGAGTGCGGTTTATCTCTAAGCGATTCATAATTGATGGTTAAGGTTTAAGCCTAATCAGCGAGCAATTATTAGTAATTATGTAGGGTTATACTATTAGGAATACGGTTATATATAAGCTATTTTAGTATATTACGTACGACTGTTGCCGTACTATTTTTCATATGTAATTCAGTTATTCGAATGCGTTTATTTTAATTAAGTTTCGCGAGGTGTTTCAGTAAATTAGTGTAATACCAAATTACACTAGTAAACATATGTAGTGATTTAGTATATACGTCAAGTACCACTGATGCATTGAAGTAATTCATGAGTGAGGTTTATTATTAGGATATTATTATTATTGGGCTATTTTATACGGAACTCCTTTTGTTAGGTAATTGGTTAAAAGTGTTAAAACCGAGCAGCTTCTTTCAGGTAACAAACTATTAATAGAAATGTTGCGAGCCAACATGATTCCACACGGAAATATATAAGAAATTAGGGGTAGTCGGTGTCATGAGGAATTAGTAGTGTGATTTCTGAGTAAAGTCGATACAATGTTGTGTGTAAGCATTCGTGTTTGAGTCTCCTTAAGTAAGCCACCCATAGCTGCAAGTACACTGTCAACGACCCAGACATAGGTGGTTCGCTCGATAAGAGGTTCCCAATCTGGAGAGACGTGAACTACTTTTGACGAACCCTACATGGAATGCATTGACAAGGGCGAGTGGTCAAGGGATCTCGATCTTGCTAATTGAGGTTTCTTTCCGTTTGTCTGGTTGTCTAGTTTTAGATTGACCCTTCTGTTAGAGAAGATTTGTTATCGATTTTACAAGGGATGCATACTTTACCTTAATATCTAAATTCTACATTTATGAAAGTTAGATGTCAGTAGTTCAAGTTAACATATGTACCGAGGAATTTTGTTATGGAATTTTCAATAAATATGGTGTGATTGGAATGGTGGTTAATTGCCAGTTGTCAGGCTCAATTGTGCATCGTCGTATATCTATCAATCTCTCGACTATAAAGGTGCCTTTGGGTCCTGCAAAGCTGGGATTGTTCGCTAGACCAGTCACACTACAACCTTTGAAATATCTCTATAGTAAAAATCATTCTGTAAATTTTAAGCGATTTAATTATTCTCCGATTTAATCTTAATAACTAATCATACGGATGTGAATATTAGGAAATGATTTATAATATAAGTTGTACGTAATAAATAGGTCAAAACGATAGTCCACTTTTAACCATTTATTTCTGTATCTCAACGTCATCATCCAAAATCATCATTATCATCAAAATCTTAATATTTTAAGATGTAGGTACATCATTGAACGAACTCCTTCGAAGGAGTGACAAAAACCTAACTATGTGAATTATATTTATATATAGCTTATTTAGATAAGTAAGTTATTCCATAATAAGTTGTGGATTTTGTTGGTTTGAAGAAGCAAGTAAGTTAAGTTGTAGGTGTGAAAATATACTTATGGTATGATGTCAATTAACGTGTAACTTTTCCTTTATAGAATACAGCCTCCATTCTTCTCGAAAAGGGCCTGGGTCTACTCACGCAATGCGGGATCTCCTCCACTAGACGCTATCACACGCCAAGCCACTTCACCAGCGCGAATCACGTATAGCTTAGGTCTAAATAGGTCTTCGAGGTTAGGTTCCAGAGATAATCATTCCTAGGTTAGATTACGGCATTGTAGGTCTGGAGTCGGATGGTTTTTTCTTTGACCGAATCTCTTTCCGTCCGACAATATCCTAGGAGACGATTTGGTCTGTTAAAGTACTCAAGCTCGATTACTTTAACATAAATAACCAGAGATTCTGTAGCCGTAGGATAGATTTATCTAGACTAGAATAAAACTCAACCTTTCTAGTAGGATCGGCCGGAACTATCTCGGTTTTTCTATTCGCTTTGGTACGAGTTAGTATTTATAGGATCAAAGTGGATATCCAGCATAATCGAGTCTTGATTTTACTGGATTAATTAATCAAAGGTTCTTTAGCTTCAAAACAACCAAACTAATTCGATATTTCTATGATAAATAAATGATTTATTTTCTCACTACTATCAGTTTAATTTTATTAATTAGCTTTTCCTTCAGGTAGGATTCCATTTTCAGACGACTAGAGGCTTCTCAGGAGCTTCAGCTTACAGCTAGGGGTTAATTTAAGTTCAGAATAGGTTAGCATAAAGAGTCAGCCATTTTAAAAGGTTGAACCGTTACATCGCTTCCGGCAAACCTTTTCCCAGTTACATATAACTTGGATCTTTTCAAGACGAGAGTGAATAGGCACTATCTAGGTATGCATGTAACACCCTCGACCTCATCATCACTTACCATCAGGCGAGATAGGGGTCAAATGCGTTTTTTATTAAGTATAGTATACTTAATAAAAGGTTTTCCGGTTCCGGTTGTCAGATAGCGAATACGTGAATTACGATTGCTCCGCGAAATAATTAGAAACAAAATATAATTCACACCACACCAAGTTGAAAATCACTCACTCCGAAGCTCAGCACAGTGATCTAACGAAAATACGGAAAATCTGGCGAAAAGGCACCAAACTAACGCAGGAATCCTGCAGAAATATACCATAAAGGATATTTGAGGTTAGAATCTCCTGTCACATATAAGGAATTGTTTTTTCAAGACCACCCACAGACGTCACAGGAAACGTCAGTGTCAGTGTTGCAATTGATAAATAGAAGAAAACACCCCGTTACGTTCCATTACACGTAAAAATGAATAGCTCACTGCAAGTGCTTTTCGACAACCTTAAAATCGAAATGAATAAACAATCGACAGACATCCATACCTCCGTTACGACAACATTATCTATGGAAATGGATATAAAACTGTCACCGCTAATAGAGGAAAACAAGAAATTAAAAGAAAAGATTGAACGACTGGAAGAAAAAGTGATTAATTTGGAAAGGAAAAGCAAAGAAAATAATATAATACTTTTCGGCTTACAAGAAGAGGAACAATCATCTGAAGAACTGTATAATGTAGTCCAACAAAAAATACAAAGCGATCTGAACATGCAACTAACAGAAAACGATATAAATAAAATACATCGACTAGGGAGGAAGAACCAGGAAGGAAAGGCAAGACCGGTACTAGTTTCCTTTGTCAGAGAAACGAAAAAACGCGAAATAATGAAAGCGAAAAAAGGGCTTAAAGACATCCATGCTAGCGAAGATTACCCGAAAGAAATTGTTATTAAGAGAAAAGAACTGCAAACTAGGGTCCAAGAGGAGAGGGAAAAGGGGAATATCGCCTATATAAACTACGACAGACTCGTTGTCAAAGAAGGCAAAGATAATAGGAAGAGAATGCCCTCCGCATCGCCTCAAGATTCAAACCAACCAAGGAAACATCAAACTTCAAAAGATATCCGGGCAAATGCTTTCGACATGATGCGGACAAGAGCCAACTCTACTTCCTCTGCCCTCCCGACAAACTCAAATATGTAGCAACTACCAGCCTCCCCCAACAATCAGAAAAAACAACTGAACAGGAAAGTCAAACCATACAAATCAGACATAACAAACAAACAAACAAGCACCCCAAGCCGGCTGGTCACCGTGGGGGAAAGAGACCACAACCCTTCAACACAAAATACCAACAAACATAAAAAAAACAGCAGTATATATTGCATCCCTCAATGTACTCACCCTGAGAACAGAAGAAAATCTTATGGAACTAACATATGCTCTAAAACAAATCAAGTGGGACATCGTTGGTCTGAGCGAAGTGAGAAGAATGGGAGAAAGTATTACTTCCTATCCAGACTACTTACTATACCACATAGGAGAGACACAAGGCCACCATGGGGTAGGATTTATCATCAAAGAGCATATGGCGAAGTACGTAGAAGAATTCATTGGAATCTCTGAGCGCATAGCGATTATGAACATGAAACTACCGGGATACCAAAACCCATGGTCTATTGTACAAGTTTATTCACCGACAGAGCAATCAAATCTGGAAACAATAAATACTTTTTACCATGATCTAAACGAGGCTATTCAAGGACACGCACACAAAAACCTTATAGTGATGGGGGACTACAATGGCCAAATAGGAACAAGACGCCCAGGAGAAAACACAATACTAGGACCATTCCCGTATAATAACAAAACCAGAAGTAGAAATGGAGAAAAAATTACTAACTTTGCACTAGAAAACAATCTAACGATACTAAATACTATGTACAAGAAAAACAAGAAAAACATGTGGACCTGGATATCACCTGATGGTCGAACAAAAAACCAAATCGACTTTATTATGACCAACAGAAACAATAACTTCACAAACTTCGATGTCATTAAAAGATTCAATTTCAACACCAATCATAGACTTATTAGAGCTGAACTGAAAACAAAACAAGCAAAGAAACCTAGACCGAGACAAGACCCAGCAAACACAAAACTCAACAAACAGCAACTAGAACAACTAACAGTCACCCTCAGAGATGAACTTGCAGACTTCAAAGTCAATACGACGAAACTAGGAACCCAAGAAAAATACAACTACATAGAAGAAATTATCAAAACTCAGACAAAAACTATAGAAAGCACTAAAAATGATAAAGAAAACTATGTATCAACAGCCACTGTAAAACTACTGGAGGAAAGAAGTGAACTTCTCAGCGCAAGAAATATCCAAAATAGAAGAAAGGAACTAGCCAAAATCAGCAAAGAAATTAAAGAAAACATGAGAAAGGATAGGAAACAATGGAGAATGAAAACGATAGAAAACTACATACTTAGAACGGGAGGAACCAAAAAAGCGCTCAAGGAGCTGACAAAAACACAAAACTGGATTGTTAAAATGAAGGATGATCAAGGGAAATGGAAACATCATAGAACAGATATATTGGAAACAGCTACTTCATATTACAAGAAACTCTACACATGTAACACTACGCAAGATGAAATAGATCTGGTGGAAACGTCAAGTATTCCAAGTATCCTCCAAACGGAAGTCAAAAAAGCTATTGAGACCCAAAAGGAAGAAAAAGCAACCGGACCCGATGGCATAAGCAACGAAATTCTAAGACATAGCAAGGAAATTCTGATACCAGTCTTCACAGATATCTTCAATGACATATTAATCACCGAAACCATTCCCCAACAATGGACTGAGTCCAACATTATCCTATTGTATAAGAAAGGAGATAAATACGACATTGGTAATTATCGCCCTATCAGCCTTATGTCCAACGTATATAAAATTTTCGCCAAGATCATTTTAAAAAGGCTGGAAAAAAACCTAGATGAACACCAACCGATCGAGCAAGCAGGATTCCGCAAAAACTATTCGGTTATCGACCATATCCACGTAGTTCGTCAAATTTTAGAGAAATATAACGAGTACCAGCTTACATACTATATCGCATTTATTGACTATAGTAAAGCATTTGACTCTCTACTACATGTAAGAATATGGGAAGCACTACTAGAACAAGGCGTTGAACAAAAATACATCAGACTAGTAAGAAACATATACAGGCACAGCACAGCAAGAATTCAACTCGAAAAGAAAAGCGCTGATTTCAAAGTGGAAAAAGGCGTTAGACAAGGAGATCCCCTATCCCCGAAACTATTTTCCGCAGTTCTGGAATCAATATTCAGAAGACTTAATTGGGAACATCTAGGAATTAAAGTAGACGGCGTGTTTCTGTCCCATCTGAGATTTGCAGACGATATAGTGCTACTTGCAAGAACACCGGAAGACTTAAACACCATGATAAAAGACCTTGCGACAGAAAGTGAGAGAGTTGGGCTGACATTGAATCCGGAGAAAACTAGAGTGATGACAAATGGAAACCAACATACCATAGAAGTAGGGAACACAATAATCGACTATACTGACGAGTACATCTATCTGGGACAACTTATTACCCAAAAAGAACCTATGCGAAGAGAAGTGGAGAGAAGAATTGCAAATAGCTGGAAGAGATACTGGAGCTTGAGAGAAGCCATGAAAGACAAAAAGCTTCATATAAACACAAAAAGTAAATTGTTCAACACCTGCATATTACCCGTTCTTACGTACGGCTGTCAATCATGGGCTTTAAACCAAGAGTTTTTTAACAAACTAGCAACTTGCCAATATGCAATGGAAAGGAGCATGCTAAATGTCAAAAAGTCGGACAGAATGCAAAACCTGGTCATTAGAAGCAAAACAAAAACTACAGATGTAACAATAAAAATCAAAAGACTTAAATGGAGATGGGCTGGCCACGTAATAAGAGGACACGACAAATGGAGCAAAAGAGTGACACGGTGGTACCCCAGAGAAGGCAAAAGGAAGAGAGGCAGACCGTATAAAAGGTGGGATGACGACATCAGACAAGTGGCAGGAGTCATGTGGAACAGAGTAGCACAAGAAAGGAAAGAATGGAAAAGGTTGGAGGAGGCCTTTGCCGACTGGCAAACAGATCTTGGAAAGATAACGAAACAACAGATATTAGTATAAATAGTTTATAAGTCCAGGGTTAATTTTTAAGTTTAAATTATTGTAGTGATCTGAATAAAAGGCTATATTATTATTATTATTATTACTTAATAAAAAAAAAAACAGAGTCTTATGTAATTATTATTCTCATATTTATATCTTATTTTAAAAACAATACTTCTGTGTGAAAACAAAGATTGTGAAGGATAACAAATGTCGTATATCGATGAATTGCATTAATTGCGTTTGTGGTGAAGTGAGTGGAAAGAAACGGTTTTTTGTAAATCCCAGAATAATTCCCTTCGAATACCCGTCTTAATACTCAAACCTTTAACCTTCCAACACTAAGGTGAAATTCAACAAGTCTAAAATTTTGCTAATTTTGGTGGTTTTTTTTAATTTTGATGATATAGTTACCAAAAATATGTTTTTAGAGCGTCATTAGTCATAAATTAAATTAGTGTCAAAACGGCCTTCCATTCCAATGAGTAGTTTCTGAGATAATGACATTTAATTTATTTCATGGCCACCAAAATTGCACTTTGGTACCAAAATTCCTGAATTGCATGTTTACACCTAAATTAGGTAATTTCCCCACTGGCCTTGCAATTAGCCATTATAATTAGAATATGCTAAATATTTGTTAACAAAAACAATTCTCTTTACTAATAAATAAATAATAAGCATGTAAAAATATACAACGTGTAACAAAAATAACGCAAAACCGTTTAAGGGCATTCACTTACAATTTAATATCCAATGCCTAGATTTTCAGATTTTCTTCATATATTTATTATGCTTTATCAATCAAAAAACATGAATTTTATAATAAAGTTATCCCTTTAAAGGATCTCTACCAGTTAACCTTCTTTAAAATCAAAATTTTTATTTTTGTAAGTTACATCAATATTCATTAGTATTATAAAATATGTAGTTATTATTATGAAGTATGTCTTTCCCGCTCACGGGACAATGATGTCCCGGACCTTTGGGAGGCGTGCGTGGAGCGAAGTACCTACAAAGTACCAACTAAGGCAACACGTAGAGGCCCTTTTGACAATTTAATGAAATGCAAGGAGTACACCGAGCGGATGCTGTCCCTGCCCGCGTCATGGGACGCACACAGAGACAGCACCCGCTGGGGTGTATAGGGCCTATTGATGGTTGATGGAGTCTAAAGGAAACCGGTTATTGGGTTAAAATGATGGACTAGTGGCTGGGCTATTGGATGAAACATCGGACGCCTGCCTAATAAAACTGTCTCACTTTTTATCTCTGGCAGACGGTGACTCGCTAACTGCTAGATGGGCCCCTATTAATAGCTACATTAAAAAATGGCCTAAGGGCGGTACTAGTCAGTCTTGGAGTGAGTCTTGAAGAGACAGTCTTGGAGTGAAGTCTCGAAGTGAGGGAGTCTTGAGTGGAGACTAGAGTTTGGAAAGTGGAATCTTCAGAGAGGAGTTCTCAGAGTGGGATACTGAGGGAGTAGTATCGGGTGAGAACTGGTTGAAGAAGTACAGTGGAAAGTGGTGAATAGTGAAGTAGTCTAGTGCGTAACAGTAAATGTAGCTGTGTCAGTACGAGTAGGCGCGAGCTCAGTCACTTGTG
Source organism: Epinotia ramella (assembly GCA_947578815.1). Taxonomy (NCBI): domain Eukaryota; kingdom Metazoa; phylum Arthropoda; class Insecta; order Lepidoptera; family Tortricidae; genus Epinotia; species Epinotia ramella. Next base: position 34,652,901 of record OX388202.1, read on the forward strand.
TGAGTTAATTGTGAGTTGTCAGCGTTAGTACGTGTGGACTCAGTCGACTTTGCTCTGTGTAAGTCGCAGAATAAATCTATTGTCGTGTTAAAAAGGCGTTTAACTCTATCCTACCCCCCCACGCTCGTAACAATATCCTTCCATCCTTTCCATCCATCCCACCCATTTTGATTTTATTCGATGTTATCGGACCAGTTCTTCCTTCTTCCGCATTACAATTGACGTCTTCAAAAGCTCTTATTCCCTTTCAATAAAGACTTTTGACGTCTTCGTTTGCCCAGTTACTTTTGATGCTGACTGTACGTACGTTAGGTAGATCTAAATGTCAATTTTTATATGGAAATATGACGGTTGGATATTACGTAACGCGCGTTCAATACGTGACGTGATTACCCTTCTATACCCTGTTAGCCCTCTCTCTATTTGTCCTTCTATTACAGCAGATCGTTCTGTTCATGTCTATATATAGATGTCTAAACTATGTAATAATGAAAATTTTCATGAAATACCAAATATATTGATTTAAACTTTCACGATTCTCACACATTATTTATACTAACCTCACTTGAGGTAAATAAAATAAGTTAATTATACGCGATTAAATCCCATTTAGTATAAATAAATACCAAATAGTTCTAAAAACATCAACGGACTCGTGAACAGGCTTCTATTGCACTTGACAATTGTCATCTGACACTGACAATACGACGTACAGTCACCAGCATTAGTATCTTTCATAACAAAGGCAGCATAAATATCTGAGACGTCCTAACAGCCCTAGAAATAAAGTAGTGTCAGATAATTTATGAGCACGTTGTTATGGCAGATGTTAATGTTGGTGACTGTACATGTAACGATGCTGGTCAGCAACTACCTCAACTTGTCCAACCAGCAATGTACTTACGTCAAATTTATATTGTCATGTGACAATTTTATAGTCGACTTGGTAGTTCATAAATAGAAGCTACTAGAGGTACTCGTTTTTTGTCGATATAGTTTTGACGTTTAGAGACGTTATTCAACTTCAAAATATAAGATCTAGTTTAGCTAAGTTATTTTACTTGTGACAACTGCCAAACGTGATCTCAGTAACCATTAACTAACCCAAATCCAAGCATTTATACCTACGACTTAGAAAAGTTGAAAAACCCCGACATTTTCATTTCAAAGTCCAATATCTCAAAAACGGCTTAACAGATTTTCATGAAACATGGCTAAGAACACTCGGGATAAAATTATCTATGACACAAAAAAACCGTATTTAAATCGGTCCATCCGTTTGGGAGCTACGATACCACAGACAGATACACAGATACACAGACACAGATACACGGACACGTTAAACTTAAATATAACACCCCTCTCTTTGCGTCGGGGGTTAAAAACTAACACCTACGTTGAGTAAATGTATTCAAAAATGGATATGAGAAGCATATAAACTTTTTGACATATTGATAAAACTTTAGCCCTGGTACTAAAACGTAGTGATACGTAAAATTTTAATGAACGTACAAACATTGTGGAAACTGGGTCGTATGCCACAAGTTTTGCCCTCAATGCACGAATGACACAGATTCAAGACCGACAGTCGGGAGTTACTGCATCTTTTACATTCTTTTTACCTTTGCTCCTAAAAATACAGTGTATCTTAGGCGACAGAAAATATAATTTCTACTAGGTTTTGATGCAGAAAAAAACTGATTCTTTAAGGTTTTATTCGAATAAAATACACTCTTATAGAGTTTAGAATCGCTAAAATCCTAATTCGAAGCTCACAGCAATGGAAACGGAGATACCGTTTCTATTGCACTTATAATAGGTATGTACTCGAGCAAAAGAGATAAACGAACTTCAATATTCGTTGAAGCGCTGCAGAGTAATTGCGTGTTCTTCCCAACACGCATTAAGGCTGTGCATTGGAAATTATCGCGTGCTTTGAAACGCCGTTCTGACTAGATTAAGAAACAATAAGGTCTGATTTTCAGATATATGATTGTTGACTATATTATTGTTTATCTGATTTTATGGATACAATAGCATTTGCCCGCGACTTCGTACGCGTATAAATTATGATTTAAGTACATGATATTTTTATGTTTAAACTTCACTAAGTTAGGTATTTATCGAAATTTGTCCAAAAAAGACATTCCCGAAGAGTGTTACATCTCTTTTTCTCGTGCGCGGAAGGCATCAGCGTGTCTCTGTCTAGGGAGCGTGTTCGACTCAAATCAAGGCATCGCCTTAATACCTAAATATAACTGATATAATTGCTGACGAATAATATTGTCCTTTTTTACAACCCAACGACTACGTTTTTGTTTTTAAGAGCAAAGAGTGACAAAGTATATCTATAATTTTTGAAGCTACAGTGATTGAACTATTTGCACGAAATTCCCTTGTTCTTTCCAGTTGTGAATTCGCATTTTGATTCTGTAGGCGACTTTGTAGGTTCATAGGCAACTGTGTTGGAAATTACAAAATAAAACAACATTTTTAGTAAAAATAAAGTTCGACGACTCTACTACAGCCTTTTCGATGTAAAGCAGATCGAGGAAAAATATGACTACAATAAGAATTCCTTCGCCGATATCAAGCAGAAGCACCTACCCACATTTTTCACGTAAGAATATTATCAAAGGCGTTATTATGTACGATTCGTCGTCAGTATACATCATGAAATATTCAGGCTCTCAATTCCAATGTCACGATATAAAACTTGAAATGGCTGAGTGTAAGTATGAATATTTTTTACGTAGAACTGATTTTTAAGATCACACACTCTAATCTTATCGACGGTAATTTCTAACGATATATCATCATAACGTTTGGAAAGGCCGTAAAACACGTAAAAGGAGGAAATATTAAGTAGAGGGTTGATTTCTCGTATTTTGGTTTCCAGTGTAGTGTAGGTACTTGTACGAGTACCTCCTTACACCCCATTCCATATTACATTAGAAAAATCGTATCAATCAAGGAAACTAATTTTGTAACGCAATTAGTTTTATCATCATCATCATCATATCAGCCAAAAGACGTCCACTGCTGGACACAAGCCAAGCGTGCCAAAGTACCGGTCCAGCGGACTCCCGCGACCTTTACCAGGTCATGAGTCCACGCCGCGCCTTACGTGTCCGGTACGTGGTCGCCACTCAAGAACCTTTCCGCCCCAACGGCCATCGGTTCTACGTGCTTTGTGCCTCGCCCACTGCCACTTAAGTTGCTAAACTTAGCTAAAATCGCTAGATTCAGGGGGCTATATCGGTTACCTTATTGGTTCTGCTGCGGTTAGCCTCATTTCTGATGCGAACATGCAGAGAAACTCCCAACATAGCCCTCTCTATTACCCTTTGAGTGACTTTGAGGCTTCTTATGAGGCTCATTTAAGCGATCACGTTTCAGTGCCATATGTCATCACTGGCAACACAAGTTGGCCAAAGGCTCTCGTCTTGAGACACTGCGGAATATTGGACGAAAAGATGTGCTGTGGCTTCCTGAACGCTGCCCAGCCGAGTCGGATTCGACAATTGACATCTTTTTCGAAGTTGGACCTACCTAACTGGATAGTCTGTCCTAGGTATACATAAATCGGAGCGTGTAAATGTGGTCTACGCTACTAAAGCCTCTTCGGAAACCGCAAGCCGGAATCGGGAGGCTGGAAGTCATCTAGCCTGCGTACGAGACGATTTGTAATGACCCACGAAAAAAGCTTATAGACATGGCTCAGAAGTGAGATGAGTCTGTAGTTCTTCAGCAGGGTGTTGTCACCCTTTTTGAAGAACAGCACCACCACCCCTCTGTTCCATGCCTTTGGCGTTCTCCCTTGCAGTAAGACGGAATCGTACAACTTCTGAAGGGCTTTAGCATAATATACCTATTCTAGGTTTATAGGTTACGCTTGTAAAAAAAGAAAAATTGTGGTGCCTTTATGAATTTATTGAAAATTATGAAAAAAGGAAAACCCATAACCCTAGTCTTTCACTTTGTCAATAACGCACTAAAAATGGTTGAGATTGGAAAATTTTTAGAAGTGAAAAAACATTTTCTCTTTTTGCATGGGCGAGTACCTACGAGGTATTCCCTCTTAATGAAATATAAAACTTCATAAAGTTAGGTATTTAGCTAAATTTTACCAAAAAAAACTATTCCCGGCTTGCAAACCTTTTTCTCGTACGCGGAAGGCATAAGCGTGTCTGTGTCAAGGGGATGTGGTTTTCGCGAATCGAGTCGAATCAAGGCATCGCCTTAAGGCTGTGCATTGGAAATTATCGCGTGCTTTGAAGCGCCGTTCTGACTAGATTAAGAAACAATGTTCGGGCCGACCGTCTGCCCGCCCCCTTAAACTCCTCACGTGTGTACGCCTCTTGAGTCTGTGGTTTTGACAGTGACACTTCTTGTCAAGGCGGAAAAAAAAAATATAACCTCGTTTTGCAGACCCGAAAGGGGTCCGAGTGTTTTTTGGGTAATTTTGGAAACGCATTTTCCTTGTTTTGTGTAATATTGCTCGCTTTGAAGACACACGGGTGTCCGAGTGTTTTGTGTGGATATCCAGGTGATATCAGAACAGTTGGTGATTTGACGCCGCGGATTGTTGGCGAGACTGCCCCGGAACACCACGGCTGCTTCTTCAGCCCCGGAGACCCTCTTGATTGAACTTGACTTGACCTGACAGTTGACTGAACCTTGACAGATACTAACCGGAGTTGAAGCGAACATCGCGCCTCCCGGAATCAGGTGAGTTGAACAAGTTTTGTAGCCAATCCACTGGCTTATATGACCGGCGAAACGCGTGGCAGTTCACTCCACTCGCACTAGGCGAGGAGTTTGAACAATTTTTGGTAGCAAGAGCGTGGTTACCCACAAGGAAAAAACGCGAATTTTGATAGTTTTTTCCTTTTGGGTAAAAAAGGGCATTTTGAGGTTATTTGTTAAAACCAAATTTAGCTACAAGTATTTAAAACTTCTATTTTGTGGCACTGCAAGTGTTTTGTACTGTAGATTGCACGAAATTATTGTACTTGCAGTGCAAATTAGTGAGATTACAACCTCCGGAAGGTGATTCAGAGTGTTGGGTACAATTTAATTTGGAAAATAGTTGAAGGCAAATTTAAGCCACATATTTGATTGATTGTAATTTGGAAAGCCTTTCATAGCTTGTTGTTTGGTAATAAGGCATTTGTTTTATTCAGTTTGCTATAAGCGGCCAAGGTTGCTAAGAATATAAGCTAAAATACCAAGGCTACCATAAATATTAGTTGTAAGCTAGATTATTGTAGAAGTGATCTAACTAGCCAATTATAGATTATAATTTGAGCTTCCACTGCGTTTTGAGAATCTATATTGGTTGTTATTGTAAGGCATTACTGTAATTGAGTTGATATTTGGTTTTGATTCACTAGGGTGACCAAGAGATTGGAATTTCCACATTAATTAAATTAATTTTAACTTTCTCTGGTATTGTTGGAAATTAATTTAAAATGGGATCTACACCTAAGGCTAAGATCCAGTCTGCGCTGCGTTGGTTTTCATCTGCAGCAGCTTTGGTTGACAGAAATGACCGGGAGGAGGCTTTGTTGGCCCGGTACGAGGAGGTGTCAGACCGTCTTAAGGCTGTGGAGTTCCAGGTTGAACTCTACCTAGCGGAGCCCGGCCGGACGACCCCGGAGACCGAGCAGGTGGAGCGGGACTTTGAGCAATGTATGGATTTTGGGGACAGGATTGTCGAGAGGGCTTCTAAGATACTGCGGGTTCGGAATGGTGCGGCCCGGGACGTTCCGAAACACGCAGTTATCTATAACCCAGGGTTGGCAGCGCGCTTGCCAGCCATACAGATGCCGGTCTTCCGAGGAGACCTGGACGAGTGGACCAGCTTCATCAACCTCTTTGATAGCTTGGTGCATGCCCGGACGGACCTGCCAGCGGCGTTGAAGTTGGCGCAGCTGATGTCTGCTCTCGTCGGGGAGCCGCGCAACTTGATCGCGCATTTGTCGGTCACCGACGACAATTATGAAATCGCGCGCACGTTGCTGAGGGACCGATACCAGAACGTGCGGCGACTTGCGGATACTCTTATGACTAAGATCTGGAATATCCCTCGGATCGCTCAGGCTTCAGACATCCGGCTGAAAATGCTGAATCCTGTTTTGACAGCGACCAAAGGGTTAGAGAACCTTGGTTTGCCGGTGGACCAGTGGTCCTACATACTGTTGAATTTTTTGTTGAACCGGCTGCCGGCTGATGTACGGGCCAGGTTTGAGCACCGGTATGGTGGTGAAAGTGCTCAGCATCTGCCGACCTTCACCAATCTTATCGACCAATTGGAACTTGAGTGTCGACGGGCCGACACCTCGGATCTACCTCCACCCCCGAGGCCTCCTGGGGCCCAGCGGGCCCAGGGGAGAGTTGCACCTCAAAGGGGAGGGTGGGGCAAATCGGCCCCACAACCAGCGGGTCCTCACCAATATAATACCAGTGCATTGGACCCTGAAGTCTGCCTATGCTGCAAGAACCCTGGCCATCGGGTGCCAGCATGTCCGAAGTTTCTTGCGCAGCGGGTTGTGGGACGCCGCAACATTGCTAAGCAGCGGCAATGGTGCTTTGTTTGCTTGGGCCCACATTTTGTGCGAGAGGTGGGCACACCCACCCGCAGGCGTGTAAGTCCTGTGGTGGGAAGCACCACCCCATTTTATGCATGAACCGCAGTGGGGATACACCTCCCCCCCCCCCCTGCGCAGGGGTCATGCTCCCCTGTTCGGAGTCAGCAGCGGGCTGACCAGGGGCCCATGGCCGAGGAGGAGTGGGGACGTCGGGTAACACCCCCCTCCCCCCCCCTCCAAAACTACGCGACTACTTCGCACGCACCCGTGCCCCAACGGGGGGTCCTTACGGGCGGGTGCCCGCGAACGCCTCCACCCCGGCAGGCGCCACGGATGTCGCCGCCGCTTGTGGAGCGACCCCGCTTGGCGTCGGGACCTCCGGCGTACGGCCGGAGTAGGACATACCAGGGGGCGCAGGCGGCACGCATAGCGCGACGGCAGTACCAGCCGGAGTGGGACCCGCTCGAGCGGTACGAGCGGCCCGCCCATGCGGAACAGGATGCAACGCGTTATCCCTGCTAGGGATACGCCGCCCACGCACCAGCAACCGCCACGCCCTTGGAGACCGTGTTATTGCCCACGGCTTCGGTTTGTGTTTGGGGCCCTGGCGGAGGATCAGCCTGCGTGCGCTCTCTCCTTGACACGGGAGCGCAAGGCTGCATGGTATCCAGTAGGTTGGTGCGACAGTTGGGCTTGGTTGTGAAACCCCACCCGGAAAGTATACGTGGGGTAGGCAATGTGACAGTGTCAAACCTGGTAGGGCGGACCTTACTCACCTTTGGACCGGGTCCCACTTCACGCGCGAGGATTAATGCTCCCGCGTTAGTATTGGATGAAGTGGTGGGGAGACTCCCCCAGGTGAAGCTGCCTCCAGGGGTTCGGAGTTTGACAGCTGGATTAGTTCTGGCGGATGCTGGATTTGACAGACCTGGTCCGATTGACGTGTTGCTGGGTGCAGACGTTCTTGGGCGGGTGCTGTTGAGCGGCAACCGTACCTTACAGCCTGGCGGACTGGTTACACTGGAAACGGTGTTTGGCTATGCTGTAATGGGTTTGGTGTTAGCGGCTCCACCGCCTCCTACTGAGGAGGGCTGTCTGGTTGGAACTGCTCTTTCAGAAGCCGTGCAACGGTTCTGGGAGATTGAGGAACCACCTACCGCGTCGCGTATGAGCCCCGAGCAGGAAGAGTGCGAACGGTTTTACCAAAATAATACTGGGCGCCTCTGCTCTGGTCGGTTCATAACACGACTTCCTCTGCTCATCCACCGACCTCCTCTTGGAGCGTCACGTGAGATGGCTGAGAAGCGGCTGGTTTCGATGGAACGCCGAATGCAGGCCTTTAAATAGCGCTATTTTCGTATAGCGCTATCATTTATAACGTTATTATTCCTAAAACCGCTATACTCGAAAACGATATTTGACGCGCTGTATAGCGATATCCATTATAACGTTATAAATCTAAACCATTAATATAAAACCGATACTTTTTTAACCGATATAATAATGTAATAACGTTATAGGCTACCCCTTTCTCGCATTCAGTATAGCCTACTCGTGCAATGTAAGCGATGTGATTACGTAACGTAGGTTGTTTGTTAGAGTGCACGACGTCATAGTAAAATAGAGAATTTTTCGATTTGCTCGGCTTGTCGGCGCAGGTTGTAGCCTGATACGAATATCCTGACTAATAATTTTCAAATCAGATTGTCTTTAGCTACTCTGTGCCTCATTAATCGGAAATGCATCATCCCATAAAAAACATGCCATGTAAAAAAGAGGTCAAGTCTCGAAACTCTTCCACCGTAAAAAGTTGTGAGATATTTCGTAGAGCCAAGTCTCAAGCATTCTTTTATCTTTATTTGCTTGCTAAATAAAATTTTGTGACTTGGCAATCACACAATACTACATAGCTTTAGGTATGCAGAAATCCATTAATGCAGGAAAGTGGTGTGATTGCCAAGTTACAGAATTTTATTTAGCAAGCAAATAAAGATTAAAGAATGCCTAATACTTGGCTCTACGAAATATCTCACAACTTTTTACGGTGGAAGAGTTTCGAGACTTGGCCTCTTTTTTACATGGAATGTTTTTGCTTGCTAAATAAAATTCTGCAACGTGGCAATCACACAACTTAACTGTATTTATGGATTTTTGCATACTTACCTAAAATTATGTAGTATTGTGTGATTGCCAAGTCACAAAATTTTATTTAGCAAGCAAATAAAGATTAATAAGAATGCCTGAAACTTGGCTCTACGAAATATCTCACAACTTTTTACGGGGGAAGAGTTTCGAGACTTGGCCTCTTTTTTACATGAAGTGTTTTTTATGGAATCTCACTTCTTTTTCTAGGGTAATGTGTTATCCATACATACAAACTATGAATGCAGGCCCATTCTTGCTTTTGAATTTTCCCATTCACTGCAAATGTAACTTTGTAATCCTATATATTTGTATAGGATTACAAAGTAATGTATACAGTTGGTGTATCTAGAAAACTGGGTTGAAATAGCATTTTTTTATAATTTTCCCTTTATGTGGCCATTAAACCCTACCTGTACCAAATTTCAGCTCTCTGAGTTTATGGGAAGTACTAGTTCTATTTTGATGATCATGAGTGAGTGAGTGTCATAAATGCGAAACTTTGCTTTCGCTTAACTTCGGAACTAAATGACCTACAGACTTGAAATATTGGATTTTAAGTATGTGATTATAGCTTACTGGATGACGAAAATTTCTGCATTCTGGTCTTATCCAGAGGTTCTCAAATAGGGGCCTGAAAATGTGGCGAAATGGTTCCAGTAAAGGATGGTACGGCAGTGTTTGCTTCGCGCTCGACTTGGCATTGTTATAACATGGTAAATTATTTATAATTTAAATGCCTGCATCAACGCACAGCCGAAACTACTGGGACTAAAAAGAAGGGACAAGATGGAATTTTTGGAAATCCCATCCCTAAGGGGGTTAAATAGGGGTGCAAAGTTTGTATGAGGGAAACTTTTTTTTTTTACTATTGACTTGAAACTTTGTAGGAAGATTACTTATTAAGATGCATAAAAAGTTCTTGCAGCGTTTTAGAAAATTCCACTCCTAAGGGGGTTAAGTAGGGGACAGGGGTGCAATGTTTGTATGGGGGAAACATTATTTTTTGAACTAGAGACTTGAAACTTTGTAGAAAGATTACTTATTAGAATAGAAAAAAGTACTTTCTGTGTTTTAGAAAATTTCATCCCTAAGGCGGTTAAATAGAGGTGCAAAGTTTGTATGGAGGGAACTTTATTTTTTGAGCTAGAAACTTCAAACTTTGTAGAAAGATTACTAAATACAATACAAAAAAGGACTGTCAGCGTTTTAGAAAATTCCACCCCTAAGGGGGTTAAATAGGGATGAAAGGTTTGTATGAGAAACACTTTTTTTGAGCTTGAGATTTGAAACGTTGTAGAAAGATTACTTATTAGAATAGAAAAACAGTTAGTACTTTTAACGTGTTAGAAAATTCCATAAAAAGGTACTTATGCAAGATTAGGATGAGAAACATTTTTTTTGAGCTAGAGATGGGCAACTTTGTGGTACGATTACTTATTAGAAAAAAAAAAACCTTTCATCGTCTTGGAAAAATACCACCCCTAAGGGGGTTAAAAGTGTTAAAACGGTATTCAAGGTTTATATGGAGAGCAAGAAAATATAGTCAGATATTTCTAATGTCAGTCTTAGTCTGTATGTTAAAAGACAACAAAACTGATTTCAGAGTTTTTTTTTAATTCATCCCCTATAGGCGTTAATGGGGCTTCAAAGTTTATATGGAGGGAAAAGTCATTTTTTAAGTAAGATTTTTTAATTTTGGTCTTAAAATAGAGAGAGCAGATTAGTAGATTTTTTTATTCATCACCTAAGAGTGTTTAATTTAAAGGGGATTCGAAGGCCGTATAGGGTCAAGACAATTTTAAAGTAAAACATTAGTGTAACTACGATTTTAGACGGTTTGTTTAAAACTAAAAAATACATTTCAATGTTTTTGAAATTCATCCCTTAAGAGGGTTTCTAGGGGGTTCAAAGTTTATACGAAGAGCAAGATATTTTTAAAATAATAGATTTATTACTTAGGTTATGGACCGTTTGTTTAATGATTAGAAAACGATTTCAGCGTTTTTTTTATTCATCTCCTAAGAGAGTTAAAAGGTTTGAAGGTTGTATAGAGAGCAAGACCTTTTTTAAAGTAAGACTTACAGATTTGAACAGTTACCAGAAATGTAGGATAGGTTAGGTTAGAACTGCGATGCTCCCAGAATCGAATAGATTTAATCAACATTGGGTACTTATTATTATAACAGTAATGTAGCTTAGTAGACACATAAAAATATATTTTTCTTTAATACTGTATGAAAACGTCTGTTCATGATTCCTAAGATATTTATGTTTGTAAAAACGAAGGTTTCAATTTAGATTTATCAATTTAAACTAACGAACTCATCGCACTGTTACCTTTTACGTAGGTCTAATCCCTGAACGGATTTAGATGAAATTTCCCGTACAGATAGTTTGAGACCCTTGGAAGGATATAGGATAGTTTTTGTATATCTTTAAGATGGTAGAAGTGTGTTTGGGACAGCGATAAATAGCTTGCACCGAACATAATTTAATAGCAATATTTTTTCTAAGACCATAACAAGTTTAAAAATATAACCTCTATAGCAACAACATTATGACTTGAATGGTGTCTGTAAAAATGCAAGGCCGTCTAGCACATATAATTTACTCAAAGACGGTCTATTTAGAGAGCCTTAATCGATACTTGTCTTCAGCAATACACTATTCAATACCCAGGCGAAGGACGGCTTAACGATTAGGCTATAAACTGATCGGTAAGGCCATGCAGTCAAGTTACATAAGTCACGTGGCACCTAGGCGCATGCCAAGCTTTATACGTTGTATACACCTATGTAGATAACTACATAGGTGTATAAATGTATGAAGCTTGGCATTGCGTGTAGGTGCCGCGCCGCGCCGTTGTCTCGGCACCAAATGGGTGTATCCAAACCGACGGACGTACTCGTAATATCTTGACTACATTCACGGGCGCGCCGCCGCTGTCACTAACTCGTGATCGTGTGTTGGGTGCCGGTTAATGTACAGATAATGCATGATAATGCACGGCCAAAATAATGTACAGCCCAATAATCCGCGTCCATACTGTACATGGATTATCAGGCTGTACATTATTTGGCCGTGCATTATCACCCTGAGCAAACTTGGTCCGGGGCAATAATTGGAAGCCACTTTTGTCCGGGCTTATAATGCACGACCCAATAATCCGAGTCCGCAAAAAGTGGACGCGGATTATCAGGCTGTACATTATTGGGCCGTGCATTATTGGCTCCCGTGTGTTGTTTCGATATTCACTGGCGCACCATTTGTCTCAGTGATAAATGGATTTCGACGTGTAAATGCGCAAAGCCTGAGCGGGGCGCGGTGTACCAATGTGGGCGCTGCAGCGCGCCGCTGAGAGTACCAACATAGGGGTAGCCACGTATATAGGACAACTCACCTGTCATTTTCCTATACAAAAAGTGACATTAATGCCCTCTCCACATTCGCGGGCGTGAATCGCAGTGCGTATCGCGGCGAGAATCGCGCGTGAACTGTTCCTTGGCTCCACATTCGCAGTGTTCACAATTGTCACAATTGTTCGCGTTCGCAGGCTCTTTGGGCCAAATACCGACAACATGTGATTAACGAGGCGCGAACTCGCGAAAAATATGCGAATCGGCTGCACATGTGCCGCAATACGCGCCGCGATTTACGCCCGCGAATCGCGCACGATGTAGAGATGCCTTAATGATATCGACATATTTACGACGTCCGACACCGTGTACAAAAGCCAAGTGCTTTTCTAATTACTTACTCAATTAATTCTCTCTACAACTCAGGTGCTTCTAATGTAAGCTCTGTCTTCCTCTGTTTATAACGTTTTGTTACTTTGTTTTCAGTTTTTATAATACTAATATAGGTACTCATTTGTTACCTAGCGCTAAATACAGTAGATTATTAACTTATCTAGTATCTAATATGTAGACAATGTTGGTCTCACTCTTGAATTGTTTGTTTATTTGTATAGTCTAAGATCGAATCGGTGTGTAACGGCTTTTTACAATTTAATTTGACTAGCCACTGGCTACACTGAGGCACTTGATCAATAACAAGCGGGATATTTCACCAGTGTTGCTATAAAAAGTGTTTCTGGGGTTCTCATTGAGGAACATTGATTTGAATCCACGCCTGTTTCCAGGCACCAGAACGAGTGAAGTTAAACAAGAGTAATAATTCATTCTTATTTTATAAAAAGAACAGCAACTGTTGTTTTCGCGCTAGTTAAATGAGCAAAAATGGAAGTCTCCAAGAAAAGAAAACAGAATTGGATAAAATAGAATGTAAGCGAAGCGCAGATCAGTTCATAAAATGATCAGGCTTTTCAGTAGAAAAATTTCGTCTTTAGAAAAACAGTTCATAACAGATTACTTACAAAGTCACGTTGGCCACGATTTAATTTTCCGCCCTCGGAAGTCCCGGACGAAAACTTAAATCAGTAACCAAGGACGGTGAAAAACCGCCGAAGCTGAAATATGCCGATGTTTTATTCATACGGGGCAAAGATGACGGTTTCGGGTATTTCGTGCCATTTCACGAATGGTACACGCACAAATAGATATTTTTTTATGGACAAGGTTATAAAGCATTCATGCTCGTGTTTTACTTACATTTTGGATGTTGAGAAATGTTTACGTGGTTCGTGTTTTGCGTTGTGAAAATACTGCGTTATTAATTCGAATAGAGCTATTTTTTTAACACCGAATTATATTGCAATCAAAACGGCGTCGTGGGTTTGGATCCCGGCTCGTATACCAATGAGTTTTTCGGAACTTGCGTATAGATTATTATTTGCTATTTACCGTTAGCTCGGTGAAGTAAACGGTGTACCCTTGTTTTGTCGACAACCTTTTCATCGAATATTATTTCATCGACAACGATTCATCGAAACATCAGTACTAGTAATATTGTTTGGCGTTATTTCATTTCAACTACTATTTATTTCAATTTATCTTACTACGTAGAAATACTATTCAACGAATATTACTTAATCGCTGATTTGTTTCAAATTATCTTAATTGGTACAACTACAAAACATTGCAATTCATTTCTTCGACGTATTACTTTAATACAATTTTATATATCCTACTGCACATTTAAAAAGTTAATTGTGTGACATACAAGTATGTATAATATTTATGCATAATAAAACTAAGAATCATTGGTGTAAATCGTTTATTACATAAAAATATCAGGGCGGACAAAAATGGCTTGTCATAAGCGAACTCTGTTTTAAGTCGGTTAGGTTAGGGTTCACTTGTGTCCCTCAGACCAGAAATAGACGCCCCGCGCAGCGGGGCGGCGTCGACTCGCTGCAAGGCAAAATTAGGTTAAAAAACGTTAGGGATTCAGATCCAGATCCAAAATAATTTTATGCGGAATAAATATTATTACATGTAAAAAAATTATAATTGAAAAAAACCCGAAATGAAAAGCCATGACATGAATGTTATTGAAATAAGTCAACTACCAATTAAAAGACCTCGATTCAAATTACCTAGTATCGAGTCTTCGACGCAATGACTTGTCGATGAAATGAAAATACTTGAAACGTTGTCTTTGAAATAATATTCGATTAAATGTTTGTCGGCAATTCAATGGTAAACCGAAGTAAACACATCGTGAGGAAACCTAAAAAAGAAACCTAGAAAAGGTATACATACATCTCCGAAGAAATTCAAAGGTGTATGTGTAGTCTATATTCAAAGGTGTAGGACTACTGCCCGTTCCATCTCACCCATGAGAGGAGGCCTGTGCCCACAGCAGTGGGACGTAATAGGCCGATTTATTATTTATTTTACTATTTATATTATTACTAGCTGATGCCCGCGGCTTCGCCCGCGTGGTTATAGGACAATGTAACATATTGAATTTTCCCGTGGGAATTAGATGTTTTCCCGCTGAAAAAGTAGCATATGTCACTCTCCAGCTTCTAAACTATCTCCATACAAAAAATCACATCAATACGACGCTCCAGTGCGACGTGAAAGAAGGACAAACATACAAACACACACACTTTCGCATTTATAATATTAGTAAGTAAGGATTTACAAAATATGGGTACCTATGATTAGAATTGTAAACAAAGGTTTAGAACGTCTTAGTGGATTCCAACCGTTTGAGTACCATTTAGGTATATCTAGAATCGTCTTTGACAATGCTGGGTGCTCCAAATGTAGGTATTGCATTACGTTGTAGACAGCATACAGATGCAATGCAATTCAACGTAGCCTAAGCTTCGGCGACCGATCGCTGCCGGTACAACACCGGAAACCTAATCGAATTGTTGACTGGAAGAGGCTATACCCAAGGGGTTTACAAATCCATAAAACGAGGAGCGCATGAAGAAGATTGGAAATTCACGGGTAAAACGAATCTAGCTAGTATATTTTGTAGACATTTAGAAAAGTACACAGTGACACATATTTAAATAAACTTTTATGTTTCTTCGCATGTATCATCATCCTCCTAGCGTTATTCCCGGTTGTGCCCTAATGGAGCCCGGGGTCCGCTTTGACACCTTATCCTAAGATTTGGCATAGTCACTAGTTTTACGCAGCGTCTGCCACCTGACTGCCATGTTTATATTCAGACGTAAATGCAATTGTTATGGTACGATGTTGAAGCGAAAGGCTATTTCTGACACTCCCATACGGCAATGACCTTCGATCTGAATCCCTTAGTTTTCTAATGTTTTAGGAGCTTATTATATTAACAACAACGGCTTTAAGCAATATACTTAGTATCCCATACTTAAGTACTTCAAAATTCATTGTTTTCGAGATATTTGACATCAAAGTTGAACAATTTTAGGCCAAAATCTGGTTTTCTCACCATAACTTTTGTGTTAATTAGTTTAAAATAAAAACCCTAGACACGTTTTTATAGACGTCATAGACGAACCTAAATATGTAGATTTTGTATGTTTTAGATCTTAAGTTAATTAATTATAATGAAATAAGTGTTTTTTAAGACATTGTTTTAAAAAAACAGACAAAATTAAGTAGGTATTCATTTCTTTCAAAATCCGGGAAACTAAAATGGAGATAAAAGATTGGAGAACCTATAGCCGTTTGACTTATAATTCTATCTGTAGGGCAAAAGTATTGAGAACCATTCAAAACTTGTCAAAAATCGATGAAAACCTCGGGTAGCCCCTTAAGTTCAGCCTTACAGAAACTCGGAGCCGTAATGACACCACTACTTGTTTTGTGGGTTTTTGTTGTGTTCCTGGTGGTGAGAAAGATCGCCAGAGCTCCCGAGGTTGCGGTTGACAAGAGTGTGGAACCTGCGTTTGTATCTAGCTGTCTATACAATACGTGTGTAGACTCGAAATTCATTATTACTCCAAAAGAAAGGCAAACAGCATGATGCCTCATGTTCAAATTGATAACGTACTGATGCTAAATGGATAGTAGACCATCAAATTATCGTAATAAAATATACATACAACGATTAGTACAAATGTCAGTTGTGACGTCATACCTGTGTGTCTATCAGTTGCAGAAGCGTTTTGCGCTGCCGCCAGCGAGGTCGATCTTTGTCTCAAATTTTTGGGTATTCATGTTCTTTAATTGTAGTTACTCTCATACAAACATTTGTTCCTCTGCAAATACTAGTTCGAATGACATCATAAAAAAATCTTAATCATCATCCCTATTAGGCCTATTGACGAAAATCCTATTCAGATATCTCAAAGAATTACGAGGCTACCACCGTTTTAATATTGCTTGTTAGATTAGAGAGAGAAAGCGCTCGTACATAGTGACGTCGCGATCTGCACCGTATCATAAGTAAATAACAATCGTTTCATATGAAGGTACGTTTTGCGGAAAAGGGACATAATATACCCCCTCTTAGAACTTTGTACACTTATAATTATAACTTTGTGATTGCTTTACTTTTTTTTACATTTGACAATATTTTTAAGCCTTTTTCGGGAAAATTCAACATCATTGGTTATTTTGTTTGAGGTCTAATGGTCGAATCCTCAGTTCGGCAGCAAGCTTGTGAGTTTACTGGTGTCATAAGCGTCCATAGGCGATGGCATTTGCTTACCATCAGGCAGCCCGTATGCTTGTTTTCCACCGGCGTAGTATAAAAAATCCGCAACAGCTACTTTCAAACTTGTCTCGAAAATGATGGCACATTTATATTCACGACAACATTGAAAGGGACTCCGACCATTCAACATCATTCGCTGGCACGTTTAGAAATGTGCTTTTAACTGAAGAATCTAGCTGTTGGTAATCTTCTCTTAGAAATGGCATTAACAAATTTGCAGGTTATACTTTAGATCCTGTTAATTAAAAGGACAGGCGTAGGCGGCGCGGTCGGCGGCACGAGACACGAGACGCTCGCTGCCAGGCGAGTATAAAAATGCTTACGCCTGCACGTCGATTACGTAACGCATTGTACGCGCGTCAGTAACATCAAAATGCCACTTTTTGTACGTGAAAATGATAGTTGAGTTGTCCTAACGTGGTTCTAAAAGTTCTAAAAGATCACCCCTCTGGACATGAACACTCCTATAGGTAACATCATTATGTCTTTTGACACATTCACAGCGTCGGGAAACCTCGTATAGGTAAATGAATAAGTTAATTATGCGCGATTATTTAAGTCCCGATTAGGAAAAATTATGTGTGAGAATCGTAAAAGTTTAACCCCCATATTCATAAAACTTAAAGTACCTCTGCTAAAAAATAAAATGTGCTTTGCCCCTTTCTTACGAACACAAATATTTAATGTCAATGTGACATATAAGGACAAACGAATTTTAACGCTATTTTAGTTAAAACAGGCTTATAGGACGTTTATGAATACGGACGTAAATCAATATCCCGTGTTTGAGCGTCTTCCGACGCGGTCTCTGCGCCTGCGACGGCTCCGTTAGTCTCCTAAACACCGCCTTAAACTAAACTGTCAGATGAAATACCCAGCACGGCGGCGACACAGACTATCCGTCTCTCTCTTAGCGTTATAATTTGATGCAGTCTATCTCGCTGCGACACAGCTCGCGGGCCGTTCTATGGTACCCGTGCAGCGCGATCAATATACTTATCAATGTCCGTGGTGTATTTCCGTCCATCGATTGCGTGAGACTCACACGCCCGGCTGATACGACAATAGTCAGTAAATGAAAATGTATGACACCGTTTCTGAAGTCTGCGACAAAGGCGTGCGGTAGTTTTATACACTGACTTATGGCGCATGCCGCGCGCGTCAGTCGCACGCGAACGATCGCGCGCGGCTTCGATCTGCCGCGATGCTCGGAACTTCACTTTTACCCTGCTTATTTCGCTAACGCAGATAAATTTTGTTGTCACTTATAAACGGTGAAATACCAGGCGCATTCAAATATCAAAGTTAACATCGCAAATATCTAATCTCGGGAATGGAATGTTAAAACGTAGGAACCAGTTTCAGCTTCGAGGATCAACATAGCAATTGGTTTGATTTGTGGAAGCGATTGTGTTCCTTTTGTTCTCTAGACTTTTTAATTTTCAGTGCATTTTAAATCGCTGCAAGTTTTATTTATTTGTTAAAGTTAAATTTGTATAAGAAAAGAATTCAATCACTATTTAAAATAAGTGATCAAACGGAGAGGGTTTTACAGGTGAAGTTAAAATACAGGCAATAATTATATAATTAGCTAACAAAGAAAAATGCCATGGCTTTCAAGAATTATGAACCACATAATATACATACATACATACATACATTCACGCCCTTATTCCCAAAAGGGGTATGCAGAGCACATGAAACGTAGGTATGTTCCAGCGCCACTTTTAGCATAAATGTGGGTATAAATTTTATACCTTTTATACTATAAAAGGTCGACAAAATGTGATATCGCAGTGATAGGTTGCTAGTCGATCGCCCACAACGCACTTTAACCCTGGTCCCTTTGTCTACTTTTACGACACCCACGGGAAGAAAGGGGGTGGTCAAATTCTAACCATTTTATGTGTGTTACCCGTGTGGTGTCACGGGTAACACACATAATATAATGCGAAAATATACCACAATATGTAACTAAGTAAATTTATAAAGACAATACAAACACCTAGTAGACAGAGCATTATTGTGAATAATACTATATTGAACTTTAGATATAGATAAGTAAGCTTTGCTTTGTATTTAGCTCTTCCTGTTTTTGCCTGCATACACTGCAGGTATAATAATTGAATAATATACTCCATGTGAGTTGCTGTACTAAGTATTTAAGTTTGCAATACCCGACTAGGGTCCATGAGACACTTTTATAATATTCTAACAACTTTTATTTTACCATGGTGCAATAAACGATTATGATTATGATTATGAAAAAACTAAAATCATCAAAGACCGCCATTTTTAAACCAGGCTTGCCACCTTAAAAATATTGTGTATCTGTGTCCAGAACGCATACAGGTATAACATAATGAAATATAACTGAAATCGGAAGTGTGAACCTTTTTTTCCCTGTCCGCTTCGCGTGAAATGGCCGCATAGGACTTCATTCGCTTTGCTCCCTCGTTCTATTAGTGGCATTTTAATTTTAGCAATTTTGCTTTAGACATCCACGTGAAGAGACCAAAATTAATCAATTAACGGTTCGAGTGCCCCAATTAGTTGAAATAATTGTCGAAGCGAGCAGTTCAAACTGCATTAATTCGTCCTTTATTCGAGAGCTCTCGGTCAGAATTGGACTCGATTATCTATCAACTTTAAATGGTTATCATCAAATCAGCCTACGTCCTCTGCTAGACATAGGTTTTCCCCAAAGAGTGCCACAATTGCCGGTCCTGCGCCACCCGCATCCACTTTAAAAGGTGGCGAAAGGATCTTGGTAGTGTTAGCGTCGCGGGAACATTGAGAAATGTCAAGGAACAAGAATTTATTTTTATGCACGTTTATGTAACGTACAAGTACCTTCAGAACACGTACCATTCCAACCCAGTTTAGGTTTTAATTCATAAAATAGACATGAGTTATCGAATAATCACGACTAAGGATTTTACGGTATTGCAGTACCTATTGAAAGTGTGATTTAATAAAATAAAAATAAATAATAACATTTCACACGTTATTTCTTTTTAAACAGGTATATTAATTTGATTTTTCCCATCAGATCACAATATTTATAAATTACAAAATGTCAACGTTATACAAATACTCATGTCTAATAATTATTATAGAAAACTTTGTCAGACAGCCATTTTGTTTTATTTATTGAGAAATGTCTCATCATTTCCGATATTTTTTCTTACAGTACTAAGTAGTTCCATATTAGTTCACGTTTATGTATAAAGATAAGACAATGTATTTCAAATGCTTATTATCTGCCCGGTAAAGGTCAAGCTTGAATCAAAAATCTTGAAATGACTTCACATAATTTGCCTTTTCTACGTAGGTATATTTCTTTTTAATTTTCTGGACTATGGAACGTCATCCGCTCAGCTGTAAAAAAAATGAAGAGAATCGGTTGACGTAGTCAGATAACCTCCGAATAGGTAGGTATCTCGGAAATCGCTGACTGAAAAAAATAAAATCTCACAAAGACTTGCCAATTCAATTTCTATAGTCGTTGATGCAAAAATTCCCTTTTCTCCGTTCGTACTGAATTTGCGATGGATTGTAATATTTTAAGATGAATTTCAACGCTCGTTTGGATATTCCCATTATATATGGAATTGCGTAACGATTTTTACCGTTTCCGTTCTACAGGAGTTCGTTGTTCAATTTAACAAAAACCGTTTGAATTTGGCCCGATACAACTTTTTGCTGTAGACAAAATCGAAACCAAAACCTGTTCAATAAAAGTTGCACAATGAGTTAAGTAATATAATATTTTTTACAATGTTTTTGTTATGTATTTTTGTTGATATTTGCTGGTCAATTTCTAATAAATTAGGAATCCTATTTGGATAAGTTCTTCATATCTTTTTTATTATTCGGACGATCCTCTACCACCGCATTAAGAATACCACTACATACGACCTCTGTAGCTTAGTTGATAGTGACCGGCTACAAAGCCGGAGGTCCCGGGTTCGAATCTCGGTAAGGGCATTTATTTTTGTGTGATGAGCATGAATATTTGTTCCTGAGTCATGGATGGTGGACATAGGTATTTAAGAATGTATTTATCTATATAAGTATGTATTTCGTCGTCTAGTACCCATAGTACAAGCTTTGCTTAGTTTGGGACTAGGTCGATTTGTGTAAGATTATATATCTTATATTTATACGGATCAGGTAGAAAGAACGACGACAAGGACGGTTTCATTTTGAATACAAAACTTTATATTATAAGTCGCGGTCCCATTGACATTGTTACACGTGTCCCGTCTGCTCTGCACTACTTGACGAAAACCGAACAGATCGTCTGGTACTTGCGCTTGAAGACCAAGTTCACCCTGAGGGTCGAGCGGTTGGAGTCCAGCCACAAAGCGAGTTTAAATTCATTTGTGGTGAGATTACCAACCGACAAGCGGTATAAGTTCATGAAGGCGGAGATCTGGCCGAAGTGTGTAGTTTCCAGGCGATTACGAGGCCGGCTATTTGACACCCAGAACTCAATATGTAGTTGGATTTTTTTGGCATAACACAAAGTTGGTCCCATTAGTAGAAATTGCTCAGAATCATGGATAGATTCGCATTTTTATATATTGTATCACGAATTTAATTTCAGCTTGTATTAGCTTTGTATATTCATATGTATGTTATTCTGTAAGGTATTTGTAAATATGGGCCTTGTTGCCTGAAGCTAATAAATAAATATTATGTAAACGATTAAGTACCTACTCTTTCAGAAATTACAACATAAAATCGTATAATTTTGTACTAGATAATATGATTACAGTGATCAATAATGCAGCCCAAAAAGATACGAAAAACTCTAGGAGCACAGGATATTATGCATATAAACCACTCGATATACCTAGTCATAATTATATCAAACTTTAGTAAACTCTCCATATATTCAAAGTTTAAAATAACGTAGTTAGTGAAACAAATAACTCACACAGTCCTAATGGATTAACAATGTCGTATTAACTCGTACTACCACAATGTATTTACTACTATAATTTAATCAAAAGTTAACTATTAACTTCAATAATACGAGTAATAATAATAATATTAAGGGACAATCTTACACAAATCAATCTTGTCCCATAGTAAGCTCAATAAGGCTTGTGTTATGGGTACTACACGACGATATATTTAACAGAGAGAAATACTTAAAGACATAGAAAACATCCAAGGCTCAGAAACAAATATTCATGGTCATCACACAAATACTTGCCCCTAACCTAACCTAACTTTGCCTACATGTCTGTAATACATTGCACCCAAACTTAATACAGAAATCGCATTACATTACATTGCACAGTGTTCATTTGCTCCTTCGTTGCTAAACCACCAAAATATCATAGCCATATATCACTATGCATTTGTAGGTTAACCCCTCTCCTACAGTATTAGCGCCGGAGCACGTATGAAACCGCACCGTACGTGATTGGGCTTATTACCGAAACCGTACTATTATCAAGGTGAGAAAACTGGCTTGGTCCGGTTCGAGCTAGCTCTAAAAGCCCCCAGCGATTCAGCCAATATTTGACAGGCTCGGCCCGGCAAAAAGGAAACGAAAAAGATGCTGAGAATAGGAATTGCTGCTTTAAACTCGCGTTTTAGGAGAAAATGTTAGAATGAGCTCAGCAAAAAGCGGATAGCGACATTTTTCCGGACCCCATTCTTTGGGGTAAGCATTTTTAATGTGTCACCTAAAAATAAAAAGTTAAAACGTTTTGTTTAAAAAATGGGAACAAAATAAAAATAGCACCGTGTTTAAGTACGAGTATATTGGCAATTGACAACAACTTTGTGCAAAAAGTATTTGTTGGAAGGATTATTGTACAAAAATTCCATCGGCTTTATTTTATATCGATGTAACGAATGGACAGACCCACGGTAACTAACGGTAGATTGCGTGTTTATATACATTTCCTTACTAATAGTGATTTTAATATACTTTACCTAATTTTTTGTCTTCCTGCATATCTCAAAACGACATTATTATTAATTTTGTATTAAGCAGTAACGCCGCCAACAAAATTATAAATTTTTAATTTAAAGGAAAAATTAAAAAAATCGACGATCTGCTCGGAGCATTAAATTTTTCAATTTTTCCTTTAATTTAGACATTATTATTGTTTTTTATTGTAAAAAAAATATAATCTGTGAAAGGTTTGGTGAGCCAGTAGCGTGTTTGGAGGCAATATAGGTATTATTCAGTGTTCATTTAAGGTAATTAAATTCTAAACACATACATTATGCAATAACCAGATATAAAAAAAGATTACTTAACATTAACTGCAAATGTAAAACTACAAAAAAAACTCAAAAAGCCAGATTCATAATTTACATTTTATCTGAATTTAAAAATAAAACTCCTAATAACATTTTTCCCTCCTTTTTTCAAACGTTTTATTACTCCTTTTGTATGCGACTCTGTACTAAATTATACTTTAAAGTTATCTATACGTTAATTCACTACAAATGTTGTATAAGTCATTCAGTTATGTATTTCATTTCAGTTATCCAAATCGTACAAAAAGTGGCGCCCAACAAAGGGGCCGAGTCACACTGAAATATTTTTTGCGTATTATGAAAGCTTCATGTAACACTCTTATAGATGGGTGAGCGAGATAGGTCAGGACCGTAGGGAGGCTTTGATTAAGTTATCTGTCAGTATAACAAGAGAACTGAATACAGGGATATTCAATGTGTTTTTCGAAGTTTGATAAAGATCTGGAGTGATATTAAACTTGTTTTGTTACAACTCGTGTCATCATTACCATAAGATAATATATTCCTTTACAAAAATAGTGAGATACCTTAAGGGGCTACCCGAGGTTTTCATCGATCTTTGACAAGTTTCGAATCGTATCTCCTACTTTGGCACTACAGATATTATTATAAGTCGAACGGCTATCGGTTCTTAAATTTTTTATCTACATTGTTGTTTACCGGATTTTGAAAGAAATCAATACTTAATTTTCTATGATTTTTTTTAACATTGTCTAAAAAAACACTTATTTCGTATCTCTATTGACGTGAAAGATCTAACATATTCGAAATCGACATATTTGGGTTCGTCTATGACGTCTCTAAAAACGTGTCTAGTTGCTGTTTCTTTTACCTTTACGTCGTATAAAATTCCATACAAGAGCTCCAAGTCCACTAGGGAATACGTCCAGAATATAATATAATTCTCCTAGGTAGAAGGCGATTGACAGCTACCCAAATAAATTATCGGACGCGAAAAGAGCGTACCTGTAACATTTAATCTTTATCTTTACAAGTATTATTTTAAGTTAAGGTTTGTTGATTATAAGTTGATAAGCGAAAGTAGATTGTGTAACATTAATAAAAGTAATAAAATCCCAAAAAAAAACCTTCCATGTAAAAAAGAGGCCAAGTTTCGAAACTCTTCCAGCGTAAAAAGTTGTGAGACATTTCGTAGAGCCAAGTCTCAGGCATTCTTATTAAACTTTATTTGCTTGCTCAATAAAATTATGCAACTTGGTAATCACACAACTTAACTGCATTTTTGGATTTTGGCATACCTAAAACTATGTAGTACTTTGTGATTGCCAAGTCACAAAAGTTTATTTAGCACGCAAATAAAGATTAATAAGAATGTCTGAGACTTGGCCTCTTTTTTACATGGAATGTTTTTATGGGATCTCATTTCTTTTAGTAGGTTAATGTGGCATCCATACATACAAACTCTGAATGCAGCCCTATTCTTGCTTTTGATATTTTTGTCCTATTCACTGCAAATGTAACTTTGTAATCCTATATATTTGTAGGGGATTACATATTTATTTATGCAGTTGATGTATCTAGAAAAATGGTCTAAAATTGCAATATATTTTAGTTTTTCCTTGATTTATACGCGAAACACTAATTGTTTTCTAAATTTAAAGCTTCTATGTTTGCTAGAAGTGCCTTAGAGTTTTGATGATCGGTCAGCCAGTCAGTCAGTGAGTGAGTGTGTGACAAAATTACATTGACAAGTATAATTCTTAAACTACTGGTTCAAATTAAATTAAATTAAAAATATACCGTGTTTATTAATGCCTGCTGGGTTACTAAAAATTCAGGATTCTAATTTTATCCACAACGAAGTTATACGGGCGTTGAAAATGGCCTGAACAGCTTCGAGAAAAGGATGTGACGATCGTGACGCTCTTTTACTAGACTTGGCGGGGGCACTGCCGTGCTCCCAGATAAGATTAGTGATCTTCACAAGTAAATGTTACGCTATTCGTGAACACATTATCATGTAAGCTACGTTTAAACGCAATTAAATAAAATAAATAAATAAATAAATATTAGGGGACAATCTTACACAAATCGACCTAGTCCCAAACTAAGCAAAGCTTGTACTATGGGTACTAGACGACGATAAACATACTTATATAGATAAATAAATACTTAAATACATAGAAAACATCCATGACTCAGGAACAAATATTCGTGCTCATCACACAATTAATTGCTCGTAACATACATCTTATTGTGTCGCTTTTAGGCTCATAATCCTGGATATTAAACACGCGTGTTTTATAACATTACGATACTTGTGTGTTATGGTTATATCCCGATTAATTCACGTTGGCACCTTGCAGCAAGATGTATGCATGCTCACGGTGAATTCTTAAATTAACCGGGTTGTACGGAATGTACAGCTTCTTTTAAATTTTTCAAATGGATTCTTACGCGACTAAACAAATGAAATCCTTTTTGTTAATTAATTGACTATTTCTTTTTGGATATGATATAGAAATGTTTAATTTAGTAAAACTATTGACTTTTGATAACATTTTACATGAATGAATAAAGATAACATTTTAAAACGAAAATATTTATTTTATTTTGTATTGGCTGTTAAGAGATTTGATTAGGCACATTAGGCGCGCGCACTGCGCATACTTCACGAAAAAAACTGTTGCGCGCCATTATAGGTTATTTCACAGATATTTGTAATGCGTGTTATTAACAATAATGTTGACTCGTGGTGACTGGAAAAGTAATAAAAATGGGTGTCCCTTGTTTTGTCGACAAACTTTTCATAGAATTTTATTTCATCGAAAACGTTTCAAGTAACATTTAGTTCACGAATTATTGCTTGGTGTAATTTTATTTCATGACCAGATCATTCCAATTTTTATTATTTCATAGAATAACTGTTCAGGGAATATTATTTGGCAAATAATTCATTTTGTATGAATTTTAATTGTCAGAATAACAAAACAACGAATTTCATTTGTTCGAAATTTTATTACAACATTACAAAAACAAACAACAACTGATTACAGGGTTAGGGTAAGATTAGGGCAGGCAGAAAAAGAGGGCAGTAAAAAACAAATAACCGTAACAATTGTATTGTAAGTAGGTTAGGTTAGGGTTCACTTGTGTCCCGCAGAGCGGAAATAGGCACCCCGCGAAGCGGGGTGACGTCGGCACGCAGGCGGTCAGGTTAGGTTTAGGTTAGGTTAAAATAATTGCCATAGATAACAGTGTATGCCAACTATTTTAATTTTAAATAATAATCCTTGTAATAATTTGTATGTTAGTTAAAAATACTTGTAACAATAAATCACAATACGTTTTCCATTACATAATTCAAATATTTAATGAATCGTCCGACAAGTAAAAATACACGATTTAAAATTACTTGTAATGACCATTCCACGAACTGAATTGTCGACGAAATGAAAATACATGAAACGTTGACTTTGAAGTGAAATTCGACGAAGTGAGTGTCGACAATTTGATGATAAACCAATAAAAATACTGGACGCCACTGGAAATTCTTGACGATGTATACAACATGTGAGTAAAAACCTGTTGACATCAATAAGTAAAGAAAAAACCTTGGCAGGCCTATACAATTTTCATTATATGAAAAGGATTTTTTCCTCGCAAAATGTGTTGAAAAACGTCGTACGAAACGCGTGAGCTTTGATAACTACATCCTCGGCTCTTTTATCAAGCTCACCTGCGGCTCGCGTGAGCAATTCCGCCTCTGAATTATCAACATACCGCACTTGTATCACAATGTACTATTAAGCACTGGTGTGCAAAGATTTGACCTTGATTAAATAAAATAAATAAACATTTATAGGTAACGGAGATCAATGTCCCCCGTGTGGTGTCGGGTTAGATTAGCACCACTCCCTTTGTTCTCGTGGGTGTCGTAAGAGTCGTACTAAATATGGGAACAGGGTTGAAGTGTGTTGTGGGAAATGGGTTAGTAACCAATCACTGCGATATCACATTGTGTCTATCTTTTAAACCCACATTCGTGCTAAAATTGGCACTGGAACATAAGTCTCATGGGCTCTGCTTACACCTTTTCGGAATGAAGGCGTGAATGTAGGTATCAATGAATGAATGATCAATGTCAACACTGCTAAAATGTTGAAAATGATGTACCGTCTGATATTATGTACGAGTATACTAACTGCGGGTACTACATAATATAAAAGAGGTTATCCTCTGGCTAACATCACAATGCAATTTTATTTATACCTTACATCAAAGACGACATAAATTTTACTCGAATAGCAGCTGTTTCCGTACCCTTATTGTTTGATAAATATCATAAGCTGTTAACAAATCCACTCAAAGCAACAACAAAATAGATAAAAAAACATCATCCCACAACAATCGATGACCTCGCAAACCAAGCCCGTCGAGCGTGTAAATAAAGAATTGTCAGTACGCATTTTACCCAAGCCTTTTATCCTTAACGTTTTACTTGAAAGCACACGTCATGTGACTGTGACGTTGGTGGCTGAGCGTGTTCCATAATTGAAGATATTCTTTAACATCACTTTTCACTTATCTTTGGCTGTGCCCTAAGGCAGGTGTAGTTTGCCGATACCGCGCTTCTTTTCAGAGCACTTTGAAACTGACTAGGTTTCTGCAGTAACTTTGTCAATGAGACTTTGGGAAGATGTTATCAGAGAAGTTAGAAATCAAACAGCTGAAAAGCAGAGTTATTGAACTTTTATGTGAAGTCTATTCACATTTTTAACCCACTTCAAAAAAGAAGGTTCTCAATTCGTCAGAATCTTTCATTTTTTATTTACCTATGTTCCCCGATTACTCAAAGATACCTAGACCGATATGGAAAATTTTTTTTTGTTTGAAAAGGTATCCTTCCTCTGGCAATTTAGGTATTATTTTGAGGAGATGTGGAAATTTTTATGTATCTGGCTTGGGAATTGAAGTCGTAAAAACTTTTTTTACTTAAAGTATCATGTTTTATTATCTTTTGGGACTTTTACAGATGGACAAAACTATTTAATAAAGACTGAAGAAAAACAAGCTATGATAACATTTCTTTGCGAAGGATTTATCACGACAGATCGATTTCCGTCTAATTCAACTTGTTCCGTGACACATCATAACCCTTCAGTCGGTATTATATTTTTCAGAAGTCAGAATTCGCTTACGGCATTACTGAGATCCTTTAAAATACAAGCCCATTTTACGAGTTTATTACATAACTTTACTCCTTTTATATTATCTAGAGCATAAATAGCTTTCTCCACGAAACTTACCATAATATTGTCCTTAAAATACCTATTTACATGAAACCCTTCTAGCCTCGAGGGACTCGCCCAACCAAGTTCGTCTAACGGACACGTGCGACTCATATATTTACTCAGATTTTTATGAATAGTACATTACTATAGAGGCCGGGGAACGAAGGGTTGCAGGCCAAGTAGATATAGACGGCCGAGCGTAGCGAGGCCGGATAGGGATACGCGGCCGGCAACCCCGTTTCTCGCCGAGATTTGTATAGTGCTTTTCTCAAACTTGCCAAGAAATAAAAATAAAAAGTAGGCAATTTGTTTTATAAATAATACGTTTCTTCGTGCACCGCCTGCACCGCCGCCGCCGCGCCGGCAGCTGGCCCGCGCCCCCGCCCTCCGTTTAAGAACAAAAGAAGGTTGCTTTACAGGCCTAGGTGTGTAAGGCTGTATGGAATTTCTTTACATATCATCTTCACTCATCGCACCGGATATGTAGTATTTCCGAACCTAATTTGAAGTAAGTCACGTCAACATTTCATTGCAAGTTTGAGAAAAAAATATATCAAGCTTACATGTTACACTGTGTACGACTACTTGTATTTTTAAGTTGGAAATATGCTTGTAGTAACGTAAGGTAAGTATTTGTTACTTAGTAGGTAAACAAAACACGGCCTTAATCTAAAAAAATAGGGACTCTTAACGATGTGCATTTAGTATTCTAATTAGAAATGTGAGCATTGACGAGTGATTTAAACACGTAGAATGATGCCACACAATTGATAAGTGCCTACAATACAATACAAATATTCTTTATTGCTCACCAGAAATACTAGATAACAGAAAAATGGAGGTAAATGAAATATAAACAATGGTAGACAACGGGCGGTTTTATCGCTAAAAAGCGATCTCTTCCAGACAACCTTTACCAGCCTACCTACATCATAAGTAATAAAAGTTTTGGTTGACACTGATTTGAAAAACATGGATGCTATAATATAAGTATAATTAATGTACTATATCTACGACAACTAAATGTCTCAGTGGGTATTGTTTTAGGATATAGGCTATAACTACTGAAAGATTGATTTTCTATATTTCTGCTTTTTCCCCAATGAAAAAATAATAATTACAGTGGCATGTTGTCGTGAGAATACGCAGATTCGTGTAAGTAAACGAGTTACAGATGGCTTGCTACTACATGCTCTATAGTAGTGTTGTGTTCCTGGTGGTGAGCCAGGTCGCCAGAGCTCCCGAGGGTGCGTTGTGTTGAGAGCGAGGGAATTTGTTCCTTCAGCTGTCAACACGGTGAATCCTCAAATATATCAATGGTCAGCAACGCCCATTGTACTCCTTTGGAGCTGCATGCGTCTATAGGCTGCAGTGTCCGCTTACCATTAGGCGGGCCGTACGCTTGTTTGGCACCGTCGTTGTATAAAAGTAAAAAGTTTATTCCAAGAACATGTTAAGGTATATGGCATTTGAATGATAAATGGCTATTACATTACTAGTAATAAAATATTGAAAGATGCGCTCTATTAGTCATTCAATAATTAAAAGGTGATCAATATGCCATTTGCAATTGATACATTTTTATGATAGAAATCCACAGAGACAAATTACGTACATTTTAATCATTGTAAAAAGCCTACATTTTCCACTAAAACCGCCTAATGGTCCATGTAATTTTAAAAAGCTTAGGAAGTGTGTACACATACAATACTCGTAAATTAATATTCTAGTACATTTTCACATTAATGTCAACCGAGAGCAAGCAGTATACACCAAATTGGTTTAAACAATTTATAAAATGAATTTCAGAGCTAGCTAGATTTTAATGTTAATACGAGCGTCAAAAGAGCCCGGTAAGTATATTAAGTATTAAATATTTACAGAAAAAGTGAGATGAGGTGTGGCTCGGTGCAGGCGTGTTGAGTAGCTTGCGATTTTTCTACGGGTTCATTCGAAATCTTAAAAGTAAAACGGCCGGTCATAAAAATATGAACGTGTCCTTGTTACTGTAAATATAGTATGCAAATATCATTTGGGTAAACTAAACTTTTTCATGTTTTGAAATGATACGTGTATCGGTTTGTACATATCTCAGCTGCCATAGAATTATTTCATGTCTCAATTTATCGTGGTTTTTTTTTGTTTCGCATATCTATAGAGAACCTGAAAGTCATCGAACTTCATCGGTACCTACCTAGTTTTATATCATAGGTACTGGTACTTTTTATTTTTCGAGTCAATAATACTAGTGACGACCGGTTAGTCTAGTGGGTAGTGACGCTGCCTATGAAGCTGAAGGTCCTGGGTTCGAATCCCGGTAAGGGCAAATATTTGTGTGATGAGCATGAATATTTGTTTCTGAGTCATGGATGTTTTCTATGTATGTAAGTATTTCTATCTATTAAATATATCGTCGTCTAGTACTCATAACACAAGCCTTATTGAGCTTACTATGGGAAGCCCTTTACACCCGACTTGAAACGATCGTGAGTGTTGATTTTGAAAAAATATTTCGCGTATGGCGAACCGCTTTTGCGAACCCAACCGATGTCGATCGATCGTGCGGCTATGCTAGAATGAGACAAAAAACACAGAAGGCTCATACGTACGCGTCGGGACTCGTCAGTCTCATTGATGTGGCGTGGGAGATGGCTGTGTTCTTTGAACGTCGGACTCACTATCGTAAGTGGTTTTTTTTTTACTAGTTATCATTAAATATCTTCGTAATTTACTATCGAATTGCAAAGAGTAGTGTGTGTGTGATATATTTTAATTACTCTGCATTAATTAGAATGAAATACATATATGCAATTTGTTTTTAAATTTTAACTATCACGATCGTGCGATTTCGGTTGCGTTGCGTATAATTGAACTCTCACGATCGTGCGGTTTCGGTTGTGTACTGTGATGTTGGTTTAGTAGGTATAACTTATACATGTACACGCTTGGCTTACTAATCGGGATGTTTTGCTTATTTTAGGAGCTCCGTTGACCGATAAAATAATAGAAGATCTGCTCGCAGATGGAAACCTGTCAGAAATTGAAGGTTTAGATGACGATGATTTGGAAGATGTGCCTAACTTTTTCCATAACCTAGCCAGTGATGATGACTTGCTCTCGGATGAAGAAATTTCTACTCTGCATGAAGAAAGGCCACGGTCGCGTTCCCTAAGTTCACCGCGAGCATATTCTCCACCCCCTTCTCCACGACCAGCGTATCCACCACTAGGGACATTATCACAGCCCCCTATTTCGGCGTTGCAAATCGGAGCTAGAAGACGAGCAGGTCGAGGTAGGTCGGAATCTATACCTAGAAATGTTCGAATAGGCAGAGGTAGATCTCTCCGTACACGGGGAAATGTAAGAGGTAGATCTGTCCGTACACGGGGAAATGTACGCAGTGGAAGATCTATATCAGCACCTGCACCTCGAAGTCGAACATGGAAGCGAGTTCTGTTTACGGATAAGCCACACAATTACACCTCGCTTCCAGTGAAACCTGTCCGCTCCCCGGTAGAGTACTTTCATGAGTACAATGACAATGACTTCGTGGAAGAGTTCGCTAGATGTACGAACTTGTATTACATGCGAAAAACAGGCGTAGAATTAAAAACTACCGCCTCTAAAATCTGCAAACTCTTTTCCATTCATCTAGTTATGGGTTGCATTCCTTATCCTAGATTGCCTATGTACTGGAGAACGGGGACTAAATTATCATTGGTGTGTATTTTGTCCCGTCCTTTTTTCCCTCATTGTCTCAAATAAGCTAGGAATTAGCATTTTTTGTTATGTAAACTATAATTTTGTTGATTATTTTGTAATGCTGCCTGAGAAATCTCTGTGATTTAGTGCCGAAATTATGAGTAAATAAAAGTTACTTAGTTTTATTTCTATAACTGTGTTTTATTCATTTAAATTCTTCAATAACCGTTTTATTGTAACATTTCTACACAATCACATCATAACCCTCACGAACGTGCGAGTTACATATTATTCCTGAGCTACACGAACGTGAGGGTCTGATTGTGGAAGACCAGCTCAGTCAGGATTTTTTTTGTTATTTTTCCTACACTCCTTATGAAGTAATAATAAAGTTACGTAATGTCGCACGGAGCTGTTAAAGATTTTTTTCTCTCGGGTGTAAAGGGTTATGTCGATTTGTGTAAGATTGTCCCCTAATATAAAAATATATATATATATATATATATATATAAAAAAAAAAAAAAAACGGACTAGTAAGGAGCAGACCCAGACGGAGATGGCGAGAAAAACTCGACGCTTTCCGGGAGGACTAGTTTAGTTTAGAAGTCGATAAAAATGCGTTGAGAAAGAGAGGGAGGTATTTGCCTGGCAGTGGGACAGTTCGGGCTAAGATAATGAGGGTATGTTAAGATTCTCCTGGTAAGGTCAAATATTTGTATTATGAGCATGAATATATCTATAAAATAAAGCCGCGTTATATCGTCTTATAGTCATAATACAACAAGTAATAATGACATGATAAATTGTAAATTGAATGCTTTTAATGTTAATGTCAATTTTAAATTTTAATTCTGTTTTTATAACTTATAATTTTTATAACCTTATTTTAAGTTTATCATTGTGTGCCCTTACAGGGCGTCATGACCTGACTATTATTACTTTGTAACATCTTTATTGAAATGTACATGACTTATACAATTGAATAAATAAAACAAGCCTCATTGAGTTTACTATGGGACAAGTTCGATTTGAGCAAGATTGTCCGCTAATATCCATACTTCCATACTAATATTATAAATGCGAAAGTGTATGTGTGTGTTTGTTTGTTTGTTTGTCCGTCTTTCACGGCAAAACGGAGCTACGAATTGACGTGATTTTATAAGTGGAGATAGTTAAAGGGATGGAGAGTAACATAGGATAGTTTTTATCCCCGTTATCATCCCCTAAGGGGGTGAAATGGGGGGGTAAAAGTTTGTATGGAGCTGCGATATAAACGAGTTCCACGCGGACGGAGTCGCGGGCAGAAGCTAGTTTATTTATATTTTTTGTATATTTTATATCAGTTCTTTTAAACAGATTATACCTATATGTAGTAGACACCAAACTGCTATATCTAGAGCCCCACCTCGAAGAGCGACTCTGAATACCTTCGCTGGTACTCGTAAATCGTGAGACACGCGTAATCTCATTATCAGATTTTACAACTAACATGCTTACTTGTTATCCAAGTTTTGCGTAATGAACAACGTAATTGGTTTACAACGGTAACTGAATTGGGTTTCATTTGCATGTAGTTAAGTACCCTTCAATGGTATACAAAGTTTGCTTTTATGAGTAAGCATAATATTTTTATTATAATTAGTTAAATACTGCCCACAACTTAGTAGCGCTTCGTGGAGGCCTGTATGTAGAGGGAAGCGCCTACGAGTAGAGCACCCGCCTAGCGCCTAGCGGGTTCCTACACCGCTACGCTACTCATTAAACGCTACGCTACTGTCGAAACGCTACGCCGTGCTGTAGTCCGTAGCAGATAAGACTCCATAAATTATGTAGCGAGAAGCGTCCGTAGCGCGCTGACGCATTACATGGGTGAACATTCGAGACCAAGCCTCGCTACGTAGAGGCATGACTATAGAAGACCAAAGTGACTGATATAGTTCAAAAAACCGGCCAAGTGCGTGTCGGGCCACGCGCAGTGTAGGGTTCCGTAGTTGCATGTCTGTCTTAGTTACATCGACGTGCGGTGCGGTTGCGTCGGCCGAATTTGTACGAAAATTGGTCTTTCCAAGTACACATTAAGTTGGTCGACTATTACTCGGTAACTACTTATGCCTCATTGTCCGTGATAGTTTTCTTTAACAAAAATCTCCCGAACAAAAATTAGGGCTTTGAAGCTCAATATCTCGCAAACGGATCATTGATTTGAAAAATGGATTTTGGAAACCCATAGTAGTTTTTAACGAGCTATCCAGCAACACCCCACACTTTTAACGAGAATAAAAAAAGACCGGGTTGCACTCCGGGAGTGCCGGCAGAAGTGAAAACTCAACAACATTGTAACATTTAAATACCCTTATCACAAAACAAATTATTTTTAATTAAATATTTTGTTTTCGTGTTATTTTTAACGAGGAAGTTACCCCGATCATTGTTTAATCGATATGATACAGAGAAAGAATATAATGGAAAAATAAACCATCTTCGTGGCAGTAGACGTGGCAGAACCGATGGTCGATGGAGTAAACAGGTTCTTGAATGGAGGCCACGGCTTGGCGAACGTAGTGTTGGACGCCTTCCGGCCAGATGGACCGATGACTTGAGGTCGAGCTTGGAGTGACTGGATGGCAAAAACGGGAGAACGGGTCTTGTGGCGAATGCTTACGCCTACGTTCCGCAGTGGACTGCAATAAGCTGATATCTGTGTGTATTTGTGTGTGTGTGTGTGACGTGTCGCTTGCTACAAAAGGTATCTCATAGAATTAAGTCTTGGCGTCACGTTGCCTGCTGCTGCTGTCTGTAATCGGCTATGAACTCGTACCTTAAGGGGCTACCCGAGGTATTCGTCGATTTTTGAAAAGTTTTGCATCGTATCTCCTACTTTTGCACTACAGATAGAAATGTAAGTCAAACGGCTATCGGTTCTTAAATCTTTTATCTCCATTTTTGTCTACCGGATTTTGAAAGAAATGAATACTTAATGTTGTATGATTTTTTAAACATTGTCTAAAAAAATAATTTAATTATAATTATTTAACTTAAGATCTAACGAAATCTACATATTTGGGTTCGTCTATGACGTCTTTAAAAACGTGTCTAGGGTTTTCATTTTAAACTAATTAACACAAAAGTTATGGCCAGTAAAACAGTTTTTTGGCCTAAAATTGTTCAACTTTGATACCAAATATCTCGAAAACAATGAATTTTTAAGTAAATATGGGATACTAAATTGCTTAAAGCCGTTGTTGTTAATACAACTGAGGGATTCAGATCGAAAGTCATTGGCGTATGACATACACGACGACATAGACGTTCTAGTGCACGTCAGTGGCCGAATACTTGACACTTTCAAAGTTATGTCGAAACAGTAAAGATAAATAATAGTCGTCAACTTCAGGTGCATTGCAGGTTGCAGGGAGGGGAATTAAGATATCGAGCTTTGGAGCGTTTATATAAATAAGTTCCGAAAAGCTCGCTGGAAAAAGCTAGGCATTAAGATTGAGAGTCGCACGCTTGAACTACGCTATCGCCGCCACGATGTGTGTACATACTTAATGTCGTTCGCCGTCATAAAAATACATAGAAACAAGTAGTGTCTCGGCGACACTTCGCCTGCTGGCCGCTGTCTGTAGTCGGCTACGAACAACATTCACGGAATATGTTGCCATGTTGTAATGCCTTTAAACATCCCGAGTAATTTTCCTACTAAAACCAGCGTTGAATGAAAGAAAGAAAGAAGAAAGATTATTTATTTGGTGTGATATCAATATCAGTTACATGTGTGTCTTACAATTAGAATTCACCAAAATGGATGCCACTCAGCATAGGCCACCAGCAATACATGCTAAAGGCGCTGGTATTCAGGGCACCTAGAGAGAGATACAGATAAAGATCTTAATATGTAACTTATAATTATAACTTAAACGTAACAGAACTTAATAAATGAGAAGGAGAGGTCAATGGTCAATCAGGTCTAAGGTAAGTACAAGTATGATGAAATGCAGGTGTAGGTATGATATCATTTACAAATATTGAATGAAGAAGAATGAATTAAGTGCTATGTGGATTGTCCGCTTATGCATTAAATATTTGTAGGTTGATAAGATACATTTTAATATTGTTTTTAAATGATGCAATGGATATAACGGATATACGGATAACGTTTCTCACTCTGATGATGGTCTACTTTACATTGCTATTCTTGCGTGAAATACAATAGGAACAATAACGACCAAGGACTGATATCACTCACACACGCACGTTTAAACAATAGTTTAATCATGCATACACTTCGGTGGTTCAGTCTACACAAAAAATACGTTCACGATTTTGCACCTTATCTCGCCGTTATAGGGCACTAAATGTTCCTTTGACGTTGACGGTACCCCCGTATACTTTGTAATTTGACCTTATAGATGTAACAGCTAGATAAAGGTACGTAAATCAGATCACCCGGTTTCGAATAGTGTCTCACGTTTCGCAGACAAATTGGTGTAACCAGAACTTGCACAATTTATAAATGGATCATCATTAACTTGGAAGAGTTTGGGTGATATGAAGGCTGGCCATGGCTCGCTGAGGTGAGTCGAAACGAATCGAAATCATTCGCCTTCTACCCGTTTACATTCATGAAACTGAAGAAGCGAAGAGCCACAGCGCTTTTCCACTCCTTAGGTGGATGAATGCTCTGGAATTTAATTTATGATATTGTATCTGACTTTTGACTTGCCATACGAATAAATTAATTAATAGGAATAGCATCCATCCATTGTATTCTGTATGTGAGTATATGGACGTAATATAATAATCTATGTGACATGGTTAGTATAATTTAAAAAGTTTTTTATAATTTGATAATGTTCTCGTTTTTATTTTGACGATCATTACGAGATATCAATGTCAATATTTATTTTCCTTATTTTGATTTTATAATTAATCATTCTGTAATACATGTCCATAATAATGTTGTATTGTACCTGTGACATTTCATTCAATTAATATTAATTATTTGAGGATTATTGAATAAATTTGTGTAAATTAGCTTAAAGTTAACTTATAATTTTAAATTTATTATATGAAATAAAGAAAATCTAATCTAAATCATAGACTTATCCTCATATACCCAAAACAAGTAACTCATACTAATACTAGCTTTAATCCGTGGCTTCGTTCACGTAGACTAACGAGTCGTCATAAAGGATGCTTGTTATGAGCGGCGAATACACTGCTTCGGTCACCTCCGGTCCGGTCCGGTCTGCCGCGGTCCGCGGACTTGTTTCGGACTTAGGCCAACGATTGTGATCTTCAGATTAGTCTGTCCGCCTACTGCGGTCACATACATAGGCGATTGCCGTCCTCTTTACACCATTTCGGTTACCGAACGTTGCGACTGACTTAATGTTATTGCCGATTTAGATTCCATGCAGGCGTAGTATAAATTAAAGGACTCCTATAGAAACTTCCACCGTATATTCTTCTTATGCCCATTCCCAGATCCGAATAGCTGCATACCAATAATTGCTAAAGCTTAAAGTATTCAATACATCGTTCATCATTATCCTCCTAGCGTTATTCCTGGTTGTGCCCTAAAGGAGTCCGAGGTCCGCTATGACATCTAATCCCAAGATTCGGTTTAGGTACTAGTTTTACGAAAGCGACTGCCATCTGACCTTCCAACCCAAAGGGAAAACTAGACCCTACTTTACTGTGATTATGATTAGGCCGGTTTCCTCACGATGTTTTCTTTCACCGAAACAACGTACATGAGCCGGGATCCGAACCGACGACCGCCGCATGCCTGAACCACTAAGCTAAGTAGCTTTAATACATTGCTATCAGTGTAAGTATCAAGTAACATATGGATTCTATATAGAACAAATGTTACCTACGTCAATTCAATTACATGAATGAAATTGGATTTCAAACGTATCAGTTACGTAACCAGAAATGTTAGGTTGGAATAATGCCAGGTAACCAAAATCAGGCAAAATAATTGTGATGCATGTGGAACCTTTACACTTAAGCGCCAAAAAACGGGTACCGTTTGCATGGAAATTATTTACGAAGTTTACCCGTTTTTTGCTCTTGAGTGTACTATGATTGTCCCACCAACTGTTAGAATGAAAGTTATGTAACACCTTACACCAATTATTGTTGTTACAAATTGCTAGGTGTGAAAACAACAAGAAAATAAATTGTAATACCGTTAGTTAGTAAAGGCTAGAATTGATTGTTGAAGAAGTCTGTTGCGGGTTCTATCATTGTAATGTGAGTGCCTAAGGCGATATGGTTTCTGCACGCACTTGAAGCCTGCGTGCTATACTATTAAACACACACACCTTAAACACAGTACCTATATCGAGCTAACATGTACGAGCCAGTGAGACAACTTGCCCAAATATGTTCATATGAGTAACTACTTTTTCCCACATTACAGATAGCGGGGTCAAGTTGGGTAAGTGAAACAGCGGGGCAACTGGAACACTTTAAAATATCTCCCATGTAATAACTTCATCAAGCCGCAGTGCGTGTTGGTTATGCAGTTACGGTCGCAATAGTTTCACGTATAAATAAGACATGGAGCTGCGGGTTGCGAGTGAAAGAAACAGAGCTTTAGGAATGCCGCATGTCTAGTGGTCTAGTGGTTCTAGCCAAATTGAACTTATTGGGCTGTAATTAATGTAACTACGATAACTTTTAATTAAATTTTCACGAGTGTGAATTTGTTTCGCTTAAAACTTAAAGACTTAGCCAGTATTTGATATTTAAAAACATAACCTAAAATTTACATATTGAGGCAAGTGAAATAGTTTGGGCCGGGGAAAGCGAAACGTATGTTTCACTTACCCCCGTTCAGGGAGTCTAAACATTCTTAATTTCACCTTTTTAAACACTTTCAATCATCATTTTCGCAAACTTTGAGTCAGTGTAATTCTTTAAAAATATCTCAAACTATCATTTTGTTAAAAACACTAATTATAATTCAACTCATTATTGTGATTTTAACTTGATAAATTACCACTATTTTTGCACGAATACTTTTATTTTATCTACAACCATATAGTAAATCCTCTTTAAAGTGGTTTCAAAAACTATAGGTCACTTTTTCAATACTAAATATGACATTCTTATAACTGCATGCTAATTATTAAACTACTATAACTTACCTTTAGTCCTCTTAAACCGATATTGACTACCCCTGACTTTTAATATTATGTTTCACTGACACCGAATTCACATTATTTGTTGCTAACTTATATTTTAGGGTCTCATGGTTCACAACTGTTTAATCACTTTCAGATGTATTGTCAGTTACATATAAAATTACTTTGATGCTAGTACTAAAAGACAAACACTTCACTTTCTGTTTCACTTACCTCAGCGACGGGGGAAGTGAAATAGTTTTATTTCTGCGGACGTTTTCTGTTTTTTACCGATTCTGAGCGCTCTTAGAGTTTATATGTTGCTGAATTTGTAACATATTATTATATTGCAGAAGTACATTTTATATTGTCGCTGTAATATACTTTTTATTTGAGTAATGCCAGTTGATAAACTGAAGAAAAAAATGAAGTATGTTTCACTTACCCAACTTGACCTTACATACCTAGCTACCTACCAATTTGTCGCAACAACTTGCTACGGTAGAAACGCCACAGCAATACAAACTTACACCATCAATATGTTAAGGCAGTCAAGAGACGAGCTGCATGCTAATCGTGTGGTGAACGGCCTAATGGGGCGGTTAAAGCAATTTACCCTGACGAAGATAGAGTAGGTAGTCTTTTGTTCAATACATGTAACAGACATTTCTTGGAACATTACGGTACTTACGCTATTCCGAACGAGCGAATTTCGCTTCACATGGAAACTAATGGTTTTTGTAGGCGTTTCATGTTTTCTTTCGATATATTGATAGTACACGTCACCTAGGGCGATAAAACAAAGAATGCCGCTGGTAAGTATATGTCGCCAAGCAGAAGGCAAGGGTGATACATATGCTATCCGCGGCTTTCTTTATCGCGCCCATTGCGAGTTGAAAGTTTTAGGTTTCTCCCGGCCAAGAAAAGGAATTACCCGCACGCGTAGCGGGTGCAGCCACTTTATAGTCAGGTGTGTCGTAAAAGTGTTAAAACAATGTAAAAAAATGTGTGCACAATGATTAAGGCCATAAACGCTTCATTTTAAATAGCAGTGTAGACTCAAAATTATTGATTACTTCAAAAGAACAAAGGCGAAAAAGTATGCCTAAGGACGAAAATCTCATTCAAATATCTCAAAAAATTCCGAAGCTACATTTTAATGTTGCTTGTTACAGAGAGAAAACGCTAGCAGATAGTGTCGTCACGATCCTCGAGCGTCATAGTTGACAATCGTTTCATATGAAGGTGCGTTTTGCGGAAAACGGACAGAACATACCCCTTCTTAAACCTTATAACTTTGTGATTATTTAACCTCTTGCGTTGCTTGTTTCTCCATTTGACTACATTCTTAATCCTTTTTCAAGAAGACATCGTTATTCATTATTTTATTTAGTGTCTACAAGTGCAATTTCAAGACGCACTTAGAAAGTTATACAAAAGTTAAACAAGAAAGAAGCCTCAGCAAGATTTCTTTTTATAAAACGTGACTGGCAAACATGCTTACGGCCTGATAGTAAACAGACTCCGTGACCTGTGGACGCTTGTGACTCCAGTGGAGCAAAACGCGCATTACTGACCCCTTCTTGATACGAATATTCGTGTCGACAGCGAGAGATACATTGAGGTCGCTCACTCTGATCACATAGTATTTCGGGAAGCTATGGGAGACCTAAACTCACCACCATCGGTCGATGACGTAACGTATTGTACGTTGAGGCTCTAGTATAAGTTTTACCGAAACAAACACCCTCAATTTGTATGGGCTTTGACAGCTAAACGTAAACGCGGTCGTAACGTTTTGTAAAACGGTATAGTACATTGTTTAACGAGGGGCGTAAGTGGGATATTGCGAACAAGAGTCTATCAGAAGCCCGACGCCGAAGGCGGAGGGCTTTTGATGACTCGAGTTTGCAATATTCTTACGCCCGTGTTATACACAATGTTTTTCATCACATTTGCGAGGAAACAAATACATTTTAGATGAAATTAATACAAATCGTAATAAAAACTGCAACATGTCAGTCGTCCATTTTGTTGAATTTGACGTGAGGCGCCTATGGCAAAGACCCTTCGGTATACAGCCACGATTGGAAAATACTTAAAAACATTTTACATAGACACTAAATAACTACATATTAAATCTGTAAATAATTCTGTTAAACATGTTTGAGTAGTTTTTTAAGTTTAAATTTATTTATAAATACGTTTTCAGACATCGTCTTTGATATAAAACCTCTTTGCTTTGTAACTGCCGCATGAATGACAGATACAATTTAAGAAAAAAACCATTACGCCCGTGGGCGTAACACAGGCTATTACAGCTCTGTATGTCTCCGCATTATGAAGCCCTTTTCGAGCAAGTGTGATGAAAAAACTTATACTAGAGCCTCAGGTCGATTCACCAGAGCTAGCGCGGAAAATATATGAAACTGTCATTAATTTCATAGACATTATGCGCCAGCTCTTGTGAATCGACCTGTACGTCAGGTAGATCTAAATGTCAATTGACAGTTGACTTGTCCTAATGCGCGTTGGAAACGTTACGTAACTACCCCTCTGCAGGTTGATTCGTATCGTCACGTAGATCTAAATGTCACTTTCTATATGAAACATTTCAAAACGCGCGTTCGATACGTTACATGATTACCCCTCAGAGGGGTAATCACGTAACTTATCGAACGCCCGCTAAACTGTAATTTTTCCATATACAATTTGTCATTTAGATCTAGTGATCGACCTGCAGGGATAATTGTATTGACCACATACCTACAGAGTGACTTAGTTGTGTTATTATGGCTGCAGTTTTCTGTGAGTTGGAGGTATGTACTTCCCCAGTTGGGCTCCAAACATGACCGAGATGATATTCCGCTAAAATCTACCTGCTTAAGCTGGATTTAAGAACGAAAGCATTATAATTCCCTAGTCAAATGACTAAACTTCTGAGCTTATTATTGAAAATCAAAATGATCCACTTCCCGGTGACCGATTAAGCTGAAATTTTGGGTATAACTATAGTTTGGATAACAATTCAATATTATGGTACCATTGAGCTGATGTGATGATGGAGACAGAAGGTGACCATGGGAATTCAGTACTTAACCGATGTAACCCCGTTGAGTTGGGGCTCGTTAGAGTCGTCTCAATGAGTAGTTGATGATGGTATTGGTATACAGAAAAGTACAGTCGGCAATAAAAGCTTGTACGGAAAATCAAATTTTGACAAAAACATGTTACTAACTAAAATGCCGTTAAAATTCGTTTGTCTTTAGTTTAAAATTTCTGTTCGTAAGAAATGGAGTTCAAATGGATGGATGGATGGAAAATAGAACACAATTTATTTCATAGAGGCATTGTAATTTATATGAATTAGGGGCTTACATTACATTTTTGCATTAAATTTTAACAATATTTGTTATTTAAATTGAAACAATATTAGTAGGTTTATACCTCAATCTTCTTTAAATGGTTTCTTATTTTGTTAACACTTCACAATTCACTCCCAAGAATCGCTACGCTAGTAGCCGATGCCTTGGTTTTTCTCGTATGTAGCGGAAAGCGACTACGGCGTAGGCGCCCGCTAGGCGGGTTCCTGGCAGTGAAAGTGTTTAACAACGATACATATTACTTTTTTTTTCCTATTTGAAGCTTGAATAAGGGCTGCAAGAAATCTTTTTTGAATAATTAATGGTACTACTCATTATTGAAACGTAATGGTAATTTCTTATCCGTGTAGTAACGGTAGAAATTATTATTTATTAAACTGATATAGCGCGGTCAAATACTGTATTTGTATTTTAGGTTTAGAATGGAATTAATAGTAAGTAGAGAGAAGAAAACAGAAGAGCAGGATAACAGTTTTAGATTTGTTGAATAATAGCCGACATTATTTTAACATAATTTTCGTTGGAATGTTACTAATATAAGAAATCTAAAACAATCAATTCAAATGTGAAAATATAATACTTTCGTTAAGTATAATTTAATAATTTGATATTTACAAAAAAATATAAAATAATAATAATAGTCAAATAAAGAATAACAAAACTAAGCAATAATATTAACAAAGACACATTGCTACTGTCTTGTGACAAGAGAATAAATGAAAAGTATTAAATTAAATTATAATAAAAATAAGATATTATGAGGATGCATGTGTTAGAATAAAGGCT
Source organism: Epinotia ramella (assembly GCA_947578815.1). Lineage (NCBI taxonomy): Eukaryota > Metazoa > Arthropoda > Insecta > Lepidoptera > Tortricidae > Epinotia > Epinotia ramella. Next base: position 34,696,259 of record OX388202.1, read on the forward strand.
ATTTTTATTTTATTTTATTTTATTTACTACTACGCTTTTACTTCTTTTTTTAATTTTATTGTTAAAAAAAGTACAAGTGGCGGGCTTAATGCATTATCGATTTTGACGAACGGTTAGTCTAGTGGGTAGCGACGCTGCCTATGAAGCTGAAGGTCCTGAGTTCGAATCCGGTAAGGGCAAATATTTGTATGATGAGCATGATTCCCTTAATATTTATTATGTACCAGTCAACCATTGGGTAAAACAGAAACTGTACTGGTGCATGGTCATAAACAATATAGACTTAAATCAGTACTTACAAACATGAAATATGTACCTGTTAGATATCATGAAGACCACCAAACCTGAAGTTTAAAAAAAAATGGTGTGAAATTTCACAAATTGGAAGGTACACCTCCCAAACTGCGAATCCCAATAACAATAGGTTGTAAAGAGCGTATATTCAATGAGATATGGTCGCCTACTGGAGCGTGGTGTGGTTCTGCCTCGGATCACTGACTTTTTCAATTTATACGCGGGAATTTCGCTTTTATGTCTTTTTTTGTTATTGCGCTCGACCATTTAAATACTACCGTGCGGGTACCGTTTGGATTTTATTTCATGTGGGTACAGACTAGGGTGGATGAGGGTTTTTTGCGAACAAAACAGGCATTTAGGCCGCGTGTGATCCCGGTAAAGAAAATATTGTTCTATCTATCTATCTAGATACTATTAAACGAGCAATGTGTGTACACTAATATTATAAATACACATATTTGAAACTACGTTCTCGTAAAACTATTTAAATGGGATGTCTACTATGGGGGTTTCAGGGGGTGAAATATCAATCTAGCTAGGGATCTGGGAAAATTCGGTTTCTACGTATTTTCTCAATTTCCAGTTTTCGCCTGATTAGCAGGTCAATCACGTTACGCAATGTAAGTACGTTAGGTAGATCTAAGTTTATTTTTTTAATATGAAAACAATGACTGTTGGATCTACCTAACGCGTGTTCAAAACGATACGTGATTACCCGTCAGTGCTCGGTCGCCCAGGGATTTCCACTATGAAGTATGCCAATAATTAAAAACTATCAACTTGAATTTCAACCTTGTTAATATGGTTAAATAAAATGCTACGTTACATAAGGTGGCAGTTTGGAACTGCCAGGAGATGTAATCTCTGCAAAAATAAATTAGGCAAGCTTACTTCTATTAATTTTGAGCTTTACAATGTTAGAGTATTTTTAGAAAACTAGATGCAGGCAGTGTCAGTTATTTCATTTAACTACTTGATTAATAAGTAATAATATGGTACAAAAAACCGGCTAAGTGCGAGTCGGACTCGCGCACGAAGGGTTTCGTACCATTATCTATAAAAACGGCAAAAAAATCACGTTTGTTGTATGGGAGCCTCCTTAATTAAACATTGATTTTATTCTGTTTTTTAGTATTTGTTGTTATAGCGGCCACAGAAATACATCATCTGCGAAAATGTTATCTGTCTATCACGGTTCATGAGATACAGCCTCGTGACAGACGGACGGACAGCGGAGTCTTAGTAATAGGGTCCCATTTTACCCTTTGGGTACGGAACCCTTAAAATAACACTAAATTCGCGAGGATTTAGGTAGGTTTGTTAGATTATTCAATGCATAACAACGACCTCTGTAGCCTATAGTTGCAGGTAGTGACCCTGCCTACGAAGCTGGAGGTATCGGGTTTGAATCCCGGTAAGGGTATTTATTTGTGTGATGAGCACGAATATTTGTTCCAGAGTCATGTATTTATGTATTTATTTATCTATATATCTACCTACATATCGTCGTCTAGTATCCATTGTACATGCTTTGCTTAGTTTGGGACTAGGTCGATTAGTGTAAGATTGTTTCAATATATTTATTTATTTATAACTTAATGGAATATCATGTGTTTTTTTGTCTATGTGCTCCTAAATATGTATGGGTTGCCGAGAAACTTAACAGCATTATGTCAAACCGGCTAATTTCGCTTACAACATAAAGATCCAAGCAAAGTTTCAAATTCTTTTCACATTCAAGACTTTCTTATGCAAAACACATTGTTTTTCAAACTTCTCGGGGGATCTCGGTCGAATCGAGTTATGGCGTTCAATCGTGCCAGTTTCGTCTCTTGCACGTTGGAATTCGAATGAAATGGAACTGCCACTTAAAAAGTTCTGTTGCATTACGTCTGAGGTTCTTTGAAAATCGCTAAGCAATTTATCGTGAATGGCTAGAGTTTGTGAATGAGTGTCACAGGAAGCTGCAACCAGGCTTAAAAATGAAATGAAAGATGTAGTTCTGCAATAACGTTTTTAGTTCGTGTGATCTTCGTTTGTTAACATGTAGTATAATGAAAGATGCTTTACCTTGCAACTCTATTTCAACCTATAGGTGCCTAGAGAGTCAATAATATTTTAGTATTTAATCGTATGGCATTATGGAAAACAGAAACAGAATAAATATGGACTATACATTAATTTTAATATCCGTCAGCCAATAATATTGAAACACGTGACAGTGACTGTAAGGAATAAAAAAAAATTGTTACGATTTTTACCGTACATACAGAAATGTAGCGAAATAAGTCAATCATACGATTAAATTCACTTCATTACATAATAAATTAACTTCCGTTAATTGCTAATACCACCAAACTTTATATTTAAAAAAAACTGTTGATATAAAAACATATTTCCCCTTTACACCACCATCACCAACTGTGTCCAATCATATTTTGTTGGGTGAACAATTAAACTTCCATTTTGTAGGTACCGGTTTTCCAAACAACTTTTTAAAACGGATCTTTTACTAATTACACAGTGAGGTTCAGCAAACTTGCTGGTGCATTTTCCACTACAAGTTTCAACAGTTATTTGCCGCTTTTGAACTTCAGTATATTTGTGGTTTACAATTTTTTTTTCTCACACAGACCCTTTTACAATCTCTAAAATTAGTTACAAAACGTTCAGTGCCAGGAACCCGCTACGTACACTAACAATCAATGAGTTATATTGTGAACGGTTTTGACAGTTCACAATTATTCTTCGGCAGTTTATAAAATCGCGAGTAAGATTATAATCAGACGGTAATATATGTATGCAAACCACTGACTGTGTTAATTAAGACTAGCGACAACTACTTAGTATCGATTACGTAAGAAGTATATTAAGTAGTTTCCTGTCAAAACCTATACGATACTGCCGTAAGATTTAAGTTCACGTGAGAAGTGATCACGTAACGTTTCGAACGTACGTTACGCATACTAAAAGTGACATTTAGATCTTTCTGACGCGCGTATAATGCGTTACATTAACGACTTGCTGGCGTGCAGAAAAGATATTTTATACTTTTAACTTTTCTGTTGGCACTTCATCATCTTTCAATAACGTGATTTTTCTAACCGTTGATCATTTTTTTATGTACATTTCTTTCAGTATTCAAAGGGATCGTTAACTGGGATTCTTTATTGCACAAAGGAGTTTGATGAACTATCCGCAGCTCTATTGGCAATGCGAGTCAGAGCGAGCGAGTTTTTCATCGGTTTTGTCCTATTTTTAACGGTAGACAATTTTTCATCAAGTCTGATACTGTTTTGGGCTATGGACAAGACAAGAAAAAGTTTTTAATTTGACTTTTATGTGACTTAAGTTAAAGAGCGTGTGTTAGTTATTTGGGACACGTGATTTTAAGGTCTACACTATGTATACTTCGGGATCTCAGCGAGATGTCAAAAATCCGGATCAAAGAATTTTTCCTCTATATAATATAATATAAGTAATGCATACGGATTCGGTGCAAGTGTGGGGTACCTACACCTTTTTAGGTACTTTTTTGGCTAAATCGCACTACGATGGGCAAGTGCCTGTGCCCGTAACTTTTAAAATAAAAGGGCCTTTTTTTATTGTAAACAATTCCAAAGCTTAGAGTGACCCGTATTCTGCAAATAAATTAATTTCATTTCGTTTCATATCATTCATTTCATTTCAAGCTGATGTTTTAGATGAATTGTGTTCCGATTATACAAGGCATAAAAGCATAGGAGTTTTACATAACTATATAAGTCCAGCGCCAAAATAAGGCCTTAAAACTTTCGATGTATCCACAGGACTGAACACTTATTCATAAACTCAGGCCATGGCCTGGTGGCTCTGTGAGCTCATCACGTGAGACTGTGTATAAAAAAAATAACTGCATGGACAGAAAAAATCTACTTAAGTATATAATTATCAAACCTTCATTCGCAAGGCCAAATTTTATGAATGGATCTGCGGTGTAATATAGTCAATTTTAGAACGCACGTTAGGACATATCATATCAACCAGTGATGTAACATAAACAAGAGGTAGATAGGTTATAAGCACTCCAAAAGTGGCACAGTAAAACTCAGCCAATTTGTATGACCTCTGTCTCAATGTCGCGTCGTCAATGGACGTCTCAAGCTCAGCTGTCAGATTTAGTGGCCATTTTTAAACACGGAATTTCATATAGACAACGTATCTCTCCTCTTTTTAGCCGACTTCAAAAAAAGGAGGTTCTCAAATCGGTTGTATATTTTTTTTTTTTTTCAATGTTTGTTACCTCAGAACTCCGTCATTGATGAGCTGATTCGTATTTTTTGTTTGTTTGTTAGTATATGCTTCCAGGTGGGTACCATTTTTTTTTTAATTCAGTTGGATGATGGGATCCATGAGGAATTGAGGTAACTCCTCAATTATATTAGGCACGCGTGTAGTGATTTTGGTATTTTCTATTATAACTCGTGTACTTACACCCGGAAATCATAAATTTGGTGGAGTGGAACTGATGATGAAGACCACAGATGACTTATAGAATTCCTCAATTATGTACTTAAAAGTACAAAAGTACGTCTCAGATTCTGATAAGATTCCGTTGAAATAGCAACTAATGAAGTGCCAAAGGTGATCCTTGTGGAATCAACGGAAGTCCTCAAATATTATCGGCCCACATACAGTGATTGGGTTTTTTTCTCTAATAATCAACGCATTTGCTTTCGTCAATCAGTTCATGTGGTTAATTGGAAAATAAATGTTCTCGTGGCTTGGCGGAGTACTAAATTGAAGTCGGTTAAAACTCTATTTTTAAAGTAAATTATTTATATGACATCATTGATATCAACTATCATTATATAAAGTAAAGCAATTACCCTACTCTTTTATTACCACTGTATCATAATAACATTGCCAATTACACCCCTTTTCCAACCGGCAGGAAACAATCAATTATGTATTTTCCAATCGGCTCTCAAGAAACTGCCAACCGGGATTCCGTGCACAAAGAAGTTTGAAGAACTTAACAGCGTACTGACGTTAGAAAGAGCTAGAGTGAACATTCTGATTGTCTTCAATACTCATTATAAAGAGGAAGAGTCTGTGCTCTTGTGGGTTGTAGGTTGGGCATTTTCAATAAAACGTGTACCCAATTAGCGTGAGTTGTTAAATAAAAAATAACTCAGTTTCAGTTTTGTGACGACATTTAAGCATACACATGATGTGAAAATGAACTTTTATCACATTTAATTTAACGTGTACATGAATATCATTTATAAATTAAACAGAAAAAGTGAATATTTTTACAAACTAAATGCTTAGAAATTATATGCTTACAAATTACTCGGGTACACGTTTTATTGAAAATGCCCGGTTAGTAACTTTGTATGTACGGGGTTAACTCTGGAGCCACCCATCCGATTCAAAAAAATCTTCCACCTATTTATAGAACGGACTCTCTGTATATTCTGGCTATATCTTAGCCCGCGGTTTTGTTTGTGTTCTTTGTAATACACAGATGGAGATACGCCGACAGTAAGTGTTTTTACAGTCTTGAAAGTTCAATAAAATGTTATATCGGCGATAAAATATTCCTTCAATATCAAGCAACGCATAGCAAATTATTTATTATTCAATTTAGCCACACATAATGCACCTATAAATGTCGTTAAACCACTACCGGTTCGGAGAGACAACCTCTGCCTCGAGAAGAACCGGTAATAAACCAGGCGAGATATAATTTTTTCAAAACTTTATACAATATAATAATCTTAGTATCACAGTATTATAAATTTACATTGCTACAGTAGAAAGCCTGGTTATTTGTTTCGCGATAGATTTCCAGTGCAGGACTTTATTACTACCAAACATCTCCGGTGTAATCTTTTATCTTACTTGTATAATATGCTTTTGAAATGTAAGTGTCTGTTTTACGACAGATTTGAATAGATTTATAGTCAGTAAGTTCACAATTATCACAATTTCCCTAGAACGACTTTTTCGCTTTAACTAGTCTGTAATAAGTTGTTTTGAGCTTCCATGCGTGCTTACGTACGTTAGGTAGATCTAAATGTCAAGTTTGACATGGAAAAATAACCGTTAAACTGTCCCAACGTGTGTTGGAATCATTACGTCACGTTACCCCTCTGGTAACCTTGGGCATGTCTTTGCCGTCAACTGTATACCTTTAGTAGTATAATTCTTAAATATATGGGTGTGTGAAAATAAGTCTACTATTTTTTTGTAATTTCATTTTATACTTTTTACGAGTGTTTTGTTTTCATTGGTCTTTAAAAACAAAATTAAAATAGGAAAAACGAAACAAACTATAATATATTATATAATATGACTCAAGGTAGCTTAATTTAATATATGTCCACCATTTCTTATACGCATAAAAAGTATTCGCGTAAATACTAGAATTGAAAGGATTATTCAATATTCCTTCCGATTCTAGTCCTTCTACTAAACAAGCGGTTATTCAATAATTGTATCTAGCAATAATATCTCAAAGAAGGTTATTGCACTAAGACCTTTAACCCTTAATTTGACAGTGTTCGGTGTAGCGAACCCACATTTCAAAAAAATCTAAAGGACACATTTTTATATTTTTATATTAAATTTTCAACTAAAATAGTAGCATTGTTTTCTATTATACGGTAGAAAATAAAATCATAACTGTGGCAACATTCATTTGTCAGTTGTGTACGATAAATAGCGCCGAGACGGCAAACACGGAGTATTGTCAAGGTATTTATGACATTATATCTGTTTTTTCTAGTATTACATTCATAAAAATTACATTCGTCTATTATTAAGGAGGTAATAAACCCAACTAAAGAGTTTTTAGTTTAGTATATAGTTTAGTAATTCAGTGACAGTGACACTTACAATGTGATGTTCGATGTGCCGAACACGGCCATGATCGCGGTGAAATAGTAAGTTTCGTGCATGTTCGGGGTGACGAACATTACCAACTACGCAGTGTTTAAGTACAATGTCAAAGAAAATGTTAATCCTATAAAAGAAAAACTTTCAGATATAATTGACAAAACTATAAAAAGTTCGGAAGAATCACTTTTAGGTCGTCACAAAAACGCTTCTTCAGGAGCAGTCCCTTTAAAACAATTCCGTCTCGAGCTATATCACGAGCTCCTTGAAGCCAACCGATCGGTCAAACGAGACGAAATTGAATGCCATGAAGTGAAAAATACCACCAAACCAAGACCAGTTAATTCTGTGTGATATGATGAAGTTGGGCACTTCCCTTCAACGAAGACTGAGGGACGATGCTGTCTTTGCATGAAAAATACTACAGCAGTATTCTGCATAAAATGTGATTTACGAATGTGTTTTGTGACTGAGAAGAATCCCAGAAATTGTTTCTTATCTTTTCATACTGAAAAATTATAATAATCCTCTTTTTATTCATTCTTATTAATTAATTAATTTATGTATTTATTTATTTAATAAAATTGCATGTTTTTCAATATTTTTTTTACAAAATTATTTCACCCCTTTGGTATCCGGTTCATTGGCAGTGTTCGGTACAGCGAACATAATTTTCCTGAAAAACTGAAAGCACGTGATTTTTTTCATAATTTTTTCGGGGCTGCTTATGACCCACAAAAACAGTTTTCAACAAAAAAAAGCAATTTTATTAATGTATGTATCTCTGCCAAATTAAGGGTTAACGAACAGCAAACTAAATTGGCTTCTTGTGAATTGAACCGTAGCAATTTGTGGAAAGATTTCTTTCTATTTCTAAAACTGTGACTCATTAGTAAGTTCTCGATAAGTCCTTACCTTTGAAAGCATTATTGGACCCATGTTTAGAATTGGAGTGAAGCAACTGACATGTACCTAAAGTTTAGAAACAATAATTGTAAAATAAACCGTCTTATATTTTGACAACGATTAAAAAATGGACAATGTTTTCGTGGCAATGTTGTCTTCTCTTTTGTATGTTGATTTATGTGCATGTATGTGTTGTTGTCATGAATAAATGTTATTCAATTCTATTATATTCTATTTTACACATATTTCTTAGGCGTTCTTGACAGCGAACTAACACAATTTTTCTTCATTCGAATTTAACCCATGGAAATTATTGGGTGCTTTCAAACGCGGTTCTGACTAGATTAAGAAACAATAAGGTCTGATTTTCAGATATATGTTTCTTGACTACTTATATGATTGTTTATCTGATTTAATCGATACATGATTGCGTAAAATTTCCTCGATAGAAAAAAAATCCAAAGTTGGGTCTTTATTTTCCTTTTTTTACTCAGGCTCCTCAAACAATACATTAGTTTTCGACAGAATCAAGTTAATAGTATAGTATTTTATCTCATCTAAAATCTCACTTAATGAAATATAAATTAAACTTCACTCATTTAGGTATTTATCGAAATTTGTTCATTAAAGCCATTCCCGAAGAGGGTTGCATCTCCTTTTCTCGTGCGCGGAAGGCATAAGCGTGTCTCTTTCAAGGGGCCGTGGTCGACTCGAATCAAGGCATCCCCTTAAGTGCACATGTCATACATTAGTCCAATATCGAGGACTAGGACGTTTACCTTAAACTGATTATACTTTTAGCACAATATTGTGATAATTTTCAGATTAAATCACATCGAAAACAAGATTAAGAGAAATAAAAATAATTAAACAGAACGGTAAATGCAGATACAAGTTGAAACTTAGACATTTGCAAAGATTTCATTGCAACGCAACGTCAAAACAAAAACATCACTAACACACCGAGCCTAATTCGGGACGAGGCGTCAAATGTCGCACGACATCTGACGAAATAATGGGGCCCACCGAGCAACCATTATCCTGTAACGATGGAGTTTCCCAACTTTGATGGCTCTTCAAATATCCCTTCGCTATTTACAACGAGAAAAAATGCAGAACATGGTTCTTCAAGCAAAGAATTTCAGTTTCTCGGAATTTGAGGAACATATATTATAACTGTAAAATTGTGTCGCCGTTTTATTTAAACCTGACACAAAAAGGAAGATTGTTGCAGTATTATCTTACATTTACTTTAAAATTATAATAAAGTCTAGTTTCAGCCCACAGCTTTCTCCGCCCGCATCTACTTCCAATCTTATCCCCTTGCGGAATGATCTACAATATCAAAGATTTCTTCTTTATAATATAAGCATAAAAGCAAAGATTATTATTACGTAAGATTCCAGACATTCCTTTGGGCGAGAGTTACCTAACTAAATTATCTCTAAGTATCGTTTTTCCGAAGTTTCATTCGTCCTAGACTTAACTCTCGTTCACGTCGTTAACTTCGTAGTCCTGAGGAAAGTTTCTGTATAGGTCTTTAGAGCTTTCAACATATTTGCACCATTACTAAGATTCTGACTTAAATAAAGGAACGTACTTCAGATAGTTGGTACTTTGGTATTGTTGTTAAGTGGATTGGAACAAATGAAACAACTTATCCAAAGACTAATAAACAAGATCAATCAGGTAAATTTTGACCAATACAGTGCTCATCCCAGACAAAATTAATAGCTAGGTACTTTAAAACTTTGCGTACGCATGATAAGAGTGATTACCTGATTACCATTTTTTTTCGCAAAAATATCTGTAAAAGCTGCCACTAAATACCACATTTAACGAAACGCAAGTATAATGGCTTCGTGGCAAATCATGATACATTAGAAATGCGAAAGTATGTATGTATGTCTGTCCCTCTGTCTGTTACCTCTTCACGCTTAAACTGCTGTACCGATTCAGATGGAATTTCGTGTAGGGATAGTTTGAGTCCCTGGAAAGGACATAGGATAGTTTTTATTCCGGAAATCGTTCCCTAAGGGAATGAAAGTTTGTATGGACCTCCGATATATACGAGATCCATGCGGACGGAATCGCGTGCAAAGCTAGTGTTGCAAACGTTGTAATATCCTTACTAATATTATAAAGCGAAAGCATTTCGGTATGTTTGTCTGTTTGTGTGTTACCTCTTCACGCTTAAACCGCTGAGCCAATTTAGATGAAATTTGGTATTGAGATTTTGAGTCCCGGGGAAGGACGTAGGAATTTTACAGCAATGACGCCTTTTGTACCCAATCTTCGCCCAGACATATTATATTAGATTTGAAAAGGTGCCGCCAGCAATGCCTCGCTAATCTTTATTAGATTTAACTTATTTTTAATTTAAATTAGTTGATGTAAATTATTCAAATGATAAAGAAAAAGTATGTGAAGTTGTAAGTTTGGTAATCTCCGGAACTTCTGTTTAATATACTATAGTCACACCAGTTTATATCTAATGAACCTTCGGTATCAATATAGACTACATTGTATCCTGCTGGTCCGCTCGGTTTCCTTAATACACGGGCGAAGACGAGCGGGCAGCTAGTGATAAATAAACGCATTGCTATGCGTTCATACGAATAGTCAAGGGCACCAATATGTATAATAATAATAATAATAAAGGCTCACGAGGTAACCGCCATGTGGGATGTTGATTCGACGATCATCGTCCCGATAGTCGTTTCGGCGAACGGCTTAATAGCGAAGAGTTTCGACCATCACCTCAAGAGACTCTCGCTAGATGGCTGGATCAAGGGTCAGATACAGAAGGCAGTACTCCTGGATACTGCGCGGATAGTCAGGAGGTTCCTGTCTCTGTCGCCCTGACCGCCGGCAGCTTAGGCCCCGCCTCGCTGGCGGCGGTACGAGTACCCTAGATTAGGTTTTTATAATGATTTATGTTTTGTATGTATAGTTTTATATTTTACTTTTTATATATGTATTGTAAAAACCTACTCTAAGAAGAAAATTGAATAAAGGAAATAATAATAATATCCCTGTATCCCTAGCTTTATATTATATTTGTTTTAAAGGGCCTCTGCGCTGTTGGCTTCGGCCCCACGCATGCCTTCCAAAAGTCCGGGACCCCATGGTCCTGAGATATGGAGAAACATACATAATAATAATAATAGTTATTTATTGACAGGCAACAATAAAAATTGAAAAATAAATCAAAAATGACATAAAAGTAGACAGTAAAAGTAAAAAGTATGTATAAGTGTATAAATAAAATTGAATAAAACCTTAAAATGTTATAATAACCTAATTCAGTTTAGGCAGTCACAAGCAAGGAGACCTACTTCCTGTTCCTTTCGTGATGCACGGAAACCCAATGCTTGTAATACACCACAAAGTCTCAAAAATATGCAGGCCGACCTTATTTCTGCAACAATAAGGTTGTAGTATACATATTTATGAAACTTTGAGTGAATACATAATGGTGCCCTTGACTGTACTAGGCTCTGAGAGCTCTACATAGAACTCGCGAAACCAATAAAAAACAGAAGAACTTAATCGACAAAAAAATCTGTAGAATTATCGAACCTGCTGCTTGGTCACAGAATTTCACGAGAATTGGTTAAGAAATGCAACCTGTAAAGGAAACCAGCCGGAGAAACAAAGGAATTTTTGCCCAAGCTGAAACGGGGATTTCCGTTCGCTTCGCTCGGTCTTTCAATAAAGTAACATGTATTTTAACCAATACCTTTACACACATACCACGTATTACTTATTCAAGAATGCTTTTATCCAGAAAAAATATACACATCACTCAAGCGATTGACGTTTCGAAATTGTGATTCCGTACGCCTTTGATCCCACTCCGGTAGCACACCGTTGGCAAAGTTGACACAATCGATACACGTGTTTAAAATTGTTGCGTGATCGCAAAGATGTTCAACACTTGAATTAACAAGATAACTTTAAATATGATTAATTATTTTGCGCCACTCACACGCTCCCGTGTTAATTTTCAAAGCAGCATATTTTACGTGGTGTGGTGAAAAATGTTTCATGTAAAGTTTCCTTTTCAAATGGTTGGTTTAAATAATATTTAACTAAAGATTAGGCGCCCAAGGGTAGGCGCTGAATATCCTCGAAAGTTAAGCGTATTAGGTGTTAAATACAACTTTTCCCACTTCTGGTATTCTAATTTTGAAACACATTTTTGGCATATTATTAATAAAAATAATAAATATTAGGGGACAATCTTACACAAATCGACCTAGTCCCATAGTAAGCTCATTAAGGCTTGTGTTATGGGTACTAGACGACGATATATATAATAGATATAAATACTTAAATACATAGAAAACTTCCATGACTCAGAAACAAATATTCATGCTCATCACACAAATATTTGCCCTTACCGAATGAATGAATGAATTGTCTTGGTTTTTTTACATTTTCAATCTCAGTCTCTAACTATACGATGGCTACCGATACGTTTTTATATCACAACTGCGTAAAACAAGAGCACCTGCCTGATTGTAAACGGACACCGTAGCCTTTGGTCGACATGTACAAGGGCTCCGCCCGGGTATCGCAAACAACTGTGAATAGTATACGTCGATCCTGAATGGTCTATTTTATGTACTGATGAAATGAAACATCCTACTAATAATATTATAAATGCGAAAGTTTGGATGTTTAGATGTTTAGATGTTTGGATGTTTGTTACTCAATCACGCTTAAACGGCACAACCGATTTGGATGAAATTTTGTACGAAGATAGTTTATAGCCTGGATTAAAATATAGGGCAGTTTTTCATCGGGTCCACGCAGACGAAGTCGCGGGCGGAAGCTAGTTATTTAATAATCGACTCAGTTGTACCAGAGGTTACCCCCTACTCACAAACTTTACCAGATTAAAATGAAGTGCATATTTAATATTTAATCCTATACTATTAAACGAGCAATATTTTTATATAAATAAGTATAAAGGTATGTTTGAAATCACGTTCACGAAAACGGTTCTAACGATTTCAATGGAATTTGGAATATGGGAGTTTACGAAAACACATTCAGGGCCCATTACGACACATATGCGTCAGACCGCCGTTGTCGCTTTCCGCTACATACGAGGAAAACCACGGGATCGGCTACGTAGCGCGTAGCGATTCTGGGCAATGAATGTGTCACAAATACTGGTTTGAGAGCGTGACGGCGTAGCGCGTAGCAGTTGTTTTTCCACTCTAAAGTATGCAATTCGTAGCGGACTCCAGATAACAGCTACAGGCTACGTGTCGCCGTTTCATGTCGCAGCGATATATCGAGGCTCCATGTCGCTGCCAGTCATGATTTTGAACTTAGTTTTGTAGTTAGTCGCCGTGACGTGTTGCTCACTACGGAAGGTATTTCATAAAAACACATAAAAAACAGAACCGTCGCGGTGACACGTCATCTGATGCTGCAGTCTGTAGTCGGCTACGAACTCATATCTTTAGAATAGCAATAATTGTGTGTAGGGTCTCGACGGCTACGTAACGTGTTTTTATAGCATTATGCCAACCTGCGCCCTTTTTTTGACCTGCCTAATGGTCACAGACACCGTAGGCTATGGACACTTGCGACTGCAGAGGAGACTCTCTCTGAATCCCGATACTGCTGGAGCCGAGATTGCTGGTTCCTGTCTCTCGTCTCGTTGTATTTAACAAGTTCTTCCGGATTATAATTCAGTAAAATATAACTACAACTTAGAAAAGTTGAAAAACCCCCGACATTTTCATTTCAAAGTCCAATATCTCAAAAACGGCTTAACAAATTTTCATAAAACACGGCTAAGAACACTCATGATAAAATTATCTATGACACAAAAAAACCGCATTCAAATCGGTCCATCCGTTTCGGAGCTACGATACCACAGACAGATACACAGATACACAGACACACAGATACACAGACACGTTAAATTTATAACACCCCTCTCTTTGCGTCGGGGGTTAAAAATCGCATATTATGGGTATTTTTAAATGTTAATTAATGTCGTCATAACTTTGTTCACAAATGAAGAACAAAACGTCAAAAATGGTATAATTTGTACTTAAATGTGACTACATTGTGAATAACTGAATCAAAAGATTTTTAAAAACCCAACTTCTTTTTTTAAATAATACACCTCAAATGGCAAAAGCCATCAAGCCATTTCGACTGTAGATCGTGGAAGTGAATTTTCTTGTCCACATACATACGCTCGAAAAACATAACCCTCCTTCGGGGGCAGTCGGGTAAAAAAGGGGTTAAAATAAATAAAAACGCCTTAAACCTTCTAATGTGACAACGGGAAACTGCTGAGTGTTGAAACCTATTCCGGTGTATATAGGGACGTCATAGAGCATAGACGTTGAGTAATCATGTGTCGCCCAATGTCTGACATCTTGGACAAATCGTCCTGTTCCTTTTTCCGCTGTTCCATTATAAAGGCTAAGCTTATAAAGTCGCTAAGCTACTTATGTGAAACATTTCTGATTGATGACTACATTTATTGAACGACCGAGCGAAGGAAGAAGCGAAGTTCTCGGTTTCAGCTTGGCCCAACGTTCTTTCAACGTCCGAATGTCCCATTGTCCGGCTATCCGGCGGTTTTCCTCTACAGAGGCTCTAGTTTAAGTTTTACCGAAACAAAACGTTACGACCGCGTTTGCGTTTAGCTGTCAAATCTCATACAAATTGAGGGTAACGCAAACGCGATCGTAAAGTTTTGTTTCGGTAAAACTTATACTAGAGCCTCAGGTCGCATTTTTTAACCGATTCTTGTGTGTGAGCAAGTTATTTATAGTTTTTTTTTTTGTTGAGCCAGTTTTTTTTTTTTAAGACATGCTTGCGAGTTGTACCGCTCACAGAACCATTAGGCCAGGCCCGCACTAGGACCGCATTCGCATAAATGCAACGTATGTGTGTACATGTCAGTGCGCGCATATGGCATGTGCGCGCAGTGACATATAAACACATACGTTGCAGTTATGCGACGCGATTATCGCACGTGAAAAAATCGTATTGCGCGACCGGAGCGGTTCCGGAGCGGTTCCGGTGCGGAATCGGAGTGGGCGTAGTGTGCCTGACCTTTTAGTTGATCTCACACAGACATTTGTTAGGGTAGCACCGCCGTCATACCGTTCAGGTCGGATTGTAGTTAATTTTGTCGAGTAAGTTTTTGGAAATTATAGGTTTAGGAAAGAAAGACACTCGCGTTCTCGCGTCTATAGTTATCAACACAACCACTCTTCAAATCAATAGAGTCGGCAACGCAGTTGTGATTCTTCTGGATTCACAAGCGTCCATAGCCTACGGCGTCTGCTTACCATCAGGGGCGCCGTATGCTTGTTTGCCACCATCGTGAGAGAAATAATAGTAACACTGACTTCAATAACACTTTACTAAAACTATGCTTTCCGTAAGCAGTTTCACCAGTTATTATACAAAAAAAAAAAATCGGCTTTATCTCTGTAAAGAAAAATATGACGAAGTGTGTACCTCCTTGTTGATACAGATTAAATTCTAGGAACACTATGACATAAATAAACTTCTCATTAAAATGTGTCAAACGTTACGTAAAAGCGAAAGGGAACCATCGATTAAGTTACATCGACAAACCTTGTTACTTAATGTACAGTCGAGTTCTCCAATATCTACACAGACAACCTTTCAAATATATCTACACATGTGTCTTATGTCCAGTGATCGTAACCGCTATAGCATTTTAGGTCGTACGGAATTGGTATAAAGATTTTCAATCCTAATCCTTAATTAGCGTTAATAACGTTAATATTAACCTTAATTAACAATTTTGATTGATATTGTCTCATCCAATTCCGTTAACAACACTACGCTGCACCAAAAATGCTACAAGTTACGATCACTGCTTAGCTATGTCAGTAACAATAAAGTCTGTATAGATATTTTTGAATGATTGTCTGTGTAGATATGGAAGAACTCGACTGTACCTAAATTAATAGAAAATAGGACACACTTAAAATCTACTTTTTAATAGCACTATTACCCTTGAATTGAGAAAAGATGGCAGTTATTTATAAAAAAACCTAAATATAAACACTATTCATGTTTAATAAAAAATGCACAAGTTTAAGTGTTTCAATATTAAATCAATCTGTGTGTAATATTTTTTTCCGAAACAAATAACTACTGTTAAACCTACCTTTTTATTAATCAAATCACGTCACAAATTTCCACAAAACACTTTGGTAATCATCCACAGTTAATACTCAAAACAAAAAACTACCCACAAATCACACCACCAAAAGTTCCGTCAACGGTTTAAAAATCACGCACGCGTTCGAGATTCAAAAATCGCGATCTTCCATTATTCGGGAACGGAACGACCATTCGCGCCGAGGAATGGTAACGCACTAGTGTTTGTCCGGAGCGGGAGAGCGAGACGGCAGCTCGCGAAATCTATAGAGATCGTACGTGAAATAATACGGGGGTCGATTCTGTTCGACATGGTGGAGCATGTTTGTGAATGAGTCAGCAATTCCCCGTTTCGATGACAATGAAGTTTGATGAGTTTTTTGACAAAGTGCTTCCTGACTGTTGTTTCTAGCTGACAAACGTCAAATGCAACGCTTGGCTCCACTGAAAAAGTAGGAGAGGGTGAAAACGTTGAGGGTTCGAGTGTTTTCAATGGAAAGCTCTGACGAATAGTAGAGCTTACGAAAGCAAATGGGTGCGACTGTTACGTGTCTTTCTTTTTTATTTTGCATTTCCTACTTTTCGTATCTACGTTATCCAATGTGGGACAAGGAATAGTTAAGTACCGAAGTCATTAGATTAATTGATAAAAAATTTCACTCCAAACGGTAGCCAAGTTGTTGTCCCAAGGCTGTCGCAAAACGTGAGCTGTTAAGCGAATATACGCTCACGCATACAAAAACACCCCTAAGCAATGCCATGTATTGAGATTAATAAATGTGGATGAGTTTGAATGAACTGTCATTGGAATATGAATCTTTTACCTTGGATGGTACAGGTGCTTTTTGAAGAGCCACTGTAGCCGTGCGGTAAGACATGCGACTTTCAATCGGCAGGTCCTGGGTTTGAACGCCGGCTCGTACTTTTATGAAAAAAAAACTTGTACCAAATATTATTTGATATTTAACAGTGGCTTTTCGGTGTAGGAAAACATCGTGAAACCTGTCTAATTACAATAAGGTCTAGTTTCCCCTCTGGGTTGGAAACTCCGATGGGAGTCATTTTCGTAAAAACTAGTGCCCATGACAAATCTTGGGATTAGGTGCCGAAGCGGACTCCGGGCTCCTTTAGGGCACAACCGGGAATAATGCTTGGAGGATAGATGGGTAGAGTTGTTTTTTTTCTGCCATCTCAAATTATTTCAAGTATACTATGTTTGGGCGTTTTTAGACGCGGGCACTGCGCCACCGTACACCACGCTTGTCATTAAAAACGCCGTTAAGTAAACTTTCCCGAGTATTCTAATATTTGTGATCATTCTACAAATATAGAGAATTCTTAATAGATTTCCTCGAAAAAGACTGCAGCTGTAAGATCACGTCTGAGATATTCGCTCCATGTTCCGCTAAGAAGCAAAAATAACTTCGCCGAGAAATCAACTAGCCATGCTATTCTGAGCTTTAGTAACTTTGTTTTAAAGATCGTATTTCTGAAACATAGATAAATTACCTAGTAAGTAAGTAAGTAAGTAAAATTTTTATTCAATATAAATTCATGGCGAACACTTTTTGAATGTCATAATTTACATATATACTTTAATACAAGAGGTAACTTAAGTAATGGCATTAACATTTGTCCATATATCCTTATCTGGTAAATATTCGTCCAATCTATAATAAGCTCTATTTTGCAAAGTTTGCCTTACAAATGACTTAAATTTATTCTCGGACATGTCTAAAACATGATCTGGTAACTTGTTGTAGTAGCGTGTACAGAGCCCCACAAATGACTTTTGAACTCTTCTTAACCTAGTAGCTACTGCTAGCAATTTAAATTTATTCCTAGTATTCAACTTATGAATGTCACATCCTTTACGAAATAATCCTTGATTCTTCCTAACAAGGAAGGTACCTAGGTTCCAATATCCAAAATATCACGAGATGGGTTCTAGTGAAATCATTTTGAGATCCTGAAGACCTCAGACTGTGGATTGTGGTTGCTGTAGAGTTTAAATATCAGTGGAAGTACCAGAGATACCTATCACCTCCCCTCGAGACTCGGCTAGACGGTTCGCAGATTATCTCTACAAAAATGTATAAATAGTATAAATACTCAGATATAAGTAATGAAGCTTTTAATACTATAATAATACCTTGTTATAACTGTCTGATTCGTAAAATTAAAGCGAACCACAGGACCTTTTATAAGGGTAATTTTATTAAGTCCCACTTATAAATATTTGCACGAGCCACAAGAAAGACAAAAAATCTTGTCTAAAGATGAAAACACTATCCTAAAATTATCAAATATCTGTTTTATTTATTCGCAAACGAATAGAAAAATTATAATAGAAAAAATAGTTGGTTTTTTTTTTTTCTGCTAAATTCTTCACAAGATATTTAATGAGTTTCTTATACAACCTGAACACTGCACCTGAACTTTTAGCGTTAAACGACGTACATTTGAATTGTTGTAAGCAGTAAAAATAAAAAGTTATTTCCAAGCTTTATAATAATTCAATGTATCCGTGTATGAAGCAATGTATTTTAAATTAATGTTAATCTCAAAGAATTTGGGACGATATTTATTGCGATTTAATGTACATTATCAATTCTGAGCCGCAGTTCAGGTCCAGATAGCGAAAGGATTTTGGCGGTCGGAACCAGAGACGCTGGTTACAGGCTTCATGCCCATCCTTCTCCAAATACCGGTACCTTTCTGGATCCGACCTCCCTTCGCCTGGCGACTGGTCTACGGCTTAGGGTCACGGTTATGCACTCCATACATAATTATGCCCTTGTTGCACGGACGTGGACCGACTGCACCAAGGACTATGTTGTCAAAAAAGTGCAGGCCGCATTTCAAGACATGCGACTCTTAATGACATAATCCGCCGGTCTCTTGCCACCATCAAAGTGCCTGCACTTCTTAAGCCGCCTGGCTTGTCAGAGATAATGGCAAAAGACCTGATGGAGTATCTCTGGTTCCGTGGAGTTTGGGACGGATGCTATACCACGTGTAGCCACACTGGCACCGTCCCACCTCCAACGGACTACTTTTAAAGCGGGTTTTAAAATTTGAAACGCATTAAAAATAGAGGCCTCGGCAGAGAGCACAACTTTGTACCATTTGGCGTCGAGACCCTCGGTCCGTGGGGTACCAGTGCGCAAAAGTTATTTGCGGAAATCACGAAGCGTCTGGTTGACGTAACTGGTGACCGAAGCCCTGGCGGTTTTCTCGCGCATCGCATCAGCATTGCAATCCAGCGAGGAAATGCCGCCAGCATCCTCGGTACAATGTCTCGAGGGCCTTTTTTTTATTTAACTTAGTTTTAATTTAATTTCGGTAATTTTAGTTATCGGCTGGTATATACTTTAATCTTATTATTGTTTATTTATTTCAAACGGTGATACTGATACAATAACAATAACATCATACAATTTGTGAATCATCATTCTTAAAGGAATGCTCCCATAAATTCCACCATTTATTCATATGGCATTAATACTGTCGTTCAACATTTGGATTATACTGTTATTTCATGTAATAAATTCCACCATAATTACGCGCAAACATTTCTCATTGACAACCCTAAGGAATCCACCATACAACGTTTAATTTCAGTTTATAAGAAATCAGTTATACAGCTTGTTACGAGTAGGGTTGAGCCCCCGCGGCAAACGACGGAGGGAGCGTACCACGCTCCTTATCAGCTCTGATTACTTATGCGAGGGGAACCTTGGAAGATATGGCCACCGGTGTCTAAATACAAACGTGATTTCTTCCGTGTTCTGTTTGGTTTCGTAACGTATAGCATTGTTGGTTAAAAGTTATACGTCAGCTGATTAAACTTTTTGTTTGGTAAAATTAATTGCTATATTTGTTAAACACTATTTGTTCGGTACCGAGTGGATTGTTCTGTTTGGTTAAAAACGGATTGGAAAAAGAAAAAATACTTAAATCCAGCTGCAACATTTTCTGTAATGGTTGACACGTCACAAATCCTTGCATATAAAAAAATTAAGTTACAGCCAACGTGTTTTGCATTTCTATAGTAAAACTTGACGGATTGTCAACCACATTGGCACTTGTGACTTGTTACAAAAGCAGCCATATATAATCATAATTATGACGACTGCTTTAGACTTGCTTAGTCTGGGCATAGTAGAAAGAATGCACTTTTTCTACTATGGTCTGGGACTAGGTCGATTTGTGTAAGATTGACTGCAAATATTTATTAATTAAAATAAACCGCCTTTAAAACAATCTAGCTACAAATTCTAGAACGACAGATAGGCATAGGTAGTTTGTTTCACTTAAAATCACGCAAATCATTACGGGCATCTATTGTTTAATTATTAACTTTAATAGGGTTGTACAACAATTACGCATAAACAATAGAACACACAGTAGCTAGTCCAATACGCATGCCGCACTTCGGTCATTTCTATGACGTGACTTCGTTATCTATTCCTTTCATATTTAGGAACAAATGAAATGGTAAAATGAAACAAACTATACTCTTATATCGAGTAGAATTTGTTTCATCATTCGTAAAGCATCTCCATTCACAAAATAACTTGTTCTAATAAATTTCCCCACTAAGACTGCGGGTCACAGTCCCGTTTACGGCCTTTTCACGGTCAAAGGAATAAATATAGATGTGTAATACCGCACTAACTTTTTACGACTAGGGGGGCAAATCCGGGATACAACATTCGTTCGCGTAAATATTCGGTAATCTCTACGGATATAGCTTTTGGGTTGTTCACAGTATGGACAACGTCTTCTTGTGTCGTTATTGGGCGATAAATACTTGGTGGAGGCCGGTTTCTGGCCAATTATGGGAATAGGTTTCGAGGTGATTGTGGAAGTTGAAGTTGGATTGTTTTTGCAGTACGGTGCTCGTGGTATTCTGTTGATTGTCGCTTTCGACTTCATAATGACTTAATCGTCTAAATCTGGGGAAATTTCACAGAACAGGCCTTTTATACTAGCTTCCGCCCGCGACTTTTCCTGCGTGAACCCGGGATAAAAACTATTCTAATCCAGGCTATAAACTATCTTCGTACAAAATTTCATCCAAATCGGTTAAGCCGTTTAAGCGTGATTGAGACAAGAGTGACAAACATCCAAACATCTAAACTTTCGCATTTATAATATTAGTAGGATCTTCTATCTAAGATCATTTTGTATTATTCTGTAATTAAGTTACTGTGTTCAATTAAAGATACACTTTGTATATAGGTACGTACTCAAGATTTTTAATTAACTTAAATTGTCCTTAATCTGCAAATGTATGGTATTCAATTAATATACAGGATGTTAACGAGGTCATGATCCGGAATGACAAAAAGCGAATAAGATGATCATACTGAACAACCTTTCCCATGGGACCAACCACGAAATCGCAAAAAAAAAACCAGGTATTCCATACATTAACTCTCAATTAAATCGCAGTTAACTCACAGTTAACTCTTAATTGGCTCTTTTTTTTTTTGCGATTTCGTGGTTGGTCCCATGGGAAAGGTTGTTCAGTATGATCATCTTATTCGCTTTTTGTCATTCCGGATCATGACCCCGTTAACATCCTGTATTTAGTGCAAACGTGAAGCAATAGGTTGTGTATTTTAAAAATGTATTCGATCAACATCATTGATTATCATCATCATCATATCAGCCAACTACTGGGCATATGCCTCCCCTAAAGAGTGCCACAATGACCGGTCTTGCGCCACCCGCATCCTTTATCCCACTTTGAGAAAACATGTCAAACATAAATCGAGCTACCTCTAACACGCATTTGTTTCTATTACTAGAAATTGTTCACAATCAAATTCATACCTCGTTTTATTTTATAAGGTATCTAATAGGTACTTCGGCATCAGCTCAGGTTACGTGAGATTCTTGGTACTGCGAACATAAAAGAAATTCCTGACATTGATATGGGTGAGCGCTTGTTTCGGTACGTTTTATTTTTATTTTCCACTACAAAGAGGAAATGCTACGCATGATTTTAGAGAAAATATTTGCCATTTGCTTTTATTTTTTTCGATGAAACTGAAGTTCAAAGTTCAAAGTTATTTATTTGTCAGTATGTTATGTCAATCTGATTACAGTGGTGGTAAATAATTGATTATATGTAGCACTATACCCTGTCTGATGGCGTACTAATTCTTGAATATAACAATGTTTCCTACATAGGTACTAACATGCAAAATAAATTTACATATCTCTATTGTTAATGTCAGATATCATATCATATTGAATTATTACAGCAAATAAAATAAAAATGTGAAGAGTTTATGTTTAAATTGACTTATGGGATTCTTAAGTGAACAGGCATACATTTTTTCCTATGAGTACAGGTTTTCAGTACGTACTATTTCATCGGAAGCGAAACAGACGTCGTCGGAAATGCTGGGACCAAGCGACTTATATTTACGTATATTTTTATGTTGTCCTTCTTTCTACACGTCCTAGTTTGTTTATCGCTAAGTTACTGACATACACCACTCAGTTGCTTAAAAGTTTACTGGACGACATACTATACAGGGCCAATTTAAATTTAATATTTCTTACATAAACATCAATAATTTAGGTATACCTATTACAGCCATGCACCGACAAATGTCAATACTTGTAAAGTAAATAAACAACGAGAAAAACCTGCATTTACTAAAACTCAACCAGATCTTTTTTTTTCGAAACAGTGTACACCTATCAATCTATACTTAAAAAAACAAAGTCGTAATAGTTACGCCATTTATAATTCAAAAACGGCTGTACCGTTTTTATTTTTATTTTGATATGTTTGATTTGTCTTCAATACTCAATACTCAATCATTTATTGTATTCCACAGTGTTAGTTTACAGGGTTTTAGGTAAACTTAAATTTTAGTTGCTAAGTAATGAGAATAAAACTTAATTGTGGTCTTCGCTCCGAATAGCAGAAAAATAACAAATAAAACATGGAAAAATTACGTTCTTTTTTTTCTTATACATATATTATGTGTGGCGATAATGAAGTTCGCGGGGTCATCTTATTATAATATAATACATAAAATTAAATTCAGATGCAATATTAGAAAACAATGTAAATAAATAGTATTATTGCGATGGATAGAATCTCACTTTATCAGATTTATATTTGCAATAATACTCGGAAAGTAACTACACTCGCGGTCAAAGAAACCGGGTCAGTACGAAAATCTGTAATATCTCCTAAAATAATAAAGCTAGGGACATGAATTAAACTGCATATTGTAGATAATTTTATACTGAATTAAATAACATCAAATGGTGGAATCGTAATTCTTTTGTTTAATAAAATTACATAGGAAACAAAAAATCAACCAATTTTACGTACAAAAATAAGCAGTAGGTACTTCACATACAACACAAAAAATAAAAATTAATACTTCGTATTGCCTCCTCGGGCTCTTCTTACAGCTTCTAGACGATTCGGCATGCTGTTTATTAAGTTCTTTATGCGTTCTTGCGGGATATTGTCCCATTCTTCCACTAACGCCTGTTTCAGGTCTCTAAGTGTAGCTGGGGCGGGGTTTCGAGCTCTTACGCCTCCCAAGCTCGTCCCATACATGCTCAATCGGATTTAAGTCCGGACTCCTCGAGGGCCAGTTCATACAGTTGATACCAACCTCCAAAAAATAATCTCTGACAATTTGAGCTGTGTGTGGCCTGGCGTTGTCATGCATAAACATAGAATTTCCACCCATATTAATTAAGTATGGGCCGACATGCTCATTAAGAATCTCTTCTACATATCTTGCACTCGTTAATGATCCATTTTCTATTAAAACTAACTCCGAGCGACTCTCTGAAGAGATTCCAGCCCAAACCATGACTGACCCACCGCCGAACGCCACTTTTCCTCAAAACATGCTGGAATAAAACGTTCACCAGGCCGTCTGTAAACTCTTTGCCAGTTGACATTGGTCCATGAACCGTACAATGTTTACGTTGAGTTGTCAAACGCTCCGAGCGAAAAAGTATAAAATAATTGTCTAAAGTGAAGTTTAACTACTGTGTTAGTGCAATTTGTGAACCTAAAACTACGTCTCATCTGTGTACAATGAAGTTGAGTCAATCAGTGCATAAAACAAGGACTATTTTACCAAATTAACAACAAACCGTAAGACACTGTTTCTTAAAGTACCCTATAATATAAAATATAAACAAAAGCAGACTGTTTTGTAGTAAACGCGTAAGTGCGCGATATACACGGCGCTTAGGCTCTTTCGGCCGCGAGTTCTCGTACAGCGTAATGTTGGGAGCATTTATTAGCGAGCAACGGCAGCGAGATTAAGTTTGCCATTTGGATGTTCGTTTGTATGTGCGCATTTATTACAGTGCAACAACATTTTATTTTAAATATTGACTATTTGTGATTTTCATCATCAAAGCGCTTGTTGCATATCCAGATCGGTGAGTCAAAAAAACACAAATGCCTTCCGGAGCGATTTAAACTGCTAAATAGCTGTTTAAATATACGTCGACAATGGCGCCTACATGTGTAAAATGCAAAAAAAACTTAAACAAAGATTTTCTTAAATGCATGAAGTGCAAGAAATCGTACCACGTAGAGTGCACTAATCGATCGAAACTATATGATCTAATGACTCCGGAAAAAAGGAGAAGGTGGGTATGTCCATCGTGCTGCTGCTATAATAAAACCAATGAAGCAACCCAACCTCTGAATACTTCAACGAATAGAGAGACGCAGGAAATTACAACTAAAAATAAGCCAAACTCTAGTAAATTGATCGATCCATCATCTGAAAAGAATAACAAGGTTGCATGTGGAAAAAATGACTTTGTCAACATACCAAACGAAAATATGCACTCGAGTACACTGTCGATACCTATATGCATCGAGGATAGATCGCCGACCAAGGAACACTCAGCTAACTCTGACTCCTTGGAAATCACTTACAGCGAAAAGAAAAATATAACCCATAGAAAAAAAATATGCGTAAATATTTCAACAAGTAACTCTTTCGAGTCACTTCCATCAGACATTGAAGAACTTGAGGACGAAGCACTATGTGGGGATACTGTCTTGAACCCTACAAGTTTAAACAGAAGCTGCCCAGAAGTGACCGCAAAACACTGTTTTAACTGTGAAGATCATCAGTTAAAACTTTCAGTACTCTACCAAAAATATATTTCCGCTGAAAATGAGATAGAGTTGCTGTCAACAGAGAATTACAGACTGAAAAAGGAGCTGAAAAAACATGAACTTAAAATAAGCAAATTAAAAACAATATGCGAATCCACTGAAGCAACACCAACGGGTAAGTCTTGCAGCGGAAAAAAATCAATAACGAAGACGCGAACGAAGACTCCAACCCCAGCTCGACTAAATTTTCACACACAAGAAGAAGGTAGGACGGAGCTGCAGCCTAATGATTTGAATAAATTGGACAATCACTTCCAAGGCACAAATACTTTAGATGACGTCAGCCAGCAAGCAGCTAGCCAACCACCAACACCACCGCCGACCAGCAGTCCAACACCGACTTTCCCATCATTGCCTAACGTCTGTCTGATCAGCAGCAACAGGGCTCAAACGAGGAAGATGGCTGAGCGAACGCTACCAGAAGCTAAACTATGCCACTACTCTACACCAGGAGGAGGAGTCCAACAGCTTCTAGAAGGTCTCGAAAACAAAATAAAAAACTTTACATATAAAGACTTTTGCATCATATACATTGGTGATAATGACTTTAAATGGATGCAGGACATTCCCAAACTAATATTATTTATAAGAGAGAAACTACTAAATGTCCAGCACACTAACATCATAATTTGCTTACCTACATATAGATTAAATAATCATGTGAACTTATTTAACAAAAGAGTCGAAATATTCAATAACTTACTTTATTTTGACAATATATCATATGAATACGCTTACATCCTTGACTCAAATTTAAACATATCGTACTCAAAAGAAATGTTTCTGTCTGGATCGGGAGAAATAAATAAGCGTAACCTTTCTCTGATCTTTAAGGATTTGGCGGATTTGATGACACTCATAACAGAACCAACAACACTGACAAATAATGACATTTATAGCAATGACATGCAAATATTAAATATACCAATTCCCGAAATGGCAAATCCGTACACCCAAACAAAGCCAAACGAACCCACATTTTTTCGTAACTAAAACAGTGGATTCTTACTTAACTATATTTCATCAAAATATTGCTGGTTTAATAAATAAAACTGATTTACTGGTTATTCATATTAATGACCTAAGAACGCAAAACGTTAATGTTGACATTATCTGCATAACAGAGCACTTTATAATGACTAATCATAAGGAACTTTTGACAATACCTAACTATCGACTCGCGGCGTGCTTTTCACGCGAAAAAAATAGAGGTGGAGCATGCATACTCGTAAAGGCAAGCCTTCAGTACAGGGAACTACCTGACATTACAAAACATTCAGTAAGCGGAGCAGTCGAATGCTGTGCAATAGAGCTAACGCTGCACAAAATAATAGTTATCTGCATGTATAGAACTCCTAGTCTTACTAACTTAGGCATATTTTATGAGAAATTAGACATAATATTAAAAAGTATATCTAACAACAATAATAAGAAGATTATCCTCTGTGGAGACTTTAATATTAACATTTTGAAAAGAAATCACATATCTTTACAATTTGAATACTTTCTCTCTAGTTATAACTTAGATATACAAATTAAGCAGCCCACAAGACTAGCAAAGAGCACATGCATAGACAATTTTGCACACAATCTAAAAAAAGGTCACAGTAGTAAAGTGCTAGACTCTGGTCTATCAGATCATACCAGCCAAATTCTAACATTACCTATTAATAACAAATATAGCAACAATTTTTGGCGTATAAAAAGACGTGACTACTGCCTTGACAATTTAAAATTATTTAAACGACATTTAGAAAGTTTATCTTTTGCTGACATGTATAACACCTCAAATCCAAACACTGCCTACGATATATTTCTAGAAAATTTTGGTGTTCTCTACGATTTATGTTTTCCTGTAAAGTCAGTAACAATAAGGTCAATCAAAAAAGTAAAATGGATGACAAAAGGCATACAAGTGTGTAGCAAAAGGCAGAGACAACTACTCTGGCAATTTAGACATACCCCTACATCAGCAAATAAACACCTTTTACGAAATTACTCGAAACGGTATAAAACAATTATCAAATCCACCCAGAAAGCACAAAATAACCACGCGATTAAAACTGCTCAGAATAAGACTAAAGCCACTTGGCGGATAATCAACTCCACTAAAGCAACTGAACCTAAGGAGCAAGTTATGAGAGTAAAATCAAATCATGGAATCGTAACGGACCCTAAAACCATAGCGGATGTCTTTAATGTCTACTTTACACAGCGTGAATGTAATTTGTCAAACTGTGACAGTAAGGTTAACGACAAAATTAACAACAACAGTGCAAACTCTATGTATTTGGCGCCAGCAACTGCCCGTGATATGTGTTTAATAATAAAAACCTTGAAGAATACAAGTAGTGTAGGTGTCGATAACATATCGACTGTTGTAATAAAGTATGTCAACGACACGATAGCCAAACATTTAAGCTTCTTGTTAAATCTCTGCATTGACGAAGGTATCTACCCAGACAAACTGAAGATATCTATTGTCAAACCTCTTCTTAAAAAGGGGGATAAGGATAATATTCAAAACTACAGGCCCATATCTCTCATTCCAATAATCTCAAAAATTTTCGAGAAATATATATACAATTGTCTATATAATTACTTTGAAAAATATAATTTATTTTGTGAAGAACAGAAAGGTTTCAGGAAGAATGTAAGCATAAATCTCGCTATTTATGATTTAGTAAATTATGTATTACAATGTATCGACAAACGAACAAGAGTTGTTGCTATCTATACTGATATGACAAAGGCCTTCGATTATGTAGATTATAAGACATTGCTGTACAAACTTGATCATTATGGCATTCGAGGTAAGCCATTAAAACTATTTGAATCCTATCTAACTAACCGCATCCAGTACACTGAAATAACGAGAATAAACCAAAAATCCAGAACTGAAAATAAATTCTTATCAGATCCACGATATGTAACATTTGGCGTACCCCAGGGAAGTGTACTTGGCCCTCTGCTCTTCTTGATATATATCAATGATCTTCCTAAAGCAATCTGTCACCCTATGATCTTGTTCGCCGATGACAGCACATCTATTGTAAAATGTGATAACCCAGTTATGTATGAAAAAGACATTAATAATACATTATCTGACATAATACTATGGTTAAAAAACAATAATCTGAAAATTAATTTGACTAAGACTAACATAATGCACTTTTATCAGCGAATACAACATAATGAGATAAATATAAATTATGAAGCAAATAAAATAGAAACCGTATCAGTAACAAAGTTTTTAGGTCTTAATGTGGATAGTCAACTGACATGGAAATTTCATATAAATGAAGTTAGTAAAAAGCTTAGTAAATCGGCTTTTGCGTTGCGTAAACTATCAAAAATAGTCGACAATCATGCTCTTCTTGTAGCCTACCATGGTCTGGTGGCTTCAACATTGAGATACGGTGTCATATTCTGGGGTAATTCTACGGATAAAGAAACAGCCTTTAAAGCCCAAAAACGGTGTGTTAGAGCAATGTGTAATTTGAAAATAACGGATAGTTGCTCCTCTTATTTTAAATCACTTGGGATTCTTACTCTGCCGTGTCTGTACATTTTGGAAATATCCGTATTTGTGAAATGCAACCCAGCATTGTTTATTAAAACTACTGATACACGCAGACTGCCGACTCGTCCACAGTATCAGTATATGGTACGGAACTTAGAATGTAAAACTGCGCTAATGCGTAAAAGCATACTGGGAATGGCCCCCAGAATCTATAATAAAATTCCTATAAGCATAAGAACTTTAGACATTGTACTCTTTAAGAAAAACTTGACGAAATTATTAATCAGAAAATGCTATTACAGTACGCAAGACTTTTTAAATGACTCTGACATGTAACATTACTAATTATTAATCATTAATATATTGGCCATTCGACATGCATTTATTTAAATTATAAAAAATGACTATTGAAATTATGATTCCCGTTTTTAATGTGACATTGATATTTGTATGCCAACAGGCAAAACATAGTGATACTAGATTGTAATTTTCTCCAGCTGTATTTTCTACCTATGTTTGACAAATAAATGATTGATTGATTGATTGATTGATTGATTGCCGCCCGTCATTTGCATAGAGCATAAATCTGGATTCATCGGAAAACAAAATTCTTGCCCAATCTTCGTCACCCCAGTATCTGTGATCGCGGGCATAAAGTCGTCTTGCTGTTCGATGTATTCTTTCAAGTTTTGGGCCATTGGCCGGCCTATGTGGGGTCAAATTTGCTTCTTTGAGCCGCCGCCTGACAGTCCGCTCGCTGATGCCGTCCCTTCGGGTCTCTAAAAGCTGATTTTTCACTTCAACTGCTGTGAGGTGCCGATTTCGGAGCATGGTTGTAACAATAAATCGATCTTCTCTAGCTGTAGTACATCTTGTTTTGCCAGTTCCTGGTCTTCTAAGGTTCTGCCCAGTTTGTAGGTAACGTTGGAGGACTCGCTGCACTGTAGAAAGTGACACACCTGTTCTTCTCGCTGTATACCTCTGACTTCTTCCTTCTTCTAACATAGTGATGATACGAGTACATTCATCTCGTGTTAGCGGCATGATAGACATTCAAGAATGACCACAAAATAAAACAATGACAGCCTTTTATCATAGTTCTTTGACAGATTGAAAACAATTGCTTAAAAACAAGCAAAAGTAAAACGAACGCAATTTCAAATAAGTACCTAATTGGTTTTTTTTTTTCAAATAAACCTTTTTCCAGTTACTACGTAGAACATTGAAGGTTGGATTTAGAAGGATATTAAATTCTCTATAAAACAGAGTTAGTTTCATGCAGATACGACCAACGGTTTACAAAATATTGAGGTTTTCGTCACTGACCCGGTTTCTTTGACCGCGAGTGTAGTAACGTTCGGAAACAATTTCTAAATAGCAACAATTGACACGCCCCACTTTGGATTCATTCAATACGGCTAAAATAGGTGCTAGTATTTCACCAAAAAACTGATTTCAGCCACGCAATACTTTCGTAAAATAATATGCCCTCCACACTAGACATATTCGGGAACATGTAAAGAGCAAATAAATTCCCCTAGTCACATGGGAGTCCCGATAATCGAATCACCCTGTGTAGCGTCCCCTAACACGAGTCTTCATAATGCTATTGATGGATCACGTGCTTTATTTTCTCTCCTTATGCGTGATAACATGATACTATCACGCCAAATGACGTCCACTGAAGCGCTCATAGCCTGGCGGCCCCTGCGAGTCGGAAACGATAACGCAGGTTAAGCAAAGATGGCAGCGGTCAGTCTTTGGATGGGTCCTGTGTAGCGTCCCCTAACATGACGAGTCTTCATAATGCTATTGATGGATCACGTGCTTTATTTTCTCTCCTTAGGCGTGATAACATGATACTATCACGCCAAATGACGTCCACTGAAGTGCTCATGGCCTGGCGGCCCCTGCGAGTCAGAAACGATAACGCAGGTTAAGCAAAGATGGCAGCGGTCAGTCTTTGGATGGGTGACCGCCTGATGTTTGAGTGGTTAATATAAATGAGCGTTTCCGCGATTTGGAAGGCACGCTAAACAGTTGATCCCGGTTGCTGCTTGCACTTGACAAAGGGGGGACAACTGTTACTCGCGTCCGCAGGAGCTACCTACCACAACCCTGCACGTGGCCCCTGGGTGGTACTAAAGAGTGACAAACTTTAAAGGCCAACAATAATATATGCTATACGATTAAATAAACGTCGACTGGACAAAGGCCTCCCCCAAAGAGTGCCAAAGTGATCGGATCGGATTCCCACAACCTTTACCAGGGCATTAGTCCAAATTGTCTACCCACGCTGCGTTTTCCGGTACGTGGTCGCCACGCCAATCGAGAACCTTACCGCCGTTATTAAAAGAATATAAGTATACTTAAAACGCATAGTCAAGTTTGCGTGAGGGTTATGCCCTTCATATATAGATCGGGTTGGAATGAAATTAAAGGCCCACTGGCCCAGATATTATTAATTCCGAATTGGTTTTCGAAAAGTCAGCAATAAGTACATTTCATAAATTGAAAGGAATTCCCTTTATCTAAAGCACTTGGCGAAATCGGAGATCAAACGAAGCCATTGATTTATATTTTACCGAATCAAGGAATTGGAAACGGAATTATACTATTCATGATTCTAAACATCCTTCATTTAGAATAACACTATTAATGTACTCAATTAAAGTCGGTTGTTCTTTTATACATCCGTAGAAGCAAAGATACAATTAAATATCATTCATTTGCTTATCATGGTATCCCATCACAAGATATCACTTAATTACAAATTATCAACTGTTTTTCATTAAATTTTCATTTCGGCATAAAGCCAATTTCCTTGAAGACCGTAAAGTTTTTGATTTTAAATACGTATCGTGTAGAAACTCTTAGGTTAGGTAATGTTTGTTTGGTAAATAATTCTGAAAATGTCAGTCCCCGTTGGAGAGACCGTTGGAGTGACTGTAGTACAGCCCAGGTTTCGGTCGAATCGAAGGCTTTCTCGTAGTCCACGAACGCTAAGCAGAGAGGCAGGTTATACTCCTCAGTCCTTTTTGCTTTATTATGTTAAACGTCAAATCAGACATCAAAACTGTTGGCAAAGGCCCTCTGAGGCTGCCACTTCACTATTAACTAACTAACTCGAAACGTCGGGATATATATTGAATACATAAATCACGCTATAAAATCCGTTCAAATCATTTTATTTTTATTTAATAAGTATAAGTATTCGCGGACACCGAAGGCAATATTGTAATAGTTAGTTCTCTCGCATTCATGAGAGGAGGCCTGGTAAAAATAATATAGGCTGATAATGATGATGATGAATATTAATATAAAATAACTACCGGCGCTATATTTCAAGCACGTCTAGACTAACTTGCTGCACACAGTAGTAATTTAATTATATCATAAACGCATTCCGAGCCCAGACCTCAGAGGTCCTAAGTTTTAATGTTTAGTGCGGTTGAGATTATTTAAGATGGCCGACATTTTATAAAACTGTCAATGGAATTTGAATCGTCCACCTTGGACGGTAGGTAGAGTCTCTTTTTGAACAGATTACTTAGATGCAACTCGGCCAACTTAATTTATAGTTTAGGTATTTGTTTCATTTTATCAGCAACACCCACGACGTTCTACGAAGAATAGACAAAGGATATCTTTTTTAAACGTACATTTTGCTGGCCTCCTTCATAATTCATCAGACTATCAAAGTGGACCTAAATATTTATAAGAATAACAAATAAATGAGGCTTTTTGTGTTTTCTAAAGAAGGGTATATAAAGGCTATTTAAAATAGAGTAGTATAGATGTAGATCTACTTTTTTCACTTTGAGCCGTCACCTACAATATTTTATCCACCAAATATGTAAATAAAATTTCCAACATAGATTAACAAAGCGAGTTGTACTATGTATGTTTCGTTTTTTAAACTTTTTGTACATTTGAAGTTTGTATGGTAATGTTAGTGTATTTTAAGTGTTTTTCAAGCGGCTATAGTTCATTACCATACTTAGTTATCAAATAAAACGGACCATATAACAAATGCATGTAATTTTCGGCGGCTCGAAGTTTAAACAATACCTATTAACTATTTCCTGAGGAAAAACTTTAATATTTGGAGCTACATGTTGTTTCTGCTTTATAAAGAAAATCATACTCTCAAGTTATAATTGTCATAAAGCATAAATAGGAATATTAGTTATACAGGGTGTAATTTAATTCGTGATACAAAATAGCAAAATATGAATCTATCTATGATTCTGAACAACTTTAACTTTGGGAACAACTTTGTGTTATGCAAAAAAACACCTGTTCATACCTTTTCGTCAGTCTAAACAGAGCAAAGTTAATGAAATAGTTGGTTTTTTGTTGGCATAACACAAAGTTGGTCCCATAATAGTAAAGTTGTTCAGAATCATGGATAGATTCATATTTTTTCTATTTTGTATCAACAATTAATAACACTCTGTATTACAGACACAGTATAAGTAATTAGTCATAGTTATATTACATAATGAAAGATAAGAACTGTAATCCGTTAAACTGTGAGTAATAATTAATGTAAAGGCACGTGTCTAATTAATATACCTACGCTAGACAATAACACCAGCTTATAGCTGTACATAATTATATGGTGCTTCAAACGTCAAGTTTATGAAGGCATCTGCATTTCTCTAGCTGTCAACGCAACGAAACAAAGCCACTGGATAAAATATAGCTTTAGGATAGCCTAAAGATTCATTCTGTACACTCAGACCAAGATTTAAGTTTTTTATTGGCAAGAACACAAGTGAAACATTGATCTTATAATTAATTTAAGTACACTTAACTTTCTTAAATATTCATGTAGGCATGCAAAAAAATCATATAATCAATAGGATTAATTACAAGTTAAAATGTTAATATGTTAATATGTTTCATTACATTAAATTCACAATTAATAATTGCATCCACGTAAATAAATACACACATATATATATTTATATAGTCTAGTTAGTTAACTAAACAGAAAAAACGATCATGACCAACAACCCACTGAAGCCGGTTTTAAACCAAGCCAAATAGGTTTAGTACACACCCACGCACATATAAACAAATTAAATCGCACATTTGTTGGAAACCAGCTTCACTAGGTTGTTCGTAATGCTCTGTCTATCTTTTTTCTTGGTCTGAGGCTGTACGATGGTGAAAGAATATTTGAAATGGGATAGTAGGTAGTTCCTGAGATAACCCCTACATTCAAACTTACAAAGCTACTTCCTAACAAACTTAAACTTCGTTTAATAATAGTAATAATAAATTATTTATTTCGGAACATTACAACTCCACAGTTAAAATATGCTACACTATATATAAACACTGCACAACACACAACTCATACTGCACTGTATATGTACATATATATATATATAAATATATATATTATTATTTTTTATTTTATGCTATTATTAATATAATCATCCATAATTAGAGTATTTTGTTTCAATAAATAAAAATATTGCTTCTGTATACCAATATACATACAGGCTGTACCAAAAATGGTACTTAGTGTTTTCTTATCAGAACACGATACCTGTTACCTATGTCTTTGATCGGTTCACACCCTATTTTTGGTACACTCTGTATAAGATTTTTTTGTTCATTCGTAGCTTTGCCAAGCTAACGAAAACCGTTAGTAGCAGCACAATACGTGGTTACGAGACAAAAAGATCAACTAGATTTGATTCCGCACATATTGAGTGTGAACGCGCATGTAAGGGGAGACTAACTTCTCGCTTTATTACATTTTACAACATTTCCTCCTTTAACCGACACTCGGCACAAGGTAAAAAATACAACATTAGATCGTTCACTTCACAAGGAGGCCCTGAGTCGAAATAAGGAACAAAAATTAGGCTTATTTCCTGAACACAAATAGTTAACTTATAATAGTAACACTTAGGTTGTCTGGAAGACATAACTCTGTTGTTTGCCTCTGCTTGTGTTGATTATGTTCTGTAACAGTGTATTTTTATTGAGGTGTGGTATTTGTATTGTATTGTATTGCAGTTTAAATAAGCTCTAGTTTAAGTAAGTTTAAAGAAGCCTCCTAAATATTGTTAAGAATCCAGCAACAAATATTGAATTAATTCACGAGAAGGACTGAACACTAAAGCATTAAAAAAAATGATTTCGACTGCCGCTTTATAGTTTGGGCTTTGCTCATAGCTTAAGTTGGATTAGGTCGTTTCTGCTTCTGGTTGATCTTTATTTAATTCGTACTTTTTTTTTACAATCTACAGTACCGTAATGCAAAATACTTTAAGTTGGAATAGCTCATTTGGTTCACGGTTCATAGTTTTTTTTTTTTTTTTTTTTTCATTTTATTCTATACCATTCTATAGTCAGTGCTATGAAAATCCTATCAACTAGGGAATGCAAAGTCGCGTGATTTCAGAACTGGCTGAGATCTCACGAGACCACAAAAACAGTCTCGCGACATTTCGAGATTTAACGATCTCGCGAGATCGGGCGTTTTTCACTGAAAGCGTATGCAAATGCTAAGAATTCCATTTAATGATTATAAACACGTGAATCAAAAATTAAACCTGCGTGTAGTGGTATATAATATCCGTTTTATTTTGCAAGTGCTGTGTTTTTTATGGAAAGTTCAATCTCGCTTTCTCGCTAGATCATGTACAATTCAGTCTCGTAAAACACGGACGGGATCTCGCGAGATTACGAGGTTGCATTCCTAATATCAAAGCAATGATAACCGAATATTCACATTTCTAGATAAACGTCATATTATAAATATTTCTCAAGTTTTGTAAACTTACGACAAAACGACGTGACAGTTGTCTTTTAGAAAATGGAAATGAATGCAATAACCGCGTGTTCAAAGACGTGCTTTCAAATGATAATGCATTAAGTTAACTTCCACAAACTTATTATAATCAGTAATTCAGCAAACATAAACTCTATTCCGATGCAGTATGGATGTCGTAATATTACTAAATAAATTGGTGGGGCGGTGGCTAACGAATGACAGAGTAATGATGACGGATCAGCGGCGCTACCACGAACTTCGAAAGTCGAAGTTCGGGTATATCCATCTCTATCGCACTCCCTTACTCGAGTAACAGAGATGCATGTATTACGAACTTCGACTTTCGAAGTTCGTGGTAGCGCCGCAGGCTTTCGTCGTCATATGTTTCAGTCAGAGTCTGGTTGAGTAATTGTTGGTAGTTCTCTCTGAAAAATTAGTAGTGTTTGAATTTAAACGAATTTGTTGCAGGCATTTTCAATGTATAACTTTAGGAATACCATTGCATCTCTTGTTATTCGTTTTATTGTGTTTGGAACCTAACGAGTAAATAGTTGACTATTATAGAGGCTGAAAAATTCCAATTCAAGGATAAAGATCTTTTTAATGTTTTGACTACATCGTTTCTATCAATTTGTAGTTAAGAGTTTTGGCAATAACAAAAAATGTTGTAATAACTTTAGCTGCACTAGCACTTGGCTGTTTGCAGTGACTTGTCACTACAACATTTAAAGTTAAAATAATACATTAATAGAATTTCATATAATATCCCGTCCGTTGCGACAAGATTACAAGATAGTAGTGATTTATGCGAAGTGTTGATAAGACGCCATTAATATAGATCGATTAATACATGAGGAAGCTTAGATGCGTAGGTAAAACAAGACTTTGTGAATTAGTAAATCTATTAACTCTTGGTTATTCCAATTCAGTGTATGTATCTCGATACTTGCTTAAATTGAAAGTTCTATCAATCTTTTGTTCAACATAAAGATACTATATAGGCACCATATAACTTCTTCCCGGCACATGATTAACATTAGGTATTCCTGAAAGTTGACTTCATATCACACCTATAATATGTTAATTCGCCAGCAACGTTTCGTTTTGAGGCGTGTAAGTCTGAATATTCCGTGTCTTTTGCGTTACTTTAAGTGTAAATGTAAAAAGACTTAAGTGAACTCAAGTTCCGTTACACTTACGGCCATTCGAATTGACTGCGCGACACTTAATAAGCCAATATTTGACGTGTTTCTGGAGAGAAATATGTGAGACAGGTTTATGGAAATTTGATAATTTAAGGAGCTTAATCACGAGGTGTGTTTTTGTTGGATGTTTCAAGGCATAAACACGTTTCAAAATATTCCAATTTTAATTTCAATAAAAGCAAGACAGATAATTAAATGCGATTTAGACTCAAAACAGTTGAACCTTGTAGGACCTTTCAATACAGTCTTAGATATTGATATGGTAACAAGTATGTGGGGGGTTCTAAAACGATCGTACCCACATTTTTATAACTAGGCGTTAATATCTAACTACGTCTGTGTGCCTAGTTAGTTTACCTTAATAGTACGTCCCGTAGCCTTAATATTCCAAAAATAAAAACTGACAAAATTACTGATTATCTTCAATATATGGCATTTGGCATTAAGTCCGCCATTTGTACATTATTTTGGTTTTGTGCAATAAAGTTTAAATAAATATATATAATAAAGTAGCTTCTGCCCGCGACTCCGTCCGCGTGGAACTCGTTTATATCGCAGCTCCATACAAACTTTTACCCCCCATTTCACCCTCTTAAGGGATGATTACGGGTATAAAAACTATCCTTTGTTACTCTCCATCCCTTCTACTATCTCCACTTAAAAAATCACGTCAATTCTTCGCTCCGTTTTGCCGTGAAAGACGGACAAACATACAAACAAACAAACACATACACTTTCGCATTTATAATATTAGTATGGATATATCTTGCGAATGCGGAGCTTTCAAAAAGCAAGTAAACGTAATAAGAATCAAAGTAAATATTGCCCGAAATACGGCCGAGATAATTTGCGAAAACGGTGAAGCATCAAGACATGATTCCAAAACAAACTCGACTCTGTATTCTGGGTAAATTATATAAAAACACGTATTCTCGGATTTACATGCGGTATTTTGTACTTCACCAGGAGTTTTGTCGCCCGGATTTGTTCAGTTGTCCGTTTACTGACAGTATTTATTTTGCGTAAGTAGGAGGTACTTAGATATACAGGATGGAAAAATAAGTCGGGCCCTGGAGGGAAACTACCTTAAATCCTTAAGTTGGCTCATTTTACTTAAAGGAGACATTCCTTTATTTTTAAAAAGAAACAAAACTGCATTCAAAGATTTTCGAATACTCGCTTGCCTCGCCCGGGACTCGAACCAACTAAAATTAAAAAAAAAACAACACTAACTATTTTATTACACTAATCGATAGGATTATTATTCAGGATAAATTTTCTCTAACAAACTTTTGGTCTTAAGATTAAAAATGATCGTAAAATCTAACACTAACTTTATTTTATGATCAATTTTTTACACTTAAATTATTTAACTAATAAATTGTTAGAAATGAGCCCCCTCGTTCCGGATACACAAATTTAGTGTCCGTTGAAATTCATTTCGTGTAGCCTTCAGCAAAGTGTTGTGGTGTATGCCCCTAATAACATTTTCTACCGCAACCCTTAGCTCTTGCACGGCTTCATAAAAGGTTTCATAAATATCATTTTTAACATGACCCTATAAAAAGAAGTCCATGGGCGTCAGGTCACGTTTGTACTAAATAGGTATTCTTCATGGATATCTTGGTACGACAGACGAGAGTAAGACCAAATGTTTGTTAGATAAATTTTATCCTGAATAATAATCCTATCGATTAGTGTAATAAAATAGCGAATGTTTGTTTTTTTTTTTAATTTTAGTTTGTTCGAGTCCCGGGCGAGGCAAGCGAATTTTCAAAAATCTTTGAATGCAGTTTTGTTTCTTTTTAAAAATAAAGGAATGTCTCCTTTAAGTAAAATGAGCCAACTTAAGGATTTAAGGTAGTTTCCCTCCAGGGCCCGACTTAATTTTCCACCCTGTATATATATTGCGCGGGAACACGGTGGTACGACTAGTCCAGTCAATGAACTGACAATTTGTATGGAAAAGATGACAATTTAGGAAATAATTTATAATAGGTGAATATTTCTAAGGAATGGATGTATTATTAGTTACCTAGAAACAAAATCCAACAAAATTTTAGACATCTTAGAATAACGTTTTAAAATGAAATAAACAAAAAAAAACGCTATTATAAATTGATGTTTTTTCAAATTCGTATTTTTCCTGAAGTATACGGTGCTCCCGCGCATCCCCCTCCAAATCTGGAAGCTTACATTGAAATGCACGGTAAGAATGTGTACTACTGTCTCGGTGACAGCTTAGAGCCTTATCAAACTTGCGATTTGCAAGCGTATTTTGTATGAAGGCGTTGACGCAGCGTGTACGCCGCGACTGATAATTGTATAGAAAATACGCTCGCAAATCGCAAGTGTGATAAGGCTCTTACTGACATCGCAATCGCACCGACTTCGCATCGCCAAATGGGACCAAAGTGGCCTTATTTATAAGAACATGCCTGAACTGTCAACGATGCAAATAACGATTTAGTTAAGGCGCCGTAGGTTCATGGTCTTCTCTCCCTCTCACTGAGCATAAGCGTGAGCGGGATGGAAGTGCGTGCTCGGAAGCGCGGATATCATGTTTTTTAATTTTAATTTTTTGGCCGTTAAAATAAATAAAAATGTAAACACTGATTTCCCTCAAACATGATATTGCCGATTTTTAGAAGCAATTTTAATATTTATTGCTTTTGTGCATAATTTGTTACGAATATTTGAAGTGTATTTTTGTGTGTTTTAGACCTATGTTCGTTATTTTTTTCCATCGAGCGAAATTTGCTTAATCATGTTTCGAAGCACTGATTTCCTTGCAGAAAAGCCTCATGATTACTATTCGTATTTTTATATTATTATTATAAACAGACGCATTATATTGTTTCAAAAACTGTTCGCTTAACTTCGCTGAACCTACGGCGCCTTAAAATTACCGACAGCGTAACTGATGAGCCACTCGGACACTACTGGTAACGACGCACGTAGTAGCTTCAACATACAACATCGACACAGTCCGCATTTAGGCGCGATATGGCAAACCTCAGCTGCCTTTGTAATTAAATCTATTTTTCAAATAGATATCGCGCTCCTATTAAAAGATTACTGGTGCGGTTAGGTACTGTACGGCCCAATAATCCGCATCAACATATTATTATATTTCTCCCTCTCTCGCTCTCAGGATTTTAATAGACAGAGATATGGATTATTCGACTTCACCATAACTAGTTTGTTTACTACTGTACCATACCTACTTGGTTTCAGAAACCAAGTCTGCATGTTTCAGAAACAAAATCTACGTGTTATTGAATCACTAAAAACTAAAAATAAAATCTACTGCCTATCGCCATGTGTCTGTGCTTCCCTATGGGGATAGAGAGTAAACGAAACATTACACTTAATAACAATGTTATGTATGTCTATTGCACAGCCTAAATATTGTATCGCCCATTTTGTAGTTGGTAGTGACCCTGCCTAGGAAGCAAGAGGTCCTGGGTTCGAATCCCGCTAAGGGCATTTATTTGTGTGATGAGCACGGATATTTGTTCCTTAGTCATGGATGTTTTCCATGTATTTAAGTATTTATTTATCTATATAGTAATGTTTATCGTCGTCTAGAACCCATAGTACAAGCTTTGCTTAGTTTGGGACTAGGTCGATTTGTGTAAGATTGTCCCCAAATATTTTTTATTTCTTTTTATTAATTTCATGGTAACCTTGAAGTTACTTAATAATCTTCTATAATACGCTGAAACTTGTTATTTTCATTCAAATTTTGTGTATGTGTACAGTCATAATAAACAGTGGCGATGTGTTCGATGGGTAACCCGAAACAAAAATTAATGAGTTATGAAAGAGTTTAGAGTATATAACTGGTAGGCTTGCCTAAAAAAAATAGGCACTCTGATGGGAATCGGCTTGAAGTATGGGCGCTCCGCCACTGATGTATAATTATATTTACACGACAGAATGTATAAAATATATCCTTTTTCCGTTGAAGGCAGCACGCAATCTACGGCGGCCTCAACGCACCCAGAAAATGCAAAGCCTCCATTTTCCGACGAAATGTTTAATTTCAATTTTATTCCAATTATCTCAATATTTGCACGTCACTCTCACACTTTGGCTAAGCATTAACGTAAAAGGGACCGCATAAGTCAAGACGGTTCAAATATCGCTTCGATACGTCCAAATCGCATTCCGAAATAGGGCTGTTACTCGCAACGCTTCACCTCGCTTCAGACTTACCAAAAACCAGCTTAAATTCGACCTCGGTCTACATGTTGTTATTACTGATTCCGGGGTCAAGATGTACTAGAGGGATTGTGAGGTGAAAATAAACAGGTTACGAATAGGATAGCATCGCGGAATAGCTTTGCCCATCGAGATTGTATCTCGGATCCATAATTTATGAACTGAACGCGCAATGCGAGGGGGGCGAGCTATCTCGAGGCTGGGATACAATATATTTTTTAATACAGCTGTTTAGCGTGCGGAAAGTTGTTTTTCGCGAACTAGTGCTTTTCACTTTTCCCACTCAATAATTGTACAAATTGTACCATTAATTATTATGTCAATAAAAAAAAAGATAGAACTGTATTAAAACAATTGATTTTTGAACCACTTCATTATTTTTCAACTGTATTACCATGATGTTACAGAATTAATAATATATAAGTTTCGAATTCCTTACTTGTTGTTTTTCTTATTTTTTCGTAACTGGATTAGAAACGTCGTTCGCGACACGTGCGGAAATGTCATTCTTCACTCGTTCCGAGTCTTGTCTCAAGATATCTCGGTACTCGTGACGTAGTGACATATTTTCCGCACTAGCATCGAAATGTACTATTATAGTATAACGTAATGTGTGCCGACGCACAATATTATGTGTGTAATCGTAATAAATGCATTATAAATACTAGTGGCTACTCTGTGAACTTGCGAGCCTATTATTTTTCCAATTACTTATTTGACTTTCGAAAAACTGAATCGACATACAGTTCTACATAATTATTTAACCTGCTTACATAATTTCGGTTGAAAAATGCGACATATAGAGAGGAGAACAGCCGAACAGACGCCAGCCGACGAAAGAATGTTAGCCCAAGCTGAAACGGAAAACTTCGTTCGCTTCGCACGCTCGTTCAATAACACTACCACGTATTTTCTTATGTTCAATACAAAATCGAATTCTCAAAAGTTAGAAAAAGCTCTCTTTATTGTTACACTCAATCAATGAAAAGAGAACAATAATATCAGAAGTAGAAAATCTAAGAGGAGCAATAATAGGACTTCTGCTGAGACCCGAACTTTTGACTATTATAGAAGGGAAGATAAAAGGAACGAGAGGTAGGGGAAGGCCAAGAAGAAACTATTTCAAACAAATGAAGGAGAAAGTTAAAGTCGTGCCATATCAGATAATAAAGGAAATAAATGGCAGAGGAAAGAAACGGCTGGCGTTGGCTCTATCGAAAAGAGTGACTCTTAAGTTAAATAAGAAGAAGATTGTTACATCCAATAATATTATCTTGTCGCAGGCATGGACTTTTATAAACCAATTTTCACATTCGTGCGGCTACCACAATAGTAAAAGGAAAATTCTTATTTAAAACAGTGGTTAATTGAAGTAATTAAAACAAAAGAGCTCTGCCTGTTTAAACCCAAGAGCGCTTATTT
The DNA here is from genome assembly GCA_947578815.1 of Epinotia ramella. Taxonomy (NCBI): domain Eukaryota; kingdom Metazoa; phylum Arthropoda; class Insecta; order Lepidoptera; family Tortricidae; genus Epinotia; species Epinotia ramella. The sequence continues at coordinate 34,738,906 of OX388202.1, forward strand.
AAGTCTGCGCTTGTCTGTAGTAGGTAAGTATGTTTTTTGTTGCATAGCAGGCGGAAAATCTGTCTGACTTAAAGTATATCATTATATAATAGAACACGTGATTATTAAGTAATAAATAAAATAAGACTTTTGTTTCCGGCCCGCTATTCTGTAATTTGTTTTAAGCTCACCTAACCGTTCACCTACAAATATATGTAGGCGCCGCGATTCGTAGTAACTCAGCATAATCATATTATGAACAACGTTAGCCCTCTGACGATATGGCGCTGTTGGGGCCCTCGAGATTTTGGTTGGCATTTGTGAGAGGTACGTGAAGGCCCACGGACTCAGATATAACTCGAAGAAAAGCGAGCTACTTGTGTTCAAGGCAGGGAATAAAAAGCCCAAATCTGTGCCGCGGCTTATACTTGGAGGAACGGAGTTGACTAAACTCACAAAGTTCAAATATCTGGGCCACTGGGACACCGAGGACCTCTTAGATGATCATGATGTGGAGCGGGAGCTGTGGGGGGGCTTTGGCAGTGAGGAGCAACAACAACCGTGCGCCTTCCGGTACGTGGTCGCCACTCGAGAACCTTTCCACCCCAACGGCCAGCGGCATGTTGCTATATTACCAATGTATTTTAAATGTAGTTTCTTTTGAATTAATTAATAATACCTACTAACATAGTTTTTTTAGACCTTTCTTACTAACGAATTATGGATACACTTCGGAAATAAATAATAATAATCAGAGGCGTGACGGGTGAGGTGAGGCGCATTAGTGTGTTCCGAATAACAGCCCAGAATACAACGACAAGATACCAGAACAATTTTCGCATGCTTTTGCGCTAAATAATGTACAGTTTCCTGCATTTTTCACGTAGCTAATGTTCTGTTCTCACCGTTCCTCTGCGCAAATAAATAAAATAAACCACCATGATTAAATGAAGGCCTCGCCAAGTATTCCACCTGTCCACGAGGCATTATTAAGAGGGAACATTACCTTAGCCCTTTTTCAGATTTAATATTTCTCAGGTATTTCTGTCGTGCTGTAGGCGAGACCGCACGCTAGTGCGATAAGGACAACTGCAGCGTCGACAAAAAAAAATCTTAAAAAATCAAGCTTAAGTTAAATGCTCAAACATGTAGGTTTCGTTCTCTTAAACAGTTCTAATCATGTCTTTATTTTATACGGCCTGTTTAAAGTTATACGAATCTCTTATTGAATTATAAATAAATTATTATTGAATCGTTCTCTATCGATCGACTTCAACCTTGTTTCGACGTTTTAAATAATTAAGATGAAAGTCTTTAGGGATTGACCTTTCGGCCTACTTACGTAGTATTTTAAGCAACAATGGTAGACATATTATCACCCATTCTATGGTTTTAAAAATAGTTTATTTTGATATTTCACCTACATTGAAGACATGAATGCTTTATCCGCTTGCTCTATCCGTAAAACCAACACTTTCCACACTTGGCCTTTGTACTAACACGGAGCTAAAGAGCTATGTACGATTTTACTTATAAGTTCAGTTGCGTATAATTGAAGGAAATATAGAAGGGAAGCCAGGAAGAGGACCTAGAATAAACTACATAGAGCAACTCAAAAAGAGAGTTGATGTTAGGATTGTTAGGTCGTATCGAAATGTCAAAGAGGTTGCCTGGGATCGGAGTAGATGGAGGGCTTCATCTGAGCTACACCGACAAGAGCTTGCTTTGCTCTTAAATAAGAAGAAGAAAAAGACAGTTGCGTGTGTTTTTCGTGGCCACACCACCCGACTAATGACCCCAAGGAAACTGGGAGGTAGAAATAGCGAGGTGCGAGGACTCTAATGCGGTATTTGAGATCCTGGTTTCTCCCGCATGGAAGCGCCGATGCATCAAAAGCTTATGTACGAAATAAGTATCGTTTTAATATGTTTTTAACAGTAGCTTTTTGGTAAAGTTAACATCGTAAAGAAAATGGAAATTGCCTAATTCTAACATGATCTAGTTTTCCCCGCCGGGTCGGTAAATCAGGTGGCATGGCGGCCGTGGTGGAGATTTTATTGAGTATAAATACCACATACAAATATCAACCAGATGGATCATACTTTAGTCCACGGGGCTATTCAATTACATATCCTTTAACTATAACATAATTTTGAAATGACGATATATAACAAGACCTGACGAGAAAAAAAAAGACCGGGTTGCACTCCGAGAGTGCCGGCAGAAGTGAAAACTCAATAACATTGTAACAGTTTTTCGATCTGGTCACGTGACATGTTACGGTGTCACCCTAAAAATGAATTTGACGCAAATTTATAAACAATTATCAATTATTTAGGCGGACGGCCCGCGGGCGCGTTGGAAGCGACGGGCCCAACGCGCCGCCGCGGCGCAACGGTGCCGGGGTCCGACGCGTCGACGGGCGGCGGCAAACAAAGTCGAATCGGCTAGCAGCAAAAAGTGACCTCCTTCACATCTGACGTCACAAAACTCTGTCGCGTATTTAAGAATTTTTCCCCATCCCAAAAAATGCTCAGCGCCGCTAAAGAAGTTTTCACTTCAAAAAATCTTAGCAGGTACAGTCAGCTAGTCAAAAGAATACGCTCAAAATGACCTACACAGATCCTTATTCCCCTGACATTAGATTTCATGTATAGAGCATTTTGAGCACTAGAACTGCTTAGCAACTTCTGTTGCTGACTGTACTTAACTGGGACACCCAAATGGCCGACCTCCAATCGGCCGACCAAGGTATCCATGGATAGGCGAAGTCCAGAGAGACCTACGCCAGCTTCAAACTGCCAATCATGATTGGCGACTAGCACCCAGGACAGAGCGCAGTAGCGTGTCTAAGTAACGAAGGCCAAGATGCACTTCAGGTCGCTGAGTCAGCGTAGTAATTAAGGCGCCGTAGGTTCAGCGAAGTTAAGCGAACAGAGTTTTTGTAACAAAATTATGCGTCTGTTTATAATAATATGGTTTCAAAAAAATACGAATAGTAATTTTGAGGCTTTTTTGCAGGGAAATCAGTGATTCGAAACATGATTAAGCAAACGCTCGATAGAAAAAAATCACGAACATAGGTCTAAAACTCACAAAAATACACTTAAAATATTCGTAACAAATTATGCACAAAAGCTATAAATATTAAAATTGCTCTTAAAAATCGGCAATATCATGTTTGAGGGAAATCAGTGATTACATTTTTATTTATTGAAACGGCCAAAATATTAAAATTAAAAAATATGATATCCGCGCTTCCGAGCACGCACTTCCATCTCGCTCACGCTTATGCCCTGTGAGAGGGAGAGAAGACCATGAACCTACGGCGCCTTAAGGTGCTTACGCTTTCAACAAAGACCATGCAAAGACCACTTACATCGCTACTAATAACTCTTTGCGGAGACGTTTGTAACATGTATGTGGCAAGTATTTTGTATACTATTCTAAACTTGCTTTGTAGGACAAAAAGGTCAAAGCAGGGTCGAGTAATTGCTGGTGAAACGCATTCATTTAGTGGCCAGGGGTGGCCGGCTTACAGAATCGTTCCGCAGGGAAATGAGTTTCGAATCCTAGTATGTAATTATACTAATCGATTGGCGTGCAGCCTGAACTACAGCAGGCCCCTATTTCACCAACTTGACAATTGTCACCTGACACTTACAATTCGCCATACATTGATTGTTCTAGAAGTAAAGGTGGTTGCTAGGTTACTTGTGGAACCAGCAATGTACGGAGAATTGTCGTTGTCAGATGACACTTGTCAAGGTGCAATAGGGGCCTGGTCGTATTTTCAGAACCAACGTTGAACAAAACCATTATATACTAATTTCTACTCTAATCTACTCTTACTAGCCTTGTACCATTTACGTGGCGATAGCTCTAATAGTATGGTGACCAGGCGCCAAAGCTCCAAGAGAGGTAAAAGTAATATTGTTCAAACAAATAGGTTGTCAAGGGTTATGTACACTTTTAATAACTAGTGTTGTGAGCGGTATAACTAGCGAGCCTGTAATTTTTTTTTTAATTTCGAATATCTGAATCGACATAAAGGTCTATATAATTTTATTGACCCTGCTCACAGAATTTCATTAGAACCGAAATGTGACCTTAGGAGAACAGGTGGGAAAACAAACGTCCGAAACAATTTTGGCCCAAGCTTCAGCTTGAGAGAATTTCGTTCGCTTTGCTTCCCCGTATAACTATTTAGTTGTTCTTGGCTCTATATAAGTGTTTAACAAAGAATCGGGGCTACTGTGTCACATTATTCACTGTGCTAACCAGCCACGTCGAAGCTATAAATTAGACAAAATGTATTTTTGACTTTAATTACCTATCATATTTAATTTCGTTCTTATCTTCGATTATTTATTGAGGTTTAATAGTTGTCATTACATATATTGCCTATAACTCGAAGCATTACGAAAAATCGATACACGTGTACACATTTTATTATGTGGCTGTTGAAAACATCGACAGTGAAATATAATATATGTTGAATCGTGAATCGGTAATCTGCTGTGAATAAAATGTACCAATCAACCGTAATTGACGTTATTATTGTTACCTACTGAGTAGTTACGTAGGTAACTTTTCAAACGGGTGTTTGAAAATATCAACAGTCATTTTGGCCGTGACAAAACTTAGTTGAGATGTCCTAATCCTAACATGCGTTCGAATATATTTATTATGAACGAGCGAGCGAAGCGAACGAAGTTCTCTGCTTCAACTTGAGCTAAAATTCTTTCGTATGTCCGGCTGTTCTCCTCTACAGGACACATTTCTCAATCGACTCTCGTGAAATTTTGGGTGCCGGTTAATGTACAGCAATAATAATGCACGGCCAAAATAATGTTAAGCCCAATAATCCGCGTCATACTGTACATGGAGTATCAGGCTGTACATTATTGGGCCGTGCATTATCACCCTGAGCAAACTTGGTCCGGGGCAATAATTGGAAGCCAATTTTGTACGAGCAATGATAATCCATGTACATTGGGACGGTCATCTGTGCGGACTAATATTCTCCAGTGAGTCGACGCCACCCCGCTGCGCGGGGTGTCTATTTCTGGTCTGAGGGACACAAGTGAACCCTAACCTAACCGACCTAAGACAGAGTTCGCTTATGACAAGCCATTTTTGTCCGCCCTGATATTTTGCGGAGCGGAGCGTTTATAGAGCGAACGTGGGATGACCTGCTCCATACAAAAGTTTAAAAAAATCGCGTCAAAAAAAAGTCTTTTACTTTTTTCTTATCAGAACACGATACTCGTACCGACACGATGCCCTTAAACGGTTTTGCGTTATTTTTGTAACACCTTGTATTATACCTGCACTATTTTTTTTATTGAGTCTCGCAAGTTCTACAGCCCACAGAGCTGCTAGTATTTAAATATGCATGCATATTATTGTGTGACAGGAAACTTATACGGCCGGTGAAAGAAACATAAGAATAAGGTTAAGATAGAAACAATTATAATCACAGGAAAAACTCAATATCTCCGTCAACTTATTTTTGGGAAGCCTATGTTAATCTCTAGTTCATTTAGCATGGATTTCGTTGCCAAAACAACTGGATTAAAAACAAAACATAACATACACAACATACTCACAACATAAACACAACATACTTTCTTTACTCTAATCTACCTCCATTTGCGCGCAACCTAACTACTTCAATCATTTGTTAATTTGACTTATAAAACCAGGGAGTCACTAGGGAACTAATGTGTGTCGCGAGACTATAGCCAAGGATATCGGGCGAAGTATCGCACCGTTTTTTTCTTTAATTTAATAAGTTACTCTTGCAGAATGCTTAAAAATAAAAATTTGCCCCACAAAACTGTAGAACAGTTTGACGGTGGGAAACGGTATACTCTTCGTAAGACATTAATAATGCTAGGAGGAAGATAACTTCTCCACCATTTTATTGCCGTTTGTCAATCTAAGTATTCTTGTTGGAAAATAATGTAAAACGATATGAATAATACATTCCGTGATTAAGATTAATGGTCTGCTGGTACATGTATATAACTAACGAGTTACATAGTCCGAGATCCTATATAAATAATTCCACGTCTATGCATTATTTATTAGGTACGATATTGAGATATTGTGTTTGAGGCATGTTTTGCCACGAGCAAAGACTTAATCTCGTGAAATCGTATAATTGTTATTTGAATAGAATACCTATGAATAAATCTCATGTATCAGTATCAAAACTATTGCGAGTCTGAGACTTTTAAGCAGACGGTTGTAGAATCGAAATTATGCACGTACACATTCACTGCCAAGAATCGCTACGCTCGTAGCCGATCTCGTGGTTTCCCTAGTATGTAGCGGAAAGCGACTACATCGTTGGCGCCCGCTAGGCGGGTTCCTGGCAGTGAAAGTGTTAAAAGTTTCTTGGTACTTATTTACGGATTTTCGTATGATAAGACGATATTTATAAAAACTTCACGGTGAACATACCTAGACGAAAATAAATCTGCATACCTCTAAATAAAAAAGCGGCCAAGTGCGTGTCGGACCACGCACAACGAAGGGTTCCGTGCCTATTAAAATGGTCGTATCGTTACTGAAATCTTATGGCACTTACGTCCTTTTCTTTAAGGAAGGCAGTTTTTTTGAAATATCTCAAAAAATTTTGAACTGATCTTGTTCAAAACAATTTTCGCTAAAAGAATTAAATAAGCCCTATGTCCATGATTTTTTTCATATTTTTAAATTACACGGTTCAAAAATTAGAGGGGGGGGGACACAATTTTAGTGACTTTCGGGGCGATTATCTCCGACTCTATTCACTTAATCAAAAAAAATGCTGAGAAACCTTATATTTATTTTCAATGGCCTATCGATTGATGTGCCACACGCGGGCTTGCAATGAAAAAAAAAAATTGTGACTCAGTTTTATGTATGGAGTGCACCCCTAAAAAAATTTTTTTTTGTAGTTTAATTACAACACTATGTAGCAGCTAACAAAATACACCTATCGTCAAAATTTTATTCAAAGACACCTTATAGTTTTCGAGTAAAATGCTTGTGACATACGGACGGACAGACAGACAGACTGACAGACATGACGAATCCATAAGGGTTCCGTTTTTTGCCATTTGGCTACGGAACCCTAAAAACATTCAAAGGTGTATCTGTACCAAGTCAACATCGGGACAACCTTAGTGTAGTACCTCCATCCTCGTAGCGTTATTCCCGGTTGTGCCCTAAATGTGCCCAGGGTCCGTTTCAAGGCACCTAATCCCAATGGCAACGGACGGCGGAAAAGTTTTACGAAACCGACTGCAATCTGAACTTCCAACCCAGAGAAGTAACTAGACCTGATTAGGATTAGACCGGTTTTCTCATGTTTTCCATCACCGAAAATCTACTGTTAAAATATCAAATGATATTTCAGTACATCATTATTTTTTTCAAATTTTGTAGTACGTGGAGTTCGAACCCACTTCATATTGAAAGCCGTCTTACCCGACTGCAGTGGTAATAAACTTAGTAGTACCTATTTTGTTTTTATTTCTCATTGGGAATGTGGAAACTGAGTTTATTAGCAGAGATCACTAGGTACCCAAATATTGCGTAGTGATTGGCTTCTGTAGTGTGTTGACATTAAAAACACAGGCTCGATTTATTTTTCATGATAATAGTTCGTGTGCTTTTCTATGTCATATTGTCAAATGGTTAATTTAATCAAAACGATAAAAGTATTTCCATGATTTATTATGGTTATGATTAAATTAACCATCTGATAATTCCGCGCAAGAATAAACATTATATTTTTTCTTTAGATATTTGATATGTTAATACCTAAAATTCAGCCATAGAACTAAATGAAAGGAGTTCCGTCACCAGTGTTCAAGGAAAACGCCGCACGTGTCGGCATTTTAGATTAGACACGGGAATTTCCTTGCACAAGTGTAGGGGTATTTGTTACAGGATCCGGAGTTATTTTTATCTCTGCGTGTTAGTTACTAACACTAGTTCAGAGTGCAAGTGCAACTCGTATCGTACTATACTGGCTACAATAAATTGTCTGGCTCGTTGTTGTTGGGGGACCTTGTTCTGATATGGCTGTCATATTTATTGGATATATATATCACTGTTAAAACTCCTAACGTGTTCCAAACCCAGTGAGGGATTTTGGTTAGGGTGGGGGGGAGTGCTGTTAAGGACTCTGAAGCCGGAGGGAGTCTTGAGGTAGGAGCTCCATAACCTGGTCTCTTCGACTTTTCTTTATCGGTTCCTAGACGCCGAATGGCTTTCCACCCCCATGTTGTTAAATTCCCGCCGTGCAGCACCTCGCGATATAACCTATAGCCGCCCAATAGCCTTTTAAACTGCCGTGTCAGTTGTTGAAAATTTAAATACATTCCATTTAAAAGTGACTCAAATTTCACTGTTCGTTTTAACGTGCTGGGCGGCTAGCGGATATGACATCCTTTTTGACTTGAACTACTTTAACTTGGAACTCTCTTCCGGCGTCTATATTTCCGGCATGTCTACAAGGAAAAAGTGAAAAGGCATTCTCTAAGTGAGCAGTCATTGTCTAAACTTTCCGTCAGGATTGACGAACGTCAAACACAATCCAATATCAAATAAAATATCTGCCTGTATGATCACTTTAAAAACAGCATAATTATTACACAATGCAAGGTCACTTTTTTTTTCGCAGATCGTTAGGGTGTCTCTATGCATGTACAGTCGACTACAAAGAGATCGATACGGCCAAAGTTACAAAAACATGTATACACGACTGTATTGCCTTGACATTAAGGTCGTGTATACATATTTTTGTAACATTGGCCGTATAGATCTCTTTGTAGTCGACTGTACTATCGACAACACAGCTAATTGACCATCCGTGCGTGTATGTGCATTGTAATAAGGTTCTATACAAATACAGAATGGTCAGTTAACTGTGTTGGCGTTTTTACAATACAATACCTACGCTGTATCACCGAACTTAACATAACGCGACCAACCAATTCCAATCCAATTCCAATTTAACAAATAAAAAAAAAAAAAAAAAAAAAAATTTGAACTGTTTATTTCAATAAATCACATTTTTTTTTTTTATGTTGTGTTGTGTTGTGTTGTTTAAATGAAGAGCGGGTTGTACTAACTTACAATACAGACCGATCAACGATAAATATGGCGCAAGCAGCTGTCATACATTCCGATTTTAACGAGCACCCGCTTAGAAGCCGTACGATTACAGACGATTTGGTTTAATAGCCAGCGTGTATACATACAAACGTTGTGATGAACGGGAAAGCCGGATTACTATGTACTTATGTTGTAACGAATTCCACTTTGAATAGGACTGTTTGTGAGGACCTATTGTACTTAAGAGTCCGCAATAAGCTCGATACTCCATAGAAACGTAGATACGCTCTCATTTTAAAACTACGTGTTGGATTGTAACGAAAATTTGCATGTACAATGACATGAGGTATACTATAGGTATAGTTTTTTTAAGTAGCTTCAGATACCATAGTAAAAAAAATACAGCGAATTTAAGTTTTACATACAAAACTTGTTTTTGCTGTATTTTGTTTGTTATATAAACTGGAACTGGAACCATAATAAACTAGTTACAGACCTGGATATACCTCATGTCATTGTACATGGAAAGTTTCGTTACAATCTAACACGTAGTTTGACTCGTAAAATGAGAACGAAACTCCGTTTGTACGGGAAGGTGAAATTCGGACGAGCTTACTGCGGACTCTTAATACCTGTTGTTGGTACTAAGTCGAGGCTATTCAATATTAGTGATATGGTAACAATTCAGCTTCCCAATGTATTATGAAAACATTTCCTTGAAAATATGACACTTTAAATTCTCGCGCCTTGTACTTTTTAATGAATATTTTTTATGGGTAAACGCGATATTTATTTACCTTTAAATTTCGAAAGTTTCGATGCCGGTTTCACTGGCCGTGGTATCGTATAATACATACATTTTGGGGAATAATTTTACACAAATCCCTGTAGTCGGAAAATAAGCAAAGGATTGCTGCAAAATAATCTATCGCGTATTCGCGTGATATTGATTATTATATTAAAACGTATCATATTATTATATTTTTATTTTATTAACATAATTGAATAAATTCACGACCAAACCATCGTCAATGCGGTGCAGTTTCGGTGTGCGATGAATGGCGAGGCACGTGTTACTACAGTTTACATTAGACACGGGATTCCTGCGTCCTAGACGGCACGAACAGAGTCGTAAGTTAAAACACACTGAAATCGGTTTACTAGGGGGTTCGTCACGGATTTGTACAATCAAGTAGGAATCTGACTTTCATTTATAATTTCTATTTTTCACGGCACTCACAAGGATCCCACTGACGTGGCCTGAAAAAAAAACTCTTAAAACCTCCCAACTATAGTCTATTAGCCATGGTCCAAAAGTAAACTCGTTTTTATTAGTTAATATCAATTTTGTATAAGTGATTTTATACATTTTTACTTAAAAAATACAGTTATATTAGACTTTACCCAAAGAAGTGATACTAGATTTAATTTGGACCATAGTTGCGTAAAAGATAAGTTGGGAGGTTTTACGGTGCTGCAAAATAATCTATCGATTATTCATTGGATATTGATATTCTATCTATATTTATAACGATAAGCCCGTTCACAAGCAAACCATTGTCAATGCGGCCCGACGCAGTTTCGGTGTGCGATGAGAGGCGAGGCACGTGTTACAACAGTTTAGATTAGACATGAAATTTCTGCGTGCCAGACGGCACGGCAGTCCTGAGTTACAAGATGTAGTGGAATTTACTCACTGATGGCAAAGTATACGCAATATAACTGGCGTTACCAGCGTTTATACAGGCTACGGTGACCGCTAAACATAATCTTTTTTTTTTTACAAGTTCCCGTCTTTTCTCCCTAACAGGTGTCTTTAAGTATGTCTTGAATAGCCATGCAAATAAGTGGTACACATGTTTTACTTATCGATGTGGATTCGACTTCCGTCACTCTCGCACTCGCCTACGAGTACTTGTCACAATGTGGCGGACGACTTATACAACAGAGATAAGTGATAAATGGCAACCATACCTACGCCTGCTGATGATTCAATAAAGCAGGTACCTAATTTAGTAACTTTTTTAATCAATGAAAAATCAAAACTGTTGCAAATGCCATCACTAATCATCTTCATGAATTTATATATAATCACACTGCGGGTTAAAGAGAAGAAGCAACCGGTACCGGCTTTCGCTTGTAACTCGCATCCCGTTTTTGTGTGTCCGCACATTTAATTTTGATTTATTGTCCATAGTTAGGGGTGCTTCGGTTAGCTTGTGACATTTTGTATTCGCCCCTGTTGCATGGGGTGCGGGTTGTAATGCAGGCCGAGCCAATAATTTAGGATTAATGTATTATGGTTTGACAGCAGCTCCAGTTCAGTGTGGGGGATGTTAAAGTAATACGTGACTTTAATTCTTGGTTCTAATTAGCTCTTGTTTTTTGTGAGTTATGAAAGAGGGTTTAGTTTAATAAGCTTTATTTGAAATTCAATTTTAACGAAGTACATGTTATTATTATGTATGTTTCGTGTATCTGTATGATTGTAATTTATTTGTATTTATTAGTGTGATATTAGATTCTTCCGTTAGTCGTATCGTAAAAATTGTTTCTCCAAATGAGTCATTTGCCAAAGTTTCATTTGCCCGAAGTATTTTTTTCTGGAACCGTTTCCAAGCTTTTTAATCGTATTGCATTATGCATAATGCCCATTAGGTGGAGGTTAGGTTTGTTTAATAAAAACACTCTGTAATAAATCCAGTCGGACAAATGAAACTTAGGCAAATGATTCATTTGGAGAAACAAATTCAAGCAGTTGTGATATACCTTTGTAATAAAATTGCACCTATATTTGCCTTTATAAGTGACAATGAACGAACAATAATTTTATAGCGTCGAGAAATTTTGATAGGTGAAAAAGGTATGGTAGGTTGTTAACAGCAAGCCTTCAAATGCCCACGGATTAACAGCAATGTCACTCATTTACCAGATTTCGTTTTATGACTTGCTTTTTTTATATAAAAAACCGCTAACAAGTTAATCTTCGTTTATTGTTAATTTTAATATTAAGTTAAACCGGTTTTTCAGCGTCTGTTCAGCAGGCCGACGTAACGCATTGTATGTCACAATGTCACTTTTTATATGGAAAAAATACAGTTTGATTTACCTAGCGCGCGTTCAAAACGTTACCTGATTACCCCAGACATATGATCAATTTCAATCATTGTTCAACTCCAAGCTACACGTTACACAAAATACAACCTAGTACCCCTATATAAAGAAAGCGTTGACGTGGTTGAAAGATTTGAGTTCCTACGCCTGCATAAGTTCGTCATACTAAACTGTTTTTATTTACTTAGTTAAAAAATTGTACACAATGAGAAGTATTCGGGACGCTTACGCAAATTGAGCGTCCTATACTTAAAAATATTTTTTACTGGAATATTAAATTACACGAGAAAACGATATTAATGCAGGAATTCTGTTCATAAAAACCTGCTTTTCATGATTACAGGAAAATATTGTACCTAATAGGCTTGTATAGAATATTAAATGCCCATAGCCAATGACGTCATATAATAATAAAAAAATAATAAATAAAATACAACCAAATTTAGAACCTCCTCCTTTTTTTTGAAGTCGGTTAAAAAAGAGGTGAGGCCATCAAATCTGACAGCATGTTACGTTTCCATTGACGACGCGAAACTGAGCCAAGTTGTTGCAATTGACTCAGTTTTAGTGTGCCGCTTTTGGAGTGCTTATAACCTATCTACCTGTATTTATTATCACATCGTTGCCCATAGCAGAACTAGCTAGAGGTAGGTAATCAAAATGGTCTGAACCAGCTAACTCCATATAATAACATAATCATGAGCCAGGTCTAGGTAGGTGAATCCTAACTACCCTACTAAAGTTTGGATGTTTGGATGTGTGTTACTCAATCCGATTTAGATGAAATTTTGCACATAGATATATAGTTTATAGCCAGGATTTAAATATAGATTATAGGGTACCTAAGCTAGTGTTATAAGAATAATAAATCATAAAATTATTTATTCATCGACAACTCTGGTACACTTTACAAAATAAGTCTAAGTAAGTACATGCTTCTTTTTAAGTAAATTATACCCGTGTTAAGAATGTTAAGATGGCCTCGCTCCTCGCTCGAGAAGGACAAAGCCAGTAAGTGCACTTTATCCACGTTAATCACCTGAATTAGCGGCAATTATTTTAGATTTAACTAGGAAAAAATGATAAGGTTCGGTTATGGCGCTTCGCCAGACGGTGCCGCGTCACGCTCCCTTCGCTCGCTCGGCTCGCGCGCTGTAGGGTTGCAGTTCACCTAACAGGTTTTTTCCCCTGGGGGATCAGGCTAGGGGATTCTAGTGGACAACAGCAGTAAGTGTGCCTCTTAACACAGGTATAATTTACTTAAAAAGAAGCATGCAGTTATTTTGTAAAGTGTCCCAATTGTGGATGAATAAATAATCTTATGATTTATTATTGGGTAGACTATATAATTATCCGGAACCATATTTTTTCCGAATTTCATAATTCCGAACACCACGTTCCGCTGATTTTTTGGATCTTCCAGGATAGAATACTAACCTAACTTAACCTATTTATGTATTTCGTTTAATAATCTGTGTACAAATTTTCGTTTAGTGGTAAATGGCGTTCGAATTTTGAAATTTCGGATTAATGATGCATTCGAACAAATGACTCTTCGGAGTTTTTGTGTGTTCCCTCGTGGGGCAACCGCCATCTAGGATGTTGATTCAATGAGATGAGTAAAATCGATATCAGATGAGAAAAACCGTGCGTTCATCAATCATCATGCGATCAAGAACTACATTTTGAAACGATTCAATATTTCTATTGTTTGGTTTAAAAAGCACTAGTACAATATTTCCCTATGATATCCTGGAAGAAGTAACGTAAACGAATCTGTCCGTAAAAAAACGAATGTGTTGGAATGAGATAATTCGTATAATTTCTGATTTCAGTTTGAAAAGCCGGTCCTAATGAAAATGGCCGCTGTGCCGCATATTATTGCAGCGGGTCGTATTTTGCTAGCGCCGTGTACAGCCGTCGCCTATTTCTGTGCATCCCTTACAGTGCATCCCTACAAATTATTTTAATTACTTTTATTATCTACGCCACACTAGGTTGTACCGCAGCAATTATTACCACACCTGCTATCCAGAAAAGAGCCATTGTTCAAATGGCAGATCAAAATTGTACTTTCTTTCATCCTGCTTTTCAAAAGAGAGTAATTGTTGCCCTTAGATGAGGGAATTAACTTTTCTCTCATAGAAGGTTTGAAAAGCAGTATGTGTTAGCTATTGTAGAATCTTTTGCTTCACTCAGGATTCAATATAGCGCTCTCGCTGTTAGATATATAATGATGCTCTTTTGAGACGCAATCAAACCAAGGGTGGTAAAAAAAATCATTTTTACATTGAGCGACAAGTCTAAGACGGATATTTGTTAACTGCGTGTTAAATATGACATTATTCACCACTATACCAACAATCTTACAGCCAACCTCTTGGTACGTGCTCACTTCTTTCCCAATCAAAATAATGCATCGCGTAAGGACCTGGCGACATATGTACCAGTCAATCGGTTTATCCATTCTTATATCCTTACTAATTATAAATGCGAAATGTGTGTGTGTGTTTGTTTGTCCTTCTTTCACGTCGCAACGGAGCGTCGTATTGATGTGATTTTTTGTATGGAGATAGTTTAAAAGCTGGAGAGTGACAAAGGCTACTTTTTCTAGCGGGAAAACATCTAATTCCCACGGGAAAATTCAATATGTTACATTTTTCTGTAACCACGCGGGCGAAGCCGCGGGCATCAGCTAGTTACAAATAAACAGAAAGTGTCTGTCTGATTGTAGCTTTGTAAGTTTGTATGTTTTGGGTAGAGGAGAGCAGCCGGCAGCAGGACATCTGGACATCCGGACATAAGAAATAATTTATGCGCAAGCTGAAACGGAGAACTTCGTACGCTTTGCTCGATCGTTTAGTTACCTGGCTTTTTATTATTATTATTTATTTATTTCAGGCTTGAAGTCCAAAGGGTTAGGTAATACAGTAACTTATAAAATAATCTAGTGTTACTACTGCACTTAAAAAGACACAACATAACATTACATAACATTTCGCGTGTAGTTTGCACGTACCTTTCGACCAGGGGCGAGTCCCACCGCTCGCTGAGCCAGCGTAATTAGGATACTGTTCGCGCTGCCTCGGCTGCGGGTGAGGAGTGACGCGCATCACTTCCTCATGATGGCAAAAAACAGTCTGTTTTCGCCTCGGCAAACATCGCTGAGGCGCTACAACACCGCGGCAACCTAAACAAACAGCATCCTAAATGCGTCATTATACTGTGCACGCGCATAGCGCAGTACGCCCGCTGCGTAAAGTTAGCCCACAGACCGCACGTATAGAAAGTTTGACAAAAAGCTTTAAATAGTGTCAACTTTACTTCTGCTTATGGATCTACCATAAGCGGAAGTAAAGTTATCTATAACACAATTTAATTAAAAGCTGAAACTCAAATTGACTGCCTCTAGCTGTCCGTTGTGTTGCTGGTGGGGTGGTGGGGCGTCCAAAACGAGCTACCCAACCATCTCAGAGCTGCGAAGGCTAGAGCGAATTAAAATACCTATTGAATTATTTGAATTTGCCCCGCAGTGTGCGGTAACCATGGTAATCCTACTTACATCGCAAGCTGCAGCAAATCGCCATTGTGAGTGCTGTTGCATCGTGCTCTTAAATGCGCAGTTCGTACTTTGCTCATTTTCATCCCCACACTGAAAATGGAGTTGAAAATGTATGCGTATTGCTAACGTTGTTATTGCCATCATTTAACACAAAATTCAGTTTCAATACCCTACTTGAATCGCATAAAATATAAAACAATATAATAACAGGGAAGAAGGGAGCTACGGTAGCCTAGTGGTTCAGGCATGCGGCTGCTAAGCGGCGGTCGTGGGTTCAAATCCCGGCTCGTACCAATCAGTTTTTCGGAACTTATGTACGGAATATTTACCGTTAGCTTTTCGGTGAAGGAAAACATCGTGAGGAAACCGGTCTAATCCCAATAAGGTCTAGTTTTCCCTCTGGGTTGGAAGGTCAGATGGCAGTCGCTTTCGAAAAACTAGTGCCTATGCCAAATCTTGGGTTTAGGTGTCAAAGCGGACCCCGGGCTCCTTTTAGGGGCACTAACGCTAGGAATGAATAATAGGGAAGAATGAAGATGTTTAATCATCTCGAATGAAGCCAGAGAATCGGTTTCATTAAAGATATTTAATAAGTGACGGGCGCTACTAATAAACTTGATTCAAGTAATATTTTCTGTTTAAATTATATTAATTAGTAATCAATTACAATGTAATTGCTAGGAAAATACTGCCTACAGGCTAGAAATTATGAAAGTTGACCTTACTCTCAAACTATCATATCTATCAGGAGCCTATCGATGACCGTAACTTATATTTATAATCAAACGAGTCACCAGGTCATTAGTCCACCTTGGGAGAGGCCCACGCCCACCCACTCAAATGCTGCCACTGCGCCTTCCGATACGTGGTCGCCACTCGAGAACCTTCCCGCCTCAACGACCATCGGTCCAGGTAAAGGTCACGGAAGTCCGCTGCATGCGGGTGGCGCAGGACCAGTCATCGTGGCACTCTTTGGGGGAAGAGGCCAGCAGCGGACGTTTTGTGGCTGATATGATGATGATGAGTCATTTGTGTCTGTTAAGAGTCCTTATTCCTACAGACAGGCGTATTTTACAAAATGCTTTTTCAATCAAGATTACGACGTATCTATAATCATAATCATAATCATAATCCATTTATTGGTAATATAAATTACATGTCAGAGGTACATTTACATTGTTATATATAGTATAACAGTGTATAGTATATTTAGTATTTATTCAAAAACTGATAACGTACTAAAATATATAATCATATCTTAAACTCGAATCATTTCTTAAATCAAAATTTTGGTGGAGACAAGCGCTCAGCGTTGACTAATACGGCTTAAAAAAAAATACGAGAACCGAAACGACACTTCACATTGCAAACGTTGAAAAAGACTCCCAAGGAAACTCATTAATTTTAGGTTTAGAAAGAGAAAATGAGAATTTGAACTTGTTTAGCCCCTAAATGATTATTTAAGTACGTTATCAGTCTTTGAATAAATACTAATACGAGTAGTTACGTCGTAATATTGAATGAAAAAAAGCATTTTGCAAAATACGATCATCTGTAGGAGTAAGGACTCTTAATAATTTGAAATGAAGCCATAGGGAGCGCTTATGAATAAGAATCGACGATCTAATCGGAACATGTCAAGTGATATTGTTTTCATTGTAATTCTAAATATTGCGTTTCTTCTTATTTCAGCTGATCAATTTGCATTGTTCTTACGTTAGGTAGATCTAAACGTCACTTTTTAAATGAAAACTTTACAGTTAAATTGTACTAACGCGCGTTCGAAACGTTACGTGGTTACCCCTCAGTACGGCGTACCACACATTTCGCAGAACTTCTTCTGTATAATTAATTGGATTAACTAGCTAATTATGGTCCTATTAAGTCTGAACGATTAAGACTCCAAACTTGAACCATTTCTGTATTAACTAGAAAACGTACTTGATTTGAATCAGTCAAATTATGCCTAGGTAATTAGTTTATTCTAGCTTTGCCCGTGACTCCGCCTGTCTGGGTTTTAGTCGGTCAGCGTCAATTCCCCTTCCTTTGCGCCACACAAAACATAAATATACTATATCCGTCTTTATGAAATCTTATCTGCCTCTATACCAAAATTCTTAAAAAATTGTTTCATAGTGAAATATCTCGCTGGCTGACGCCGTTCGATAGAACTAGATGGGCGCTTTATCTTATTACTTATCGCGTGATAAGGCCGACCATGACACGGGGCCAGGCGGGAAAACGTAACATAAAAAACGGAGAGTTATTTCCACATTCATAATATTGAATGAGTTTGAATGTAGCAGATTAAATAAGCCTCATTAGTGAAATTATCATTATTAGCAACGAGGATCTGTCAAACGTAGTATCTAATTCATTAGGTATTACGTAATTTGTAACTGGGCTAGCTGGGAAATCATCTAATTTCTGTTCAACAAATCATAGCTGAACAATAATTACAGGTCGTTCGGACCGTTGTGACATCCTGTAATATTAGTAAATAATTATACGCCGTAATGTATGCGCCGCTTTTAACATATTCCAAAATTAAATATCACAATTAGTATTAGATATTCATTAATTAAATTACGTTACGTACGTATAATTAAATAAATTACGTACGTATCTATAATTTTGCATGATTTTGGAAACTATATATTTAAAAATTTCGATCAAAGTGGAAAATAGAAGTGGAAGGATTCGTCGCCACCAGCGGACCTACGGTAGTTCAGTTGGCAAGAGCGATGGACGGCTTCCAGGGGTCGTGGGTTCAAATCCCGCACGTGGCATTTTTTTTTTAGTTTTCCTTTTTGATCGGAATTTGGAATTTCGTAAGCGGACGTTTCTGCTTAGTAAACATTTACTGCAAATATTAGTCAACGCAGAATTTCGAGAATGACGCAATTATGATCGACTTAATTTATGTCGTCGTAGTGCATCGCAATGTTCATGTAGGTCTATACGATCGGGCCCAGAATAAACCACTTAGTTTCCCAATAAATGAATAAGAAAAGGTTGAAAATGTATCAATGTATTTGTGTTGGAAGGGTATCATATGAGTTCGTGTGACAGCTTTATATAATCATGTCTAAGCTCTTTGTTCGCTGAGACATTATCAAATTCTGCATTTATACGTGCCGTGCTTGCATCCAACTTCATCAGAGCGGGCGAGCATGGTTGCCAATTTATCACTTTGTCGCGGTGGATAAGTCATCTGTCACGTTCCGACAAGTATGCGAGTATACGAGAGTGACGGACATCTTATTGACAACGATAAGTGACAAAATGACAACAACAAACAAAACGAAACAACCATGCGTCTACGCCCACTGAAGTTTACATGAGATTAAGTTATTGTATAATTCCTTCACTAATTAGGAATATTTTTAAATATGTTTTATGATCTAATCTTTATTTATGGTACAAACATAGATAATAGAAAAAAATTACATCTAATATTCTCGTCATTAAATAGATATTCTCAGTGAGTAAGTGGAGATTTAGATGAGATGTCTTAGATATTTGGATGTTTGTTACTCTCATGAAGAAAATGCTGAGCGGATTTAGGGCATACATACTTACCCATACTGATATTGTAAATGCGAAAGTGTGTATAGCTGTATGTCTGTCTCTTGACGCTTAAACCGCTGAACCGATTTAGATGGAATTTGGTATAAAGATAGTTTGAGTCCCGGGAAAGGACATAGGATATTTTTTATTGAATGACCAAATTTTCATGGGGCATGAAAATTTGTATGGGGCTACGTTATAAACGAGTTCCACGCGGACAGAGCCGCGGGCAGAAGCTATTAGTTTATAACCGAAAAGCTAACGGTTAATATTCCGTACATAAACCCGAAAAACTTATTGGTACGAACCAGGATTCGAACCAACGCTCTTCGCTTGACAGCCGCACAGACAGTGGCTAGCTATCTAAATAATATATTTCAACTTGATTTCAACGCAAGCGAATTTCGTGCTCAAAATAAAGGAAATGTTTCCGGAGTAGAAATGTTTCTTTATAACATTAAGACCAAAACTTTATCATTAAAGACGAATGTTTCGAAGTTTGTACATCTCGATTTGCCTGAAACAAATTACAGTTATTTTATTAAAAGTTCAATAGCCTCGCTGCTGCCTTAAGTTTTATAGTAGGTATATAAATATCGGATAGAATTAAGTAAGAAAGGCTATGAAATTCAACGTTGTTTATGTACATTTATTTTGGATAAAATATGCATTGCTTTGAAATAATATTAAAAACGAAAAGTAGATAAGTAACCAAGAATGTCGTTCTTTGTTCACTTCTATCTATGCATTAAATGCAAATATTATCTACCCGAGACTTTGTACCGCATTAATTATAGAGAAGAGCGATTTGAAATTTTAATATAATTACTTGTAATATTCATGAACTTGATCGATTTAAGACTCGTGCACCGTGCCCGACTTTAAGGCGATTTCGTAAAGTTTTAACCCGCTAAATAGTGGTACGGTCAAGTATATAATAACTTAAGGTTTTACCTTACACGTTCGGACCCGGAACCTCAATTAAATCTTTGTTTAGCCTACATATCCATAACGGGTGCGTCTCACGAGATATAACAACAAAATGTATAATTTTATATTAATGACGTTCGCAAACTAATACTTTATAAGGAATGACGGTCACCTGAAATAATTTTAATTTCATATAAACACTGAAATTGACTCATTTCAGTTCGTATAAAATACATAACGTATAACAATCATAACACACAGTATATTTTCGTATAAGGATTATTATATAGGTAGTAGATTAGGTTAGGGCAGCTAGAAAAAGGGGGTACGCTGACCAAAAAGGTAAAAAAAGGAACCCTTAGGTTATAGGTGTTTGCGGGCTGGGGGGAAAATTTTTAGTTTACCTTACCTCTATCGAGCGTATTTTGTTATTCATCAAAAAAACTAAAATCATTTCTACGATGAATGTCTATGTTGTCGGTGCATGCGCTTGACCGGTTTTTATGTACTGTTACAAACTGTGTAATTGATAATTGTTTTTATCCCAATACTCCGGTTAGTTAATCCAGTTAATATAGAATATAGTAGTTCGTATTTACGAACACATACAATTAGGAAAGATGCAATATTTTAAATTTTGCTTTCATTTGAAAGAATCGCATGTAGAATAGACCACGAAAGTATTTAAAAATTAAAATACTATATTTTATAGTCAACAATCCCTGTTACAAATTGTAAATTTAAACTTTCGCGCCTAAACGGATCTACAGTTCCAGTGACGTCAGTTATGCGTGTCACTCGCCATATTTGTTTGACGTGGTTCGTCCCTAGATGTCAAAGAGTTGCCTAAGTTTTGACTTTTGACAGGAGTGACGTCACCAGACGCTGATTGTTGAATTAAAACACGTTCCGTTTCACATTACTTCAAATCGTAAATATTGTTTGTAATTGGTATAAACTAAAGTAAAAACGTTCAGTAGCTATTATTTTATGTTTTTCAACATTTTGGTCACAATGATATATTACAGCTGCATCTTCCACGGAACAGAATAGTGGGCTTCATGCAATAGTTATACCTACAATTTTTTTTTCTGCATGTGCCGGTACGGTTACGGTCATGGTATGATACGGTCTAGTGGGCACAGGCCTTAATATTTTAATTTATAATCTACACGAATATTTCAAAGAGGAAAAGGTTGTGAGATTGTAGCTTTGTAAGCTTATTCAATTCAATTCAATTCATTTTTATTCAAAGACCAACATGGATCATTATTGTTAGTAAGACTTAGCTTAATATTAGTAATTACAAAGTTCATATAGATAGCACACATAAAGTTGATAAAGAGTTAATATTCAATAATAATAACGATTTAGGCCAGTTTGAAATTGACATTACAGTCAACTACTTAATAATAAAACATTATAAATATTAAAAAATCGAATAAAAAATAAAAAAATCACGAGATGTCAAGTTAATTAATCACTCATTCAAATCTCAAAATGTCAAATGTCATGCGACCTCATAATTAACATGTGTGTTTGCGTGTATCATACAGCAGTGGTTCAGATCACGCGCTCATGCACACACACACGCATACACGCACACACCCACACAACGATAAAAAAAAAAAAAATTAAATGTATATAAAGATAATAATAATAAAATTGTACTAAAATTATTACTGAATTGTTAACTTAGTTAATAAGTATTAGGTACATTGCGATGCCCTTGCAGGGTGCATGTTTGATACATAAACTTAGTGTAACACCAGATAACAACATGTATGCAATAAATGATTTGATTTGATTTGATTTGAGATACACACAGTCCATACGGTCAGCGATCATTTTCAGGATGCTGTTGGCACTGGCCCGTACCCTACGCACCAGGGATGTACAGCGCTTGCGCATAGTAGTGTGGAAACAGTCCACCCTTGCCTCTGCGAACATCCCTGACGCGCTGCAATATCGGGGCAGCCCCATCAGCATCCTGAATGCGTTATTAAATTGAACACGAAGAGCACTGTATTGTGTCTGAGTATAGTTCGCCCACAGGCCGCTGATGTATAAGGACGTGCAGTAGGCCCTGAATAGGGCCGGCGTCGCTTATGGCGCCGGCCAACGCCCCCACACAGAAGGGCGCGGCGACTGCACCGAAACCCCCGACCAAAAAGAAAAACAAAAAGAAAAGGGCTACACAGCACCAGCAGCAGAGGGTATCCAAGGCCAGAACGGCGACCAGGACCTAGCGGCGAT
This sequence comes from Epinotia ramella, assembly GCA_947578815.1. Taxonomy (NCBI): domain Eukaryota; kingdom Metazoa; phylum Arthropoda; class Insecta; order Lepidoptera; family Tortricidae; genus Epinotia; species Epinotia ramella. Next base: position 34,761,434 of record OX388202.1, read on the forward strand.
GATCGTCACCCTACTCACCGCAGCAGCACGCCAGGGCCCCCGGGCGGTCCAGGCAGCACTAAAACAAGCATGTCCACCAGCTCAAAAATAAAAGCCAAGAAAGGCATATGATTACCGGCCCATTGTTATGGGCTGCGAACAACAAACAGACTCATAGTGCATCGACACTGACAAGTTCCCCACCACACTCCATTTTCTAAGTGGAGAGTGTGTGACGTCACGCTCGCTCGCCTGAACAGGGTTAGCTTGACCTGTCTCGAGCATCCAGCAAACCTGCGAGCGATCATGTTAGCTCTCACAGACGATGCTTTTCGTTCCCGCTCAATGTCTGTACCGTCTTTAAGGTCAGACGTCACAATATGCCTCAGATACTTAAATTGTGATACCACAGTCAGTACCTTCCCATTATGATTGTGTATGTTTGTATATTTTGGGTAATCTCCGGAACTACTCATCCGAGTTCAAAAAGACAATTCTAGAATAGGTTTTCTGAATGGTTATGGGCTATATTTTATCTCGCGGCCTTTAACACTTTCGCTGCCAGGAACCCGCCTAGCGGGTGCCTACGCCGTAGTCGCTTTCCGCTACAAACGAGGAAAACCACAGGATCGGCTAGGAGCGTAGCGCGTAGCGATTCTTGGCAGCGAAAGTGGTAAGCCGCGTGGGCGGCTAGCTTCATAATTTGAGAGCTTAGCGAGCCTAGACCCTAGCGAGCATCTTATTCCATTGTTTGGGGATATTAGTATTGTGCTCTCGAATCCCGGCTCATACCAATGATAATGTACGGAATATTTACCGATACCTTTTTGGTAAATGAAAACATCGTAAGGGAACCGATCTAATCCCAATAAGAACTAGTTTTCACTTGGAAGGTCAAATGGCTGTCACTTTCGTAAAACTAGTGCCCATGCCAAATCTTGGGATTCCGTGTCAAAGCGAACCCCGGGATCCTTTAGGGCACAACCGGGAATAACGCTCGGATGATGAGTATTGTGGTTTCCGTACCAGAGTGTAATGACCGGTTTCCCGTCCCTTTAAAAACCCATCCACTCTGCATCTTTGTCCCATTGCCAGTACTAAGTACTAAAGCTAACATTTCTTAATTCATCGATAATGTCATGTTCAAGTATAGTTGGGGTACATAATAATAATATTCTTTATTGCACCGCAGCATAAGAAAAACATGTTAAAATAAATAAATAAATAAATATTAGGGGACAATCTTACACAAATCGACCTAGTCCCAAACTAAGCAAAGCTTGTACTATGAGTACTAGACGACGATAAACATACTTATATAGATAAATAGATACTTAAATACATAGATAACATCCATGACTCACGAACAAATATACGTGCTCATCACACAAATAAATGCCCTTACCGGGAATCGAACCCAGGACCTCTTGCTTCGTAGGCAGGGACACTACCAACTAGGCTAAAGCGGTCGTCAGCATCAGTCGTTACAAGAGTAGATTCAATAAAAAATGGTAACAGCACAACAGGCGGTCGTATCGGTACAAATAGGTAGGTAATTGTCGAAATAGATACCGCAATAATTTACATTGTAAGTTCTACATCTTATTTAATACAAATAACAAAACACTGCTTTCTCTATTCAAACATAACGTAAGTACCTGGTAGTAGGTACTTTATTATCACGCAAATACTAATCACATTACAAAACAAACATAAACCTATTAACATTAAAATGCATTGAGTCTCAAATCCGCAGACAATGTACTTATTGTCGAGGGTGCAGAGAGAAGCGTAAACAAATGATGACAATGGCGCAGATTTAATAATAATAGTGGCATTGTGAGCGTGTGCGGCCGGCCTAAGCGGGGATTAGGGTTGTGCATAGTTTAGTCGTCATAACAGGAATTGAAAGTTTGTGATAATGGAACATTTATTTAATTGTACGGCATTGGAAAACAGAAACAGGATAAATACAACTATAAATTAATTTTAAGATCCGTCAGCCACTTGATGGCCTTGTCGCTAAGGGTGATCAGATGGGGTGGTCTTCTGGAGGTCCGTCGTCATGGAACATTAATAAAAATAAAGAGATTTCTTAATATTTACTTACTAGCCTGGTACAGGTTACGTCTTACATTACACACCTCGAGGAGACTAGATCTGCATTCGACTCTGGCATAAATACCTGTAATCTGCATACTCCGTACGTCACACGTAGAGAAAGAATACGAAATCTACGGTGATATGTATAACATTTAAAACTCTCGCGCTTTGTTTTTTGGGTCTACTGTTTTTTTTGGGGTTTCTGTAAACTTTTGTGGGGTAGTTAAATTTTGTGTACCCTTATCTCCGTGAAAACTTTCTGAGACGTCATGCATCTGATACCGCACCCGTGTCAAAACGTTAGAAATTAAGGCGGTGCATTGGAAATTATCGCGTGCTTTGAAACGCCGTTCTGACTAGATTAAAAAACAATACGAGTAAGGTCTGATTTTTAGATAAATAATTCTTGACTATATGATTGTTTATCTGATTTTATCGATACATGATTGCTTAAAATCTCCTCGATAGAAAAAAAATCCAAAGTTGGGTCTATATTTTCCGTTTTTTACTCAGCCTACTCAAACGATTCATTATTTTACGACACAATCAAGTTAATACTATAGTATTTTATCTCATCTAAAATCTCACTTTATGAAATTTAAATAAATCGTCTCTAAGTTAGGTATTTATCGAATTTTGTCGAAAAAAGCCATTCCCGAAGAGAGTTACATCTCTTTCCTCGTGCGCGGAAGGCATCAGCGTGTCTCTGTCTAGGGGGCGTGTTCGACTCAAATCAAGGCATCGCCTTAAGGGAAATAAATATAAAAATTGTAGTCATATTTTAAAAATTCTCTTTAAATAAGTATGATATTATATTTTTTTTATGTTTTTTTCTGCAAATAGGTCAAAAGGGCACGTAAACATGTCAAACAATCATTTACAATAAAAAAAAATCTTCAACACCAATCATTTGGAAGTTGCGTCAAAACTAAATGTCACCAAATGAAAACAGAATTTCAAAATATTATCCATTTGGTACAGTCGAAATCAAAGATATCTTTACAATTGAGTTTTACAAAAATATCTTTACATTTAAATAAGTTTACACACTACATGACAAAGACATACTTTTCTTGTGATATTTGCGGAGTTTAAAGCGCCCATAGGCTACGATGTCTGCTTGACGTCAAGCAGACCATATGTTTATCTACTCCCGTGGTAGTATAAAAAAAAACCGGCCAAGTGGGTGTCGGGCTACGCGCAGTGTAGGGTTCTGTAGTTGCCTGTCTATCTTCGTTACATCGACGTGCGGTGCGGTTGCGTCTCCCGAATTTGTACGAAAATTGGCCTTTCCAAGTACACATTAAGTTGGTCGACTATAACTCGGTAACTACTTCTGCCTACTTGTCCGTGATAGTTTTCCTTTTAAATTCATTATATCTACTACTACCACGATTTTTTTCACATCCCCAGTAGTAGCCATTTAGCCGGCAGGGGGGGGAGGACACTTGACTCGAATAAAAATTAGGGCTTTAAAGCCCAATATCTCGCTTAATTACTGATTTAAAAAGTGGTTTTAGGAAACCCATAATATTTATGAGCTATCCAACGATACCCCACACCATGGGTTTAACGGGGAAAAAAAATTACATCCCCGCTTTAGGTGTATGGGAGGTACCCTAAAAAAAAAAAAAACATATATATTGTACAGTTTTGTCGGCGTAATTGAATTATATATCCATGCCGAATAACAGTTTTCTAGGAGTTATGGTTACTGAGCTAAGCCGAAGACGGACAGACAGACGGACGGACATGGCGAAACTTTTTTTTTTTTTTTGTATTACAATAACAGGTTCCATAATATAAAATTAACCTTATCTGCCAAACTGCATAACAGTTTGTTGGCAGAAAACATGAACCCTCAATTATTACACTGCGAAGCTGTTTATATTTACCTTATAAATCGTTTAAACTAATTAGGTACCTATATTGAGATAGTATCTACTTAATGCAGACTCGGTCGAAACGGAAAGGTAGCTGCCGCCGCACGCCCGGCTTGGTCCAGTGGTAGGTTAACTTAAAGGGTTCCTTGTTGACTACGGAACCCTAAAACTGCAACTGACAATAGTTCCGCAAACAGAAGAGAGCTAAAAACAGAAGAAAATCTCATAAATAAGTAAACACTACTAGAAGCTGTCCTGCGTCAGTGCCATAATAAAACAATCAGATATACATACTACTTCAGCATTATCGTAAACAACTTCATCATGTTCATCAAAACAGAACCTTATTCCAGTCGTTTTAAGGTTTTCAATTGCGTGTTTCATAAACTAGCTGTGATAACTTTGGGAAGTTTTTGTGCCGCAGCGGTGCAGTTCCATTTATTCTGCAATCATTTAAAATGTTCTCGCCATCTGAGACTGGAATTGTATCAACGACCGTTGTTGGCTAGAGTCTAGACTAATTTTATTATGAAACTTGCACAAGCTGGTGTGGTGTTCTCTGCAGTGCCAAAATTGCTGTTCATTCAGGCTACGTATTTTAATTTCAACGGACGTCTTTCGGCCGATATGATGGTGATAGTTTTAATTCTCGGACGTGAGGTTGGCTCTTGATTTACTCAATTTTAGGCATAATAAAAAGAAAGTTGATTTAAAGAATAATAATGTTATCATGCAGCGGGCGGAGCATATAGCGGTGATTCTTGAGAGGGTCAATTTTCAGCGTCCAGAGGGAAAAAGTACCCGAAAAAATAAAATAATTGACCTTACACATTTTTTTTTGTAGTTCAACACTTAATCTCTGCCGTGCCTGACCCTTGTCAGTAGCGCTACCAATGCCGCGGAGAGAGGACGCGTCTCGTCGCTGGAGCTCTGAGCAATGAAGGTAGATATATCATTCCCCTGACTTTGGTTCAATATGACTATCATTACCCTGTATTTTCATATAAAATCTATTTCCTGCAATTGGCATACAATGTTTAGTGTAGAGAATAACACATGATTGATTGCATGTGTTGATTTAAAATTGACTCTTATATTAATAACAGTTTTGGCATAATCGACAAGAATCACACTTTTTCTTATTCCCCTGGCTCTCATTCCCCCGATTTTCTGAACAGGGTAATGATACTAATGATAGTATTCTGAAGATTTTTTGAAAATTATAATATTGTATCATATAACGCATAACATAATGGTGGACTCATTTATTCAACAATTGATTTAATTAACTACCAAAGATTATTATTCCCTTGGCAGGTTTATCATTCCCTTATAATTTTTATCATTCCCCTGTCATTTGTCTCATTCCCTTGTACTTTTTATCATTCCCCTGTCATTTTTTCTCATTCTCCTGGTAGCGAAACTGAATTGGTATATTTATAGTATAGTATATATTTATACCAAATTGACCCAAAGTGATGCCTATTCGATAAATATGTTAAGTATTTAATTGGATTTTATTGTAACTTAGTAGAAATTTCTTAAAATAAAAAAACGACAAGGGAAGATGAATAATGCAATTTTCAAGAATGACCCATAGCACGGTTCTCGAGTGGCGACCACATACCGGAACGCGTGGTGGACTGATGACCTGGTAAAGGTGGCGGGAGTCCGCTGCGATGCGGGTGGCGCAGGACCGGTCGGTTGACTCTCTTTGGGGGAGGCCTATGTCCAGCAGTGGACGTCTTTCGTCTGATATGATGATGATGATGAATGTTATCATTGGCTAGAAATTTCATTTCATTTGGACCAAAGTTCAAAAACCGGTAAAGGCAATTTGTGTAATGAGCATGGATACTTTTTTGTGTCTTTGGATGTTTTCTATTAGTTAAAGCAATGACGCGGAGTTTCAGTGTCCGAGAGGCAACCTGATGGCTAGATAGATAGTTCTAAGGTGAAACAAAATAAAAGCTGGCTGTGACAGACGGACAGACTGAAATCGCATATGTTCAGTTGGACCAATTTTAGGTACGGAACACTAAAAGTTTCTAAAAAGTAAAGAGCTTTCAAATAACATGTTGATTGAATGTACCTTAGTGCGTCACGTCTTGTACTGAAACTAGGTTGTCATTATTTACTAAAAAATAGAGGACTAAAATATATATATTACCTTTTGTCACAAACGCAATAAACTCAGAAGCCAATATCGTTTTCATATAATTATATCATGCTTTCACGTGTCCTTGTAATTCCCTAGTTGGTAGTATACAAGATAAGATAACTTTTTAAGTGGTCGCGTTGCATTTGTTTTGTAAGTGATTTTAAAACAATAAATATTATAATATCCGAATAGCTCTAGAGTCGCTAAAGATCGATTAGATCAGTCAGGTAGAAAGGTCACTTTTTGCATGTGTTTAATGTTGTCCTAACGGTCGTTAGAAAAGTAACGTGTCTGAAGAGAATAGGTCAGTTACATCATTTTAATGACCACCTAATCATCGTAGGTACCTATCTATAAACAACATAGGTATATTTAGGATTATTTAAAAAGCAATTCTACCTCCAAGGAAGAAGATTGAAATTCCAATGAAACTTTAATAAAAATCTGCCACTGTAAATAAACTCAATCATAATCTCATCTCATAGTCTCCGTCAGAGCACTACGGGCGTTTTTTGCTTCACATGTAGTTAATGCTGCTACGGACTACGGCGTAGCGTTACAAGCGTAGCGAGGCGATGGGTTACACATGCACAATGCGCTACAAGATACGCTCGTAGCAAATCCCGTGGTTCGTCGAAGTCACGGATAGCGCAGACGGCGTAGGCGCCCGTTTCTGGCATAGAAAATGTTAAGGAAATGGTAGTGTAACAAATCGAGTAGAATATCAAAAAAACATGACAATGCATGTAACTACTGCTTTCACGTGTTTATTGTGACTCATTAGTCATTATTCTGATGACGTGGGCTGTCAAGGGTGGATAGGAAACTACAGAAAGAATACGTACAAGTTATTAATAATAATGAAGTAGAAACACTAACAGTTAGCTGAACATTGATAGACTTTATCTCGTTGGAATATGGTTCAAAAAAGATAAGTTGACAGGTGTACGATAGTAGGTACAGTTAGTGATTATTTCCGTTACTATAATATACATATTTCGAAGAGTAATATCGCTTTTTCTGTATTAATTTTGATTGCCAGGTGGCAACTTTTTGGTGGTATTTACCTATAATTGATGGCATTAGCTTACCATTAATTTTACACATTTCTATCTACCGGTAGCGCTACGAAAAATACATAATTAAATATTAATTACATACATCGACCCAGTCCCAAACTAAGCAAAGCTATAGTTATGGTACGACGATATACATGCTTAAATATATTATTATAGATAAAATAAATACTTAAATATATAGATCCATGACTCAGGAAACAATATTCGTGCTCATTACTCAAATAAATGCCCTTACCGGGATTCGAACCCGGGACCTCCGGCTTCGTAGGCAGGGTCACTACCAGCTAGTCGTCAATATGGTAAACCGACGACTAACAATCCATACTAATCAATAAATATAATATTATAAATGGGAAAATGAGTCTGTCTGTCTGTCTGTCTATGTGTCTGTCTGTTACCTCTTCACGCTTAAACCGCTGAACCGATTTAGATGAAGGTATACAAATAGTTTGAGTCCTGTCGCCTTCCCCGAGAACAATCGGAAAATCATCCCATAAAGGAGTGAAATCGGGGGTGAACGTTTGTACGGAGCTACGATATAAATGAGTTCCACGCGGACGGAGTTGCAAATCAAATATAAATACTGCACCATCCTGCATAATGTATGATAGATTTACCCTTATTCTCTTGCATGAAAATAATTATATTACCAAAATGGACATACAACATTGTTAGACTTGCAGTGGTGACGTTTTACGCATAAATCTAACTGAAAGCTTCCATTACTCACATTTTGATGTATTTAGCATTTTGCTTTAATAACGAGGAGTTTGGATGAATGCCAAAGATTTGATATTACAAATGGGAACTATAAGTTACGAGTTACAAATGTTGAAGTGTAAATAGAAATGTACGTACGTACTTACACGCATTATGTCTCTAGAAGGGGTAGGCAGGGCTCATGAAATTTAATTTAAAGTTCTACTTCTAGTAAATGTTCGTATCAGTGTGATATTGCAGTGACACGTTGTGTTGCTAGCCTATTATATTACACACTATATATTTTACATGAAATGTAATAAAATAAAGTATAAATACGCATTTCATAGCACCTGTGTTAATTTTCTCAACGTCGAAAAATATTTGGATATTTTCCTTAAATTAGTCTCGGGCGTTTTTAAAATCATTCGGCAATTGATATTAGTTGAGCGCCTATATATAATCACCATTGACATCATCATATCAGCCGGAAGACGTCCACTGCTGATCATAGACCTCCCCCGAAGAGTGCCCAATGACCGGTCCTGCGCCACCCGCATCCAACGGAATCCCGCGACCATAATGCCGGCTGTACACATTGGGCCAACGTTGGCGCGTGAGCAGGATGCAGGTATGCAAACTAATGAGAACGAAATAAAGCCCTCTTCCTCTAACGCATAGCCGCATTTTGCTCACGCGCCAACGTTGGCCCAATGTGTACAGCCGGCATTACCAAAGGGGTGGGCACAACGTTTTGAACGAGCGTTAAGACAATTCAACTGTCATTTTACAATACAAAAATTGATATTAAGATCTACCTGACGCACGTACAGTCAAAATTGTATAGTCAGTAATTAGCCAGTTGCCAAATATATCGTAATACACCCTTATTCTTACAGTAATAAAAACGTGTAAGGTGAGTCGGGGCAAGAGTATCATACTTTTTTTAAAGTTAGATTCAAATAGTGTTTGTGATCTTATTATTGCATTAATTCATATAATAAAACGATAACATATAAGTAAATTTTATATATTTTAATTGAAACCACTTATCAAGCAAATAACCTTTTAAAACATGCACTTTTTTGTAAAAAAATAAAAATCGGCATGACTGTTCCTCTTGCCCCATGACTGGGGTAAGAGTATCGTACGTACCTAACTTGAACTAGGTTAGCTCCAGTGGATTTACGTATTTAGTAACACAGTTGGTAGACGCTGTCAAGATATGAATACCTTAATAAGTTGAAAAACTCTTCAAAATTCTGAGAAACTGCGTTTATACATATTTTGGGGCAAGAGTGTCATAGTAAGTGTTATCAGGGGTGACAAACCACCTAACACTTAAATAAAAAAAAAATACCTTGAATTTTTTAATTCACTTTGAAAACTATACTATTTACGAGTACCTATAGGTATTACAATAGTATTTAGTATTAATGCCACTCGTGATTACTTTCGTCTTTAACCAATAAAAATCTTTATTTTGTTTTTGTTATACATATACTAATTTACCGCATTTTATCAGGTGACAAGAACTGAGGCGATTTTTTTTTGTACGTAATTGTAATTGTGTCACGATATGGTTGATTATTTATGTTTTTGAGTGCTTGAACCCAACATCCGCATCCTCAAATGTCGAAAAACTGCATACGCAGTACGCACATGCCTGAATTAAATAGTACCAATTTGTAATAAAAATGACAATTTATAAAAGGTTTGACCGCCCTGACATGGGGTAAGAGTAGCTTATGACCCTCTTCCCCAGGACTGAACTGGCACTCTTGCCCCACTTAAATAATTTGAGGTTAAAATTTTATTGGCTTGATAAAAACTTATAATCGATAGGAATTACAGAAAATAACGATGTAACATAAGAACTATAAATATTCGACTCACCAACAAACAAATCCGAATGAACAGCCATAAATCACACAAAACCGCTTTTGAATTATACACGTGCACTTCCACTTATCACAAGTCGTAACCAGTCAAAATAAACCGCATTTTGTTTCAATATGGCGTGTGAAAGAGACATCTATGATATGATGATGGAACGAATACACGCCTGTCTGTTTTACCGATGGTACAAAAAGGCGCTCAATTCAATAGAATTAGCTGGAGAAGCTTTTGACCCTCTTCCCCCGATGTTACTCTTGCCCCGACTCACCTTACCGAAATATTTGGCTACTTTGGCTGCTACATGCGTACCTTATATACAATAATTTATTAATTTATTTATTTATTGACAAATACATTTACGTGAGATTACAGTAAAACGAAATCAAACACGAAACTAAAAAAAAACAACAAGTGCGAGTTTAACTCGCGTGGTGAGGGTTCCGTATACTTATAGTCTAAATTTAATAAGTGTTTTTTTAATCGGACGTAAAAATTGCTATGCTCAATCATCAGGCGCTCCATACAAAATACACAATAATATTGAGAATTTTCCCGTTACTTTGAATACTCAAACTTCTTATAGGTTTTCCTGTAATCTTTAGGCAAGGAACTATTTTCCATATTTTTTTCAGAATTTTAAGCCTAGTAGTTTCAGAGATAAGGGGGGGGGAATGGTCAATTTACGTCGTTTTTTCTCAATTACTTCAAATCTGTTCAGAATTTATTAATTTACTTTACGCGTCCATCTTTGGGTCACCAATTTACATATGTTTACCAAATTTCAACTAAATCGGTCCAGTAGTTTCGGAGCAAATCGGCTGTGACAGACGGACAGACACACGAGTGATCCTATAAGGGTTCCGTTTTTTTCCTTGAGGTACGGAACCCTAAAAACAACAAATAATACTATTTAGGCGACGAAACGGCGTTGCCCCGTTGCATCGTCATCTCCGGTTTAGGAGTTATTGTATACTATACAATATTAGATGGTTCTTCAAAATGATGTTCAAAGAATGTTAAGTAAAGTCCGCGACCCGTAAAATTAATTCAATATTTAAGCGATTTTTGTTCCACTACAAACCTCGGGACAACAATGCCGGTAAATCAAATTCCACATTTAATTAAACTCAATCGCGGAACAAAGCATTTGTTCCAATACATTACAGTGGCGATAAATCTCGTGGAGAATAATTCTAGATCCCCTCAGCTACATCGCCCGCGCGGTGACCAGGTGACTTGTGTTTTGAGATAATTTCCCGTCGTGACAATGGTCCTGAGATTTTTATTCAGTTAAACACTTATTATTGCTGTATTAAAATGCGCTGGTTCATTTGGTACTTTATTAACGAGACAGAACAGGACTGAATTTACAGAAATTATAATAAAAATAAAAAATCCAGCGCAAGATTACATATTAATAAAATAATAAAAAGTAATAGGAAAAAACATATTTTCATACAGCTTCACAAGCAGAAACGGTCAGTTATTTTCCTTTCGGCATTCATTTGTGTACAGGAATTCCTTAATTTAAAATTTCACTCGTATTGTATGATACAGGGAACACTAAAAATATTTTTAGTGTTTTTTTTTCCAGAAACTTCCTGTTGTCACAAAATACTCAAAAAAAGTTTTGTTTGCGTAAAACCTCAAGTAAAATTACTTGCCTCATCGTAGCCTCATAATCGTCATCAAATCAGCGAAAACAGATCCACTGCTGGACGTAGCCCTCTCCCAGAGTGCCACAATGATGACCGGTCCTGCGCCACCCGCATCCAGCGGACTCCCGCGACCTTTACCTAGTCATCAGCCCACCCAACATACACAGACGTCACAGACACCAGCCCCCCTATTCTGTAACTTATTTTAAACTCACCTCAACGCTTACTCACAAATATATCTTGACACCGCGATGCGTAGTAAATAAGCGTAGGTAGAGGTCTAGTTTCGTGACGGGTGACCGGCGGGGTGAGCCGCATTAACAGGTAGCGAATAACACAGCCCTGCTAAAAAATACCCCATGAAATCCCAACGCATGGATAACTCACACTATCACCCTAAAATGCAAAAATTTTAATACCTCTCGATTCATAGAACTAATTTAGTAATGACAAGGGTGATCACCCGTCCATTATAAATTGGACTGCCAATTTGCCAACGAATCACTAATGCTGGCGTATAGCCCGTTGTATAACGCAAGTGAAGGGGTCAGGTTATGACGGTAACATGATTACATGCGTGTTGGGTATTACAGATGCCGCTGGCGAGGATTAGGCCTCTATTTGGAATGAGATTTGATTAAAATACTTTTTACCTTTAATTTACAAAGCCCGGAATATAACGGCAGAAAAGGTTTTGAAAATACTTAAAAACGCCATTAAAAATCCTCAAACATGCAATGAAATATTGACGTTGTGTTCTTCATAATGGGCTTCGAAGTGTCACGTTTCGGGCGCAGCGAGACGAGAGACCCGTTATGGCATTTCATACAAAATTGGAGGCCTAGGCCTGCAAGATAGTCTTTTTTAATTTCCATTCTACAATTTGTGGCACACGATCACAGCGTTCCGCCATGAAAATTAAAGTTTGATTTCTTGGAGTTTTTTTAGGTTTACCATTGAATTGCCGACAAACATTTAATCGAATATTATTTCAAAGACAACCTTTTAAGTATTTTCATTTCATCGACAAGTCATTGCGTCGAGGACTCGATACTAGGTAATTTGAACCGAGGTCTTTTAATTGGTAGTTGACTTATTTCAATAAAATTTATGTCATGGCTTTTCATTTCGGGTTTTTTTAATTCATTTTTTTTACATGTAATAATATTTATTCCGCATAAAATTATTTCGGATCTGTATTATCTGAATCCCTAACGTTTTAAACATATTTTTACCGTGCAGCGAGTCGACGCCACCCCGCTGCGCGGGGTGTCTATTTCTGGTCTGAGGGACACAAGTGAACCCTAACCTAACCGACCTAAAACAGATTTCGCTTATGACAAGCCATTTTTGTCCGCCCTGATATTTTTTTGTAATAAACGATTTACACGAATGATTCTTAGTTTTATTATACATGCATATTATACATATTTGTATGTCACACAATTAGCTACATAATTTGAATAATGTATAAATGTAGGACATATAAAATTGTATTAAAGTAATACGTCAAAGAAATGAATTGCAATATTTTGTAGTTGTGCCAATTAAGATAATTTGAAACAAATCAGCGATTAAGTAATATTCGTTGAATAGTATTTCTACGTAGTAAGATAAATTTAAATAAATAGTAGTTGAAATAAAATAACGCCAAACAATATTACTAGTACTAAGGTTTCGATGGATCGTTGTCGATGAAATAATATTCGATGAAAAGGTTGTCGACAAAACAAGGGTACACCGTTTTTTTAATTTATTTCATTGCATGTTTGAGAAAAGCACTATACATACCTCGGCGTGAAAATGGGTTGCCAGCCTCATAACTACCCGACCTCGCTACGCTCGGCCGTCTATATGTACTCGGCCGGCAACCCCTTACTTCCCGGCCTCTGTAGTAATGTACTATTGCGAGCACATGTGAAAATATTCTAATTTACATTTTAAATAACGAAAGTTTGCGGCGCAAAGCTATGCACCTATTATATTTTTGGTATATAGAAGTTACTTTTATAAGTAATCATTTGAACTGTTGCTACTGATTTTGGATTATGAAAACTGCGTTGTTATTTTTTAATTTACTTCCATTCATATAGTCCCATAGTAGCTTACTCTCTACGTCCAAACGGCTTCATTTGCTTTAATTTTAGATATGAACACAAACCCACTCATACATAAAACTTAAAATTCATATGATAAATAAAATGTGTTTCGGTTCGGCTCATTCTTACGAACACAAATGTCAAAGTGACAATGACAATACAAACGAATGTATAATAATTTTAGCTAAACTGGGGTTGTTGATAACATTGACACTACTGTAGGTTTTTTTTTTGTTTTTGTCCCCTGTTCACTTTTAAAAAGGAGATCTAATCAAGAAAGTTAAAACTCAGAAGAATGTTTTTTCATATAAAATAGAAGCCATTTAAATACGATACGTCATAACCGTTCGAAATATTCAAAAAATTTAGAACCTAAATAATAATAAAGAAATTCAAAAGGAAACATCGGGAAAAGTTTTCTATAGGTAGGTATACTCGTAAATACTACGAATACCTGTAAAAAATGGAGTATATTATTAAATTCAATTTCCAATTTAATTACAACCAACAACATTAAGAGGCGACAGTTCAACATCGATGTATCGTAACCAACAATTTAGGAGCGTAAAAGCTATTTCTTTAATAACCCTTTTCCTTGGTAGGCGTCAAAATAAATTGTTTAGGGAATAATTGCTAGAGTACGATACACCGTCGATATATTTCCGAAATGTTTAAATTTATCGTGATTATCATGGCTAAAATAATCGAATGTGCGCGAAGCGAACGAAATTCTGTTCTTCAGCTTGGGCCGAAAATCGTTTGCATGTCCGGGTGTCCGAATGGCCCGGTTTTCTTCTGTGCAAGTTGCATTTCTCAACCGATTCTCGTTGGTAAGCAGTTTCGTTTTTTTCTTTTGAGTCACTTTTCGGTACTTAATGAAAAAAAAAAAGGTAAGCGAGTTCTACAGCTCACAGAGCCACTAGAGTATGATATGGTGGTAATTGAACGAACGAGCGAAGCGAACGAAGTTCTCCGTTTCAACTTGGGTAAAACATCTTTCGTATGTCCTTTGGCTGTCCAACTGTTCTCCACTACAGGTCGTATTTCTCAACCGGTTCTCGTGAAATTTTGTGAGCATGATAAAAAATCAGATACTAGCAGGTGGGCCGTAAGCTTGTTTGCCACCGCCGTAGTTTAAAAAAGCTAGATTTCTCTTGTCAATACAGTTTTTCGAAATTAAAAAAGACGGTCTTCCGAGTTCTACAACTCACAGCACGTCTAGCACACGACGGCCGCGACATACTCTCGACTTTTATCGCACTATACCTCTTCTTCTAAGTGTTCTAATAAGAGAGAGACGGATAGTGCGAGAAAAATTGAGAGAGCTCGCGCGCCGTCGCGTGCTAGCCGTGCTGATCTAGTATCTATCTATAGTATACCTACAGACTACCTTGGGTGACTTCGGACTTGAATCTTCGAATATTATCAGTGTCTAATATTTATAAATAAACATACCCCCAAACAACAAATATAATACTGATCCCATGCTATCCAGTGTGAATGCCATCATATTCAATAACCTAAAGTTTGTTGTAAGTTTCATTTTCTGGTGTTTAACAATTATACTTTTATTTTTCGACCTAAGTATAATATCTTCCATGCAAAACCTGCAAAAACAAGAATTCTTTGTCGTCATTTTAAATTTTGACGCAAAAAATATTGACTTATTACGAGTATTAGACACCTTATTACTACAAAGTAAACATTTATTATTCGTCATTATCGATAGTCTAACAGTCCCCTAGCACAACTGTCCCCTGAGTTTACGCGGGTGTTTTGTAATCACGCGAGGAACGAAACTAGTAATTTGTGCCCGCGGTCTATTAATTGCGTCCCTTTTGCATTACACAGGGAATTCATGGAAAACTGACAGATGTGCCGCCAGTAATATTTGTCCTGCCTTTCAAAATTTTATTATAAGTCCCTTTGATTTTAAAATTAGTTAGTAGAAAAAATACATACTTGGTGCTTGAACCTGCCATTAGGAAGATGTTAAATTATTTTGAACGAAGATTTCTTCTTTTGGTCCGAGATAACAATTTGTTTAGTCTTAGGGTGACGGAACCAATCATGGACATGTTAAGCGCACTAAATTAGAATTTCGTTTAAAAATGGGATGTTTTTTGACGATACAAAAATGGTGATTTTTTTTTTCGGTACTCAAATACATGAGGAACACTTAAACAAAACCAAAAATCCTGTATGTTTAATATATAATTAATAAAAAATATATAAATTGAAATTTACGAAATCACCATTGATGGACATCACAAATTCAGTAATGGACACCCAGTCATGGACATGGACCCAATTATGAACATCCATTAATGGACACTTTTGTATTGAACACATAAATGAAACAAATGACGTCACTAATCAACTTTTATTAACGCTATTTGAACTTTCAACATGATCAGTCTTAGATTTCCACGTTATACTATCAGATTTTCAATCAACCATCTGGTTTTCAGTCATTTATTAAACGTTAATGGAGGCTTCGCCTCTTTGCCAGCAGCTGCAGCTTAGAATTGGTTACATAATAATCAACTGAGATCTATCAGGTAAGAAATTAGAATCTTAGCAATACAACAATCATAAAGCACAATATAAAATATATAATATAAAAAAAAACGATCAAAAAAGTTTACTTTTTCTCCTAGTATAAGTTTAACTAAAAAAAGCATTTATTCTTCAATGAAGAAAGATTATATAAGTACCAAAATAATAAATATAAATAATAAATAATTACGTTGTTTATAAAAGTCAGTTATTTAGCTTAATATCTTGTTGGGTATTCCATTGTACCTACGGAAGTTTGACAATATAATCAAAAGTAAGATATAGTATCACATTTTCACAATTATATCTATAATCAATATTATCAATATATCTATCCAGTGGGAAAGTGCTTTCACTCATTGCGATCAACCATTTTACCAGAATGTCCTCTTCCTGTGCCGATGCCGTGAGGATAGTTTGAGGCCCCATAGCACCAACTGCAGGACTTTTGCCTGTCACCTTGTTGTGCAAGGTTATTCGAGGAACCCCAAACCGGAGGGAAGCTGTGCTTATTTTTTCTCCCATCCTTACAGCATCCAATGCTCTCCCCATTTGTTCGGGGGTGTAATTTTTCTTTGGTGCCATCTAAGACAAAACAAAGAACCCAATTATGGACAACTAAAAATAACCAGTTATGGACATCGTCCATTATTGGAAAATAAAGAGCAATCACAAAATCAACTCAACCCAAATGTTTAGTGCAACAAATTAAATAACTTAATACAATAAACTAAAAAAGTAATAAAAAACTTAAGCATGGACACTTGTCCATTACTGATTTTCATAAAATATCGAATCCAGTAATGAACAAACCCCACAAAAAACTTATTGCTGTGATTGGACATATTCAACTTAGCTCAATTTACTTGCAATATAGTATTATTCAGTAAAAATAACATCAAATCTTATTACAACACAACACAAGATAACACCATGCACAAATATGTACTCACCTCCTTAACGATTTCAACAATAAAAACGGATTTTTATGACCACCGCGCGCAACGAGATTTCACTTCGAAGCCATCTTAGAACAAAATGGCCGATTTTGGTGACGTGTGTCAAAATGACAGCTTAAACGTCTATTGGTTATGCTTTAGTGTTGCCAGTTGAAAAATGTTGGGACAGTTGCTTAATAAATTCGATTAACGAAAAAAATGTCCATAATTGGGACCGTGTCCATTACTGGTGCCGTCACCCTAGTAAATTCAATTTATTTTTAGCTATTTTTATTACTAATGGTGGTATACATTTAATGTTTTACTGTAGGTACTTTCGTATTAGGATTATTGCGTAAATAAATAATTTTCTCTTTATGCAAGGTACTGGCGGTCTTCTTAATATTTCTTGATTCAAGTAGCTTTTTTTTCTGTGTACCTATGTTGTGAGCTTAGAATAACCACTAAATATGCCATAGGTACCTACATATTTTTCAGTAGGTATTAATTTATTAAATGAGAAACACATTTATTTATAAGTTACTAAGCCCGCCCGGGTCTGTCCATAAATAAAGTCACAAAAGTTACCTCTTTGTAATATAAGAACACACACACAACATATCGCGAATTGTATATTTTCGCTTTAATTTGAATAAATAAAACTTTTGAATTCATTTTATTAAGTTTCTCCGGTATGTGTACGTACACAGTTTATAAATATATGCAACTACGTCCCTAAAGGTTTAAAAGTTTTTCAGAAAACTTATGCTTAACTATAAAATCATGTTAACATATTTTAAACCACTTTTTCCGTGCAAATATTATCACTCTAAGCAAAAAAAAACTTAAATTATTATCAAGTTTATTATAAACTGAATTAAAGATATATACATACAAAAAAAAACACATTCAGACTAGTAGCATTAAACATTTATAAATAACATCTAAAATGTTAATACGCGGGACAACATCGGTTAAAAATTCACAAGCCTCATATCGTAAATAATAAACCAAAACATTTCACTAACAACTTATCTTACAAAACTCCTATCACGCTAATCCGTTGACATGCATTTTAAATCTTAACATCGCGTTATAAAGTCGTTTTTATAATGACAACTGTTGAGTTATACGACAGCTAGGCAGACATACGATTTATTAGTTGCCCTTAAATAACTAAAACAAGCCGCACTCAGCAGCCATTTGTCATTTCGATGACATGATTTATTTCTTACATATACGACTATATTTACACCCAATTTATACCAGTTGTAAACAGAATTTGATTAAATTAGGCGTGATAATTGTATTTACGTTTGTGTCGTTTGAACACGGCCTGCTATTTCTCGTCTACTTAATATAAACAAATGTTTGCTGTGTGCGAAGTTTTTGCACTGCTTTAGGTACCTAATACCTATTCAATTTCAGGGTGACTGAGCTCTATTCGGTACAGATGTTTTACGTAAATATGTAGTATGTGTATACAATTTTAGTTCTCTTTATTCATTTGGACACGATTTTTCAGTGGCCGGTATCCGATTGATTTGTGCATACGTTTTGGTGATGATGACGCAGTATTATAAATAAAACAAATAAACATTGAGGGATAAAAACACAAATTGAACTATAGTGTAGCCCTTACTTGACAGCTGTCATCCCAGTCCAATTTATGTCATCATATTGGCTGTTAAAAAATATAATTATTGTCCCATTGTAAGCTCAATAACATTTCCGTTATGGGTTCTAGACGACGATATAAATATAAAAGATAGAAATACTTAAATACTTAGAAAATAAATATTCATGCTCATTACACAAATTTATATGCCCTTGCCGGGAATCGAACCCAGGACCTCCTAGGCTAACCGGTCGTCCGACGAGTATTACGGCACCGCCGAGCTGATCTGATGGTGATGGTGGAGACAGAAGGTGGCCATAGGAACTCCTGGACTACACTCATGATACAACCTGTGTTTGGGGTCATTCACATCAAACTCTCACAAGCAGTTGATGAATATGAAAAAAGTACAGTTGGTTTAAGCTTGACGACCGGTTAGCCTAGTGGGTAGTGACGCTGCCTACGAAGCTGAAGGTCCTGGGTTCGAATCCCGGTAAGGGCAAATATTTGTGTGATGTGCATGAATATTTGTTTCTGAGTCATGGAAGTTTTTCTATGTATTTAAGTATTTATATCTATTATATATATCGTCGTCTAGTACCCATAACACAAGCCTTATTGAGCTTACTGTGGGACTAGGTCGATTTGTGTAAGATTACTTAATATTTATTTATTTATTTAAGCTTGTACCTTAATTTTCACTTGTGCCTCAAACTTATAGATTTAGATTTATTTATTTCACAATATACAATTACAATATAAATTAGAGCTAGCTTAATCTATATGAATTAATATTATGATCGTCAAAGAGAATAACATTTGTAATAAAATGTCAAGTTACATTTTGTTCAACTTATGGTCACAATTAATTAATAGTCAAGGTCATTTATTTTCAGGAAGGAAGTTCACTCAAAGTTTCGTTGCAACAGTCTTGGATAAATATTTAAATTAGTGAATTATATTATTTTTTCTTATTCGGCATTTTAGATACGAAGAATCTACCTTACATTTATTTTTGTTTTTTAATGAAGATTCAGCAATCCTTTTAGGGTGCCGACGAAAAACACAATAAATCATTATGATACCTAAATATCCAAAAATAAAACATTTTGTTTCCTAGTTCAATCACATATGGTCCAATTCATGTCCTAAAATGCCATGGGGATGGGAAAGTGATTAATCGAATTGAGGTCCAGTTATTACGTAATGAGATACCTAATTCTATTTACATAACATTGATAATGACAATCCATTAGCGTACACGTCCTTCATGTGTAAGCTAAGCATAATTAGTTTATAAGGTTAGTGTAATCATCCCAGAACCGGTAATTATGCGACGTAATCTTAATTGATAATAATGAATAATGCTGGCTGATTATTTAATTGAATGTCTCAGTAAGTCATTGTCGACCAAGACCACGACCGCTTTAGCCTAGTTGGTAGTGACCCTGCCTACGAAGCAAGAGGTCCTCGGTTCGAATCCCGGTAAGGGCATTTATTTGTGTGAATGGCATGAATATTTGTTCCTGACTCATGGATGTTTTCTATGTATTAAGTATTTATTTATGTTGCCCTCTCCTAAGGACCGAGACCCGCTGGGTAGCCCGGGGGTGTACGAGATTCCCTGTGATTGTGGTAAGGCGTACGTTGGGGGAACTGGGCGGAACGTCTCCACGAGATTGCTGGAACACATACGCAGCGTGAAGAAGATGGATGTTAGGAACTCGGCGGTAGCAGAACACGCGTGCGATACAGGCGCGTCACATTTCATTCGTTTCGACAAGGCGAAATTGCTGGTACGGGAGAAAGGTTATGTGCCACGCAAGATTCGCGAGGCGATTGAGATTGGGCGCCGCCCAAATTTTAATCGTGATGGTGGCTGGATGTTACCGCCATCATGGAAAACTATCATTCCTAAATTAAAGTGGACAGTGTGTTGTGACAATCCCGTGGACACAGTGAGTTCAGTGTGGGTGTCGTCTCTCGGAGGAGATGACCTCCTGCCGCAATCTCACACAACTACTCCAGCGCTAGACTGCCCCCCTCCCCCCGCCCTGTCGGCGCGTGCATCACGCGCCGCTCGGCGTTCGGAACGAGCGCGGGCAGTGATACAAGCGACACCGCCGCGAAAACACTCATCTTGAAGAAGAACTCCCGAAGAGTTCGAAACATGTCGCCCGTAGTGACATTGAATACGTGAGTTGAACCGTGTAACTCTTAGTATTATTTCAACATGTCTCACGAAAGTTTAAATTCGATTATTTATTTATCTTTATAAGTATGTTTATTGTCGTCTAGTACCCATAGTACAAGCTTTGCTTAGTTTGGGACTAGAAACATTTGTGTAAGATTGTCCCCCTAATATTTATTTATTGTCAATTTTATATAATACAAGCTGCCCGCGCGGCTTCGCTTGCGTATTGCAAATAACACAGGGAAACCCAAGGGATGAAATATAGCCTACGTCCATCCGGAAAGTCCATTTTATAGGTTATGTATTTTAGTTTTAAATTTTAAATGTAATAAGTTTCTGTCAAAAATTTCATTTTTGGTACAAGCTTTTATTGCTGACTGTACTTTTCTCTATACAATCATCAACTACTCATTGAGACGATTCTAACGAACTCAAACTCAACGGGGTTATGTCGGTTAAGTACTGAAAGCCCATGGCCACCTTCTGTCTCCATCATCAGATCAGCTCAATGGTACCATAATATTGAATTGTCACCCAAACTATACTTATACCCAAAATTTCAGCTCAATTGGTCACCGAGAAGTGGGTTAAATTTAACTCGCAAGATTTGTCCTATATATATACTGTACTAACAGGGTAAGTTAAAATAAAAGCTTGTAATCATCAGATCAGCTCGATGGTACCATAATATTGCATTGTCATCCAAACTATAGGTACTTATACCCAAAATTTCAGCTCAATCGGTCACCGGGAAGTGGGTCAAATTTAACTCGCAAGATTTGTCCCATACTAACATACAGTATATATACTAACAGGGCAAGTTAAATAAAAGCTTGTAAAAACATCAGCTTTGTCAAATAGAGGTCCTTCCGTACGTTGGTAAATAGTACTACATAGTATGTGTTTACATTTCATAACCACAATTAAGTATGCTTTACCTCAAAAGTCCAAATCCCAACTGCGACTGAGCCCGGTTTTATACGACTCCATTATTTCGACTAGCGATTACACATGACTAATGGCTGAGATAATATCCGCCATATTGTTCCCTGAGGACTGACGCAGCGTGTGCTAAATTGGTGTCTTTTTAGCGATTAAATGGTTGTATTTAACCGGTAGGCTCAAATAACGTACAGGCCACTTGCAGGAATTAAATATCACGTGACATCTGACGGTGTCACCCTAAAAATGAATTTTGAATGAATGTTCGGCGCCAAGAACAGCGGACGGCGGCGGCGAACAAAATACCAATTTGTTTTTGCCATTGCCAAATATTTTCCAAAACTTTATCTCTTTAGGAATAACGTCCAAATTCGAACTATTCGAATTTGCAAGAACACCGGACGGCGGCGGCGAACAAAATACTAATTTGTTTTTGCCGCT
Organism: Epinotia ramella; assembly: GCA_947578815.1. Classification (NCBI taxonomy): domain Eukaryota; kingdom Metazoa; phylum Arthropoda; class Insecta; order Lepidoptera; family Tortricidae; genus Epinotia; species Epinotia ramella. The sequence continues at coordinate 34,783,686 of OX388202.1, forward strand.
GCCAAATATTTTTCAAAGCTTTATCTCTTTAGGAATAACGTCCAAATTCGAACTATTCGAATTTGCTCAATAGCAAAACGGTGAAGGACGCGTGGACAAAATTACAAATTCATTTGCAGAATATGCTATTGCAAAATGTGTTAAACGGTTTTATACTCTTACGAATAGCGTTCAGTTTTGAATGAAGTCGAATCGGCTAGCAGAAAAAAGTGACCTCCTTCACATCTGACGTCACAAAAATCTGTCGAATATTTAGCAATTTTTCTTCATCCCAAAAAGTGCTCAGCGCCGCTAAAGAAGAAAACCCTGGTAATTCCTGGATAAGTAGAGCACACACAATCTTCGCGAGAGGCAAGGTGAGAGGACTCAGATTGACTTATTGGATTGAATAATGTTAGGCCCTTGTATGATGTTTTTGACGTTCGAATGCGGTACTCTTAGTGTAAAAGAAGTGTAATTATTGTGTAGTTATCTACTCTTTATTGACAACTTCGCTATAGCATGGCCTCCCAACTAGAACAACGTATAATTGATACCTAAAAAGAACTCATAGATGGCGACACAGGTACCGAGTGAAACATTTGAACCAGTAATCGTGAAGATAGAATGGTTTTTACACCTTAATAAATTCAACGTACCTTAATTATATCACAAACATACTTCCGCACATACAATAAAGGTATATTTTATAAGTTTAGTAAATGCAATAAAATTGATACTAAATCCATGTAACTCGTACTATACGAGTGAGCTTTCAAGCTTGCTACGTATTATTGGGTACTGTCACTAGATGGCGCCATCACGGGTCGCGAAAGTTCTATGGAACCACAGGCTCTAAGCATTTGGTTATGTATATTTTTGTGTGATGTGTAATATTGTCTCTAAAATACTACTTTTATATCGAAACAATCAAAAATACTCTATTTGTTGCCCGGGAAGTCAACGCCATCTGGTGATATCTCAATGTATTACTAAAGGCTGACAGCGTCATAGCCGTGGTAGCTCGGATACTGCATCTACTGGTGTAGCTACGGGACTAAAATTGTATACAGAATTGCCTACATTAGGACGGTACGCTTTTGCTCTATGAGATTGGGTATTGGATTGGGTACTTGTATTCTTTAATCTGTGGCTATAGGTACGTACTGCTTAAACCACAACAGTGACAACAAAGCAAACGGTCTGAAGGTAAGTTGATACCGAAGCCTGTGGATGCTAACAACAGCAAGACGCCACATTGCTGACTCTTTATTGGTTAAAGATAAATTCAGCTCACTCAATCTTAACACAACTTTTGGGGAGCTCTAGGACCTAAGTCACCACCAGAAACACCACACCACATACCTACAGGGAAAGTAGTGGCGTTCATATGGTCACCATTATCAGATTAGCTATTTCCCCTGTTCAATTCTATCAGAGAGATGGCATTCTACTGCACCATTCTAAAAACCTCTCCAAAATTATTAAATTAAAAGATGTAATCACTGCTTTGTTTTCGTCTGCGGGATAAGAACTATCCTATTTTTTTTTAATCCAGGCTATGAACTATCTTCGTGCAAAATTTCATCTAAATAAGTTGCCCCGTTTAAGCGTGATTAAGTAACAAACATTCAAACATCTAAACATTCAAACTTTCGCATTTATAATATTAGAAGGATTACCTATTGTAAAACGTGTCACAACGTTTAGAGCAATTAGACCTATCATGGGTACCCCCCATTAAGTGGAATGATGACCTGGTAAAGCCTGCTGTACACACTGGGCCAACGTTGGCGCGTGAGCAGAAGGCAGCTATGCGTTAGAGGGAGAGGGCTATAACTCGATCTCTTTCGTTTACAAAGCTGCCTCCTGCTCACGCGCCAACGTTGGCCCAATGTGTACAGCCGGCCGCGGCCGGCGGATAAGGGTCGCAGGAGTCCGCTAGATGCGGCTGGCGCAGGACCAGGCACTCTATGGGGGAGGCCTATTGATATGATGATGAAACCTAACTAAACAAGCACCCAACATAATTGACATATCTAGACTAAATGACGATTGTCTTGAGCCTAATATAATAATAACATGAGTCATCATTTTGAAATATATTGTTACATTAAGCATGTTGGTATTTAATTCCAGTCACCTCTCTCACTAAGTACAATATGGCAACTCTCAACATTTGACAGCGGGCCCAGATTGAGACGCTTTGTTACATAAACAGAAATCCTGACGAATAACGGCCATGAACTGTAAAGTCATTGTTTCAGTAAACAAAAGAACGAGTTAGATTGTTTTGTTTCGCCATGTGATGGTTTTTAATTGTCTCATTAAATTATATAATAGCTTTTTGTTGTATTGTACAGTCAGCGATAGAAGTAGCTACGCGCGCCTAGTGCTCAAAATGTTCTACACACGGACTATGAAGGATCTGTTGTTAAACGTGTGCTTAGCTCACTTTATTAAATTTTATAGTTGAGTAGTATGTTGTAGTCATTGAGCTATTATTCCATTATACTTCAATGGTTGTAGTATGATTCTAAGTTCTTTGAATTGTTTATTACCTAATTTGTCTCTGAGAGAAAATGGAAAGAAAGAACGCTATGCACTGGACAGTAAACCGATTAAAATTAATCCACACCACGATATACGATTTGATATTTGTCTGAATTTAATTGATAAAAGTCTGAAATTGATGGACATTGTCAAGAAGTAGTCGATGTTGTGAAAAACCAGCCCCCAATTAGGGTATCGACGTATCTTTAGAGGTGAGTGATACGTAGTAGGCAAACGTAACAGGGGGTTTTAATAAGAAAAGTGTTTCTAATGTAAAATTGTTCTATCAGCCCTCTAGAAGAAAGTTAGAGAATCAATAAATAAGGATGTACCAACATTACTTTGTTACATTCCGTTAGCTAATTTTTTTTAAAACTACTTGGTATTTTAGAAACAAATGACACAGGCACTCGCAAACTAAATATATACAAAATATTATTTGTGTGAAAACCTATTTGCTTATGAGCTCAATGAGCAACATTCGCCTAACTTATAAGTGATATGTATATATTTTTTTAAAAATAAATAAATAAACTTAGATCACATATCAGCATTTTCACACTAGCATACTTCTACCTTCAGCCACAAAAATGATCATTACAGCGGCACTAGCATTAAAGGTATTCTCTTTATGGCATATTATGCCGATCCATCAAACCGCGAGCCGCGAGCACTGCGCCGCATATGTGCAAACGGATTTATTATGAAACAAGTGAAACTTGTGTGTGTACGCATGCCGAGACTGATCCAAAAACCACTGCCACCGGTCGGTGACTCACTAGCCCCCCTATTCTGTAACTTGTTTTAAGCTCACCTCAACGCTCATCCACAAATATATCTTGACACCGCGATGCATAGTAACTAACCGTGGGTAGAGGTCTAGTTTCGGGACGGGTGACCGGCGGGGTGAAGTGAATCGCATTAGCGCGGCGCTAAGACAACCGACCGCTACATTAATTGCCAAGTGTACTTTTTTCGCACAATGATCCAACAAGCGATCGAAAAAACCATAGAAGTCCATGTGGCTGACACAGGGTTTGCAAACGAAGGACAAGTTTTAATAAAATCAAAGATCAAGCTACGCATCATGAAAAAAATGTCGACCTGCACGGTTGTCACAGGACGACTCGAGAGCTGAGTCGCGGCGAGATAGATTATCCGTCTCATTCTAATCAGATCGCTTAGAAAGGGATGGATAGTCGTACACAGCTCGAGGGCCGTCTTATGATACCCGGGCTGGCGAGACTAGAACCAGCATCCCTTTTGCCTTACACGGGCGGAGTGCTTTGCCAATTAAGCCACTGGTCCAGTTTACCAAGCGCACGAATGTCGTCATGTCTTCTGTTGCCTTTTCTAGTGTTTTTTAGGGTCCCGTAGCCAACAAGTAACCCTTATAGTTTCACCATGTCCGTCTGCGGCTTAGCTCAGTAACTCTTACTACTAGAAAACTGTAAATAAATCACGCCGACAAAACAGTAGACTAAATTCTTCCTTTTTTTAAGGAAACCGCCGCTATACTTAAAGTTGGGTTTTTTTTTTTTCTCGTTGAACCCATAGTGTGGGGTATCATTGGATAGCTTGTTCAAAAACGAGAGATTGTGCTTTAAAGCCATCATTTTAGTTCGAGTCATGTGTTCCCCCCCTGCCGGCTAAATGGCTACAACTGGGGATATGAAAAAAATCGTTATAATATAACGATTTAGCCGTGCTTATATTATAAGCACGGCTAAGTAGGCATAACTAGTTACCGAGTAATAGTTAACCAACTTGTACGTAAAATGTACTTGGAAAGTCCAACTATCATTCAAATTCGGCCGACGCAACCGCATCATTTAGTTGGCGCGCGCGTGTCGATGTAACTAATACAGTCAGGCAACTACGGAACCCTACACGCACTTGGCCGATTATATATTGTTTTATCTTTGTTTCAAATAGTTTAAATAGTAAAACAGTTTGAAAATCATGAAATGTAGGACAATTTACACACGAACAGTGCGAGTCAAATAAAAGTTGTATAAAAAAATCATCACCACTACGACGCGATACCTAAACAGAAGCAATTCCTGTTGAAAAACAAACACCACTCAGAGTCTAAATCCGTACACACACCACAGAGAGTCGTTCAGTCATTCATCATTTTCATATCTGAGACATATGAGATATTTTCCCGACAAAAACTTGAACAAAGGGAGAACATCCGCGCCGAGGACATTAGTTTTCTTTCTGCTGTTATTGTGCCTAAATTGGACTCGTTTGAGTTTTATAGAATGCTTGAACCCAACGACAGACTTCGTGGTAAATTAAATTAAGTATGAATGGCGATGAGTTTAATATAAAAAGTTATTTAAAATATTTCAACAGCAAAAAGCGTTTGATTTTTTATACGAAAATTACAATGCGATTCCATTCAAATGAAGCTCACTGATATTATGATTTATCATTATGAGTTTATACAAACGGAAACTTTTAGCGTCAAGGTACACCGTATCAATTATGTAACTTAAGTACCGTCATCATTATCATATCAGCCAAAAGACGACTGCTGGACATAGGCCTCCCAAAGAGTGCCAAAGTGATCGGTCCCGCCCACATCCAGCGACGTCTCGCAACCATTACCAGTTCATCATACCCGGTGGGGGGGGGGGGTCTACTCACGCTTCGCCTACCGGTACGGGGCGCTACTTAAGAACCTTTCCGCCCCGACGGCCGTCGGTTCTAAATTAAGTATAGCGTACCCTTACCAAAAGCCTATCGGTTAGAATTAATTATGTCTTAGATAAATTAACTTTGTTCAACCCCTACGTGTCTCAGTTTTTTGAAATCGTAAACATCTACTGTGTATAAGAAATACCCTATTGCAATTCACAGTCGATATATCTTGCCATATTGCACAAACCATATGGCGCTTCTAACCTAATCCCTGTTTCACCCTCGCTTGCATAAATATAGATACCTACCTAGGAATATTTTAGATGCATCACCATGACGCTAATATGCGTACAGAGGGTAAGTTAACGTATATTGACAGTTGGGGAGACAGGGCGAGGTTACATTGATAAAATAAAGCTGAGTAGTTCAGATGCGTCACATCGAATAAAACGTATATTTTATAGCTCACGAGTTCTAGTAGGATGATAAAGATAGTAAGGATGCGTTTCATACTAACAAATATTACTTGTTCATATTGACCCCGAGGTGCGTTACAACTATGGGACATCAAGTGACAGGGCTCTGTCCATTGTATGGACCTTTCGTAGGACCAGGAGGCCGTGTTACGACTTAAGGTGTCCACCACTGATTTGGGAAGTTGTGTTTTCATACATTTTTAACAGTAATGTTTACTAAGCAGAAACGTCTGCTATCGAAATTCACGGTATGTTGGGGTCGTGTGGCGATTATTTTTAAATTGTTCAGTTCGATTGGAATTTGAGGCTTAGCTGTCTAGCATGCGAGGTCACGAATATGAAAACACATCTATGCAGATCTCTGGCAGTATGTAAGTACTTTAATTCTGGTACGCCTGAATGAAACGAGCTATCGGTAAGTGTTTTGAATAATAGCCCGAAGATTATCATCTAGGTATACGACTACAATATTTATACTAAACGGGACTTAATCGCGTATAATTAACTTATTTTATTTACCTCACTGAGGTCTCCCGACGTTTCGGATGTATTGCAACATCCATGGTCACGGGACAACTGGCTTGAGCGGGTATCAACATCTTCTTGCTGCGCGGGTTTTCCGAACTACCCGCATTTAAATAAATAATGTGTATGTGTGTGTGTGTGTGTGTTTAGTATAAATAATGTGTGAGAATCGTGAAAGTTTAAATCAATATACGACTACAATGTCTTTTTTTATTGACATATTTATTCGTTTCGATCTTATTAAAATACTTTGTATGGATACCCGTAAATAAAAAGACTAGGAATAATTGTTTATCGTTTAGTACTCAAATAAACAGGCTCTGAGTAGTTAATTATGAGATATGATACATATAAATCAGTCTTCTCTATCCCCAAATTACAGGTCTGAAAATTATTATATCTTCAGCAAGTAATTGTTACTTATACGTAGTACTTTTCATGGTCTGAGGAATACCTCAGGCCATGAAGAATTATAAACCATTACGAACAATTACATTACGAACATTAGTGAAGCCAATTTTGAACCAAGCCAAATAAGTTTAACACACGCACACACGTCAAACAAAATTGCACAAAACGTTTCAGCTCGTGTCGCAATGCTGTCAGATCAAGATCACCTATTTATTTCGATGTGTCCGTGAGCGCGTGCAAAACTTATTGGTCTTGATTAAAAACTAGCTTCACTAAGTTGTTCGTCATGCTCCGTCAATTTTTTCATCTTTATCTGTGAAATACTTACTTACTAATGTGTTAAATTGATATGATTATTGGTTAGCACATTGCCAAATACACCTCCATGTTTATTAGAGATATCCAAACCCAATCACATTATTTTCCCCGAGTCCGAGACTATTGAAAACTCAATTTGACAAAAAATGTCACTTATGGTTTTTCTCCACAAGTGTCACCTCTACACAAATAAGTTTTACTGTCATTCTCTCGCGAGGGCGACGTAGGGAGCGGTTCCTGCATTATTGAAGGAAGCGTAGACTAGCAGGGTAGCTTAATATTGTTAGCGGAACTGTGGGTACATTATTCCCAATTTGTAATATCGACAGTCTGGTGGTAGAATGTTATATTGAGTGTGAAATAAAGTTTATTATTGCAGAGGTCGGTCGTGAAATAGTAATTGAAGATTGAGTAGAGTTTCAAAAATACGCCTTTTTTATGTTAAACACACAAACGTTTCCGAGTACAGTCGACTACAAAGAGATGTATCCATACGATGTTACAAAAGTATGTATACATAGACTTTACTACCATAGTAATAAGATATACATACATAACTTTGTAACATTAAAAAACATACTTATTCTTTGTAGTTGACTGTACCATCATCATCCTCCTAGCGTTATTCCCGGTTGTGGTCCTGAAGGAGCCCGGGGGCCGCTTTGACACCTAATCCCAACATTTGGCTGGGTTGGAAGGTCAGATGGCAGTCACTTACGTGAGTGGCTGCCATCTGACCTTCCAACCCAGAGAGAAAACTAGACATTGGGATTAGACCGGTTTCCTCATGATGTTTTCCTTCACCGAAGGCTAACGGTAAATATTCCGTACATATTACATTCCAAAAAACTCATTGGTACGAGCTGGGATTCGACCCACAACCGCCGCTTGAAAGCCGCATGCCTGAACCACTGGGCTGTCGTAGCTATCCGTATAATTTCGGAGTTTTGAGAAAAAAAAACCGCTTCTACGATTTGCTCTGGTGCAAAATTATTGTGGAATACGAGCAGGTAGTATCTGATAAAGATTGCTATACAAGTTTACAAAAACAGTTACATACTATAATAATCAAACACAATGGTTTGAACGAGTGAAATTCGATTCTACCTAAACCTAACTGCTTGAATAAAAATTTAATCTAACTGTTACAACACGAACCAAGTAGTAGTAATTCAAGCATCAACATTTGCCGAAGCAACAAAAAAATCGTACAAAAATCCATTTTCATACAAGGGATATTCAATAACGGGCCTGATAGACGCGATGGCCGGTTACGAGGCTCGCCTTATCTCCGTGCGTGCCAATAAAATTGTGATAAGCTTGGGATTTTTGCGAAATGTTGTCGGGTCATAAAGTCGGAATAGCCCCTCGGGCCTCGTTAAAGGTTTGCTTTTCAATCTACTGTTTACAGTTGTAAAGGGCATTAAGTTGACTGTTTTTTTTAATATACTAAAGAGTATAATGTGGCGTGTGTAACGCCGGAATCAGGCTGAATTATCCGGCTAAATCAGTGGTCGAATTGACTTTGACGAGCTCAATTTCAGTGAGAGCAAATCTGCTTAAAGAGAGAAATGATGGATTGGATCAACAGGCATTTGCTCTCTGCAAATGCCTGCTGATGCTGAATAAAAGTACCAATAAAAACGGCAAAAAGCGACTTTACTTAAGTATTTAACGACGCCGGTCAAAACGTTACCTATTCAAAAAATTGGAAACAGCTTATGTTCGAATAACGTAAAATGTTTACCGTTGAATCGATAAATCGCATAGCAGAGGATCTGTTGCAAAAAAACGTGGCTTTAAAAATAGTCACAAGCGATAGGTACGAGTATAACGCCAACAACGCTGGTTCAAATGCTGGAATTTCCAAGGGTTTTTAAGCCTCGTGTTGTCAAACTGTACAATAGGGAATATGCATGTGATTTAGAAATGGACAAAAAAAATCACGTGTAATCTATATTGCTTAATAAATATACACACATGATTATTTTTTCAAATTATCATGTTTCTATTGATAAAATAAATTGTTTAAAAGTACTATTTTTCAAATTCCCTCGCAAATTTCCAAAACGCAACGCTATTGGCGGAGCGAAACGTGACGTCACCGTGCAGGTCGTTAGTATGATTATTGAAAGTTATTCGCATTGTTTGGCCGCTGTTTATGATAAATAATCAGTGTTTTTTGGTAATTATTAAGTGAAAAAAGACTCGCCACAATGACTGAAGGCGGTTTTGTCAAGGCACAGTCGGATAATCTGCCTAAAATTGATGTGGTCATGATGACTAAATTTAATACATACTTCGCAAATATTTGTGACTTTACGTCCGCTGAACTAAGAGGAGTAAAAGCTGCAAGGTAAATAAGTTACAGATATTCAATAAATTTTCATATTCCTTGTTTTTATACTCGTGAGATTGGTCAATTAAATAATTATAACCTATTTTGGCGATTCAAATAGCTAGACTTTTAAACTACTTCAAATAGGTGTCTTTGTTAAATAAGTGGAACAAAAAACTAGTAGATATTTATCCATACTATATACTATTTTACTATACTATAACTTTATACATTATATATACTAACTTCTGCCCGCGACTCCGTCCGCGTGGAACTCATTTATATCGTAGCTCCATACAAACTTTCACCCCCACTTCATCCCTTTGGGGGATATGGGGGGAGCTACGATATAAACGAGTTCCACGCGGACGGAGTCGCGGGCAGAAGCTAGTTATATTATATATTTTGTATATACTTACTTAATAATAAATTATAAATGCGAAAGTGTGTCTGTCTGTCTGTTTGTTACCTCTTCACGCTTAAACTGCTGAACCGATTTGGATGAAATTTGGTATAGAGATAGTATAAACGAGTTCCACGCGGACGGAGTCGCGGGCAGAAGCTAGTATTATATAATCAAAGATATGTAGGTACCTATTAGGAATGTTAAATGTTGAGAACATCTTTATGAACTTTAACAAACTAGGTTGTTTTCGTCAAGGCTTATAAATAAAACAAATTTGTGTAGGTCACTCAGTAAAAAGGATTAAATTCTTTTAACTTTCTTCGATCAACAGTGCAAACAAAGAAACTTAGCTAAAACGTTTCTTGATCAAAATCAACACTCGTAGTCAGCTGTTGATCAACAAAAATCATAATATTTGTAACATTAATAACTAAAAAAATTGGGAATCAGAATAGTTTTATGAATAAGTATATAATACAATTTTGAGGTTAGGTTATTGTTTACCTATATTGTTCGCGAGTCGTAATAAAAAAGATTTTAGGTACATACATATTTAATACTCACGTCGAAATGATCTTCACAACAATATAAACTACTCAAGCACGATACATTATCTCTCCTCATCGCCTTACACCACTTTATCCTTATATTTGCACCTTTGGGCATATGAAAATATTTGCAGTTTTAATGTGATTTTCACACATAGGGACAATACAATATTTATAATAAGCTTTTGTGTGCTCTTCCATTACAATAAGTTGATCTTATAAGCTTTAATCACTCACATTTATTAAAAGTGTGAATCAAACACTTTGTTGTTAATTTGTTTAAGAACCGCCGTGCACTAAGCTGCACGGTGACGTCACAAATGAGCGCGCCAAAATGGTGGCGTTTTGATCGTCCGAAAATGATAGTAATTTTAATTATTTTTTTTTAGCTTATTTAATAATATTGTGAAAGTGTTATATTTTTTTCCGGTTATATAATTACTTATAGAATAGATAAAAAAAATAAAAAAATGTCATGAATATTCCCTATTGCGAGTAGGTAACGATAGCTTAAATATGAAACGAGGAATTTAAGCCACGCGATATACATGTACAATTTTGCCTGAATGTCTTTAATAAGATTTTGAAAGTATGGTTTATATTTTAACATTATTTCCTGTGTACCGCAAACAAATGTTTATATATGCACGATGTTTTTAATTCGTGATCAGGAGTAAATTTGTCTAATTCTGTAATTGATACCAAACACCATTAACTCGAAGTTACCTAAAACAAACGTTCTTTTTTTCAGAATAAAACTGAATAAGGAATCACTTTATAATTCAAAATCATTGTCACCCTAACGGTAGTTTGCGAAAATTTGACGTATGTGTTTTTGTGACGTATCTACTCAACTTAAAGAAATGTAGGGTGACCAGACGTTCAGTGAATATTAGTGTTAACATTATCATTAAATTGAATTAACTAAACAGTGATTTAATTTCATGAGACCTCATCCATTGAAATCCGTTTTGGCTGTTTATCAATATTTTTCGACTACTGATCACGGATTAAAATCATCGTGTATATAAAATATCATAAGCAACAACAAAAAAAAATAGGTACTTATTCATACTAAGTTAAAAAACCTTACTTTTTTAATTTCTAAAAAAATGTTCGACAAAAAAACTATATAATAAACGAACCTGCTCACAAAATTTCACAAAACAGTGGGACAGACACCGCACACCGGCCGGACAGATTCGATAAAGGGAGACGCCTACGAAACGCTACACCAGAAGATCGTGTTTGAATCAATCATATCGGGCAATCTCAAAAAATGTTACCCGTATATTTGATATTTCATTATAATCTGAACATTTAAAATTCTGAAATAATATTAAGTTCGTTTTGACACTGTGAGTTTTGTGCAGTTGTAGCTAAGCTTAATAAAAATAGGTACTAGGTATATACTCATACTCATACTCATAATATTTATTGCATATCACATTACATTATCACATTACCTACACTTAGCATAGAATTGTGTACAACACGACACCCTGAAGGTTTGAACAGCAAACAGTTTTTTCAAGAGGAGATCGAGTTTTTTGTACAAGATGATATAAGTATTTTTTATTGTCTAATGTCTTGTCTTTATATAATGCTATCTAGACTCATTAGTCACCCTTTATGTATGTATACACATATTTATAGGCATACATTTAGATTTATTCACTTTGGCTACTTCTTCACTGAAAAATCAACCCTGTTTTGCTTTACAGGCAATGTTTGCCTTACGTAGTGTAAATATGTATAATTTCGACCAAACAATAATTAATGATACTTCTACCTTCCAACGTCAGCCGTACCTACTTTTGAGGTTTAAACTCAGATTAAGGAATTAATTTTAGGTTAAGTTATTCCAGTTTGGTCATATACAATTTAATATGATTCAAATCTTTAATGACCATCACCGGTAAATTCTAGAATTTGTAACAATTTCAAATGATAATCCTTCGACAACTCCTTTGCACGTATAGAACTTATCAATTAAAACTTTAATACTACGAAGTCCTTAGTATATGATGTTTAGAATAATTAATAATCCTAGTGAGTTCATACTGAACGTCTCTTCAAATGATAATTGATTCAAATGGGGCTTAACTGACATACTGAAAAGGAAGTCGGAAGACGTATCTAATTAGAGGAGTATTGACTTGAGTCTAGTTAAGCTTCTTAGATCGTTTTGTCATTTTATGTTCTTACATAGTCAAAGTCAAAGTTATGTATTCACTTTAGGCATATTCAGGTAAACGTCCGAGTAGTGGAGGCAGTTATGAAGTTTACCCAAAAAACTACTTCAGTTAGGTTGCTTAACTACAAGTTTGAGTTGAAATTGATGATTTTTTTTTTGTTAGCAAATACGAGGCGTCTTATAAGTTTAACGTGTATCTGCGTATCTGTGTCTAAAGCGCAATTTACACATGCAAGGTATTGCATGCAAGTTTCATTACATTGCGGGTTACCGTGGTATCTATACTGCGTTTTATCTATCAAACCCCGCAATGTAGTTAAAATTTCTTTCAATTGTGTAATTTGCGCTTGAGGCATTGTCATCATCATCATCATCATATCAGCCGAAAGACGTCCACTGCTGGACATAGGCCTCCCCCAAAGAGTGCCAAAGTGACCGGTCCTGCGCCACCCGCATCCAGCGGACTCCAGCAACCTTTACCAGGTCATCAGTCCACCTTGCGGGGGGCCTACCCACGCCGCGCCTTCCGGTAATTTGCGCTTGAGGCATTGTACAGAATCTGAATCTAGGTTTAGGCTGTCGTAACGGTTGTTATACTGAGTATGAATTTGTCATGTCGTATGAGGTGCCCTATAATTTTCCCTCGTCTATTATCTAAATGTCTCACTAACTTGGCTAAGATAGAGGGGAAGCGAGAAAGAGGAAGACCTCGCATGAACTACAAAGAACAACTAAAAAGAGAGTTGAGGTTAGGTCGTATCGAGATGTCAAAGGGGTTGCCAGTAGATGGAGAGCCTACTTTGAGCAACACCGACAAGAGCTTAGCTCTTTAATAAGAAGAAGAAGAGGATCGGTTGTAAGCAATGTTTTTGTGCCGGGAGTGTTTTAAATATTTATGAACGAGCAAGCGAAGCGAACAACGTTCTCCGTTTAAGCTTGGGCCTTAATTCGTTCAATCAATCAATTATATCGCAGTTCGTAGGCTGTCCTCCTCTACAGGTCGCATTTCTCAACTGATTCTAGTGAAATTTTGCGAGTTAGTTCAATAGTTATAGTTATTTCATCAGGACAAATTTCGAGAGATTAAAAAATAAAGTTGAATTGCTAGGCTCCCGAGTTCTACAGATGGCAGAGTCATTAGTATTTATTTGATCATGATTTTAAATTTTCACTCCTTTCTCATAGTCAAACTAACTCCAAATGCAAGGCTAATTTAAACCTTTGAAAAGTGCGAACGGTTTTCCCTTTGCTCTTTTCACGAACTATAAAATGAAAACTTAACATAAGGTTGCCAAGGCATCTCTGAATTATGCAAAGTATATTTCAGAGTTTCTTAGAAGGAAATGCTGGCAAAGGTAACCATTAGTCAAGTATAGAGGATGGTACAAACAGCGACGTCAATTTTTTTTTTTGGATTCCTCCCACCCGAAAATACCCCATGTGTTCCGTAATTTTTTTAAGTCTTTAAGTTAAGGGTTTTTGTTATGATTTCATAGGAAATTTCGGTAGTATGGGCTTTAATAAAAAAAACTTTTTTTAAAGCCCTTATAAAAAAAAACTTTTATTAGGCACATACTACAAATTATCAGCCGGTCTCGCTATCAAACTTAATAGTTTGGCAAGTATATCATTAGGAATTTATCATGTAATAAAAATTGTTTTTTTAAATGCCACTAAGAAATGCCGTTTATGCTGATTATCGGTGAAGACACATCTATCAGCATCGAATCGCATTTTGTAATACAGTAAACGTAATTTTGTATGAGATGCGTCCGCATGCGGAAGGGTGAATTGATGCGGTAAATGCGATTCGATGCTGATAGATATGTGTCTTCACCCTATGAGTCCAATCACCATTTTGGTTTTATAGTATTTTACTTTGGCTAGTTTGGCTATGCCCAGAAGAAAAACGAAAATCTAAATCTCTGTATGACCCTTGAACGGCTACCTAACTACCCATAGCCGAGTGATTTAGGCGTACTTTTAAACGGCGGTCGTGAGTTCGAATTCATGCTCGCACCAAGTTTCTTCTAAGTCTCAAGGCCTCCACACACCGAACTAGAAAAGGAGTGGGCGATTACAGGCTTAAAGTGATGACGATGACAAGCTATGAAGGCCTCCACACACCGAACGCGGGTCGTGCGCGGCGCGGGTCGGGGGGTATCTCTATCTCTTTCGCACCGCGCCCGCCCCGCGCCTCGCACGACCCGCGTTCGGTACGCGGCGCAGATCGGGCGCGGCGCTAGCGAGATAGAGATACCCCCCGACCCGCGCCGCGCACGACCCGCGTTCGGTGTGTGGAGGCCTTCATAGCTTGTCATCGTCATCACTTTAAGCCTGTAATCGCCCACTACTTTTCTAGCAGGCCAGCTATCAATGTCTCTGGTTAAACTTATCTAGGAATGACCCGCAATATTTTAATTTCGACCCATCGATCTGGGGAAAAAATCCTCAGATGTCTTTAATAGATTTTAGGTTAAAAACGAAACTCGAAAAACTGCACTAACGAAAACAAAAGTATGAACTTTACTGGATAAATAGAAGCTGATGATGTCTTCAATAAAAAGCTCATTATAGGTTCTGCACTCCTTATTGCAAACGCAGTACTCGCAGAATAGCGGTTTGCAGATAAACGCCGTAAACATGTTTCTTCATATCTAATCAAGAAATCTCTGTTATATAACTTTTAAAGTGTAACCTAAAAATAGTAAAAAAATCGAGCTTCCTATTGACATATTTTTTTCTTTACTTTTTTGCTTTATTTGGATAAAATGCTCAGTACTGCATTTTAATCACCTTTCTGGGCTAGCGGGCATTACAGTAGGGCTAGTGTGGGTTTGCATTGAGTCACGTTAACTTGACTCGATCGCTTCTGCGTAAATTATTAGTATGAAGAATCGATACACCGCCCCTGGCGGTCACTTATAGAACTAAAAATCCAGTCGGTAGCTTGAGTCACTTATAAGTTTACTGAGACGCTCGCGTCAAGTCGATCGTTCGTATAGTTTACTCGATGGACGCTTCACGGAACTCACGGAGTGGTGTGGCTAGCGCAGAAAATGATTGAATTAACACTTGTGAATCTTGTGATTTGTCGAATGCGATTTGAGCCAAATTGTACCAATTCAGCACGTCTATCATGCGACGAGCGACGGCTGCGACATACTCTCGATTTTTCTCGCACTATATCTCTTGTTCTAAGTGTTCTAATAAGAAAGAGTAGGATAGTGTATATATAAGGTGCTAACAAATTAGGTACCAATACTTTTAGAGCTGATAGTACTAGTCTCTAGGAGTAGAGTTAAGTATGAAACATTTAAAAGTGTGTATCACTTTTTGGAGATAATTAGGGATACAACGTTACTGCGTAAAAACACCCTGTTAATGAGATAGTCAACAATCAATCATTGACGTATGTCACAAACGACGATGTTCACTTGACAGATAGTGTTTTAACATCTCGTCAGTTGAATGCACAGGCTGATTATGTTTGGTCGAAATTTTAATTTATTTATTTTGTACCGGAAATTAAAACAAAAATATCATATGAAAAGTTTTCTTAATTTCTATTTAAAGTCAATTGTTTTGATGTAATGTAACACCTCTTAAAATATTGGTACTTAATTTGTAAGCACCTTATATATCATAATATTGTTTTAAGATTTTACACTGTAATTCTCATATTTCGTATTTTTTTTTAAACGGGTGTAGATAGAATAAGAATAACTACGGAGAGTCGTGCTAGTCGATATAATATTAATCATATAAAATCAGAGTCCTCTAAGATCACATAGGAATACATGCGCTAGAGCAAACACTGTTTTCTGTTTTTATTTCAAAGTTAAGTCAATTTTGACAGCCTGTACCGAGCACCAGACGGTCCTGCGTTGCGGACTGCACGTGCTATATGATACTGTAAGATAAAGCGGGATGGGGATACCTATGAAATACATTTCCAGCACGTCTATCATGAGACGGCCGCGACATACTCTCGGTTTTTGTGTGATGCACGGCTATCACGCGACGGTGCGCGAGCTCTCTTGATTTTTCTCGCACTATCCGTCTCTCTCTTATATGAACACTTAGAACAAGAGGTGTAATGCGAGAAAAATCGAGAGTATGTCGCGGCTGTCCCATGATAGACGTGCTGTCTCGCCCTATCTCGCATTATGCGTTATGCGTGCGAATAAGGCAAATATAGACGAATAAACCGTCCACACTGCGTCGAATACAGGCGCATAAGCCGAATAACGAATAGCGCATAGCGCAGTGGGGTGTCGGCTTAATGGGGCATATACATTACATGATTTGTCAGCCCCATTTCATCAGAATCTGACTAATTGTTATCGTGTGGATGCATGTTGCGGTGCTGATCCAACTGTCAAACGAGTTGTCCTGACTAATTGCATGAAAATCACAATTTGGACCATGGAATTGGCATGATCTGCCAAATGTTTTTTTTCTCACAAATTTCATTCAAATAAATTTAAACGAAAATTAAAAAATATATACTAAAGAATATTGTTTTAATACTTTACACTGTAATTTTATCATTTTTGTTAAACCGGTGTTTTGCAACTACAATTTCATTCAGTGTGGCCAGTTAACAGTAAGAAAGCGAAAATTGCCGCATTCAAACGGTCCTGCGAAGCGGACTGCAAGATAACCGATGAGATAGGGCGAGACAGCACGTCTATCATGAGACGGCCGTGACACACTCTCAATTTTTGTGTGCTGCACGGCGCGCGAACTCTCTCGATTTTTCTCGCACTATCCGTCTCTCTCTTATTGGAACACTTAGAGCAAGAGGTATAGAGCGTACGTGCAACGTAATGTGTGTTTTCTATAGTGTCTCACACTAATGCTAAGATCGCAGGTGTTTGTGGCCCGAACCGAAGGTGAGGGCCATAAATATGCGATCTGGGGCTTTACGAATTACCGCCCGTAGTGAATACACAATTTTACGTCTTCATCTGGCCACAACATTGTTTAACGAGGGGCTTAAGTGGAATATTGCGAACAAAAGTCTATCAGCTGCCCGATGCCGAAGGCGGAGGAAGAAGGCATAAGGTCTTCGAGAAGCATTTCAAAAGAAGAGAAGTAATTAACATTAAGCGAGGGTGAATAAAAAACACCAAGAAGAATTTTTGTGCGAGTTAAGCTCAACTCGAGAAATAAATACTCTGCGGCGTCTGAAGAAGAAGACTGAGCTGATATATCTAAGATGGAATAAGGGATGTGAGACCGGAGATATATCGCATCACCACCACGTTCTCTACCAATACGGTCATTTCGGACCAGACAAAACCCAGGCAAAGAATAAGAAGTGGAAGGTAAACAAGGTTTGAGCCAGGATTCTGAAACCAAAATAGCATCAATTTTGCTCAACTCAAAAGTTAATAAAAACTCACTATAGTGGGCGGGAATACTTTGAGCGTTGATATGGACAATATTCAAGTTTTTGGGGACGTCAGAAAGTTGTTGGTCAAGTAAGTCGCGAAGAGGGAGGGAGACTATGAAAACTAATATCATCACCGTCAGATGAAGCGGAAACAAAATCACTTAAGGTGACTTGGGGTAATTGCGAAATTGGGTATATTCCGAAAGTTTATGAAAACTACCAAACGCCGCGATATTTTCTTACTGATAACATTACTTTAGACGCCATTGTTATCGGCTTTGACGCTCCAATCGCAGTTCGTCGCTGCTAGCATAAGTGTGTGAGTAACGTGCCGTCTCAACAGACCAGTGATTTTCGCGCCTTTTTGGGTGATTCGTAATAGCCCCAACACTCTTTTCTCGGAACCCAGGTAAGTAATTAAAATAATTGATTTTTAGTATTATAGGTTATTGTTTTTTACTGTTGATTGAGGGGAACACGAAGTCCACGTGTTGTTTTTCATTTTATTTCGGAAATACCCCTCTGGGTTTATTACGATACACATATTCATTCGCAATAACCCCACCTAACATTTTCATAGAAATGGCCAGCGGTCCTCAACCTAGGTATTTAGGATAAAGAAATATTTAAATATGTGAGAGGTCCATATTTTCTTGCAATATTCAATCGTATGTATTAATCCATTACTTAATTACTTACTAATATTATAAATGCGAAAGTGTGTCTGTCTGTTACCTCCTCGCGCTTAGACGGCTGAATCGAGTATGTTTAAATTTGGTATATAGGTAGTTTTAATCCCGAGAAAGGACATAGGATAGTTTTTATACCAGAAATCAACCTTTAAGAGGGTTAAAGTTTGTATGGGTAATTGGGGAATCAACAACCGATGAAACGATTTAGTTGAAATTTGGTATTCGGGGAGGGGTTCTTTGTATGGGGAATCACTAACCGCTGAATCGATTTATTTCGAAAGTTTGTATAGAGATAGTTTGACTCGCGGGAAACGACAGAATAGTTTTACCTGAGAAACCATTCTTAAACAGTGTGAAAAGGGAGGGGGGACGAACCGATTTAGTTGAAATTTGGTTTAGAGACAGTTTGGGTAACTGAAAAAGGGCAGTCGTTTTTATTCTAGAAATTTTGCTTAAGGCGCCGTAGGTTCAGCGAAGTTAAGCGAACAGAGTTTTTGAAACAATATAATGCGTCTGTTTATAATAATATGGTTTCAAAAAAATATAAATAGTAATCTTGAGGCTTTTCTGCAGGGAAATCAGTGCTTCGAAACAAGATTAAGCAAATTTCGCTCGATAGAAAAAAATCACGAACATAGGTCTAAAACACACAAAAATACACTTAAAATATTCGTAACAAATTATGCACAAAAGCTATAAATATTAAAATTTCTTCTAAACATCGGCAATATCATTTTTGAGGGAAATCAGTGTTTACACTTTTATTTATTAAAACGGCCAAAAAATTAAAATTAAAAAACATGATATCCGCGCTTCCGAGCACGCACTTCCATCTCGCTCACGCTTATGCTCAGTGAGAGGTAGAGAAGACCATGAAACTACGGTGCCTTAAAAGTGTTGAAAATGGGGGTGGAAGTTTGTATGGGTAGTCAAAATAACCGCTGAGCCAATTTAGATGAAATTTGGTATAGATATAATTTCACCAGTTTATAACCGATTATTACTGATTCCAAGCAGACGAAGTCGCGGGCAAAAACTATTGTAAGGCCAACAAATTTCACCTAAATCGGTTCAGTGGTTGACGTGAAAACGTGTTGTTAAGACAGACTATACTACTACTTTCGGATTTGTAATATTGGAGGGGCCGGTGAACTTCAAGGGATAGCGAGGGTAGGAAAGGGTAAAATAGAGGTTACACATAGGCGAATGCGCGGGCTAAATTTAGTATATAATTTTTCGAAATTAATGACCAGCGGCTTCTTTTTCAGGGTCATTATGCCTCGAACGTTAAGTACTTACCTATCTATGTTCCTCAAAATAAGAATACTGAAGTGATATGTTGTATAGCCATTTCTATTATTACGTTTACGTTTATTGTAAAACAATAAAATTATTCTCAGTTAAATGCGTTTTTTTACTACTTAAAATAATGCGTATCTGTTTGAAATGTTGAGAACCACTTCCTCTTACCGGGGGTAAATCCGAAGTAATAAATCCCAAATGACCGTAAAAGCGAAACTATTGACAAAGTTTACAATATTACAAGTAAGGGGCAATTACAAATGAAAAATAAATATAAACCATCAGTCTATAAGTAATAAGATCTACTTTTCAACTATTTCGGAATTACCCGGGCATATTTCGTATTTCCCCCAAATGTCCAATAAAGTGAGACATGACAATACATATGCATAAAAAAGAAACAACAGCGTATTTTTGTTTGTAATGTCCACTAATCATAAGTATATTCATCAATTTTTAAGAGATACCAAAAAATTGGCAGTAAAATTTAAAAATAAAATGTTTTATTAACTGAAACGCTGTCGTTTACTCAACTCGTCAAAATTTCTATCGTAATTACCCCAAGTCACCTTAAATCACTTTCACTTTCATTACTATCAAGTAACATTGCCTTTGTATATAACTTATAAATATTAATAGATAATATATATTGATATATAGATATATAAAATTTACAATATAGATAACGCTTAACTATCCGACTACCCGCCAGCAGTACAAACGACCAAGTAAGATCAATTCTCAAAGATAAATTACAAAACGTAAAATTACTTAAATAAGGCAACACTGCAGGCCGGTAATGTCACTCAAAACGGCAAGGGCATGTGACAGTGACAGTGACATTGATAATTGAGTGATAAAAACAATAAATATAGACAGGCAGCAGCCTGTCTCTTCACTTTTTGCTGGCGCTGGCTAACAGATGGGCCGGCCGCACCTCCAGCACCTGCAGCAGCCACGGGATCAGACGGCGGCGCGTCCTGGATCCGATCGAGGTCGGCGCGAGAGGTCACACTGCGACGTTCGCCGCCCTTGACCAGCACGTACACGCTGCCATCCTTCGTGTAGCAGTTCCGGACTCCGAACCGCTCCCTGGCCGCCATGAAGATGTTGTGCCGCGACCTCGTCAGAAACTCGGAGACAATCACGCCTGACCCCTTGAGCGCTGTTTTACCAAACCAGATGGCATTGCGATTCGAAATGTCACGGAACTTTACTAAAATGCATCTGATTTGATTACTACGAGGGCGACCCATACGATGACTCCGAGATATGTCATCTGCAGTCAGACTGCTCTTCAGATGAGCCTTCAGCAGATCTACAACCTGCGCAGTAGTGTCCTCACCTCCAGACTCGGGCACACCATGAAAGAGCAGGATCTTGCGTCGCGACCTCATCTCCATATTGTCCACCTGCTGTCCCAGGAACTCCACCTGCCGCTGCAAGCTATCCATAGCTTTCATTATAAATGTCCGGAAAGCATCAAACTCTGCCGCCACAGAAGATGCCTGATCTATCCGGCGCTGGAACTCGGCCATCCTTGTGTTGAACACCTCAGCCATCTCCGCCATGGACTGCTTGACAGACTCCATGGTGCTTTCCCGGGTGTGTCAAAGTGAGGAAACACAGTACTAAGTGGCACTTAAGTGAGTAAAGTGAAATTAGTCAAGATAACTGCTGGTAGGTAGTGAGTGTCAAATATACATCAATTTAATTTAGAATATAGGCCAAAATATTAACTTTATGTAATTTTAAATATTAAATTTATTTGAGATGATGTGTACTTGTTTCTATGCCTACCGTTTTTACTATATGATTTGACAGCTCTTAAACTGCTTGGACATTTAATCTCAATTATGAAATCATTTGTCATGCCATCTGGTGACGCTCCACATATTAAATTTATAAGGTTGAAGCCACCTTCTTTAATCTCACAGAGTCACTCTCTAATTTGGCCACCACTGATTTTTCTAATAATTTTCCACGTTTCATTGCCTTAGTCTCATACATTTTGTAGCCTCTGAGGATTTGCTCCACAAGTGAACCATCTGGAGTATCACAATGGCATGCCTCGTGAATTTTGGATGCTGTGATTCGGCCTTGGCGGATACTATGCCACAACTTTGACTCTGCTTGTTTTTTAGTGGCCTGCTCTATTTCACTGATAACATTTTTATTTAGCCTAGCAGACATGTGTATCTTGAAATTCTCAAAATCATGGTTATCACTTTTTGCAGTAAAATCTAAAATCATATCGAATATACAAAATTTTGTCAATCCAGGATCATATTCTGGTAGGACAGACAATATAAGACTGTGAACTTTTTTTCTAACCAATACGGCACCACCAATGTGTGTTTACACCCACCTTGAAATAAAAATAGAAATCATATTGGTTTAGACTAGTCTTACAAGATTAACCTTATTACATAGTGTGACATATGCATATTACACTACATGATAAGATTAAACACTGGACAAAATAGGATATTTTTTTGGATACTTGTACAATACAAGAAACCTGATTTAGGATATCATAACATTTTGTTTCAAAAAAAAAGATTTATGTAAGTATAATAATAATCAATTTAATTTAATGTATAAGTACTTAAACTTATCTTGTTACCTATATTGTCACTTCAAATGGGAGAAGCGGTTCCTGCTAACACAAGTATTATCATTAGAGATAGGACAGTCGGTGGCATTTTGGGCATGGTGCACACTGCACTTATTTTTGATTGAATTAATAAATCACATTAATTTTTAAAAGTATTTTTTTCTCTCGTATTATTTATTTCAAATTGACTTTGTATTGGAAAACCGAAGTAATTACGGAAGTATAGTCTTGGAAGTTATTCAGAAACAATAATATTAATTTAATTTTGAAATTTTTCTGTAAGTACTTTCTGTAATCCACTACACAGTCCAATTTAAATAAAGATTAGGAAAGAAAAAATACTGTTCTGAATCAATATGATTTATTCATTCAACAATAAAAATAACTTAAGTTTGCACCATGGCCAAAATGCCGCCGACTGTCCGGTCCCTAACTATCATACTGAGGAGGTTTTGGCCACACTTAATATTAAGTACTTACAAAATACCAAATAAATATTTTTATTTGATTTTTTTTCGATATATTTAAAGACATATCTAGGAATGAGACTTTTTATCGCATGGTAAAGACATTATAGTGGCAAAAAGTAGATATTGTGATTTTTATACTCATACTCATATTCGATCATTATGATACTCATCACAATTCATATACCTTTGAATATAAAACTTTGTTATTCTTCATAGCGGTTAATGTTTTTCTTTAATTTTCAGACTTAATATTTCTTAAGTTCTGAAAATTAATCTAAATCCCTGTTTAAATAAAAAAAATGGAAAACGTCACTGTTTCCTTAATTATGAAAATTAATTTGTTTTGAATTATTCAATATTAAGGCTAGGCGGATGGAAAAATATGGCAAACAGCCTTGACCCTTGACTTTATGGGTGAAAATCAAAAAAATTGTACATAGTTAAGGGCCTTAATCTAATCTACGCTTTAACTTTTGTCATTCGAGTAACGACAATTACCCATGTAAAATGTATGGGTTAAGGTTTTTTTTTGCGCCTACTCGCACAATATTTTATTCTTGAATATGGTCGCATGTACAGTCGAGTTCATAAATATATGTACACTTTTTTACCTAATCGAACGCGTTTGCATACTAATTGTTAGCGGCCGCATTCGAGTTGGTAAAAAAGTGTACATATATTGGAGAACTCGACTGTACTTCCACTCGCGGGGACCTGACTCCACCAAATGTAGGGGTTGTTACTCAGATGGTAAAGACTTATTTATATATTTATCTTTTATTTATTTTATAACTTGCTAGACGAAAGCCTCGGGGGCTAATCCTTGACATCTTCGGTTCCTCTTCTATTTATTGACTTCCAGACAGCTTGATTTGAACTCCGAACGTCTGCACAGTGCTGTACAGCCAGCTGTTCACATATCAGTATGCTGAAAGACACAATAGGTAACACAAATTAGATAAATGCTAGTGGAGCCGCAGGGAAAGCTAGGTTATTTATACTAACATTATAAAGAAGAAAAGTCTGCAGAATTGTAAGTTTGTATGTAGGGGGTAATATAATATCCAGAACTCTTCGTCCGATTTCAACAATTCTTTCACCAGTATGTAGAATGGCTTCAGGATGGATATATAGATTTTACCTAGCAACTCTGCTTGGAAATTTTATAGAAAATTCAATCAATCATTGTGACAGTATCTTGGTCAGCGAATTAGAAGACAGAATGACATCTTGGTTTACAGTATTGTGAAGCACTCACATTTTAGATGAATACAGAGTGTACATAGGAACATACACAATGGACTCACTGGTATTTTATCCTGCAAATGTGCAATCTATTACATCTCTTATCATTATCTTAATTTTCAAGATACCAATAAGAATTATATACCTATATTTACAGTAGATCTATATGTTACGGAATGTCTTAAATTCCTCAGTTGAGTAGCGATTGGAGTAACTAAGTATTTAACTACAATAAAATAATCACGGGGTCCTTTGTTTTAGGTAATGAATACGTTGTTACTAAACACTACAACACTTCGAAATGCAAGTTTACATATTTTCCATAGGTACTTACAATTTATCCAAATATCAGTAGGCACCACTTCTGTCTTGCGCACTAATGATTTGCATTGAAATATCTAGTTTCGGAGCTCCAAGCACGACTTCTTTCGTCGATGATTTTGATATTTCGACATTGTTCACATCACGCATTTGTTTGTTCGATTATTGAAATAAATGAGTATATCACTATTATCACTGCAACTACCATTATTATCAGTAGGAAATCGAATATTCACTCGTAATTTTGGAAGGGATATGTATCCACAACATACATACAATAAAACAGAACAAATAGTACGAATACCTATGTTAAATATGGCGGAATTTGTGTCATTCATTTGCATTTTTAAATACAAAATACGCGACAATCCGAATTTTGCGGATATATGTTGTCGATTCCAAATTATTATATTTATATGTTCTTTAATATGAGATAGGTCTCGATTGGATCCACCGGTACCTCTTGACGGCTAAATACGATTTCACACGCTAATTTGCAAGTGAAATAGTTAACTACAGTCGCTACGGTATTAGTCGCTTCGAAATGTCAAATTTGTGTGCCATACTACTGAATGGTCGTACGAATCGAAAGTTTAAATTACGCATCGAAACCTAAGCGCTTGTGAGACTTATTTCCGTAGTAAAACGGCAGCATGAGTTACGAATTCGACAGCTCGAATTTGCGTCATTCGAAATCTATTCGAAGCGCGTTAAGTCGATCACGAGGATCGACACGTAATGTGTGTTTACTATAGTGTCTCACACTAAAGGTGCAGGTTCACTAAGACTTAATGCAGTAGGTACTTGTGTTTATTACTGCATTATCTTTTAGCACAGTATGCTTAATGCTGCAGATCTTTTTAGCAAAAGTATCATTTAGGTGCAAGTACTTACTTAGTACAAAAATCATGTTTTTAATAAGAAAAAACTTGTTAATATATTTTTTACGTAAGTATACAGGGTGATTCAGGAGACATGAGCAGGATCAACCCTACGGATTCAATAGTTTATAAGCTACTCAGTCGTACCAGCATTGGTAAGATTAACGTGAATTTTATTTTTGTTGTGTAGGGTGACCATGATTTATTGTGAATGAAACTTTTACACAAAATGTAAAAAAAAACTGTGGGCGTTTAACTTAATTACGATGGTAAAAGATCCATTAACATTAACTGTATGTGTAGGGTTGATCCTGCTCACGTCTCCTGAATCACCCTGTATATTATCTCCTTGGGATGTCATTTTTGCAAAAAAAGTGAAAATCACAAAAATGTCGATTACTGCAAGTACAGTTAGCAGGACAGGGTTGTTGTAGTAAATAATGATATTTTTCTTGATATTCTCTTTTGACTTACAGTTAAAATATCCATAACACAGATAAAATTTCGCAACAGAACGCAAGTTACGAGTAACTTCCTATTTTTGGCCAATGCTGTTCATTTTCCGATAAACCACCTTAACAGGATCTGCACTCCAAGCTGAATGAGGATGTAATTTTAATTTTATCTTTGTTTAAGTTTGCATTACCTAGTTAAGCTAGAAAATGGACTATGCGTCTCGCATAGTTACATTAAGCTATTACTTTAATTCATTGTTAATGTTTATCCATTAGTTTGTTGAGTAACTAGAAAAATAATACCTTTATTGTAAATTCCATGCAGTTTCTACATTTTTTTGTAGGTAGTAAGATGTTTATCCTACTAAAAAAAAAATGGGCACGTATTACCTAAAAAAAATACGGGCAAGCAGATATTTGCTCGTGACTTTTCTTATCTTTAACTTTAAAGATAATAAAAGTCAGGAGTAAATAACTGCGATGGCGAGGTGCTCTGAACAAGCAAACAACAATAACCGATTCCCTAATATAATAAAGACGTGTGAAGATAATTTTGACTTCTCGGTGCGCGTTGCTACTTTCGGCTATTGTAAATGTTTAGATTTTATGTTTTTGTCAGTTCACCTCACGCGCTCTTAAAGTAATAAAGTTACTTTCTCGCTCACAATACATAGTTTTTCGATTTTTTATTCTTGTTAAGTAATTATACCCTGTATGCTACTGAATCTAAGGAGATGCGTTTAGAACGACGACCTCATTCAAGAACTACCTCATATTTTCCGTATTTACCGAATTCAGCGTAAACTACCAGTGCCATCCTAGTATCAGCCGGGCTCCGCGAAAACTGGCGGACACGATAAAGTTGTCGGTACCCGCGGGTATTAGAAAAGTCCAAAACTTCCGCGTCGGAAATCTGCGGAAAATTGGCTGCCGAGCGTCCTCCGCGCGCTGCATGCGAATCGGGCTCGATTGAAAATATCGATTTTATTGCAAACTTGGCTAATTTGATGAAGGATAAATAAGGAGGGAGAAAGATATTTCGTTGCTTTGGTGTAGACAAGATTCGTTTGGTAAAAACAAAGTACTTACGCCTTACGGGTCCCAAAATAATAGCATTGAATTACTGACTACACAATTTTAATCCAAAGCGGTATCCAAAGTGGAAAAGTCTATGAGGTTGCTAGCTTTGTTTTGTATTTGGGGATAGTCTCTAGAACTAGTTATAATTTTTAAGGGTTCCGTAGACAACAAGGAACCCTTATAGTTTCGCCATGTCCGTCCGTCTGTCTGTCTGTCTGTCTCTCTGTCCGTCTTCGGCTTAGCTCAGTAACCATTACAACTAGAAAACTGTAATTCGGCACGGGTATATAAATCAATGACGCCGACAAAACAGTACAATAAAATCTTGTTTTTTTTTTTAAGGTTCCTTCCCTACGTCTAAAGCGGGGATGTAATTTATTTTTCTCGTTTAACTATCACGGACAACAAGGCATAAGTAGTTACCGAGTAATAGTCGACGACCTTAATGTGTACTTGGAAAGGCCAATTGTACAAATTCGGCCGACGCAACCGCACCGCACGTGATGTAACTAAGACAAGCAACTACGGAACCCTACACTGCGCGTTGCCCGACACGCACTTGGCCGATTTTTTTATTATTCTTTCACCTGTGTATAGAGTGCACTTTCTGGATAAAAAAGGGTATACTATTTAATCGGGCGGAGCTGTGCAGGCATCTAGTCTAGTGTAGTTTAATATGAAAACAGAAGCAGATACTGGCCACAGGCCACTATCCCAGTAAAAATCTTGGTTGCGCGATTCAGCACGGCTAGCACGCGATGGCGCGCGAGCTCTCTCGATTTTTATCGCACTATACCTCTTGTTCTAAGTGTTCTAATAAGTGAGAGACGGATAGTGCGAGAAAAATCGAGAGAGCTCGCGCGCCGTCGCGTGCTAGCCGTGCAGGTGCGCGATACGGGGCGTACTGCGCCATCTACTGAGAAATTCGGAAACGAATAAATACTATAACGCATAAATAAGATTGGAGCACGTTTGAACATCAGCGGGCGTGGCATGGTGGACATTCTATCACTTATCGCTATCGATAAGACACCCGTCAGTTCTGACAAGAAAGATGTCTTATGCACAAAGGCAAGTCATAAAATTCTCCACTCTCTCCAGACCCCGTATCATGGTCGGCCTTATCACACGATAAGTGACAAGAGAGAGCGTCTGCCACTGGATGACACCGTTCGATAGAACGAGACGACGCGCCTATCTTGTCACTTATCGCGTGATAAGGCCGACCATGATACGGGGTCAGGCTTCTGGCCGGGACCTTCCAGGTCGATCCAGGAATCTTAGAACCGCTGGGATTTATTTGCCATAGGCTTGTAATTGATATTTCAATTAATACGCCATGTTCTAAGGTGTGGGTATGTACACACCAAGGTTGTCTGGAAGACTGCTCTATGTCTGCAAGACCTCTTGTTGTATAATCCTCAATATAGAAAAATGTTTCGTATCAGTTTCATACATACATTGAGGTGTGACTTAAAGAGTTAGTGTTGTTTTGTATTATTTTGTGTCCCACTGCTGGACAAAGCACACTTAAATGGATTGAAGCAACGGGTCGTATAAAAAGGTTTCCTACAAAACACAGCCAGCTTTGTTACATACATTTCCACGAAGACACCTTTACTGGCCCATCAAAGTACCGACGTGGTGGGGGTGGCTGTGCATAGAATCGGTGTGCCGTGTTCTAGTCGATGCTTTTGAATCGTTTACCAACACAATTGAAATGGGTCCCTATTTTAAATTATATATAATTCTGGCCATTGCCTACGTACGGTATCTAGATCTGACCCCGTATCATGGTCGGCCTTATCACACGATAAATGATAGGATAGAGCGTCCGTCACTGGCTGACACCGTTCGATAGAACGAGACGACGCTCCTATCTTGTCACTTATCGCGTGATAAGGCCGACCATGATACGGGGTCTGGACGCATATTAAAGGACTTATGATATAGCTCGGCCAATGATTAAAGTGTAGCGTGCGTGAGCAGGAATGTAAGCAATCCCTTCAGAAATTTGTTCAGGATGCTTAGGGAGTGAACATACTAAAAGTCTCGATGAGTTCTTTCCTTCTATACTGTAAAAAAACCAAGACCTTTTTAAGACTGCTTTTCATTTCCTCTGTTGAACCTAATTATCATTTCCTCTGTCGGTTCTTATCGATATTTTAATCGATACGAAATAAACCTACAAGTTATTGCAACTACCGCGTGCTAATCGATGTTAACGAATCGATGTCGCGCGGTTTATGTTTCCCGTCACTAAATTACGCTCGTAACGTCAAAGTACCTACGCAAAATGTTGTTTACTTTACACGCTCGGTTCCCATACTAATCGACGAGCTCTTTCCTTATATCTTGATATAAATCTGTGGTTACTACTCATACTATCGATCTAACAAGAATGTCTATTCTATCAGCTTCTTGCAAGCTTTCATTTAACTTGCAAAGTAAGTAACTACGTTTGTTCGGGTGAAATCTTGCAACCCAATTATGACGCAGATATCTTCAACCGATTGGCCTGAAATTTTAAGTTTAAGTATAGTTTGGATGGGCCTCATAAGAAGGCTCAAAGTCACCCAAAGGTCAATGGAGAGGGCTATGTTGGGAATTTATCAGCGCGATCGCATCAGAAATGAGGCTATTCGCAGCAGAACCAAGGTAACCGAATCGCTAAACTTAAGTGGCAGTTGGCGGGGCACACTGCACTTAGAACCGATGGCCGTTGGGGCAGAAAGGGTCCTGAGGGGCGACCACGTACCGGAAGGCGCAGCGTGGGTAAGCCACAAGGTGGACTGATGACCTGGTAAAGGTAGTGGGAGTCCGCTGGATGCGGGTGGCGCAGGACCGGTCATTTTGACACTCTTTGGGGGAGGTCTATGTCCAGCAGTGGACGTCTTTCGGCTGATATGGTGATGATAATGATAGTTTGGATGTCAAATCAATATTATTGTACCATCGAGCTTCATCGATTCAGGACTTAACAGACGTAACCCCGTTGAGTTAGGGCTCGTAAGAATCGTCTCAACGAGTAGTTGATTACAGTGTACCGAAAAGTGCAGATGGCAATGTACTTACAAAAAAAAATGACAGAAACATGTAATTTATATTGACAAGCATTTAAACTTGTCAATGGTATGTGACGAGGCCAAATTCGCTCCTCGTTATTCTTAATAGTATATTTAACATATAGTTGCCTTGGAATCATGATAATAACTATAATAAAAAAATCGCACAGGTTACAAAGTACTTCTTGACTCTTCGTGTGACGGCTCTGGAGACCGCACGTGTACAGTCGCCATCAGATATATCGGAGCGGCCAAAGTGCTCACAATCATCGGAGCACGTCTCTAATGCCTCGACGATAGAGGCGTGTTCCGATATTTGTGAGCACCTTGGCCGCTCCGAAATATCTGATGGCGACTGTACAATGTCCAATACCAATTATATACGATAAATACTTATTTAAAAATGTACACGAAATGTGATGTTACAGTAAACCTTTTAATAGGGAAAATATATAAGGCTTTTGTGTGAGAAAATATTTATTTACGCAATAATCCTCGAACAAAAAGTACAGTAAAAGACATGAAATAAACCTTAAATTAGAACAAAAACTAGCTTAAATTTAATGAAAACAAATTAGTGATTTATAAATTGAGACAAAATTTGTGAAATTGTTACATACACGTCATGAAAATGTTGAAATTAGTGTATTTGTCAGTGCTATTCTTCGCCACGGATGGCATAGAATATTCCAAGTCAGACAGAGGAATCTCCACAGGATTTCTCGCCGACTGTAAGTATTTTTTTATTACAAGCTTTATATTAACTTGCCCTGTTAGTATGTATGTTAGTTTGTATGTATGGGACAAATCTTGCAAGTTAAATTTGACCCACTTCCCGGTGACCGATTGAGCTGAAATTTTGGGTATAAGTATAGTTTGGATGACAATTTAATATTATGGTACCATCGAGCTGATCTGATGATGGAGACAGAAGATGGCCATGGGAATTCAGTACTTAACCGACGTAACCCCATTGAGTTTGGCTTCGTTAGAATCGTCTCAATGAGTAGTTGATGATGGTATACAAAAAAGTACAGTCGGCAATAAAAAAATATACCAAAAATGATTTTTTTGACAGAAACTTATTTAAATAATATAATAAATTAATGCATTTATTTATTGCCTCAAAGATGCTCGGAAATGTAGATCCATTATCGTTTTGTAAATTAGTGACACCTATAACTCAGTGTTTCGCAGTCAGTCAATAATGGGGTGTGTATAGGAAATTGACCGCGAGTTTTAAATTAGCGGCGGACACGGCGGCGCTGGGTGGAATTTTAGGAGTTCATTTGTTAGGGTTCCGTAGTCAACAAGGAACCCTTATAAATAGTTTCGCCACGTCCGTCCGTCTGTCCATCTTTCCGTCTTCGGCTTAGCTCAGTAACCCTTACTACTAGAAAACTGTAATTAGGCATGGGTTTGGGTATACAGGGTGTGGCCGGGAATAGGAGCAAAAAATTAAACGGTGAGCTTGTGAGCAATTATTTACAGGGCCTTAATTGAAAAAAAAAAGTTTTTTTTTTCTTTTAAGTAAGTTCACGTGTATTTTTTATTCTTCTGGGGTGACACAAGTAGTTTTATGTATTTTAAAAACAAAACAAAAAAACACAAAAATATATTTATTTTAAAAACAAAAATGCAGAAACTATTATGACTCATTACATGATGTTACCTCAAAATCTGCATTGACTGCTGTGCTATGATCTCGTGGTGCCAAGATACATTATAAAGAAGAGGGCAAATGCACAAAATATCCCACTGGGTTGAAGTGTACCCGAAAGAGCCCTCATCTAAATAAGATAAGAACCCAGTAAGTAAAAGAACCCAAGTACGATGTTATAAAAAAAAACCGGTTGGTTTTTCTAGTTTTTTTTTTCGTGTTTAACGATTCGTAACTAATAGCTGATTGGCCTAATAATCCATCTTTTAATATTTTGCTCCGGTTACAGGCCACACTCGGTATGATATTTTTACACGCTGCTAAAATTATTTGGAATCCCCCAGCCACCGTTTATACTTGAGTGTTTTACAAGTTGACTTCAACCTTGTGTATATCGTAGAGTGCAAATAATATTTCGTAATTTATTTTCCTATGTCAAGTTTATTCTGCTTCGCAATGGAGGATCTTATGGTTCAGCATTACAAATTAAGAATTATTTTCGGGAAAGTATATTTCACTTTTTGAATTACAAAAAAAAACAATTACCTATTTGAATATACTTCATTGGTTATGGTCTTACTCGTGTATACATTTTGTTATTTACCGTGCACTAATATGCACTAATGTGCACGGTAAATAACACTCATAACACACACAAACACTCACATTTCAAACGGAACCCTAACGAATTTGGGTATGTAACTATGTATTCATATTTTCAGGTATCTAATAAAGTTTGTTTAGTTTTTTACGAATATTCAAAATATCATGTTATTTGAGAGAGTGTAAAGGAAATAACCTTAAAGAATTATGTAAGTTAGATGAAATCTAATATTGCTGGAGAATATCTACCATCGTATAATTGACTAGGTACTTTCCTAAAAAAAAAACTATTTAGTCCGTCAGTTATGTTATTTAATTTTTTTTTTATTTTGTGGAAATAACCCAGTTATCACCTACTAGTATCATCATCATTACTATTAAATTGAAACAGCCTCATCACCATTAACTTTTGATTATCTTTTTTTTAAAGATAATCAACTGTTAATTTCTTATTAATGTAATTATTTATCAATAAAAATATATATATATGTCAATATACTACACAATGCTACTTATTCCTTGATTTGGTTCATATACGAAGAGAACCTATCCACAATCGTTTTTACGTCATAGCTAGTCATAAAGCAGCAATTACAATACAATACAATACAATACAAATACTCTTTATTGCACACCTCACACAAACAAAGCAGTTAAAAAGAGAAACAATACAATAACATGTAGGTAGAGGTAGACAACAGGCGGTCTTATCGCTGAAGAGCGATCTCTTCCAGACAACCTTTGGGTATCGGAGAAAGAGATAAAACTATATTATGTAGTAGGTGGTGCAGAGATTATAATAAGCCAAAAATCAAAATAATTATATCAATACACGTACATAAATAGCTCTATATATAAACATACATACACAATCATACATATATACAAATAACACAAATAAAAATATATAAATATAATACATAAACAGTCAGCCAATAATAATAATAGTAAGACAATCGGGGTTAGGGGAGAGACAAATAATGTTCTTTAAGAAGAGATTTGAAGTTACCGATAGATTTAGCTTGTCTTATATCAAGAGGGAGAGAGTTCCACAGTCGAATAGCCTTAAAAGTGAACGAACTACTGTAAAATTTCGAAGATGACGAAGGCACAGTTAATAGCAAATTGTTAGAAGATCTAACAGAATTAAAATAACTAAAACGCTCTTTGAGATAGCGGGGAGTTGCAGGGTTAAAAAGGACACTAAACAGAAGCGAAATAATGTGAGAGTTACGACGATAACGGATAGGGAGCCACTTGAGTTTGGAACGGAAACTAGAAACGTGGTCATATTTGCGTAACCCAAATATGAACCGAATGCAGACATTTTGGAGACGCTCAAGCTTATTAACCACACGCGTGCGGAAAATCTGACTTCCTGGCCGGGGAGAGACGTAATTTTTTTACTCACCACGGTCGGTAATAAAGAAAGCCTCAGATCGCATTTTTATCGCTCTTGCCTTCGGCTTGGGCGTCAAATACCAGCGTTCTGAGACATATTTTATTACCGCCCTAGGAAAATAATGTACTATAATGTTCCTAACATATTTTTTGCGTGCAAAACCTAGTCGCGCTTGTCCGAATCATTAATTTTATTGTTATCCACCAAGGTTAAAACTCAACCTCACCTCTTAAGTTGCGAAATAACCAGTTTAACTTGTAGTGGTTTATTAATTCATTATAGTCACAGAACAAAACTAAACCAATGACGCATTAGGTAATTAATTAATGTTAACTTTCTTTAAACGACGGTTATTTTCCTACTGATCAGGTTATGTGTGAATAATACTCGTATATGAAGTTGTGTGTTTATTAGATACATTAATATTAGATACTGAAGGTACATTTGTAGCGAGACGCAGTTGCTCAACTAGGTCTTGACCTTGACGACTTTTGACCGTCTGTCACCAGGCTGAACCGTGATAGTTAGACAGTTGAAATGTTCACAGATTTTTCTGTTGCCGCTATAACAACAAATAATAATTTTAAATATATATTTAAGGGGGCTCCCATGTAACAAATGGGTTTTACAGTACATATGGTGCTACTTTCCCGCACTAGTGCGGAAAAGAGCACTTTTCGTGCATATGTCGAAACTTTATAGAGCCATTATGTACAGTAAAACGTTGTAGATACGATACACGTGCGAATTTCCTATTTTCGGCACTTGTATCGTAAATAACTATTTTTTTGCCGATTTTATAGATAATGGCACGGAGCCCTTCGTGCGCGAGTCCGACTCGCACTTGGCCGGTTTTTTTTTCTTTTATTGTTTTTGACTTGTAAACTTTGATGTAGTTAATTTTCTAACCAATGATGTACACACAGCAACACACCTAACTAACCATACCGTGAAAACCTAGAACCTTATTACAATGCACTTAAGGTCAGATTAGATTTCCGATGGTCACTTAGCTGTGTTGTCGACTGTACTATTTAGAGTCGATAGATATACGGGTGAGGACCAAATTCTTGGCCATACAAACTGAAGAAGGGAACAAAGTTCCGTTGTGACACAAAAATTTAGTATAGAATTTAATGGTTAATTTTCGTGTCACAACGGAAAACTTTCATAAAAAAATTAATTGAGTGAGTTAAGCTGGCCAAGAATTTGGTCCTCACCCACATTTAATTTTTAACCTGTAAAAGTGTCCTTGTGGCCAAATATGCAGAATAAATATTTTGATTTAGAAGAAAGCGGTCGTAAATGTCATAACGGCTGTTTTATGCTGTGTAACTATTTTTTTTTATAAATAAATAAATTGAAAAGAACCTACAGTTTCTTAGAATATTGTTTTCTTCGTTTAGTTTTAGAATAATTTGGTCGCAAACATAAATAAAGGGGCATTCTACTGCTGTAATAAATATACTATTTGGAAAAAAAAATACCTGGTCGCGTTTTTTCACCGGTTCTTCTAGTGGCAGAGGTTTTTTTTCGGCATCGACATTCATAGTTGCATGTTATATGCCTACATTAAAAATAACTTTGACTTTGATTCGTTTGATCAAACAATGTTTCATTTACTTCACAGGCCCAGGTTCAACAAAACTAGCCGTCATCAAACCAAAAACGCTGGAACAGCTGACTATCTCCGTCTTAGAACCAGGCAACGTTCTGGCTGCAAAATGGACTCGATACAACTACTATGGCATTAAGAAATTAGCCAAAAACCCATACATAGACTTCAAGAATAAGACTGTTTTGTATCTGCCTGGTTATTTTGACCCTGTTGCCCTCCCTGGCCCGCGACTACTTGGCACTTTATATAAAGAGTTGGGATACAACGTGCTTATATTAGACTACTTTTACTTCAGTGGCAACCATTTTCCTATGTAAGTTTAAATTTATTTCAATCTAAATCGAATTTGAAGTTAGTGTGCTTAGAATATTCGTTTGAATGTGACTAAGCATCTGATAACATCAGTTCTTCTTTGTGAGTAAATGGGCATTTATTGGCACAAATCGAGGAAAACGTCAAAAGATAAACTAGTTTATTGACAGGTGGGTGTAATTTTGTCCGAATAGTAAAATAATAAAAATAAAAATTATGAACTGCTTATTTTCAATAATTTCTTTTTTGGGTTTAGTCACAATCTTAACTGCTAATCTTAGATATAAGAGATTTTGGAGGAGCCTGCCTTATAATATAACAAGTTAATCTTAATTAAGTGTAATAATTTAACTTACTTAATTAATTTGCTTAATTTGACTTACGGTTGTGCTTGCCTAACACGTGTCGCTTAACTATATTTTTAATTTGGGCTGCAGTATGACCCGCCTTCCCTTATGGAAGGCGCGGCGTGGGTAGGCCCCCCGCAAGGTGGACTGATGACCTGGTAAAGGTTGCTGGAGTCCGCTCGATGCGGGTGGCGCAGGACCGGTCACTTTGGCACTCTTTGGGGGAGGCCTATGTCCAGCAGTGGACGTCTTTCGGCTGATATGATGATGATGATGACCCTCTATTGAGCTTGATAAATCATCAGGAAATCGATTTAAGGTACTTGGGAGAAGCCACTTCCACACTCTTTGTCCATATATATTTATATGTATTGTATATAGTGTTCCCAAATATTATGATATTACTTATAATAATATACTTAAATACATAGAAAACATCCATGACGCAGGAACAAAATATTCGTGCTCATCGCACAATGAAATGCCCTTACCGGGATTGAAACCCATTACATCTAGTTTCGTCACCCCAACTAGGTCACTACCAACTAGGCTAAAGTGGTCGTCAAATATATATTTTTAAAATTACTGTTTAATATAACTGTGAAAATAAACTTATATGATGTTTGTTCCAGAGTAGCACGCTTCTCTCGCCCAATAGGTAAACACGTAGCTGAGATGCTAGCCAACCTGACAACGCTAGGTCTAGACCCAAAGAAACTAGAACTAGTTGGTTTCAGCCTCGGCACGCATACCGCAGGATTCGTGGCTAAGCACTACCGTCAGCTTACCGGCCAGAACATTTCATCTATCACCGCTTTGGAACCATCAGGACCGTGCTTTAGGCACCTTGGATCAGATCAAAGACTAGACGCTTCCGACGCGGATTTCGTCCTTACAGTGCATACAAATATGGATGGTTATGGCATAGCGACACCAGTAGGTCACGTCTCGATCTTTGTTAACGGAGGGGAGTACCAACCTGGAGACGTTTGGAGCGCGCCTTGTCTTTTGTTTTGCAGCCATATGAGAGCGTACTCTCTATGGGTTTCCGTGTTGATAAATCCAGGTACTTTCATAGCAATACAGTGTGACTCGGTCCAACAAGCCAGGGACAGTGATTGTTATGATAGAAAGCCTCAAGTAACGAATACTATGGACTTATTTACTGATAGAAGTAAACCGGGTATTTATTATCTTCATACGTTTAACCGGTATCCTTACGGTATAGGTAGTAGAGGTTTGAAACGGAAAGATAATGTGTATTTTAACTTTTTGGGTTCGCTTAATGCTGATGATGTGTTGACGATGTAATAGCTGTCATATGGAATATTATTATAGTGAATTCGCATAAACATAATATGTCGCTTGCTCTTATTGATTGGTATGGTTGACGTCAAAGGACTTGTCCATATAATACGACATCGTTTTTCGTCGATTTTTGACTCCCCCATAATCTTAAGCATCAATTTATCCTAAGTTATCTGCTTTGTGTAAATAATTCTAGTGTTCAAATTTCAGAATTATACTTTTATAGCAAAAATTGTTGTAGTAGAAAATATAAGAAATTTTATGTTCTTAAGATTACATTTTATTTAAGGACAAGCTTTCGTCCGTGACTTCGTCTGCGTAGACCCGGGATAAAAGCTATCCTATATTTTAATCCAGGCTATAACTTATCTTCGTGCAAAATTTCATCTAATTCAGCTGTTTAAGCGTGATTGAGTAACAAACATCTTAACATCTAAACATTCGCATTTATAATATTAGTAGGATTATCTACTGAACTTGACACCCATTCATAGCTCAATTATTTTGTCAGCGAAGTTGACAACCACGCATATTCTTGATATTGAACTT
The DNA here is from genome assembly GCA_947578815.1 of Epinotia ramella. Lineage (NCBI taxonomy): Eukaryota > Metazoa > Arthropoda > Insecta > Lepidoptera > Tortricidae > Epinotia > Epinotia ramella. The sequence continues at coordinate 34,821,414 of OX388202.1, forward strand.
GGCTCCCATTTTCACATTTATGTTTAATATTGAAGAGTTCCCTCTATTCCTTCAGGACTCCTTCATCAGATACTGACCAGATGACAATTCTACTTCAATAAATGGTGCTTTTTAAGAGAAAATGCACGAGTTACTATACAAAATACCCAAATCTCTATAGGTATAATATTTGAAGATTTCCCTAGATTTCTCCAGGACCCCATCATCCAGGCCCTGATCCTCATCCTAACCCTGAGCTGGTAACAGTAGTCCCATCATTTCGGAAGTACCTCTTAAGAAAAAAAAAGTTTTTTTCATATTAGACCGACATGAATAAATCTAAAAAATAAATGATGGAGTTCTGAGGTAACAATCATAAATAATAATAAGAATAAATAATAATACTTCAAAATTCCCCGTGTTTTTTACCCAGCTGGACGCTATATTTAACTTTCTAGGTCATCTGGAAGTGCGTTAGGTGTTGATCTATCGGTCAGCTAATAACTAAGTCAGTGATAAAAATGACGATTTATAGACTTTAATATCTGAACACCGTTTTACCTGTTTATATGAAATTTCGGATTAATCTTAACACATATACCAAAGTTAATGTTTCTATGTTAAATAGATTTTGAGTTATTAAGGAGTCAAAAGTGGCTCCAAATGTTTCGTGTAAATGTTGATTTTTGTGTTCCTTTTGGCTTTGAACTTGGCTGGACTGCTGGCTGCCGAGGATTAAAAAAAAACTATACTACCTACCCTGTTTATTTAAGAATGTTAGAGGAAACCAACGTGTCTAAATCGGGATATATCCATAAAACACGAGTGCCGTAATGTTATAAATAAAACACGCGTGTACCCAGAACTGTGAGCCTGACAACGACGTAATAAGAGGCACAATAGGAGCAAATGTGTTGAATAATATATATATATATATATATATATATAATAATAATAATGATAAATATTATAAATGCGAAAGTGTATGTGTTTGTTTGTTTGTTTGTCCGTCTTTCACGGCAAAACGGAGCGAGGAATTGACGTGATTTTTTTAGTGGAGATAGTTGAAGGGATGGAGAGTAACAAGTTATAGTTTTTATCCCCGTAATCATCCCCTAAGGGGGTGAAATGGGGGGGTAAAAGTTTGTATGTAGCTGCAATATAAACGAGTTCCACGCGGACGGAGTCGCGGGCTGAAGCTAGTAATATATAAATATATGTACATAAGTTAAGTAGGTACCGCAACTGTTTAAATATTAAAGTTACTTGGTTTCTCAAAAGATATTATTTAATTTTAAAAAGCCAAGGGTCAGACGGCAGTAATATTATTGCCTATGTCAAATCTTTGGATTGGATGTCAAAGCGGAACTCGGGCTCCTTTGGGGCACAACCGGGAACAACGCTAGGAGGATGATGAAAAGGTAAGGCATTTATATTATGTTTTCGATTATATGATATGTTACGATATGTATTATGCATTAACATTTTGGTAGCAGTTTAAATGGATGGTTGGACACAAAACTAAGATGTAATTTAAATCCGTTTCCCGTTACACAAGTAATTATTTGAAAAGAGATGCTTTCCTGGGTGCCTCCACTTAAATTAGCGCTTCCTGATTGCCACGGACTAAGTATGGTGACTTAAGGGGGTCAACGGGGTCGCCAGTGGTTTTTGTGGCGACAGCACTTGGGCATGTACCCTAGGGAATGTGACGAAAATGCCCAAAACGAGCCCGTAGGGGCAAGGTTCAACCTGAGATACTTGAGTCCTCCGAATCACTTAACGCAGTTGGCGGCTGACGTGGAGTTTTTAGTGGGTAGAACCACATAACCCGGAATTCCCCCGAGACAAGGTACCTGGTTCGCAGGTTTTCTCAACGAAAAAAAAAAGGTAGTACTTTATCAGAAGCAGACACTGTAGCCTATGGACGCTAGCGGCTCCAGAAGAATCATATCCATCTGCTTAAGTACTCGTCATTGCGTAAGTATATGGGGTGGGGTATGGGGTGGGGTGGGTATATGGGTTGGGGGGTGGGTGTTCTTGAGGTTAGGTAAAAGATTCCAATTTCTATGACAGTATTATAATATTAAATGTTTTATTAAGCAGAAACGTCCGCTAACGAAATTTCAAATTTCGATCAAAGCAAAATTCAGCCATTAGCGGACTCACGGTAACTCAATTGGCCGAGCGATGGGCGGATTCCAGAGGTTGTGGGTTCAAATCCCGCTCGTGGCGAATAATTTTTCAATTTTCCACTTTGATCGAAATTAAGTATTATAATAAGTCACATTAAATAATGTCAACCATACGTAGTGACTTCAATATGGCTGCGCTCTTCAATAAGGCGAGGTACTGCTCCAGTTGACGCAAAGCAGCATGGCGCAGTTGACGTTTGTTTGATAAATGTATCTTTCTTTCTTTCTTTCTTTCTTTCAGTTGGGGTGCTCTCAATATGCGCAGCATTACATTCCACATGATTCCACTGTGCTTTACCTATTTAAACTCCAAAGCTGACTCCAGATCGCAATATAGTCTTCGTTAGACAAAGTTTGCTAGAAACTAGACTTATAGGAGGTGCGCTCGCCGCTAAAATCTCATTAGTTATTTGAGTTGGCCGAATTGCATCAAAGCAGTTCATTGAAAAAGCAACTCAACCGTTCCAATTCCAATGACAGTTTTATAAAAACTCGGCTACATTGAATAGGGGTGTAGACACTAAATAAAATCATCAATAATGTCATATTTTCTCGAAAAAGGATTATAAATCAAATAAAGTCAAATGGAGAAAAAATCTACGAAATAAGTTAAATAATCACGAAGTTATAAGTGTCCAAAGTTTTAAGAAGGGGTATGTTCTGTCCCTTTTTCACAAAACGCAACTTCATATGAAACGATGATGCTGGAAGATTGTGACGTCACTAAGGTGGATGTCACACTGCGATGCATCTCCGGACGGAGCTCGGAGGTGCGTTTCTCGTTGTATGCAAGTACCTCAGTTTGTATATAAATTCCGTGTGGTACGACACACTGCAACGCACCTCCGTCCGGCGAAATTTGTGTGCAGCTCCGCACCTTCGTCCGTTGATGCGGCGCAGTCTGTCGATACCGCCTAATAGAAGGCAATCTGCCGTGCCCATCGTGTTCGGCACCGCCGTCGACGCGGCCCCCCGGCAGCATCCCGTAACGTGACGTCACACACTGTTTGCGTTTTCTCTCTCTAACAAGCAATATTAAAACGGTTGTAGCTTCGTAATTCTTTGAGATATCTGAATGGGATTTTCGTCACTAGGCATATTTTTTGCCTTCTTTCTTTTGGAGTAATAATAATTTTCGGGTCTACACCCCTATTATCTCAACCATACAGCGTGCTTCATTACTTCTGTTGTGCTTGTAGGATATATTGAAGTAATAATTGACCGACAATACTTGTACCTAAGCGAAAACTGAATTAAATATGGTATTTTTATAAAATTTGGTGCAAATCGGCTATCCGCGATAAAATCGCAATTTTAATTAAGTAGGATCTTTTACCGTGTGTAGTGTTCTTGTTGTTGAGTGTTCAGTGTTTAATGTATCTATATTAAAATTATAACGAGCAAGTGTTTGTGAGATTGTAGCATTGTAAGTTGGTAAGTTTGTTTGTTTGTATGTAATAGGTAATATCCGGAGCCACTATTCCGATTTCGAAAAATCTTTTTTAATTCACAGAATGAAACTGGACCGTCCCGTCTTTCTGGTCGGCTCTCCTTGTCTCTCTCTTTCATTTTTCTCGATCTTGCGATGTTGCAGCGTCAATATCCGCCTCTTTCAGGTCTTTCTGGACCGTCGTCAACCAAGTGACGGGTTGTCTTCCGCGGCGTCGCCTCGTCACCGTTGCTATGTTAAGGGCTACTCGTACCATATGGTCATCACTGTCATCAGGGCGGCGAAGCACATGTTCATATCAGCGCAGGGAGCCACTTTATAGCTTCCTCTGACGTGCACATTTCGAACTTCGTCTAGAAGTGTGACACCCGCTGACTAGCGTAACATGCGCATTTCTGTCGTATGTAGTTTTGACATGTGTTGTTTTCTAGATGCCCAACATTCTGTAACATACAGTATTGGGTTTTTTGCAATACGAGGGCTGCGCTGGTAGCTAGTTATTTATAATAGTAATGTAAAAGTTATTTGGTTCGAATAGGTCAAAATGTCTTTAAGGCGCCGTAGGTTCATGGTCTTCTCTCCCTCTCACTGAGCATAAGCGTGAGCGAGATGGAAGTGCGTGCTCGGAAGCGCGGATATCATGTTTTTTAATTTAATTTTTTTGGCCTTTTAATTAAATAAAAATGTAAACACTAATTTCCCTCAAACATAATATTGCCGATTTTTAGAAGCAATTTTAATATTTATAGCTTTTGTGCATAATTTGTTACGAATATTTTAAGTGTATTTTTGTGTGTTTTAGACCTATGTTCGTGATTTTTTTCTATCGAGCGAAATTTGCTTAATCATGTTTTGAAGTTCTGATTTCCCTGTAAAAAAGCCTCAAGATTACTATTCGTATTTTTTAAAAACCATATTATTATAAAGAGACGCATTATATTGTTTCAAAAACTCTGTTCGCTTAACTTCGCTGAACCTACGGCGCCTTAAAGCAGGTACAAGTTGGTACCCGACCGCAGATAGCAGCAGCAGAGGGGACACGACTGGTTTCTATGTATTTCTATGGCGGCGACACCCGGCGACGTGTCGCTAGCTACAAAAGGAATTTTATATTAATACTCAATGATGTAAAATAAAAATAAAATAGGTAGATAGGTTATAAGTGCTCCAAAAGTGGTACACTAAAACTGAGTTAATTGCACCAACTTGCCTCAGTTTCGCTTGGTAAATGGAAACGTATGCTGGCAGATTACCATTTTTAAACACGGAATCTCGTATAGACAACGTATCTACCTCTCTTTTTATTACATGTGACGTGACATCCTGCTCGGTAGAGTAAATGCAAAAGTAATTACTTGGTGCTACATATTTATGAGAGTCTGAATGTATATAGCTTGGAGCCCCTAGGGCTTCACCGGTCTGACGGTAAAAGGCCCAACGGCTTGATCTTGATGCCCTGGCAAATAGGCAAATGTCTCCTCTGGGACGCTACACGTGTCAGCACTTTTGCTGCTTCGCACTTTAGTCGCACCATGCGGGCGCCCGGAGCTGCGGCTGAGCTGGCGGTAGTGCGGAAGGGGGACAAGTACTCGGGCCTCTTAAATTATTTATTCGTTTCTCTTGCGGTGGAGGTTACTGGTTGTTGCTGTTCGGAGGCCAAAACCTTTTTATAGGGAAGTGCAGCTTACAAGAGAGAGGTTTCGATCCTCGCTCTGGCTAATTTCTGCAAAGGTTAGCCATAGCTATTCAGCGCGGCAATGCGGCTAGTATTGTAGGTACCTTTGCACCTGGAGAGACGCGGGTCGGGTTATTCGATACTTACTTTTTAATTTAACTTAAGGTGGTATTTAATTTTAGTTTTTTTGTATTCTTTTGATTATGTTTTTTGTTATCATCTAGTAATTAACCCTTTATCATTTCATAGCCGAAATGACCTCACCTCACCTGATCACCTGTTAAGGTCATCTTTTTGTATTTTTTTATGAGCCAGAATTTTTAGGTGTAGGCAAGAGACTTGAATTATGAATAAATTTTAATTGATGTATTATTACATTTAATGTGTAGCTAAACATCATATTTTACATAGAATTAGATTTTAATGAATTTCACAATGCAACGACACTTCATCGACCGCTTTTCGTATTTACCTACATTTTGTAAGTTAAGTACCTACGTATTTTTACAACTGATCATTTTATCTATGTTTTGCCAGATTTAATTAAATAATTAGTCTGTGAAACACATAGGTAAATGTTTACTTATGAAAGTTCATAATTCAACTGTACAATAATACATTTACATTATGGGTAAGTGTTCGCCTAGAATTATCATTTAATTTTACAAAATAATGAGCTTGTATTGCAGCATTGCATATAAAATCGTTGTCATTCCTTGAAAGTTACTTTTATATATCTATCGTATCGCATAAACCACTGCTGAGCAAAAGCCTCTTCTTTACTTAAAATACTTTTTTTTATTGATCAAGACAAGAAACAAACAAATTCATGGTAAAGATATAATGCCCATCCAAAACCTTGCAGATGGTTGTGTGCTGATGGGGAGTTATTAATCTTCTACTGATCTATTGTATAGATAAATTAAAAAGTTTATAAATCGATAGATAGGTTCAACTTAATTTACAGAATAAAGGTTACATCATTACATTTTTAAAAGTGCATCGTCCAGCTTTCTCTTATTTTAAAACAATGTAATTTATAAAATCTGCATTCTAATCGAATGCTGAAATACCTTTCTATATGCTAACTTTCAACTAAACATTGAAATGAAAACAGAAGTATTATGAAACGGGTGTTCTTAGAATTTATAGTGAGTGCAGGAGACTGACGTCGTTGCAAGGAATTTGTGAACGCCAGACTGAACGCGTCGCTTTAATTGAATTGAATTTTCTTTATTTTCTTGTTGAGTAATACTGTTGATATTTAAGTCAAAACTTTAATGTTTAGCATTATAATATAACTACGTACCTAACCTACTAAAATATAGACTTAGTCCACAGAAAGCTCATTCTATAAGTAGGTACACAAATGAAAGACTTTTTGAAATTGGACCAGTGCCTCCTAGATACAAACTTATAAACTTACAAAGCAACAATCTCAAAGACTTATCTTTTTTTTTATGTGCCAGTAAAATCCTTCATAGAACATAAACGTGCACTGAATTTATTTTACTTTTCATTCAAGTTTAAACCATCGAGGCAACTTTTCCATAAAATAGCAAAATCGTTGATACTATGATGAACATTGAATCTAATAACCGGTCTCTACAGATATTGATTTCCTGAAGAGCGTCGCATGCAGCATTCTCGTTGAAATGTTGACTGTTCGATTGGTAGGTTATGTACAGTATGCCAATACACCGTACCGAGCCGTGCCCGAGTTGAGCCTGCACCCTATGCCATATATCCTAATCTTCTTCCTCCTATATCCATCCATCCTAATAATATTTCTTGCGGTCAATATGCCAATTGCTAATTATTTCTCTGGTTTTCATTTTTAATGTGTAATATAAATATTATTTCTCTTACATTGTATTTATCTCTCTCGTCTCTTTGGGGGAGGCCTATGTCCAGCAGTGGACGTCTTTCGGCTGATATGATGATGATGATAATTGTATTTATGTTTATTTTTTATAATTTTATTCTATTCTATTTTATTCTATAATATTACTATGGTATGACGTTTCCGTGAGTCACCAACGGTGCTGGATGAAAATCACCGCTATAGGTGTCTGATACCTCAGTAAAATGCTGAGCCAGTGTCCGGTTCACTGCCGCAGAGACACACTGGTTTCATATGTGTGTCCTGTGTGTATGTAAAGAAATGTGTCTTTCTTTCTTTCTTTTCTTTCTATATATATAATCGTATAAGGTTCGCGTCCCATACTTTCTTATCGCGCTTATCGCTTCATTGTATATTTTTCTCCATTTATTTTGTTCATTATTATTTGTACATTCTATTGCTAGGTCCCTTCGCTTGTATTTATATTTTGGTATTAGGTTTTTAATGTTTTTGTTTATTTTATGTGACTGTATACATTCCTGTATATACTTGTTATTTATTGGTTGTCTTAAGTTCTGCATGTTTGTGTTTTTCTGTATAAATAGGTTTCATTTCGCATATGTGCATGTTTGCTTTTCTGTTTGCTTATATATTTGCACGTTAAAATTTTAGGTTTTTGCACATTTGATTGTATTTAGGTTTACTGCATGGTTCGCACACTAGTTTTAAGTTTGTATATTTCTGATTGCATGTATAAGTCGGGCGGCTATATGCCGACTCGCCTGCGGCTCGCTTTTCGCCTCGTGCTGCCGCAATGACGGGCGGCCGGGGCGGGGCGAGGGGCGTGGCCTGCGTGCCGCAGGGCGCGTTGTTGGTTCATCACCGCACGAAAAGTGTGGTGCCGATCGCGCGCCCGGCGGCATGTTTTGATTGTTTTGATTGTTGTTAATTTTAAGGTAGTAGTTAGTTTTTGTGTATATTTTTGTAGTTTTAGGTTTCCTTTTATGTTTGCATGTTTGTATTAGGTTCTTTTTGTTAATGTTTTTTATAGTTTGTGTATATGTTGTTAGAGGCAATTAGTTGAGGGCCCCTTCGGGGCCCAACTTGAGAAGAAATGTAAGAAAAAAAAAAAAAAAAGGTTCGCGTCCCAGTACTCGACACTGCTCTGTCATTTGACGCCGTCAATCTTAATACGAGTAAATAAAGGTAATCTAGCAGGGTATTCAATGTTACAGTTAAACCTGTCACACACTGGCGCGGCCTGGAAGCGGTGCATGGTCCATAGTAAACTTGTCACTAGCTGTAAAATTTACTATTGACCGCCATCGCAGGCCGCGCCAGTGTGTTGCAGGCCTTATTGGGTGTCAAATATTAAGGCGTTTTCCTTAACAATGCAGAGACATTTGATATAGGTCTAACCTTTTTCCTTTAAGTTTATTTATAAGTCAATTCGATCTGTCAGTCAATTACTTTAGGATGAAACATTCTCATAAATAACTCAAGAAACCTTATTTCGTAAGTTTCAGAATGCTACGAGCAAATCGTAACACGAAGTCAATTAGATAAAAGCCTAGACACTAGTATCTATGATTCATTTTGTTTAACCCGGGCGAACTGGGTCGAGAAAAAGAGAAAAACAAGTTAGGCCGCTTTGGCACGGGGCGGGCGAAACGCTGTTATTGCGTAACAAAAGTTACCGAGTTAGTGACAGTGACGGGCAGAATGTGCTAGAGGTTTTACGCAAAAGCGTTATCCTATTTGGAGTTCTTCACAAACGCCTCTCTTCACACATTCTTTATTTTTCACTGTCCTTCTTTTAAAAGGATTAAAAAGTAATTTGCATTGCAGATACGCGGTTTTTAAATTATTTTATGTGTGTTTTTTACTTAAATGAAGTTTGTTTTTCAATACAAAGCAGCAAATTTTAGCCTTACCCTAGCAGTAGTAGTAAAATAGCGTTAGTTTATCTGATTTAAAGACCCGACGGACACACGTGAGTTAGTTATTTGTGCGACAAGAGAGCAAAGTTATTTTTTTGCTGCGAGTGCTGATTTCGAGTCCCGCCCAAGAAACACATTAGCATTATAAAATACCACTTTTGGTGTAACACGGAACCTTAAGAATTAATAAACATTTAATATGGTTCAACCGTGAACTTATAGCTGCGCATTACACCTTTGCCTGTATAATAGCATCATAAATGCAGGAACGGATACTACTGTTACGCGATCGGAGTAAGTGCAGATGTCAAAAATGCCTTCTTACAGCCTCTAGCAGCATGGTTCCTTAAGGGGCTGACAAGACCTAATTTTGTTGAAATTGATGTTTATAAGCAGTTTTTTTTAAGAAAAACTACTTGTTCTAGCACATCAAAAAAAATATATGTTATTATCCACCATATTTCAAAGAGCGTGGACGGGCTCGATACATAATTGGACGAAATCGACTCGATAGAAAATAATTGCATAGATTGGTCTTAAAATCCCCTTAAACGGTTCTATGTCTTTATTTTTTCGACGTATGGGTCTGCAATTAAAAATATGAAGTCAACATATTCATACCTAAACCGCTAACGAGTCACATTTCTCAAATAATCCACACTATACTTGAATATTTATGCACTTATCTTCAAAAACCGGGCCGCCCAGTGACACTCGCTCTCGTTTACTCCGATACAAATAGACAGTGTGCGCGCTATCCCAAATCTTCAAGGCCATTTTGGTGTTGACAGCGTCTTAAGAGCGGAGCGGAGCGAAGTGGTCGTCAAATATGGTAATTGCTGTATAAAGGAGTAGACTTATACCACTCTAATGCCGTTGCTTAAAAGAGTCACTGTGAACTACTGTACAGCCAATAGTTTTAAAGTAGTGCAAACTTAGAGTGATTTAATGCCAAAAGTTACACATCGGTTCACCTCGACTCTGTTACACAGCTTTTTAGCGTCAGACTGTATATTGGTTCACTTGAAGTATTCTTTACTGCAATAAGCGTAATAGAGGAACTGGGGTGAATTCTTGTACAGCCATGGGAATTAATTCAGGATTAAAACGGTTCACATAGGTTCCTTCTGAAAGTCGCCATTTTGCTGCTACCATAACCTTAAAAATCATGTTATTTTTTATGTTTTAATCATGATTTCTGACTTTTTGCTTTTTGAATTACACGTTAAAATTACAGATATTCTAATATGAGACAAAAACTTTGCATAATTGTTTGCAAGTCACATAAAAGTGCATTACATAATATTTACGTGTTACTTCTTTCACGATATTGATAACTAAAAACGAGATATTTTCGAGGCGCGTAAAAATCTAGCCATAAATACATATAAACATTCACATTAAATTTGCATTCCCAGATATTTTCACAGGCTGTTACAACTGTACTTACCAAAAATACACAACGCACCAGCTATTTTACACTTCACACCGCGCGGCCATATCTTTATTTATCGACACCATTGAAAATCTAACTCGGCTGACAGGTCCACAAAAATTTACTAGGGAATATTTAAATATTATTCACACGGCTGATGATATAAAAGTTTATGTGAACCAAAAGCGTTATTTAAGAGTATATGTTACCTATCCTTACTACTTATTCTGTATAAAAGGACACTCGTATTCTGTTAAACAGCTGATAAACAGCCTTGTGACCCAGAATAGTACCAATATAGTGCTACTATAATTCTTTTAAGTAGAAATGTGACCTAAATTAGCACGAAAGGATGTATAATTTGTGCCCAAATAAGAGTTATATCGGTGTTTACAGCGCTGTGATGCTATTATACAGGCAAAGGTGTAATGCGCAGCTATAAGTTCACGATTGAACCATATTAAATGTTCATTAATTCTTAAGGTTCCGTGTTACACCAAAAGTGGACTTTTGTTATGCTATCTGTGTTTCTTGGGCGAGGACGCGAAATAATCTTAAATTGAAGCACGAGCGTAGCGAGTGATTCTAAGTTTGAATCTTGAGCGCAGCGAGGGACTCAAAAGCACGAGATGCATATACTTTGCTCTCGAGTAATACATACAACATTTCATTTCAGAAGTGAGAACATATTCACATTAAAAAATATATCGTTGCACCACGTATCTAGTCGTCTCGTGATTATTCAGCAAGAAAACTTGAATTGGTATGCATTCGTTACTGCTTCTTTTAACTCCGCAGCGCCGCGCCGTTTGTAAGTATATGTACTAGAAAGGCGAGACAAGGCGCGAGAAACCAAAGGATATTTTAGTATCTATACGAGTCTCGCATGACACTAACACATCACTAAAAAAAAACGAACCGTATAATTGTTAAAATGTGCTGACTTCACTCATTCTCGTGCTATTTTTGAAATGAAAGTCTGTTGCGCTAGAAATACACAAATGCGCACATTTACACTAATCGCGTGTGTCTCGCGTGCACACCCAACAACTACTGCCTTCGTCACTGACCGTATATATCCTAGTTAGATAAATAATTTATTTATCCTGGTAGTTTTTATATTTTAAACTCCTAATCCACTGGAGCAAGTCTCACCTCACTAAAGCAAGAATCGAGATTAATTAGGCGTATTATTAATAAAATCTGAAACTGCAACTGAGTTACACGTTCATAGAAGCAGCGTAGTTAATAACATTCATGTTTAAGTACCACCGATTTATTCTAAAAACGGACTTTATACTGAGATGTTTTTATTTAAATATTCTTCAATTGAAAATTCCTTTGTATATAATGATTTTGATAATTTAAACTTATAATTTAATATGATCGTTTTCGAACGTGTTACTTGTTTCGCGCTTTTTGGGGGTCTACTTTGACATTCGATGGTCAAACTATGGATCGACCCCTATGTCTGTCATTTGAATTTTTCGTAATTAAATGAAAGGGACAGAGCAAATAAAGTATGAAATGGCAGTGCTCAGCGTCAAAACCGCATTTTGGACACTTTTTCACGCAGCAAAATATACTTGTTCGAACTGCTAATGTGATAAAATATTAAACCTCCCAAGTCTGGGATCCTGGTATTCATTATATTATTCAAAATCCGAGAATAGCAGGTGCCACTAATTACCATGATGACAAAAAAACAAATCGCTATTTTGTGACATAATTTTAGAGTCCAGTCGACTCAAGTCGATTACATACGAACGTATTTTGGGTTCTCATTTCGAAACGGCATACTAGAATAACATGAAACTTTTTATGTTAAGGGTCTACCCGAGGTTTTTATCGATTTTTGACAAGTTTTGAATCGTATCTCCTACTTTTGTACTACAGATAGGATTGTAAATCAAACGGCTATCGGTTCGTCAATCTTTTATCTCCATGTTGGTACACCGGATTTTGAAACAAATAAATACTTACTTTTGTATGATTTTTTTAAACATTGTCTAAAAAAACACTTATTTCGTATCTCTATTGACGTGAAAGATCTGACATATACGAAATCTACATATTTGGTTTCGTCTGTAACGTCTCTAAAAACTGGTCGAGGGTTTTTATTTTAAACCAATTAACACAAAAGTTATGGCCAGAAAACCAGTTTTTTGGCCTAAAATTGTTTAACTTTGATGCCTAATATCTCGAAAACAATGAACTTTGAAGTTACTACGTGCATACTACGAGTATATTGCTTAAAGCCGTTGATGTTAATATAATAAGCTACAAAAAACATTAGAAAACTAAGGGATTCAGTTCGAAGGTCATTGGCGTATGGGAGCCCCTTAATGGGTTCCGCCATTTTTTGGTCGGAAACTAGTTTCTGTTGATATAAATTTTATTGGAAATATAATAGCAAAAAAAACAAATCTTGGTTAGTCTATACTGTCTAATTATACCCATAATTAGTCCATACTACCTAATCTATATAATACGAGTATAAAAGAAGAAGTCCTGACTGACTCATCAACGCACAGCCGAAACTACTAATGAATGAATGAAAACATTTATTTCAAGTAACCCAGGACTCATACAGAAAATTACATATTACTTACAATTAGATTTTGTATAAAAATTAAATTAAATTCTTATATAAAATATACACTGTTGGAAACATGAATTTCACAACAGTGCCTCATATACGGGCAATCTAACCTGTCCGCTATCGACCGCAGGATGGGGTTGGGGCTGGCCCGCGCCCGGCGCACCAGGGATACTAATGATAGAGAGTTGATTTTTGCACAGTAGGTTAATTTTATAACTTGGGCTAGGGATAAGCAGGGATTTTTGGAAATACCTCCCCTAAGGGGGTTAAAGAGGGGTGCAAAGTTTGTACGGGGGAAACATTATTTTTTTAACTAGAGACTTGAAACTTTGTAGAAAGACTACTTAATACAATACAAAAAAAGTACTTTCTGCGTTTTAGAAAATTCCACTTTAAAGGGAGTTAAATAGGGGTGCAAAATTTGTATGGAGGAAACTTTATTTTTTGAACTAGAGACTTGAAACCTTGTGGGAAGATTGCTTATTGAAATACAAAAAAAGTGCTTTCAGTGTTTTATAAAATTCCTTCCCTGAGGGGGTTAAATAGGGGTGCAAGGTTTGTATGGAGGGAACTGTATTTTTTGAACTAGAAACATTGAAACTTTGTAGAAAGATTACATATTAGAATACAAAAAAGAACCGGCAGCGTTTTAGAAAATTCCACCTCTAAGGGGGTTAAATAGGGGTGCAAAGTTTGTATGAGGGAAACTTTTCCTTTTGAGCTAGAAACTTGAAACTTTGTAGAAAGATTACTTATTTGAACACAAAAACAGACCATAAGCTCGCGGTGTCCACCACTCGGCTCCAAAAAATAAAAAAAATCATTCATGGGTAATTGTGTAAGATTTTATAACAAACTTCCAGGAAACGTAACTGAGTTATCTATGAATAAATCCAAGAACTATGTGAAGCGTAAACTTATTTCGAAAGCTTATTATAGCCCACAGGACTACATGAATGATAAAACTCCATGGAACTAATTGTGACTGAATTTTTAATCAATAGATTAATTATTTAATTCTCGTTATATTTTGTTTTTTGACATAAGCTTTTTTTTCTAGAAACATTCACTAGTATTTTCTATACAATTTTTACTTCATATAAAAGTAATTTTTATTTTTTATGTTTCATAAAATACTTTAAAAAAACAACTGACGATTTGAAAGTGCTTGTTACTAGGCCTACTTGAATAAAGATCATTTTGAGTTGAGTTAAAAGACCTTAAAACGTTTTGGAAAAACCCACCCCTAAGGGGGTTAAAAAGGGGTGCAAGATTTGAATGAGAAACACTCTTTTTTGAGCTGGAGACTTATACAGATTGCTTATCAGAATAAAAAAACTTCTTTCAGGGTTTTCGAAAAAATTACACTCCTAAGGGAGGGGATACAACGGGATTCAAAGTTTATATGGAGACCAAGAAATTGTTATAGTAAGAGAGTTGTATCTTCGGTCCTAGCCTGTATGTTAAAAGACTACAACACTGATTTCAGTTGTTTGTAATTAATCCCCTGTAAAGGGTTAAGGGGGGTTCAAAGTTTGTATGGAGAGCAAGACATTTTAAAAGTAAGATTTGTAACTTCTGTTTTAGACTGTTTGAAATTGATTTCATAAGCGGGTTAAAACATTTATCCCCTAAATGGGCTAAAATTAGTTAGATGTTTGTACGGGGAACAAGACAAGTTTCAAGTAAGGGATCTGTAACTTCGGTTAAAGACTAGGAAACTAATTACAGCGTTTCTTAAAATTGATCCTCTAAGGAGGTTAAAAGGGATGGAAATATTGACGAACAGGTAATTTTTGAAGTATGGGAATTCTTAGGTCATTACAGAACCGAACAGCTACCAGAAATGTAGGTTAGGGTAGGTTAGAACTGCGATGCTCCCAGAACCGAAAAGAAGATAGTGTTTCAATGAACCTGCGGATTATATTGTTATTTAAAAAGTTTATTTCAGATAATCAAAATAATTTATTCTCTAACACCGTTAAAAGGGGACAGCGGATGGAGAATGAAAGTTCTACATCTTTTAGATAAGTTTGCTTTCAAAACTATACAGGTACTAACGTGAGTAAAACTACTACTGTTCGGCAAAAAATCCAATATTGTAACTTTCCTTAAAACATTATGAAAAAATATACAAATTAAGCAGAAACGTCTGTTGATGATTCTTAAAGTATTTATATCTGTAAAAACGGAGTAAGTATTCAATTTAAACTTATGAACTTATTACGTACCCACGGAATACTTAATCCGTAACCTTGAAAGGATAAAGGACAGTTTTTATCTCGGAAATCATCCCTTAAGATGGTAGAAACTTTGTTTGGGTCGGCGATAATAAAGGTTCTACAATAATTTAATAGCAATAATTTTTCTAAGACAGTAACAAGTTCTACGCGGACGAAGTCGCGGGCAACAGCTACCTATAATTAATGTTGCAGTCAAGATTAATTGGGGTGTAGACACTAAATAAAATAATTAATAAATTTTATGTATTTTCTTGAAAGATGATTAATATTGTAGTCAAATGGGGGAAAAAGCAACTCAAGAGGTTAAATAATCACAAAGTTATAGGTGTCCAAAGTTTTAAGAAAGGGTATGTTATGTCCTTTTTCCGCAATACGCACCTTCATATGAAACGATTGTCATTTACTATGACGCTCGAAGATCCTGACGTCACGATCTGCTAGCGTTTTCTCTCTCCAACAAGCAACATTAAAACCGCTGTAGCTTCGTATTTTTTTGAGATATTTGAATGGGATTTTCGTCACTAGGCATATTTTCTTTCCTTCTTTCTTTTGAAGTAATAACCATTTTTGAGTCTACATGGAATCTTTTGCTCGCACTTGCTTCCGCGTTGCGGTATAACATGTCAGACCGAGAGCACGAAAGTCACTGATATCATTATAAAATCCGAAACGTGTTTGTTCAAGCGTTTTGTAGCCGAGTGTACCATATCCCTAAGCCGCTCCGCAGAATTGTCTTGTACACAGTTAGATTCATTAGTAGCTCTAAATGAACACAAGTGCAGTGAGAATTCATTCAGCTTGACCGGGTTTGCTTTACGGAAAAGGTTTTAAAGATCTAATGGAAATTTAGATACTGTAAGTGTGTTTTAGATATCTCAAGCTTTATTTATGTAGTAATTGATTATTTACCGTACATTGAGCCAGCGCCGCGATTCTATTGACAGAAGTGTACATCTCTTAGATACCGCTACTGTGTCACGTCTCTAACGTTCTGATGTTGAAAGACAGATGCACAAAAGCGGGAATATACATATTATCATATTAACTGGTTATGGGTTAAGGGTACCTACAAATAAAGTATATTATCATCCTCCTAGCTTTTTTCCCGGTTGTGGCTTAAAGGAGCCCGAGGTCTGCTTTGGCAACTAATCCCAAGATTTGGCAGAGGCACTAGTTTTACTAAAGCGACTGCAATCTGACCTTCCAACCCAGAGGAAAAACAAGACCTTATTGTGACTAAATCGGATTACTCACGATGTTTTCCTTCACTCAAAAGCGACTGTTACCTATAACCCGGTTACAATATATGTGGACCTGGCGTTGATGACGTCACGTCGGCGCTCTGGTACGGTACGGGGCGACCGCGGGTAGGTAAAAGAGAAGGGGGAGGGGCTTCACATTCCAGCGAGGTCCACAGATATTGTAACCGAGTTGTATATATCAAGTATCAACTGATGTTTGGTACACAGGTTTTTTGAAAAAAAGTGGTATGAGCCGCGGTTTTGAACCCACGACCTCTTAATTGAAAGTCGCGCGACTTACATACAAAAAAAAAACCGGCCAAGTGCGTATCGGGCCACGCGCAGTGTAGGGTTCCGTAGTTGCTTGTCTTTGTTAGATCGACGTGCGGTGCGATTGCGTCGGTCGAATTTGTACAATTGGGCTTTCCAAGTACACATTAAGTTCGTCGACTATTACTCGGTAACTACTTATGCCTTCTTGTCCGTGATAGTTTTCCTTTTAAATTCATTATATGTACTACTACCACTTTTTTTTTCACATCCCCAGTAGTAGCCATTTAGCCGGCAGGGGGGGACACATGACTCGAACAAAAATTAGGGCTTTAAAGCCCAATATCTCGCAAACGAATCACTGATTTCAAAAATGGTTATAGGAAACCCATAATAGTTTTGAACGAGCTATCCAACCATGAGTTTAACGAGAAAAAAAATTACATCCCCGCTTTAGGTGTAGGGGAGGTGTTTCAAAGATTTTATTGTACTGTTTTGTCGGCGTGATTGATTGATATACCCACGCCGAATTACAGTTTTCTAGTTGTTATGGTTGCTGAGCTACGCCGAAGACGGACAAACAGACAGACAGACAGACAGACAGACGGACGGACATGGCGAAACTATAAGGGTTCCTTGTTGTCTACGGAACCCTAAAAAACAGAAAAAGATAACCGTGTGCCAATAGGGAAGATGCAATAGTATCAACTTTGCTTTCATTTGAAAGAATCGCATATAGAATAGACCAAGAAAGTATTAAAACTTACGAATACTATAATTTATAGTCAAAAATTCCTGTTACAAACTGGCAATTCAAACTTTCGCGCCTAAACGGGTCTACAGTTCCTGTGACGTCACTCATGTGTGCCACTCGCCATATTTGTTTGTCCATGGTTCGTCCCTAGATGTCAGAGTTGCCTAAGTTTTTAATTTTGACAGGAGTGACGTTACCATACGCCGATTGTTGGATTAAAACACGTTCCGTTTCACGTTACTTCAAATAGTAATTATTGTTTGAAATTAGTATAAACTAAATTAAAAACGTTTCGGTAGCTAATAATAGTAAATATTATGATGACATGACAACGTCATGATGTATTTTCCCATCGTCCCTCATATGTCCTTCAAAATAAGCTAGTTGTTGTGTTGCTGTGTTTTAGCTTGTGTTGATGATTTCATCTCAGCACTTGAACTCTTTGCAGCTGTTCAACTCCTCGCCTAGTGCGAGTGGAGTGAACTGCCACGCGTTTCGCGGGTCATATAAGCCAGTGGATTGGCTACAAAACTTGTTCAACTCACCTGATTCCGGGAGGCGCGATGTTCGCTTCAACTCCGGTTGGTATCTGTCAAGGTTCAGTCAACTGTCAGGTCAAGTCAAGTTCAATCATGAGGGTCACCGGGGCTGAAGAAGCCGCCGTGGTGTACGGGCCGTCTCGCCAACAATCCGCGGCGTCAAATCACCAACTCTTCCGATGTCACCGAAATATCCACACAAAACACTCGGACACCCGTGTGTCTTCAAAGCGAGCGATATTACACAAAACAAGGAAAATGCGTTTCCAAATTATCCAAAAACACTCGTTCCCTTCGGGTCCGCAACAACGAGGTTATCTCTTTTTTCTCCGCCTTGACAAAGTGTCACTGTCAAAACCACAGACTCAAAAGAGGCGTACACACGTGAGGAGTTTAAGGGGGCGGGCAGACGGTCGGCCCGAACAATCACCCGCCTCGGAACGGCCTCTAAGCCGGTCCGCTATACTAGGGGAAGTCGCGATAGGGTTGCTACCGCTCGCTTCAGAACCGAGTCCCCAACCATGACCTCGGCAAACCGAGGGGTCCCGTCCTTACCGGGAAACAAATTAACGATGCGCCCCCGGCGCCATCGCAGTGGCGGAAGGTTAGCATCCTTAACTAGCACAAGGTCTCCAACTCTGGGGGGACTGGTTTTGTCAGTCCACTTGAGGCGCTGCTGCAAAACATGCAAATACTCTAATGACCATCTGGTCCAAAAGTTCTGAGCCATTTGTTGCAGCATCTGGTAGCGCGACAAACGACTGGAGGGTACGTCCCGGAGGGGGTGCTCCGGCAACGCTGCAAGTGGCTGGCCAATCAAGAAATGGCCTGGAGAGAGCGCTTCCAGGTCATTTGGGTCGGAGCTGAGCGGACACAACGGACGGGAATTGAGGACGGCCTCAATTCTACAAAACAACGTCGCGAGTTCCTCAAAAGTCAATACAGTTTGACCGACTACCCGATACATATGGGCTTTTGCTTGCTTCACGCAAGCCTCCCAGATTCCACCCCAGTGGGGGCAGCCTGGCGGATCGAACGTCCAGGTGATACCCCGACGGGAGAGGTCTGTTCCAATATCAATCTTATTTTCAAATAAAAATTTTACAACATCTTGTAAATAACGGTCGGCACCCTTGTAATTGGTTCCACAATCTGACCGGATCAGAGATGGGAGTCCCCTACGGGATACAAATCTATCCAATGCCGCAATAAAAGCCTCCGTCGTAAGATCACCAACAAGTTCAAGATGAGCAGCCTTGGTCGACAGGCATACGAAAACGCACAAATACGCTTTTACAACCTTCGCATTTCGAAGTCGCGACGTTTTCACTAAAAAAGGTCCCGCAAAATCGGTCCCAACCCTAGAGAAGGTCCTAGCCTCGTTGACCCGATCAGGAGGAAGGTCCCCCATCTGGGGCTGCATCGTGGCTGCCTTGAGCCGAAAGCAAGGCAAGCACCGAAACACGATGCTCCGAATAACCCGTCGGCTGTTCAATATCCAAAAGTCTCGCTGCAAAATGCCCAAGAGTGCATTGCAGCTGGCATGCGAGTTCTTTATGTGGCGGTCAATCACCAACAATTCCACCAGATGCCCCTTCTTAGGCAGCAAAATGGGGTGGCGCACCGAGTACGGCAAGCTAGCGTTGCGGAGCCGTCCTCCAACCCGGAGTGTACCCGACTCGTCAATGAACGGGTTGAGGCGTGCTATCGCCTTCGGTAGCTTAGGACGTCCCTGCCGCAGGGGCTTCAATACGTCCCCAAAGTGTTCTTCCTGCACAACCCTAATCCAATGATGTAGGGCGGCATTCCGCTCTTCTGTGGCGAGAACTCTAGCGCGTGACCGGTTGTCAGGGTGGCGACAATTGTGTATAAATCGCTTGACCCAGGCGGTCACTCCAACAAGCTTGTCGAGAGAGCTATACCGTTCTAGCAACCAAGCAGTGTCTGACACTGGAGCGGTCTCGACAAGGTGGACACCCAAGCCAGAGGATGGGGTCCCAATCATACAACTGGCAGGCCAGAGTGTCTCCGGTTCCAACAACCAATCTGGTCTCCACCACAGTGAGTGGGCAACAAGCTCAGGTGCCGTGCAACCCCTGGACGCCACGTCCGCTGGGTTCAGTTCACCTGGCACGTGTCTCCAAACCAAGGCAGTCTCCGAATTCTGGATTTGCGAGACCCGGTTGGCCACAAAGACCTCCAAAGTATGGAATGACGACTGCAGCCAACACAATACAATTTGGCTATCAGTCCATGCGTAGACACTCTCCTCAAGGTTCACGGTGTCCTTCAAGGTAGAGGCCACGTGGTTCAGTAGGCGTACAAGAAGAGCCGCTCCAGATAATTCCATTTTTGGGATTGTCAAACGCGTGCGAAGGGGAGCCACCTTGCTCTTCGCCATTACCAAGTGCAAATCGACCGATCCGGCGGAGCTGACCGTCCGCAAGTAAACGGCCGCTGCATACCCTCGCTCGGAGGCGTCGCAAAACCCGTGTAGGGTTACTCGGCATTTCCCGGCCGGCAACAGCTTACGCGGCAGTTCGACCAGATTTATCTCCGGGAGCGTGGAGAAGAAAACCTCCCAATCGCTCAACAAATTTCCGGATAGTGGATCATCCCAACCCAGTTGGACCATCCACAGGCGCTGCATAAATGCCTTCGCCGTGAAGATGACCGGCGCGATCCATCCATTCGGATCGTACGTCCTGGCCACCGTGGACAGCACAAGCCGCTTCGTCCAGACCCTCGGGGAATCCAGTTCCACCCGATAGGTGAACACATCTTGGACTGGTCGATATTGCACGCCTAGGACTGATAACATGTGCGGGCTCTCAACATTTTCGAACAGGTGCGGATCCTGCTGGTGATCCTCGGGGAGGCCGGCCACCACGGCCGGTGAGTTGGACATCCATTTGCGCAATTCATATCCACCCGTCCGCAAGAGTTCCACCAGCTCATCCCGCAAAACCAAAGCCTCTTCGACACTGTTTGCCCCGGTGCACACGTCATCGACAAATAAGTCCCGTTCCAAAATGGCGGACGCTCGAGGGAACCTCAGTCTCTCTCGAGATGCCAATTCTAACAAAGTTCGAATTGAAATGTACGGACTGCTCTTCAAGCCGTATGTATTCGTATTCAGCTCGTACACCAACATCGGTTCATCAGGGCTCTCACGCCACAAGATCAGCTGATACCGACGATCATCAGGATGGATCACTGTCTGCCGAAACATCATCCGGATGTCGGCGACGAACACCACCTGATGTTTCCTAAAATTTGTGAGGATATCCGTGATATCCTTGTGCAGCTTAGGACCTGCATGCAAACACTGGTTCAATGACACCCCAGTCGAGGTGGACGCGGACCCATCAAAGACCACACGAATCTTGGACTCCGGGGATTTTAGGACCGCGTGGTGCGGCAGGAAGCAGTGCTCCACTGTACTCCAGTCCGTCCGAGCCACCGACATGTGTCCCAAACCCTCGTACTCCCTCATGAAGTCCACATACTTCTGCCGGAAGAGCGCATCTCTTCTCATTCGGCGTTCCATCGAAACCAGCCGCTTCTCAGCCATCTCACGTGACGCTCCAAGAGGAGGTCGGTGGATGAGCAGAGGAAGTCGTGTTATGAACCGACCAGAGCAGAGGCGCCCAGTATTATTTTGGTAAAACCGTTCGCACTCTTCCTGCTCGGGGCTCATACGCGACGCGGTAGGTGGTTCCTCAATCTCCCAGAACCGTTGCACGGCTTCTGAAAGAGCAGTTCCAACCAGACAGCCCTCCTCAGTAGGAGGCGGTGGAGCCGCTAAAACCAAACCCATTACAGCATAGCCAAACACCGTTTCCAGTGTAACCAGTCCGCCAGGCTGTAAGGTACGGTTGCCGCTCAACAGCACCCGCCCAAGAACGTCTGCACCCAGCAACACGTCAATCGGACCAGGTCTGTCAAATCCAGCATCCGCCAGAACTAATCCAGCTGTCAAACTCCGAACCTCTGGAGGCAGCTTCACCTGGGGGAGTCTCCCCACCACTTCATCCAATACTAACGCGGGAGCATTAATCCTCGCGCGTGAAGTGGGACCCGGTCCAAAGGTGAGTAAGGTCTGCCCTACCAGATTTGACACTGTCACATTGCCTACCCCACGTATACTTTCCGGGTGGGGTTTCACAACCAAGCCCAACTGTCGCACCAACCTACTGGATACCATGCAGCCTTGCGCTCCCGTGTCAAGGAGAGAGCGCACGCAGGCTGATCCTCCGCCAGGGCCCCAAACACAAACCGAAGCCGTGGGCAATAACACGGTCTCCAAGGGCGTGGCGGTGGCTGGTGCGTGGGCGGCGTATCCCTAGCAGGGATAACGCGTTGCATCCTTTTCCGCATGGGCGGGCCGCTCGTACCGCTCGAGCGGGTCCCACTCCGGCTGGTACTGCCGTCGCGCCATGCGTGCCGCCTGCGGCCCCTGGTATGTCCTACTCCGGCCGTACACCGGAGGTCCCGACCCCCAGCGGGGTCGCTCCACAAGCGGCGGCGACATCCGTGGCGCCTGCCGGGGTGGAGGCGTTTGCGGGCACCCGCCCGTAAGGACCCCCCGTTGGGGCACGGGTGCGTGCGAAGTAGTCGCGTAGTTTTGTAGGGGGGGGGGGAGGGGGGTGTTACCCGACGTCCCCACTTCTCCTCGGCCATGGGCCCCTGGTCAGCCCGCTGCTGACTCCGAACAGGGGAGCATGACCCCTGCGCAGGGGGGGGGGGAGGTGTATCCCCACTGCGGTTCATGCATAAAATGGGGTGGTGCTTCCCACCACAGGACTTACACGCCTGCGGGTGGGCACAATCTCGCACAAAATGTGGGCCCAAGCAAACAAAGCACCATTGCCGCTGCTTAGCAATGTTGCGGCGTCCCACAACCCGCTGCGCAAGAAACTTCGGACACGCTGGCACCCGATGGCCAGGGTTCTTGCAGCATAGGCAGACTTCAGGGTCCAATGCACTGGTATTATATTGGTGAGGACCCGCTGGTTGTGGGGCCGATTTGCCCCACCCTCCCCTTTGAGGTGCAACTCTCCCCTGGGCCCGCTGGGCCCCAGGAGGCCTCGGGGGTGGAGGTAGATCCGAGGTGTCGGCCCGTCGACACTCAAGTTCCAATTGGTCGATAAGATTGGTGAAGGTCGGCAGATGCTGAGCACTTTCACCACCATACCGGTGCTCAAACCTGGCCCGTACATCAGCCGGCAGCCGGTTCAACAAAAAATTCAACAGTATGTAGGACCACTGGTCCACCGGCAAACCAAGGTTCTCTAACCCTTTGGTCGCTGTCAAAACAGGATTCAGCATTTTCAGCCGGATGTCTGAAGCCTGAGCGATCCGAGGGATATTCCAGATCTTAGTCATAAGAGTATCCGCAAGTCGCCGCACGTTCTGGTATCGGTCCCTCAGCAACGTGCGCGCGATTTCATAATTGTCGTCGGTGACCGACAAATGCGCGATCAAGTCGCGCGGCTCCCCGACGAGAGCAGACATCAGCTGCGCCAACTTCAACGCCGCTGGCAGGTCCGTCCGGGCATGCACCAAGCTATCAAAGAGGTCGATGAAGCTGGTCCACTCGTCCAGGTCTCCTCGGAAGACCGGCATCTGTATGGCTGGCAAGCGCGCTGCCAACCCTGGGTTATAGATAACTGCGTGTTTCGGAACGTCCCGGGCCGCACCATTCCGAACCCGCAGTATCTTAGAAGCCCTCTCGATAATCCTGTCCCCAAAATCCATACATTGCTCAAAGTCCCGCTCCACCTGCTCGGTCTCCGGGGTCGTCCGGCCGGGCTCCGCTAGGTAGAGTTCAACCTGGAACTCCACAGCCTTAAGACGGTCTGACACCTCCTCGTACCGGGTCAACAAAGCCTCCTCCCGGTCATTTCTGTCAACCAAAGCTGCTGCAGATGAAAACCAACGCAGTGCAGACTGGATCTTAGCCTTAGGTGTAGATCCCATTTTAAATTAATTTCCAACAATACCAGAGAAAATTAAAATTAATTTAATTAATGTGGAAATTCCAATCTCTTGGTCACCCTAGTGAATCAAAACCAAATATCAACTCAATTACAGAAATGCCTTACAATAACAACCAATATAGATTCTCAAAACGCAGTGGAAGCTCAAATTATAATCTATAATTGGCTAGTTACATCACTTGTACAATAATATAGCTTACAACTAATATTTATGGTAACCTTATATTTTAGCTTATATTCTTAGCAACCTTGGCCGCTTATAGCAAACGGAATAAAACAAATGCCTTATTACCAAACAACAAGCTATGAAAGGCTTCCCAAATTACAATCAAACAAATATGTGGCTTAAATTTGCCTTCAACTATTTTCCAAATTAAATTGTACCAAACACTGGTAATCACCTTCCGGAGGTTGTAATCTCACTAATTTGCACTGCAAGTACAATAATTTCGTGCAATCTACAGTACAAAACACTTGCAGTGCCACAAAATAGAAGTCTTAAATACTTGTAGCTAAATTTGATTTCAACAAATAACCTCAAAATGCCCTTTTTTACCCAAAAGGAAAAAACTATCAAAATTCGCGTTTTTTCCTTGTGAGTAACCACGCTCTGGGTACCAAAAATTGTTCAACTCCTCGCCTAGTGCGAGTGGAGTGAACTGCCACGCGTTTCGCGGGTCATATAAGCCAGTGGATTGGCTACAAAACTTGTTCAACTCACCTGATTCCGGGAGGCGCGATGTTCGCTTCAACTCCGGTTGGTATCTGTCAAGGTTCAGTCAACTGTCAGGTCAAGTCAAGTTCAATCATGAGGGTCACCGGGGCTGAAGAAGCCGCCGTGGTGTACGGGCCGTCTCGCCAACAATCCGCGGCGTCAAATCACCAACTCTTCCGATGTCACCGAAATATCCACACAAAACACTCGGACACCCGTGTGTCTTCAAAGCGAGCGATATTACACAAAACAAGGAAAATGCGTTTCCAAATTATCCAAAAACACTCGTTCCCTTCGGGTCCGCAACAACGAGGTTATCTCTTTTTTCTCCGCCTTGACAAAGTGTCACTGTCAAAACCACAGACTCAAAAGAGGCGTACACACGTGAGGAGTTTAAGGGGGCGGGCAGACGGTCGGCCCGAACAGCAGCTATACACGTAATCACCGTGCACCGGGACTGTCTGATTGCATACAGCTTAGATTATTCATGTGGTTGCGTACTGCGTTATTGCCGTAAACAGCACACATTACTCATGTGTGTCGTCCGAGATGGCAAGATAAAGCAGACGTACTCTTCTGACAAGTAAGAGGGAGTAGGACATCACAAGCTAGCCATATAAGGCCGTATAAATTATATGTTATATACTTACTATAGTTTTGGAGTTAGGCCAAATCCGCGTTTGTCGGTGTGGACCGCATCAGTTAGATTATTATCTGTCAATTATAATAAACATTAAACATTCACTTGTTTTTTTGCATAACGACAATATTTAATTATATACAAATTCAACAAAAGGTAAATGATTGCGATTCAGCGAGAAAACGCTGCCAGCATCATAAGAATAAGAATAATTTATTGAAAAATCCTTATTGCAATTGGTACATTGTGCTTGCACTGTTACATCTTAGATGAATTGATTAACAGCGCCTGATCTAGGATATATTTTGAATAAGCAAACAATTTAACAAATTAAAATCATAAACATCAATGACATAAATGGCTAATCATCTTAAAACTCAACCCTGCACGTGTCCACTGGGTGGTACTAAAAAGTGACAAACTTTAAAAGGCCAAAAATAATTTTTGCCATACGATTAAATCAATCTTAAAATTATACTTGCATATGAAATTATATAATATTTCGTTCATTATATTTAATTTACATATGGCATTGCAGTCGTCTAAAACAACGGTAAACTAGGTCAATCCAGTTTATTTAATTAGTAACTGGACTTTTACCTTAGTGCATAATAATAAGCACACAGTTTCATAGGTGTACGGTTAGAAGGATACGTTTCAAAATGACGAGTTAGTAATTAAAGTATTATAGTGACAGATCTTGTATATAGTCAATATGAACCTTTTGTCAACTTTTTTAGGAACTTCGTATCATAGTAACTATTCCGAAAACTCGCTTTTGTATCGCTGCGACAAGTCATCGTCATATAACCGCTCTTAGTAGCATATGATTGCTATAAGCGTGTAATCGGTCCTTAAATAATCATAGCCCAAAAAACAAAAGCCGATACGTAATTCTTCTCTAAATTTTCAACGCTGGTAAACCTTGATACGTAATTCCAGTTCCCTGCGAGGTGCCTCCAACAGAGATGCACTAACAGCTCTCTCGGTCCAGCGAACTTGATCTGGGTCACATCCTGCCCGTAATTTGTAGCTAAGCTTGCGGCGACTACCTATAAGTTGTACACGCGACTTCGTCTGCTTGAATATCATTATCACAAAGGGTCACCTCCTGTAGTAGCGTGGCAGCTTTGTGATATTAATTATGCAAAAAAAGAACCTAAGATTCCGTTGGAAATGAGAAGGTAACAACGTTTAAAAGTTTGGTAATAAGGCTTTGTAAAGATGGAAGTCATTTTAAATATTATGGAACGGTTCAGTCACGTCAATGACGTCGAATATCGTTCAAAATGTGCTATGTGCGCCCTGGCATCGCAAGCGCTCATGATTAAGGAATATGTATTGGTTCGATACATGTCGAGCGTTATCGACCTCAACCACGGTGATTGACACGTTTCATAATATTTTAATATGTCCGAGACTCGCGGAAGTCATCGTTCCTTGTAACGAGTCTCCTAGCCACAAAGTAACAATTAACGCCCGCTAAGCATACGAAAAATCCCGCTTCCTCGCCAAGGGAAATCTACTCTTCACGAGCGGTAAAAAAAGAAAGTATCTGATCACATATTTATAGCTTTTTGTTCTTACAACACTTAAAATATTGCGAGTACAAGATTGATTCATGTGGAAAAGCCCACTGTATTTTCTACTGCGCTGAGCAAGTCTTCACCTTGATCTTTTTTTATTTTGTACACAGAAAATAACGTGCAGTAAATGCCTTACTAGACTTCAGCCGTTCGGCGCCAACGGTGAGCCATGAAATTTCATTTCAGGTTTCATCTCAGCAATTTACTGGAATGGCCTAGGGGTCAACGAACGCTCGGCCCACGGGTACAATATCAGCTAAGACAATATTACCACTGGTTGCCATGTGTTCAGTAAAATATTACGAGTATGCTAGCAGACTGCACATATTACTCCTAAGTGACTTTGGCATGTGTTGAATACGGCTTTGTCAAAATGGCTGAAGACTAAAAAAATATGGTTTATGGGTAAATGTCTAATAGAGAAAAGACATCTTCGCACATCTATGGTTAATATTCATACGTATTTGTAATACCTAACGACATCTTTTGACGACCGGTTCGCCTAGTGGGTAGTGACGCTGCCTACGAAGCTGAAGGGTTCGAATCCCGGTAAAGGCAAATATTTGTCTGAGGAGAATGAATATTTGTTTCTGAGTCATGGAAGTTTTTCTATGTATTTAAGTATTTATATCTTTTATATATATCGTCGTCTAGTACCCATAACACAAGCCTTACTGAGCTTACTATGGGACTAGGTCGATTTGTGTAAGATTGTCCCCTAATATTTATTTATTTATTTATTTTCACTCCAATATACCTACATATTTATAGAATCATACTATGTTTAGGGCCTGTTTCACAATCGCCGGATAAAGTTATCTGCCAGTTAAAATTATTGCTATCCTTTTCTCCCGTTATATAAAATAAAAGTGACAGCCAACATTTATCTGACGGATATATGTTTAACTGGAGATTGTTAAACAGGCCCTTAGTCTTGCCAGTAGGACCCAGAAATATCAACGAATGTATCTGTGAGCTGTAGAAATCACAAGCCCGCCATTTTTTTTATTGAACGTCATAAAACTTCACGAGAGTCAGTTGAGGAATGCGCCCTGTAGAGGAGAACAGACATACAAAAGAATTTGAATCGGAGAACTTCGTTCGCTTCGCTCGCTCGTTATTTCGTGCCAATCTCACAAAACCGAACTAGTCATAAACTAACCAAAGCTTGCTGGTGTGGTACCTACTAGTCAAGGGTTTTAGTTTAGATGACATTATATACATATTTCGATGGAAAGGTTAAGAAAGATATGTTCGTACTCATAACACAAATAAATGCCCTTACCGGGATTCGAACCTGGGAATCAGCTTCGCAGACAGGCTCACTGTCGTTAATTACTTTCCTGCTATTTAAGGCCCAATAGAAAAGCCACCCACCAAAATGAGTCTTTTTAGGTAAAATTTATTTTACTTCAGAGGAGAATTGCGTGGAAACGAGCATTAGGAAAAGACAACTTTAATGATTACCGTACAATAACGTTACCCAGTCGAGCAGACGTTGACATTAACTTCAAAATCTACTAGAACTTTCGTAATATTCTAGGCAAGGTCAACTTGTTCGAGGGTTGTTTTGCTTCATTTAATATTAAATAAAAATCCCCGCCCAACAGTCCGTCAGACGGTAAGATGAAGTAGGTTGTTGCTGCTCAAATAAAGTGAAATGTTTATAAGAAACGTACGGATCCACTTGACAAATGTGTGGACTTCCGGACCGCCAGCCATTTTATCCAGACGCTCACTTGGAAATAGGTATTACATGGGAAAATAATATTGTCTTTAGATGAGGAGCAGGCTTATGTCCAGTAGTGGACGTCTTTCCGCTGATATGATGATGATAATGATAAGCTAGAATTAACATTAAAATACGAAAAGGCGGGGACCATCACCGAACACGATCACCAGTCACTTAATTTTGTACTATCTAAATTAAATTATGACTTGAGCTGAGGTTAGACGTCTAATGTGTAGTTTGTTCCCATTTAGACGACGAAAAGTACTTCACGCGGAATTGTCTTCTTTTGTCCCTAAATATGAAAGGAAAAGATAAATAAGAGACGGCATACAACTGAACGAAGTGTGGCACGTGTAGGTACTGGAGTAGCTATTGCTTGTTCTGTTGTTTATGTGTAATTGGTAGTGTTCGGAGTTTCGGTGGCAAATTTCACAGAGGAGTGGAGTCGCCTAACTATTTTTTTGATTAAACGAATAACGATTAAATGAATAATTTTGCATAATACTCCTTATAAAATATCTTGCGAGCATTACCTACTTATACCACGATAACACAGGACTACTAATAACACAAGTATGTAGGTAAACATTGTTGAATAAATTTATTTATTTTTATTTATTACATACGTACAACATGTCACCAAAACAGTCGGGACAGTATAATGTTTGTACCTGCCGCCAATTAATGTCATACTAAGAACTTCAGGTAAATGAATAATTTATTTATTCAAATCTTAAAAA
Source organism: Epinotia ramella (assembly GCA_947578815.1). Taxonomy (NCBI): domain Eukaryota; kingdom Metazoa; phylum Arthropoda; class Insecta; order Lepidoptera; family Tortricidae; genus Epinotia; species Epinotia ramella. The sequence continues at coordinate 34,850,995 of OX388202.1, forward strand.
GTTAATCACAAAAACGACTCCATTATCCTCTGTGAAATTTGCCACCGAAACTCCGAACACTAGTAATTGGTTTACAACCCTACTTGAAGATAACAATTAAACAGCAGATCAAACTATAAAGAGGCCATACGTTGAACTCTGCTCATCAACTCGGCATTGAGTCTTGTATTTTGCACAAACATTTCGATTATTTTAACTTTGCTCGATTTTAGAACCAAAATGCCTGACAATTACTCTGTTATGTTAACAGTTAAGTTTTCAGCCAATCACAATTTGAATTTTAAATCTAGTCATTTGTGTTTTCGTTACCGAGGAAAGGTTCGAAACTTTCGCATAATTTGCCCGTGCATTCGTTTACATTAGTAATTGGGGAACTTTGGCAACCTAGAATATTATTTGATAAAGGTTGGAAACAGGCCCTTTTTAGTTTGTTTTGTTATTTAAATAACTTCATTGCCAAGGGATTAGAAATGAAATGAGTGCCAACCAATATTTTACCTTATCTACATTTTAGGTATAAAAACTTTATTTCTTTAGAGATTTAACGACATTTGTCCCAATAAAGCATTCCCGAAGAGAGTTGCATTTTTATTTCTCGTGCGTGAAAGACACAAACGTGTCTCTAACTGCAAGAGAAAAAAAACAATAACACTCCTTAATGAGAACAAGCACATACCAATTTCCTCTAACAAATGAAGCCTCAGGCTACCTAAAACGGGTTTATTCAATAATACAAACCCAATCCTTTTAGATGAAGCACGAAATCCAATTTGGGCTGGTCAGTCAATCTCTGAGATAATTCTAGGAGCTAATAGGCAAATTCTTTAGTGGTTTAGGTATCGCTTCAGGCAATCTAAATTCCTATTGCTTGGTCAAAGGTATTTGTGCAAAATGGACCCACCATTTCTAATCGATATCGTTTGCGTAGATTCTGAGAGGCATTTATGTTTTCGCTTAGAGTTTGGTTTTAGTTAATGTTTGACCAACACTACATTCCCATTTCATCAAAAGTAGCGTTGTTTTTATGGGTTGTTACTTAAAATTAATTTATCAGTTTGAAATCTCCGGTCTTTATAAGCTGACAAAAACTCACTGTTATTATCTTTATTAAAGCAAGTAAAATATGTACCAGATTGAATCTTATAAAAATGATGCAAAAAGCTTATTAAGTATCATTCCGGTAAAAATACGTATGCAGAAATAATATAAATAAAAATTAAAATAATATTAGGGGACAATCTTACACAAATCGACCTAGTCCCATAGTAAGCTCATTAAGGCTTGTGTTATGGGTACTAGACGACGATTTATATAATAGATATAAATACTTAAATACATAGAAAACTTCCATGACTCAGAAACAAATATTCATGCTCATCACACAAATATTTGCCCTTACCGGGATTCGAACTCAGGACCTTCAGCTTCGTAGGCAGCGTCACTACCCACTAGACTAACCGGTCGTCAATAGGTATATAAATAATGTCATGATCTTAGTAACATTTCTAAATACTTACAGATATTGTCTTTAAGTATTTGTATGTAATGTATGCATGTATTGATTATGATACTCTTTTACACCTAGGTAAATTGATAATGTTAAAACACACATGCATTGAGAGATAAGTACTAGATCACACGACATTCGCAGCTACCTCTCACACGTCCATATACCCTTCTCAGACAATGGACGCTATGTGGTAGTTAACGGGGGAAAAGCTTATAATACTATTTCCTTATACAACCTTCAAAATAATGAAGTACAATATCGGTGGACAATGACTGAATATACACTGAAAATACCTGAAGAATGAGATATACTTTGTTTTAGTTTAGATGGCGAAAAGTAGGTACTTAAAACCATCCTTTACCGACATTTATGCATTAATATCTTCATATATGCATCTTTTTTTTTATTACGAAAATCAAACAAGTCGGTATGTCGGTGTGTCGTTAGGCCCAAAGCGTACTAAGAATAAACAATAGCCCAAACAGTAACTAGATACTCCAGCACGGCTATCACGGCGAGCTTTCTCGATTTTTCTTGCAATATCCGTCTCTCTCTTATTAGAACACTTAGAACAAGAGGCATAGTGCGAGAAAAATCGAAAGTATGTCGCGGCCGTCCCATGATAGACGTGCAGAGGGGTAATCACGAAACGTTTCGAACGCGCGTTTGGACATTTTATTTTAACTGATATTTTTCCATATAAAAAGTGACATTCAGATCTACCAGACGCGCGTACCTACCATGCATTACAGTGACCGACCTGAGGGGTAATCACGTAGCGTTCCGAACGCGCGTTAGCAAAATAAAACTGTCATTTTGCCATTTAAAATTTGTCATTTATGTAGATCTACCTGACGCGCGTACAATGCGATACCGTGATCGACCTGCAGTACACGTGTCACACTTCGGCTTTAAAATCTAAAATATATCAGGGATTACATGATTAAAGACACTATGATTTAACACAAACATATACTTATGCTGTTACCTGTTCTGTACGATAAAATGCTTACATTATACATGCGTAATGTAAATTAACTCTAAAGTTGAGGCAGTACCTATCAAACATTTATATTTATTGTTCCAATTATTCCACTCAAATTATATTGGATTCAGGTCCCAAGAGTCCAATTAAATAATTATTCCGAACGCGCAGGTTTCTGTTCGATGTTTTCCTCTAGGGCCGAGGTGCAAATAAATATTCGCTCCCGGAAAAATAATTAACAGACTGATGTTGACACAGTTTCCCGTGTTATTTACTTTCTTGTTAACAGCACATTTTGTGTTTTCTTTGTATAACAATAAAGGTGCAAAACAAGCATTGATTGGAGGTTCAGGGTATATTTAATGTATGATTAAATCAGCAATTTATTGGGGTTTGTAACTGTCATGGATAAGGTTTATATGCAGGGGGGTTAGTTATTATAGGCTTTTCTGTTTTGCTGCAACGCGCATAGCAATTTGTATGTAGGTTTAGGCGTTTTCTTTTATAGTTTATTTCATACTGTGTATCGAATATTTTTACTGATTCTATTGCTATTTTGTTTGGCTTAATTAATCTATCAATTTAAAATGATATCAAGGGAGCATGTCTCCTTGAGGTATAACTATAGTTAATCGACTATCAGTCTGGGAATTAATTTTCTCACTAAGACCCAGAAAGGAGATTTTAATTGCTGCTGGTGGCATAATTTTATTTTTTCGTGTATAAGTTTGACGAGTGGAATTCGAGAGGGGAGGCCTTTGCTTTGCTAGGGAAAAAAATGTAAGAAAGCTCAAAATGCACATTCAATTTTAAAGGATTGGCCAGAGACTGCTCAGGAACGTATAGTTTGGAAACGGATGGGGGCAGCAGTGTGACAGAACAGGCTCTTAATAATAAATACTGATAAGTTTGAAAAACATAGCACTAGAAAATAAAAGATGTCAACCTTTGTAGCCAACGTCTGAGCAGGCATGAAATATACTAAACAATTTTTTACGCAAAATATACGTGCAACAAGATTAAATAAAAGAAGACAAGACACACAGAACATATGAAAAATAACTTCAACGATTCTAGACTACAATGAATAATAAAAAAATGAGCAGCGCAGCGTCATATAGCTCTTCGCCAATTGCAGTCTTAAATCTGAAGTCACAATCGTCACAAATTCAACACGAACCTTGAAGATCGTAAGATTATACATTCCGCATACTGTAGAAAGTACTAATGACGGTTACATACCCGCCGCGACGGCGTCAAAGCCTTTGTATTACATCCTACTCGCACACAAAGAAAATTAACATCCTGCGTAATCATGGCACCCGCTCTCACGCCAACTTCTCATTCCGACTGACGTGGGATGAAACGGTTCCTACTATTTGACATTAGAAATGGAAAAAGGTTTTTCTGCATCACCTTTTTAAGTTTTATGTGGAAATAGCGCTATCGTTGATGTAACGCTGATACGAAGATCAAAGCCATATAAATTTTACTAGTGAATTAGACTGGGAATTGCCTGCATCTAGCTTTCCAATATGCGCATCTACCTTTTTACTTTTTATTGTTTTAATATCGTTAAATTCCTTGACTAATACTTACACTTGTTTGTAGTAACTTTTTTTCACTAAATCTATAAAACTACCTTGCAATTTTAGTAGTCCAGCTGATGAGTCAAATGGTTATTACAACCACAATTTGCTCATACGTTTAAATTAAATTAAATTCATACATTGGAATTACTCAAAGGCCAATGAAACTTAATTTCGCGCTTTTTTAAACTATATATTAGTACCTTCTAAATAAAATAAAATAAAATAAAATAAAGAAAAAACATTTATTTCAGAATACATGTTCCATAATTTATAACATACAAGCATAGTTTACTAAATAGACCAAGAATTTTGTCAATTAAAAGTACCTAATGTATAAAATTTGTATGTATCTAATTGAAGAGGACATAAATGAGCTTTTTATTGTTTTCCCAGCCTAGCCTGCGAGCTGCATGGTTTATAAACAATAAACTGAATACCTTTTCTGTTTTAATACTTTACCCGTATATTACTCACTTGATATTTCTGAAGGAAATTATTAATAAAAATGAGGACGAGAATAATGTTTAATAAAACTGCATGCATCACTTTATTGTCAGAGATAAGCCATTCGGTATTCAAATCGACACCCTGGAGTGGATTATCGTCCATTTCTGGTGTCCGGGCTAGTGATGTGCTGAACCATTCCTATGAAATGATGAATATACAAGTTGGAAAGGAAGAATGAAAATATTTATTCAAGACGCTGTACAGATAAAATATTATACAATAAACATTTTTATTTGAAACTGGTGACCGAAGAGCTGGCGGCTTTCTCGCGCAACGCATCAGCATTGCAATTCAGCCAGGAAATACCGCCAGGGCCCTCGGTACAATGCCTCGAGAACTTTTTTTTAGATTTAACTTAGTTTTAATTTAATTTAGTCAATGTGGATTATAAATAATCTTGTATAATACTTTAGAAAATAAATGCTATTATAGAATCTTTAGATTATATTTGAAATATCACTAGCTAAATCACCATGTGCGACCAATACAACTATCTGGGTAGTATTTTGCACAATTTAGGGAACATAGAATGCAACATTCAGCACCGAATAGCCGCTGCATGGCTTTAATGGCGAGAAGTGACTGGTGTCACATGTGACAGAAGAATTCCGGTTAAACTTAAAGGTCTGGTATACAAAAGCATCATAAGGCCGGTTCTCATGTATGGCAGCGAGACGTGAGCGTTAACTCAAAAGTATGTCCATACCATCCAAGTTGCCGTAATGAAGATGTTACGGTGGATGTGCGGCATTACCAGGGTCGATAAAATCCGCAATGAGTACGTACGAGGAAGCCTGGGCGTCCGTGACATCGCCGACAAGATTCAAGAAAGCCGGCTGCGATGGTATGGTCATGTGAAGAGGAGGCCACCAAATTATGTTGGTAACTTGGGACTACAACTTTCCGTCTCTGATCCAAGATCCAGGGGCAGACCCAGAACAAGATGGAAGGATGTAGTGCAAGATCCAGGGGCAGACCCAGAACAAGATGGAAGGATGTAGTGCAAGATCCAGGGGCAGACCCAGAACAAGATGGAAGGATGTAGTGCAAGATCCAGGGGCAGACCCAGAACAAGATGGAAGGATGTAGTGCAAGATCCAGGGGCAGACCCAGAACAAGATGGAAGGATGTAGTGCAAAGAGACATGAGAGAATGCAAGTTATCCGAAACAGATGTCGAGGGCAGAGCGAAGTGGAGAAGTAAGACGAGGAAAGCTGACCCCACCACCATGTGAGACTAGCTAGCTTGCTAGTTTTGTCAGTTGTACCCTTAAGGAACCCGGGGTCCACTCTTGCACCTAATCCCAAAGTTTAAAAACTAGTGCCTATAAGTTTTACGAAAGTGACTGCCATCTAACCATCGAACACAGAAGGACGACTACACCATGTTAAAGTGGGCAAAAACTTTTAATGCCATTACACAGGACTTTGGTCCGAGTGCTCTTTTTTTCCTGAATAAATATAATGTATTTGTAAAAGTTAAAAGACTAAAGACAATTTACAAGCGGCTGACATCCTCACTGTAATCCGATATTGCCCAATTACTAACGTCACATCACTAGTCTCGGTCCATACATCAATCACGTCATAGCTATTGTTCTTCAGGCTTGGTCTGATATTCGGGCTCTTAAAGCTGAAACTCATATCGATGCTTATCTAAAACAACTCTGTATCTCAAAAACTGTGTTTTTTCAGGGCAGAGGTTTAAAAAAATCCCAAAAAAGATATTGTTATATTTTTTTATTAAGATAACCAATTTAAAATCTTCTTTTACTCACAGTTTCCTCTGTCATCCAGTTATTTAAACTCAAGAGAATAAAAAAAAAACAACAAAAAACTACACAAAAAAAACTCAAAAATGTACTACAGCTTAGAGTTGTGACATGATATTTATATACTTTGGATAAGTTTTTATGTGTACTAACGTCTCAATAGAAAATAATTCAAAAAAAAATTATTTTCTTATGAATAATAGTGTATTATTCGTCTTTAAGACAAACGTATATATAAAATATTAAAGGAATACTGACTTATTTTGCTTTGTTTCTCAAATATTCTTTTTTAATATGGACAATAATGGCCTTAAACGAAATACATCACAATAATACTTAAACTATATAGACAATAACGGTAATAGTTTAGTTTACAACACTTGGTATGGATGTAAATTAGTAACTCTTTTTTAAAGATTCAAAGATTCAAAGATAATATATTATTATGGACTTTAAGGCTCCATAAAAATGTTTTGCACGCCTGCACGTAGGCAGAATGCACTGGACGATTATGTTGTATTTTTAAGAACTATGTAACTGCATTCCGAGCAAAATAAAAATATTTGAGTCTTTGAAATCTTTGAACCTCGTGGGGGGCCTAGCTACGATGCGCCATCCGGTACGTGGTCACATCTCGAGAACCTTTCCGCCCCAACGGCCATCGCTTCTACGTGCAATGTGCCCAGCCCATTGCCACTTAAGTTTAGCGATTTGGAGGGCTATATCGGTTACCTTGATTTTGCTGCGGTAGCCTCATTTCTGATGCGATTGCGCAGAGAAACTCCCAGCATAGCCCTCTCCATTGCTCTTTGGGTGACTTTGAGCCTTCTTATGGGGAACCGTCTACGTTTCCGTGTCATACGTCATCACACAGTGAGGTAGTGGCAACACACACTGGTCAAAGACTCTCGTCTTGAGACATTGCGAAGTATTGGACGAAAAGATGTGCCGTAGGTTCCCGAATGCTGCCCAGCCGAGTCGGACTCTTACTCAAAGTTGGACCTATCTAACTTGAAAGTCTGAAGAAGTCTTGAAAGTGTCCGATTGACATGACCTTTGTCTTATCCATGTTCATCCTTAGACCAACTCGCTCGGAGGCTTTACTAAGGTCATCGAGCATAGTACTCAAGTCCTCCATGGTCTCAGCCAAGACTACTATATCATCAGCAAACCAAAGGTAATTAATGTACTCAACGTTTATGTTGATGCCTAGCCTTCTCCAGTCTAGAGTCTTGAAAACGTCCTCCATTGCAGCGGTGTACAGTTTTGGGGAAATAACATTCACTTGCCTAACACGCCGCTGTAGCGGAATACGTTTCAAGCTCCGATCCTGGAGTGGGACTGACATAGTGACGTTCTCGTACAAACACTTCAGTACTTCGATATAGCGGCAGTCCACTTTTCACCGATGGAGAGACTGTAGTACAGCCCAGGTTTCGATTGAATCGAAAGCTTTCTCCACGAACGCTAAGCAGAGAGGCAAGTTTTACTTTCCAGTCTTCTGTATAACCTGGCGGAGCGTATGAATGTGGTCTACGGTACTAAAACGAAAACCGGCTTATTCGGGAGGCTGGAAGTCACTAAGCCTGCATGCGAGGCGATTCGTAATGACTCTTGAAAACAGCTTGCAAACATGGCTCAGAAGTGAGATGGGTCGGTAATTCATCAGCAGGGTTTTGTTCCCCTTTTTGAAGAACAGCACCCCTTACCTCTGTTCCACGCCTTTGGCGTTCTCCCTTCCAGTAGGACGGTGTCGAACAACTTCTGAAGGGTCGTAAGGATCGGTTTTCTACCCGCCGTCATGAGTTTGGCTGTAATTCCGTCTTCACCGGGTGCCTTGTTGTTCTTAAGCTGTTTCAGAGCCATTCTAATCTCGTACAGGCTGATGTCCGGGATGTCGTCGGTAAAGTGTCGGGTTGGTCTAGCTAGGGTCTTCCGCCAGACCAACTTCGGGTCTGCGAGTTGACGTGTATACGATATGTATGACGTGTAAAAACGCACTCACTCCAAAGCTCAGGTTTGGAAAAAACGACTCTCCAGTTTTTTACCTTGCGAGCTGGCTCTGCCCAATAGACTCGATCGAGATCTCGTGCGAACACATTAGAGCCCTTATTTCGCTCTATGGCCTCTTCAATACGGTTCGTAGTGAATTGGCGCAGATCGCGGGTAAGGGGCTTGGAGATCTGTTTATTTAGCTGCCGGTATAAAGTAGCATCGTTTGAAGACTGCAGAATCATTTCACTCCTTTCCTTCATGAGCTTCTGAGTGGAGCTAGAGAGCCTTTGTGTTCTGATGGCCCGCTGGGCCTCGAAGAACATAGACCCAGTGGCACGGACAGGTTCCACAAAACCTAGGCAATCGAAACGGTTTTTGAGTTCCAGCTGAAAGCTCTTGGGGTCACCCAAAGGGCAATGGAGAGGGCTATGCCGGGAGTTTCTCTGCGCGATCGCATCAGAAATGAGGCTACCCGCAGCAAAACCAAAGCAGATTTCGGATATTTTTTCCAGTTCGCGTGTTCATTTCTATAACCAAAGTATAATATAGTCAACTGAATGAGTTACTGAATCTTTGACACAAATTCAGCCACGAAAGTGAGGCAGGACAAACCCTTAAATAGTGTCCATAATAAAAATATAATTATTATTGTTATTATACCACTTTTTATACAAAAATCTGGCTGTGACAGACGGACAGCCTCCGAGTGATCGCATAAAAGTGTTCCGCTGGACCAATTTTGGTACGGAACACTAAAAAGAGACGCACACGAGTAATTGAAGTCCCCATGTACATGGAGCATGTAGTAGGTATGTATCTTATACTTATCTTTTTTGATATTACAAAATAAATAAATATTAGAGGTTAATCTTACACAAATCGAACTAGGCCCATAGCTAAGCTCAATAAGGCTTGTGTTGTATATTATTATTTTAATTGATATAAATACATAAATACCGAGCAAATACCTTTTTTGCAATACATATAACATTTTAATAAGTTTATCATCGTGCTGCTTACCTATTTATAGTGGTTTTTCTCGTTTTGAATCAAGAAACTAAATGCATATTTATGATGAACATAGTCCAAATTCGTATACCAATAATGATGTAAATCTTATGTAGTATAGGGGCTTATTTTGCTTACATGAACAAGTCAACTTTCCATATTTTCGTGAATACTCGTTTATTTGTGGTTAAGTCAAAACATCGGTACTTACTGTTTAACGGAAAGTGTCCCATCCATGAATAATCCTATATTGCAAAAAATTTCGCTAGTGTTCCACTGAGCTATTTCGCGTAATGCCGCTGTTGTACAAACAAATTGATGTGTTTTAACGAATTATTTGGGGATGTGCCGGTAGTCAACAAAAAAACGTGGTGACGGCGTCGATCACTATGGCTCATCTGGCCTACGGACGGTCTTCCAGATAAAATGACGTCGACACCCCACCAATGGCATAACGGCACAATGCTGCCACGGTGGCAATTTTTTGAATTAGAACACGTGAGTCTTAGTCACGATAAACTTTAACGTGTTCTGCGTCTAGTCTTATACTTAGTAGCAAAACGGATTATTTCGCGATACTGACTTGTTTTAGATAAGCGTCGATATGTATAGAGATACAGGCGTAGATATTGAAAAAGTACCTACTAAGAGCAATTAAAATGAATACAGTTTAAGATTTATAGTATGCAAGTATGCTAGTTTTTTTAGTGTATTTAACAGAATTAACATAAGTAAACGGGAGTAGGCACATTGCATAAATCTATGACGCACGCAACTGCATTCCTATGGAAGCTACCAAGGGTTGCAGTGCAGCCAACCATTAAGCGTCACTATCGTCGTAATATGTATGGTATAATTACGAAAAGGAATTTTTGATGGTTTAGCTTTGAATAAATGGATTATATTATAAGATTCTCGTCATTACGAAGAAATGTTACTTACTTATCAGTGGCAGCGCGTGAAAATCTTCGATGGGCAGCCTAGAATAAAATTTTTTATGAAAGAGTTAAGAGTACATAATTATGCATAATTAAATAAATTTTAGCCAAGCCGGTGGGAATTGCCTTGTATGAAGATCCGCCACTGGTACTTTATGCACCTCGGGTTTTCGCAAGCTTGTAACCTCAATAGTTATAATTTGTTTTTATTTCAAGCGTCAGCCTCATTAATAATTATATCTGCCATAGCAAAGGGGGCACAAATATCTAACACGTTCTGAAGACCCTACAAACAGAGCCATGTCATATATTTATGCGAACTTTAACAAGTTAACCGTTGTATTAAAATCAGTCACAAATGCTCTCGTATTTAGAAATAAGTTAAAGGCTTTCTTGCTTCAGAAGTGCTACTATTCGGTAGAGAAATTCTGTAATATAAATAATAATGGATTATAAATTGAAGGATTCCAAATTCCCGTAGTATTGGTAAAAGTTATTCTAGGTATATCCTGGCATTATTCTTTGCTATAATCTTTTTTCACTCTGATATGTTTATATAATGAGTGTTACGTCATAATGTCTTAAATTAATTATTACCTATCTTAGATTTAAGTATTGTAATGTTTTCAGATTCAATCTATATTGTACTTGAATAAACGAACTTGAACTTGAATTTCAACTTTGATGTAGCAAAAGCTGGTAACTGTACAAATCCTCATCGATGTCAGGATATCTATCAAAAGTAGTTTTAAATTTATCGTTTCTTGTAAGTAACTCTTATTATTGGTAGAGTGAACGCTACTTAATTTTTAAAATAAATTCCTTATTCTCATTTTCCTTATCACTTTTGTGAAAAATACATCAAATGTTATTACGTAGCGACAGGTGGGCAGGAATTAAACGCAGCCTGCAAAGCGAAAGGAAGGCTGAACCCGGTCAGGACGACCAGTTTAACTTAGGTAGTGGGTTAGTGTCCCTGCCTACGAAGCTGACTGTCCTAACTTCGAATTTCGGTAAGGCTAAAAATATTTGCGTGATGAATATGTGTTTCTGGGTTTTGGATGTTTTCTATTAAATATTTCGTCGTCTAGTACCTACCCATGACACACACCTTACTATGTTGCTGGTTCGACTTGTGAAACATTGTTCCTTAATATCTATTTATTTCGGAACGGGTGCGAACAGCGCTAAAATAACTCAAAGGAACAATCGTGTCGTGTCGTGGCAATTACCATGGTTCCTACCTGTTACAAAACTGCCGCTGCCAACTACTAAGGTATAGATTCTAATACCTATGCCAGCAGCAGTAAAGTTGTACGCCTAACGCATTCTCCCACCACCCATTATTACCAATCCTATCTCGCATATCTAATGGTAATAGATACAAGAGAAACTGCTCCCGCACACCCGCTGGCGATATGGTCTCATTGCCTACAATTAATTGCCTGGCATTTACGGGCACTCACTTAGGCTCTATTTAATGCGGTCCATGCTTGCTGTCTGTAACGGCACGTGTAAGAGAGAGATGGCGTAGGAAACGTATTCAAACTGTAATCATTCCGCCGAGTCCTAATTTTGAAATGCTAATGTGTTCTAGGTGAGCTGAGAACGATGCAACTCCTTGCAATTCGATGCGAAGATATCAAAAATTTGCTGCTTTGCTTTAAAAAAAGGGCGCGGCAAGCACACGTGAAATAAAAACGTCCCCGGTAGCCTCTATGGTTATACGATAATTTTATTTGATCAATTAGGTAACTTATTTAAGGCCTATGACTCACATATGAGTCATATCTCAAAAAGCGATTTCCGCCGCAAAGCGGAACAAGTTATCGTTTAGACTTTACCTGTAGGTATACAGTTAATTATTATTTATTTCTTGTATCTATTTATTCACTCCCATTTTTAGACATAAAAGTCCTTTAGAAAACAAACCAAACCGTTTGTGAACTTCACGAGATACCTAACCCTTCGACTAATCAAGTCGCTACATTAGTTTATTTTGGAAGCCAAAGCCTTCATGTTAACTTAATCGGCCGTAAGACAAACACGGTCGTATATCTTGAGTCAAGGAGGTAATACTCGTACGTTATAGTATTTATCGAGTGTAATGTAATTACAAGTATAAATACCTACCTATTATTTACGTCTACAAACCTCTTTCAAAAAACTTGTTAAGTACTTACTTGGTTATTTTCTTTTTTTGCCATGATGCCATTTGAGCTAGTTAAATGTCTGTATGGGATCAAGTATAAAAAGAACTTTAAATTGAATCTTGGATGATAAAGAAAAAACTTTTACATTACTTTTTTTGATTTTGGTTTTTAATTTTTCGAATTATTGTGATAATTTGATAGATTACTATCCATATTATAATAGGATTAGTGACACCACGTTACATAATTTAACATAAAAAGGAACAGAAAATAAGTTTAGTTGATAAATAATCACTTTATAGTTACATATTGCGCATTCTACATATAAGGTGCTAACAAATTAGGTACCAATACTTTTAGAGCTGATAGTACTAGTCTCTAGGAGTAGAGTTAAGTATGAAACATTTAAAAGTGTGTATCACTTTTTGGAGATAATTAGGGATACAACGTTACTGCGTAAAAACACCCTGTTAATGAGATAGTCAACAATCAATCATTGACGTTTGTCACAAACGACGATGTTCACTTGACAGATAGTGTTTTAACATCTCGTCAGTTGAATGCACAGGCTGATTATGTTTGGTCGAAATTTTAATTTATTTATTTTGTACCGGAAATTAAAACAAAAATATCATATGAAAAGTTTTCTTAATTTCTATTTAAAGTCAATTGTTTTGATGTAATGTAACACCTCTTAAAATATTGGTACTTAATTTGTTAGCACCTTATATATAACTAAATGTAAAAACCTACATTTAAATAAAACAAAAGCACCTTCAAACATCTTATAGCTGTTGCTGCTTTCTAGTGCAAGTTTCTATCTTTAAACGTTTGTTGTTCATAAAGGTCAAGGTCCATCAACCTTTATTGTATTTTTGTTACTAATTATATTTTTTTATTGGAATATTTATTAGGTACTTGTTATTTGAATTCAAATATTTATTCTGCAAGTTGGACTCAATAGGTTTTTCACACGTCTGTCCATAGGCATATACATTTTCAAACGTATCATCAAGTCATTAAAAGAAAAAGCTTTGTAGCACGGCTTTAAGAGTCCGCTGTGGCTCGATTCTCCATACAAACATAGTTACGCTCTCATTTTAAAACTACGTGTTGGATTGTAACAAAACTTTGCATTTATAATGACATGAGGTATATCCAGGTCTGTAATTAGTTTACGTAGCTTCAGATTCCATAGTAAAAAAATACAGCGAATATAAGTTTTTCATACAAAACTTGTTTTTGCTGTATTTCGTTTTTTTAATAAACTGGAACCATATAAACTAATTACAGACAAAAATATACCTCATGTCATTGTATATGCAATGTCTCGTCACAATCTAACACGAAGTTTTAAAATGAGAACGAAACTCCGTTTGTATGGGAAGGTGAAATTCGGCCGAGCTTACTGCGGACTTTCAATATTTATATTTTTTTATATCGTGTAAAAATAGGTACGTTAGAAGCTAATTTAAAATGAAACATTTATTTCTACAAATACAATAAATAAATCCACTGTTAAACTAAGCTATTCAATGTTAATACGGGGGACATATTTCTAACTCTTCGGAATGAGTGTTTTCGCAGCAATGTCGCTTGAAGCACATTTCCGTAAAAAACTGAAGAATTCGTGGATTTATTAGTATATTCGGTAGTATTAAGACCTGACTCACGAAATTTTAAATTCTATTTAATCTATAAAAAAGTTTCTTAAAAAATATCTCAGACGTGCACACCTAAAATAATGGCAAACACTTACTTAGACACATAATCCTAATATCCAACACATTACCAAAGGGGAATCTAAAAACAAAGGAATACTGTTTTATTTTCTCACGCTCCGTTAAATGCTTTTAAGTTTTTTGCACTTCTTCCATTAGGTACTGATCTCACCATTTAGTGAATCCAATCCACTCACATTACGTATAATGGATTTCAGAGACACAAGATCGCGCATAATGACCGTGGATATATTTTCAAAAGACATTCGAACAACTGATGAAAGAACTGAAGACCTGAGAGGGGCAATTACGTAACGGTTTGAACGCGCGTTAGGTAGATCCAACTGTCATTTTTTCATATAAAAAGTGACATTTAGATCTAAACACCTAGCGTTCGTACAATGCGTTGCGTGATCGACCTGCTGGTAAAGGTCGCGGGAGTCCGCAGTGTGCGGGTGACGCAAGACCGTTCATTGTGGCACTCTTTGGGGGAGGCATGTTTCCAGCAGTGGACGTCTTTCGGCTGATATGATGATGATAATGATGACATCGAACAAACACCACTTAATAGTATCACGCATATAACTTACCTACTCCGGAAAACTAAAAACCAAACTAAAACTGAAACTAAATTGCCTACTTTAAATGTATGCCATACGATTAAATAAATAATACTTACTCCGGAGTAGTTCGGAGGTTAAGCGGACTGTACATATCGCATATCCATATGACACTTATCAATGTGATAATTATGTGATGTTTTTCGTTTTACCTAGGCCACCTCCGTATTCGGCGGAGCGGAATCGGTTTCCAGTATTTCGAACTCTACTCAGATCTTAGGTAGTATGTCACCCAGATGTCCTCACTTGTCAGTATACTGTCAGTATTATATTTATGCAGTTGTACGCATGTTATTTCACGGAAGCAAGACGGTACCTATGCATGTCGTGTACGATTAATATATTTTAATTATTTTTTCTGCCGAATTTTGTGGCTGAAAACAAAGATCCTAGTCTTTAGGCGGGATTTTTTTAAGGTAAATAATTTAACTTGTCTGTCTCTCTCTCTTTTCACGGGTTAAAAAGAGACAGAGATATAGTGAGTCATATGTAAAGGCCTGGCAATGATTCACAACAACTGCTATACTTAGAAAGTTGGTGTGACAAATTGAATCATTTGTATTGCGCTTCTAACTGGGAGAAACTAAACGTTACGTTTACTATTATTTACTACGCTCTTAGTTTTTTCTGTTATGCGATTTCAAATTTTCTTATGCGATTATTTTCTGCCGCTCGCTTTTGATTTCGAGTGCTCGAAAGGCAAAAATCGGTCCCCAGGAGCCACGCATTTATATTAATGACTCTGTGAGCTGTGGCACTCGAAGGCTGTCTTTTTAAAAATATTATAAAATAATGAATCCCCCTGGGCCTTCCAAGGGAGGTCCCATCTCAAAGCGAATTTATTGCTGGCCACGCTACAGGCCAAACAAGGAAGAAAATTAAGTAGAAGAATTAACAAATTCAATAACCGAAAAAGTAAATCGCCGGCGATTATTGGTAGTTCTTATAAATACTCGAGTCACAAATACTTCAGTAGATATATCTCCTCACTCATATGAATAAGTAACTTACTTCAATATAACCTCATTAATAACATTTCCGCTTCAAGTATTTGGGGATTGACTAACATTTTAGTCTCTACTGTCATGTGTGGCCTGTGTCTGTGTGTGGACGTCTTTCGGCTGATATGATAATGATGAGCAATGATATAATATAAAAAAGAGGTAGATAGGTTATAAGCGCTCCAAAAGTGGCACATTAAAACTCGGCCAATTGTATGACCTTGCCTAAGTGTCGCGTCGTCAATGGACACGTATTTTTTAAGCGTGTCTCAGCTGTCAGATTTGGTGGCCATTTTTAAACACGGAATTTCATATAGGTAGACAACGTATCTACGTCTCTTTTATATTACATCATATATATATATTGACGACCGGTTAGCCTAGTGGGTAGTGACGCTGCCTACGAAGCTGAAGGTCCTGGGTTCGAATCCCGGTAAGGGCAAATATTTGTGTGATGAGCATGAATATTTGTTTCTGAGTCATGGAAGTTTTCTATGTATTTAAGTATTTATATCCATTATATATATCGTCGTCTAGTACCCATAACACAAGCCTTACTGAGCTTCCTATGGGACTAGGTCGATTTGTGTAAGATTGTCCCCTATTATTTATTTATTTATTTATTTTATTTATTTATATATAAAAGAGAGGTAGAAAAGATATAATTAATAATAATATCATTGATGATGATGAATACAAAATCCGGTTGTATGATTTTGGGGCAATTTTCAAGTCAGAACGGACTATAACCAGACAGGGTCATAATATGTATCCACTGAAATAAATAAATATAAATAAATATTAGGGCAATCTTACACATCGAACTAGTCCCTAGTGTTTCAAACGACTCGAGCCTTTTAGCTCTTTTCTAAAGGCTTGCCTCGGCCTATATACCTATATACGCCTGTAGTATATAGGTTAAGCGTCGTATAATATTATTGATAAATTACTTAAAGAGCTTAAAGCCTACTAAGCTCTTTAGTCCCCAAGCCTAGTTCTATTCAAGAGCTTAGACTCGCGGGTCTAACTAGTAACCTTATTAAAATACTAAAATCCCTTGTCACAATATTGAGGCTCGAAAATACTTTAGCCTCTAAGTCTAAAGAAAACAAAGGCTTTTTGGTTTAAATAACGGATTATATTGTTAATCACAGCACCAAGTCAATTAAAAACCATTTCTATTAAATCTTTAAAATAAGTGTATGTTATTTTATTTATGTAAGATAATCCCCAATATTCACGGTATAAAATTTAATTATCAGCGTAAAGTAAGTACTAGTAAAAAAACGCTTGCATAGTTCTTGAATTACTTATTTCGGGAGTGCCAATAATAGGAAGTTCTCTTAGCATTAGCACACACTCGTGCAGAAATAATGGAAATTTAAGAAAATTAAACGATTTTAATATACTGAATTATAGATCAATAAAATTATTATAACATAGAAACTAACTTAGTTTTCATCACTGCAGAATGGCACTTCAACTGTGAATAACATCCTATCAATTGGTATCTGAATAAACTGTTGTATGCAGCTCATACAAATGGGATCCCTTTCTTTCCCATAAACTTATTGTTTCGAATTTCGCTAGTCAGAAATTGATATCCATAAAATGTATAGACATAAACATCAATAGTTATAGTTTTTGTTTAGTATTGGTACGCGCACTAGTTCTAACATTAATGACCTATAATATTAAATACTACTCACAAAAGTCATAAAATTGATGACTATAACATTCAAAGGTCTATCGATAATTATTCAGAAATATTTTAAGACATAGGTATATTTCAACGTACTTATGATTGTTATTCATATAGTTTTTATGCCTGAAGTGAATTACGTCTAGGAAACCAAATCTACAACGTCCATAAGCATATAGATAATTTATTCAGAAACATTTACAGACTTACATCTGAAAGGTACGAAGTAAGTAGGTACTGGTAGTAGATTCCATAATATCTGTTAACCTGCCTAACTACTTATTGTATCTTAATTCAGGTCTCCGTTACATGCGACGACGAGCGAAGCGAGGAGGAGTGTTTGGTAGAACTGCGACCCTACAGCGCGCGATTCAAGTGACCAAAGCGAGCGTGTCGCGGAAGCGGCCGCCGCAGCGCCAGAACCGATCGTGTTTTATTCCACTTCCTTATACTTGACAATCCCCTGGACTTTTGTACTTATATAATGTATAAGTATTAGTGAAAAATGTATATGTTATAATTATTACGTGTGCTTTTATTGAATTTAACATTATGAAGTCTGACACCACCATAACAATGAATCGTATGGCTAAATAATCTGGTAAAATATTATAACCTGCGAAAAAAGATCTTACAACAATTATTATAAGATTTATAAGCTAGTTTATTGCCTTAAACATTCTGTAATGGCATGCAATCTGGACATTGAATGTTATGCCTAACAATAATGATGACCAACTGCAACAATCGGAACTGTAATTTATATTGTTTAATTTTATGACTTTTATACCTATACACCTATATACCTTATAAAAATTACGATGCAAAACGTTATGGACTGGAAAAACCGGAACTGAAATGTTATGGGAAACAATAGTTATTCCATACAAACATATACCTATAGGTATGTTATTTTACCCGATGCAGACTGTTAAATATTACACAACTAGCTTCTGCCCGTCCGTGTGGAACTCGTTTATATCGTAGCTCCATACAAACTTTCACCCCCCCATTTCATCCCCTTAGGTAGTGATTTCTGGGATAAAAATTATCCTATGTCCTTAGGGACTCAAACTATGTCTATACCAAATTTCATCCAGATATGTTCCGCGGTTTATTAGCACTTTTGCATTTATAATATAAAGTATGGTTTAGGCCACCGTGATCGATCCGAACTGCATTCATAAAAGTTAACAGTTTAAACAAGGCGTATAGGTCTTTAAAAAGGCTAGAACCTTAAAAAAGGCTTGAGAGTTCTTAAAAATACTAATACCTCACAAAAAAGGCCTTTTTTAAACTAACCTATCTAATTCAATCAGTAGCCCTTCGAAATTCAATCTAGCTCTAAATAAACTGAAAAAACGGAGCTTTAAATTTCGGGCTAAACGGCTCGAATCTTTGTGAATACTACTAGCCCCACAGAAAGTTCAAAAAGGCTTGTGTCATAGGTACCAGACAGCAAAATATTTAATGGATATAAATACTCAAATAGATAGAAAACATCCAAGACTCGGAAATAAATATTCATTCTTATCACACAAATAATTGCCCTTACCGGGAATCGAAACCAGGACCTTCAGCTTTGTAGGTAGCGTCACTACTGTAGAAAGACTAAACTAGCCTCCTTTAAATAAAATACTATTTAATAAATTAACTAAAATACTGGCCATAAATAAAATACTTGTGATCGTCTAGTCAAGAAGTTCGAATAGGACCCTCTACGTTGTGTTAAAATCTCGTCGTAAAACGCATTGTATAAAATAATAATGTCAAATGATGTTCCAAAAGAAACCGTAACAAACGCAATAAATAAATGTGAATAAATAACATTCGTAATAAATAAAACGAATGAAACTAAAATTTCAAAATGAATCAGAACGTAAATGTAGTTCAATCGACGCGTTAAATAATGCGTTTAAATAAACGTCAAAAATCATACGTAAATGTATGATCATAAGCCGCAAAAAACCGAATCAAAACACGTGAAAGGTCATTTCAGTAATCGTAAACATTACTGTAAATTATAATCCGTCAATAAATTTTATCGTCCGCAAATCAAATCGCACGATAAAACAAGCCGTAAAAAATCCGCAATAATTAATTAAATCCGCAAATCAAAATGAAAATTTAAAATTGAGATCAACAAATAGTCTATCTACATAAGTGAACATGCGACTCACCCGATCAGGTACAACTCGAACAAAGATAATTGATTTAATTAGTTAATTACCGTATACAAATTATAATTATCTAATACTAATTACATACATTTATTTCTAACTTAGAACTAACTAAAATTATACTATAAAATGCTCCATCACGATGAACGACAACGATGACCTGTAAAATAAACAGACTACAAGGGGACCTTGGGATTCTAGACCGTAGGTCTTAAAAATGGGGCCTATACCTATTGTTATATCTTGAATCTTTCGAGGGCTCCCAACGCTCCTACACCCTCGCCAAACCAACAAATCCGTCATGATGCAACCTATCAACCCTTACTATCTATTTGATTCAAACCATCTCTCCTACACATTCATCATCTTACACGAATCTTAAGTACTTAAGTACTTTTAAATTTACTTTACGCAGATTGCCAAGATTAATTTTAATAATTACGCAAAGCATAACGCGCGGCAGAATTTACGCATACCCTATACGTTCGTGCAGCCACGGTATTTGTAACAGAGATAGTGATTGTTGTCGATTATGTACAAGGTGCTCTGAATACCATTTATATGCTATAACATCCACTGTACTGTCTGTCCCTTAAATTGGCCTGCAGTGTCACTCTACTTCCACTAATTGACGCAGATGTCAAAGGTCCGTATAATCGAATGAGTTACATCCCAGAACAAACAGAGCGCAATGTTACAGAACATATAAATTGCTCAGGCCTTGCATGTATACCTATTGTGTATGAAAAGTTCACAGCTTCTAAGAAATTGACACGTCAGATTCCTTAGGTGTAAACTCGAGTCGACTCCAGCAATCCAGGATCTAGTATCAGCCAAAAAGCTTTGCGTCGAGTGTACCTAAGTGCGTGTATTCAAATGAAATCTAAGCTCGTGGTGTGTCAGCTATGTATGTTGGTGTAAATGTGATATGTGTATGAGTGTATGTCCATTGAAATCAGGCTAAAGCCACGAAATACAATGGGTGTGTATAGAAGTTTTTTTTTTAAGTTCACTATCTTGTCACAAATAATAGAATCAAAAAGCCATTAAATGCATAACACTACAATGCTTTAGAAAAGTTAAAAAGAGCCAGTTATAAAATTGAGTGTGTGTGTGCTCTTCCAAAGTTCAATCACATTGCAATGCTATCATTTATTATACCTATTCATGCATCCTTATTTAAATTAGAGTTGTATTTCAAGACAATAGTAGTATATCCTTAAATCCACTCTCATACCAGAGATAGTATATACATAATATTAAAATTTGGAATAATATCTGGCCCTATGGCCCCTATTAATGTTCGATTAAACGGCTCAGCGGACCCGTTGAGTTGCAGAAAAGAACTAACTATACCTTTAATTTATGAAGCCTTGGAAATGTCTATTACAGCAATTAGCACGCAGAACTATATTTCCAGCTAATCTCCCGAAGCGACGACCTAAATATTACAAACCAAAAATGAACACTTTACTCTTAAATAACTACATAGGTCAATTTTTATAAATACTTAATGTGAACACTGACTCTATAATTATTAACTATTCATATAAAAACAAATCAAACACTTAATGTTTCACACTCGCACTATTGTCAATTGTCTTAACGTGCCTACACTAAATTCAGTTATTTGTCTCTAAAATGTCTTAAAATTGTCTCTATAAATATCACTATAAAATCTCTAGTAATTGAACACTATTTCATATAAATATAACGCGAAACGCGCGCGGAAATCTAATATCAAATTTAATTGATGATTAATTATAAGGGAAACCGAATGAGATAATTCCAACCTGTCGTGAGGTCCAATCTCGACTGCCCTATTGTAAAAGACTGAATCTGTACATGAATTCTTGTGCAATATCAAAAAGGTGTAATTATTTTACATGCCATATTAACATACGGCATTTTGGTTTACAATAATTAATAGTCCTACTATAGATTAGTCAAAAGACATATGTGTTATATATTGCAACTAATATAAGTCCTTTCGGATCTGTTTTTGTTATCGTCTGGTCGCATAGAGTTTCAAGAGTTGAAAACACTTGAATGGTATACATGAGATTATTTAAGTTGGCCAAATTGCATCAGTGGTTCATTCAAAAAGCAACTCTACGTTCGAAGGTAGAAGCTTCTAATTACAATGACAGTTTTATAAAAGGCCGGCCACATTAAGTAATCTCAACCATAATACAAAGACGAAATAGGAGACCAGCTCTGTGCTTTATTGTTCCAATGTTGACGTAAGGTCAATTTCAAGGAGCGCCGGCCGTGTGAAACGGTTTTATAGTATTTGTCTGAATTAGGTACCTATTTTTATGAATATAATCAACAAGTACTGTAAGCTTGCTGTTACACTACCCAATACCCACTATAGGCTAACCGGTCGACACTTAAACCACAAATCTCAATTCCAGTGTCTGAACCGCTTATCAATACCGGTTCTGATAAATTGCGGTTCAATTTGAAGGTCATTAAGCGGTGTCACTGAAACTAATTGGATCAATTTAAGTATACTTCCATTACATGAAAGGACATGACTTGGGAGGGAAATATGTACACATTCTGCCTTCTGTATTTGGAAGGGTTATCGGCCAAAGACAATTAACACAATCAAATTTGACTTGTGATTGACTTCGGAACTAGGCTAACAAGGGATTTCCTGAAACGGTCGAGAATTGGTTATATTTAGTTCGAATTAGGGGTTAACTATAGTTTGGTCCAGGATGTTATGTAATAGGGACTTTTGAAGGTTTGCGTCCTCGAATTTTATATTAAAGAGTCCGCAGTAAGCTCGATTCTCCATACAAAAGTAGTTACGCTCTCATTTTAAAACTACGTGTTGGATTGTAACGAAACTTTTTATATACAATGACATGAGGTATATCTATGTCTCTCAATTAGTTTATGTATGTAGCTTCAGATACCATAGTAAAAAAAACACAGCGAATTTAAGTTCGTCATACCAAACTCGTTTTTGCTGTATTTCGTTTGTTTTATAAACTGGAACCATATAAACTAACTAGCTGTTGCCCGCGACTTCGTCCGCGTAGAACTTGTTACCTTCTTAGAAGAATGATTGCTAGTAAATTATTTAAGTAGTTTGGGTCGGCGATAATTAAGGTTCCTAATTATTGCCGACCCAAACAAATTTCTACTATCTTAAGGGATGATTTATCTAGGAGATAAGATAAAAACTATCCTTTATCCTTCCAAGAGTCTCAAATTATCTGTACGGAAATTTCACCTAATTCCGTTCAGGGATTAAGCGTAAAAGGTAACAGTGCGATGAGTTCATTATTTTAAATTGCTAAAATTAAATTGAAAACTAAGTTTTTACAAATATAAATATCTTAATAATCATCAACAGACGTGTCTGCTTAAATTGTTTTTTTTTTCATAATGTATTAAATAAAGCTACATTACTGGTAATTTTTGCCTAAATCCGTCCAGTAGTTTGACGTACGTTAGTCCGGGCTACCTACATAGTTTTGAAAGCAAACTTATCTAATGCTAAAACACGTAGAACTTTCGGAACAGTGTTAGAAAATAAATTATTTTGAAAATAAACTTTAAATTAACAAAATAATCCGCAGGTATAATGAAACATTACCTTCTTTTCGGTTCTGGGAGCATCGCAACCTGCATTGCTGGTAGCTGTTCGGTTCTGTAAGGGTCGTGGTTTCTTACCTACTTTTCTGCTAGCAGTCGGATTATGTATTTTGACTAATAAATGGCTAACCATATGTATGACCTAAGAATTCCTTTACTTCAAAAATTACTTGTTCCTCATACATACTTCCAACCCTTTTTAACCTCCTTATACAATGAATTTGAAGAAACGCTTTTATTAGTTTCCTAGTCTTTAACCGAAGTTACAGATCCCTTACTAAAATTGTCTTGTTCCCCGTACAAACGTCCAACTACTTTTGAAATCAATTTCAAACAGTCTAAAACAGAAGTTAAAAATCTCTTACTTTAAAAACCGGCCAAGTGCGTGTCGGGCCACGCGCAGTTCCGTAGTTGCCTGTCTGTCTTAGTTACATCGACGTGCGGTGCGGTTGCGTCGGCACAACACACACACAACACAAGTACACATTAAATTGGTCGACCATTACTCGGTAACCACTTCTGCCTACTTGTCCGTGATAGTTTTCCTTTTAAATTCGTTATATGTACTACTACCACGAATTTTTTCACATCCAAAGGGGGGGGGGGGGGACACATGACTGAAACAAAAATTAGGGCTTTAAAGCCCAAATTCTCGCAAACTAATCATTGAGTTGAAAAATGATTATAAAAAGCCATAATATTTTTGAACGAGCTATCTAACGACACCCCGCATCATGGGTGGTATGTACCTTAAAAAATATTTTTCAAGATTTTATTGTACAGTTTTGTCAACGTGATTGATTTATATACCCACGGCGAACTGCAGTTTTCTAGTCGTAATGGTTACTGAGCTAAGCCGAAGACGGACAGACAGACAGACAGACAGACAGACAGACAGACAGACAGACAGACAGACAGACAGACGGACGGGCATGGCGAAACTATAAGGGTTCCTTGTTGACTACGGAACCCTAAAAATGTCTTGCTCTTCTTACAAACTTTGAATCTCCTTTAACCCCTATAGGGGATGAATTTATAAAAAACTCAGAAAACAGTTTTGTAGTCCAACATACAGGCTAAGATCGAAGTTACAAATCTCTTACTATAACATTTTCTTGGTCTCCATGTAAACCTTGAATCCCGTTTTAATCCCCTTACGGGTGGAACTTTTCCAAAACGCTTAAATAACTTTTTTTTATTCTGATAAGAAATCTTTATACAAGGTTTTAAGTCTCCAGATCAAAATGAGTGTTTCTCATCAAAATCTTGCACCTCTTTTTAACCTCCTTAGGGATAGAATTTTCCAAAACGCTGATCGTACTTTTTTGTATTCTAATAAAAGTAATCCTTCTACAAAATGTTAAGTCTCTGGCTAAAAAACTAAGTTTCCCCCGTGTAAAGTTTTCACCCCTTTTTAACCTCCTTATTATAATACAAATACAAAGTTTTAAGTATCTAGCTCAAAAGTAAAGGTTTCTCTCATACAAACTTCGCACCCCTATTTAACCCCCTTAGGGGTCAAAACTTCTAAAATGCTGACAGCTCGTTTTTTGTATTCTAATAGGTAATCTTTCTACAAAGTTTCAAGTCTCTAGTTCAAAAAATGTTTCCCCCATACAAACATTGCACCCCTATTTAACCCCCTTAGGGGTGGAAATTTCTAAAACGCAGAAAGTACTTTTTTGTATTTTAATCAGTAATCTTTCTACAAAGTTTCAAGTCTCTAGTTCAAAAAATAATGTTATCCCCATTCAAAATTTGCACCCCTATTTAACCCCCTTAGGGGTTAAATTTTCTAAAACCCTAAAATTATTTTTCTTGTATTTTGATAAGGAGTCCATACACAAAGTTTCACGTCTCTCACTTAAAATGTTACTCCATCCTCATACAAACTTTCAACCCCCTTTTTACTGCTTTGTGGGTAGAATTTTCAAAAATCCCTTCTGAGTAAGTATATAACCTACCTATTGTGAAAAAATCAGCTTTCCAGGTTCAACGGTTTGGGCTGGGCGTTGATTTAAGTGAGTGAGTCAGTCAGGACTTTTACGTTTATATATACAGGATGTTAACGGGGTCATGATCCGGAATGACAAAAAGCGAATAAGATGATCATACTGAACAACCTTTCCCATGGGACCAACCACGAAATCGCAAAAAAAAAGAGCCAATTAAGAGTTAACTGTGAGTTAACTGCGATTTAATTGAGAGTTAATGTATGGAATACCTGGGTTTTTTTTGCGATTTCGTGGTTGGTCCCATGGGAAAGGTTGTTCAGTATGATCATCTTATTCGCTTTTTGTCATTCCGGATCATGACCCCGTTAACATCCTGTATAGATTACAGACATAGATATACCTCATGTCATTGTATATGCAGTTTCGTCACAATCCAAGACGTAGTTTTAAAATGAGAGCGTAACTACGTTTGTATGGGAAGGTGAAATTCGGCCGAGCTTACTGCGGACTCGGCGCTGTCTCAATAGGTAAACCCTGTGTGGTGTCGGGTTAGAATAGCACCACCCCCTTTCCTATCCAATTTTTAACTCGCACGTAGATTTAACTAAATTTAACTCCTAGTGCCAAAACGAATCAGGGTCGTCTGCTTTGGTACCTAATCGCAAGATTTGGCGTAGGTACTATTTTTATGAAAGTGACTGCTGATCTGTATGTTATATGGTGTTGTCTTCCTGGTGGTAAGTAAGATCGCCGGAGTTGTAGTGAGTATGTAGGCTGTGTTGAGAGCGAGGAACCTGCACTTGTTTTTAGCCATCAACAAAATTAAGCCTCAAATCATTGAAGGGCTAGTAACGCACTTGTGATTATTCTGAGGTCCTCGTTGTATAAAAACAATGTTAGGTTAGGTTAGGTTAGGTTAGATTAGGTTTCTATACAAGAAATATATTTTACAATTTGAGCTGAGGTTGCATACACAATATAAGAAATGATGATGAAAAATATAAATAAAATTGTTACATGTCATTTGTATTCTTATTGAAATATTTTAGGTTATCTGCATCTTTTGATTTAGTATTCATATATCTAATAATTATTATCATTATCATAATAATGTTTTTATGATATCATTCATATTTCAAAATTGTCAGTGGCATTCGTCATATTTTTATACCTAGAACATGTTGTTCAGAAGCCACTTTTTTTCCACTTTTTGCCACTTTCCTGCGATGGAAGCTGCATTTCTGACGGTATCGGGCAATCGGTTGTAAATTGGTGGTCCGAGGCTATAAGCATGCGTTCGTCGATTTCCTTTTTAACCGACTTCAAAATAAAGGAAGAGGTTCTCAATTCGGTTGTATTTTTTTTTTTTTTAATTGTCATTTGTAAATTGGAAAATAAATGTGGAAATGTTCTAGTGGCTTGGCGAAGTACTAAATTGAAGTCGGGTAAAACTTTGTTTTTACAGAAAATTATTAAGTATAACTACAATTTACCTCATCAACGCTCGGCCTTTAAACTCGAACTAGTCAGGGAATCTAATTTCCCGGATTCTGCACCATAAATTTATTCTGAACTTATGCGGCAACTCTTTACTTAGTAGTCGTGCGTCATTCGAGGTCGTTATTCACTGCGCCGTAATAGATTTTCATGAAGTCGCTTGAGAAATGGACTAAGTTGGCATTTGTGCGACTATTTTAACCAAACAGAACATAGGAAACTAAGCAATTTGGTTAGACTGTGTACTTTTCTGGAGTTCTATGAGTAGGCGAACATATTATAGCGGCAATTACCTTCATTAAGCTGGTCACTGCCCGTTACATGCAACTGTGCAAAGACGACGGTAGTCGGCCGCATTAGGCGACCGGTTGTAATCGCCGATGTATGTGACCGCAGCTGGCGGACAGATTAATGTGAAGATGGCAATCGTTATCCGAAGTAGTTGGAAACATGTTCAGCGACCACATTATAGGTCGCGGCTTCACTCAGTCCTCGCCTGAGGGTGTGATTGAGAGCGAGGGACTTTGTTCCTTCAGCTGTCAACACGGCGAATCCTCAAACATATCAAGGGTCGGCAACGCCCATGTTACTCCTTTGGAGTTGCATGCGTCTATAGGCTGCGGTGTCCGCTTACCATCAGGCGGGCCGTACGCTTGTTTGCCACCGTCGTTGTATATTTAAAAAAAAATAACCTACGTTTTTGGTTCCATTTTTTAAGCGCTGCTGAAATTGGTGATTTCTTATGGCCCATATTGCTGAACTCACAGGTTTCACGTCTTTAGTTTAAGCATTCAACTTTTTTGTTCTATAGTAAGTTGTTTATTTGATTAAACCATTGTCTATTCCATTATATTCTGTTCCCGTTTCAAGGAAAATGTTCAATTGCGGTATGTCAATAAATGAAAATATTACTAGGTAAGTAGCTATTTTCTTGTACCATTTATTCTGTGGACTAAATCTCCCTGAATTCACTCGCGCCACGGAAACGCACACCGCTAGAGGAAATGAGATGCTGCCACCTGGAAATCGACTTGTTTTGGCCCAGCGTTCACCCTGCGCCTATATTTTCTGGCCTGCCTCTGAAGTTAAATAATTTAGGAGTTTTTTACCCTTGGTACAAACATCATCCCCCTAGCGTCATTCCCGGTTTTGCCCTATAGGAGCCCGGAGTCCGCTGTAAATCTATATGTTGTACAAGCTCCATAATAAAAATCCCAAAAAAGCAGGAGGTCCAACTAGGCTAAGCGATGAGGAGGAATCCAATATAATAAAAGTTATAGTTGCAGCCGCTGAGTACGGCAGTCCATTAACTCTCCTTGATTTGCGAACAGTCGTACATAGGTAATGTTTAGATTTATATTGATCACATTCCTTCATTATTTATGTTTTTCTTAACATTGACTACCTATATGAATATTAAACTGTCTAAGACAATAAAATGATGTGCAGATGTACATAGTGCATAGGTACTCCTTTCCTAACGTGAAAACTCGGATATGTTTCTTCAGTTAAGGAAGTGTAGCGAGTGGTTGTAACCTAACTTAAATAGTTATCGTAAAACAACTTTAGTTTCCAGTTTCTATATGTTTCCAACATCCATCTCTGGTAAATGAGGGTATACTTCCAAACGATTTGGCATCTGTCACTCGTCATTTAATGTCTAGCATTTAATCAATATGGAAATATCCACAATTAATACTACAATTTATCGAATGGCGTTCGCAAGAATTCATTGATAACGAGTTCACGAACGGAAAAGTACATTTATTTTTCGATTGAAGAGTTAATAACCAATTAATTAAATTTTCAGATATTTAGAGGCCAATGGAAGACTGCAGATTTTCAATAATAAACTGCCAGGGAAGAAATGGGTATACTCGTTTATTAAAAGACATAAATCTGAATTAAGCTACAGAATGGTTCAGAATATAAAAAGGAGCCGAGCTGAAAAAAGCTCTGATGAAATGATTGAATATTTCAGAAATCTGAAAACATCTCTGGAAGACGTCCCGAGCGAAAATATCTTCAACTACGATGAAACTAATTTAAGCGATAATCCTGGGACCCAAAGATGTCTGTTTAAAAGAGGTGTGAAATACCCAGAAAGGGTGGTAAATGCAACGAAGGCATCAATATCTATAATGTTTGCAATAACAGCCGGAAGTGAATGTCTGCCACCATATGTTGTATATAAGGCAGAACATTTATATACACAATGGACGCTTAATGGTCATCCGGGATGAGCCAGATACAATCGTTCGAAATCAGGATGGTTCGATGCTACAATATTTGAAGATTGGTTTAAAAGCGTTGTTGTCCCATGGGCTAAAACTAAAACCGGCACCAAAGTTCTAATCGGGGATAACCTCGCGTCTCATATTAATTACGATATTGTGACATGTTGTGAGCAAAATGACATATGATTTGTATTCTTACCACCGAATTCCACACATATAACACAACCCTTGGATGTATGTTATTTTGGTCCGTTAAAAAAACCGTGGAGAGAAATTCTTACAAACTATAAAATAAAAAATCCAAGGGAAGCTTCAATTAACAAGGGCCATTTCCCAGATCTACTTAAAAAAATAATGGATCTACTGAACGGCAAAACAGCTAACATCATTAGTGCATTCAAAAGCACTGGCATTGCACCCTACAACCCGGACAAAGTGATAAACAAATTAATACCAGGTTGGTTATTTTAAGGTGTAAATTCTTACAAGGATTTTTTGTGATTGCAAATTAAAATACATGTTTTTGTCTCAGATTCAGACCATCCAACATGTACTATTATGTTTAGTTTAGTTTAGTTTATTTAATCTCATTATATAAATTTCACATAAGTACAGGTTATCTTATATTAGTTTTCATATAGCGATCGTTTACAAAAATACGCAATTTACTATTTGATTATATTATACACAATGGAAAACATGTCAATTTAAGATTAAATAAATAATAATGAAAAATATTAATACGGTCATACCTAGATACAGGTATGATAGAAGGCTGTGATGATTGAGATGATTAGTTAGGTAATTTTTAAAGTTACCGATCTAAGTGTGATTTTAGCTTAATATAAAACAAGATGTATACGTACCTTGTTAATTTTTGATACCTAATATAACTTTTTTAATTTTAAAACAAGTATTTTTATTAGTCCTAAAACATTACCCTTTTTTTTGTTGTCGAGTAAGTTAATACGATTATTGACAGCCCTATCGATAAAACAGTAAATGTATGAATCTGACTTCAGATCGTAACCTGTCTTCGCCTACCATTGTTTTTTTTTAAATATGACTTAAATTATTTGGGATAGTGAAGGTTCATAATCGAAAACACGTTAAACATCTTATACAGATAAGATTGTTGGCGGCAACTTCAAATTTTGTCTACATATAACTGACGCTCCGGCAGTATGTAGGCGAAGACATGGCATTTTGTCGACACTTCGCCTACCACCTTTAGAGTCCAATTGTAGCCATTCCTTAGCGAAACTTAAGACTTTAAGTTACGGTAAACTAAAGTCCCATATAGATTAATTCGTTTTTTGATCTTAACAAGCAAAAACACGTGTACCTAAATCTGGGAGAAATTTACAAAAAACTGCGAAATCCAGGCGAAGTCAGGGGGTTCGACGGTACTTGCGGGGTTATTTTTAGGGTTCCGTACCCAAAGGGTAAAAACGGGACCCTATTACTAAGACTTCGCTGTACGTGTGTCTGTCTGTCACCAGGCTGTATCTGAAGAACCGCGATAGCTAGACAGTTGAAATTTTCACAGATGATGTATTTTTGTTGCCGCTAGAAAAACAAATACTAAAAACAAAATAAAATAAATATTTATGGGGGGCTCCCATACAACAAACGTGTTTTTTTGCCGTTTTGTCTGTCGCCAGGCTGTATCTCAAGATCCGCGATGGCTAAACAGTTGAAATTTTCAAAGATTTTGTATTTCTGTTGCCGCTATAACAACAAATACTAAAAACAAAATAAAATCAATATTTAAGGGGGGCCCCCATACAACAAACGTTTTTTTTTTTCAGGCTGTATCTCAAGAGCCGCGATAGCTAGACAGTTGACATTTTCACAAATTATGTATTTCTGTTGCCGCTATAACAACAATTACTAAAAACAAAAATAAATAAAATAAATCAGCCTATATATACGTCCCACTGCTGGGCACAGGCCTCCTCTCGTGGATGAGAGGGAACGGGCAGTAGTCCCCACGCTGGCCCAGTGCGGGTTGGAGACTTCACATACACCTTTGAAACACTAAAAACAAAATAAAATAAATATTTAAGGGGGCCTCCCATACAACAAACTTTTTTTTTTACTGTTTTTATAGATAATGGTACGGAACCCTTCGTGCGCGAGTCCGACTCGCACTTGGCCGGTTTTTTATCATTATATTAGTACGATTATATCAAGTGTCATGTTTCCAACAAAAAACAAGAGTTTATTATAATGCAAACACGCGTTTTTAAAAGTCACGCATTGCTTTATGCAATATTAACAATACACAGGCTAGTATTACCTCCAATCCAACTGCTAATTCTCATTATCCTTGACCAAATGGAATCATAAATAAAATTTAACGAGTATTCCAATTATATTTCATACAATTAATTAGTTTCCCGTGGGATTGATGGAAATAGAGCAGGCGAGTGACGCAAAGCAGAGCGAGGCTTAATCCCGTCCGGGCCTTCGGGAGGGTTTGTTGAAGGGGCAGCGTACACATGACTAGATAAAATAAATAAATATTTGCAGACAATCTTATACGAATCGGACTAGTCCCAAAGTAAGCAACGCTTTTACTATGGGTACTAGACGACGATATAGCAGCTGATAATTGTGGAAACAAGAGAAATGAATATATTTTTCAAATAACCAAACTATTTTTTTTTTTTCAAATATTACAGCCTATGTCACTTACATAGTTATAAGGATTCCAACGACACCTCATATGTAAAAATCCATCTCGCCGTTTGGAATGTAGCCCGAGAAATTGAATTTTCTTGTCCACATTATACAAGTTTCTTTTTGACCCCAGCCACATTGCGGATTTTTAATGGAAATAATTTATTTTCTTATTAAGATATTGTAATAAAAATTGAAGGAGAATATAGAAAAAGGTCCTTTAGTCGAATCCCAGACTGACCGATTTATAATTGAGGTCGGCGGTCTGGAAAGCGACACATCAGAGTCAGAGTCTTCGGAGTCACAATCTGAAAAATACTTAAATATCGAATGGGTACTTGGAACCTCTCTCATCCATGAGAGAAGGCCTGCGCCCAGCAGTGGGCCGTGGGACGTGTATGGGCTGATTATTTTTTATTATTATTAGTTAGGTACTTGGAACCGGATATGGATGAATTGGTATTTATTATAAACTAGCTTCTGCCCGCGACTCCGTCCGGGTGGAACTCGTTTATCGTAGCTCCATACAAACTTTCACTCCCCACTTCATCCCCTTGGGGGATAATTTCCGGGATAAAAACTATCCTATGTCCTTCCCCAGGACTCAAACTATCTCTACCAAATTTCATCCAAATCTGTTCAGCGGTTTAAGCGTGAAGAGGTAACAGACAGACAGACAGACACACTTTCGCATTTATAATACTAGCTTCTGCGCGCGACTCCGTCCGCGTGGAAATCGTTTATATCGCAGCTCCATACAAACTTCAACCCCCCCCTTTCATCCCCTTAGGGGGTGATTTCCAGGATGAAAACTAGCCTATGTCCTTCCCCGGGATTCAAACTATCTCCATACCAAATTTCATCGCAATCGGTTCAGCGGTTTAAGCGTGAAGAGGTAACAGACAGACAGACAGACAGACAGACACACTTTCGCATTTATAATATTAGTATGGAAGTATGGATTAGTATGGATAGTATGGATTATAAAGCATGGGATTTTTACATTCAACAAACCAAACAACACAGTGCCAATACACACTGACCCGACTATACATGACGTATTTACATTATTACCATATATTATGCGGTTTACAACGACATTACCTTAGGGTCAAATAGGGGCTAATACATACTTACATACACACGCTCGAAAAACATAACCCTCCTTCTGAGCTAGTCGGGTAAAATAAGCATTACGAGTATAAATAGTTTTACAATGCATGTGCTCGAAAAGAGCGTTTTCCAAGCACTAAAATCGTGCGGAAAGTGCCACTTTTTCGCACTAGTGCTTTTTACTTTTCAATTTTTTTTTAATTTTTTAGTCCGTCGTCAGCCCGACACAAAGAGTTTTTATATTTATTACTCGAGAAATGTTTTACAAATATTTCAATTACACGTTTTCTATCATATAAAAGGTACATAAATACTAATAACGATAAAGTTATTTATTCATATTTATGAATTTTGAATTTGGTCAATAAATTAATTAATTTT
The DNA here is from genome assembly GCA_947578815.1 of Epinotia ramella. Classification (NCBI taxonomy): domain Eukaryota; kingdom Metazoa; phylum Arthropoda; class Insecta; order Lepidoptera; family Tortricidae; genus Epinotia; species Epinotia ramella. The sequence goes on from OX388202.1 coordinate 34,884,158, forward strand.
TAATATTCACTTAATGTGTTTGGCTGAACGCATATCTTTCTTATGCCTTTTACAATACGACAGTATGGCGGCTTGCACATGCGCAATGCGCATATGTATCTAAAAGCCCGCCATTGTTGTTTATTGTGAGTTTTGTGTAGTTATTTTATGTAAATATGTTAAAAAGGTCGAGTGAAAGTGAGTAATCAATAATAATAATGATTTATTGCGTTTCAATAGTGTCAGTATGTTTCTTAGAACTACGACGGTACAGCGTCTTTTTGTTGTTTAATATAATATTGAGTTACTCAAAATTAATTGTGTTCCAAAACCACAATACAATGGTTTTTACTTTTAAGTGAATAAGCTTGACGGCAAAAGATGTGAAGAAGTTGTTAAATGCAATTCCAGATAATAAGTAGGTACCTGACAATCTACCTGGGTTATTCAATTTTAACCTAGATCTATTTTAAACCAACATTTAAACATTTAATATATTTCCTCACACAAGGCATAGTAAAATGTTGTATGATACACGCGCGTAAAGATGATTTCCGACTCGTGTCGAATTATACATTCGCTCGCTTCACTCGCTCATGTATAAAAATGACACTCGTCGGAAATCACCTACTTTCCACACTTGTAGCATAAATAACTATTTTACACGTTGCCGATCTCTATTGATTTGAAAATTCGTTTTGTTGATAGCTAGTCACGCACGCGGGTCACTCTTAACAGGGAAGAGTACCTTTGGAATACTACTTACTCACCTGTACAAAAAAAAAAAAGCATTGTTAAATATTTTCCAATGTCAATGATTTTTTAGGAGGTACGTTATTGACACAGTGTAAAACTAGGTTTATAGGTTTCCCTTTTTTCCAATAAATTCAAACTTATAGGCAGATCAACAACTTTTCTTTGTTCAAAAAAAAAAGCAAAACCGATATACCTATATATTATGCCATTTATGACATCAAAATAAGAGTGATTTGTTAAGATTTATTTAGTGGAAACCGTTTTCGCCCGAAATGGAGTTTTCATCAAAAAAGTACCTAGTTATTGTCAGTCGCGAGCTGCTAGCTGCTGCGAAGCTATTCGCCCCTCTTAACACGACACATACCATCGAGGAAGTTTGTGTAAGTGCAAAAGAATATAAAATTGATAAGTCAATCGCGTTACATTTCTTGAATCATTTAGAAAAAAAAGAAAAAGAAAAAAGGGGCCGACTCAAAAAGTAGTTGCATTAACAAAACAAGCACACACACTAAAAAAATCTAAGAGAGAGGAAATTTTATGTCGGACATAGGTCACGGGCCGTCCTTATAGCCCGGTTAACCTAGTGGGTAGTGACGCTGCCTACGAAGCTGAAGGTCCTGGGTTCGAATCCCGGTGAGGGCAAATATTTGTGTGATGAGCATGAATATTTGTTTCTGAGTCATGGCAGTTTTTCTATGTATTGAAGCATTTATATCTATTATATATATCGTCGTCTAGTACCCATAACACAAGCCTTACTGAGCTTACTATGGGACTAGGTCGATTTGTGTTTGTGCGAGATTGTCCCCTAATATTTATGATTATTATTATTTGTATGTTTTTTCCATATCTCAGGACCATGAGGTCGCGGACTTTTGAAAGGCATGCGTGGGGCCGAAGCCAACAGCGCAGAGGCTCTTTAAAATCAAATATAATATAAAGCGAGGGATACACATTATTATTATAGCCGTGCTGCGCCACCAATTTCGTAGCGCTACGGATATATGATAAAATAACGCATATTATACTTTTGTTATTATAAAAGACTGTCCAGTGATTGATCCTAGTCTCATCAGGGGGCCTAGACAAGGTTACAATCGACAAGCGCTAACGCCAATTGAAAACTAATAAAATGTATGGGAATGACAGATGGTAACGAAAAGTGTTTCGTCGGCATCTGTCATTCCCATACATTTTATTGGTTTCTATGGACGTTAGCGCTTGTCGATTGCAACCTTGTCTAGGCCCCCTGATGGTAAAGCGACGACAGAGTCTAAGATGAAGCTGGTTCAGCCTATTCGATTCACTCTTGTTTTGAAGGCACCTAAATCTATAAAGAAAACTGGACGAGCAGAGTCAACTACCCCTAGCCCTAGGCTAGTGTTAATGCCCTGTCCCACCTTTAGACGATAAAGTAAACTAAGACTTTTATAAGGCAAGCAATATTATATTTCTTTACATTTTAGATTCTTTCAATTATGATAAAATTTAAATATTTTCTTCCATCACCGTATTTTGTTTACCGTAAATTAAATTAGATTACTCGATGTCGGCTAATATTAATATTGAGACTATATTTTTAAATTAAAGTATTAAGTTCTCTATCGTATTACTTTACTTGTTACTTTATTTTTAAACTAAAATGTAAAGTAAGGAGTTTTAAAGAACTGTTAGTACAGTCAACAGCAAATATAAATGATAATTTTAGTACTTTGTCGCACTTAACGTAACAATACTGTGACAGTAGGGATGCGTCAAAGTAGTGAAAGTTACAAGGTACTAAAATGATAATTTATATTTGCTGTTGACTATACTGCAGTCTCAGAAAATAGTTCGGAGTTATCTCCACCAAGCTATACCATTTAATATTAAATGCAGTATTCTAGTCTAAATCGTAAAAATACTGAACTGTTACAAATCTTTTACCATAGGTCGAACCGCGGGCGAGGTGCGGGACGCAAATCCCGCACGCCGCGCGCTCCCCGTTATCTTCATACCCCTGCACCCGCTCTCCGCGCAGGCGAGGAATGCGTTACTAAACAGTCTACCTTTAGCCACACTACGCTACCATAAGCATCACTACCGCACTACAGGTGACATGTTTCGAACTCTTCAGGAGTTCTTCTTGAATCACTGCCTGCGCCCGCTCCGATCGCCGCGTGACCCGTGACGCACCTTCATATGAAACGATTGTCGTCTTACTATGACGCTCGAGGATCATGACGTCACGATATGCTAGCGTTTTCTCTCTAACAGGCAACAATAAAACGGTTGCAGCTTCGTAATTTTTTGAGATATTTGAATGGGATTTTCGTCACTAGGCATATTTTTTTGCCTTCTTTCTTTTGAAGTAATAATACACTTTGAGTCTACACCCCTATTAATATTCTAATGTCATCTCACATTAGAATTAAGGGTACATCATTTGAATTCGACTGGGCTCTGGAAAAATGGTCAAACTTCCAAGATTTAAAGTTGTCCCAAGCAAGCCAAATGATATATTTACAGCGAGGGCGGTATATTGAATCTAGAACGTAAAGAGGGATGTGTCAACTGTTTGTACTTTGTGCCCAAGGTGGAAATTATTTTGAAATAAAATGAATTGTAAATTATTTATTCGTAACAAACAAATATATCTATCACATACATACATATAATACTCTTTAGTTACTTGCCTCAGCATAATGCTGGCTGAAGCCAGCGCTGGTCTTCCGGCGAGACCATTTTGCTACTGAGTGGATATACATACTTACTGCTTTCCACACCTTCTATGAGGAAAAGTGAAATCCGTAACTTGAGGGCAACAATTTCTCTTTTCTGAATAGCAGGTGTAAAATAGTAGATTTTACAACAAGAGCATAAAACGAGCCATTTCACGTTTACGATAAGAATTAAGTCGAGGGATAAAATAGCTCATTTATGCCCGAGTTATAAACACTGCTTTTCACTTCTAGTTATAAACACTGCTTTTCACTTCGATTGCGAGGAAATGACAAATATTTGCCAAATTGAACAAAATTAGTGCAGCTTACATCCAGCACAAAGGCGAAATTTGCAAGCATGAGAAATTAAAACAATTATAAAGTACCTGAGGGTAATATGGTCATCCGGTTGATATGGTCACTTCGCTGTATTCCAATTTTATTAAGCACAACACAAAGTGGATAAATGGCACTGTAATTAAAAGCGTCTAGTAGCCTGGTGGAACCTTGCAAAGTGTTATCAGGACTGGTTTACCAACTCAGTTTTGACAGATCAAAAACACGGGTCGATTCGCAACTACCGCGGTCCTCTAAAAAACTATAAACATTAAAAGCCTGCAAAAATCGAAAAGAGACGTGTGAACCAATTATTGGATATCAGTCAACAGATAATTTATCGTGTTTTAAAGTGGTAGTATACACATTGTGAGGTTTAAAAGAAAGTTTTTGTGTGAGTCGTAAAAATGTTAAAAAGTACGCATTTGTTAATATGGACATCAGTTGTCCATTATGTTCTGTATGAAAATAGTAACCATGTTTTATATTGTTTTCGTAAGTAATGCCTAACGAATAGTGTTAAAAATTATACTTTTAGGGTGTAAAAAGTAGATTTGATGGGTAATTGGCGGCAGTAGGATCTTCAATAGTGCGATCGCAAAACGATGAAAAATACGAGTAAACACACCCTCGAAAAAATGCAAAGTCCCAATGAAAACGATTAAAAGATATTTACGATTGAAACAAACTGAAGGCTCGTCTCGGTCGAAGACTAATCCTCAAGTTAGAGGAAGAAGATAAAATTGGGGATGGCCATAATAACCGCACGTGCCGGAAATATGGTCATTTACCACTTTTTTTTAAAGGTAATTTTTTTAATAGATTCTAATTATTACCAAAGATATTTTGTAATCTTTTTTATAGTATATTACTTGGTTTTAATAACCGTTTATGTTTTATCCACAACCTGCCCAGGTTACTAATTTTTTTACAGAGCGTCAAAGCTTAACGTGTCCATATTACCCTCACGTACCTTACCTAATACTCATGAAACCGTATCAGTATGCGTCGCCCCTCAGTATAGAAACCACTCAACCCACATCAGCTCGCTCACGTTGACACGGCGGTACTAACAATTGTGTCCTCGCTGTTATCTAAAGTACTAATTTTACTCACTTCGTATAGGTACTTTAATAGCACGGGAGGGATAAACCACACTAATCCATACTAATATTATAAATGCGAAAGTGTGTCTGTCTGTCTGTCTGTCTGTTACCTCTTCACGCTTAAACCGCTGAACCGATTGCGATGAAATTTGGTATAGAGATAGTTTGAATCCCGGGGAAGGACATAGGCTAGTTTTCATCCTGGAAATCACCCCCTAAGGGGATGAAAGGGGGGGGGTTGAAGTTTGTATGGAGCTGCGATATAAACGATTTCCACGCGGACGGAGTCGCGGGCAGAAGCTAGTAATATTATAAATACAAAAGTGTCTATCTGTCTGTTACCTCTTCACGCGCAAACCGCTGAACCGATTGAGATGAAGTTTGGTATGAAGATAGTTTAAATCCCGGAAGAGGACACAGGATAGTTTTTTATCCCGGTAATCACCCTCTAAGAAGGTGTAATAGGGGGTGAAAGTTTGTATGGAGCTACGATATAAACGAGTTCCACGCGGACGGAGTCGCGGGCAGAAGCCAGTATATTATAATTCTTAGAATTATAATTATTCCCACACAGTAAAGTTACACGCACGTATACCAAACCTAATCAGAAATAACTTTGGTACAAACATTCTCTTTTCATTTTAGTCATGATTTTGTAAGTAATTATTTCTAATTTCGTCTTCAGTTTCGTACAGTCAAGTGTAAAAATATGGGTGCATACAACTTATTCATAAATGTGTCCCATTAGATCAATAGTGGGACCGGATTTTTGCCCTAAAAGTTTTAATAATTCTAAAGATGGAAAAGTGATGGTTATATGACATCGGACATATTTTTAAGTATATTTGCAATATATGATGAAAAGTTAGAACGAGCGTTAGGTATAAATTAGGTATTTATATATTTTTATTTATAATTTGTGAATATTGAATTAAAGTGCAAAGTTTTAGCTTCATCGTTTATAATATGTATGACGCTATATGTTATTAAGTTTGTAGAACTTTTTTTACGCAGCTTCTTTGTCAAACCAGAATTAGGTTATTACTTTGTCGATATTGAATTAAAGTTTAAAAATCCTCAACAATATCTCTAATTTCTTAAGTTAATAGACAAAGCTAAAAATGTAGAAGAATAGGATACATGCTATAAAAGTAATATGCGTTTTTTGTCCTGTAAGATCTAATATTGAATTAGAGTCTGTAAAAATAAGTCTAATACTATAAAATAATATATGCAACCATATTATGAAAAGTAAGAAAATTCTGTGTATTGCTTGCATTAATAATAGTATAATTTATTTAAAATGGCGCGAAATTCATAACCACGCCGCGCTGGCCCTTCAACGGCGGCGCGCGGGGGCCGATCGTAGCCGACCTAGCGAGCGATACCTCGCCCCGACCTCCCCGCATTACCGCGCAAGCGCTGCTGTTGTCTTTCAAATCATTCATTTGTTTGTTTACCGTGCATATATTAGATGCAATTTTTAATACATTTGCTCAAAAAGTTCTACTTTTACGTAGCTGTTTAGCGTGCGGAAAGTTGATTTTCACGAACTAGTGCTTTTCACTTTTCCCACTCAATAATCGTACAAATTGTACCATTAATTATTATGTCAATAAAAAATAAATGAGATAGAGCTGTACTAAATAAAAATGTATAATAGCTTATTTTTTCTGTGTTACGGATATATATTATTATCAATGGTACGAACTGGTTTATTTGAGAATCCGCTATTGCAATCGTTCTCCAGTAAAATACCTAACAACATATATTATGAGAACAAAAAAAACAATTTTAAAATAAACTTAAAAAAGAAAGAAAGTAACATACATACTAAAAACCCAACTATAAACAGAATACACCATCTAAAAGGTCCGCCTGCGGCATGGTCCCCAATACGCTGGCCGCGTTACCTCTTTGTATGGCCAGAGAAATTCTCTGCGCGAGGTAAGCGCCGGCTCTGGGGTCCCCTGAGGTGTCGACCAGCCGCGACGACAGGGCCCTGATAAATGCTTTCATGTCAGACGACCAGGGTCCAAGTGTCTCCACTGCGAGCGCCGCAAACTCGTAGTCTTTTAATAAAGACGAATATTTGCGGCGCTTAAGAACTTGGGCCTGGTCGGCTGCACCACCGGCCTGGGAGCGGGTCACCTGGATATGGGACTGAGCGAATGTGTCGACACACGTAGCGTCCCACACCAGAGCCTTACCCAGCTTCCACGGCACCAAAGTGACTCCATCGGGGCGCTTGCCATCGTCTCTTGCCATACCCACGGGTTCTAAGGTCGCTGGTATAGAGACGGTGGCAAGCGAGCGACGGACTAGGTCATTAATGGTGCCGTGGCGATATAAACGACCGGCGCTTCTAAAGCAACAGAGGCCATGTCGTCCCAGCTGGTCCACACCCCTGCCACAGGCACACGTATGGGGAACACAGATTCTGGCGCCAAGTCTCAGGCATATTGCAATCCTTAGAGAGCATGGAAAAAAAAAAATGATTTTTGAACTTCATCATTTTTCAACTGTATTACAATGACGTTACAGAATTAATAATATAAGTTTCGAATTCCTTACTTGTTGTTTTTCTTATTTTTTCGCAACTGTATTAAAAAACGTCGTTGTGTAGATTACTATACATTGATTCGAAGGCTATATCGGCGCACAAAAGAAGAATGGAGATGGAGGCACCAGTAGCACAGCCTAGTGACGATGAGGAATGCTTTGATTTTCAAAACTTTTGTTTTTTTTTGCAACGAAGCTGCCAACGAAGTGTTTAAACAGGGTCAACTCAAACGCCCTGTTCAATTCAGAATCACTGTCAGCGAAATAAAGAAATGTACTACACAGATGTTGTTAAACGCAGCTATAGCTGCTCGCCGCAAGCAAACCAATGTTAGTTTTCCCCTGATTACGGATTGCTGTTACGAACACCAGGGTGATGTTGCAGGGTAATATCGCCGGTTAGCGACCACCTAATTTATGGTTCCGGTTTGCGACCACTCATTTCAATTGTTGTCAGGTATCTACCGCAAAAAACGACAGTATATCCTTTCAGTTTTTTCAATAGATTGCATACATACATACATATACTCACGCCCGTATCCCATTGGGGTAGGCAGAGACTAAGGAACGCCAAATACTACGGTCCTTAAATACTTACTTTACTTTTTACTTACTTTTTTGGTCCTTTGTATCTGAAGAGACAAGTATGCCAAGGGAGCTTGTATCAATATTTAAGTATTGGTATAGGCACCAAACAAATGTTGTGAGATGGGCTGGTTGTATATCCGACGTGTACAGGTTGAAGTGCAATCTGTATATAAATCGACTGATCGAGGAGCTCAGCAACACCCCAGTGGGTTGTTCTATTGGTGGAAAAGTTATTAATAACATCAGTTACGCGGACGACATGGTGTTGCTGAGCCCTTCCATCAGTGCGTTGAGGAAGCTGCTGACCATATGCGAGAGTTATGCTGCTGCCCAGGGCCTCAAGTACAACGCGACGAAAAGTGAGCTATTGTTGTTCAAGGCGGGCAATAAAACCTACGATATTGTCCCGCCAGTGGTACTTGACGGCACACTATTAAAAAGAGTCTTCCAATTTAAGTACTTGGGGCACTGGGTAGTGGAGAAGCTATGCGACGATCTCGACATTGAGAGGGAGCGCCGAGCATTGGCGGTCCGGTGTAATATGCTGGCTCGTAGGTTCGTGCGGTGTGGTGAGGGTGTCAAGGTTACTTTATTTAAAGCATTTTGTCAGTCTTTCTACTCGTGTGCGCTGTGGGTTGAGTATACGCAGCGGGCCGTCAATGCTATAAGAGTGCAGTACAATAATATGTTCAGGATGCTGATGGGTCTGCCCCGCTATTGCAGTGCGTCCGGCATGTTCGCGGCGGCGGGCGTGCCGGGATTCCACGCAATAATGCGCAGCAGGGTGGCATCACTAATGCGGAGGGTGCGGGGACCAACAGCATCCTGAAATCGCTGGTGGAACGGGTGGACTGCCCGATAATGCGGTATTGGGACGAGGCGCATGCTCCGGTGCGTGCCCCCTCACGCCGATTTTAGTTAGCTTTTAAGTTATTTGTTAATAACACTAGTTCTTAAGTAAATATATTGTTACTAACAAATTATGGATTATAAAGTCCGAAATAAATGATTTTTGAATTTTGATTTTTTTTTTATAGATTCCTGTTTAATAATTACTTTAAATAATACATGCGGGGCACGGTTTATTTAGAGTGCGTTGTAATGTCATTTTATTAGGTATATTTAATTGAAAAAAAAATACGTTGTCTTTCACGTGGTCGCTAACTGAAGCTGGTCGCGTAACCGGGGCGGCGTATTGACCCAACGTTATTAAATTAAACATTCCAATTTACGTTAACACTTAAAATAGGCCGTTTCTGTTCTAATAGTACCTGATTAAAGAAAACTTAGAAAGTAGAGCATAATTTAAACCAAAACAGTGAGAAATATATTCTTTGATTACAAATATTATTTGTATGCAGAATTTAATGATAGTGAATGAAGCAAGAAAGGTTTGTCAAGATCGTAGCAAGTGGAAATCCGTGATCTCTGCCTATCCCTCCGGGAAATAGGCGTGATGTACATGCGTATGTATGTATGTATATTATTTGTAGTAAGGTAAATCTCCAATAACTGACCACCCTTGAATAATCGGCCCCCTCATACTAAAAATTAACTCTATTCACGTATAATAGAATAGATATAGATAGTATGAGGTGGCCAGTTATTGACGATTTACCCTACTTGTTAGGAATATTCGAGACAATTAAAGGTTTACTAAGCAGAAACGTCTGCTAACGAAGTTCTAAAGGACAACGCTCCCTAGGATGAAAAAAAAGTTGAAATTTTTGTTGAAAAAACTATTTTGCGTATTAATGTGTATTATTTCAAAAAAAGTGAGTACCTTTACATTTTGAGGAAAAGAAATGTGAATGGTGACCCAGATTTGAGCTGTATAGTAAAATGTATGGAGAAAAAAAAAGTGGTCAGATTGAAATGAAAATAAAATATGTCATAAGAATCGTTTCAAAAACAACTTGAAAAAAAATCTTACTGGTAAAAGTAGGAAGAATCTAACCACTTATTTTTTTTTCTTTTACATTTTACTATGAAGCTGAATTCTAGTTCAGTAACAGTTTTCACAAAATATATTTTATTCAAAAACTAATCCTTACTTAAAAAGTTTTTGTACCTTCATTATTTTTAAACATACTTAAATACACAAAATAGTTTTTTTTTATTCAAAATATTCAGTTCTTTTTTTCCATACTAGGTGTGCGGTGTTTTTTCGATCAGAATAAAAAAAAATCGCCAGTAGCCTTTTCAGGTTTGCGTAGGCAACAAGGAACCCTTATAGTTTTGCCATGTCCGTATGTCCGTCTGCGGCTTAGCTCAGTCACCCTTACTACTAGAAAGTTGTAAGATTAGAATTGAAGACTTTATTCTATTGCACTTCGAAGAATCGAGATTAGACTATAAAAATAAGAGTTCAATTTTAATAATAATGAAAAAAAAAGTTCCGTCTTTTAATTACTTAATTTAGTTATTTTGTGAAAAAAGCTGCACAGAATAATGAGAAGTCGCAGAAGTTCACTTAGAATTGTCATTAGGTGTAAACAAATATGAATGATTAATACTTATACAATACCTACTTGCAATTTTATTATAATGTTGTCGTAAATGGTTGTATTTTTTTGTATTTTTTTACTATTGTGTTAGCCATCCATACTGACTTTAATATAAAATAATAAGTACCTACTTTATAAAGGACTTAACGTCGAAAATTTATAATATTTCGACTGAAAATTTTATTCTTTGACACTTCGAATAATCAAGATTATACTGTATTAATAAAAGTTCGCTGTCAGTTATATTATAATGTGAAAACAGTTACAATTATTTTTTTGACTGTTATTGTAATAAAAATATACGAGCTATTCACAACTATTTTTATTATTTCTGTTTATCCTGGTTCCTATTGTCATATCTTGTCCAGTCCTATTCGCCGTCATGTATTATACTTACCCCACCATATTATACGGTCATTACGCCGGTTACGTGACCAACTTCGGTTAACGACCACCTTAAGGACTAGGTTTTTTTTTTCAATTAAAGATATAATAACATTTAAACAGGCTGTAAAAAACGAGAAAATATCCTCACGGTTTACCATTTAACACTCCCGAGTGGTCGCAAACCGGCACACTAAATTAGGTGGTCGCTAACCGGTGAAATTACCCTACATCCTAAACATACAATTTCCTCTAAGGTAAATTGAGTTTAACTATAGCTTACTGCTGACCACGTCGCAAAAAAATACATGTAGGTTATTTGTTAGTAGGTATTTACGCAGCTGGCTTAAAGTAGTAACAAAACATGGAAGAGTGGTCATTTGTATAAGGGGCGATCCCTACAATATTTTTAAATTATGTTCATAACGCGATAACCAGTTCGACGAAACCGCGGGCAATCCCTAGTATAGTTGGTAATAAATAAGGATACATTTCTTCTTTGTATTTACATTAACGTACGTATAACAAAATAACATGTGTTTTGCCATTGATATTTATTCTTTGTGGATTTTTTTATGGATCGTGGACGCAATCAAGGGCACTCCTCTACCGTTGCGTTGATCGCTGCCTGCTGCCACAACGCACAGCGCGGCGCGCGCATACATGCCGCGCTTTTTAAATGTATTCATTTACGCACGGAGTACTTAGGTATCAATATTTAGTGTCGCCGTAAGTTTATTTTTCTTAACTTTTGTTTGGTAACTGATATCATTGTCATGATCGTTTACTATTAACTCTACAAACTTTAATTCAATATTGGCTGTACTGTTTAACCGGAAATCAATATCTAGACAAGCCGATTGTCTACATTTCTAACTTTTTTCCAATATGTTAAGTGGATCGACAATATCGTAACTTTGCAATATCAGCTACTCTAATTCTTTATTTACAAAATTATTTGCATTTTTACGTTCACCAGGATGCAGAAGTCCCAGATTTCTAAAAACAGAATATCGTATATAAATTAAAGTGTTATTGGATATGTTACAGTTTTTTGTAACTCTAATTCTATATTGACATAGTTATTGGCAAAAACTAAAATATTTCAATATAGCCGAAAGCTCCACCTAAAATTTTCTAACTTTTTACATAAGTTTTATTTAACATGCCTCCAACGACATATCAAAAAAGAAAAAACTTTAATGTTGTAATAACCCATTTTTGTTCAACCGCTGGTCTACATCGCTCTTATGTCAGTGGATTTAGGTTTTGGTACATACTCGTATTTATGAGAGAATTAAATCGATGCTGTCATATTTTTGTGTTTGACTGTACATACTAGCTGCTCTGCCGGCTTATTACTAGTAGGTAACCCAGGCGGTGCCACGGGATAAAATATAGTCCATGTTCAACATGAAGAACCATAGACTATGTGTAATTACAAGTGCAATTGTATGTTGCGAAATAAATAAATCTAATCTAAATCATTCTACATACCAGTAAAATGATTTTATAAATTGGCATAGCTGTTTCGGATATTATGCCCTCATATAAACTTACCAGGGTAGAAACGTACATATCATAGATAATCGCCGTCATCATCATATCAGCCGAAAGACGTCCACTGCTGGACATAGGCTTCCAGTAGACAGACAAACAATTACCTCTTTAGTATTAGTATAGTTTTAGGTGGGTACCTAACTATAACTGCGATATCACATTTTGTCGATCTTTTATACCCACATTTACCTATGCTAAAAGTGGAACTACACATACATACTCGTACCTAGATTTTTTCACGCCTTCATTCCCAAAAATGGGTAGGCGGAGGACATTAAACTTATGTTCCAGTTCCACTTTAGGTTTATTGTATAAATTAAAATGTAATTATTAAAATAGGACACCATGTGCGTTTCCGTATTAATTGTACAGCCGCAGAACGTTGGCATCAAAGTCAAATTATAACTTTACCCTCGTCCTAAATAGTTTGTATTACTATTAAAAAGTTTAACAGCCCAAATTCGGGAACTGGGTTAACCATCAGTACATCACAAAATCCAACATTTACGAATTGGGCTCCTAATATTAAAAAGATAGTAAACTATCAAATAATTTGACGACCTCTGTAGCCTAGTTGGTAGTGACCCTGCCTACGAAGCTGGAGGTCCCGGGTTCGAATCCCGGTAAGGGCATTTATTTGTGTGATGAGCATAAATATTTGTTCCTGAGTCATGGATGTTTTCTATGTATTTAAGTATTTATTTATCTATATAAGTATGTATTATCGTGGTCTAGTACCCGTACCCAGCTTGTACTTTGCTTAGTTTGGGGCTAGGTCGATTTGTGTAAGATTGTCCCCAAATATTTATTTATTTTGAATCAGAATAAATTGTACATTGAAAAAAACATGAAAAGATATGTAAAAAGACGGGCTCGCGAAATAGGGTTTTTCAATAGGCACGATCGAACTTTGCCAGCGTATAGCGGCCATCTTGGAAAAACAATAGCTACCTGGCGGGAATATATAATGAATCGTGACATTTCATCATGGAACGCTATACACTTCAAAAACGCGTAGAAATTGTAAACTGGATACATTACATTTATTGGATGAGAAGTTCGATGGTTTCGACATCAACTGTCCACTGAGATCGTGTGAGTTAACACCGCTCGACTACTTTCTGTGGTGTCAAATCTCTTGTTTATGCAGACAAATCACAGTCAATTATTGCTGCTCTGAAGGCCAACAATAACCCGCGTTCTTCAAGAAATTGAGCCCCTATTTATGTGAAAATGTCGCCCGAAATTGTTCCACCAGGATACAACACACCACCGACAGCGGAGTCGCAGTGGCTATTTGGCCAAGATTATATAATTCATAAATTTAATAATGTCATCACTACTTTAAAATAATATAAAAAAATGCAATATCAGCTACACAGGTTATTTAATTACATTTCACAGTTCGAGCTCTTAAGGCGCCGTAGGTTCATGGTCTTCTCTCCCTCTCACTGAGCATAAGCGTGAGCGAGATGGAAGTGCGTGCTCGGAAGCGCGGATATCATGTTTTTTCATTCTAATTTTTTGGCCGTTTAAATAAATAAAAAAGTAATCACTGAGTTCTGTAAAACATGATATTGCCGATTTTTAGAAGCAATTTTATTATTTATAGCTTTTGTGCATAATATGTTACGAATATTTTAAATGTATTTTAGACCTCTGTTCGTGATTTGTAGGGTTCCGTAGCCAAATGGCAAAAAACGGAACCCTTATAGATTCGTCATGTCTGTCTGTCTGTCTGTGTGTCTGTCCGTCCGTATGTCACAGGCATTTTACTCGAAAACTATAAGGTGTATTTCAATTTTTTTTTTAGGATAGGTGTATTTTGTTAACCGCTACATAGTTTTGTAACTAAATTACTAAAAAAAATTTTTTTAGGGGTGTACTCCATACATAAAACTGAAAGTCAAATTTTTTTTTTCATTGCAAGCCCACGTGTGGCACATCAATCGATAAGCCTTTCAAAATAAATATAAGGTTTCTCAGCAATTTTTTCGATTAAGTGAATAGAGTCGGAGATAATCTCCTCGAAAGTCACTAAAATTGTGTCCCCCCCCTCTAATTTTTGAACCGTGTATTTTAAAAATTTGAAAAAAACCATGCTCATAGGGCTTATTAAATTCTCGCAGTGAAAATTGTTTTGAACAAGATAGGTTCAAAGGTTTTTGAGATATTTCTAAAAAACTGCCTTCCTTAAAGAAAAGGACGTAAGTGCCATAAGATTTCAGTAACGATACGACCTTTTTAATAGGCACGGGACCCTCGTTGTGCGTGGTCCGACACGCACTTGGCCGGTCTTTTTCTATCGAGCGAAAATTGCTAAGTCATGTTTCGAATCACTGATGTCGCTGCAGAAAAGCCTCAAGATTACTATTCGTATTTTTTTTGAAACCATATTGTTATTAAACAGACGCATTATATTGTTTCAAAAACTCTGTTCACTTAACTTCGCTGAACCTACGGCGCCTTAATGAAAGACCCTTTATTATACGAGTTGTTGGTTCGATACAGACATTATGTAGTAGCACCGCCGTCATACCGTACGGCAGGGGTCACCAATTAGTTTCGCTCAGGGTCCGTTTTAAGAAATGAAATGACCACCGCGGTCCGCACAACATTTTACAGAAATAAAAAAATATTAAACAAATTTAATTACATAAATATCAAAGGTATTTTTTTACATATCAATGATGTTTTTTACTTCATATAAAATTAATATTTATTTTTTATTATTCATAAATTACTTTAAAAAAATAACTGACGATTTGAAAGTGCTTGTTACTAGGCCTACTTGAATAAAGATCATTTTGAGTTGAGTTTGAGTTGAGTTGAGTTGAGAAAACAATTTCTGGCAAGTAACTTCGCCCGCCGTTTTCGAATTGACGTCAACAAAGATAATGCGGGGGAGGATACATTTTTATTTAATTACGTAATCTGTAGTGCAAGTTGCTGTGTTCTCGCGGTCCGCACAAAACGGGTCGGCGGTTTGGATGCGGACCGCTGCCCGTTATTTGGTGACCCCTGCCGTACAGGTTGGATTAGAGATTCTGCCTTTGTGAGTGCGTTCATAGCGTAGGTATTTTTCCGCTAACTGTAACCTAACCTAACCTAACCTAACGATAATCTATCAGGTGACATATCTTTACTCGTATTATATGACTGACTTTAATAACGGGGCTGCGATACCACCGTATTAAAGTATTGCACCGTCACTGCAGTGACAGTCGCCGACACAGTGCACTGGTCCTATCCATGCGAGGCGCTCATTTTCCTATGAACATTTGCTTAAGCAAACGTGGCTTGTTGTCAAGATACGCTATGATCGACGATAATGGTCGGGCACAATTGATTGTCTGTAATCCCGTGGTTGTATGTGATCGTCCGCAAAGTAGGGTTTATATTTAGATCGATTTGAGGACCTAGCCTAGTGGGTAATAACGCTGCCTACGAAGCTGGTCCTGGTTTCGAATCCCGAGTTAAGGGCAAATATTTGTGTGATGAGCATGAATATTTGTTTCTGAGTCTCGGATGTTTTCTGTGTTTAATTATTTATATCTATTAAATATATCGTCATCTAGTACTCATAACACTATCCTTATTGAGCTTACTATGGAAATAGTTCGATTTATGTAAGACTGTCTGTTAATAATGCTATTAATTTATTTATAAAGGGCTGGAATACGCGTCATTGTCATACTCGTGAAGGATGCTGTTGGTCGGGTTCGGTCTGTTCATGTTTGCAAGGACTGCAAATAGTTAGAGCCTGATTTTCGAGCCCTTTGCAACGCTCTTAGTCAAGTTGAACAATGACGGAGGGAACGAATGAACTACAGCGATTTGCATACTTGATATGAATTTGAAATAGTATTTCAGATTTTTGTCTACCACGGCGGTGAAAAACGGCCAACGGCCTGTGTCTGACCGAGGAGTCACTAGCATGTAGTCGGCACTTCAGCCCCCCTATTCTGTAACTTGTTTTAAGCTCACCTCAACGCTCAACCTCAAATATATCTTGACACCGCGATGCGTAGTAACTAAGCGTAGGTGGAGGTCTAGTTTCGTGACGAGTGACCGGCGGGGTGAGCCGCATTAGCGCGTAGCGAATAACAGCCCAGAATTCATTGATTGAGTTTTAACTACCCCTACCGCCAGTTCTGTTCCAGACAATGAAATAACTGCACGTAAACTACATTACGCCAAAGTTTTATCTCTAGTCCCTAAACAAAACTAAAACTTCCGGCTTTAAACAAAACCCAAATACGCTCTGTAATTAACAGACGTAACATTTATGCCCCATATTTCTGCCGTAGGGCAGCCGTCCCGACGGGATTGTCACAGTAGATAATATAGTATAAAACAGCAGATCATGTGACATTTCGAACGCACGTTAAAACAATTCAATTGTCGTTTTCCCATACAAAATGTGACATTTAAATCACTGCCTGCGCGACGCAACGCGAGACGATGTTAATCTACCCTCCTCTCTCTTATTAGAACGATGCGAGTGAGACTGGCGTCGCTGAGTCACGCGCGAGTCGCGCGACTCATCTTGGCAGCAAGTCACCACGGCTATCACAAGACGGCGCGCGAGCTCTCTCGATTTTCTCGCACTATACGTCTCTTTCTAAGTTTTCTAATAAGAGAGAGACGGATAGTGCGAGAAAAATCGAGAGAGCCGTGCTGTTAGCAGCAGCAGTCGTTACGTATCGACCAGCAGGTAGATCGAAATATCCTTTTTTATTAAATGACAGTTGAATTGTCGTAACGTGTACGATACCGGACAATATTAATTTAGATAGCTGTCAAATAAATTGTGAAATATTTTCCACTTATATTGTGTGGGTTGATTTTAAATACGAGCGCAGTGCATCTGTATATTATAGTTCAGGGAAGCTTGAATTCTAAAACCAGAGATCATGATATATTTGAAGGTCCCTGCTAATGTTGAAATCTGGGGATGATGTATTGTACTACTTATTAGTAAGCATGTAAGGTAATAATAATAGAGCGTAAAGTCTAAAAAGGTCTTTGGATACTCTAATAGTGTTACTACACGGCTAACACAAGACGACGCCAGAGGGATTATTCGACGTTCATGCCAATATAGTTTCTTCCTATTCGCAATTCTGCATAATCTGAATTCCACACAATAGTATTTCACCACATTCGCTATTGTGCACATTCATTATTTGTGTACAGTAGCGATTCTTACTGTTCGCAATTCTGCACAATTTGAATTCTACACAATAGTATTTCACCACATTCGCTAACTCGCTTTCGCCTGGACATCTGCCTACAAACATAAACGAAATGTCTTATGCATGCCCAATTTGTGCGTGATTTAGTATTTATGTGCTCAATTTTACTGATTTATGTTTATTAAAAAATAAAATAAATAAATAAATATTAGGGGACAATCTTACACAAATCGACCTAGTCCCAAACTAAGCAAAGCTTGTACTATGGGTACTAGACGACGATAAACATACTTATATAGATAAATAAATACTTAAATACATAGAAAACATCCATGACTCAGGAACAAATATTCGTGCTCATCACACAAATAAATGCCCTTACCGGGATTCGAACCCGGGACCTCTTGCTTCGTAGGCAGGGTCACTACCAACTAGGCTAAAGCGGTCGTCGGATTAAAAATATAAGAAGCTCATTTGTTTGTAACATAATTAATAAGGAATAAGAGGATACAAAAGTTAATACTGAAAACAGAATAGCAAAAGCATGGTTCAAGTTTTTAGTCAACTCGACCTACTACCAAAAAAACGCTAAATCAGAGCTAACTTTGCGATCCTAATCTATCGAGGCAAATATATCAAATCGTGTTTTGGGCCTCTTATAATAGTAGCAAAAGTTTTCTTAGAATAAAGTAAGCGATTTCAAGGCCCATTCTATCCGCTTGTGGTAATCCCGCCAGAGATAGACTATCCGTTTCAATCTAATTACCTACTTAGAAACAGACAGGTATATTATTAGTACGGTACGTAAAATGAATGCACCTTCGATAACTCCCAAGGTCGCGATTTTTTTGTTAATATTTAGAATATGATGAGTACTACTAGTAGTAAAAAAAGATAGGGAAATTTGACGTTGCTTTAGGTATTACACGGCGTTTTGTTAGCGACCCTTGTAAATCCAGGGATAGATTATACAAGTAGTATTTTTCTTCAATAGAGTATCGCATTTTAGTATTATAATCTCCACTTTAATTTGCTAAAACTTTCGTCAAGTGCTTACGTCAGTATAATCCAAAACGAATAAAAAAATAATATTTCCTCTAAAAGATTATACAAGTGGGTTTTGATTACTGAATACTATTAAAAACTATCAAAGATAACCAGAGTTTGAATTAATAACATATTTATCAATAGGTTAAATTTATATGAACAGTTTAATGTTGAAAGCGTTCTAATTATTTTAAAATAAATCTCAAATAAATTCAAGTCGATACATATAATCCAGCTTTATGATAGTAATCTATTGATAAAAAATCTAAGTAATTCATCAATAGCTCCACATTGTATTCATTTATCAATTATTTTTAAAATTTGAACGCACGATGAACTGCGCGCGAGTCTAGTGCGTCGACGGCGAGAGCGTCATGACCAATCACAGCACGCCGTCGTTGCTTGTTTCCTACGCGGTAGCCTCCTCTCTGTTGATCAGCTCACTTGCAAAATGAAAAATTGTTGATTTTACGATTGTGTTCATTTATATTAAGCGTTGAATTTATAAATAAATCTTTGTAATGATGACTTCTCCGTCTATTAATTATACACTCATAAGCTTCATCAACCTAAATAGTAACTATCAACGTACTTATGCAATTACTTATTCAATAATCAACTTATTGTGTAGCTTTAACAAGCTAGGTTGATCCACTGAAACAACGTATGAGTGACCGGTAGGTCGATCACGTAACGCTTTATACGTACGCTAGGTAGATCTAAATGTATTTTTTTATATCGTAAAACGACAGTTGAATTGTCCTAACGCGCGTTTGAAACGTTTTGTGATTACCCCTCAGATCTCTAGCCGACCCAGCCACGGCCCGATTTCTTACAGTCGGTTAACGGGTTTCTTCGGTTTCGGTTAAAACCGGTTTTGCATTCCCTACGCTCAACTCAACCAACTGAGCTATTGGCACAATCAACCTCGGTCACCTTTTTTTTTCAATCAGTTCATTCTTACAACGCCTTAGGGAGAAGACGGCATTACATAAGTTGAAATAAATATGAATTTTGCCCAGCCAAATAAGTGGTTTTCTTTGTCCAGCGATTTGTATGTAATCATAGTATAGCCATTTGGTTTCGTTGCTATATTTGGTAAGGTTAGCCTTAAATATGATTGAAGAGAATGCTTCGCCTTAATATGATACAATAACGTGTATGTTAACTTAACACACAAAACTAAAAGCAAGCGTTTACGTAACGTATGTAAGAAATAGGGAATGCAATATGCAATTACCGGGCAAACTTCAAAACCGGTAAATTACCGACTTGAGTAGGACAAAACCTATTAACCGGTACATTACCGGTAATTTCAAATTGGTTTATAAGTAGCGTTATTTGCCGTTTATTTATCGTAAACATAAGCTAAAAGGTAGTATAAAGAGTAAAAGGTGGTTTCATGTTCCGTAAATGTCGTAATAATCATTTTCTTTAATATTTAAAACTTGCTCCGTGATAGGAGGGCTAAAACACAACTGAAAACGTTCCTTGGGGATTAGCAGGTAGGTAGGAATAGGAATTGGTCCCAATTTACAGATTACCATTACAACATCAGTAGTATCAGTACAATACAAAACAGCACCAGTAGTGAATATGGAGTGACGAAGGTTAACGTGAATATTAGTATTATGGTGCATTGCCTGTTCCCCTTCACCCATCATTGGCGTCGGTGGGTCACACAGTGCCCTCGGTCATTGTTTTGACTCCTAAATCTACAGATACGCAACCCTACGGATTTACAATCCTAAAAAACAATAATTTTCTGAATAAAAAAACAATCAGAATAATACAACACAAACTGACTAGTTGACTAGAAACCCACGTAGTAGTAAAATTAAGTATTCCACCAAATAGCTGTTTCTAAGGAATGTTCAAAAGACGTAACCAACCATACCAGGAGCGAAAAGAGTTGGATAGAGAAAACGGTACTAATAGTAACCGAACATTTTACTAAAGAGCGTTCGGACAAATGGTTTATTAACTTTATCTAGGAAAAGCGTGTACTGTTGCTCATGGGGTTCCAAATTGTGGCATCGGTTTAGCGATTTAGGGGGGCTAGGTCTGTATGTATACTTTCTGTATCCTAGCTCTCCTGCGGATAACCTAACGTCTAATGCGATCACGCAGACAAACTCCCAGCATAGCCTTCTCCATAGCCCTTTGAGCCTTCTAATGAGGCCGATAGTGCGCGAACACATTTCAGTGTCACGTCATCACTGGCACCACATATTGGTCAAAGACTCTCGTCTTGAGACACTTCGGAATACTAGACGAAAATATGTGCCTTAGCTAAATATGTAGCTTCCCGAACGAACGCTGCCCAGCTGAGTCGACAGGAGACAGTTTGTCCTAGGTATATATAATCGTCTACAACTTCGAGCGTAAAGCGTCCGATTGTAATGTACATGAGCATTAGATGATCTTCGTCTTATCCATGTTAATTCTTAGACCAACCCGCTCAGAGGCTTTATCGTATTCAAGTCCTCCATGGTACCCGAAGGTGAGTACTCGCCTTCTCCAGTCCAGAGTCTTTAAAGCATCCACCAGTGTAGCGGTGAACAGTTTTGGAGAAATAACATCTACTTGATCGACTCGCAGCAGCGGAATAGGTTTCGCGTTCCAATTCTGGAGTCGGACTTACACAGTGAAGTGGCATTCTCGTTTGATTGATTGCTTAAAACTTTATTAATTCCCACAACATACATGGCATTGATAAAATACGAAATTTAAACAAATGCGAGACCCTTGACCCGTGGGGCCCTGGAGCCCTAAGCCTCTTTAAAGAGATGTAGAAGAGGCTCATAGATGCCACCGGTGACCGAAGGGCTGGCAGTTATCTCGCACAAAGAATTAGCTTAGCTATTCAGCGAGGTAATGCTGCCAGCATCTTCGGCACAATGCCACAGGGGCCATTCTTAGATTTAGTTTAGTACTATTCTATTTTATTTTTAATTTAGTTTTTTAATATTACTTTAGAGTTTAGTTGATACTTTATTTTTGTTTTCATATTATAAGATTGTATGTTATTTGTTTTGAACCTTTTATCTATATTAAAGCTCTTTACACCCATTAAATGATTTAGATATACATATCTAAAGAAAGCATGCAAGAAGTAAATTCTAAAGAAGCCATGTGTCGTGGCTGAGACATGGCGCTGGCTTAGCGAGCCATGCCAGAGCCTTACATTACAAAATTGAAATATAAAATACTTGGCAACGCTGGAGAAACTGTAGTACAGCCTAGGTTTCGATTGAATCGTAGTCCAGAAACGCTAAGCAAAAGGGCAGATTATACTCCGCAGCCTTCTATATAACTTGACGGGTGGTCTTATTTTATCTTATCTAGATGAGGGCCCTTTCGGATACACTTCGACCCAGTGGGATCTTTTGTGCATTTGCCGTCTCATTTATGACTACTCCCAAATCGCTCCATCATTTCTACAAACCGGATGATGCAGCTCAGCGGAAGTACCTTGAAATCCTTTGGTTGCGGATAGCCGTTATCAAAGTAATTAATTATTTTTCTGGCAAGGGCATGACATTCACACAGTAAGTGTTCCATAGTACGAGTATCATCCCCCTCACCACACATTCTACAGCCTAAACTATCCGATAGTCCCATCTTGGCCAAGAGATTCTTGACCCCGAAGTGACCTGTGAACACCCCAAATATAATTCTGAGTTGCTTTCTGCTGGATTTCTAGAGCTTTTGGTCAAGCCCGAGTCCATTCCTTCTATAAGCTGGCTTAGATTGCCTTAAGCCAGCCTCACTCCACTCATGTTGGTGTTTGGTTTTGGCGTAGGCTTCAAAGGCCGTTATTATGTTTCCCTGCGAGAGTACCACAAATTGTTCTGGACCTACAATAGTACATTACTACAGAGGCCGGGAAAAAAGCGGTTGCCGTACTCGACGTATGCCGATCATAGCGAGGCCGGATAGTTATGAGGCTGGCAACCCCTTTTTACGCCGAGGTATGTATAGTGCTTTTCTCAAACATGCAATGAAATAAATAAATTAAACTCCAAGGAATCAAACTTTAATTTTCATGGCTGAATGCCGTGATGCTGTGCCACAAAGTGTGGAATGTAAATTAAAAAAGACCATCTTGCAGCCCGAAACGTGACACTTAGAAGCCCATTATGAATAACACAACGTCAATATATCATTTCATGTTCGAGAAAAGTAATTTGTAGAGAGCTTGCTTTAAGCTCATCTGCTCTTTCGTTGCCGATGAAGCCCTCGTGCCCTGGTATCCAAGCTAGTTGGTTATCATGGTGCTAAAGCCTCTTCGGAAACTGGCTTGTTCGGGAGGCTGGAAGTTATCTAACCTGCGCACGAGACGATTTGTAATTACTCTCGAAAACAGCTTTTACACACGGCTCAGAAGTGAGATGGGTCGGTGTTTCTTAAGCAGGGTGTTGTCACCATTTTTAAAGAAAAGCACCAGCACACCTCTGTTCGATGCCTTTGCCGTTCACTCTTTCACTAAGACAAAAACAGGTATTTCCTTGTTTTGAAAATGAAATGATTAGTATACCTATTACCTACAAACTATGTTAAATAAGGCGCTCTCTGTCGTACTTATCCAAGCAGATCATTATTCATATTTTATAGAACGGAACCGTGTTTGTATTTTAAGAAGCTTCTGCAAACGATATTATTATTAATTTGATAAAGGTATTGTATAAGGTAAGATAACGCTAACCAGTTAATCAATTGACTTTTGAAATGACAAAAGGAGGGTATTGATTGAGATATAATCATGACGATCAAGTATTAATAATCGTAAAAAAATATTATTTTACTAATACTTCATGTTTAGGTAAATTACCGGTTTTCATTTAAATTTACCGGCCTTATACTCAGAAAATTGACCGGTTAACCGGTATGCATTCCCTAGTAAGAAATATGCATCGAAATTCTATAATTTCAATAACTCCGGATTTTTTAGTATTAATTAATAAAAAAGTCCTCTTCCGCTTCGATGAACAACAATTTTTTTTGGTAATCCAATGATTTAGTGTTAGGCTCTAATCGGAATTTGAAAGATTCTTGAGTACCTAACTTTCGGAGTTTACCTCCTACCTACACGCTAATTTTACTACCTACTACTACTTAGAGAGATGACTAATAACCCTGTATTTATACTTTCTGTACCAACTTTATATTAGTAACATCAGATATGACATCGCGACTAGTAAATAAGTACCTACAAATAAAATTGAAGCTAATTTAAGTTTAATACTAAATAACCCTATATAACTTTCTTTATTGGTAAAATAAAATAGATAATCGCAACCGAAAAACAACTAGTAACTAAATATAAAGTAAAATCAAGTACTAAAAGTTTGTACCTACAAGTTTGAGCGTACGCACGGCACGGCCTTGCGCCTTGGAGAGGTACTCGGCTGCCAGCACGCTGCTCACGAATCGCGCGAGTCGCGCGCGAAAGATTTAAATTGCGGACAATCACTGATAAGCTAATGCAATTAAGAGCTATTGATGAATCCGTTAGAATGTGTGTTTATATATTCTTCGATAGAACTGAAATGAATTACGCCGACTTGAGAATTTATGAGATTTCTTTTATGGTAAGGAGAATGGTTTCAAGATATAATTCCTAATTAAAAAAAATACTATTGATAAATCTGTTAGAAATTTGTGCTGCCATATATTTTTTTAGTTTTGAATACACTATAGTAGCCACTAGTCACTTGAATATTCTTTTAGGAGATTTATAATTTTTTTAATCGTTTCCTTTTTTGCTGACGTAATCTCTTGACAAAACTATTAGAAAACGATAAGTAAGGTTTGAATAATCAAATGCGATGCATTATAGGAAAAAACAATAACTTGTATAATCTTTGCACAGTTTTACAAGTGTTCCTTACAAAAAAGTTAATTATTCGTAAACCATTATCAAAAACTGTTAGAAATTATTTTTCGCTGTTAGTACTTAAGGTACTCTCGCTGATAACAAAAAAAAATCAAACTTGGGTATTATGTTAGTTTGACGACAAATTACAGTGTTCGCGTACCGGACTATATCTGCCGTCTGATTGTGCTACCCGCGCCGATTTACCTAATTAACCGAGAGAGCGAGGCGAGTGCTCTGCTTCAGCTTGGGCTAAAATGAATCCGTATGTCTGGATGTCCAGCTGTTCTCGTCTACATGCTTCATTTGCTGCAAGCTTTTGCCCGTGACTCTGTCTGCTTGGTACTCGTTTATATCGTAGCTCCATACAAATATTCACACTCCTTTCACCCCCCTTCGGGTATGATTTCCGGGATAAAAACTATCCTATGTCCTTTCCCGGAACTCAAACTATCTCTAGACCAAATTTAATCTTAATCGATACAGTGGTTTAAGTGTGAAGAGGTAACAGACCGACAGATAGACAGACACACTTTCGCATTTTTAATATTAGTAATGGATTGTTTTTGTAAATTCAGGTTTTGTTTTTTTTTAACCACAGATTAGCTAGTTTTGCAGCTCACAGACTCACTAGTATAATTATTTACTGTGACCATGTTTAAGCCAGGCCTTCATTACGCACGGTATATGGACACACTATAGTCGCCGGGGACACGACCCGTTTCTTTGCTATGATTTATTTGACGACTACCTAGAGGTCCCGAGGTATTTCAGTTACTTAACGTTAAGGTATACGCAAAATAAATTTAGGTAAGTGGGAGTCCATCTTGCACCAAGGGGTACCCTATTTGAAATAGCCCAAGTTTAGGAATACATTTGGGTTGATGGACTAGCCCAACTTGAAAAATTCCTCCACTTTACAGAAGACCGTAGACATAATAATACAAATAACTTTATCTACGCACATATCATTAGTGCTCTGAATTGCGTTCAAAAACCGTAGGAAATGACCAGCATTATTTCAACCGATTTTACCTTGAGACTATCTTGTCTGTTAATGTTATAACAGTATATATTTTTGTAACGTTATGAGTCTAAATTTGGAACAGCTGTCAAAACTCAAGTGGATTACCCCCTCACAGTATCTTAATTATCAGTGATCGGAATAGGTAGTGCCATTTCACGGGAACTCGGTGTGTAAGCTTAGTATGGACATGGCTTTTAACCCCGGGATTTCATATGAAAAATTTTAAGTTTATGTTTAGTTCAGAAATGTTATGTGTGATTTTTTTTTGGTTACTATAGAATATGGCATCGACAAAATATGAAGTAGATACACTAACTTTGACATCCATGCAAACAAAGAAAATAAGCACGTCTTATCAGTTATCTTTTTGCATTTGCATGTTGTTTTTCTAAGTGCATTCTTAAATTATCTTTACCTGGTTCGACCTTGGGATAACTTTCTATTGTTTACCTCTATGAAGAGCTCGGGGCAGGGTGGGACAGTAGCAACAGATGCCAATATTTGTCATGCTATCTCTTTTTAGTTGAAAGATAATGTTTTAAACAAGGCAAGTATTTTAAGATTACTTATGTTCTTCTGTTCGTTAAGTTCGCACGTATTACTCATGGTTGGTTCAATTCGACTTTGGCTTGTTTACCGGACTTTGTGATCGATCATCTTATTGTGACGACGTTGGCTATCCCTAATTGGACTCTGATTTACTTGTGATTGGACTAAGTGGAACTTCTTATCTAGCTAAACATGCCTCGGCGAGCTAAGGAAGAAACTATTCTGAGTTGGATTGAATCCTATCCCGACTTAGAGTTTGATTCAACAAGACATTTAATACATTGTACTAAATGTGACGTTAATATTGGATGCAGAAAGAGTACAGTGAAGCGACACATCGAAGGACCTGTACACAAAGGATTACATCACCAACCAAATGAAAGTTTTTACTTTGATCTGATCGAGTTCCTCATACTTTGCAATATCCCATGGGTTCAAATCGAAAATCCAGCATTCACAACCTTCTTCCAGAAGTATTTTTGCTGCACTTGTACAAATCAGCCTCTACGTACTCTACCCAGTGAATCGACAATAAGAAAAGTATACGTGGACAAGTTTTATCAAGCCAGAATAGCAGCTATACGCAGTGAAGTGGCAAATAAAAAAATTTGGATTTCGTTAGATGAAACGACAGACTTTCTAGGCAGATACGTGGTCCATTTCTTGGTGAAACCTTTGGATGCAACCGTTTCTCATAAAACTTATTTAATGGCGTGTAAAGTGCTCACGGTAGTGAATGGGGAGACTATTGCTAAGTTTGTTACAGACTGCTTAGAAAAAATGTGGGGAGAAGGCTATGAAAATCAACTCGATAATGTGCTTCTCTTATGTACTGACAGCGTTGCGTATATGTTGAAAGCGGGGCGAATTTTAAAAAGTGTGTTACCGAATATGAAACACGTTACATGCTTAGCTCATGCTCTGCATCGTGTGGCAGAGCAAATAAGATGTCAATATCCGGACGTAGACACCCTGATAGCTAACTTGAAAAAAGTATTTTTAAAGTCTCCTAGTAGAGTGCAACTGTTAAAGGAAATGTATCCAAATTTGCCTTTACCTCCTAAGCCAGTAATAACAAGGTGGGGTACTTGGCTCGCTGCAGTATCTTACTACGTGAAGTATTTCACTGAAATAAATACGGTTTTGTCAAGATTAAGAACATCAGATGCTGTTTCAATTAAAAAGGCTAAAAAAGTGCTTGAAAAACCCAACATAAAAAAAGAATTAGATTATAGCCACGAAAATTTTAATATAATAGAGGTGGCCTTAACTCGTTTACAGGAACGAAATATGTCAATGGTCGATGCCTTAAACGATTTTGATCAAGTTAGGATGTTAATCAATTGGTCTAATAGTTTACCCATAGAAAACAAATTTGAAGGGGTTATGGCTCGAAACCCGGATTTAGATACTATAAGAGAATACGCAGGAGATATTTCAAAAGAAACCGCATCTGAACATATTTCCTTTTACAAATTTGCCCCGCTGACATCAGTAGAGGTTGAAAGATCGTTTTCCACATATAAATGGATATTAGACGTCAAGAGAAATAGACTGACAGTTGAGAACATTGAAAAAATAATCGTTTGCTATTACAATTTTAAAGAAAGCAAGAAATAAACGATGTAAAATAAAATCTGTAAAGTTTGACTGGAAGAGATCACTTATAGGTGATAAGATGCTTATTCTTTACCTCTATTTTGGTGTATAATTTGTTGTATTGTATAATTTTAATTTGTATAGTAAAAAATAACGAATGTTTTAATAACGTTGATTTAATATATATGTGTACTAATGTTGATGTTTGACGATTTATTTTATGATTGTAATTTGTAACTGTTAAAAGTTATGTTGATTAAATAATTGACGTATTTATAATGACAATTTTTTATTATTTTGCATCTTCTTAATTTAGGTCAATAATATTCACTGTGAAAAAATACGAGTCCCGAAATCCCAAGGCTTATCCATGTTATGTTTAATGTTTAAGGTCATTCACCCGAAATGGCACTACCTATTCCGATCACTGTTAATTATAAAAGGTTTTTAACCTCTCATCTGTGGGAGCTCCGGAGATGGCTTCGCTTTTTCCAACCGTTATCTGTGGCGCGCCAAATTTTGGCGTCTAAACTGGGCTTGTATTTGTGGCGGATATACAGCGAATCTAGCATTTGTCTTGCTTTGACCCATTGAAACGTACAGCCAATGAAGCAAGACAGCTAGCAAGCGGGAATTTGAACGTTGGCCGTTGAAAAAATGACGCAATATTGTTAGTCGAAAACTGCCGCCGTTGGGGGCAGGCGTGTTTTGTATTAAGGGTGTTTTTGGCGGAATAACGTGATTTATTTATGAAAAAGGCAGTGCTTCTGCTGTGTCTGGTGATCAACATGTAAGTAATCTTTGGATTTAAGTGTGGTGCAACCAATACCCTAAATATACCTATGATTAACATCATACCTAAACATGATCCGAATTTGCCTGCAAGATATTTTACGCTTTTCTTTGGTTTTCATACTAATGAAGGCAATTCTTGTGTTCATTATGTATCTAACATTTATTTTTAATTAATATAATAGATAAATAAACCGCCAAAAGTAAGAAATAGACCGAAATACGTAACGAGAACGATGAGACCCGATTCTGGGTAGCCACCGACAAGGGAACGCCATTATCGGGCTCGCCACTACGACGCCATTTTGTTACAAATGAGTAACAGCATATCATGGATACGCCATGGGCACTTTTTTGGATTCGATTGTTTGCATAATTTTAACAAAACAAGAATTTTAACAATTCAAGCATGTTCCCCTACATACGTAAACTAACATCCAAATTAATAATTTCAACCTGGAAAGCCCGATGTATGGGTCTGAAGTGCGGGTATATCCATACTAATCAAACATTTTTTTTTAAAGTGCTTTTAAATTTTTGTGCTGTTTTTAGATTGATATTTTACGTGTTTTTTGTTTAACGTGATGTTAATATTGTGCTTTTAATTTATAGTTTATTTAATGAAAATATTGAAAAAAATAAAAAATCTTATACAAAGCTTACGGTTGTTGAGATATCTTTACTAGTGTGCATGCAGTCATTTTGCATGAAAAAAAATACACAACGTTTATTCAATTCCTACATCATATCTATTACACATTAATCACATTATGATGAAAATGATTTGTTTACACATGGGTTAGGACCTTAAAATGCTGGTAGTTTATAAAGTAAATACATATACTTTTAAATAAGTTCAAAATAATTATGTAAATCAACGGCTGTTTCAGCAACTTTTGAGTGACAGCACCAGTTTGGTAGAAAACTCGAAGCAGTTTATTTTTTAAATATTTACTCATAACCCCTGCATGTTTTGATTTCTCAATATGTATGTTACACGAATCTTGAAAATAAACACATAAAATAAGGCAGCAGACGGATTTATCTAAATCAAAAATCAATACATGTGGTCTACATTGCGTCACCCTAGTATTGAAGCCAGCCATACAGTCGTAACAAGAGTAGTATTGTAAAGATGACGCATCATATAGTGAGATCCTTTATTAGACATTTGTTTTTATTAAAAATCCTGGCTTTAATTCCTTAAACAACCGCAGAAAATAACATTTTAGCAAAGTACTCGACACTAGAATGCTTGTCTGTGGAGGCACCAAAATCAGGTTCCACACATGTCGATAAGTGGCCATATTTATCATCCACAGATGAGAGGATAAGTGTAGATTAATACATAGTTTTATCATTAAATCTGTTTTTTTTTTACAATTAATCGTTGCATTTCGTATTCATAGGTAGCTATTTTTCTTGACGAAGGTGGAAAAAAAATATTCCTGCGATTT
Organism: Epinotia ramella; assembly: GCA_947578815.1. Classification (NCBI taxonomy): domain Eukaryota; kingdom Metazoa; phylum Arthropoda; class Insecta; order Lepidoptera; family Tortricidae; genus Epinotia; species Epinotia ramella. The sequence continues at coordinate 34,914,185 of OX388202.1, forward strand.
GATCAAGACTAGCAAAATATACATAAATAAATGGAATGCCATGTATTGCTATATAATCAAATAAGCCATTTCATGCTGAATCCGCCGATACACGGTTTATACAAGTGTCCCAAAATTCAACGATTAGCGGGCACCAGAGAATGGATCTGCTCATGAATAGTCAAGAAAAAAAAAAAGAAAAAAAAATATCTCAATCCTTTTTGAAAAAACAAAAAAAATGAAATTCTACGAAAATTGACACCCCTAATGGTATTTTTTACGACCATGTTTATGGGTAACAATCATCATCATCATATCAGCCGATAGACGTCCACTGCTGGACATAGGCTTCCCCCAAAGAGTGCCACAATGACCGGTCCTGCGCCACCCGCATCCAGCGGACTCCCGCGACCTTTGCCAGGTCATCAGTCCACCGTATTCTGGTATTTTTAGGGGCTGTGGTAGACAGCAGTGCTACTTAGGTTGCCGATACAGAAAAAAAAACAGAAATATTGGAAAAGTTGTAGACATGGTCGTAATATTACCATTAGGGGTGTCGATTTTCGAAGATTTTTTTTTTGTAACTTCAAAAAGGCTGAGATATTTTTTTTTTCGGTTTTTTTCTCGCCTAGTCATGAGCAGATCCATCCTCTCGTGCCCGCTTATCGTTGTATTATGGGACACGTTGTAATGAGTACCTATAGGTTTTTTTGAGAAATGGTAAATTTTCTGTCGTGCGGAAAATTCGCGGTGACCACCCGTGGGGGCTCTGCCACTTGAGGGTATTTTTCAAAGGTTTGTTATGTCAGGTCCGGCTCCCGGATGGCCGCCACTTAACGTTGGGTCCGGTTCCCGTATACTGCCACTCGAAGTGATTAAACTACTATTATTTACCAAAACTGCATTACAAGCATGAGTTGTACAAACGAGCGCCGTGGTTTTTAAAACTCTTTCTCACCTCCAAAACTTAAATGGAATTTAATGCCATTCTCCCATACAGTTTTTTTGTTGACCGTCTCGAAAACATTTAGATCTTAGCGATTAACTGGAGCTAATTTTCAATGCAATTTGTATCTGTGAACTAACATATTTTTTCCGCATTCTAGGATCTCGCCCCTTTGACCCTGCAGAGGGGTAAACACGTCACTTTTGGAACGAGTGTTCGGTCAATTGTGTCGCTTAATTTTAAACTCAGATAAATTTACTCTAACCACTTGGGAGATAATTGAAATAAAAACTGATAATAACGTTAATTCGGTGATTTGAAAGGCAGTATATTTTTATTACGGCTAAGGCTTAAAGAAAGCGATCCTGTTCGGAGAATTCAGCATTAAACCCCGTCCATTTCTTTACGAAAAGTAAAATTTAGATTCGATTTAGCTTCATGTGATATTTATAATCGATTGCAATTGGACGTAGTTAAAGGAAAAAGATCCAATCCACAGAAAGTTGAGCAAAAGTTATGGCCGTTTAAAGTTTCAACCGTGATTCCTCAAAACTGGTACATTTTTTTAATAATATATGTTTGGATGAAAATTTAGTTGAGTCGTGTATTATACATTCTTTCACACATAATTCAGTTAAATGCTATATTTTTCAGGATTTCGACCAAAAGTGGGGTTGGATCTTTTTTGCGAAAATACACTTTTCATAGACCCTTCCTTTTGTTTAATTTTGTAATAAGGATTCACGAAATAAAACTGGCATAATAATCATGTAAAACCATCTCTATACATACATAAAATAAAGCTGAAGATGGTCGAAAGTCTGTACATGGAAGATATTCGAAAAAAAGTTTGCTGGGATACTTAGAATCGATAACAGAACACGTTCCAACAGTTTTTAGAATTTTTGTCTGTTTATCTGTTTGTCTGCTTATGTGAACGCGCACCACGTGAAAACGGCTGAACGGATTTTGATGCAAACTTTACTAATCTGTTGAGAAAATCCCCGGCCAGGTTTTAGGCTATAAAAATATTATGATAAGGGTGCAAAGGGGACCAAAACTGGGGTTGAACTTTGTATGGGAACTCCTTGAATCCCATACAAATCTAAAAATGCGGGTATAAAATTTGGACAAAACGGCATTCCGCGGAGAATTGAGTATATAGGTGCCAATTCTTTTTATGTAGAAAACTCTCGTGACACTGAAATATTATTGGGAGCGCATAAGGAGCGCTCCCTAAAGGGATATTTTGGGCCTTTCATTCCTACGAAAACCTCAGCCTTCGCTTCGCTTCTTCTTCGCTTGCCTCCCCGTTTCCTTCGGGATTTCGGCCCTTAAGTTTCGCTTGCAAGACACCGGAAGATAATGAGTGTGCTTAGGGGTGATTGCTCACATTGAGAACTGCTCTCAGAAGGGTTGCTTTGGGCCTTTCAGTCCAACAAAATGGCCTTGCTTGCCTCGCCGCTTACCTTCGGAACTTTGGCCTGGGATTTCGCTTGCAAGACACCTGGGGATAGTAAGTGTACGTGGGGGCTCGCCCTCAGGTTTCGTTTGCAAGACAACGGGAGATAATGAGTGCCCGTCCATGGGGGCGCATTTAGAGCGCTTTCTGAAGGAATGATAATGAGTCTTTCATTCCAACGAAAAGCAAGGCCTTTGGCCTCGCTTGCTTGGTGAGTGGCGAGCCGAGGTAAGTCCCGTAGGTGAGTGGCGAAGCAAGCGAGGCCAAAGGCCTTGCTTTTCGTTGGAATGAAAGACTCATTATCAATAAAAAATTGTAAGTGTCCGTGAGGGCTCGCTTGCCTCGCCGCTCATCTCCGGTACTTTAGCCACAGGTCGGTTTGGTCGTTTGCAAGACACCTAGGGATTGTAAGTGTCCGCGGGGGCTTGCATTCGGGTCTTGGGCCCTCGAGCTCGCCTAGGGAGCGGTCTCTTAAAGCATGCTAAAGCCTTTAAGTCCTACAGAAAAGCTCACCCTTCGGCTTTGCTTGGCTCCCCTTTTACCTTCGGGAATTCGGGCCTCAGGTTTCGCTTGCAAGACTCCCGTAGATAATGAGTGTCCGTAGGCGCTCGCATTGAGAGCGCTCTCTAAAGGGATGCTTTGGGCCTTCCATTTGAACGTAAAGCTCGGCTTTTGGCTTCGCTGCCACCTGGGGATAGTAAATGTCCGTGTCCGTGAGGGCTCGCCGTCGGGCTCGCATTGGGAGCGCTTTATAAGGCTTGATTGTGACCTTTCATGTTACGAAAAGCTCGGCATTTGGCCTCGCTTGCCTGCCCACTCCCCTTGGGGACTTTGGGCTCCGGCCTTCGGCCTTCAGGCTTGCATTGGGAGCGCTTTCTTAGGGCTTGATTGGGACCTTTCATTGTTACGAAAAGCTCGGCCTTCGGCATCGCTTGCCTGCCCGCTCCCCTTGGGGACTTTGGTCTCCAGTTTCGCTTGCAAGACACCTGGGGACAGTAAGGCCTTCAGCCCCCGAGCTCGCATAGCGACCGCTCTCTAAAAGTATGCTTAGGGCCTTTCATTCCTACGAAAAGCTCAGCCTTCGGCTCCGTTTGCTCCCCGTTTACCTTCAGGTCTTCGGCCCTAAGGTTTCACCTGCAAGTTACTCGGAGATAACGAGTATCTATGGGGGCTCGGCCTCGGGCCTTAGGCCCTCGTGTTCGCATTAAGACCACTCTCTGAAGGTTTGCTTCGCCGCTCAGATTTAGGGACTTTGGCCTCAGGTCTCGCTTGCAAGACACCTGGGGGATAGTGAGTGTCCGTGGGGCTCGCCATCGGGCCTTCGGACCTGGGGCTCGCATAGGGAGCGCTCTCTCAAAGGATACTTTGGGGATCTATATAATATTATAGACGACCAAGTTTATGAGGGTATTTATTTCGATTCGAAGACAATTTGAACTCTTACACGCACAGTATGGAAATGGAATGTTTATTTTCAAATTTGTCAGTAATATGGTTAAACATAAGAATATCATGTTTAAACCATAATTATACCTACACGTACGAAGTCGCGGGCAGAAGTTAGTTGTTAATATAACCATTTTCCTAAAAATGGTTTATGTGCGCTGGATCGGATAATACATTTACGTATAATGATCCAAGACAATAATACTGACAGCAAAAATCGTAATAAAGGCTGCTTTATAGTGAAAACTTCTTTTAATGATTAAAAATAAAGCTAAATGAATTTAAAAAATGAGATTTACAAAAAAAATATTGTAATAGGATCGTTTCTGTTGTTTACTAAGACACCATTGCAGGATTCAAAACAACTCAACAAAACTGATCCAAGTGAGTTGAATCTATTTTGTTGTATATCTAAAAGATTTAAAGAATCTAAATTTAGTTTTTCAAAAAGAATCCAAACGGATTAGATCCGTTTCGTTGAAAATATTAAAAGTAAAACGTGTGAATTGCATTTTCTTAAAAATGGTCCAAGCAGGTTGGATTTCTTTTGTTAAAACAAATGTGAATCAATTATGTAACTGATCTAATATCACTATACGGTTCCAAGCGTTATGGGTCTTTATGAAGGATATCTTTTTTACTCCGTCATACATGTGGGATGGTATCCCATGTTGATTAAAATATGAAAACACTATGTGAGCGGGGCGTCTTTTTGCTGAATGAAAATATACGCCTCAGAGACCTCTCTGGTATACTTAACTCATGTTTTGGTCATTTTGTGGATTGGATCCTTTTCCTTTAACTACGTCCAATTTAGCTTTGAATCGTATAATTTTGATTTGACAGACCTGGATTTATCTAGATTTGAGAAAAAAACGATCGCAGAGTTTAAGTCAACTGACAGCCATATTGAACAAACTTCTTTCGCTGATTGGCTTGGATGGACTTACCTATATTTGAAAAAAAAAAAAATCTGTCATATGGATTTATCTGATTTAGATAAAGTATTATATGATTTTAACTGTATTTTTCTCAAAAACCACACGGAATTATACTTAACCGATATAATTGTAACAAAACTAGTTTTTACGCTTTTATTTTGTACCGAAATCTTGAAAAATTACAGAATTGGATTTACCCGAGTTCCGACACAATTCAACTGTAATTTTCCCATACAAAAAGTGACATTTAGATCTACATTCATCATCATCATCATCATCATATCAGCCGAAAGACGTCCACTGCTGGACATAGATCTACATTACGCACGACCAATGCGGGGTTAATTGTAACACAATCAAGATCATAACAAATGTATCAGAGGGAGACCTGTTCCCAGAAATCGGGAAATATGTATAAAGGTACCACCTATTCCACCTTTATGGGTTAAAAACACAGCCAAAATAAAAAAAATCTCTCCCAGTACAACTTTGGCCAAATGTGGTGTTGAATAACAGTAGATGTAATATTTGCTTTCAACCAAATGAACGCAAACTGGCAGGGCTGTCACTTCTCTGGACATTTAGCGCTGGTGTTGCGTAACGTTTCCAACAACGTTAGGTAGATCTAAATATATTTTTTTTGCATGGGACTAAGACAGTAGAGTTGTCCTTACGCTCGTCGAAAAGTTAGGTACACAATTAATCCTCAGGATTACGATCCACCAAAAAGGTAACGAAAAATACTATACACGGTGGAATTTAATCGGTGATCAGGAATCCAAAAATCTTAATTATCAATCTACACAGAAACCAATACGTGAGATCTCGTGCAATATAGCTCACAATCTAATTAATTACACTTAATTAACATCGGTAAAATGTACACTGACTGAATAAATGGACACCCTACGTTTATTGAAGGGAAGTTACTCGTAAGTGTACATACGTCAAGTGCTTGCTGGCTTTGGCGGGAAACTAGACAGATCAGACGATTTGAAGCAATTTGTTATGAATTTGACAATGACAAATTGACAGCTTATTGCTCATTTATGTTTTAAGTTTCTATGGCTGATAGTTTGAAAAGAGGTATTAAACTTTTCAGACTAAATCATTAGTAAGGTGACAATAAATTTTAATTAAAATTTAATTTCAACTTAAAAATTAGTTATGATAAAAAAAAACTTGGTTCCACTTAAGTACTACATAAACGTGACCGCCATCGATTACTGAATTAGAAAAATGGGTTCCTGTTCACCGATTAAATTCCACCGTGTATATTGTCCACTCATTTTCTACGAGCCACGGTGGCAGTACTTTGCCACTCCATCGTTTGTTTGCCTACACTGCGAACTCAAAAACTCCTTACCATAGATTCAAATTTCCTGTCTCAGTAAACAAAATACATCAGCGGCGAATCGATTGACAATGCGACAGTTTGTTATGACACGTGACGTTCTATGTTGGCGGCCTGACGTGCCGTGTTACGCTACGCGCCAGCGACTGTGTTATACGATGCGACTTTGACGGATAACGTATTCAAATTGAACCGAGGTTTGTCTATGCACGGGTTTAGGTATGGGATATTCATGTGTGGTAATGCGCGGGGTATTTGTTGTTTTTCGTTCCATTTATTCTGATACGATACGTCAGAGAAAAGCTGTCACTTAAGTCGAGTCGCATCGAGAACATTTTCAGAATAATGGCGCTGTCAGCTGACGTTGTAATTAAGTACTTGGGTAATGATTTTTCCTTTGTAAGTGTAAAATAGGGAATAAATATTGGCGGAAGCCAAAACCCAGAAAGGGTCTCTTTTGTAGAGGAGAGCCTTTTTTCCTGGTCTGAGGGTAGAAAGTTGAGTTCGAAACAACCAGTTATTAAAACATATCCCTACCCTGTAAAGTAATTTATTTGAAAGAAAGCGCGTTCTCTCTATGTCTTAGACAGAATACTGTCCTACAGGTCGATCACTTAACGCCTTGTACGTACGTTAGATAGATCCAAAAGTCAAATTGAATAAAAAAATTACAGTTGGATCTACGTAACGCGCGTTCAAAAAGTTACGTGATTACCCCTCTGGTCAACGAAAACATAAGGAAATATCCCTATAATACCTGGGGCCGTAGACAAGGTTACAATGGACAAGCGCTAACTCTAACGCTAACGAATAAAATGTATGGGAATGACAGATGCCAACGAAACACTTTTCGTTAACATCTGTCATTCCCATACATTTTATTAGTTAGCGTTAGCGTTAGCGCTTGTCGATTGTAACCTTGTCTACGGCCCCTGGGCTTCTCCTTTTTCCATCTCAAATCTAGGGTTCCTACAAGAAAATACCTAGGGGGTATTTGTGTATTTTACTCAATTCCAAAATTGTACAATGCTCAAATTATCTATTCTATATCATAAAATAAATAAAAAGATTGAATACGCGATAACTACAAAATCGAACAGAATAAATAAATGTAAGTAGGTACTTATATAAAACAACGCAAAACAGAAAAATAAATCAGTGCGACAATAGGCTCGTGGCTCAGCGCATATAGAAAATTCTCTGTGGCTCAGCGTTTGCTAACCTGTCAAATTATACACTTATGCTACTTTAATGCTATTGTCCAATTAAAACTTAAGAAAGAAACCTAAGCTATGAGCACACCCTAGCCAACGTGAAAGAATAAAAGTCGGACAAAAACTCCTTTTTTCTAATAAACACGGTTTTATTTCAAGTTTCTTTTGAATCATTAGGACGTATTCAGAATACAGTCCGCGGGATAAGTAATACGGTCACGTACCACGCAATCGACTTCTTTTAAAGAAGTTTTAACTCCTCGAACCTTTGCGAGATACGTAGCTTTTGGGGGAATTGCATATGGGGTCTGGTAGGGTTGTCAAACATAAGAAATATTATTTTTGCTTTGTGAATAATAGGTACTATTACTTATCATAGATTTTAAACAGTGTTGACTGTTATATGTACTAACATTAGGGAGTAGCATAATACAAGAAATAAAATTAAGTAAATAACTTTTTTCGTCATAAGAGCTAATATAAAGCAATGAGCGCACATTAACGTAAGGCGGTCCAAATCGCATGCTAAAATTAACTCCTTACAGAAGTCTGCAGCCATAATACTACTTACCTACTCAGTAGGGTGCCATATGCGATGTGATGGTAAAGTGACCAGAGTTCCTGAGGATGCTAAGTGTTGAGAGTGAGGGAATTGCATTTATTTCCAACTCATCTAGGTTGTGGCAAAGATTACGAAAAAATATTCAAATCTGAATAAAAAGGGAATATCTACCGTTTTGCATGCCTACAAAATTTAACAATGGGCGACCATGAACGCGCGGGTCATTGCCCGCTCGTGCCGGCCAATCGACGCTAGGGTTGACACCGCTTAGAAATGATTTTATAATTGAATACCTAGTTGAATGAAATGAAAAACTATTTATTTTTGGAAATAATCTTAATACTTAAATATTTTTTATCATGATATGTCTATATGTGCTTTACCTTAATATAGTGTTGAATGATTTGCTTTCCTTCTTTAAATGTTCGGTTATTCTTTTTAAGAGAGGTAAAAATTCTGAATCTGATGAATAATTTCAGGAGGTATTCGAACGGAAAGAATTCAAGACGAAATCATTTTGTTTATAAAATGTTTACTTATTGGTTACAACTTTCAACTCCGGCCGTGAGCGCGTGTGCCAACTGACTGACTGAATACCCGCTAGCGGCGCGCAAAGTGTAGATATAATCCTAAGTTCTCACTGTGCAGCCTATGTAGCACTAGTTGTGGCTCCTTCGAATCAAAAGCGCCCATAGACTACGGTGTCTGCCTATCATCGGGCCGGCCAAATTGTTGTTTACCTCCATCGCAGTCAAAAAAAAGTGGATGGTTAAAAATGTTACTCGTTTCATAAAAAATTAAAACTCCCATCGTAACAACCCTAGAGTTAGGATAGCTTCACGTACAGTACCCGTTTGACTCGATTTTTATCATTTATCCGAATAATATTGACTTATTGGAAATGTTGGATTTTTGTTCATATCTGCTTATAAAATTAATATTTCGTCTTATTCCGAGAATACTTAAAAATTTATCAGTTGTAATATTCAAGTTATTGGATCATATGAAGCGTTTCGTCGCTTGCAGAGCCTCAAACTGTCAGTTTAGCGGTTGCAACAATACTTTTCGCTGCAGAATAAATAATATATAGTACTAAAGTACTTTGTACTATCAGTTGCTTTATTACAGCAGGTCGATCACGTAACGCATTGTAACAAATTTTATATGGAAAAATTACAGTTAAACTGTCCCAACTCGCGTTGGAAACGTTACGTGGTTACCCCTCAGGTGACTGTAGTTATTTTTAATCGGTGCTGAAAATTGTTCTACGTTTATCTACTCATACTAATATTTTAAAGAAAAAATGTTTAGTATGTTTAGTAGACGTTTAAAAACATCGAAAACACGGCGCAGCGGACCCGGCTTTATAGGCCTCATTCGATTTTGCGATTGCGATTTTAGCCCGTTTAAGTGTTTATTTCTGAGGGTCGATCACGTAACGTTTCGAACGAATTCGAGCATTAGGATAACTTAAATATCATTTTCCTATACAAAAAGTGACATTTAGATCTACCTGCCCAGCTAGCACGCTAGCACATTGACAACTTCTACCTACGGTCTTGTTTTACGTCCAAGACAGACGTCAAACAATTTAACGTCATGAGCTAATATGGTAAACCGTCAGCGACGTAAAATGTGACCGTTCATACGTCTTGCTAGTGCTAGCTCTTGATTTAGACATATAAAATTGTCCGTATAAACCGATGACGGGTGTAGGTCGCTCGAGACGCCCGGTAAATATTAACACTGAAAAGAATTGCATTGTCTGGATTTTGAGTAAAAATAATACTGTCAAAACAAATATTCTTGGAGAGCTTGGATTGATTGTTCATCTTTTCAGGAAATGTAGTCGGGCCCAGAGACTTCCCGCCGGAGACAAATTAGTGATGCTTCTAACCCGTTTGTGTAACCCTATTTTATTCACATTAAATTTATAAATAACTCCTAGAAAACATGTAGGTATCATAAAATATATTAGTTTTTTTACTTGCAGGCTTCTCTGCACAATGCATGGCCCATCATACAGGACGCCACTATTGTGTAAGGAGGAGAAAGACATACTTCCATCGCATTCTAACGCATAACCGCGTCCTGCTCTGCGGCTATGTCGGCGGCGGATTCGCGCGTACCTAGTTATAAAAGCGAAAGAAAACGATTGATACAACTTAATTTGGGAGTACCACTATTTATAAGACAAGTACAGTGCTCATGGTCACTGTTTTATTAAGCAGTATTGTAACCATAACGACAAAAGAACGAATGAAACTCAATACTTAAACATTTTTTTTAACCCTTTAACGGGCAAAGTTAAAATTTATTCATAATTCAAGTCTCTTTGATATTGTATAGACCTAAAAATTCTGACCCATGAAAAAATACAAAAAGATGACTTTATGGATGGTCATATTGCCTATGAAATTTAGATTGTGCCCTATAAAGGGACTAAAGACTGCATTACATTCCTTTTTGGCTACATATAATTTATGCCAGAGCATAAATATACGTCATGTCATTCAAATATACATCACCGTGCTAGCTAAGTAACGTAAAAATTGACACATACATAAGGCTTTACGTCGGAACGTAAATATATGGCCGATTAGTGTAGCTACTAGCCGGGCTGACGCGCGTACAATGTGTAACGTGATCGAACAGCTAGCTGGCCTTCCAAATGTTTGTATTGAACACATTTTTTTTAATCTGACCGCCGGGCAGTGGTCGACAGGATTTCGTGGGGCGTCGCCCGTTGATTGCAGTTTACGGTAGGAATAGAAAACGCTGAAGCAGTAACGAGCCGCCACTACCATTTTATTTGCTGAATCGTTACAAAACTGTTTTTTTTATTGCTGGTTTGTTGAACACATGAAACATCATTTGCATTTGTTAAATACGGTAAATAATTTAAATCGTTACAGTCCGGTCAAATTGTCTGAATTATATATATATGTATTTTTTTTTTTTTTTTTTCTATTTTAATGTATATATGAATGAACAAGCGAGCGAAGCCGACGAACTCTCTCCGTTTCAGCTTGAGCCAAAATCCTTTCGTATGTATGTATATACCGCTGTCCCGCTGTCCGGTTGTTCTCCTCTACAGCTCGCATGTCTCAACCGATTCTCGTGATGCGAGCAGAGGGGTAATCAGTAATCACGTAATTTTTCCAACGAGCGTTAGGACCCGACTGTCATTTTTCCATGTAAAAGTTGACATTTAGATCTACCTAACGTACGTACAATACGTTACGTGATCGACCTCCAGGTTTATTTATTTATTTATATAAGTACATCCACATCACATATATTAATCATTGACTTCAATTTTAGTAATCTTAAATGATATTTACTACTGATATATATGCGACAATTACGGAGTACATAGCATTGACTAATTAGGGCGTCCATAGCGGTAGCAGAGACTTAATTAGAAAAGATTTTTAATTGCGATTCTACTTTGTGAAACTATTCAGGTCGAAAAATTATAAATATTTTTTTGGTGATTTAGTTTTTCGAAATAAAAAAAAAGTTTGGTATTTTTGTGATTTCTATAGCTCATAGAGCCACTAGCTTTGTAAGGTCTCGAAGAGATGATCTAAAGTGGATTAACCGTGGCTGGGTTGGAGAGTTGCAGTGGTAACGCTAACTATAACAAGTGCCAGAGTTTGACCCGTGCCATCACAACCGCTTCGCCCAAACTAACCAACAACTCTGCCGTTAAGGCGAAGCAGTTCGTATTTCGATTAACCAATTTAAAATTAATTCTCAAATTAAATATGGCGGAGATGGCGGGACGACCTTGATACGTTCTGTACAGATAGGCGAACACTGTGCTAGGACCGAGAGGAGTGGCGGAAAAAAAGAGAGGCATTTGCCAAGCCGTGGGACACAATATAGGCTAATATATATATTGTAATAAACGAAATAACTCTTAAACTAACACGTTACGAATCATGAAGAACGAAAATATAATATTTGTGTAATATTTTTTGATCCATTAGGATCGAAAGAGCTCGTCATTCACAATGGAAATGACATAAAATTTAACAATTCATAATTTACGGACACGGGGTAGCGATTATTGACTTTCCAGCGCTTGACTCTTTCACTGTCAAAAATTATGAAATCGCTAATTAAATAGAATAGAATCGGTATTACAAAGCGATAGAAAAATGTAAATCGATTGGTATTGATCACTTGTATTCAATTTGACCGGTAGCAAATAAATCCCTCCCATTATAACACTACAGTAATAGTATCCACTCGTACCTATTTAATTTTCAAGCGCTCGAAAGTCGTAAATCGGCCGCCTGATTCGGAAGCAAACGAAACAACATTAATCTGTTAACAGTGTAGCTCACCCTTAAGCTGATATTTGGATAGTTTTCTATTGGAAGCTATATTTTAAACAATGGTCTTCCAACCGTACACAGAACGCGAACATTGGCTTCCTCTAACTGCAATAGTTTTACATTTCGAGTGAAAAACTCTCCTGGATTTTGTATTTCGAGCTGAAGCTTAAAGTTAAAGAACCTCGCTATTTTGGTTTCAAATAATTGTGTCCGTGTGAAGCGTTTTGGTGCAATTTTTATGCAAGAGAGAGAAATTTACATAACTATTATACTACAGACTATATTTTCGCTGTTTTGTAAGTTTGCAATAGTTATTTATGATACAATTGCGGAAAGCAGGTAATTCCCAACCTGCGACGATGACCACACGATACGAGTCGAGTTGATCGACACGAGTTGGGAATTACCAATCCGCACGTGTATCATACAACATTTTACAATGCATCATGCGAGGAAATTAAAAATTATACTTAAAAGGTGGGCTGTCGTAAAATCTCATTCTCGCACGTGTGTGGGAATATTGGCCCGAAATCCATTCCCGCACGGCCGCCCCCCATCCCGCCCCGCCGTGCAGGCATAGAGGACTTCCCGTGTTTATGTTGACCCATATAAAGGCGCACTTTCAGAGCAAGCGCATTGTAAAGTAGCTTTTTTAAATGATCATTAACCCATATAGTTTATGACAACTTAGTTGTAATAGAAAAAATGAAAATATTAATATTGTCTAAGTAAAAATAATGATTAAAATATCTTACGCAGATGACCAATTTTATCAAACAAATCACCATAACTGATCTTTCGACGCATAGTTTCCACTCGTGATTTACCTGATACGCAGATGACCAGTCATCCACACCAAGACCCATAACATCGTGATTTTATTGATTAACCGACTTCAAAAAAGGAGTAGGTTCTATGTTCCACTGTATGCCATGTATTTATGATGGTCTGATATTCAAAAATATTTCTTTATTCGACAAATTACACTGCTTAGGTGGTCCTGTACATTGGTCACCAAGTCAGGATCTGATGATTCCGATCCCAGGGAAAAATAGAGGGCAACCCTCATATTGTAAAGGTACATTTTATATTATATTTTTTAAAGCGGTGTGTGATCATTTGCGAAATGCATAATTGGTCACCTGTGTATCAGGTAATTTGGGTTTCCGGTACTATAAGAGAACACAAAAAAAAAACATTAGGAAGTGTCAGAAAATAAATGTATTCCTGAGACAAGGGTTTCTCCATCGCTATTCTACGAGGTAAGGCCGAAACGCACTGACAGCGGTGGCGGAGCGGCGCGGTGCGGCGCGGAGGCGGTACCGGTTGTAATGTTCGAGCTAATATGAAAGGATCCGCACAGAGCGGCGCGGCCGCCCCGCCACCGCTCTCTGTGCGTTTGCAGCTTTAATGCCGCGAGCGTGATGGGCACTTCACGGGGGTCCCGGGGGAGCTTTTAGATTATTTAAGTTAGTATACAGGGTGGAACCTAAGCCGTAAACAGAATTATTTGTTTCTATTGGAGTATTTTAAGGCAAATTCATTGCATTAACTGTAGAACCAAACAATTAAACTTTATTATTATAATTATAGCAAATACACCAACCTTATGATCACCCTATTCGACAAAACTTGGTCTGTAGCTTAAAGTGACAGTTTAACGTAGCAACTAGGGTGACTAAAGAATTAACAAACAACCTTTACATATTTGCCTGTTGTCGTGTCCACATGTTTAAACTAAAGATAAACAGTAAGAAACACATATTTAGGTTCACGACTTAGGATTCACCCTGTATTATTTTATGTTGTAACTTTTTCAAGTTTTAATTTTAAGTAAGGATTTCATTTTAATTTTATCCCTTTCTATTCTGTTATTTTTATGTTTGCAATAAATAAAACTATTCATATAACACTTAACGTATAAGTTGGCTCGTAATATCCCTCAGCCCACACGCTAAAATTATCTTTGAAATCAATTAGTTGTACGATCTGTCATAATTTAAGTTGTCTCCGATTATTGTAATAAATCGATGTCTATGAAACTTTGCCCGCTCGGGCTTTCTAATAGGACCATTAATGTTTACTTTGCCAATATTACATAACACGCGGGCTATTCGCCAAGCGACTAAGTCACCTGGTACGTACCTCATTTCATATAACAATACAGTTTTAACGGACATTCGTTGTCTGTTAAAACTCTATTGTTATATGAAATGTTATCAAAGTGAAATAAAGTTTATTTAATTTTTATTAAGATATAAAACAAAGAAATACACGATACATGTAGTTACAATCCCGATCCAGGTAAAACTTATTTTGATTATGAAGTGCTTTTCAAACATAACAATATAATGTCTTCATTTCAAAATGGTTTTCCTAGAAATTGCTTGACGATTAACGCACGATTTTAGTAATTAAGACCTGTGTCATCTAGCTCCCGAGGAGTGATACAATGACTCTAGCTTCTGCCCGCGACTCCGTCCGCGTGGAACTCGTTTATATCGCAGCTCCATACAAACGTTTACCCCCCCCCCCCCCATTTCACCCCCTTAGGGGATGATTACGGGGATAAAAACTATCCTATGTTACTCTCCATCCCTTCAACTATCTCCACTTAAAAAAAACCGGTCAAGTGCGAGTCTGACTCGCGCACCGAGGGTTCCGTACAAACTATCAATTAACTCAAAGTAAAGTAAATGTCCCAATATTTGCTAAATTAAATTACTTATTTTAACCCAACACAACAGAATTCAATTTCAAACAACAAATAACTTTTACCCCAAGAGCATCGAACTACCAACACAATTGAATCGCGATCTTTTTTTTAGACCTGCTATTGATATATACTCGTCCCAACCCCATTAATTCTAGAAAAATCTTAACAGCGCGAAGGAGGAATGGGGTCAGCGCCATCTATCGGCCCCATTTGGTACGAACGTGCAAGGGCAATCAGCTTAGTATGTATGTTGGTGTTTTAGCGTGATCATCGTTATTGTTTATCACGTGAACCGAACTCGATTATTATTTTTTTATTTGAAAGAGAGTACTTCTATCATAGTCTGATAGGAATTTCAAAATAAATAGTTATAAAGTTGATTAAATTGCGAATTTAACTAGGAAATGATTTTTGAAAATAAAACAAAAAATACGCTAGATACAGAAAAAGTTATACTTTTACAGTAATATTTATGTTTATCTTAATCACAAGTAATTATTTCAAATTTTTCGCTAAGATAACTTCGGAAATAAAGGGGGGGGATGGTATTTTTTTACATTTTTCTTCATAAATCGAAATTTTACCAATGTAGAATAAAAAAAAAAAATGTATTAAAATGTCAAATTTAAGCCCTTTCATATGATACCCCACTTGACCTAGTAACTAAACTTTGAATTTTTTCTCCGCCTCTTATCCGTAATTTTAGATAGATATTAAAAATAAATATTGAAATTTTTCATGTTCCATACACGTGGATTAACTTTCTTCAAAACAATTCCAAATTTCATATGGATAGCATTAGTAATTCCTGAGATATTTAACTTTGTGACAGACAGACAGAGTCGCACCATAAGGGTTCCGTTTTTACCTTATTGATCCGGAACCCTAAAACCACGTCAATTCGTCGCTCCATTTTGCCGTGAAAGACGGACAAACAAACAAACAAACAAACAAACACACACATACACTTTCGCATTTATAATATTAGTATATATATATGGATATGGATTAAGCTATCTTGGGCTCTGGATAAGATAAGTGACGTGTATTTTGCCAGTGTCAGGTACTAGTACTAGTGTCTACCTTATTTACTGACAGTAATGATAAATTCTAACATATATTTAACTACGTCTGACCAAAATTAACTCAGTATAAAGATAAGGACATACTCTGATTAAATGTACCAGACCCTTCAAAGAAACATTTATTTTTTAATTAACGGTCAAAAGTTAAACACTGGGTAACTAACTGTTCAAAATGCGGGTGGCACACACCACATACGAAAATAAAAATGTATTATTTTATTACAGGAGTTACACAATATTGTGTTCTATTAAGCCGCCTTAAGATAACATATGGGTTGTATATAGGTTTGATCTGATGTTCTTTTGTATTACGGCTTCTTTTAAAAGTTGCGGGGTGGCGGACGCGGTGGAAATTTCCACCAATTGGAGCGTTGTAGCGTTTATACTAATGAAGATTGATATTTTATCTACGCACATATCATTAGTGCTCTAAAATGCGTTCAGAAACCGTAGGAAATGACCAGCATTATTACAATCAATTTTACTATGAGAACTTTCTCGTCTGTGGTAGTAGGTAAAATCTGTATTGTAATGTTATTACCCCCGGTTAAAACAGTTATCGATGCGAAACGTTAATTCAGTATGTTTTTAATATAAACCGCACGATATTTGATCAAGAGTGACATGAGAATAGGGATTTCATTCGTTTGTCTATGATTTAAAAAAACATTCGTCTTGACGTAGAATCGAATTGCCGCCATTACTGTTGTCATTTCTTTGTTTTTATTGGTTTTTGCTGTTACGGAAGTAGAATTGTGAAAAGTTGTTTGTAATTCACATTTTAGTTGAAAATATTATGAGTAGTAGTGACTCCGAGAACGATATGCACAGTCCGCCGGATATCGTAAATGCAGCCACGATTGCAACAAAGATATTTTACAGGTAGCACTATAGTAGCAATGCAGGTCATTTTCCTACGGCTTCTGAACCCATCTTAGAGTACTTATGATATGGTGTGTAGATAAAGTAGTGTATGCAACTGTACATAATTTAGCCTTAAAACACTCGTGTGATCCTATTATGAAACTTGCTGACGCTCGTTTCATAAAACCACACTCGTATTTTAAGGCTTGTGATTATGTATCAGTTGCATAAACTACTATTACGGCCAAATGGTCACATGGTCAGTCACAGAGTGAGTATTTACTTTCTAAATTAATTATTTTGAATAACGGCGGTGGTTAACAAGCATACGGCCTGTCTGGCGTCCACATCGTAGCTTATAGAAGCTAGAGATAAATGTAGGTCCCAATAGGTTAGTGAACATAACACATCCTTTGGTGCTTTTTACATATTTTTAATTTCGGTTTTTTTTTCTTTCCCAGACAATTAAATATAAGTTACTGTTAACTTTTCAGAACTTTAATAAGTCATTGTATAGGACCCATTTTAATATTACCTGCGTGATCGCATCAGAAATGAGGTTATCCACTTAAGTGGCAGTGGGCGGGGCACATTGCACGTTGAACCGATGGCCGTTGGGGCGGCATGGTTCTCGACTGGCGACCACGTACCGGCAGGTGAATTGATGACCTGGCAAAGGTCGTGGGAGTCCGCTGGATGCGGGTGGCCTTTGACCAGTCTTTGTGGCACTCTTTGGTGGAAGCACTGGAGGCCTATGTCCAGCAATGGACGTTTTTCGGATGTTTTCAATTGCGCAACTTACGTTTCAGAAAAAAATAGGGAAATAAAACTTCTTCGGCACATTTTTTTGCCTTTGTTGTGTTCCAAGGCCTTTCCCCTAGTCTTCCAACTATCCCGACTCATTGCCAATTCTGGCCAGTCACTTTGAAAGACGTCCAGTTTATCCTGCCATCTCGTCTTCGGCCGACCACGGCGCCGTTGCCCATCGTGTGGCACCCACTCTGTAGCTATTTTAGCTCACCTCTGTGGGTGTATACGGCAAACGTGACCTGCCCAGTCACATTTGAGCCTAGCAGTCTTAACTCCAATGTCGACAATGCCCGTTTTCGAGCTCAAAGTAATGTTTCGGGTCCGATCTATCGTTTTCACACCAAGTATACTGCGCTCCAGGCCCTCTGGCAAATCTTCTTGGTCTTTTGTAAGTTTGTAACTCTGTCAGCGACCAGGTTTGGGCACCGCCTCCGTTTGAGTGCCAATGGGAGTGTATCGTTCATTAGCACGTTCATAGACTAATAGCTCTTCCAAGCGTTTTTGATCCGCCTTTCGACTTAAGCAAAGTTACTTAATGCAATAAGAATGTGTTTATCTTGTCTTATCTTAATGTTTTATTGCATGGAAGTAGAAACTGAACTTTTATCTAAAATTCTTACACGGGTGGTAGTTTTTCAAGTAACGTCCCGAGTTTAAGCTGGCTCAACATTTTATCACATTCCCACTGCGCTAGCGCGTGTTACACAGTTAGTGAGGTCGGCTAACAAAATTATTTATTTAAGGTACAGAATAATCCTAAATCAGGAACAAAAATAATTGTCTATTAGATATGATGGCCCTTTCGTGAAAACTCAAATTAGCTGCGGCAATTTATTCCGTTCTTGATACTCAGAATCGTAAAAAACGGACGATCCTCATTCTAGAAAAAAAACCTTCCGTAATTATTCCAGTCTGACGTCGTCTTTTTATTTATATGGACGTGACAGAAAAAAAAACATTAAATTTGAATATTGATCGTTAGTTTCAACGATTCTGAGTGCAAAGAACCAAAAAGGTGGAGAAATAAAACTCGTGTCACTCTTTTGTAATTCCTCGCTTATCCAAGGACCCTAGCCCACGGGTCACTGAACGAGCGATCGAAGCGAATGAATTTCAGCTTGGACAAAAATTATTTCGTTTGTCCAGCGTCGTCTCAGCTGTTTTCCTCTACAGGTCGCATTTCTCAACCGCCTCCCGAAATTTGTGACCTGGTTCAACAATAGATTTTTTTGCCGATTTAGTTTTTTTTTTAAAGATAGTCACGATTTCTACACCTCACAGAGCTAGTTGTAAGTTGGTATAAACCCAATCAACATGATCTCTTATTGACATTAAATCCACGTATATCAAATTGTCGCCCAGTGTGTAACAACTATTAATATCCAAGGAAGCCCCCGCAAGTAACATCGCGCCGCGTGGAGCCAAGAATCGACCGTAAATCTCGGATTTAGCGACGTAAACCAAATCTAAATCACTGGAACATTCACTTACTAGCTTACGTCTGCTTCTAATATCATCTTATGAGCAAATCCTTAAAAAGCTTGAGAGGGCGGGTATGTCATCAGTTGGTTTGCCGAGGTGGTACTTACTTCTGTTCCGTTTTTTGGTAGTTTATTTTAGAGTTCGAGTTTTTTATTTGTGAACGGGCGCCTAAATTTTGTTCAGTGGTAAAACGACATGATATTATTTTATTTTTGCAGGCGTTTTTTTTTCCGGATAAGTACTTAGTTGTTTTACAGGTTGTCTGGAAGAGATCGCTCTTCAGCGATAAGACCGCCTGTTGTCTACCTCTAGCTACATGTTATTGTATTGTTTCTCTTTTTAACTGCTTTGTTTGTGTGAGGTTTGCAATAAAGAGTATTTGTATTGTATTGTATTGTACCGGAAAAATATTTCGTCGAAAACTTTTTTAAAGCAATAACGGAAATTAGCAAATATCGTTTAACAATTAAACAAAACTTGAACATAATATAATACATAAGAAAAATACTAATATAGAAAAACTATTTGTAGATATGTTACCAAAAAAAAAATATTAATTAATGTGCTCAAAAGTACTAAAAACCAGAATATTTTACTTTTTATATAATTTCTTCAGAAATAGCCGCAAATCAGCACTGCTATCACAAGACGGCCGACGGCCGACGGGTCGTGCGCGGCACGGTCGGTAGGTATCTCTCTCAATACACTATATCTATCACACAGTGGCGCGGGCTACCGCGTTGCTGCCGCGACGGACCCGCGCAACTGTGCGATAGACACGCCGCGTTACTGCGCGAAAGAGATAGAGATACCGCCCGACCCGCGCCGCGCACGACCTGCGTTCGGTATGTGGAGGCCTTTAGTCCATGTACGAGAAGAAATTATTTCGTTATGTGATTAAAGTTATTAAATAAAATAATGGTTAAAAGAAAAGCGGATAAAAATAACAATATTGTACAGATAAGTATTCTAAAACAGCCTATAAAGAGGCATGGATTGCATTCTATCATATTTCACATTTAAATGTCTGTACGAGTATCATCCTGCATTGTTTAGCATCGGAATGACCTTAAATTCGAAGGTTTCCCACCTTCATTTCTTTATTAACTTTCAGTAAAAAATACTTACTCAATCTTGCATTCCAGAAAATTCGCAAACGCGACTTCTACCTTTTTATGACGGGGTCTCATAAACGCATAGCACGAGTAATAAAGATTTGACGACATCGTAAAATGACATCAAAAAATGTTATGATGTTACCTAAGAAGTGTTTTTACACCGGTGCACTAAGCTATAGTGTCATTTCATTATGTAAAGTTAATGAAGTTTGCAGAACAGTATTTTTCAAATATCATTAACTAGCCTTCTGCCCGCGACTCCGTCCACGTGGAACTAGTTTTTAACGTTTTTCTATCCAAACTTTCACCCCTCAGGGAATGATTTCGGGGTTAAAAATCAAGTCAAATTATCTCCATACCTTACATCTCAATCGGTTTAGCGGTTTGAACGTGAAAAGGTACCTAACAGATAGACAGACTGACAGAGTTACTTTCGTATTAAAGTATGGGTTACCTCATTTTACAACAACGCCTGGTGCTGGCGACGCTGTCTATCTGAGTACTTTTTAACCGAATTTAAAAAAAAGAGGAGGATCTCAATTTGGTTTTTTTTTTTTTTTTTTCAATGTTTGCTACTTCAGAACTCCGTCATTGATAAGCCGAATCGTATTTTTTTTTTTGTTTTAAGTATATGCTTCCAGGTGGGTCCCATTTTTTTCAGTTGGATGATGGGATCCATGAGGAATTGAGGGAACTCCTCAATTATATAAGGCACACGTGTAGTGATTTTGGTATTTTCTAATTATATCTCGTGTGTTATACACCCGGAAATCATAAATTTGGTGGAGTGGAATTGATGATGAAGACCACAGATGACTTATAGAATTCCTCAATTATGTACTAAAAGCACAAAAGTATATCACAGATTCTGATATAAGATTCCGTTGAAATAGCAACTAATGAAGTGCCAAAGGTGATCCTTGTGGAATCGACGGAAGTCCTCAAATATTATCGGGCCACATACAGCGATTCGGTTTTTTTCTCTAATAATCAACGCATTTGCTCTCGGAAATCAGTTCATGTGGTAAATGGGAAAATAAATGTGGAAATGTTCTCGTGGCTTGGCGGAGTACGAAATTGAAGTCGGTTAAAACTTTGTTTTTGAAGTAAATTATACAATCTTATGTTTTACTTGCAATGTATATATGAAGAACGCAGAAAAAAAACTCAGACCAACCCGCGGTATAAAGCAGGGCCTATTTCCACCCAGAAAGTCCATTCTATAGATAGATTGTTTCGGAGATTATCCCTTCCATGCAAACTCACGTTCGGTGGGTCTCTCCCCACCCATCCCGCTACCCCACCCCTGCAAGTCTTTCTTATTTTGCCGTAAACCACATTTAAACCCTATTACTAACTAGATTGTACGCAGAAGCAGATTGGTTGATAGTTAATTTTGTGGTAAGCGTTTTAATTCGCCCCTAAGCCCGCCGCCTTTGTCAGGTTATTGCGATGCGGGGCGACATAGGTCTCAATCACAGCGCAGATTACAGGGGTCGATGAGGCACTTACATATCGCATTCGTTTTCCGGCGGTTTCGAGGCCGGTTAATCTGAGCTAAAGTGTCAATATAAGATAATATATTTGAATGTGAAGTCTCTTATTTACCTACCTCCTAGCTAGGTCAATTTGGTTCTGTTTTGTATTAAAAATATGGATATTCATTATTCATTCATAATTCATTTATTAATTGCATTATTATGTTTACAAAAGTTCTTAAAGTAAGTATATGCTCCAATATAAACCCTGTTAGGGCACAGCAATCTTTATAGATACTTAAATGATAACAAATAGTACTCTAATTCATAATATTAACATGTCTTTCAATTATACTACCAAGTTTATCCACATTATTATATTAAATTTAAATGTCAAGTTATATTTACACCTATTTTATTAAATAATAATAATTATATTAACAAATTTATCTACATTATTAAATATTAAATTTAGATGTCGTTATATTTACACCTATTATATTTCAAAAAATTCTTTTAAGTTATAGAAGCTATTCTTAATTAAGAAATCTTTTAACATTTTACAAAACATTGTGAATTTTTCTATTTTTCTAATATTGAGGGGAACTCCATTATATATGTTTACGGCCATATGATGCGTACCGGCTCTGACAATTTGCATTTTGCTCATTGTGTTCGTTAGTTTATTTCTACTTCTCAGATTGTGATACGCCGTGCTGCAGTTATCTCTATTTTGGTCCAGTATCGTTTTGTTATTTCTTACGAATTTACAAATTTCATAGATGTACATTGAAGTTAGTGTTAATATTTTTAGTTGAGTAAAGTGACATCTGCAACTCTGTTTGTTTTTTGTTCACTAAGATTCGAATGCACTTTTTCTGAAGTATAAACAGGTTACTGACATGTGTGCTGTTTCCCCACAGAATAATGCCATAATTTAACCAGGCGTGCCCGTAAGCATAATACGCGCTGATTGCAGTTTTTAAATTCGTACAGCTCTTTAATTGATATAGTGCGTAGGTAAATTGCGACAGTTTTCCCGAGATTTTTGCAACATGCTTCTTCCAGTTTAATTCCGAATCTACCTCAATCCCCAGTAATGAACAGGAATTGACTGTCACTAGCTTCTCATTTCCGTAAGAGAATTCAGTGTTGATCGGATTTTTTTGTCGCGGTTTGTCCTGTATGAGTTTGGTTTTAAACACATTGAGCTTTAAATTGTGATCATTTAGCCAATGTATAATTTTCCCCATAGTAATATTTAATTGCTGTTTAAAGTGTTCATTGTCATCACATTTGAAATGAATATCATCATTTTTACAGAATGAATTTATGTCTAATAAACAATGTTTCCATCCTTACTAATATTATAAATGCGAAAGTGTGTGTGTTTGTATGTTTGTCCTTCTTTCACGTCGCAACGGAGCGTCGTATTGATCAGATTTTTTGTATTTACATAGTTTAGAAGCTGGAGAGTGACAAAGGCTACTTTTTCCAGGGGGACAACATCTAATTCCCACGGGAAAATTCAATATGTTACATTTTCCTATAACCACGCGGGCGAAGCCGCGGGCATCAGCTAGTTAATTGTATAAATGCTACTGTTAAAATGCAAATTTCTCTTGTTTTCCAAAAAAGGTTATATATAGAGCAAATGGCTCTTTTAAGGGTTCCGTATCTCAAAAGGAAAAATGGATCAGTTTTCCATTTGAGATACGGTTTGTTGTCAAGTCTCTGTCTGTCAAGACCTTTTATCTCGGGAATGAGGGGAGGTATCGAGTTGAAATTTAAACCATATACCTACTCAAGTGTACAGTCCGTTGAAGCTGAGAAAAATATCAAATTCTTAGTAAACGTGAAAAAAAGATACGGATGTTTATGCCGCAAAAAACGTATATATCGACAATCAAGAGAATATAAATTTATAGGATACTTTCCGTTGACCTAGACTCTCCTCAACTCGACTTAGAAACCTAATATCTCGTCTATCTCTAAGTGCTACTGCTAACGTGCGCTTAGGCACACCCTTCTTACCTGTTTTTCTGCTAGTTTGGCTGTATTTAACCGTTATCATGTATGAATAGAAAAATCAAAACGTCGTTTATTTTTACTGGACAATCTATCATATCATATCAACGATGTGTCAACCGCGCCGCCATGCAGTTAAGGATACATACTTTAAGTCTAAGGTTGTAATAGGTTTATGTTAATATGAACTCCTGGTACCTTATAAATTTGAATTTGTGAAATTGGAATCGAAATTTCTGGAATGTGGATCCCCAGGCCGCCCTAATCCGTACAACGGACGGATCCAGCAGTTCTACGTCGACTTTCAAATAGGAATCTCCTAAATTGATCCGTTGCGGGGTCACAGCTGGCCCCGCAACCTCAAGAAGGATCCCTACGCCTGAACTATACGGTTGTCCTGCTCTTACCTTGCGTGCCTATTTACCACGCGATACCTTGCGTTTTGTACTGCGCGCCTGCTCGCCACGCGCCCTAACTGCGCGCCTGCTTGCCACGTGCCCTATCTGCGCGCCACCACGCGCCTTATCGGCGCTACCACGCGCCTTATCTGCGCGCTACCACGCGCCTTATCTGCGCGCCATCACGAGCCTTGTACAACGCGCCTGCACACCACGGAGCTTGAACGCGTGCCCTCTGACCACTGCCTTGAGCCGAACACCTTCTAACAACGCACCCTATATGCGCGTCCTCGCCTTACTTGCCCTCCTGCACTCAGGATGATCCCATCCGGTTCCGTTTTGTCTATAATCTATTCTGTAATGCGTGCCCTGGTAACCATTTTGTCAAAAATAGAAAATAAATAACCCCAACCCACATCTCCTCTTTTCCTAGTAGTTAGTTTTCCTAACTGGTCCGTGGGCTTTCTATTTTTTGGAAGTCCACGTAACGCTTCCTCTTATTAGTATAAGTAGATGAATCTCAGAGTCTAGTTGTAATAGCTCCAGTGGTGAGATGTGTCCCCCCTGCATAGGCAGCTAGAATCACATAAGCAAAAGGTCCCGATATCGCTTGGTACAGAAGCACAGTAGGTACGTCACGACCTTTATCAGACTTGCGAGTCGTAAGCGCGGGACATATTTTGATCGCGATTGAAACCTATAACTTCCCAACTGCTAAATTCAAAGATTAATGAGAAAACAAACTAGTGATAAAAATAATTTGGTTAGCTTCTCCTCTTACATTGTATTCTAGTTGTATCTTCTCCGTATTCATGAATCTATACCACCTATACTTGTATAGGTACTGATATTATAAATGCAAAAGTGTGCTTGTTGGTCTGTCTGTCTTTCTGTTACCTCTTTACGCTTAAACCGTTACCTCTTTACGTTATTTTTGTGGCAAAGAGATAGTTTGAGTCCCGGGGAAGGACATGGAATAGTTTTTATCCCGACAGTCAATCGCCTAAGGGGGTAAAATAGGGGGTGACAGTTTGTATGGAGTTGCACGCGGACAGAGTCGCGGGCAGAAGCTAGTTGATGTTATTTTTTCAACGGACTTCCAAAAAGGTGGTTCTCAATTAAAATTTTGAAAACATGAACGCCATTTTTAGAGTTCCGTGGTCAACAAGGAACCCTTATAGTTTCGCCATGTCCGTCCGTCTGTCTGTCTGTCTGTCCGTCTTGGGCTTAGCTCAGTAACCGTTACTACTAGAATGGGGATGTATTTATTTTTCTCGTTAAACCCTTGGTGTTGGGAATCGTTGGATAGCTCGTTCAAAAATATTATGAGTTTTTTAACCATTTTTCAAATCAGTGATTCGTTTGCGAGATATTGGGCTTTAAAGCCCTAATTTTTGTTCGAGTCACCCCCTGCCGGGTAAATGGCTACTACTGGGGATGTGAAAAAATTCGTGGTAGTAGTACATATAATGAATTTAAAAGGAAAACTATCCTGGACAAGTAGGCATAAGCAGCTATCGAGTAATAGTCGTCCAACTTAATGTGTACTTGGAAAGGCCGATTTTCGTACAAATTCGGCCGACGCAACCGCACCGCACGTCGATGTAACTAAGACAGACAGGCAACTACGGAACCCTACACCGCGCGTGGCCCGACATGCACTTGGCCGGTTTTTTACATGTAAACCCAATCGGATATCAGCAGCGGGTTGAAAACATCGATAGAAGAACATAGAAGTAAGTAGGTACGTAGGTAGTCATATATTATATTATGCCTGTTTTTGGCTACTGGGCGTACTTTTTAATTCAGAAAAAACATATAAGTATATTCATATATTCATATTCATATTATTTATTCAGTATTGGTTATACATTATCAATATAGAGAACGGTAGTAATATGCTAATATGTAGGTACAGAATTACAGATAGTCATATAAGTCTTACAATAAACCATAAGAATTCATATAAATTAATTTACGTCAATAAAAATTAATATCTACAATTAACAATTCAAAACATTATAATTTCAAAAATAAAATAAAAATAAAAAATTCGGCACTAATGGACACCAACACACAATTATACATATTAACGATATTTTTTAATTTCATTCAGATAGGAATTCAGAAACGGAATAGTACCTAGGCCTTTTGTAATAGGAGTGATTTTAGTTTTAGGGTAAAACCTAAGCGCGTCTTGCTACATTTAATGGTAGCAGGGATTTTATTATATATTTGCGGACCCGAAACGTGCAGACTATTAGCCGCTTTCGCAAGACGGTGCCTCGGCACATCCAGCCCCCTTATTCTGTAACTTGTTTTAAGCTCACCTCAACGCTCACCCACAAATATATCTTGACACCGCGATGCGTAGTAACTAAGCGTAATTAGAGGTCAAGTTTCGTGACGGGCGACTGGCGGGGTGAGCCGCATTTGCGCGTAGCGAATAACAGCCCAGGTCGTGTTGCCTGCTGTCGTGATATCGACCGCTTTTTCATTTTTTCCAAGAGTTTTTTTTTTTTTTTTTTAAGTACTTACATATTAGTTTTTATTCGTTTGTTGAGAACGAATTCCCATTTTCATAGGTCACAAGAGTTTTTAAGTAAGCTAATTTGCCTAATTACGGATTTCTGGCGCAACCTATAAACTTCAAAGCAGCACTTTGGCGTAGTTCCACATAATAATCCGAAACTCGCGACAAGT
Source organism: Epinotia ramella (assembly GCA_947578815.1). Taxonomy (NCBI): domain Eukaryota; kingdom Metazoa; phylum Arthropoda; class Insecta; order Lepidoptera; family Tortricidae; genus Epinotia; species Epinotia ramella. The sequence goes on from OX388202.1 coordinate 34,941,117, forward strand.
TATTAAATCAATGTAACTACACCAAGTGGAAGTTACACATACTTCACTGCGCGAGCTTGAGAAGTGTGAACAGCGATAACAGCCACAGAATATTGAAGCAGTTATGTCACTTAACAAAATTAACGCTATACTGAGGTATACCTGAGGGGTAATCACGTAACGTTTCGAACGCATGTTCGGACAACTCAACTGTCACTTTTCCATGTAAAAAAATAGATTTAGATCTACCTAACGTTCGTACAATGTGTAACGTGATCGACCAGCCTGATCATGTGATCAGACCCCGTATCATGGTCGGCCTTATCACACGATAAGGCTTAGCTCAGTAACCGTTACTACTAGAATGGGGATGTATTTATTTTTCTCGTTAAACCCTTGGTGTTGGGAATCGTTGGATAGCTCGTTCAAAAATATTATGAGTTTTTTAACCATTTTTCAAATCAGTGATTCGTTTGCGAGATATTGGGCTTTAAAGCCCTAATTTTTGTTCGAGTCACCCCCTGCCGGGTAAATGGCTACTACTGGGGATGTGAAAAAATTCGTGGTAGTAGTACATATAATGAATTTAAAAGGAAAACTATCCTGGACAAGTAGGCATAAGCAGCTATCGAGTAATAGTCGTCCAACTTAATGTGTACTTGGAAAGGCCGATTTTCGTACAAATTCGGCCGACGCAACCGCACCGCACGTCGATGTAACTAAGACAGACAGGCAACTACGGAACCCTACACCGCGCGTGGCCCGACATGCACTTGGCCGGTTTTTTACATGTAAACCCAATCGGATATCAGCAGCGGGTTGAAAACATCGATAGAAGAACATAGAAGTAAGTAGGTACGTAGGTAGTCATATATTATATTATGATTGTTTAGAAATCCGCCGAAAAAAACATCGAATTCGAACCACCGAGATACATGAATACAAACAGAATCAAATCATTCCTTGTGTAATCAATCACGTTTCGGCTTCGTAATTGATTTAGTCGGCTCTTCGTCAAACGCTTGGCACGTTCCCGGGGGTACATGTTAAGTTTATAGGGCGCCATGTTATTCACAATACTTGCCAATAACCTGCCTGAGGAGGCAGTATACTATAACAGAAACGGAACAGAAACAGAAAAATATTTATTGCCACAAAAGAACCTTTAATATGTATACAAGTACACACATGGAGAAATAATTAAATAAAATACAAAGAAAAATAAATATAAAACAGGAATAACTAAAGGTTACCCGAGATTTTCATCGATTTTTGAAGTTTTGAATCGTATCCCCTACTTTTGCACTACAGATAGAATTATAAGTCAAACGGCTATCGGTTCTTCAATCTTTTATCTCCATTTTGGTTTGGTTGGGTTCATTTTGTATGATTTTTTTAAACATTGTTTAAAAAAACACTTATTTCGTATCTCTATTGACGTGAAAGGTCTAACATACTCGTAATATACGAAATCTACATAATTGAGTTCGTCTATGACCTCTCTAAAAGCGTGTCTAGGGTTTTTAAATTGATGAACAAGTTATGGCCAGAAAACCAGTTTTTTGGCCTAAAATTGTTCAACTTTGATGCCAAATATTTCGAAAACAATGAACTTTGAAGTAAATATGGGATACTATATTGCTTAAAGCCGTTGTTCTTATTCAATTCAATTATTTATTGTGCAAATAGGCCACAAGGGCACTTTTACATGTCAAACGGTAATTTAAAATGTAATAATAATAATCTTACACAATAATCATTTGAAACTTGCAGATTAAGGACCGATTTAAACGGTTACCAAAGTAAATGTCACTAAGTTAATGAAAACAAAACAAAATTGCAAAATATGACCATTACATTCGATATAAGGTCTGTATATAATAGGTCTAGGTCTTAATATAATAAGCTACACAAAACATTAGAAAACTAAGGAATTCAGATCCAAGGTCATGGGCGAATGGGAGCCCATCTTAAGGAACTAGTGGGCAATTGGTCCCAGTTTCAGCACGTGTGGCCCGGCGCTGGTTTTCAGACTGTTCCCTAGCTGGACCTAACCATAAGTTTGAACCCAAGGATGAATATATAATTTTATTACCTTCTGTCTGCGTGGAACTCGTTTATATCGTACCTCCATACAAACTTTCACACCCTTAGGAGATCATTTCCGGGATTAAAACCTCTATGTCCTTCTTATGTCCTTCCTCGGGACTCACAGACAGAATGAAAGAGCATTCTGTAACCTCTCAGACACTTTTAGCATGGATTAATCAACTTTGGCAGAATTTTTTGTTTTGGCAGCCTGAAATTAAGAGTCTCTGTTTGGCCTTATGGTTGACTGGCAGAGAATGCTTTGAGACATTAAGTCTGCCTTTTGTACTTATTTGTATTGTGCACTAAAGTTTAAACAAAACAAAAATTTTATGAAGATTTAAAAACACCTCTTAACACTGTCTCGCTTGCTCGCTTATGATAGCTTGATATGCTGTCTATAAAAATATATTTATTTAATATCAATACAACTGATTATTTCGGAATAAGCGACGTTCAGATTTTACATCAAGTAATAAGCAATCGTTTTTCAGATTCGCGAAAATACCACTGATGACAAACTTAAACACTCATGGTTGTGACAAAGGAACTGATATTGAAGGCTTCATTTGGACTGTACGAGTAGGTACTTTTAAACAACTATTCATTAAAAGATGGCAATAGGGAAGATGGAATCTTTTTATTTTTGCTTTCATTTGAAAGAATCGCATAGAGAATAGACCACGAAAGTATAAAAAATATACTACAATTTATAGTCAAAATTCTTATTACAAACTGACAATTTAAACTTTCGCGCCTAAACGGATCTACAGTTCCTGTGACGTCACTCATGTGTGTCAATCGCCATATTTATTTTTGCGTGGTTCATTCCTAGATGTCATTGTTGCCTAAGTTTTGACTTTTGACAGGAGTGACGTCACCATGCGCTGATTGTTGGATTTAAACACGTTCCGTTTCACATTATACTTCGAATCGTAATTATTGTTTGAAATTAGTATTTATAAACTAAAGTAAAAACGTTTCAGTAGCTATTATTTTATGTTTTTTCAACATTTTGGTAACAAGTAATGGTAAATATTATAGCTGCATCTTCCCTATTGGACTGGACTCGTCACAACTGCATCGGTTACGTACCTCCATTTGAAGATGACCGTTGGGCATGCAAAGTAGATGAGAGTGCGTTCACGACTCCACGTTAATTCTGCAAGAAATAATTAGGTAACCACACTCTTTAAATGACATGTTTCAAAGGTAATTGGACAGTTAAGGTAATAGTTATGCCAATAGTAGATTGTATGACAAATGGTCTAAAGTAAGCCATATTGCCACGAGATGGTTGATAGGATGGGAAATAGTTCGAGGGGTAATATGGCTTTTAGACCAGAGTTATACACTCTATTTTTCACTGTGACTGCGAGAAAATAGTAAAAACAAAGACTATCCATTCACGAGCAATAATAAATATCACGATGAAAAGATTGTTCACGTGTGGCGCATCAATCGTTAGGCCTTTCAAAATAAATATAAGGTTTCTAACAGGTTTCTAAGCATTTATTTTGTTAATACTTACAGTCGGAGATAATGTCACGCCTCGAATGTCACAAAAACGGTCATAGTGCTTATTAAATTCTTTTACAGATAATTATTTTGAACAAGATCGGTTAAAAAGTTTTCGAGATATTCTAATGACAGAGTGCTTCCTGTTTTTGGCTACTGGGCGTACTTTTTAATTCAGAAAAAACATATAAGTATATTCATATATTCATATTCATATTATTTATTCAGTATTGGTTATACATTATCAATATAGAGAACGGTAGTAATATGCTAATATGTAGGTACAGAATTACAGATAGTCATATAAGTCTTACAATAAACCATAAGAATTCATATAAATTAATTTACGTCAATAAAAATTAATATCTACAATTAACAATTCAAAACATTATAATTTCAAAAATAAAATAAAAATAAAAAATTCGGCACTAATGGACACCAACACACAATTATACATATTAACGATATTTTTTAATTTCATTCAGATAGGAATTCAGAAACGGAATAGTACCTAGGCCTTTTGTAATAGGAGTGATTTTAGTTTTAGGGTAAAACCTAAGCGCGTCTTGCTACATTTAATGGTAGCAGGGATTTTATTATATATTTGCGGACCCGAAACGTGCAGACTATTAGCCGCTTTCGCAAGACGGTGCCTCGGCACATCCAGCCCCCTTATTCTGTAACTTGTTTTAAGCTCACCTCAACGCTCACCCACAAATATATCTTGACACCGCGATGCGTAGTAACTAAGCGTAATTAGAGGTCAAGTTTCGTGACGGGCGACTGGCGGGGTGAGCCGCATTTGCGCGTAGCGAATAACAGCCCAGGTCGTGTTGCCTGCTGTCGTGATATCGACCGCTTTTTCATTTTTTCCAAGAGTTTTTTTTTTTTTTTTTTAAGTACTTACATATTAGTTTTTATTCGTTTGTTGAGAACGAATTCCCATTTTCATAGGTCACAAGAGTTTTTAAGTAAGCTAATTTGCCTAATTACGGATTTCTGGCGCAACCTATAAACTTCAAAGCAGCACTTTGGCGTAGTTCCACATAATAATCCGAAACTCGCGACAAGTTATTAAATCAATGTAACTACACCAAGTGGAAGTTACACATACTTCACTGCGCGAGCTTGAGAAGTGTGAACAGCGATAACAGCCACAGAATATTGAAGCAGTTATGTCACTTAACAAAATTAACGCTATACTGAGGTATACCTGAGGGGTAATCACGTAACGTTTCGAACGCATGTTCGGACAACTCAACTGTCACTTTTCCATGTAAAAAAATAGATTTAGATCTACCTAACGTTCGTACAATGTGTAACGTGATCGACCAGCCTGATCATGTGATCAGACCCCGTATCATGGTCGGCCTTATCACACGATAAGTGGCAAGATAAGAGCGTCGTCTCGTTCTATCGAACGGTGTCAGCCAGAGACGGACGCCCTATCCTGTCACTTATATATATACAGGGGGAGGTAAGCTGTATATAAGTATATACATATATACTTATATACAGCTTACCTCCCCGATTGCGATGCAATGTAATGGTACTGTGCAAATTATTGTAATAATGACAGTTTACCGATTAGTAACAAAATCAAGCCCAGATTAGTAAGCTCTCGAATTACCACATACCGATTCCACCTCGCCAAATGCGGAATTTCGTGATAATGATGTTTTTTTCTTTATAGTTAAAAACCGGCCAAGTGCTTGTCGAACCACGCACAATAAAGGGTTCCTTACCTTCTACTAGCTAACCCACATTAGGAATTACTCGTACTATCATATACCGTAAGTTATCATAATAAAGTTACGGCATTTATGTCCTTTTGATTAAGGAAGGCAGTTTTTCAGCAATAACTCAAAAACCATAGAACTGATCTTGGTCAAAAGAATTTTGGTTTAAGTATTAATAAAGCACTACTTGCACGGTTCGTAAGTTAGAGAGGGGGACAAGTTTAGTGACTTTTGGAGCGATTACTATATTTACTTATCCAAAAAAAAAAACGAACAGATCTTATATTTATTTTTAAAGACCTATCAATTGATGTAGCGCAATTTTTTTTAACTTATAGTTACATGTATGGAGTGCCCCCCTAATATATATTTTTTTGCTATTGGATTACGAAACTTGGATTATGTAAGTACTTAACAGCTAAGAAAATACGCCTATAATCCAAATTTCATTCATACACCTTATAGTTTTTGTGTAAAATGCCTGTGACATACGGACAGTCGGACAGATGGACGTGACGAAACTATAAGGGTTCCGTTTACCCCTAAAAACTAATTTTGCTGCAAAAGCGTCTTTTAATGTGTGTGACCGAACTGTTACAAACTGTATTCTGCTTTTGAAGTTTATTCTCTAGTCCACACTAGAATGATCTATGGCAAACTTAGCTACAACAATCTTATGGGCTTATTATAGCCCTTATAAAAGAAATAACACAAAATATTCCCACTGTTTTGTTACTTTATTCGATCAGATTTGATGGTGCGATAAAATACGGTACAGAATCTTATTAATCCTGCAATCTCACAGGGCATTAGGTGTGTTCTTCGAATGTGGCATATGGGGTCCCTTTATTGGTAGGGTGCATAGCAAATGCAGATCGATATGGCGGCCTCCCGTGTTGGTATGAAACCGTTTCGTTGCTTTGATACACGTGTGTGAAATCGAGTGGTTTTGTAATTTCGATAACATTTTATATGATGAGAAGCAGTTGTTTGTTTAATTTATTGGTAAATATTTTAAAACATTGCATAAAACACAGAAACGGTACGATCATATCTGTTAAGAGAACAGTCCCTGGGCGAACGAGCTCTGCTCAGGCGAAAATAGAGAAAATACGGAGAAATCGAATTTTCCCAGACCCAGCTAGATCGATTTTTCGCCCTTATATTCCAAATTTCATTGAAATTGTTAGAGCCGTTTACGAGAACGGAATTTCAAAATACACATGGGAACAAATAAAAAGAAAAGACTTTATTATAGGTACACAACATTTATAGAACTCATTTCCCGACTTTCCCAGAAGGAGGGTTATGAATGTGGACACGCTTTATATTACATTTCACGGGCTACAGCCAAATGGGTACATCGATTTTAACATGTGATGTGTCGTTAGATTCCTTCTAATTTTCAAAGCTTTATCTCTTTAGGAATAACGTCTAAATTCGAACTATTCGAATTTGCAAGAACAGCACATGGCGGTGCACGGTGGCGACCAAAATATCAATTTGTGTTTGCCGTTAGTAAATATTTTTATAAGCTTTATCTCTTTAGGAATAACGCCCAAATTCGAACTATTCGAATTTTCTCAATAGCAAAACGGTGAAGGACGCGTTGGTATTATTACAAATTTATTTGCAGAATATGCTATTGCAAAAATTGTTTAACCGCTTTATACTCTTACGAATAGCGTTCAGTTTTGAATGAAGTCGAATCGGCTAGCAGCAAAAAGTGACCTTCTTCACATCTGACGTCACAAAACTCTGTCGCGTATTTAACAATTTTTCCCCATCCCAAAAAGTGCTCAGCGCCGCTAAAGAAGTTTTCACTTCAATAAATAGAAAAAAAACTGATGAGTTTTTGAATAACTTTTAATTTCACTTGTACAATTAATTTAATTAATTTAACTGTTTTAGGCGTAGGTACATTTTTTTACAAAAGTATTTAAAAATGACATTTACTCTGCATGAAGGCCGCACGTGCAGTTTAAGTCCAGCAAGGCTCCCCAAGATTCCAGCATTGTTGTGAAAAAACTCGAAAGAAACCAAGCAACATTCAGTATTTTTTTTCCTAAAAATGACGCGTATTCATTGTCAAGCTACTGTGAAATCCATTTAAATATACTAATTCATACTTCCATACTATTCTATATATACTACCTATCCATACTATAAAACACTATCTACTTAAATAGCAGTGGGCGATATAAACGAGTTCCACGCGGATAGAGTCGCGGGCAGAATCTAGTATAAATATGAACGAAAATGATTGTACGAGTAACTTAGGTACTAGAAGATGTTGAATTGACTTTTTGACACAAGGGACTGATACCACCTCGCCAAAGATGTGCGGTTAGTGGTAGCAGATTAACTTTACTACCTACTGATTTGGAGCCGACACTAAATTGGACGGGATGCCACCGAAGCTAGACGAATTGTAAAGATTAATTTCCGTCCAGAGAGTACATTCTATACACAGGTGAAGTATTTTTTGAAATCGTATGTATGGTTCTGGTTCTTACCCGATATGTAGCCTTTCACCATCCAGAAACTCTTCGTTAGTCCAGTCTAGTAGAAACCCCATTCTACAGGCAGGTGTTTTTTTTTAATCGGATTAGCGATATAATCTAATACATTCCGTACACACAACTTACAAAGCTATAATCTCACAGACTTTTCCTCTTTATAATATTACTATTGATACCTATAGGTTAGTTCAATATGCCTACTTTTGGATTCTCTATTGCCTTCCTCATTCAGCAACCACATTGTAGCAGTGTCTGTGAAACACGTGTTGGAAGGTACGTCACGTACTCGTTTCAAAGACACGTACTATAACTACATACAATAATATAAAAGTTAACGTATACGGTACTAAACTCGGAGTCATAATTAGGTGAACTAACTTGACGGCTGAAAATGTTGCCAGACATAGGAATTAAAAAATAGTGATAGGTTTATGTCGATACAAATGTGTCGATATTACCTTGTACCTACTATAAATCTGATACAATTAGTAACAAGAATGATAACAACGCTATTAAATACAACTCAACGACGTACGAAAGATATGCAATGACTGTACTAGATAGCTCCGAGCAGCCGATGACGGAAAGTCGAATGGCTTGGCTAAAGAATGGTTGGAACTGTTAATAAAACAAAAAGGCGGACAACGTCCTTAGCGATGTCCCAAAATGATGTTCGATGTATTTTTAATACCAATCGATTTCTTTATATTATTTTGTTCAATAAAATGATTCGTTTGATTTCAAACACAATCATGCTGCTTAACTAAACCTCTGGTATGAACTCGTTTTTCAAAATATCGATATTAACAGTACTTACTAGCGAAACTGTGGCAACATTCGTGTGCAATGAACTGTCAAGTTAGTTCGCCTAATTATGAATCCGAGATTAGTTATTCTGTGTGTGTTGTCTGGAAGAGATCGCCCATTTTCTTTGTTGCGCTTGAAAAGCCCATAATAATCGAAATAAGTAAATAAGTATAATATTTTCCTAGTGATGTACACAAGTCCAAGTTATAGTTAAAGTATTAAAACCTGAAAAGTCAGACACTGCAATCTATACTAGCCAGGCTTTTTGTGGCAACGCGGCGACCAAATAAATAAAACTTTATAGCACTGCACAGCCTACACAATAAATTATCTTTATTGATGCCAACGCTTTTTATTTTAGACGGTAAAAATGTTAGGGGATTGTTGTAGAACTATTAGTTATTGCATGCGACGGAAACAACATTATATTTACGTTTTATACTGACTTTGTGAGTTGCAATTTTAGATCTAAAAGTTAGCTTCAGTTTTCCTTTGGATTCCAGAATCATTGAAATGTAGTAAGTACAACATAAATGGTGCCTATATGCCAACGTAGTTTCTTAAATTATTATTTAACTAGCTTCCGCCCGCGACTTCGTCCGCGCGGACTCGGAATAAAAACTATCCTATATATTCAGGCTATAAACTATATTCGTGCTAAATTTAATCCTAATCGGTTCCGTTTAAGCGTGATTGAGTAACTAACATCCAAACATCTAAACATTTAAACATCCAAACTTTCGCATTCATAATAATTATTATACTGGGTGATTTTGGGGTCATGATACATACTAATAATGAACAACTTTTCCCATGGGACCAACCACAAAATCGCAAAAAAAATAACAGCCAATTAAGAGTTGAGGAAAAGTTGTTCAATATTATCATCTTATTCGCTTTTTAACATTCCGCATCATAAACCCGATAGCACCAAGTATATATCTATATATAGTAGGATTAGTTAATTGTAAGTAGAATAAGTGTTCCGTCGGACCCATTTTTGAAAGGGACACTATAGTTACATTAGCTGGGCACTATAGTAATGTTATGTTGTAAAAATTAAGAGCTACTGCTGATTATTTTACCGGTTTTCGTAATAAAACCACTCTTGACAGGAGGCTGTCTCTAAGTTCACGTCATTCTTCGACAGCTAAATACACCATATAACACTCAACTCTACTATAATATACTTAGAAGTATTTTCTCGTTGCATGCGGAGCATAAACTTATTCGATTAGAAAAACGCATATATTCTCTCTGTCGCTCATTAAAATTTCTCTGTCGCACCTTTAACGAGAGCGCACAGGTGCCGCCTTTGTCACTATGCAGTTCAGCGAGGAAAAATACTGTGATAGTATCCACTATGTTCCTGGAAAAAAGACAGCACTGTGGTGCAAGTCTCTAAATAGATTCTTGTTGGTCAATCTTCTCGGTCCACGGCTAAGTTTCATATGTGCCCTTAAAGTACCCTATTTTTGAAGTGAAGACTTATTTAGCGGTGCTGTGCACTTTTTGGGATGGGGAATAGTTATTTACGATACAAGTGCCGAAAATAGGAAATTCGCAACGAGTGGTGGGAGTGTTTTAAATCGACACGAGTTGCGAATTACCTATTCGCACATGTATCGTGCAACGTTTTACTGTACATATAACGTTTCGACATTATGCACGGAAAGTGCTCTTTCCGCACTAGTGCGGGAAAGTAGCACCATATGTACTGTAATAGTACATTACGTACCTAGGCGCGCATTATGGCCAGGTGGGACGTAAAAAATGTTAAACTCGCGTCAGGTCACGTGACCGTGACATTCGTAAGACGTTAGTATGGATGGAAGTAGATTTTTCTAAGAGATAAACTTTTTAATGTTAGGTAAATAATTGTAATAGTTCTGAAGTGTTAAATTAATGTAATATAAATCAATAAATGAATATTGTATTTTACCACATAAATGATAGTACTTTTATACTGCTAATTAAAGAATGACGTGATCTGATCGAAAAACTGTTACAATGTCATTGAGGTTTTACTTCTGCCGGCACTCCCGGAATGCAACCCGGTCTTTTTTTTGGTGACTTGTTAAACAAAGTTTATTTACGTGCCTCTTTCTCTTACTCTTTCAATACTGCATTTGTATGTATGTATGTAAATTCTTATTGTGCATGGAATAGAACACAACAACAAAACAATTATTACAGGAACAGATGATACATGCACAAAGGCGAGCTTATCCCTGAGAGGGATTTCTTCCAGCTAACCTTTGAGCAAATGAGTGGAAAATTATAGCCATCTTTCTCTAACGCATAGCTGCATCCTGCTCACGCGCCAACGTTGGCCCAATGTGTACAGGCGGCTTTACACGTTGTTATGCCAAATTAAACGATTGCACCCAAACGCGATTACTTTTCTAAGAGCTCTCGGATTGTCATCATCGTCATCTTTATCATATCAGCCGAAAGACGTACCCTCCTCGATATAGGCCTCCCCCATAGAGTGCCAATGTCACTGGTCCTGCGCCACCCGCATACAGTAGACCGAGTCCAACTCGAACTGTGCATACCTACTCTTAAAAATAATATATTTGCAGTACTCCCTTAGGCACTAGTCCCACCGCCGGCGAGTAAGCGAGTGTTACTACGTGCTACTCGCTCTAGCGAGTAATAGCGAGTAAGAATTAATATGAGAGTACTCGCTACTCGCCGGCGGTGGTACAGTGCCTTAGCAAGCGACAAAGTTGTATGTAGTGCAAGAGGCGCGTAATTGCAAGGCAGTTAGGTTGAAACCATATTTGAATAAGAAGGTCGTATCTTAGTGGAAAGTTTTCGCCAGTTACGTTCTTTTAGATTTAAAAACAAAGTCGTAACTGCCTATGCAAACTAAACTCGTTAGCGACGCTTCATACTTAGCATTGGCCTTTTAACGGGCTTCCGTCGCTAGATAAACGGAAACTGCCCATTGTTTCCTATTTACAAATCGTTATGATAGGAAGAAAACCTTATATTTTAGTTTTATTGTTGCGCTCGTAGTGTTCACACACATCTATTATTAGTGAGATAAAGAGATCGTTGTACCGGATTTCCTATAATCTGCACAGATCTACTAAAGTTTTAATGGCTGCGAAAGTTATTTTCCAAGAAGTGTCGTCTAAAATCTTTCATAACGCGCAGGCATACAGAGCTAATCATAAGTTAGAAAGTCGAGTCAAGAGTAAAAATCCGTTATACGTTAAATATTGTCATATGAGAACAGGGCAGCGCGTCGGCGCGTCTGGGTTTTGCCAGCCAAGACCCATGGCTCTCCCGCCAGGTTTAAGTAAATTGTACACATCATGGAGAAATTATGGACACATACACCATGGTTGGTCACGAAAAACGCCTCAGCAAATTACCTAGTCGGTCCTTAAGTTCTGTCACAAGGTTTTTGATAGATAAAACTCAGCAATAAACTTTTTCTTATTCGTATTATACATGATTAAAAAGCTTATTTTATACGAATCAAATTGCAATACAGTACATTTTGAACAATTATCGCAATATGACAAAAAAACCTTGTAACTTGAGACAATTCGTGAACCCAAAACACGCCACAACTTACAAAAATACTACTTACAACAAATTTAATAAAATAACAGTGTTCGAGATGACCAACAAGGTTTTTTTTATGGGTACACTACATAAGGGTAATTCTCAAAATAGTGGCATCGTACCCTGCCATCACGTTTTTGAATAGAAAGTATGCAAAATATATAATTTTCACATATAATTAAAATTTTCATAGATAGACACTAACATGACATATCGAGGCCAAAACATTATTTCTCTACAAGTATAATACTTTTGTAAAAAAAAAAAAAGAATACCGTTTTTCACTGTGCCCTGCCTTGTCCAAACTCGACACTGCTCCAGTTTTAGCTCTTTATATTATTGAAATACAGTTCTATGATAATAAAACATAGTTTTTTATAGAAACTAGACTATTAAATTATTAAATATACGTTGCACGGGATGTTTAAGATTACTTTTTAACACAAATATTCACGTTCGAAGTTTGTCCAGCGATATTTTCTCTATATCCTGTGCGTTCGCGGCATTGAACCTCACTCAACATAGTAAAGTCTTATTGAGACCCTAATATACGTAAAACACGGAGTCAGTATGGTTCTAGCCGCCGGTGTGAAGGCTTGTGCGTGAGGTGCCGCGGTCTTGAGGCGACAAGTTTTCGAAGTGTGACGTTCGGAGTTTGTAACAGGTATGTACACTTTATTCTGGCATGATTATTTTAAAATATTAATACGGCAGTTTTTTTACTAATACCATTTTAATATTGTATTAAGGTATAACTATTTATACTAAAATTATGACAGTTGTATTATTAACAGTTTCGGAGATAATATCTAGTTAATCGGCTTTTCTCTACACCCTGTGTAACTTTATCCTGCAATCATTCTGCAGGGTAAAGTGACTGTTGACAGGATAAAGAGATACATGTCCAGGATAATGTTTCTTATGGCAAGATAAAGTAAAAAAAGCTATTTTTACAAGGTTTGCACTAACTTGCAAAGTATGTATGTCTGTATGTTTGTTTGTATGTTTGGGTCAAATCTTGCAACTCAATTAGAAGTAAAAATCTTCAACCGATGGAGCTGATTTACACGCTTAGTTTGAATGACAATGCATATATTGGCGATAAAAGCTTGAATCAAAAATATTTCTTTTGACAAAAACTTATTCGCATATTAAAAGCTTATGATTATAAATAATTGAAAATATTTGAATTACTATAGTAGGTTTGGTTCGGCTTGGACTTGCACTAAGAATACGGTTTACGTACCTACTCTGAACTTTTGTAAATGTATAGTATAACACGAGGACTTTAAATACTTTAATTGTTTGGCATTGTATTTTACAATGAATTAGCTCGGAAAGTGCTCTTTACTAGCGTAATTTAATTAATAGAAAGCGATTCTTTTCCGCACACGTGCAAAGTACTTTTAAGTCCAACATCTGGCTCCGGGGAGTGCTACTACGCCTACTCCTCTGCCCAGTGCTACTACACTACCGCTAATAATGATTGCTTATTTCCTCGCATAATGCATTGTAAAATGTTGTATGACACACATGTAAAAATGTAGACTTCTTCCCATCTCGTGTCGATTTAAAACACTCACTTCGTTGGTGTTTTAAGATCACCGACACTCGTCCAGGAAAAGCCTTCTTTTCACACTTGTATCATAAATAAAATAACTATTATGCCACGACATCTCATTGCTGACATAAAAATTCTTACGTATTCCTTAACACTTACACTTACGATTCTAACCACTAGCTACGTAACCCAATTATGATACGCTCTAATACATTCTAAAAAAAAACGTAGGTAAAAATCAATTTTTATACGGTCATTTACCTATTTTCCTTCGGTTTCTTATCTATTTGCGTATAGATTACATCTAAGTTTTTGATTTTAGGGTTGAAATGGTCAAACCAAAACCAATCGAAGAAAGTAAAGACGAGAGAAGAGCTATTAGCTCGAAAAAGAGAGAATGAGAAAAGAAGATACCTCAATATCAAGAAAAATCCCCAATTTTATGCTGAATCCAAAAGAAAAAGTAAAGAAAAGTATGAGCGAAAAAAACGTGAAGGAAAGATAAAAAATATAAGGAATTTGCCCCCAAGAGAACAAAGAACAGAACTCTAAGGAAAAAGTGGAGAGATCAATCCAAAAAGGCATATTAGCTAAGGAAAGAAAAATAAAATATAAATATAAAATATATAAAAGCAATTATTTTGATTATACGTCATAGCTATAACTTTTATATTTTGGTATGGCTTTGGCTTATGTAACTAGCCTAGACATTGTTTCATAATATAAAAGATGTTTAATATTTTGATAAATGTTGATTATTATTAGGTAAACATAAGGGTGATTTGCTACTTAATATAAAATACTGTGATCATAATCATGAGACAGTGTAATAGTTAGTGTCTTTTAGTTAGGGCTCTTTAAAATATAACAGATATTGTTTAATATTACGATAAATGTTGTTTATTATTAGGTAAACTTAAGTGATTTGCTACAATATAAAATACTGTGACCATAATCACGAGGCTGTGTAATAGGTAGTTAGTGTCATTTAGTTATTGCCCTTTGAAAGTAGCGTACTAAAATATTCTAGTTAGGTTTGATATCATTTATTATAATAGTTCTGTGATTGAACATTACAAGTAGAACTTACATTGTGAATCATGATTCATGCTTGTTATTTTACAAGACTGTGATTATATTTAGACTGTTATCAAAAAAATGTTGATTATGGTTTAACAATTTTATTATTGTACTTTTTGTTCCTACTTAAAGAAAGTTGTTTGAATCATAACATGAGGCTGTTAGGGCGTAAAATCATGATGGTCGGTATATATTAAGTTTAAGTTCATTAAAACAGTTGAATTATTATTGGTAAACTTGTTTTTTTATTCAAACTCTCTTTAACCTGCCACATTTTCCCTACTACCCTGTCTATTGTCACTTTCTCCTGTATCTCTGAAATTTCATCTCGCCATAAGTTCTACGTTTTTACGACTATTTCGTTCCCTTCCACAAATTTGGTATCATTGATGCACTCAAAAACATATTTAAATCTAAAAAGTAAAAAAAAAACACTTTTTTTTTTCATTTACTTTACCCTGCCGATGCCACTTTTATGAGAACAACCCATAAATACGAAAAACGAAATTCCGATTGTCGGAATCACGAATTTCATAATACCGATTTTCATAATTCCGAATGTTTTACAACTCCGAATATAACTATTCCGATTCTTCATAAATCCGATTTTTATAAATCCGAAATTTCAAAAGGTCTATCGGTTACAATTCCGATTATCAAAATTCCGAATTTCTATACCCCGAATAATAAGAAGTCCGACTGAATAATAATCCGAAATATCAAAAATACGAATCCCGATTATTAAAATACCGATTTTCAAAAATCCGAATATCATTACACCGACCAATTATAAATCCGACTAATCAAAAATCCGAAAAATCTGAATTACGAATTCTTGGACATAAATTGGTTGCTCATAAAACAATTTAACTATACTGTACAAACGCATAAACTGCAAAACGCATAATCCTATGTTTTTCTTAGTAGTAACTGAAGATCTCGAATCAGAAGCAAGTAAGTTACAAAGGTCTCTTTTATGTTGGGCCACAGTAGGTATAGTAAAGGACGGCCCATATAAAAGTTTACAAACAAGTTTTAATAACAAGTTTTTCCTCTCTTTTATAAAAAAAAAACCTCGAAGACGAAAGCGGGAGCCAAGCTCCCGCTTTTGTCTTCTAACCTATCCGCGATCCGAGTCGGTTTTGCCACTAAGTAAGTCCCTGTTCCCTACTGGCTACGTGAAAACTTGAACTTTATACACCATGCTTATGAACACTAAAAAGTCGATTCTAAGCAATAAGTAAGTGAGGTTTCATAGAACCGACTTTTGACCGATGAGGGGCCGCGATGCCGAGGGAATAAAAAAACAGTCGGTTCTGGCGCTTCGCCGGCCGCTGCCGCGGCACGCTCGCTTCGCTCGCTCGGCTCGCGCGCTGTAGGGTCACAGTTAAACCTAACACTCCTCCTCGCTTCGCTCGTCGTCGCACCTACCTGGACTCTGTGAAATGTTTTTTAACGGTTTTTTTTTTGTTTTAACATTATTCGTTTAATAGTTGTTAGGCCTAGTGAAAGATTTGACAAATTGTCAGTATGCCAAAAGTATTGAGTCATTACAATAATCGGCTTTATAATAATTCTGCCAAATGAAACGTTGTCATACAAAAATTTGCTAATAGTTGGTTGTCAAAGTGAACCATCGGCGAAATGTTGGTTGGCAAAAGAAATTCGAACAAATAAAGTTCGGGGAAAAGGCAGAACACCCGTAATTTTCGGATTTTTTATTCCCCGTGTATGTCCCGTGATGGGAACACCCAAATACTCCGAAATATTATATTCCGAATTTGCTAATTCCGATTTTCAAAACTCCGAATTTCATAATTCCTAAGAGATAAAATTCCGATTATTAAAAACTCGAAGTTCATTATCCCGAATATTAGATTTCCGAATTAGCAATGAAATTTCGGAAAATTGATAATCGGAATACTGTTTTTCGGGCCAATGACATTTCGCGCTTTTGATTGTTCGGAGTTATAAAAATCGGATAAACAAACTATCGAGATTTTGTAATTCGGCAAATTAAAATTCGTGTTTTTGAGTAATCGAAATCATAAGTCTTAGGAATTATGAAATTCGGAGTTTTGAAAATCGGAATTAGCAAATTCGGAATAAAATATTTCGGAGTATTTGGGTGTTCCCTTTTTTTATTTATTCTGAAACCTCGATTTTATACCATGCTTAGCAACTAGCATTTGAGAACTGCTCCCAGCGAGAACTTTACGTACTTTTAACGTTTTCAGAAAAATGCTTAAATTTGATCGTGTGGGCAAGAAGGACACTACGTAAAACGTGAATATGAAAATTAGTGTTACCCAGACTTACTTGTCTTATGCTTCAAAATGGAGGTACGAGTAACAGGGAGGTTTCAGGGAGGGTTCTGACTAAAATCTCACGTAAGGTTGAAAGGTTTTAAGAATCATGGAAAAAAGATAAAGTGAATCACGGCCGTGTTTTTGATTGGATAAAAAAGTGCAAAATCTCTGATGAAACTAGCATTTGTGTAATATGGCTTTAAGCATTTAAATCCAATAATCGTTCTAATTTATCAGTATTTAATGAGCTATCAAACCATATATAGCATTCAATAAAAACATTATTGGTATTATTTACTATGCGGCAAAACATTTGTGACAGAACTTATGGACCGACTAGGTAATAAAGTTACAGCATTATATCTTAACTTGTTGCCATTCATTAGGTACTTACAACAACTTACGCTACATAATGTAAACTCTCGCGCTTTTTACACATCGTCATCATCAACATATCAGCCGAAAGACATCCACTGCTGGGCATTGGCCTCTCCCAGAGAGTGCCACAATGACCGGTCCCGCGCCACCCGCATCCAGCAGACTCCCGCAACCTTTACCAGGTCATCAGCCCACCTTGTTTATACATCCATACTAATATGATTAATACGAAAGTGTGTCTGTCTGTCTGTCTATTACCTTTTCACACTTATATCGCTGAACTGATTAAGATGAAAAGCATGGAGATAGTTTGAATCCTATGGAACTACATAGGATATTTTTGTCCCGAAAATTATCCCATGAGGGGTGAAATGGGGGATAAAAGTTTGTGTGGAGCTACGATATATACGAGTTCTGAAGGTAAGAAGAATAAGGTCAGAATTAAAGGTAAATAAGGGTTATACAGATTGAGTCAAACAAAAGTCGTGATTGCTGTGGTCAATATTTAAGGGCTTCCTTGCATACTAAAATGTTTATATTGCATGAAATTTCCCCCGCCACCCCCACACACCCTGTATAAGAGGGGACGCCGTTGATGCGGATTAAGAGTCCAACTAAAAAATTGTCTTTACAGCCCTTAATACATAATATCCAGAGAAAAAAGGCCCTTAATACATAATATCCAGAGAATATACAATGTCCAGAGAAAAAAGGCTAACCTACAGCAGAGCTAGAGTTGTATACCCATTAATATCGCGTTAGACCCATGTAGAGAAATCCTTTAAATATACATACTTTTAATGTTATACGCAGAACGCATAAGCCGTGTTATTTGTATTTAAATAATTACCACGCAATCATAACTTCGACGGGCCCTCGAGAGCGCGTGTGCTGCGGTCGGGCCAAATAACAGTTTAAAATTAACCGCGCTATTAACCGTTCGTTCAGTGTAATTAACTGTAAAGTGCGTTGTAACCACACTTAACAAAACGATATTAATTGGATAATTACCTGTTTCGTTTCTAGTTATAAGATTCTACAGTTGCTTAATCTTATGCACAGACCAGAAAGATCTTTACATAGATGTTCCACGGATCTCAAAAATAATGATATTGTGTTACAATTCTATTGTCCCCTTACAGGCAAATTTCAAAGCCCCTGCAAAAAATCTACATAGAGGATTTTTTTTTCAGACCTGTTTTCTAACGAAATGAACAGCTGTAACTGTATCGTTAAATGAGATCCCAAATCAGCCCTAAGCTTTGCTTGTCATCCAATTCAATATATCGCAGTTAAATAGGTACGAGTATATCTCGTTAAAATCCAATTTCTCGAAACTACAGTTCACGTGTTGCGCAATTAAAGAAAGCTTTATATCATTACCAATGAAAAGAATTTCTCTGACAAATTACCACTTCCCGAGTGGACTACCCGTTAATAAAACACGTTAGATACAAAATCCCATTGTAATTTGCTCATTGTTTGAAAAAAACACTCCTTTTTCGTGAAATAAAAGTGTCTTTTGTTATGAAAACAAAGACAATTAACATTAACCACCCCATTCAGGGAACTTGAGAAAGAAATATAATAATTTATACGAAAATTTGATTGTCCTTCTTATTCTACGAATCTGTGTGGAATTTTAAAAGGATTGACAAGTCCACAAGATTTAAATAAAAATAGATTCGTTGCAGAGGCCAGGAAGTAAGGTTTTGTCTGCTTTTTATGTTATGAACAAATCTATATTAATCTAACTATAATAATTACCTATCTGATTACGAACGTTGAACGTATTAAACTCGTGTTTTTTCAATTATTTAGTACAGTACTTTATTGAACTAATTTATATCCTGTTGTAGTTACACATAATAATGATTTTATTCATATTTCACACAAGTAATAACACTAAAGCTTGTCGACAGGACAGGTGACTAGAGAAATCAAAATCAAAATCAATTATTGTACGGGACAGTCTCGCACACCCTTGAGATGATAGTTGATAATTATAACACTGCTGTTTCCCACCGAAATTATGATTTATTGATAACTAATTGAAATGATAGAATATGCAGGCTTAATGAGAATACACTCTGCGGCGGTCGGACATGTACTGACTTAAAGGAATGAAATATATGCTACGTGAAGTAAAATGCTGACGGGCGGAATGCACACCTTTGTACAGATCGTACAATTATTTATTTTGACAACGGTACTTTTACATGTCAAACGTTAATTTACAATAAAATAAAAATAATCTTACACTATAATCATTTCAAAATTGCACATTTTAATGTTGTAAGTTAGATTTAGTTTTTACTAGCTTCCGCCCGCGACTTCGTCTAGGCTATGAACTATTTTCGTGCAAAATCTCATCCAAATCAGCTGAGCCGTTTAAGCGTGATTGAGTTAAAAAACATCCAAACATCTAAACATCCAAACTTTCGCATTTTTTAATATTATAGTAGGATTACTCAGATAGTTATTTGTTAAAATGGATTATAAAATTAATTCTTATAAGTAAATATAATTTAAAATATTATTATATTTTAAAGTTAGTTAGCCACAGAATGTTGGCATAAAATAAATCAACTTGTAAAAGGTACTAAGGTTCATTTCATATTTCCTTGTCCTATTTTGTTTGACAATATTAACACCGAAATGAGCTAAATTACTTATTATGGCGGCGGAAAAAACGTATTATGGCAAGAATTTAGGTCGGCAGTCTATTATCTCTGTATGAATGGAGCCTTTATGATGGCTTGTTTTTCCTTAGTATTTCGATATAAGATTTTTTTGTAAACAAGTTTTGGGTCCCGATTCGTCAGTTATTTTTTTAATCGTATGGATTATTTCGCCTTTAAAGTTCGTCACTCTTTAGCACCACCCAGGATTGTGGTAGGTAGCTCCAGCGGACGCGAGTAACAGTTGTCCTCCAGTTGTGTTGCCGTGACACGTCGTCTGCTGGTGCTGTCTGGGGTTTGGTTTCAACTTGTACCTTTAGTCGAAACGACATACAGTTGATCAATACAGTGCTTAACGCGTAAAACAGGTGTGGTACGGCCATGAGTGAAAATACAGTACTATATCACGCGTCATCCCAATAGCCTCGCATAAATCATGTTGACGGGAAAGGTGGAGGGTCGACCAGCTCGGGGCCGATCGAATGGCAAAATTATTATTACACCAAAAGAAAGAAGGCAAAAAAATATGCCTAGTGACGAAAATCCCATTCAGATATCTCGAAGAATTACGAAGATACAACCGTTTTAATATTGCTTGTTAGAGAGAGAAAACGCAAACAGTATGTGACGTCACGTCTTTACGCGAGGCTGCCGGGGGGCCGCGTCGACGGCGGCGCCGAACACGATGGGGCACGGCACGTTACCGTCTATTAGTCACGTCACAGTCTTCAAGCGTCATCGTTTCATATGAAGTTGCGTTTTGCGAAAAAGGGACAGAACATACCGCTTCTTAAAAATTTGGACACTTATAACTTCGTGATTATTTAACCTTTTGCGTTGATTTTTTCTCCATTTGACTACATTTTTAATCCTTTTTCGAGAAAATATGACATTATTGATTATTTTATTTAGTGTCTACACCCCTATTATGTGATTTAATCACAACGCTCACCGGACTACGAGAACATCAGGGGGCCTAGACAAGGTTACAATCGACAAGCGCTAATACCAATAGAAAACTAATAATATGTATGGGAATGACAGATGTTAACGAAAAGTGTTTCGTCGGCATCTGTTATTCCCCTACAATTTATTATTTTCTATTGGCGTTAGCGCTTGTCGATTGTAACCTTGTCTACGGCCCCTGGGCTGTTATTATTGCGCGCTCATGTGCTTCACTTCATCCGTCACGCCTAACGAACTAGACCTCTACCTACGCTTAGTTACTATGAATCGCGGCGTCAAAATATATTTGTGGGTGAGTGCAGCGCGCCACTAGAGCTATTGCAGATGGGCGCCGGGTATTTATTTACCTCGGGTAGATATCGGGTAAATACAGGAAATTTACCCAATTCACCCGGTATTTAGGTACCTTTTCGACCCAAATTAGTGGGTATTTTTTTTTTGATCTATTTATCAATGAAATATATTGGAAATATATTAGCTACCCTAATTTTTAGGAAGATATGTTAGTAATTGGCTATATGGGCTAATTAATTTTTTTAACACTACTATTTTTACATATCTCTCAGAAACGAATATGTTTAGTATGAAAATGACCAAAGTTGGAAAAGGAACTCATTGATATAATAAAAATAAGGTAATTAAGACTAGTTCTTAGAATATTTTTATAGTTTCAACTCAACACATCTGAGAGATCCGAGATGATTCTCCATTTTGTTTACAATAGGCACTATAATGTGAAGTCACAATATAAACAGACGACTGAATTACTGTCGGATCCTGGAAAATACCAATCCAAACATGGAAATCCAAACGGCCATTTTTTTGTGTCTTCCCATGATGTCCCACTGCTGGGCAAAAGCCTCTCCCCGTGATCTCCATGCGTCCCTACTACTGCCGTGCCTCTTCCACCCAGTTGCTGAAGAATACATTCAGGTCGTCCCGTCATCTCCGTCTAGGTCGGCCCCGTCTGCGTCGCCCGTCATGTGGCACCCACTTGGTAGCTTGGTAGCTTGCAAGCCCATCTGTTTGGATGCAAGCGACAGACGTGGCCGGCCTAGTCCCACTTGAGCCTGGCAGTTTTCGCACCCACATCAGCTATGCGTGTTTTGTATATACTCGTCGACATAATGTATCCTGTGCCCGTTTACCTCGACCCTGCGTTTCGTGCTGTTGGTCATGACCTGAGCCTTTGACCGATTCGTTTTTAGTCCAATTTGAAGGCTTGCCAAGCTCAGATCTTCGAGCATGAGCTGAAACACACACACACACACACAGCACACAGCTTCGCAGTGTAATAATTGAGGGTTCATGTTTTCTGCCAACAAACTGTTATGCAGTTTGGCAGATAAGGTTAATCTTTATATTATGTAACCTGTTATTGTAATAAATAAATAAAATTCTGTTGCAGAAGAGGCGAAAAGAACAATGTCCTCGGCGAATCGAAGGTTTGATAACCTCTTACCGCCAATGACTATTTCACGCGCCTCCGAAGAGTGACAGGCTCTTGAAGACTTCTTCAAGCGTGCTCGTGAATAGAGAAACCATAACAAAAGTCCAAATTCAAAGCAAAGCCCAGAGCGAAAATCACACGTGGTACTTATTTAGCAAACTGAGTATCAACACAAAGATCTCAACCGTATGAGTGACAAGCAGCAACTGACCGTCTCCTATGACAATTATTGTACCCTTTCGCGGCGTTAATGCAAATCTACCTGCAATGATGTGATCTGATTGGCTGCGTTGTAGCTAAGTAGTTTGCAGGTGTCTTATTTGTAATAAGGTAAATTAAAATGTTCACCGTGTCTTATGAAGATATACATAAAAAATATAAATAAAATCTCTTATTTAAAGGTCCGTGTTTTTTTTTGTACAGAAGATTTAATGATAAATATGGATTTCAGCTTTTATTGCATATTGACTGCATCTAAAAACTCATTATCAGCCCAATACTATAATAATTTTATCTTATTTGCACGTAAAAAAAATCATTTGGATAACTTTTTTTATACCCGCCTATTGGGGTAGATACCCGTATATAATAAATACCGGGTAGATTGGGTAGTTTCGGGAATTTTCCCGGTATTTACCCGCCGGCGCCCATCTCTATTGGCAGGCCATTTGCATCCCCACAGTAACATAGCGGTTACGATCCTCAGCATTGAGGAACTGTCTGAATGAATTAATTGAGTCAGTTCCTCAATGCTTTCAAAATTTATTAATATTTATAAAAAGAGTGTTTTGTCATCTTGATAGTAGGCAAAGAACTGCATAACAACGCCCAAATATAGTTACGGTAGAGTTTGTGTTTGTGTGTTGTGTTTCCCGTTTATGGAGGCTGTTATTACTCATTCTTTGCCGACTTTTCATCTTACCTAAACAACATGCTACAAAACAATAAAAAAGTCAGTGTTATTATTGATAACTCAACAACTTCTGATTTCTCGTCTCTAGTACAATACATTTTTGGTTAGATCTTATAGGTATGAATATATTCAAACAAATCTTGATATTAAACTTGACTTAAATACTTTTTTTTTAAAGATATAGGAGGCAAACGAGCAGACGGATCACCTGATGGTAAGCGATTACCGCCGCCCATGGACACTTGAAACACCAGAGGTGTTGTGAGTGCGTTGCCAGCCTTTAAGATGGGAGTACGCTCTTTTCTTGAAGGATTTAAGGATTTTAGAATTTTTTTAAGGATTTTTTTTTTCTTATATAGGTAGGCCTAAGTAGACGACTATATCCACAAATTACATAAAATATAAGAGATAATACTAATGAATTCACGGTTAAACTCACTTATTAAATGTCACTACGGGTAACTTGTATCGAACTCTCCGAGATTTCTTCCTTGATGATTGTTTTGGCAGCAGTGTTCTTGAACCAGCGTCGCTTTGAGTGCGTATCGTCTATGGAGACAATGTCCTGCTGCAAACTCACACAACCCAACTCCAGCGCAACACTGCCCCCTCCCCCCGGCTTTTTGACGCATGCATCACGGGCCGCGCGGCGGTCGAAGCGCGCGCGGGCAGTGCTTCAAGCCACACTGCCTCGAAAACACTAATCTTGAAGAAGAACTCCCGAAGAGTTCGAAACAAGTCGCGTGTGTCAACGAATTCGTGAGAAATATTAGTGTTATTTTAAACTAGTCTTACATAAATTAATGTTAATATATTTACACGGTTCAACTCACGTATTTAATGTCACTACGGACGACATGTTTCGAACTCTTCGGGAGTTCTTCTTCAACAAACTCTCTCTTTTTCAAACATGTCGCCCCACTAACGTTTAACCGTGTGCGTTGTATCATTTCAACATCTCACGAAAGTTTAAATTCGATGTCTTATATAAGTTTATAATCAACCTTACTGTAGAAGTACCTCCATCTTACAGAGGATCGCAGCCATAATAACGAACACTGATTGCTCTGTAGGTATGTGGTGTCATGTTCCTGGTTGTAAGGTCACGCTCCCCAGGGTGCCCAGCGTTAAGGGCAGGTCCTACAATCTCTCTAGCTGTCAACACAAAAAGCTTCAATTCGGTACGGCATCGGCAACGTGTTAAATAATAATTGACAACATAGAACAGTTGAAAAATCCCCGACATTTTCGATTAAAAATTTAATACTTATATCAAAATCGGCTTAACCGACTTTATTGAATCGTACGTAGCTAGGAACCATCTCGATCACGCCAGCTTTCGGACAAAACACCGCATTACAATCGGCCAGACAGCAGACACAGATACAGAGACCCTCTTTTTGCGTCGTAGGTTAAAAATAAACTAGTTCCTCTGTGGGCCTGTCATTTCTTATTTTTTCCTTTCGAATAACCGAATGGACAAAAAAAATCTATGTCTTTATTGAACATGCTCACAAAATTTCACGAGAACCGGTTGATAAATGCGACCTATAGGGGAGGACAGCTGGACAGACGGACATACGAACGACTCTTTGCAGAAAAGCAGGCCCCGTATCATGGTCGGCCTTATCACGTGATAAGTGACAAGATAGAGCGTCCGTCACTGGCTGACACCGTTCGATAGAACGAGACTGACGCTCTATCTTGTCACTTATCGCGTGATAAGATAAGACCGTCCATGATACGGGGCCTGAAACGGAAAATTTCGTACGCTTCCCTCGCTCGTTCAATAATTCAAAGAAGCTTGTTAAATTAACCTTGTTTCGCTATCGCTAACCAGATTTAATAAAACACAATTTACAGCCCGAATGTCTGAGTCATTTAATAAATGCTAAATCTAAAATTAGGGTGCTCTTGAAGTCCAATTTAACAGGTATATATTTTGGGGAGCTCAATAATATAAATAAAAGGTACCTTAAATTCTACTTCCTTTGTATATGTATCAACATTATTTAAATTCCTTACAGTTTAATTAATATGCCTTTTATTAAATGATTATACAAAAATAACTACACTAATAAAACTACACTACTGACATCAATTACAATTAATTTAAATATCGAAATTAATATATATAAAATTAAAAAATCATCGAACTAAAACTTAAATAAATGCTAAACGTACATAAAACCAATTTCATATACCTAAGAACTAACCCGAATACGGAAAAATATCTGAAAAAATATGTTTTTATTTTCATACAAAAGGTTAGCCCTATGTCACATATTTTCTATAGGTACCTGCTTACTTACTTTTTTTGTGAGGTAGGTCACAGTGAAATGTCATCCCGCTCGAATGTGGTTGGGGACGCAGCCCAACTGGGGAAGTACCTCCGCCTTGCAGAAGACTACAGCCATAATGACACTACTACTTGCTCTGTAGTAGTGTTGTGTTCCTGGAGGTACGCAAGGTCCCCAGAGCTCCCGGGGATGCGTTGTGCTGAGACTGTTGAGAGCGAGGGAATTTGTCCCTTCAGCGGTCAACACGGCGAATCCTCAAACATATCAAGGGTCGGCAACGCCCATGTTACTCCTTTGCATGCGTCTATAGGTTGCGGTGGCCGCTTACCATCAGGCGGGCCGTACGCTTGTTTGCCAACGTTGTTTTAAAAAAAAACTTAAACACCAACAACCGAGCCTTCACTTGACGTATGCCAAGACAATTTTCAAGTCTCATTCGAGTATCTGCGTTCCGTTACGTTATCTGTATGTTTGACATGAGTAAGAAAAATACAAAGCACATTTTTAACTAACAAGGCTTGGATAAGTTTTACGAACTAGAGGTTAATGATCATTGTTCATATTTTCACCAAGAAGTAGCTCAACGGCCAGTTTTAAACTCGACAAATTCAACTTTAATTACCCGAGCCGGACGTCCATAAAACATCCTGGGGTGGGTGTTGTCTCAACTAGTTGCTTAAGCAACCAAGTTCCCAAGTCTTGGCAATTTGGGAAGTTGTAACAAAGGTCCAACTTCCTACCTGCCCGTCCTGCATTTGCATTTAAATTACATATCATTATTGTTACTTGTGATATTCAGGGACCTTTTGTGGTGAGGTGATGAGATTTACGAAGTCTGGTGCGGTTAGATCGCGAGGTTACGGGATTTTAGTGAGGCGGTGTTTTGATACAATGAAAGAAAGTTATATTCGTGATAAGTATGTCATAGTATATAGACTAGCTGCCAACGATAATCCGAACGCGCATTGAAAAGAACGCAGGCCAAGCCATTAGATAAAAAATATAGGTAAAAAAATAATTGTATTAGTGGTTCCAAAGATTATCCAATACCTGCACACAACCTGCAAAACTTCAATCTCACACACTTTTCCTGTTTATAATAAATAATACTAGTATAGATGAACATTTTAAAATCATTCTATTAAATAACCATGTTATACAGAATCTCTAGGGTTGATACAGTTTTTATCAAATAATACAAAATTCGTAATTCCAACTCACTCAAAATTCTACGTGACACCCTAAGGACTTTACAGCATATAAGCGTTGATCTGCCATTCTTAAAATCATTTGGCTCGTCTTAAGGAGATATTACGGGGGCTCAAAAACGATCTAATTATATAGTAATTAGCTCTCGTATTAGGCTGTGAACATGCTGAGATTAGCATCTTGGCGTCTCGTGGACACATGGACGTCAAGACCGAAAAACACAGTGTTTATTAGATTTTTGTCACTACTGTCAAAAAGGTGGCAAATACTGGCTACGCGTGCGGAAAATCCTTACTGGCCAGGGCCCGTGGACAAGGTTACAATCGACAAGCGCTAACGCCAATAGAAACTAATAAAATGTAGGGGAATGACAGATGCCGACGAAACACTTTTCGTTAACATCTGTCATTCCCATACATTTTATTAGTTTCTATTGGCGTTCGCGCTCGTCGAGTGTAACCTTGTATAGGCCTTCAGGGCTTAAAGGGGGTGCATTGGAAATTATCGCGTGCTTTGAAACGCCGTTCTTACTAGATTAAGAAACATTTAGGTCTGATTTTCAGATATATGATTCTTGACTGTATGATTGTTTATCTGATTTAATCTAGAAGTATACATGATTGCCTAAAATTACCTCGATAGAAAAAAATCCAAAAGTTGGGTCTTTATTTTCCTTTTTTTACTCAGCCTACTCTAAGAATACAATATTTTACGACACAATCAAGGCAATACTATAGTATTTTATCTCATCAAAAATCGAATTTAATGAAATATGAATAAAACTCCACCAAGTTAGGTATTTATAGAAATTTGTCCAATAAAGCCATTCCCGAAGAGTGTTGCATCTCTTTTTCTCGTGCGCGGAAGGCATAAGCGTGTCTCTGTCAAGGGGGCGTAGTCGACTCGAATCAAGGCATCCCCACGGGTAGGAAGAAATAAAGCCACCACTGCCGGCGCGCGTCTTTTGTTTTTTGTATTGATTTTTCTCTCTTCTCGAGTGAAACTGTAATGTTGTTGTTGCAAATAATTAATCAATTCGAATAATTATTTGCGCCCTTTATGTTCTCGTCAAGTGTAAATAGTTGCTCGTTTGTATATTCTGTGTTATATCCGTGTTTGTGAATCCATACTTAATATTATAAATGCGAAGGTGTGTCTGTCTGTCTGTC
The DNA here is from genome assembly GCA_947578815.1 of Epinotia ramella. Classification (NCBI taxonomy): domain Eukaryota; kingdom Metazoa; phylum Arthropoda; class Insecta; order Lepidoptera; family Tortricidae; genus Epinotia; species Epinotia ramella. The sequence continues at coordinate 34,969,368 of OX388202.1, forward strand.
TGTCTGTCTGTCTGTTACCTCTTCACGCTTAAACCGCTGAACCGATTTGGATGAAATTTGGTATAGAGATAGTTTGAGTCCTGGGGAAGGACATAGGATAGTTTTTATCCCGGAAATCATCCCCCAAGGGGATGAAGTGGGGGGGTGAAAGTTTGTATGGAGCTACGATATAAACGAGTTCTAGAGAAGCTAGTATTTAATATTGTGCTAAAAATAAACTGTAAATATCCAAACGTGTGCGTGTTTTTCACCGTCGGCGGCCCGCTGGCAGACAGCCTCTGCTTACCCTCGTCCTTGCTCGGGTATCAAATTTATAACTGAGATCTGAGAAATTCTTACCAGTAGGTGAGTAGTGTAGTAAGTGGCAGTGGGCGGGGCACATGGCACGTAGAACCGATGGCCGTTGGGGCAGAAAGGTTCTCGAGTGGCAACCACGTACCGGAAGGCGCGGCGTGGGAAGGCCCCCGTCAAGGTGGGTATGACCTGGTAAAGGTTGCGGGAGTCCGTTGGATGCGGGTGGCGCAGGACCGGTCGCTTTGGCACTCTTTGGGGGAGGCCTATGTCCAGCAGTGGACGTCTTTCGGCTGATATGATGATGATGATGGTGAGGTGAGTAATGTACTATCAACAACACTACGAGTATCATATCACATGTGAAATCTGATATACACATGTGTTTTTTTTTCTTGTGTATAGTACTTATTATTTGTGTGCAATAAAGACTTTTATCTTATCTTATCTTATATCTTCTATTCACAGATAATCCACAAAGAAGCGCCCTGTAAAGGAAACGCAATGAGGAGTGGGGTAAATTAACAAATTACGCCAAAGTCATTAAGTATTCACATTTAACTATTTGTAATTATTTTCCAAGGGTCGAAATGTTATTTGAGTTACTTGTAATGAATTTAACGTAGTTTAACAAGAAATACGACCCTTTCGTTTCCTCGACGTTTTCGGTCAACAGAGTGTTCAGAATGTTTGTGTGTTCCCTTTGATAAAATTAGCACGGAATTTCCATGGTTTGTTTCCAGTATTCCTTCACCCGAAGCAGTGTGTGGGACGTAGGATGCTACGCTTGCACATACTCGTAACTGGGGGCGTGATGAGCTCATCCTGACTAATGAATCGACAGCGTCGAACTAACCCCTTCAAGCGAACGACTTGCTAAAGATCCATATAGAACGGGGTAAACAGGAACTAGGTTTTGAAGCGAATTTATAATACACGGTGTAACATGAGAAAACCGACGTTAACAGCGTATTCATGACCATATTTGAAGTTAAAAATGTCGTATAATGTTTGCTGGATTCAGCTTGGTTTATGAGATATTTGCGTTTTTGTTTAAATTTTTTTTAATGAAATCTCCAGTACAAAACACCCTTACCATTGCGACGTTGCGAGCCTGCCACATATAAATTGACGGTAAAATTCAGTTTTCATTCAGTCAAATTCAGTTCTGTCACTAGGTATCAATTTTTACATGTCAACGTCAGCTTATCCTAAGGTGTTGTTTTATGGTGAAGGAAAAATAATTTATTTATTATGTAAGTATGAAAACATAAAAAAAGACCGGGTTGCACTCCGGGAGTGCCGGCAGAAGTGAAAACTCAATAACATTGTAACAGTTTTTCGATCAGGTCACGTGACATGTTACGGTGTCACTCTAAAAAGGAATTTGACGCAAATTTATAAACAATTATCAATTATTTTACAATGCATGTGCTCGAAAAGAGCGTTTTCCAAGCACCCAAATCGTGCGGAAAGTGCCACTTTTTCGCACTAGTGCTTTTTACTTTTCAATTTTTTTTTAATTTTTACGTCCGTCGTCAGCCCGACGCATAGAGTTTTTATTACTCGAGAAAAGTTTTACAAATATTTCAATTACACGTTTTCTTTCAATATAAAAGGTACATAAATACTAATAATGTATAAAATGATTTATTAATCTTTATGAATTTTGAATTTGGTTAATAAATTAATTGATTTTAAATATTCACTTAATGTGTTTGGCTGAACGCATCTTTCTTTTGCCTTTTGCGATACGACAGTATGGCGACTTGCACATGCGCATTGCGCATATGTTGAGCGCGCATGTATTTTAAACTAAAAAGCCCGCCATTGTTGTGATTGTTGTTTAATTTGGAGTTATTTTATGTAAATAAGTTAAAAATATCGAGTGAAAGTGAGTAATCAATAATAATAATGATTTAGGTATTGCGTTTCAATAGTGTCAGTATGTTTCTTAGAACTACGACGGTACAGCGTCTTTTTGTTGTTAAATATATTGAGTTACTCAAAATTAATTTTGTTACAAAACCACAATACAATGGATTTAACTTTTAAGTGAATAAGCTTGACAGCAAAAGATGTGGAGAAGTTGTTAAATGCAGTTCCAGATAATAAGTAGGTACCTGACAATCTACCTCTTCTTCAATTTTAACCTATCTATTTTAAACCGACATTTCACCATTTAATATATTTCCTCACACAAGGCATAGTAAAACGTTGTATGATACACGCGCGTAAAGATGATTTCCGACTCGTGTCGAATTATACAAAAAAATTACACTCGTCGGAAATCACCTACTTTCCACACTTGTATCATAAATAACTATAGGCGGACGGGCCGCGGGCGCGTCAGGCGCGAGGGGCCGCGGGCTCGCCCGTCGGCGCGCCGACGGGCGGCGGAAAACACAATACCAATTTGTTTTTGCCATTGCCAAATATTTTTCAAAGCTTTATCTCTTTAGGAATAACGTCTAAATTCGAACTATTCGAATTTGCAAGAACAGCAGACGGCGGTGGCGACCAAAATATCAATTTGTTTTTGCCGTTGGTAAATATTTTTCAAAGCTTTGTCTCTTTAGGAATAACGCCAAAATTCGAACTATTCGAATTTTCGCAATAGCAAAACGGTGAAGGACGCGTTGGTATTACCACAAATTTATTTGCAGAATATGCTATTGCAAAAAGTGTTTAACGGCTTTATACTCTTACGAATAGCGTTCAGTATTGAATGAAGTCGAATCGGCTAGCAGCAAAACCTTCACATCTGACGTCACAAAACTCTGTAGCGTATTTAACAATTTTTCCCCATCCCAAAAAGTGCTCAGCGCCGCTAAAGAAGTTTTCACTTAAAAAAAAAACATAATATTTCGACCTGGGTTCATATTTTTTTTTTGTTTCTTACGACCTCAGGAATACGCTGTTAAAATTATTCGGTTTCATCATGTTACACTGTGTATATCCAAATTGCTAAGTCTTATTATTAAGAGATTCTTTATCAGAGTAAGAAGTTAATAATATCATATATAGTAGAAAGAGTGGACTCTCCACCACCACTCTTTTTACTATGATAATATCTAGTGCGGGATATGAGAACAACCCAGAAATAAAGATAACGGTCAAATTACTAAGTATATATTACTCTGTAGTATTCCGTCGCCCGAAGCAGTGTGTGGGACGTAGGATGCAACGCTTGCACATAACCGGGGGCGTGATGAGCTCATCCTTACTAATGAACTCGACAGCTTCGAACTAACCCCTACAAGCGAACAACTGCTTGCTAGTCTCTATAGAATGGGGTTAATAGGAACAAAGTTTTATGGAAGAGTTTTAGATAGCTGACATCTGAGTACTTTTCATAATGAGGATATTAACTTTGCTAAGTCCTATTATTATCGAATTTAAACTTTCGTGAGACATGTATAAAATACTACCAATAAATCCACGTATTAAATGTCATTTCTGCACTACCAAAGAGTTCGAAACATGTCACCCCCACAGCAGTTTAAACGTGAGTTTAACCGTGAAGAAGCTTAAATTACCTGAAATATCGCATTTTAGATACAGCTGAAAGTTTATCAAGCGGACTTAGAGTTTCTACGAGATAATAAGAATTCCGTGTTAAGTTTCAGGAAATCTGTGTGTTGCATGATTTCACCTCCACAATACGTATTAACGAACGAACGAAATAACAAGACATCTATACATCTAATTACATATAATAAAGCTGAAGAGGGTCGAAAGTCTGTAGGTACAATGAAAGATATTCGAAAAAAAGTTTGCTGGGGATACTTAGAATCGACAACAGAACAGTTTTTAGAATTTTTGTCTGTTTATGTGTACGCGCATCACGTGAAAACGGCTGAACGGATTTTGATGCAAACTTTACTAATCTGTCGAGAAAATCCCTGGTCAGGTATTATGCTATAAAAACTATAAAGATAAGGGTGCAAAGAGGTTACAAAATGGGGTTGAACTTTGTCTGGGAACTCCTTGAATCTATGAGCTAAAGATTTGAAAATTTGCTCGCACTTGACAAGAAATTAAAAAGGCGAATGTCAAAAAACGTTTTGTATGGTCGTCGAAACATTATTTGTGTTTATACGCCATTCCAGTCGACAACAAAAATACGTAATTGTTTTGGTGGATTCATAAGCCGCTGAAGAGGGTAGAATATCTTTGCAGCAGCTAGCCGCTCGCAATAGGTACTTTTTTTATGAAATTTCCATTTCGGGAGAAAACGGTTTACACTAACTAAATCTTAACAAATCACTTTGATTTTGATGATGATCGCTTCAGCATAGTACATTCTAGGTTAATAGGTTTTGCCTTTTAAAAAAAGTTTTTGAGGTGCTTTTGAGTTTTAATTCATTGCAAAGTTTGAAAAAAAGAAGTTGTAAACCTGGTCTTTCATCGTGACAGTCAGCCAAGAAAGTGGTCTACCACTTTTCCACTCTATTGCATGCAAAATAAGGTCTTAAAGTGGTAGACCACTTTCTTTTGCTGATGGTACTAAAAAATCATTGAGAATGGAAAATATTTAGAAGTGGAAAAACATTTATTTTTCAAACGTAGTATTTTTCCCTCTTAAACGGCGTTCTTTCTCTCCTCTTCTATCGGTGTTGCCGTTGACGAGAAATGGGTAAGGCCGCCGACATTGTCAGTTTTGGTCGGAACAAAACTTTCCAGCACGTTTTCTCCAAATATGTAAGCACTACTGCCGTTGTTGTTAGTTGATTCTATAAAGCAATTATTGAGCTTGTTTCCCCATTTCGCAAACTGAATAAAAGTTGTTGTTTCTATAAAATACTTGCATTTATGTTCATCAAACCCCCCTAATTTTGGTCGAAAATGACGTGTCGCTTTTTTCCGAGTACTTTTCAACTACGAATTATTTTCATATTTAAACATTTAGAAAAAAACGTTTAAATACGTTTGAAAGGTGAGACACATTACTTTCTGTAAGACCAAGAACGGTGTTTAAATACTTTGTTTTGCGTATTTTATAGGTCTTTAGATTAGTGGGCAGAGTTTTGGCTTTCGTAACACAAATTTTTGTGTTATGCATAATTACCCCTAAATATTAACAGAAAACTGGGGAAAAACGTATTTTGGCACAGCAACACCGTAAGCTGTCAATCAATGTTAAAAAAAAGAAACTGCCATTTTTAGTTTGTCTATGAGAAAAGTTGAAAGTGAGTCGCATATTTTCGTCAAAATTTGTGTTGATGAATATCTCAAGTAAGTAAGCGTTTCAGAAGTTCACTTTACTATGGTTGTTTTCGTTTATGTTTAAAGCTTACATGAAACATGTACATTTGCGTCTAGTTTGACTTAATTTGGTTTTAAAACCTAAAACGCTTGTAAAAAACTGGTTTTGTGTTATATTATGGCGTTTTGTGTTAGTTTTGTGTTATGCAAAACACAAATTTTTGTGTTCAGTAACACAAAACAAGTGTAAAGAGTCATGCAGATTGAGAATACTGTAATAGTAAAGAAAAACATTTTCATATTATCGTGAGATTTATTCGAATTGTTATTTTGAATAGTACTTACAGTCTAAACGTATTATTCTTACAGTATGGGCGTCGGGTGACAACCAAAACTCACTATTTAGTGCATTTGCAAAAAAAAACAAATATCAACTGTGTTAACGTAGAAATAAGGTCGAGTTTTCATGTACCTACTATTACGTGTAATTAGACAGTTTAGGTTCTCACCGGACGATGTACACCAGTGCTGCCGCATTCGATCAAACTTGAATTAGGTCTTCTATTATATAATTCCGTGAATCGCGGCTATTATTATTTCAGACAACCACGTGAACTTATGAATCATTTAGTTTCTACTTGAAATATATTTTTAAATTCTTTTATGTTTGCAATAATTCTGAAAACTTTTTTGTTTCCTAGGAATGATGCTCAATTTGTCGTATTTTTTTATGATGATCTGTTTTTATACAGAAAAGGAAATTATCTTTTTTTTATAAAATCATCATCAAAACATCATAAAAAATACTGATTTAGTCAAATACCGATCGATCACGTATTCTAAAATGTTGTCATTATAAATATATTAACAAACGTAAAAAAAAAAGATATTTTTTCCTTACCCTTTATTTTAATAAGTACTATTATGAAACAACCTTTACAAATAATAGTGTTACTTTTGTGTTATATTTGTGTTACGGTATCACAAAAGTGATTGTGTTATTTTTGTGTTATAAGTGATAATCTCAACGGCCTTACCCAAATACGATTTTAGCTTTCAACTTTTTACAACCCTATAATGGGTAAGTAGTATGTACCCAAAGCTTTATCTTCATAGACTAACATGGACTAAAAGTATTAAAACTGGGGCACCGAAACATCTTCCCTTTCAACTGTAAGCCGGGTCCTTAAGTGCGTTTACTTAAACAAAGGGGAAACAAAGAAACAACGGGTTTAGTTTTATTTTTACAGCGAAGGGACGGTTTGGAACGAGACAGCTTGCAAAGTTACTCTTTTAACGTTTTTTATTTTCGAAATTCGTAATTAAAACGTACAATTGTACACTTTATTTTATTTCATCCATTCATTATATGAAATAAAAAAATAGCTATCTAAAACTAAAATTTACTACTTAGCTAAATTTAAAACTAAGTAAGTAGGTATCAAAATAACCCGCCCCGCCTCCAGCAGGTCGATCACGTAACCCATTGTACGTACGTTAGCCACGTTAGGTATATCTAAATATCATTTTTTATACGGAAAAGTGACAGTTGGATCTACCTAACGCGCGTTCAAAACGTTACGTGATTACCCCTCAGAGGGGTGATTACTCAACTATCATTTTCCCATTAAAAAGTGTCATAAATTCACCTGTCGCGCGTACACCTTTGCTCCAGCAAGTTCCCCACGCTAGCCGCACTGCCTCGCTGAAAATGTTATAAACTTATAATAATATTATAAGTATATTATACTTCTTGTACGTCACAAAGACGAGTGGGTTTGTGTAATAGACTTTGACGTTATAATAATAGGGGAATGCGCACTTCTCTTCGCGCCTATTTGAATACTGATATGAATTAGTCAAATAAAATTAGGTACGCTATTCGGTACAACAAAAGTACCTAAATATCAAACATAGGATAAAAATACTTAAATATACATTTCATTATTTGGGTGCCGTTAGACTCAACTTTGGGGCAGGGTCAAAGTATAGAGGTGTAGATTGAGGGCGACGAGTTAGCAACCTAATTATTAAGTATAATATAAATGAATGTCAGACCCCTCTGTTAGCTGAATAGCTGTGTAACTTTTCTGGCGCACGTTAGGACAATTACCTACTCATTTTCCTATACATAGAAATACATATAGATCTACCGTACAAAACGTTTAAAATCGACGAGCATTTGACAAGGTAGGTATTATGCAAATATTATTAAAACGTGTTAACACAGAACGACATTTTACGAAATTCCATTACACTCACTCTGTTAATTTCCCCCTCTACCTAACCCCACTGTGGTGCGTACAACTCCAAATTGGTACTCTAGTGTCGTAGACATTTACATAAATACTTTCCTTAGACTATTTCGTTTATTTAATTCGTGAACCAACGGTTTGAGACGCCTGCAAATGAGGGGCTTGGAATAAATTGCTTGAAAAAATCATCGCGTATTTAAAAAACGGCTTCATTCAGATTAATCTGAAAATTTGAGAACGTTTTTGCAATTTTGATGTTCTTGGGTTAGTGGTTAAACAATAGCGCAAGAATTGTAGTTCAATGTACTAATGCTTGTAGTTAAATCAATGACGGGTAGTTTCAGTGTCTGAGAGGCAACCGGATGGCTCGCGGTATTTGAACTCCGCGTCATTGCTCTGAATATTAGCCGTTGAGAGATGTTAAAGATTCATGACACTTTTACGTTATGCATTCGAATTTAATATTAATATTGTTTCCGTGATCTTTGTTACACGTCAACTAAACACGTTGTGGAAGCTATAAAAGTCAAGGTTACCTACCTATCAAATTAATTTAAACGAAAAATTAAGTTCTATTCATGTAAAGATAACACGTTAATAATTGATACCATATCTATCAGTCTTCTCCCACCCTAAATCTTACCTTTAGTGCCAAATAAACATTTGCATTAAGAGGCTCCCATACGCCAATGACCTTCGATCTGAATCCCTTAGTTTTCTAATGTTTTTTGTAGCTTATTATATTAACAAAAACGGCTTTAAGCAATATAGTATCCCATATTTACTTCAAACTTCATTGTTTTCGAGATATTTGGCATCAAAGTTGAACAATTTTAGGCCAAAAAACTGGTTTTCTGGCCATAACTTTTGTGTTAATTGGTTTAAAATTAAAACCCTCTACCAGTTTTTAGAGACGTCATAGACGAACCCAAATTTGTAGATTTCGTATATGTTAGATCTTTCACGTCAATAGAGATGCGAAATAAGTGTTTTTTTAGACAATGTTTAAAAAAATCATAAAAAATTAAGTATTAATTTGTTTCAAAATCCGGTCAGTCAAAATGGAGATAAAAGATTGAAGAACCGATAGCCGTTTGATTTATGATTCTATCTGTAGTGCAAAAGTAGTAGATACGATTCAAAACTTGTCAAAAATCGATGAAAACCTCGGGTAGCCCCTTAAATGACTGCTTTAGAATGTTTTTCCAGTTAAATACGCTCTATTAATACGTCTCAATACGAGTCCACTAATACAAATAAAAATAACCCTAAACTCTGTGCTTATATTAAGTGCATTCAGTTGCTTCTAACTAAAGTGCACTCTGATTGAGACAACCGTTATATTAAAGTCGAAACCTCCTTCTTGGAAATGCATGTGGTTTCTCAGCAATCAATATTTATAAATGTTAAATATATTTTGAGAAGTCTCCTAATTAAAATTATATCTTATATTATTTATACAATACTTCCTCATTCGCATACTAAAAGTTTCCAAGCACCCTTTGCTACTATATTATAATAATTTTCACTTTTGTTGCGTTTTACTAATTGCATTATGGAACCCTAAAACACTGGTATGCCTACACTTACGTTTCTCTTGACCCTCTGGGGTATTCCACAAAACCTTACTCAGGCAGATATAGGCAACATTTTCCGATTTAGCACAGATTATATCTTGCTACTTAACCTTGCTGTTAAGAAGGGTCAAGTACACATTAAGTTGAGGACTGCTTTTATATCAAGTACCAATCACAAAAAAATATCGGACCCTTCACGGTAGGTTTTTTTAACCCAAAAACAAGTGTGACTATGTATAGGTACCCTTACACGTGTATACTTACTGACTACCTGGTCATAAATGTGACGCGCACGCCGCCGACCCTTTAACATTCCCGCACTCGTTATGTGCGCCAATATGACGTCACGCGGCAAGGAGTATTGATAATGTGACCCGGGATTCTAGCAAATATAGTTTCAACAGAAGTTACTCATCTTTATATTCCTAGCGTTTTTCCCGGTTGTGTACTAAAGGATCCCAGGGTCTGCTTTGGCACCTATTTTCAAGATTTGGCGGAGGCACTACTATTACGAAACTATTACGAAAGCGACTGTCATCTGACCTTCCAACTCAGAGGGAAAACTAGACCTTACTGGGATAACACTGGTTTCCTCACGATGTTTTCCTTCACCGAAAAACCACTGTTAAATAGCTATTTCGTACATAAAGCAAGAAAAACAACAGCAGAGGCACCTTTATTACAATAACGACTGCATATATCAACAGTTCCCCTAGAACCGTAGCATTAAAAGCTTAGTAAGTGAAACTTTTTACAGAACCAGATTTTAATCTACTAGTTATTAGTTTCACATTAACGCATTACGTACAAATGAGAAAACACAATTTCAAATATTTAAAACACACCCTGAATAAAATCGAAACGTGAATAAGAAGGTACACATTTTTGGTCGTTACAAGGTACAATTATGATTAAGCTCGGGCTACAAAACGTTAGCAATAATTATTCCATAACGATGATTAATCACTTTATTAATTGACGATTTAAACGTAGCGGCGATCCGTTGAAACAATCCTTTCTGGTTAGTTAAGGGTTACAATTAACACATTTTTTATGTGAAAAAGGTTTCATACCACTGGTTATAACTGACGGCTGCTGACTTTTGTTTAGGGTTGTATAATTATTATAAATAAAATGGCGAATGGAGAATTAATTGATGGAATCAGGCGTTATGCGTAGTTCCAAAATAAGTTTCTAGAACATTATATTCCTGTGTTATTCCGCTAAAGACCTTCCTTTAGACTTTCTCCAGAAAGATATTGTTCTAGAATATATTTACTATAAACATCGTCCATTATATCACCGGATATTATTAGTGTTGTGTATCGGCCGGGTGACAACCCTAGTGTACAAGTTGTTAATAAAGACCAACTGCGGATAGTTGGAAAAACCCGCACAGCAAGATGTTGATACCCGCCGCTCAAGCCAGTTGTCCCGTGAACATATGGATGTTGCGACACATCCGAAACACAGAGACCTCAGTGAGGTAAATAAAAAAGTTAATTATACGCGATTAAGTCCCGTTTATTAAAAACACCGTGTACAACGTGTAGTATTTTTACTAGACTGGAATTCTTTTTTAACACAGCTATGAGCTCCTAAAACGATTGTAACGAATCAAAACGGTGCTTTGATTCTTCAGTTGAATGTGCTAAGTGTGAGGGAGGCCTTTGCACAGCAGTGGTACACTTAGGCTATTAATAATAATAATAATTTATAAATATCCCGTTAGACCCGTGTAATATAATCTTATAATCTATCTTCTATATATATAAACGTGAAAGTCCTGTCCTGACTCACTCACTTAAATCAACGCCCAGCCCAAACCACTGAAACTAGAAAGCTGTTTTTTTCACAATAGGTAGGTTATATAACGCAGGCACCCACTAAGAACGGATTTTTGAAAATTCTACCTTCAAAGGGGCAAAAAGGGGGTTGAAAGTTTGTATGTGGTTGGAGTAAAATTTTAAGTGAGAGACGTGAAACTTTGTGTATAGACAAATCACAATACAATAAAAGTAATTTCAGGGTTTTAAAAAAACCCACCCCTAAGTGGGTTAAATAGGGGTGCAATGTTATTATGGGGAAAACATTATTTTTTGAACTAGAACTTGAAACTTTGTAGAAAAATTATTTATTAAAATCCAAAAAAAGTACTTTCTGCGTTTTAGAAAATTCTACCCCCAAAAGGGGTAAAAAATTGTGGGGTTAAATAGGGGTGCGAAGTTTGTATGAGGGAAACCTTTACTTTTGAGCTAGATACTTGAAACTTTCTATTTGAATTTTAAGGGGTTTAAAAAAGGGGAAAAAGTTTGTAAGGGGGAAACTTTGTTTTTAAGCCAGAGACTTAAAATTTTGTAGAAAGATTACTTTTATTAGAATACAAAAAAGTACGATCAGCGTTTTTGAAAATTTAATCCCTAAGGAGGTTAAAAAGAGGTGCAAGATTTTGATGAGAAACACTCGTTTTGATCTGGAGACTTAAAACCTTGTATAAAGATTTCTTATCAGAATAAAAAAAAGTTAAATAAGCGGTTTGAAAAAAATCCACCCGTAAGGGGGTTAAAACGGGATTCAAGGTTTATATGGAGACCAAGAAAATGTTATAGTAAGAGATTTGTAACTTCGGTCTTAGCCTGTATGTTGGACTACAAAACTGTTTTTTGAGTTTTTTATAAATTCATCCCCTATAGGGGTTAAAGGAGATTCAAAGTTTGTAAGGAGAGCAAGACATTTTTCAAGTAAGAGATTTGTAACTTCTGTTTTAGACTGTTTGAAATTGATTCCAAAAGGAGTTGGACGTTTGTACGGGGAACAAGACAATTTTAGGAAGGGATTCAAGGTTTATATGGAGACCAAGAAAATGTTATAGTAAGAGATTTGTAACTTCGGTCTTAGCCTGTATGTTGGACTATAAAACTGTTTTTTGAGTTATTTTTATAAATTCATCCCCTATAGGGGTTAAAGGAGATTCAAAGTTTGTAAGGAGAGCAAGACATTTTTAAAGTAAGAGATTTGTAACTTCTGTTTTAGACTGTTTGAAATTGATTCCAAAAGGAGTTGGACGTTTGTACGGGGAACAAGACAATTTTAGTAAAGGATCTGTAACTTCGGTTAAAGACTAGGAAACTAATTATAGCGTCTCTTCAAATTCATTGTCTAAGGAGGTTAAAAAGGGTTGGAAGTATGTATGAGGAACAAGTAATTTTTGAACTAAAGGAATTCTTAGGTCATACATATATTTACTATACGGTTAGCCATTTATTAATCAAAATACATAATCCGACTGCTAGCAGAAAAGTAGGTTAGGTTCAATTAGAACCACGACCCTTACAGATCCGAACAGCTACTAGAAATGCAGGTTGCGATGCTCCCAGAACCGATAAGAAGGTAATGTTTCATTGTACCTGCAGATTATTTTGTTAAATTAAAGTTTATTTAAATAATTTCTTCTCTAACACTGTTCCGAAAGTTCTGCGTCTTTTAGCATAAGGCGAGCCTTACACCTGCCACCACCACCACTTACGCGCCACTTACTTACGTAAGTTCAGTACAAATATTGCTTACAGACGACTTACGTGAGCAGTATTTGTACTGAACTTACGTAAGAACTTACAAGTGTACAACAGGCCTTAGATAAGTTTGCTTTCAAAACTATGTAGATAGCCCGGACTAACGTTTGTAAAACTACTGGACGGATTTAGGCAAAAATTACCAGTAATGTAGCTTTATTTAATACATTATGAAAAAAAAAACAATTTAAGCTGCCACGTCTGCTGACGATTATTAAGATATTTATATTTGTAAAAACTGAGTTTTCAATTTAATTTTAGCAATTTAAACTAATGAACTCATCGCACTGTTACCTTTTACGCTTAATCCCTGAACGGAATTTGATGAAATTTCCGTACAGATAATTTGAGACTCTTGGAAGGATAATAGGATAGTTTTTATCTCCGAGATAAATCATCCCTTAAGATGGTAGAAATTTGTTTGGGTCGGCGATAATTAGGAACCTTAATTATCGCCGACCCAAACTACTTAAATAATTTACTAGCAATCATTCTTCTAAGAAGGTAACAAGTTCTACGCGGACGAAGTCGCAGGCAACAGCTAGTACTATAGTATTTTATCTCATCTAAAATCTCACTTAATGAAATATCAATAAAACTTCACTAAGTTAGGAAATTATCGAAATGTCCAAAAAACCATTCCCGAAGAGTGTTGCATCTCTTTTTCTCGTGCGCGGAAGGTATAAGCGTGCCTCTGTCAAGGGGGCGTGGTCGACTCGAATCAAGGCATCCCCTTAATAATGCACATCTGCAAAGCAGAGCCAGTATTTCAGCAACATAGAATGGAGACATGTCCCCGCTTTACTTTCATGTCTCTGGCTATATCAAATTTCGCGAAATGGAAAACCGGCACTAAACATTTTCGCTCACGACGTAGCAAAAATTAAAAAAAAAAACGAAATCACGGATTCTTCGACATTCGACAGAAACGTCTTTGAGTTTATCTCTTCGCTTGAAAACGTCACGTTCGCCGCCCTGGAGATAGCAATACTGCTTTTATTCACAAAGTCGGACTGCACTCAAAAACACAATACGTAAGCAACCGTCACCCGAAGTTGATAGAGTTCCCTTTTCAAGCAGCGTCGAAGAGAGATACGAGGTAGGAAAAGCTGTGAGTCGAAATATGAACGCTCGGGGTAAAAACTGAAAGGTAGAGATGAAAAATATCACGTCAAAGGTTTATTTCGTTTCAACTGGAGATCGTTAGCGGAGTATGTGGATCGGCGGTGGTAGAACTGAAACCTATTCACATGAACTGAGCATTTGTTAAAGACATTTGAAAGCTATAAGGGTTTGTTGCACCAAACCGTTTGTAATCGTAAGCAGTGTTCGTTAAAATCTGAATGTATGAAAGGTTGACAGGTTTTTATGAAATGACAAGCTGTCGGCGGTATATCGTAAATTGGTACAACAGGCCCATAAGTACTTGTACAAGTCAAATCGATTTTCGGACTGGAAAAAATGAAGGTTCCAAATTCGTAATCGCAACAATCTATCGGGGAATTACGAGGATAATATGATAGGTGCTTTAAATTTCATAGTTGCATTGTGGCTGGATGTCTTCTCTATATCATAATATGCCAAAGGATTTAGGATATGTTCCTAGATTAGGCCATACAATTTGGTCTTTCGATGTTTGATAAGAGTCCGCACTAAGCTCGGCCGAATTTCACCTTCCCAAACAAAAGTAGTTACGCTCTCATTTTAAAACTACGTGTTGGATTGTGACGAAACTTTGCATAATTATACAATGAGATCAGGTGTATCTATGTTTGTAATTAGTTTATAAGGTTCCACTTTATAAAACAAACGAAATACAGCAAAAACAAGTTTTTTATGAAAAACTTAAAGTCGCTGTATTTTTCTACTATGGTATCTGAAGCTACATAAACTAATTACAGACATAGATAAAGGTACCTCATGTCGTTATATATGCAAAGTTTCGTTACAATCCAACCCGTAGTTTCAAAATGAGAGCGTAACTAAGTTTGTATGGAGAATCGAGCTTACTGCGGACTCTTAGAAGTCTTAAGAATCTTCAAGTGTATGGTAGTCAAGTACAAGTCAAGTAAAGAAATAATACATCACGGAACCATGCACGCGAGGTCGCTTAAACTCGCCCTGGAACTTTTATTTTTAAATAGTTCAACGATGCGACAAGCACTAACGTGCTTTAGTCAAGAACACTGAACATTGGAAAAGGACATCTTTGCCTTTTTTCCTTAGCTGTGAAATGTTAACAGGTCGCCCGCAAAAACGTTATCAGCAGAGGGGTAATCACGTAAATTAATTTTGTATTAAGCGCTGCTAACGAAATTATAAATTTTTAAATAAAGGAAAAATTTAAAAATTTAATGTTCCGAGCCGGATTCGAACCGGCGACCACAGGCATTCATGGCCCGTCGCTACTAACCAACTGAGCTATCGGAACAATCCGGTTCGGGCACCAAATTCTTCAATCAGTTCCTTCCTACAAGGCCTTAGGGAGGCGTGTAGCGACATCTACCAGAAGACTTAGGCTTCTTAACGGCACCAACGTCTCAAATTATATTGAGAAATCGTCAGTAACGATGCGCCACCCCATACTAAATTAATTTTGTATTAAGCAGTTACGCTGCTAACGAAATTATAATTTTTTAAATAAAGGAAAAATTGAAAAAGTTAATGAATGAAGAATTTGGTGCCCGAACCGGATTGTTCCGATAGCTCAGTTGGTTAGTGGCGACGGGCCATGAATGCCTGTGGTCGCCGGGTCGAATCCGGCTCGGAGCATAAAATTTTTCAATTTTTCCTTTATTTAAAAATTTGTAATCACGTAAAGTTCCGAACGCGCGTTAGGACAATTTAACTGTAATTTTTCCATATAAAAAGTGACATTTAGACGCTGACGCGCGTACAATGCGTTTCGTGATTGACCAGGACGGCTAGTGACAATGAGTTGCATGCGATGAAGTCCCGTTTAGTGAAAGTTTAAATCTATAGGTTGGGTACAGGGTGAAACATAAGTCGTCAACAGACATTTTTGTTTCTATCGCAGTATTTTAAAGCAAATTCATTGCATTAACTTTAGAAGCAAACAATTAAACTTTATTGATAATAATAGCAAAAACACCAACCTTATGGTCACCCTATTCGACAAGATTCGATAGCTTAAAGTGACAGTTTGACTTAGCAAACTGAAGTAATGAAACTAAAATATATTTTTTTAATAACATGTTTTGCCTGTTGTCACGTACACATGTTTGAACTAAAGTTAAACAGTAAGAAACACATATTTCTGTTTACTACCCTGTATAATGGACCTTGTACTAAGTACTATTTTATCCTTTCGTCTGTGATGGGTTAAAAAAATAGTGAGTTCAAGCCTCGGTCGCGCCGCATTAGAGAAAATAAATTATGATTAGTTAAATTAGATTAAATTAATTTATTTCATGACATAAATTACAGTACAAAGTTGGTTCAATCTAAATTATAAGAATTTACATCACAATCGTTTCAAAATAACAATATTCAAAATTATAAATACAATGATCACCAATAAAATTATTTCGTATCACCTAATCAGGATCGTCAAAGTATGTCTTAAATTAATGCAAAAAGGTGACTAAAAATGTGGGTAGGATCCTTATCAAACACAGATGAAAGGATATACATGTTGTACTGGTTTCAAATTAGGTTAAACCGCGTAAAACGAAAAGTTAACGCATGGCCGCGATTTCAGTGATTTCATTGGCAAGCCTTTCATATTTTCGGTCTCATTGGACTGAAACTCATTCATTATGAACGTCCCACGAGTCCCAGAGCGTTAGTGAAACTTTAATTGAACTTCTGATTATTTATACGTTTATTCAGGAAATTAACTTTGGCTCGACGTGGGTTGGGGATTGTTTATATAGAGGACGTGCTAATCCGTCTTTAATGTTATAAGTGCGAAAAATATTAATATATAGACACAGACGTGTGTTTGTTATTTTTTCAGGCCAACCTTGAACTGAGTTAAATGAGGAATTAAGATATTTTGAGTACTAGGAAACGACTTAGAATGCCATTTATTTTTGGAAAACCTCCTCTAAACGGATAACAATGGCGGATTAAGTTAGTAAGGGAGTGCGATCAATGAATTCTATGCGGGAAAATCCACGGATACAGCTTACCTGATTTGTATTTTTCTGACAAATTATTATGTACTTATCTAGAATCAAAATTGTATGTCCCTGATTTTTTTAATATATCGCGGTGGCAACAAGCACAGGCCATGTGCAAGCAGACACTTAAGCTTATGGACGTTTGTGACTCCAGAATTGTCGCAAGAGCGTTGCCGACTATTTATTGATTTAAGGACTCATTGTGTAGACAGCCAGACCAAGTAGTGGTGGTATTATGGCTGTAGTTTTCTATAAGGTATTGCCCCAGTCGGCTGCTTCAAATATAAGATAACTTATTGATTTAAACTTTCACGATTCTCACACATTATCTCACGTCGGGAGACCTCCGTGAGGTAAATAAATAAGTTAATTATACGCGATTAAGTCCCGTTTAGTATAAATAATAAGATAAATTTCCGCGGCGCCATGACTCTCTCTCCCTGAACATGATTGGTGGGGCTAGATAATTAAATTATCTTCCTCACCGTTTGTATTCTACCTGACCTCACTTCAAAAACTGTTCATAAAGGCCCACAGATAACGAGAAAACAGAAGCTGTCTAACAAGACGCAATTGTAAGTATAAACAGTATAAGAAGAAGGAAAATGACAGGGCCAGCCGAGTAATTCCGTGCTCCAGCGAAGCGGAGCGGGGAAGGAATAGACACTGATGTTTTGTAGGTACTTATAGGTTTGTATTGCGTATTTTACTCTTGTTTGATTTAAATGTGTTTGTGTTGGCTTTGGGATTGTGAGGATTTGAAAAATGTTTTATGGTTATGGCGGTTGTTAGTGAAACAATCTAAATTCCATTTCAAAACAACTTTCCAAATTAAGTTCGTTAACAGAAGGAAAGAAATCTATCTCTCTCGTATCATAATCTCGAACCAGCCACCTTTCTGCAGAACGGTTGCTCAAAGCAACTGACCTACAGAAGCTACTTATAATAGCCAAAATCGCTAGTAAAAGCCTGTAATTTTTCCCTATAATACTATGCTTTTTTTCTACAATATTCACCTTCTAGGAACGATGAAAATGAATGCACTGAAGAAGAAAAAAGATTTTATGCATATATGTTGGAGGGAAGTCCATGGTGATTAATAAAAACAACCGAGTCAATTAATTGCACTATATTTGGCAGACCTTCTTCGTCGAGCGTCAGACCAAGAGTGCCGGGCTGATCGGTGTCACAGCCTTTTATAAGGCACTGTAAACAACAACTGCATTGACACCTGCACTCTGAGTTCTCTACAATTTTATATAAATCAATCTGATTCTTTATAATATTCAAATCATCATAAATCTACAATTATACGGTAAAATCAAAAACGAATAATTAATTTTTATGAAAAGGCGCTAACATATATATATATTTTACCTTTACCATTTTACTAAACAAGGTAGCCACGGTAGCCTAGTGGTTCAGGCATGCGGCTGTCAAGCAGCGGTCGTGGGTTCAAATCCCGGCTCGTACCAATGAGTTTTCAGGAACCTATGTACGGAATATTTATCGTTAGCTTTTCGGTGAAGGAAAACATCGTGAGGAAACCGGTCTAATCCCAATAAGGTCTAGTTTTCCCACTGGGTTGGAAGGTCAGATGGCAGTCGCTTTCGTAAAACTAGTGCCTGCCAAATCTTGGGATTAGGTGTCAAAGCAGACCCCGGGCTCCTTTAGGGCATAACCAGGAATAACGCTAGGAGGATGATGATGACCATTTTACTAAACCGGCTTTGTTCTTTTTTACCTTGAATTACTTATAAGGGAAAATAAAGAAGAACAAAGCTTTTTTTTATAAACGAGTAAATATAATTTTAAAAATACTGTTTGAGGAAGTATAAAAAATCGGAGGGAAAATTGCGAGTATGCCAACACCGTTTTGGCTACCATAATATTAGACCGAAAGGCGTTTACGTATACCTTTATAGGCAAGGCCGGATGTTTGGCAGGTACGTGTCAGTCAGCCGACAAATTGGTCCGTTTTCGACTCTATTATTTGTACATTAAGGTTCAAAAGTGATAGACCAATTTCTTGGCTTTCTGTGCGCAAAGAGAATGGTGAAGGTTAAACTTCAAAAGGTTGTCATAAACATCTCCAGTTTACATTAACAGTGTTATTTCGTTGCCGAATATAATCAAATTGTAGAAAGGGAAGGCTACGGTTGCCAAGTGTTAGTGTTTCAATCGTGCGGCTATAAAAATTATGGTAATCAGTTTGAATCCTGGCTTGTGTCAATCAGTTTTTCGAAACTTATTTACCTACGGAATATCATTTGATATTAATCATTAGGTTTTCGGTGAAGGAAGACATCGCAAGGCAAACCTGCATAGGTACATCTGCGAAAAATGTATAGGTGAATGTGAAGTCCCCGCTGCACTGGACCACTGATGATTATGATGGTGCTGATAGTAGCTATAAGAAGGCTCAACGTCACCCAAATGGAGAGCGCTATGCTAAGAGTTTATCTGCGTGATCCCGCACCGCAACCGATATAGGCCTCCGAATCGCTAAACTTAAGTGGCAGTGCGGGGCGGGGCATATTGCACTCAGGTAATTCTCGAGTGACTCAGTAGGTACCTGAAGGCGCAGCAGAGCCCCGATGACCAGCACGTCTATCATGGGACGGCCGCGACAAACTCTCGATTTTTCTCGCACTATACCTCTTGTTCTAAGTGTTCTAATAAGAGAGAGACGGATAGTGTGAGAAAAATCGAGATAGCTCGCGCGCCGTTGCGTGATAGCTGTCCTGGTAAAGGTCGCGGGAGTCCGCTGCATGTGGTTGGCGCAGGACCGGTCATTGTGGCACTCTTTGAGGAAGGCCTATGACGAGCAGTGGACGTCTTTTGGCTAATGATGATAGTAAGTATATACAAACCACAGAGTAACATAAACCACTATGTTTAATCCTCAAACAAGCACCGTTCTCAAGAGACAATGTGTCTGCCAAAATTAAAAGTGTTCTAAAAACTAATGCAATAAAGAAGTGGCTAAACTAGTTTTATTTCTTTACTTTAGCCGTCCACCATAGAAAAATATTGCCAATTACATTTGAATTAACTATAATGAGAAATAGAGAGAGCTATTGTTTTGATTTGTAATTGAACGAAACATAACAAAATACTAGAATTTAAAAGGATATGAAATCCGTTGTACACCAGAATGTTTTCGACATTTGAGCGGCTAGAAATTATAAACTTTTATTTATTTTCATAAATCTCAGTGCCTGTCATCTGTAATGAAACCAGTTAAAATCTATAGATTTATTACTATCAGAATTGAATATTTTTTTAAAGAAAGTTAATACAAAATGTGTCTTTCAACAAATCTGACAAAAAGAGACTAAGGGCGAGTTGAACCAGCATACGATTACAGACCGATCATCGTTTAATATGGCGTTGGCAGCTGTCTTCCCATACAAACTTGTCAAACTTTCCATACATTCTAATTTTAACGAACACCGCTTATACGATTACAGACGGTTTGGTGCAAACCGCCCTAATAGAGTTTCGAACTAAAAAGCAATTAAATCAGAAAAACAAAAAAAAAACAAAACAACAATTTCAAGTGTCCATCATGGTTGAAAAGTTACCGCTCTGTGATGTGACAAACTGACACGCTAATGGATGGACATTCTGATATTGATGCCGTAATGATAGGGCTCGTTAGCACCATTTAGGTATACAACCTTAACATACACTTCAAAAATAATTTTTCGGAATGTTATTGTTATTATTTTATCGACGAAACTTCATTTCCATAACCATCAGTTAATCCATCTTGCATTAACAAACCCCCCTCACAACACAATTAGGAGCTCGTTGCAAGCCAAAACGCAATTGTCGCGGGCTGTATTCATTAACGGGATTACAATTCCACAGCGTTACTAAGGTTTCGGAGCACATTCATCTCGTTACTTAAATAAATATTAGGGGACAATCTTACACAAATCGGAGCCCCATAATTAACTCGCTTGTGTTATGGTTGTGCGATTGGAGATCCCTTACACAAATAATATAATAAGTATGTACTTTGATTTTGTGTGACGTGTATTTGTCTTAACCTGATTTGCCTACAATAAAGTGTTTACGCACATACATTTATGATCCTTATTGAGCCATACTACGGGACTTGTTAAGTTCGGTTTGTGTTAGATTCGTTTTTATTTATTTATATATTATGTTCATCACAATCGTCACATTTTTAAAAACCGTGGTGTGTCTAAAACTAGGTGCTGCGGTAAACGCACTCGATATTTTGCATTCATTAGAATAATTATATCCCACTGCGTTACCAATGGCCATTAACTTTTTGTCACTAACAATTGTATACTCGTACATATACCATTATATATAGGTACAGCACCGGTCATTGTGGCAGTCTTTGGGGGAGCCCTATGTTCAGCAGTGGGCGTCTTTCGGCTGATATAATGATGATGATGACAGCACCGGCCAGTAATAGGTATTTTAAAATTCAAGAAGTCTTATTCTTTGCACTAGTTGAGATCTTTCAGTGACGGTTACCGAAACAAAGCTAGTTGAGGGGATGCCTGTCTTGGGAAACACGTTCGTGTAAGAGACACATTTGTATCTTCCTCGCAGTGGAACGCGAGATGCAATGCTCTTTCGGAATGGCATTTTCTGGAATGGCGAGAAATACATATAGATACTTGCTCTGTAGGTGCGGTGTTGTGCTGGTGGTGTGTAAGGTCACCAGGGCTCCCGAGGATGTGTCGATTTGCGAGTGACCCGCGATCCTCTCTAGCAAGCTATCAGCACAACGAATCCTCAATTCAAATAAGGGTTGGCAACCGTACCATGTATGTAGAGGGTAACCACCGGAACTGCTCATCTAATTCCAAAAAAACTTTCTTTAGTATACATGGTGACTTTAATTCGTGATACAAATTAGCAAAATGTGATTGTGAAAAAAAAACTGCTGTTCTTACATTTTTGTCTGTCGTTTCGTTGGTCCCATAAAAAAAAGAATTGCAAAAAAGTCCAGCAATTCATTACACTTTGCTCATAACGGTGTCTCAGAATCATTGATAGCTTCACATTTTGCTATATTGTATATTTCATCAATTTCAGGGATTGTACGGCCGTGCCTTTTGTTGCTCGACTTGGCGGGGCCATTTATATGCCCCCAGATGGTCCTTAAGGCTGAAAAATCGGAATGTTTTATCCCACAGCTCCGCCTGGGTTCGCTGTTATACACGAGCGGTGCCACGTGGGCTGCTAGTTATGATTAATGTGATTAGTAGATTTTGACAGCCACTATCAAAAATACCTTCCGCTACTGATGATTGATTGACGTGATTCTTCTTCTCCGTCAGTTCCTCAAGGCTGAAGGTCTTGACCCCGACGCCGTTCTTCACACCAACCGTTCCCGAAACCCCTTTTATTTTGGGGTAATGGTAAATATTGCGCCTTGGACTATAGTGGTACTAGCTGGCTTATAAATTATTGAACATTTTTGTTTCAAAGTTCAATATCTCAAAACCAGCTGAACCGATTTTGTTGAAACGTAGCTAGGATCCATCTCGATCACGTCAGCTTTTGGACGAAAACAAACCGCATTAAAATCGCTCCATTCGTTTAGCAGCTACGATGCCACAGATAGACACACAGACACGTCAAACTTATAACAACCCTCTTTTGGCGTCGGGGGTAAAAAAAACATTGCAATACAGAAGAATAGTGGCAATTTAATTGATAGATGCAATGGTAACACCGCATTG
The DNA here is from genome assembly GCA_947578815.1 of Epinotia ramella. NCBI lineage: Eukaryota > Metazoa > Arthropoda > Insecta > Lepidoptera > Tortricidae > Epinotia > Epinotia ramella. The sequence goes on from OX388202.1 coordinate 34,992,151, forward strand.
TTCATGGAACATACTGGAAGTGCACCGCAGTGTAACTTGCAACTTTTATGTTGTTGATATAAGTGGTAATATGTCTGAGTGATGTACTGTTCTGTACCTAACACATTTTTCCATAAACGACCTTATGTCGACGAGCTTAAGCCCTTTTTGCCGGGAATCTGTGTAGGTGTGCTCTTAGTTTTATGGGAGGTAATGATTTAAAGTTGGTGCAAGGGTCGATGTAGAATGAAGGCTTGTGCACAAGTAATATTTCGAGCTTGAACATTTTATTTTTAATGGGTACGTACTGGGTGAAACATTATTTTGTTGTAGAGTAGTGAAGACAGTAAACAGGTTGTTCTGATAAGAAATAAATTACTTTAAAAACAAAGTTTTAACCGACTTCAATTTAGTACTCCACCAAGCCACGAGAACATTTCCACATTTTTTTTCCATTTTACCACATGAACTGATTTCCGAGAGCAAAGGCGTGATTATTAGAGAAAAAAACCGAATCGCTGTATGTGGGCCGATAAAATTTGAGGACTTATCCGTCGATTCCACAAGGATTATTATTATGTCGTATGGCTTTTATTCCTGAAAAAATATTTTAATTTACAATTTATAACGAAAATATTTACAATTTAATATCTAAATTGAGTAGCCAATCCCTTGCTTCCGGTGTGAGTGCTAATAAGTCCTGCATGCTTCCGGCAAACCGCCTTTTAGGACATTTTCCTATGATGTGGGGGATTGTTTGAGTTGGCTCCCCACAGTCACAGGCTGGTGTCGGCGAGATTCCCCATCTGTGAAGGTTCTGCTTACATCGTCCTACTCCTGTTCTGATGCGGTTTATAGTGACCCAGATCTTACGGATGACTGCGAAGCCAGTCTGCAGTTTAGTGGGGTCTATGTGGGGGTCACCGTCCTGCGCTTGCCACTGCTTTCTCCATTCCGCGGAGTCATTGAATGGCTCTTGACCCTGGAGGTGGTGGTCAGACCAAATAGGTTTGCGAGATGGTAGGCGCGCCTGTGGTAGATGGTTCAGCGTCTCTCCAATCGGTAAAGCAAGGGTAGATGCTTTGTCCCATTTCCGCGCAGCAGCATGAGTTCTCCTGATATCCGGAGGGGCAATGTGCGATAACACGGGGAGCCAACTGGCGGGCGTAGGTAGCAGGCTGCCAGATATCGTTCGCATCACTCGGTTCAGTTGAACGTCTACCTTGCTGGTGTGCGCGCTCTTATACCACGCTGGTGCGCAGTATTCCGCTGGAGAGTATAAAGAGCCATAGAAGATGTTCGCAGTACGTCAGCTCGAGCACCCCACGAAGTTCCGGCCAGCTTATTTATAAGGTTTACCCGGGTCTTTACCTTTTGGGCTAGGTTTTCCAAGTGTGCCTTATATGTTAGTGACCGATCCAACGTGACCCCTAGGTATTTCGGATTGGGATTGTGGCGGATTTTTTGACCGCAGAAAGTAACATCCACCTCCCTATTTGCCAGGCTATTCGTTAGATGGAAAGCGGTAACCTCTGTTTTTGAAGGATTCGGGTGGAGTCTCCATTTGGTGTAGTACTGATGTAAGGCATCAAGGTCCCGCGCAAGCACAGCTTCGCCAGCCTCAAAACTCCTTGTCTGGGTTGTGAGCGCAATATCATCGGCGTACAGGAACTTGTGACTTTGAGTGGGAGGCATGTCGCTGGTGTATATATTAAATAGGAGAGGAGCCAGTACTGAGCCTTGCGGAAGTCCGTTCTTTAGTTGCTTGTATTTGCTGGCTGTGTCGCCCAACAGCACGGTAATCTTTCGGGGCCCCATCATGTTCCCCAGAAGACGGAGGATTTTTGCAGACGGGATCTATGTGATGTTCCTGGACGGTTATCACGTCAACATGGTTATCATGAGCAAGTCGCGCAAGGTAGTCGCATTTAGATTGCGACATACCTTCAATGTTAATTTGCAGCATAAGGACGGAAGGTCCTAAACTTTTTGTCGTTGGGCCCACTAAGGGGCAAGCTATTGAGCGCATTGTATTTATCTCGAGAGTATCGAACACAGGAATAGCTGGGAGGCTCAGAGGGAGCAGATCCAGCTTGCCAGGAACAGTCGGAATCTTTTAGCCGTCTTCAATGAAGCCGTTGCCCGGGGTGTACCGCGAGGAGGTAGATTCTGACCAATTACCACCCCAAGGATCACCTTTGGCACTTCATTAGTTGCTATTTCAACGGAATCTTATCAGAATCTGTATACTTTTGTACTTTTAAGTACATCATTGAGGAATTCCATAAGTCATCTGTGGTCTTCATCATCAATTCCACTCCACCAAATTTACGATTTACGGGTGTAAATACACGAGTTATACCTAATATAATTGAGGAGTTCCCTCAATTCCTCATGGATCCCATCATCCACCTGAATTTTTGTAAAAAATGAGACCCACCTGGAAGCATATACTTACAAACAAAAAAAAATGTACGAATCGGCTCATCAATGACGGAGTTCTCAGGTAACAAACATTAAAAAAAAATATATGATGAATAAAAATACAACTGAATTGAGAACCTCCTCCTTTTTTTTGAAGTCGGTTAAAAAGTAAGATAAATTTTTATTTGAGCGATTTTTTTTCATTTGTTTGGAGCGTTGGCCGACTGGAGCGACTTGCTTAAACATAAGAATATCATGTTTTAACCATAATTTATACGCGTACGAAGTTGCGGGCGGAAGCTAGTACCTAAACAATAAAACACTGGATAGAATTTATTGTACTTAATCTCTTAGGGCCAGAATATATGCAAAAAGTTTGGTTTCCATGAGCCGGGGTAAAAATCTAAGAAACGTTTGAGCTTATAGACTTAATAGGTACTTTGTCAAAATAATTCTTGAAAAGATGTTGTTTTCATCTTAAAATTTGCTGCTTCAAAAAAAGAGTCGTTTTTCAATTTAGTTGTATTTTTATTACATATGATTTTTTATTAAAGTGTTGCAAGTTGTTCTTTGAGCGAAGAGCACAGCATTTCTACAGATTAGCGAGCGAGCAAGACAACATTTCGATGGTTACAGTCAACTTAATACTCAAACTTAGTCCAGTCATTTTACTAAGTAGTAGTAGTTTAAGTAGTACCTATGTATGGAAAAATGAAAATTTGGAAATACATAACTTATGATAACAGATTTTTTCTCTACACACAACGGATCATCATTTAAATAATTAGGTACCTAGAGACAAAATCCAACAAGAAAGCAGACATCAAAAGAGTCGAATAAAATATTAATATAATGTTTTTATCTTTATCTTGGTTTATTTATGTTTGCTCTAAAATATTCAAAATAAATCGTACGAGAAAACACAATGGCTGCATCATTCAAATCTATATAATTACTTCCGCGTGAAAAGTTTATATTATAGGATTCTTGAATAAGGCATCTTTAAATTCTATTACTTAACGTTATTTAAAATGAAATAAACAAAAAACTCGATTATTATAAATTCATGTTTTACAAAACAGTAATTTTCCTGTAGTAACTACAAAGAGTCGGGCGATCCGCCTTTGTTAATAAACAGATCATTACCTAAAATGTAATCTTGACCAACCTTAAATAAACGAACCACAAAATGGTTTTTTTCCTTAAAATAGGTTATCATCAGAAATACGAGCAAATGCACAATAATGTTACGTTTTAAGTTCCCCTCGAGCTGCAATGTTTTCTTTCTGAAAACACAATTTTGCACGGCTTTTTTATTCTACAATCCGTTATATTTCAATTTGGACTTTATGCACTGCACTTAGAGCTCATTTAACTAGAACAACGGAATAATAACCACGACTAAGATAAAACGCCATAAACATTATGAAATTTACTTTCTTAAAATGAAAACTGAACCGCGCAATCGCTTACAATATCTTGAGTAAATTTCCGCAAGTTTCTAGACTGAAAAAGATACAAACTACAGAACTTGCGAAGTTATGAAAAACGTAATACTTCTGTGCTTGTGAAAAATTACTTGAAAATATAAATATGCTACGAATTCATTTTCTAACAACTACACGGAGCAAGTTTAAATTTCACTTCCCGTTTGGAGTGCTTTAAATAAATAAAAAGTGTACATGTTATTAAACGTTGTCCATGAACTTTAAAAAACGAACAAGTTAGTTTCCATCGACAATTTATTCAAAAGAAGAGCAAACGAACAAGTGCGAGTGGGACTAATAAATAGTTAATATGATATCTGTCACATTAATAATGTTTACTAATCTATAACGTAAACGCGGATTACTTTAGCCTTGTAACCACGTAACGTTTCTAACGCGCAATCGGACAGTTTGACTGTCATTTTTCCATATAAAATTTGACATTTAGATCTACCTAACGCGCGTACACTGCGTTTCGTGATTGACTAGCTGAAGGGTAACTATGGCTTTCGCGAATTACTCTGTCCATCGCTTTTTTATGAATTTAAACGGGGTCAAATCACATCAAAAAGTATTTCACCAGTACTATAGGTAAAATGGACCTTCAGACCCCGTATCATGGTCAGCCTTATCACGCGATAAGTGACAAGATAGGAGCGTCGTCTCGTTCTATCGAACGGTGTCAGCCAGTGACGGACGCTCTATCCTGTCACTTATTGTGTGATAAGGCCGACCATGATACGGGGTCAGGACATAGTTTATATAGTACCCCGCGGCTTCTTCTGTATTCTGCAATATACAGACGGAGCCGCGCGGACAGCTAGTTTCATAAAACATTTAAAATACGTACATAACGTTGGTCGCAGAATTCAGGTCCTGATTTATGGTCACCGTGTGAACACACGTGTAGAAGCCATGCTTGTATTTTAAAGTAAAGTACAGTCGTGTTCCAGATTTACGGCTCAGATGTAAGTGGATTCGACCGTCAATTTGTAAGCAATGAAAAAACACGGTCGCAAAAAGGGTTTTGAGAGAGGTTTCAGATTTTAAGCGAGCAGATTTTGGAACTTACACCGTAGGACTCATACAGTTAATTTTAACCTTATAGTATAGATATCTAGATAAATCAAATAGATATATATTTTGACCCATTCAGTGTCAATCGCAACACAATTTTCGCTGCATTTGGAAATTAAGCTGCTACGGACTACTGCGGACTATCAGAAATGGCACGAAGCAGAATCAAAGTAACCGATATAGCCCTCCGAATAGCTAAACGTAATACTCCAGGCAAAATACGGTTTTGAAAAACATTAATTTATAATAGCGTTTTTTTTGTTGATTTCATTTTAAATGATATTCTAAGATGATTAATTCAAGAATCCGACAAACTTTCCACCCGGAAGTAATTATGTAGATTTAAATGAAGCATGCATTGTCTTTTTTTGTACGATTTATCTTGAATATTATAGAGCAAATGTAAATGAACCAAAATAAAGACAAAAATATTTATGAATTTTTTTCTGACTTTTCAGAAGCTAGTTAGTTTATCATTTTTTTGATGTCTGAAATTTTGTCGGATTTTGTCGCTGGGTAACTATTTATATGATAATATATCCGTTACACATTAAAAATAAGCTATTATAAATTATTTCCAAATTTGACTTTTTTTCCATACGAGTTGTCAGTTCATTGACTGGCAGTGGGCGGGGCACATTGCACGTAGGACCGAAAGCAGTTGGGGCGGAAAGGTTCTCGAGCGGCGACTACGTGCCGACAGGCGCAGCGTGATGGGTAGACCCCCACAAGGTGAACTGATGACCTGGTAAAGGTCGCGCGAATGGTGCAGGGCCGACGATTGTGTCGCTCTTTGAGAAGAGGACTATGTCCAGCAGTAGACGTCAATATATCATATCAATGATGATCACGATGGTCATGATGGACTACAGCGTAGCGCTCCGAGCGTAGCGTGGTGATGCATGGATCAATAAAGTTCCAAATAACAATCGTCTTCAAGTTAGGGCGTCGTTGAATATATCTAACTGCCCCAAACGTTTTTTTATTGATTTGAGGTTCAAGTCAACTAAGGGAAATCAGTGGAAATGTATTGCAAAGTTTGGTCCATTAAAGTACATTTGTTAAGAGTTAAGTGAGTTATGCTGCGCCCGTCACTGTCGCGAGTTTTAACGTTGTGAACCGTAAAACCCAAAATATTTAATGTGAATGCTTGTCAGGCTAATGAACTCTTCGTCTATTCAACAACCAAGTCCTACTTAGAATATGAACTTCCTAGCCCTTCTACTACCAATACCTAGTTACTAGTTAATAACTTAAAATTAATAAAATAATTATATTGTGGTATAAAAACCCCTACCTCGTATTACAGGCTCGGTTAAACAAGGCCGTAGTTTCTAGATTTTTTACTATCAAGATTATTTAGTTTTCCCTATAAAAAGCTTCAACCGTTCACTGACTTTAGTTACACAGTTTGTTTAACATTTCTTCAGATTCAGGTATTTATTCATAAAATCCGATGTTTATGTCATTTTGTAATTATTATTATCATATACGTTCTATGAAAATTATCATTTTCTAAGCCGTTGAAAGTCCCGCTCACGCCAAGGACCCAGCCTTACCGGCCCTACAAAACAGCCACATTTATTTTTCAAGTGCCCAAACCGGCCAATCCTGCACCTGTCCTCGAGGCCGACAAGTTGATCTTTCCTGGATTCCCGAGATTATCTTAGCGTGTCCAGTTGTGACGTCACATAAAGCTCTGTGTCACGTTGAGCCGTGGGACGTTAACGGAATTTACCTTTGAATTTCAATGTTGTTTACGCTGTCACGCAAAAACGTGTTTTCGGTTTGTTGTTCCGTGAGTACTTTAAGTTGGTTGCACCAAAAATGTATCGCAATAGAAATAAAATATTCAAGACCTGTTTGTTATTCTTCAGATGTACATATGTTCTTGGTTTTCTTGAATGAAACTTATATTTTTTTATGTAGATTGTATCTGCTCGAACTAAATTAATGATTAGATTTAAAAGGAAAATATTCAAGTAGTTGTTCTGTTAAACGATTATAGTGTATGCAAACTCGTTGAATAAATGTCTATTATTATTATTATTATTTGTATGTTCTTTCCATATCTCAAGACCATGGGGTCCCGGAGTTTTGGAAGGCATGCGTGGGGCCGAAGCCAACAGCGCAGAGGCTCTTTAAACCAAATATAATATAAAGCGAGGGATACACATAGCGGATACCATCTCCGAACGCACAACATGATACAACCGGTGATGGTCCCCGCCAGGTGCAAAGACTATTGCAGTGCAACACTGTGCTGCGATGGAAACTAAGGTCATGGGTTATTGGGTTGAATGGTGGGTGGTCTGGAAAATGGGTTATGGGAGGAGACTAGCGGACACCTGCCATGACAATAAGTCTCAAATTTGTGAAAAGGCAGGCGGTGACTCACCAACTCATTAAGTGGGCCCCACAAACAGTCGCACGCACAGTGCGACAATGGAGCAACACGTCTGAGCGGCTGTGAGGTTGTCGAGAGGTAAGTATGCGGTGCGCCAGATCCCGGTAATCCGTTCAAGGGCCGCCGGCGTTATGACATTTTACACTTTCAACCTGGAGCATAGGTTCCGCTCTTGCGACTCCACTCTGGCCGGCCGGTTAAGGCAAGCACAGAGGCGAGGGCCAGATCACTCGGGCCCTCTGGAGGTTAGGGGTCCGCGGTGTCGCCACTCACCGTCAGCTCGCCACAAGCTGCCCCCGCGGGCTTATAAGTACGGTTCACTCAAAATTATACGTTTTACTTTTTTTTTCCGTTTTGTTTTTTGCCTTCTGGTCTGCATTAAGTGTAGGTACCATTTATGAAAATATGAAATGATGTCGCCGATTTTCAATTTTTTATTTATTTATACCATGTGACGGTATACGAAATGTATGTAA